>OX336390.1:29096875-30567708 GCA_946902985.2 Meconema thalassinum
CCAATCAAGAGACCGACGTTTCAAACAACAGCAACAACAACAATATTTCACTAAGGACCACGATTCGTGGTGTCTAAGATATCAGTTCCCTTTCGAGGTGTCTTGGTTCGTAGATTCTAGCGGTAATATTAGTTTTGCATATCATTCCGTAGGCCGTGTTCTTAATGGCAAAATTAATCTCGGGAGTTTCCGCCAACACAAAGTTTCACATTTCTCTACTAGAAAGCGCTATAATGTTTAAGGAGCTTAGATATCTAACCTCCTTGACTTTCATAGTGCTTCAAGGAACAAAGAAATTCGACATGCAAGCTACCCTTTGGGTGTCAAATAACAAAGCTTGCACCCAGCACCCGAGGCCATACGATATTATTATTAAGGTAAGAATATATTAAACAGGTGAGGTAGCTATGTAGAGATTAGCTCAAGACAGGGAGGATTGCAGAGCTACAACAATATTACACTAAGGAACACGATTTGTGGTGTCTTAAGATATCAGTCCCCTTTCGGGGTGTTCTTGGTTCGTAGATTCTGGCGATGGTATTAGTTTTGCATATAAGCTCTCGTTCTCACGATATGGAATATTAAATTAAGTCTACAGCATACAGCAAAAAACAGCAGTACCTCATTGAGATAAAAAGTATTTTCAGGACAAATAGTGACAGAGGTATTCCTTATTAATTATGACTTAATGCCTAGCAGAAAGAGATCAACACACATACGTCGCTGAATCCACGTTCCTATGATTTTCTGCGATGTGATATTCATTGACATTCTCAATGGATGCCTTCGTATGCGTCCTCATCGTCCACGGTAGCGTTCTTCCATCATCCTGATTTCTAAATTAATAGACAATTTATCACAAAATTAACAACAACCACAACAACAAAAAACACTAGAGCTGCTGGAACAAAATGGACGGCAGGTTTGGAATAATCAGTGCAAATATAGGTTGGTTGGTTCCTCAGTTTAAGGGCTGCAACAACGCGATCATTTAGCCCCGTGTACTTTGGGTGTGTGTAGAATCAGACTGATAACCAGTGTTAATTGTGATGACTGTATTAGTGTGTGTTATCTGTTTATAACCGGGTGAGTTAGCCGTGGTCGTTACGGCATGACTGCTGGCAGTCGCTCACATACGGGAGGCGAGGAGGTTCGAATCCCCCCCGCCGGCAACCTTGAAGATGGTCTTCTGTGGTTTCCCATCTTCCTTCCAGGCAAATGCCGGGGTTGGTCCCTAACTATAGGCCACAGCCGCTACCTTCCAATTCCTCGTCCTTACATTTCAACTTTCCTCCCCAACGGTACTTGTAGCTCATCCATTGGGTGTCCGTCTCGAAGCAGCTACAAAACTGGCAAGCCAAACATGTCCTCGGACACTCCCGGCACTAAAAGCCATACCGGTACGCAAAAATAAAACTGTTTATAATTCAAGTAAGGACTCCAGACATTCGATTTTCAAGTAGTTCCAACTTTTGCTACCAAACGCCACCGTCTACGACCAACTAGTTCCGAACTTCGTTACTAGATGCCACCGCAGCCGGCTCCTTGTGACGAATGTTGGAACCTAAGAGCGTCAGTCAAACCTAACCTATAATTTAGCTTCAAACAAGTGTAATTAGTGGAAGGTTCTTTATCATGCCATCAATCTATGGCATGAGACCGCCGGCTTCACTTACCCTCCAAATGAAAGCATACTGAGGGATTTTTAACGCTTTTAAAAGTCCGACGACATGGGCCGGGTTTGAACCCGCGACCTTGGGCATAGAAGCTCAGCATGCTACCGACTACGCCACCGAAGCCACTAGTACAAATAGGCTATACCTAGAATCAGTTTTGAAATTGAAGACATCAACCAAAAAGCTGTTTGCTCCCCAGTGGTATCAGCCAGATTCCTGCAGACAAAACAACGGTCAATGCGTTTAATGCAGTTTAGGGGTTACAGTATAATTCTAAGGATACTGAGGGACTCAGAGATTCCCAGACACTGCAGTAGCATTTCCCAAGAGTTGCAACTGCATTCATCATTCCTCAGTTACATCATGAAAGTCCTGTCATCACTAGAGAATAGAATATTTCTATCACCAAACGAACTTCAACAGTCACAAAATTCATACAATATGACTAGTATTCTACCATCAATTCACTAGATCTGCCGATTTGTCGCTAATATTGGCAGCGATCACTCCCGGGGCATTCTTAGACCATGATAAAATGTTTGCCTCCGGTTTCATTGCGATACTGTCGTAACTAATCATTACAGTCTCCACATGAAGGTGCTGACCATGCACGTTCTCAAGCACGGGACACTTGAATGTAGATTTACACAGAGAGGGATGCTTCGTGCTTATATCATCAATCTCTATACCTAGGTATATAAAAAGGAATGTTACGTGATAACCTGTGTCACTCTGAGTGTATGTAAGTCCTTTATACGTTCATATAAGCTACCATTCATCCGATTGCGATGAAACTTTTCTGAATTATTGTGTACACTCCAAGGAAGGTTTCTGACTTTGTTAATCAATTTTACAATAGGTAGCACACGAGTAGGTTCAACAAATGAGTGACGGTGCACGAATCGTTTCAACAAAAGTCCCATTTGCGTCCATATAGGGTCTACCATTCATCCGATTGCGATGAAACCTTGGAGAGTTATTGTGTACACTTCAAGAACGGTTTCTGACTTAGTAAATCTATTTTACAACAGGTAGCACCCGAGTAGTTTCAACAAATGAGTGACGGTGCGTGAATCGTTTCAACAAAGTCCCTTTTGCGTTAATATACCATTCATTCGTTTGCGATGAAACTTTGGTGAGTTATTGTGTACACTCCCGTGAAGATTTCTGACTGAGTAAATCTATTTTACAATAGGAAGCGCACGAGTAGATTCAACAAATTAGTGACGGCGCGCGAATCGTTTCAGCAAAGTCCCGTATGCGTTCATACGCCATTTATCCGATTGCGGCAAACTTTTGATGGGTTGTTGTGTACACTCCTGCAAAGGTTTCTGACTTAGTAAATCCATTTTACAATAGGTAGCACACGAGTAGAATCAATAAATTATTGATGGCGTGCGAATCGTTTCAACCGAGTCCCATATTCGTTCATATACCATTCATCCGATTGCGATGGAACTTTGGTGAGTTGTTGTGCACGCTTCCACGAATGTTTCTGAATTTACAATAGTTTAGAAGCAGTTATCTGAAAAAGAAAAATATATTGTGTATCCAAAAGCACCTCAACAAACAAAATTACTTTCTTGATTGATTGGCATTGCAAACGCATGCCGGGTACAGCTTGTTATTTAATTTTAAAAAAGCCACCCGCAAACATATTAACATCGTACAACGACTTCCAAAGAGAAAAAACCTGTTAAGTGCTGATTGCTGATTCTTTCAGCGTGCTGCATGTGGTGTAGTGCAAGAGGGTAAGTTTCCAAGTGTATGGGGTTTGGGAACTTCACTCGAGATCTCCAATTTTATACAGTTTCACTTGAACTTATCAAGATGCTCATTCCTCGGTGCTTAAGCCCTTGGTGACCACCACCACCGATCGATGTAAAAAGAACCAGTATATACTGTGTTGGCAATAATGGCAAGCTTGGCCAAACCAGGCACAAAGGCACTTCACCTCTTATCTGAAAAGAAGCGTCTGTAAATCTTTGGAATAATGTTTTTACTTCTCCAATCTCTAAAAATACGTTTGTTTGTTGCTTATTGTCCTCTTGGAGCCTAAACGTGTTCTCACGTGCTGGTCTTCGTTTTGAGAGATGGGCATCTTAACGTCAAGGAGAACGTCTTGGAGCTGTCCCGATTGATAGCAGGACATGCAGCAGCTCTTGAGATGTTACTGATGACAAAAATAAAAAAGTAAGTTATATGCTCCTCACACGTGACGTAGGGGAGTTGAGAGTTGTTCAGAGGACCACGTAGTGTATCAGGAGTGTTTCCTAACAGTTACACAAAACAGACAATTTGTTTTTACATCTGAACAAAATAATGATGATCTTATTGTTAACTTTGATGTAGATAGAGTTTGAACTGAGCAATGAAGACGTCCTTTCTGTTTTTCTTCAGCAGATGGTCTTTCCGCTTTTTGACTATCGTATTTATTTTTGAAATATTTACGATATTTTGCTCCATGGGCTGCTAATTCTGTGAAAGACCACGTCCATCGTTCAACTGGTCCAAACTTCTGACCATGTTCAGCAAAAATTTCAAGATTATTCGGCAATGATATAGGCCTATACCATTCTTTTTTTGGGATGATTAAGCGTTCTTTTGAATTCTTCTGGCATAACAAACACAGGTCCCATGCACACGGAGCCACCACTGGGTCAGTTGTAGCATCAACCAACTCATGTTTCCTCTTCGTTGACATGATTGAGTAATTTCTATTACATACACGAAAGCAATAACTTCTTTACATGTTAAAACTTCCTAACACAACGTCTGCCTGAATAAGAAATACACATTTAGTACCGTATTACTGAATGAAATCTTATGTATTATTAAATTTTTCACGTTTTTAGAAGGTATTATTTTTTATTATTATTATTATTAATAATAATAATAATAATATTATTATTATTATTATTTTACATATACATTAAAAATACAGTAATTACATTTGCTACTAGTTAAATAGTTATTTAGACGCTCTATTACTTTTCGGGGCCTATAAAAATTGCACAGTTACGATAACGACTCGTGCAACGCTACATTGTTTTGGAAGATTTTTAGCAACTGTTTACGATAAAACAGAGGTAATATATACCGTTGGAAAGGTAATTCCTGGATGAACAAAAAAGTATAGCACACGTTTTCAGCTATATGTAACGGATTTCAAGTTATTTAGCAAAGTGCGTTGAAAAAAAAAATTAAAATAAATTATAATTTGTTTTTATATTGTTAACTTAAACAATGAAATCAAATATACCGTTGGAAAGCGCGTTTTCTCCTGATTCATAATCACTAACTATTATGTTAATATCGAAAATGAAAACTGAGTTATAACGGGGAATGTAGAAGCGTGTCTCAAAATGTTGGCGGCCATATTGATTACGTCACCAACACCGCTAGAGGGCCAGAAAAAATTGTGTCCCGGGCTTTTCAGACTCTTCTACCCATGTACTATCTGAATCCAAAAGGGCGCATTGGTTGCCAGATGTGAAACTTTTTTCAGCTAACTCACCCCACTATTAACCTTTATCCACTAGAAATGGATTCCATTACAGTGGAACTTGGATAATTCGAACCTTAAGGGACCAGTAAAAAAAATCGAATTATCCAAAAATTCGAATTAAGAAAGTTCTTTGAAAAGAGTAGAGAAAATATTCAAATTTAAGTTTTCATCCATGAACTTTTATAAAACTTATTATTATATAGGTTTTTAACAAGTAAAGTGTGTAGCCTATATAGGCTTCTATGTATTACGTTTACATAATGATTTACGTTCAACAATGCAGGTTAACAGACAACGGTACTTTATAAAGACTGTATCGTGAATAACCTCAAAAGTTTCAAATGATAGAATAAAACCAAAATATACTATTTACCCACTTAACGACAGTAGTAATCCAGCAATCTAGTTAAGTCTTAGAGAAATCAACTGTTTTTCAAAAAAGTTTGAGATTTTTACATGTTTCCTACAATTAAGTCTCTCGGCCATCACAAAATAATCTAACAAATTCAAGGAACGGAAAACAGAATACAATCGAGTAGGGGCCGCACACAGCAAGATGGCGTCGGTGAGTGAAGTGCGTGTGTTTCGGTCTCCTGTTTTGTGCTGTTTTCTCATGTTATTCTTTCACGTAACTAGTTCTTTTTTTGTGAGTGGTAGTGATGTGAGGGTGTCCATGATTCGTGAAAAGAATTATGAAGCTTCAGTAAACTGGAAGTGCTCCAATCGGAGTTTTAATTTTTGTTGTTTCTCTGCTGCTGGATTGTCGCCTGCCATGCTGCTAAAAGGAGCCAGCCCTTTCACTAGGAGAGGTACGGTCACATCAACATCAACGGTGACCACAGTCTTCATGCTTCTTCTACTGTCAGGTGATGTAGAAATTAATCCTGGTCCGGGTTCGAACAGTTCTATGTCCATATACTTTCAGAACACTCAGAGCGTGGCCAACAAGCTGGACAAAGTAGATTTGAGCAGCAGTGATTTCAATAATATGTCAATAATAGCCTTAAATGAGTCTTGGCTTTTTGACAGTTTTCTTGACTCAGAACTCGCCTTTTCTAGGACTCATGACATTTTTAGAAGAGACAGGCCTGGGCGTGGGGGTGGTGTTGTCATTGCTACGCAGTCTCAGTTGCGTGCTAGGAGAAGAGCGGACTTAGAAAGTGAATGCGAAATTATTTGGTTGGAAATCCAAGGAAGGTCTAGTGTGTTCGTGGGCTGTGTGTACCTACCCCCGCCTGCCTCTTTAAACCACTTGGAGGAGCTACATACCTCTCTCAGCAGGGTGCACGCCCAGTTGAAGGACAAGGATACAGTTATATTGTGTGGGGATTTCAACATGCCGGACATCTCATGGGGACAGCAGGAAGGGCCTTCTCTCATACCTTTAAAACTAACTGAAAGTGCAGTGAACTCGATCTTCTGCGAGATAATTGAGGAATTCTCTCTGCATCAATTGAATCCACATCTCACGCGCGGACAAAACTACCTTGATCTTCTGTTTACTAATATTCCTAAAATCTCTCAATCTGTAGAGTTAGAAAAACAGGGGTGGATTCCATCTGACCATAGTGCTCTAATATGGAACATTGATTTTCACGACGCTAGTTTATTTCAAAAACTACCTCGCAGGGAATTTTTTAACTGGAAGAAAGCAGACATGAACCACCTGAAACTTCTACTGGATTATTGCCCATGGTCCCTCCTTGACATCAGGAACGACATTAATGAGAATTGTGAGATATTTTATGATCTCTTGATGTCCGCAGTTCGAGAAGCAGTTCCTCGTGTGAAGGTTAATCCCTACCGTTATCCACCTTGGTTTGATGCAGATGTAATCAGCGCGCTACATTCAAAAAATAGGGCTCATCGTCAATGGAAACGCTCTTCTTTGGAATGCCATAGAATTGAATTTGTGGTCAGGAGACTCGAATTCAAAGAAATTCAACGCCGAAAGTATGACGCCTACCTGGAAGACATAGACTCCAGTGTTAAAACTAATCCGAACAGACTATGGTCCTTCATTAAGCAGAGATCTAGGAACACCAGATTACCAGTCTCGCTCGAGTATGACGGACGTACCAGTACTGATGCAAACTCTGCCTGTGAGCTGTTTTCTGATTATTTCGAAACCTTATTCCTTCCTGTAAATTCTATACCGCTACCATTACCTGATCTGCCACCCTCCAGTAACGACAGCATTTCGTACTTCCATATTTCCGAAGACTGCATCAAGAATAAATTACATAATCTATCCTCTGGCAAGTCTCCCGGTCCTGATGCCATTCCTATAGAAATAATTAAATCTTTATGCCACCAGCTATCTCGTCCACTTTACATCCTATTCAACCAAGCCATCAGTGAAGGAGTGTTTCCGGATTACTGGAAATCAGTTCATATCACCCCAGTGTTAAAGAAAGGCTCCAGGCAGAAGGTAGTAAATTACAGGCCAGTAACACTAATGTCTATTTTCGCGCGAGTCTTTGAATCAATTGTTCGAGACGAAGTGTACGCTCACGTGTCACCATTCATCACTGAACTTCAGCACGGCTTTCTTCCTAGGCGGTCCACTGCTACCAACCTAGCAGTCTTCACTCATGATGTATCCACCTTTATGAATAACCGTGGTAGTGCTGATGTTATCTATACTGACTTCTCTAGGGCTTTCGACAGCGTTCATCACAACCTACTGCTTCTTAAACTTTCAAACTTTGGTATAACTGGTAATCTTTTACGTTTCTTCAAAAGCTACCTCTCAAATAGAACCCAATCAGTTGTAATTAATAATAATAAGTCTAAATCTGTTAACGTTACTTCCGGTGTCCCTCAGGGTTCTGTATTGGGCCCTCTGCTTTTTATACTTTTTGTAAATGATATCCCTCGTATAATTCATAATTCTAGGTGCCTGATGTACGCTGATGATCTTAAACTGTATATGCCCATCAGTACTATAAATGACTGTAAGTTGTTGCAACAAGACCTACACCAACTCAGTGAATGGTGTGAAACATGGAAACTGAAACTGAATACTGAAAAGTGTAAAGTGTTGTCAGTTTCATTGAAACGTAACCTCCTACCCAGGTTTAATTACTGTATTAAAAATGAAACGCTACGTAGAGTGTCAACCATTAAGGATCTAGGGGTGACAATCACTAATAATTTCTCGTTCGATGAACATATTTCAAAAATATGTCGTGAAAGTTTCCGGATCCTGGGATTTTTAAAAAGAAATTGTTTAAATTATTTTTCGGACATAACTCTATCCAAATTATTTAAGTCACTCATTCGGCCTAAATTAGAATACTGTAGTGTGATCTGGAATCCCTTTCACAGTAATAAAATTGACGCCATCGAACGTGTGCAAAAGAGATTTATTAAATGGCTCTGTTACAGGGGTGGACGACCGTACCATAGAGCTGAGTATGAGAGTTATTGCAACGTGTACAGTCTTCCTCCACTTAGCAGTCGGCGCACAGTGGGTGACGTGAGATTCCTTTGGAAGCTGGTTAATGGCGGAATTGACTCTAATCAGTTGCTAGCTGACTTGGGTTTTCACGTCCCTCAGAGAACCACCAGACGGAAGCACACGTTCGATGGGGTCAGATCGAGAATTAATGTGCACAAAAATTCATGTCTGATCCGGTTGCAGTCAACATACAGCTTGATGGAGAGTAGAAGTGCTACTGATATTCACTTCGACTCTCTATTAACTGTTATGAGAGATATCTCAAGTGGGCTGTAAAATAGTGTATTGCATATTGGGTTAATTTCTATTTGCGTTGATTGATTGAACATGTGGTCGAATGAATGGTTGATTGATTTTTTGATTGAATGTACGAGTGAATGAAGTAATGTATTTTTTGTTTGCTGTTATCTAGATCCTTGAATGTCGCTCTTGTATTACTTTCCCTAGTTTCTGAACTTTGTCTTCTTATCTTTTATTTTATGTTTTGCCTGTTTCTGTTTACTGTTGATAGTTTTTTTTTCTGTAATAATTATTGTAATGTTTCTTGTACAAAGGGATTGCATGAATGAATGCTTGAGACAGGATGTTAGAGTGCGTGTCTGTATGGTTGTGGTTGCTGATTTATAATAGATTAGTGTATTGCTATTTTTGTACGTGTTTGCTGTTTTAGTTTTGTTTATAATTGTAAATTTTATTGTTAATTTTTATATTGTCACTAGTGGAGTCTATCTGTCTGACAATAAAGAATACATACATACATACATACATACATACATACAATGATACAACGTCGTTTTTCGGGAACTGTTTGGCTTCCGATCGGCTTTTTACCCGTAAAAACTTGGAATTATCCAAAATATAATTCGAATTAACCACGATTTTTTACCATTAATTGTATATAAAATGCTAGGGACCAAGAGAAAAATTCCAATTTAAGAAGATTTCGAATTATAGAAGTTCGAATTAGCCACGTTCCACTGTCCTTTCTTTCGTAAACTATAGAAGACGTGCATTTCACTTTTCTTAAAATTATGCTAACTCCTGTGACTGGCTTCAGAATGAGTTATTGTTGTTGTTGTTGATTCATTTTAGGGGTTTTGGGACATCTTGGTCACCAGCCCCGCTTGGTATGGTGTGTGTAACTGTGGTGTTTGAAGCCATATTTTCAGTGTTGCCTTAGTAAACAAGAGTTTAGTGCTTTTCAGTCGGTCAACACGAATGTACATTCGACTGAAAAGCAGTAAACTCTTGTTTGTGTGTGCGACAGGGAAGATGAAGATGATGATTGTTGTTTAAAGGGGCCTAACATCTCGGTTATCGGCCCCTAATGGTTTGGGTGAGAGTGAAAATGTTAATGAAATGAAACTAACAACATACTTACATACTAGAAGAGGAAATGACAAACAAAAATAAGAATAAGGGAAACAAAAGACGGGAGGAAAGGAAATGCCCACAACCTTCGGAGAATGAGAATTAAGGGACTTGGAAGAAAGGAGAACCAGGAAAAGTAGATAGGAAAGGTAAAGGGGAGAGGGACCACCCCAAAGGCAATGGTAGAAGGAGAAAAAGAAATACGAGCCTTAGAGTAGTCGCATGTGTTGTGTAACATGTGATATGTTATCCTACTATGTGTGCCCCGGGTGCGCAAATCCCTTGTTGACAGTGAACTCAGTTGGTCATTGAAATAACTACTTGTATAACTCCAGTGCCAAATCGTGACCGTAATGAATCATAATTATTGTCATTTGCCGTGGCGGAAGCAATCCACTGCCTACTTGATGCGAGCTGCGCTCTATATCGGCCAGTTAGTGAACCTATGCCAGCGATGTTATTGAAAATGGCCTCGTTTTGCCGATCAGCGCACTGTCAAGTATAGGCGCGATTAAAAATTAGGTATGCGGAAGGTATATTAAATGTGATATGTTAAGACCAACGAAGTTTCAATTATTGTTAGTAGTCAGTGTTAATATACTGAATTCCTACGTTGTTAGGAGTGTTTGTTGATGCGATATAGATTCCACATAGCTTCATGGCCGACTGTACATCGAGTGCTTACATTAAATAAGAATACAGCAAAGGTATGAATATTTAATAAATCGTAATTGTTTTCAGCAAATATGATATAATGAATATTTTCACACCAAAGAACGATAACTTGAAGATTATTTATTGTAGGAATATCTTAAATGGGGTCTCCAAACCTTGAACTAAACTGTATGCGATATACACACATCAAAAAAAGTTTTGCATCACCTCGGTTCCAAGAGTTCCGGAACCTTTAAATACAAAGGGAATAGAGATCAACACAAACAACATTTCAGCTCGTTTTATTGCTCATGAGACCCACACATTGCATGTTGTACCATCATACAGCTAGACTTTCAGCATTTGTGATCCAGATTGCAGTACACACCACTACCTCTAATACCCAGTAGCACGTCCTCTTGCATTGATGCATGCCTGTATTCGTCGTGGCATACTATCCACAAGTTCATCAAGACACTGTTGGTCCAAATTGTCCCACTCCTCAACGACAATTCGGCGTAAATCTCTCAGAGTGGTTGGTGGGTCAAGACGTCCATAAACGGCCCTTTTCAACATATCCCAGGCATGTTCGATAGGGTTCATGTCAGGCGAACATGCTGGCCACTGTAGTCGAGCGATATCGTTATCTTGAAGGAACGCATTCACAAGATGTGCACGATGAGGTCGAGAATTGTCGTCCATGAAGACAAATGCCTCTCCAATATTCTGCCGATATGGTTGCACTATGGGTCGGAGGATGTCATTCAGGTATCGTAAAGCCGTTTCGGAGCCTTCCATGACCACCAGTGGCGTACGTCGGCCCCACATAATGCCACCCCAAAACATCAGGGAACCACCACCTTGCTGCACTCGCTGGACAGTGTGTCTAAGACGTTCAACCTGACCAGGGTGCCTCCAAACACGTCTCCGACGATTGTCTGGTTGAAGGCATATGCGACACTCATCGGTGAAGAGAACGTGATGCCAATTCCGTGGGGTCCATTCAGCATGTTGTTGGGCCCATCTGTACCGCGCTGCATGGTGTCGGGGTTGCAAAGCTGGACCTCGCCATGGACGTCGGGAGTGAAGTTGCGCATCATGCAGCCTATTGCGCACAGTTTGAGTTGAAACACGACGTCCTGTGGCTGAACGAAACGCATTATTCAACATGGTGGCATTGCTGTCAGGGTTCCTCCGAGCGGCAATCCGTAAGTAGCGGTCATCCACTACAGTAGTAGCCCTTGGGCGGCCTGAGCGAGGCCTGTCATCGACAGTTCCTGTATCTCTGTACCTCCTCCATGTCCGAACAACATCGCTTTGGTTCACTCTGAGACGCCTGGAAACTTCCCTTGTTGAGAGCCCTTCTTGACACAAAGTAACAATGCGGACGCGATCGAACTGCGGTATTGACCTTCTAGGCATGGTAGAACTACAGACAACATGAGCAGCGTACCTTCGTCCTGGTGGAATGACTGGAACTGATCGGCTGTCGTACCCCCTCCGTCTAATAGGCCCTGCTCATGCATGGTTGTTTACATCTTTGAGCAGTTTTAGTGACATGTATGAACAGTCAAAGGGACTGTATCTTGGATACAATATACACAGTCAACGTCTATATGCCGGAGATCTGGGAACCGAGGTGATGCAAAACTTTTTTTGATGTGTGTACATTCCCCATAGCCACATGGCCTACAGTACGTCGTTGTACCGATCTCCGCCACCACGCGCGCTCATTGTTTCCGTCCCATGCACTTCCGTCCCATCCATTTCCGTCCCTTTTCCAAAATCACTTCCACAAATATGTCCAGCTACCGAGCGCCACACCGAGTGGAAATATGTTACACTTCAAAACCGGACTCAGCTCAGGAAGCCCTCGGGGTCACCAACTCCCGAATTCACCAGAGGGTGTAGCACAATCCAGGGTGCACCAGAAGTGATGGGGCTACATACACCCTGCCTCATTGAGGGCCATGAGCAGAAGGCAGGAGATAACATGAAAAGAAAAAGAAGGCTGTCCCCTCACAGAAGGAGGGATCGGGAAAGATGAGACAAGGGCCAATTAAGGCGGGAAAGGAAGAGACTCCCTAGGCCTCGCATATCCTAATACCGTCGGGGTCAGAAGAGAACAAGAGTTGACCAAGGGAGGTCAGACAGGAGAGAAGACTGAGAGGAGCCCGGCACAAGCTAGTGGAAGCAATGCCGGACTCAGCTGGGGCCCCGTGGTCGCCATGCCACGTCCCACAAGATGTGTGAGCCCCTGGGGGTGGGGGCAGGATGAGGTAGACACCCTGGGACTTGCTCGAAGGTACTATCCCAGCATTTGCCTGGAGGGAGTGTGTAAGAAACATGTGATAAACCACAATATGGATAATCCCTGTCAGCGCCGGGATTCGAACCTACGGTTTATGGACTTATTGCAGATGGCTTCGGGGCCGTGGTGCACGATTTAATGAGCAGCTGTGATGATGATAGTTGTAAGGGTTTGAACATCGAGGTCATCTACCCTAATTTTCTAGTGTTGGCATCGACAATTTCTACTTAGTAGCCTATAAAACCAAGTCGCCGATTCTTGGATGTCACGGGTAATCTCGAGAACCACTGGATGGTTTTGATGTGGTTTTCACCTTTCTGTAAAGGATATCTCGAAGAAGGTTTGTGTAGAAAATAATTTATTTTTGATGAAAGAAAGCCAAGCAGTAACGATTTCAGTGAAAAGGTCGGAAAAAAAACCTGGCGTCCGTGCGCTCTTTAAGCTTACTCTGGGCAAGCCTTTAAAAATATCTATATACTATGAGTGTAAGAATTGTTCAGCATGAAAAGTTCTACAAAAAGTCCGTGAGAGCATGTCTCTATTTTCAATACATCGCCCACTAGAAGTGATTTAACGTTTTCATTTCATCCAACAATCTCAATTCAATTACTGAGGCGACAGTTTACGAGCTAGCTCGTTATGTATTCATAACTATTCCCGGGCGAATCCGGGGTGGGTTGATAGTTTTAAATACAATAGCATGTTATTTTCTGGAAAGGAACATTTCTTTCCGATGTTCTATTGAATCTCACGTTGATACATCAGTACCATTAACTAAATAAGTACACGATTATTTAGTGTCACATTGTGGTAGATAGTGTCTCATCGTGTGACTTTGAACATATATTTTCCGCTGCTAGAAGTGCGCTGATAGTACCACAGTGAAGTTTATAACCACAACTAGTAACCCGACCCGGCTTAGCCCGGGAACAGCTATGAATGCATTACGTGATAAGCGCTTGTTTCTTTTGACAATGAACTATGACTTATATCCGTTTAACGTCTCGGCATGATGGGTTAAATTAACTGACTGGACTATTAATTATATTATCATGGAGATTGAATGTGCAACAAATTCTTGTCAGACGTAATTTAAGAATGGCGAGGTGCATGAAACACAAATGCTCCTTCCGTCCAATCTAAACTTGACTGTGTATTTTGCGGAACGAAACGTTCACAGGCGAAAAATTAAGAAAAGCTGAGTTGCACTTCCAGGGAAACTCCAAACACAACAATTCTCTGAAGTCTTAACTCAACACGACTCAGCAGTTTGCTGCTGGCTGTATCTGGGGTAATAGGCTCACCCGCTGGCTAGGCTGTAACTGGTGTGGTAGACTCGCCCCTAGCCAGCTCGTAAACAGTCGCCTCAGTAATTGAATGGAGATCGTTGGAGGAAATGAAAACGTAAAAACACTTACAGTGGGCGATGTATTGAAGATAGGGATATGCTCTCCCGGGCTTTTTTGTAGAACTTTTTATGCTGAACAATTCTTACACTCATAGTATATTGATATTTTTAACTGTTTTCCCAGCGTAAGCTTAAAAAGCGCTCGGACACCAGGTTTTTTTTTCGACTTTTTCACTGACATCGTTACTGCTTGGCTTCCTTCGATCAAAAATAAATTATTTTCTGCAGAACCTTTCTCGAGATATCCTTCACAGAAAGGTGAAAACCGCACCAAAATCATCCAGTGGTTCTCGAGATTACCCGTGACATCCAAGAATCGGGAACTTCGCTTTATACTAAGTAGGGATGTTTGGCTATTGTTGCCCTCAACGTAGATCTCTTACCAAGAACTATTAAGACTTGCGTCTAACTACCGAGATGTCAGCGGGGCTTCGGAGCCCTTCGTCTGCTATCGGCAAACCTCGCGTTTGCTCGATACTCTCAGCGCTCAGCGTGCAGATAAACAGCAGACTGTGGAACTGTGCATTGAGCTTAGATCTCTTATTGTAGGTTTAGCACACTATATTATATAATGTACATTAAAACTATTCATAACATTCTGTAAAGACATGAATAGGCTAATAATATTTTTTCCATTACATCAATTAACACGGTAGTTCGTTAACTAAACAGTTTAATCACAGAAGAATTACAAAGTTAACACTAGTGTTCATAATACAAGTCATGAATGAATAAAAGATGTACCAATATGAGTCCTTGGTGTGCTTTATATGGACATATGAGCCGTTTCTCTTAATGACGTTTTCGATGTGTAACATCTTTCCACTCGGTTGCTGGATATTTTTGTGGGAGTGATTTTGAAAAATGGGACGGAAGTGGATCGGACGATCCAGCCGGCAGTGGTGGATCGAACGGAAGTGTATAACACGCACTGCCATCTGGATCGATGGATCCAGCTGGCAGTGGTAAGATCCAGCTGGCAGTGCTAAGAGGAAACAATGAGCGCGCGGTGTCAGAAATTGATACCATGACGTACTCTCGGCCATGTGGAATGTATATGACATTACTTCAAGGTTTTGAGGCGCAATTACAAATATTCCTACAATAAATCATCTTCAAGTTGTCGTTCTTTAGTGTAAAAATAATCATTATGTCATATTTGCTGAAAACAATTATAATTTATTATGAGTCTGTTTATCAATCTCTGGATAAAAGTGATCGGCATCCACTTCCCGAGTAACTTTGCTCACTGATATTCTGACAGTAAACGCTCATGCGAACTCTGGTGTCAACTGATTGAAGCACATGTTTATACGGAACTTGGCAAGCCTTCATGAACTATTGCTGAACACAGTCTCTTTACTTACAAGAGGGCCTATTCATGAGGCATTTTAAACTCAACTTCACGCAGGAACATTATCGAAACAAGCAAAATATAAATGATACTCAATTCGGTAATGCAGTATTATTGGAACGTGGAAATAAGTCACCATCTTGTGCACAATATTTGCGTAGTCGAAATAGTCGTGGAGTTACGGCCTCTGACTATAGATCTAGAGATCTCGGGTTCGAATCCCAGACAGGGTTGATATTTTTGCTACCAGATTATCATTTTAAACGATATTTGTCATATCAGTATGACTCATTTTCACAGAATCCATATGAAATTACGTTTTGGTCTGTGAATCAAGAGGTCCTGTTTATAAGGAATGTAAGGTTATGAGTGGTGTCGCGTCTATTAATCTAGGTGATCCATATCGTATTCTATATTTAGGCTAGTGCTGGAGGAAGCTACAAATCATCTAATAAAATGAGTTCCGTATTATAAACTACAATATCTGTAAAACACTCCCTTTTACAATAGATTAATATTTGTGCCAATCTATATATATAAAAATCAATGTTGCGTGATAGTTTGTCTGTATGTCTGTGGGTATGTCTCCTATGCGTTCATATACCATTCGTCCGATTGCGATGAAACTTGAGTGAGATGTTGAGTACACTCCAAGGAAGGTTTCTGACTTCGTAAATCCATTTTAGAATAAGTAGCGCAATCGTAGATTCAACAAATGAGCGACGATGCGCGAAGCATTTCAACAAAGTCCCGTATGTGTTCATATACCATTCGTCCGATAGCGATGAAACTTGGGTGAGATGTTGTGTACACTTACGTGAAGGTTTCAAAATTAGTGAATACATTTCACAGTAGATAGCGCACGAGTAGATTCAACAAATGAGCGACGACACACAAAGCGTTTCAACAAAGTCCCGTATGCATTCATATACCATTCGTCCGATAGCTATGAAACTTGCGTAAAATGTTGTGTACACTGCAGGGAAATTTTCTGGCTTAGTACATCCACTTTACAATAGGCAGTGCACGAGTAGATTCAACAAATGAGCTACGACGCGTGAAGCATTTCAACAAAGTCACGTTTGCGTTCATATACCATTCGTCCGATAGCGATGAATCTAGGCTGAGATTTTGTGTGCACTCCAGGGAAGGTTTCTAGCTTAGTAAATCCCTTTAAAAATAGGTAGAGCACGAGTAGAATCAACAAATGAGCGACGACGCGCGAAGCGTTTCAACAAAGTCCCATATAATTTCATATACCATTCATCCGATAGCGATGAAACTTGGGTGAGATGTTGTGTACCCTCCAGGGAAGGTTTCTGGCTTAGTACATTCATTTTACAATAGGTAGCGCACCAGTAGATTCAACAAATGAGCGATGACACGCGAAGCGTTTCAACAAAGTCCCGTATAAAGTCATATACCATTCGTCTGATAGTGATAAATGTTTGGTGAATTGTTGTGTACACTCCAGGAAAGGTTTCTGGCTAAGTAAATCCATTTTACAATACGAAGCGCACGTTTATGTTCAACAAATGAGTGACTACGCGCGAAGCGTTTCAACAACGTCCAGTATACGTTCACATACCATTCATCCGATTGCGATGAAACTTGGGTGAGATGTTGTGTACACTCCAGGGAAGGTTTCTGGCTGAGTACATCCATATTACAATATGTAGCGCAAGAGTAGAATCAACAAATGAGCGACGACACGCGAAGCGTTTCAACCAAGTCCCGTATGCATACATGTACCATTCGTCCGTAGCTATGAAACTTAGGTGAGATGTTGTGTACACGTCATGGGAAATTTCTGGCTTAGTAAATCCCCTATACAATATGCAGCGCACAAGTTGATTCAACAAATGAGGGACGACGCGCGAAGCGTTTCAACAAAGTCCCGTATAAGGTCATATACCATTCTGACGTTAGCGGTGAAACTTGGGTGAAATATGGTGGACACTCCAAGGAAGGTTTCTGGCTTAGTAAATACATTTCACAGTAGGTAGCACACGAGTAGATTCGACAAATGAACGACGACACGCGGAGCGTTTCAATACAGTCCCCTATGTCTTCATATCCCATTAGTCCGATAGCGATGAAACTTGGGTGAGATGTTGTGGACACTTACGTGACGGTTTCTAACTTAGTAAATACATTTTACAGTAGGTAGCGCACGAGTAGATTCAACAAATGAGTGACGGAGCGCGAATCGTTTAAACAAAATCAGGTATGCGTTCATATACTATTCATCCGATTGCGATGAAACATTGATCAGTTATTGTGTACCCGCCAGGGAAGGGGACTTAGTAAATCCATTTCACAATAAGTAGCGCAAGAGTAGATGCAACAAATGGGTGACGACGCGCGAAGCGTTTCAACAAAATCCCCTATTGCGTTCATATAACATTCTTCGATTGCGATGAAACCTTGATGAGTTATTGTGTACACGCCAGGGAAGGGCTTCGACTTAGTAATACATTTCTCAATAGGTAGCGCACGAGTAGATTCAACAAATGAGTGACAGGGCACGAATCGTTTAAACAAAAACCCCTATACGTGCATATACCATTCATCCGATTGCGATGAATCATTGATGAGTTATTGTGTCGCCAGGGAAGGGTTTCGACTTAGTAAATCCATTTCACAATAGGTAGCGTACGAATAGATTAAACAAATGAGTGACAGCGATGAAACTTTTGAAAGTTGTTGTGCACGCTCCCACGAATGGTTCAAAATTAGAAAATCCATTTTACGATAGCTTAGAGGCAGTTAACATGTTGTGTATCCAAAAGCACTTCAAGAAACAGAATTTCAACGCCAACACTTTCTTTGATTTGCATTGCAACGCATGCCGGGTACAGCTTGTAATATTATAAAATACCGGTGTACCAACAATTTCACGTGAGGTTTCTCCTATGTCACATGTTACACATCATATGCGACTACTGTAAGGTTCGTAATTTTTTATATCATCGCACTTCTTCCCGTCAGGCTTAACGAAAGTCAATTTACGGAGCTTCTTTGGTGGCTTCTTCGTGGCAAACAGAGACTTTACTGTTGATTTAGCACATTCTGTAAAACATGACTAATAATTATTTTCCATTACATCAATAAACACGGTAGTTTGTTAACCAAACAATTTAATCCCAGAAGAATTACAAAGCTGTACTGTGGTACGATTAACTTGAAATACTTCAAAGAACAGAACTTCAGATGTATTGCTTTCCACTAGCATGGCTCAGTAGCGCGTGTTTAGCTGACAATGGAGGGAAAACTCGAGTAAACGCGAGGTTTGCCGATAGCAGGCGATGGGCTCCGATGCCCCGCTGACATCTCGGTAGCTAGACGCAAGAGCTATTTAGTACATCGCATATAACATCTATATAATTGACGGGAGAACTTGGAAATGGTAACGAACAGTAGAATATAAGAAAGTATCCTGTTTATAGCCTTCTTTCGAGTTTTGCAATAAATGAAAGTAGACTTATGAGATCTGCACAGGGCCAAACATTGTGTGTCTGTCTGTGTGTGTTTGAGCGTGAGTGTGAGTGTGTGTACTCTGATTGTCTGCCACCCCCCCCCCCCCCCCTATCAATTCGAACACGGTGAAACCGAATTGAACGAAATTTGGTACAGAGGTAGAACTAGCAAAGAGCTCCTCAGTGTCATGTTTTATATTGCCGCCATCTTGACGAAAACGAAATGGCGGCCACCCAAATGTTAAAAGCTTAAATCAAATTACGACCAACCTAATCATCTGATCTCTACTAAATTTTGCAACAACATACCTTTATGTGAGAAGCGTCCTTTGACCAAGATACAAGGTCATCTGTCCAATAGTTTGCATATGGTGGCCATGTGTGTGTGCAAATCGATTCCCCCTAGCAATTCAAACACGGTAAAACCGAATTGAACGAAATTTTGTACAGTGGTAGCACTAGCAAAGGGCACCTCATTGTCATGTTTTATATCGCCGCCATCTTGACGGAAACGGAATGGCGGACACCCAAATGTTAAAAGCTTAAATCTAATTACGACCAACTTAATCATTTGATCTCTACCAAATTTTGCGACAATATACCTTTTTGTAGGAAGCATCTTTTGACTGAACTACAAGGCCCAATAGTTTGCAGATAGCAGCCATGTATGTGTGGAAATCGATTCCCCATATCAATTCAAACACGGTGAAACCGAACTGAATTTTTTTTTCAGAGGTAGCACTAGCAAAGGGCACCTCATATTCATGTTTAATATCCGTATAGCACGTTGTATTTCAACAAGCAACTACAACTAACATTCAATTATACTCCTTTAAAAGGACAAAGAGTTATAACAATTCCCAAGCATTTAGGAGAAAGTAGGCTATATGTTCTTACTGAACATCTTGTTTATTCACTGAACTACTGAACTTGTTATTGTATACTTTGGTAGTAGAAAGGAAATAGATCTACATAAGTAACAGTATTCTGAAAGTGTAGCTTACACATCATCATCTTTTGAAATCATGAGCTTATAGAGCTCAAGTGAAACAGTGCATTTCAAAACACCCTGATGGTTACGTAAACATGTCCCGAGAATAAACAGCTTTCACTCTTCTCATCAGCAAGTGACAGTCACGTGAGGCAAACATAAAAAGTGACGGGTTCAATTCCTAGCATGTGTCTGGTATTAAAGTGGCAAGAAGTCTAGGATGATAAAAAGCTGAACTTATCGCCTTGCAACCTTCAAACCAGAAAGAAACAAAGAACTTGCCTGGATCGGTAATCGAACGGAGGAGTCTTAACACAATACAAGTGCAGTTGGTTGGTTCCTTAGTTTGGGGGCTGCAACCACGCAGTCATGGAGCCCCGTGTACTTTGGGTGTGTGTAGAATCTGTCTGATAACCGGTGTTAATTGTATTAGTGTGTGTTATCTGTTCTTAATTCAAGTAAGGACTGTAGACACTGAATTTTAAAGCAGTTCATACGTTTGCCACCAAACGCCACCGTGAACGACTACTAGTTCAGAACTTGGTTACTGGATGACACCACAGTCGGCTCCTAGCGATGAACTTTGGAACCTAAGAGCCTTGGTCAAATCTAACCTACAAATTTAGCTTCACGCAAGTTTAGTTAGAGGAAGGTTCTTTTACATGTCATAAATCTATGACATGGGACCGCCGGCTTTACTTCCCCTCTGAAGGAAGGCATACTGAGGGATTTTTAACGCTCTTAAAAAACCGACGACTTCGGCCAGGTTTGAACCCGCTATCTTGGGCACAGCAGTTCAGCATGCTACCAACTACGCCACCGAAGCCGCTATGTACTGTACTGAACAGAGCGCATGGGATGCAGAGAATACCATGGCCTCCTGGAATACCCCACTATGACACCAGAAGCCACGCAGTGAAATTTAAAATAGGAGGCCGTGGAAGTCAGCGCAGGTGCGATGCTATCCTTACCTAATTGGTCACACAACTGTTTCTTGAGCTCTGATTGGTGGGAGAAACTGTATCATAATGAAAACTTGTAGTAACTTATAATGACCCTCATTATAATAGTACAGTTTTCTGACATATAATATTTACATTTCGCCATTGTCGAACATAAAGAGTTAAATAATCCTATGGGCAATACGTAGCCTAGAGGCTGTCCGATAGTCACGTAGCGGATTTTGTTGACACGGAGACATAGCAAGACATTCGAGTGAGATGTTCATTTGATCGTTCGAGGAATTGATGATGTTTATGGAAAATGGAGAAAGCTGAAGGACGAATATTGCGGAATGTGTAAACACGTATTGTTGGAATCACTTTCTTCCCGCCATTACAAAACAATCACGGTCATGGCCGCCTGGCTCGTTACGTCATCCCTTACGGCTGTGCACGGCACACATAGCGGGCTTAGGCTCACTGCACCGATCACCAGTCAAGGCCGTATTTAACAATGTTGTCCCACAGGTTTACGAGCACAGTCCGGAAAAATGACTGCATCGTGTTACAGGATGCACATAACAATACCATTTTATTTTATAGTTAATAGTGTATTTCGCTATAACAGGAGCGTATACAGAGTTTTATTTTTTTGGGGGTGCCTAACTGGAGGTTAGGGGGTATGGAAGAGGCCCCAAAGTAAAGGGTGTATATTTTGGTGCAAAATGATGAGTTTTAAGTCTATATGTAATCAATGTTTCAACCAATTTGTTGTGATGTTTTATGTTTGGTTAATGTCAAACACAACTAAGACCATTTTGTGTTACTTTTATTAATGCAATCATCTTGCTCACTTGATAGTGTTTACATGGAAAGAATTAACATTACTGTTTTGATTTACAGCTCACACTATAATATAAAGTCAAGGTTTCTTAAAGCTTTACCAAATGGGTTTATAACTTCATCGTCAGTGAGATATATGTCTCTGTAACAATGCTAGACCGTTGAGTCTGTTTTCAGAAGTAGAATTTCTTAGGTATGTTTTCAACCATTTCAAACTCCGTTCGGCAATACCAGTAGCTACAGAGAGAGGCAAATTCGCCAAACATTTGATAAAGGTATAAAATGATAGGGAAAAGACTTTTGACAAACGCTTCAGGGGCACTTGTTGCTGTTCTTGGTTCGTTCATAAGAGCGAAGGCACTGGAGAGTAATAAGAGATGTTGTTACACATAAGATCAGAGCAAACTGGTTGACGCACTGTTTACATCGCTCTACCTTCGCCTTGCTTTGCAACGTTGCCATACGTCGCGTAGTAACAATAGTACATGGTTATAATGGTTTTTAATGTTTTAATTCATTAAAAAAATATTGCATGTGGAAAAAAATCGGGGTGGGGGGGGGGGGGGAGAGGCGGCTCCCCATGCCATCCCCCTTATATACGCCCCTGCGCTATAATAATAATACTGATAGAATAGACTAATAATAAGCGATCCGACCTTATATTATCCTTCTTGATCGGCAGAAGAAAGAAGCTGTGATAATTCATACAGTATATCCGTACTACTATTCAATCACAACCTTCAAACACTCATGCCCGAAAGATCAATAAATACACCGAACTGGCCATTGAAGTAAAACAAATGTGGAAACTGAAGCCTGTCATTCTGTATGCAATTGGAATTGTACCTTCAAGACTGGTAGACCAACTACAAGATCCAAAAGTTGGTGATCATGGGCACTTGCCTTACAGTGAGACGATTCCTAAATGAAGAATGAACTCTGAAAGTGCTTGGTATTATTCCGTATTTTCAGTCATTGTACCTTGATGAAATGGGGCATGAATCTGCATATTATTATTTATAACGATAATAATTATAATAATAATTATCACGGGCCCAATGATGATCTATAACTAAAGCAAGAACCTCTAATGGACACAATGTTCAAGAGACGCCTCCAATTCTACGGACACCTTGAGAGAATGAACGAGTCAAGATTGACCAGTGTAATCCACAACATCACTGTGGTACCAGCAAGTTAAACAAGATCTGCAAACCTTTAACATCTCTCAATCCGTTATACAAGACAGATGAGCTTCCGGAAAATGTTAAAGAAGACCCACAGATTAAACTTAAGAAAGGGCAGAGACCAAAGAGGTCGGAAGCAGTTAAACAACTACGAAGTCAGAAAATGAAGCCCATATGGCTAGGAAGAAGACTCTTAAGAACGTGAAGCCAATCCCAACACATCAAGCTGAAAACCATTTTGGTTAACCTACGTAGTTCATAGTTGGCTCATTCGAAGAAATAATAATAATAAATGTTATGCTTTCCAAAGCATCGGCTTACCTCCTAGAAAACGCAAGCATAGATGGTGAAATGAAATCTCTGACAAAGCAATCGAATGCCGATTTAAAGCCTGGCAAAATTGGAATTAACACAAAACAAAAATGAGATAAATTCCTTAAAATTCAAAAACAAGTTTCGAAAACCATTAGATAACAAAATATAAAAAATAAATTATGACAATAGTACATAATGCAACTAGCCTATAATGGCAATAATTAAGACACGAGTATGTTTATAAAACGAGCGAAGCGAGTTCTATAATTTCCATAGACTACGAGTGCCTTAATTACCATTATAGGCGAGTTGCATACGACTGTTTATGTTCGACGATAATTAGAACTATTTTATGTTCGAACATAAATATCTGTCGAGATTTCGCCAGTTTTATGTACTGAACAGAGCGCATGGGACGAAGAGAATACAATGGCCTCCTGGAATACCTCACTATGGCACTAGAAGCCACGCAGTGGAATTTAAAATAGGGGGCCATGGAAGTGAGCGCAGGTGCGATGCTATCCTCACCTAATTGGTCACACAACTGTTTCTTGAGCTCTGATTGGTGGCAGAAACTGCATCTTAATGAAAACTAGTACTATAATGAGCCTCATTATAACAGTGCAGTTTTCTGACATATAATATTTACATTTCGCCAGGGTCGAACATAAAGGTGGATTAATGGAAATTGAGCAGGACTTCAAGAAAAATTGGCACTTCATATAATGATAAACAAGTCTGGGGATAATATCCATGACATGCTGAAGACAGCAGCCAGCTCATGAAAGATCAACTGAAATTGTTTCTATGGAATCGATAGAATCAAAAAATATTTCGCTCCACATCGATTTTGAGTTTAATTTTCCTGTAATTACTTTCTCGGCCTGGAAGAGAATGTCACATACACTTCTCGAAGGACGTGTTAGAAACACTTCATTGTTCATTGAACCGTAGTCCTTTATTCGGTAAGAACTGAAAATTTACTTAGATCATTCTCACGTAGAGAATGAGCACAGGTCGAATACTTAATAAATTTAGAAGAGTGCTTAACAACATAGCCTAAACACTAAACACTTATCAATTGAAGAGTTCCGAACTGCGCTAACTTTCTGAGGGCAGAAGCAAGAGATAATGTCGCCGACAATGACGGAATACTTTCGGTGATTTTATTCTCATCAATAAACTATCTAAAATGAATTCATTGCTGTGCCTCATTCCATTGGGAGATTTTACCTGGCATTTCTTGAGCATAGTGTAGTGCCTATTATCATTTTTTCCTTCATGCTAAGGTGTTTGTTGTCTTTGTAATTAAATGCCTGCGAATTTCGAACCTGCTTCTCCAGCAAATTAATTCTCGATTTTGCTGAGTTGAGGCAGGATATAGCGCGAATTAAATTACGGTTAGCATTCTTTAGAAGCCTTTGGAGCAATATTATAGTTTTTTACAGCAAATATATATTTTATTTATTTTATATATAATTTATTGCAGCCAATGGCCATACAATAAGTAGTATCATGTTACACAATATAGCAACCGTTCAGTCTTTCGCATAGTGGGACAGAGGTAATGTTCTTTGCGTGCACACAATCAGGTGATACGGTGGGCAGTGTAGACCGCAGATTACACACACACAGTCTATGGATGGTTCATGAAAGCCTTTCCTGTTACAGATGCGATGATGAAACCCGTATTGCGCCTCTCGTGTAGATGTGGCGTAGCTCGAAGTTTGCTTCTTTTCATTCTTGGTTGATCATGGCCGGGATTTGATAGAACTCCGGATTTATTTCTTCTGTTTTCAGGAGTTGTTCCTCTAGGAATTTTGTGGAGGTTGGGGTTGATGCCAGGTTGTGGGTAGTCATTACATCTTCAATTAAAGATCTAGTACCTGCTAGCTGGTATGCAAGTCGGGTTGGTGCGAATTTGGATATGCAGAGAGTTCTTTTTACGTATCAGGCCTTGGCTCTGTCGAGATACTTTAGTTTTTTGTGGCTTAGGTGTGGCCATATCATCTTGATGGCTTATGACACCACTGGGGCAACTTTTAGCTTAAATAGTGTCATTGCGGTTCTGAGAGAGAGGGTTTTCAGGTTTCGGATCTCCATTGTGGCCTTCATCGCGGCAACGGTTTTGTCCTCTATGTGTCTGGTGGAAGTCAATCCGGAGACCTGTAGGGTCACTCCTAGGTATTTGAACGAGTTTACTATTTACAACGTTTGATTTCCGCAGGTGAAGATGTCCTTGGACGATAGTTTCTCTCCCTTGCGGAACTTCATAATCTTGCATTTGTCCTCGTTTATGTACATGTCGTTGTCTTATGACCACTTCTCTAGTTTGATGAGTGCTTCTTGTAGTGATGCCCTGTTGTTGCTTAGTAAGACCATGTCATCTGCATAGAGGACCAACTTCACGTCTAGTGTTGTTACCATTTGGGCGACGTAGTACGTGAACATATTGAACAATATCTGGCTCATGGGGTCGCCTTGCGATACGCCGTTCGTTTGGATGATATCTGTTGATTCCAGAAGACAATCGTTGATATTTATTAAATTCATTTCCATGGTGTTGGCTATGAATTTGAGGAGCTGGTCTTCCGGGCCTAGGACTGCTTTGAGCTTCTGGACGAGTATGTTTCGGTTTATTCCATCAAAGGCTTTTGTGTAGTCTATGAAAGCCGCAAGAGCATACCCTTTTGGGTTTCTTATCGAGTTCATTATATACTCCAGTACGATTTGCACTGCCTGTACTGCGGACCTCCCAGGTATGAAGCTGTATTGCTCTGATGGCATGACCTCCAGTAATCGATCAAAAATCCTGCTCCGGATTATGTTGGACAACATCTTGAATGCGGTGCATTCTAATGCTACACCCCTGTATGAATCGGGAGAGTCCTGAGGACCTTTGCCTTTATATAACATCTTTATAGTTGACCTTCTCCAAGCGTTTGGGATAGTTTGGAGCTCGATGCACTTGTTGAACAGTGCTGTCCTGATACTGATGGTGTAGGGAATGGATTCTTTGATTAATTCGTTTGTAATGTTGTCTGGTCCTGTCGCTTTGCGGGGTGCTGCGCTGTGTGCGACACTTCCTCTTCAATACCTGAGTGTCTCAGTGTTGTGGTCATTGGTGCGAACTTCGAGTAGTGGAGTAGTGAGAGTTCTGCTTAGTGTCATGGCCGCCGCGCGAAATTGAAACATTTAAATAGACTTTTCTCTCGAACCCATGGTCGGAGTTTCATGAATGGGGTGTCGGAGGACTTGAGGTGACGCCCCTTTGCTATGGACTACTCGTTATACTTTTCAAAAAAAAAAATGAAATTTTTGTTTTCGAAAGTAGGCGATAGTTTGAAAACCAAACATGATAGAACGTTGTGCCATGGCTCAAACGAACAGTCTTTATGACCTTTATTTTTTGTAATAAAACGTTTTTACTTTTTATGTTTTTTTGAAAACACTCGAATTTTGAAAATCCTATATTTTGGAAACTAGGAACTCTACAAAAAAGTTTGTTTGACGTAAATTAATGGTCCCTACCCCCTCTACCCCCAAAATAAATGTCAAGTCTCTAGGATGAAAACCTGTAGGTAGTAGTGTGGTAGTGACAGAGCTGCTCCACTTAGCAAGTGGTGAGCCCCTGCGACCTTGGAATGGAAGGAGTCATGCTAGGAGGGCGTGCTTGGATTCGTTTTTTTCGTCTCGTCGTGCTCTTTACGGGAATGTCAGTGTCGAAAAGATGAAAATTTGGAAACACGGTCTTTTTGGGGTAAAACCGTGATTTTGAACTTTTTGCTATATCTCGCGAACCAATCATGCTAGAGGCATGAACGAGGGGTCCAAGGACTCGGGCTGACGTCCTCTTTGCTATGGACCACACGTTATATTTAAAAAAAATTTGGAAACTCGATTTTGGGGTAAACACGTGTTTTTTATGATTTTTGCCGATATGTCACGAACCAATAACGCTAGAGACGTGTACGAGGTGTCGTAGGACTCGGGCTAACGCCCCCTTTCAAATGTGGTAGATATTTTTTTCCAAAAAATAATTCACAAAGGGCCTAACGCCGTACATGTTGAAAAAAAAATTCTTTACCGTTACCTGTTTATAATGTTTATGAAGCGTGGTGGTTGAGAGAGACGATACGGCTGGGTGTGTGTGTTTCAATGAACCTGTCGCTGACCACGGTGGCCGTGTTCAATAGATCAATTGATATTTCGACGGATCGGTGTATGACAGAGCGAGCGTGCGTTTTTCCTGATATTTTACCTTTAACGTGTAAACGGTGATGAGAACTTGATTCTATGTTGGTCGAAGCGAGTATCGAAAACAAACGAGCAGGAGGTAAAGGTCATTTGAGCTTATTGGAAGGCTCCGATCTGACTTGACAACAGGTGCAATGGAAAAAATGACCAAGACGCTTGAAGGTGAAATAATCTGACCATTGTGCTGGCAGGGAAGTGCGAAAGGCATGCACACATGTGTGAAACCACAGGCACGCTAAACCAGTGACATCCTGTCTTGCTTCGTACGTGACAACATGCAAGTCCATGTGAAATTTAATCTACCGCAGGTGTTCGCTTGGGTGTTATCTGTCCACGTGCGCGATAACTGTTAACAAGTCACATTCTGTTTTGCTTCGTACGTGACAAAATGCAAGTTCAGGTGAAATTTGATCCGGCACAGGTGTTCGCCTGGGACGTTAGCTGCCCACGTGCACGATAAGAGAATGTTCAAAGCATGGGAAAACAAAAGATTATACATGCAACGTAGCATATATAAAGACATGTCGTTATCATTTCCACGCTCACTTAAGTGACTACCTTTGAACACACTGCGTTGCATGAAACCCCTGGTCTTGTTTATCAGTTTTGGTGTTGGTGGAAAATACTTAACCTTGTTGTGGGGTAGGTATTGAACCCGATGGGGTTATGCTGACTGGAATCGAACATGGTTCTCAGAGACTGTGATCTCAGTAAAAAGGTTCCGCCAGGGAGCGAACCAGAGATCTGTACAGGGAGTTTCTTGGTGAAAACCCCTCGAAAGAGATGTATATTTAATCACTGGTGTGATTTTTGATGAAATGGCATTATTTATTAAAATAATGTAGGAAATAATGAGCGGATTATATCATTATAAGACGATTTGGTGTAAGCTATTGGAGGTTTGAAGCAGAGAGGAGGGCAGAGCTGACATTTACTAATCGGCCCAGAATTGTGGGTTGGTCCCAGTGGAGCCACGTCCATCTCTGTCACCCCATTATGTCGTCTGGAGCAGGGGAGAGGCCTGAAAAATGACACAGTTATTCCCCGACGGAGAATAGATTTAGAGGAGGGGCGGAGAAATGCCCAGAAGAATCATTGATTACTCGTGATTGGAGTAACGAATCGAGATGAGAGTTGCACACAGGTGAATATCTTGGCAAGAAGATAATTTTAGAGTCTTTTACCGGCGAAATTGGTGCATATTTAGTGATGTGCGTAAGGACTGTGAAGCGACCATTGTTCGCGGAGGGATGTGAAGATGTTGACGGGGAGTTCCCGATTAGGTAGCGTCCCACGCCATGGAGAAAGGAATTAATATAAATTAATTGAACGAGCGATTCCTTTGCACACATATAGTTTTGGGACCTGTGAAGAGAGAGGAACACAATGATCATGGTTTGAAGACCTGAATCATGCTGTGAGAGGAGCAAAGATTACGCGGGAAGATGTTGCTCTACTTTCTGTGGAAATCCGATATAAGGGAGTAGACCCCAGGAGGAGCTCTCAGTTGAAACTCACTTGAAGCTCAGTCGAGACGCAGTCAAGCTCAGTCTACATGCCGCCAAGCGCAGTTACAGCCAGTTACAGTTTTACTCAATTGTCAATTGTAGCACAATGGAAATAAGTTGCAATCAGTATGCAGCAAATATGCAGCAGTACGAGACAGCGTGTAAGCCGCAGACAGAAGTCTTCAAATAAGTTACGTGCAGTCTTCGAGTGAAACTTCAGTCAGCTACAGCCAGGTTGAAGCCAGTTCGTCAAGGCATAACGCATGACGGATCTATTCATCGAGACGCCGAACAAGGACTGGTATGTGTAAAAGAAACAGAAAATATGTTTGTATGAATAATAGTCGTGATACAGGCATAATCAGCCGCACGAACTATGACGTGTTCAGTTATGAAGCACCGTATAGACTAACGGTAGCATTATTGTATATAATTATTTGTGAAAGTGTTGAACTTTATTAAGCGCAGTGTGTATTGTATGAACTAATCGTATATGTGTAACTACGATAGAATGCGCTAAAGAAACTTTACTAAGTGTTTGGTATTGCCATGAGAGTACCAGATGGTAACGCTTACTGTAGGAGTAATGATCGTCACAAAAACTGTTGGAGAGTTCCGAGAGCAGATAACCAGACTTTCAATCAGGAGTTGATAACGTAAGATGCCGTCGACACCTGCAATTTCGATCTCTGCTAGGGAATTTCAGCATTGAAGTGTGTATAAAGTGACGAGTGTTCAGTGTAATGTATATGTAAAAATATCATTTAAAGTAGTGTTTGATGAAGTGTTTCACATGTTTGGGGAGTGATAACTTCCTGAAAGGTATGCAACGTGTCGTGTTGGTGATAGAAATGTATAATCAAATGTGTGTAAACAAGAGAAATATGTCGCGTTAAACCCATTATGGCGGGCGACATGGAAGAATATGATTGGTCGGAGCCACCTTAGATGCCTATAGAGATGTAAGTACCCCACAAATTATGGTTATAATTATGTAGAAGTATGGACCGATGCATGTCTGTGATTCCGTAAAGGTATTGTGAATTCCTTATAGATGCCAGTAAAAGTCAGTTAGGAGGCTGATCCTCCATGTTTAATCAGTATTGAGTTGATTTTTATAGAGTTGGAATGATGATTTGCATCATTAAGTGGAGTAATTTTTCCCACTATGAATTAAGAATGGCAATCAGTTATGTAAATGTAACGAACGCGATTGTTCGAGTTTAAAACGTCTAGCTATGTCGGAAAATTTGGTAATTTATGTGAGAATAATAATAAATAATGATTTTGGTCATTTATGTCAATGAGATTTGTAATAATAATAACAAAGGATGATTTTGGTCATTTATGTCAGTGAGAAATGATGATAATAATAATAATGGTTATTAAGAGTATGAATGAACACATCAGGAAACAAATAAATGTTGTAAGCGAGAATTATTAACGCTAAGTGCAAGACTTATCAATCTAAGCAGGAAGATGTTACAATGAGATTACATTTCAGTAATTATGGAAAGAAGTTTTATATCAGAATATTGCATATATTCAGTAATGATACCAGTAATGAAAGAGCTTTTAGTGAATTGAATTTGCAGCTTAATTGAGAAGCTTATAGAGTAAATGTTAGATTTCTCTTAATATTATAGGTCGGTGTGTCGTAGCATGGAGCATTAGGGGCCAGATAGTCTATTCTACGTATGAATTCTCCTATGTCGTGGACATTGTTGGAGACATTATTTGCCAGAGTTTTAGTGAATGGACCCTAGCTCTGAAGAAGGATTGAAATGTGTTCCGGGTTGGAATCCTATGATAGAGTCGAGGATAACAAGGACACCTCGCAGCTCTATGATTTCCCGAGAACTTATGATGAGTTATTTACGCTCGTGGGCAGCGAAAACTCATGGCGACAGTGGTTTTGTGCGCCTATATTATACTTGAGACATCGGTTACCCAGCCTGGCTCATGCATTACGAACCCCGAACCTTCATGTTGAATGGACCCATGTGAGGCCATTAATTAATCGTTATCCTCGACGTAGGAATAATTACAAAAGCTCATTCAATACCTGTTGGCAAAATAGTCAATTAAGATCCTTTGGGAACATGTGTGCCGGTTAGGACACAGTATTTGTCTTGTAAATCTCCACTGCTTAGAGAGGGAAGCTTTCAAACTTTTAGAAAGGTCGAGATAATTGGTGGAACGACCCATCCCACTTTCTATTGTGTAGCGATTTCTTTAGCCGAGGGTCGGTGCCAACCACTCGAACCGCTCAGGCAAGTTATAAAGGGAAGAGATTCTAGACCTTGTTAAAATGACATATAATGCGAGATTGTTATGTTGAGTATTATAGCCATGTGGTTTGTGAACACATGGATAATTATAGTTCATCCTGATGGTTCATTAATTTAGCTATCTGACGAATAGTTACATGATATATTTGTACTGTCACTGGAACCAAGTCATGTAGTTGGTTACTAGATGCCAATCGCCTTGAGCGCGAGGTAGTCTATTGTACAATCCGACATAAGCTATAACGTAACGTTTTATCTAGGAATCACAGACAGCATGCGGTGAAACCATATAATTGAAGGATATGTAGGGGGTAGCTTACATAATTATGGAGTTGCACGTTGATTTTGGTGCAACGTCCAAATAGGTAATGCATGCAAAGCATTTCATTGGTGAGAAGAAAAATATTAAAACACGCACGGCACACATAATTGTTTAACATAAAGAGATTTAAGGAATAATCCTTGTTGTAATCTTAAAGAAGTCACATTGTATGACTGTTATGTTAATGTAAAGTTGTTTGGAAGTCGTAGGTGCATCAGCGCACTAGTATATCCTTGTGAAGTTCACAGAAGGGTAAAGCATTATGGCTAGGTATGACTTTGTTGTGATTTCATATTTGTTTACTTGTGGATTGTGGAAGTAAAAATTTTGTTTGCTTTATTTTATGCTTTTTTTTGGGTATTGTTTTGTGTTTGAAGCCATGATTTATTTTACTGGATTAAAGTTTTAGAATAGAGTTGTGCCTTATCATTGTAGAGTTGATACCTTTTTGCCTCAAATCCAAAATATGCACTGCTAAATTGGGGTTACCGTACACGCCTGAGAGCTGATGCTAGTTGGAGGCGGATGCATATTATCCAACGAGATTACTCACATGGGTACATGGAAATTGATGTCCTATACGGTGATTTGAGCTAAAGGTACGACTAAAGTCGGTCAGATTTAATGCACACAACTCTATTAAAGTAAGAATTAACGAATTAGGGTGTGACCGCTCCTAATCCATAGCTAAGTTCCGATACGTATATATAAATTTTGATAGATTGTGCTTATCACTACTCATTTATCATGGCCCAAGCAGCGTGGGACGGTATTAACTCTTTATGGAACCGCCTGCGTCAGTGCAATATGAGCGATGTTGGCATTGCACGAACCGGGCAACGATAGATACCTATTAATTTATCATGACGCCCATCTGTGGAGTCGATGATAGATATAATTTATCATGGCGCCCAGAATACGTGGAACTTATGGGATTTAGGGAAAACCCATAGATTTTTTATGGTATTTCATGGGGAAAACCATAGTAATTGTTTTGCCTCAAACTGTGTTTGAGTGATTTTTGAATTCAGTAGGCTTTTTGAGGTAACGCAGAATCTCTCTATTGAGAAGAGAATGGCCTAAGGGTACTAGCGTTACATACCCAATCCACAATCTACTATAATATTATCAGGTTTTGTACGACTTCACAATATGTGTGCAGTGTTTGATGTTTCTCTTCGAAACGTATCCACATATTTTTCCAGGGAGCCTGCCTGCATATTTAAGTGTGTTATTGTAAAATGCCAGGTACGGAGGAGATCTTGCAAGTTATTGCAGGACTGAAACAACATTTTGATGCTGCTAACGAGCAGAATAAACTGGAAACAAAGGCTTTCCAGGAGAGTATAAACAATCGTTTAGATGCCAATCAGGAGGCAATTAATGCAACTCAGGTTGCAATGGATAATAACCAGATTGAATTAAACAATAAGTTAGGTCAAATGCAAGAGGTTATTAAGACCGAAGTAACAGATACTGTTGTAAGCATTGTATCGGAAATGCAGGTAAAAACTGACAAACGTTTCGAGGCCATAGAAGCCAAACTTGAGGGTAATTTGCAAGCGTGTAGGCATGCTCAGGAGCAAACCAACAGTAAATTAGAGGCGTTGTCTAACGATATTAAGGATATGCAGATCCAAAATGAGGCGAATCTCGAACGCCAAGCGAAACAGTTCGCAGAGTTTACGAAAACAGTAGACCAGAGATTAGAGGAGAACGACTCCAAATGGGATCAGAAATTGAAAAGCTACGCTAGAGCAATTAACGGTGACCTCAAGAAACAGGACCAGAATATATTAGGTCAATGCCAGGAAATAGGCGAAATTAAGGCTATCGCGCAGGAAAGTAAGGAGCTGGTAGGCAACGTAAAAGGTCAGATGGGTAAAGTTCATAAAGAACTGGACCAAGTTCAGAGTGATATTGTCATAGTCAATAAAAGACAAGAGGAAAATAGAGGCGAGATCACCAAGGTCCGGAATGAATTGTCTAAAGTCAATGGACACATTCAAGATGAAATTAAAGGTCTGAGAGAAGAACTCGAAATAAGAGAAGGCCAGAAAACAGAGGCAAGCGACAAGACCCTTGCTCAAATTAAAGAGGACGTAGAGGATGAAATATCCCATATCAAACAAAGTCTGAAAGAAGACAAGGTGAAAATTTTTCAAGTAGCCGAGGAAAACCGAGATAGGCTTACGAGAATAGAAAAAGAAGTCATTACTCGCCTAGAAAGAGCAGAAATGCGCCATAACCAAATGGAGACTAGGATAATAGCACAGGAGGAGACACTTCTGAAATATCCTAAGTCAAGTGAAGGCAGCATAGAGGATATAAGAAAAACAAGGTGGGCAGACCTAGAAACCCAACCTATAAGCAGGAACGCTGCAGGCGCAGGAGAAAGTCCTTACATGACGCCAGGTGTACCAATTGCGGCATCGACGCCACATGAAAATGCGATGCACACCCAGGTGATAAACGTCATTAGGGCAAGTGAGGAAAAACCTAGGAAGTTTTCAGGTAGTCACTGTAGTATGACACCAAAATATTGGTTAAAGGAAGTGACTGAATATCTCAATGATGCACGAATACCGCAGGAGCGTAGGCTACGTGCTATAGAGAAGTTAACAGAGGGGGAGTGCGCATTATGGTTTCGCAGCTTCCGTTACACTTTTGATACTGTTGAGGAATTCCGCGAGGCATTCTTGAAGAGGTATTGGGACGCCGCGACTCAGCAGAATTTACGGCTGGATTTGTATGCCAAAAAGTACAGCACGAACAACCCGACGAAGTACGCAGAATTTTTCATATCGCAGATGTGTCGTTTTAAAGAGCTGGATCAAAAACCTAGTGAACTGGAGCTATGCATTGCTATCGCCAAACAGCTCCCATACGAGATCCAAAGGCTACTAATCTCGGCTAATGCGAAAACGGCTATGGAAATGGAGACAGTTCTAAGGCAACTGGACCTCACCACAGCAAATACTATGCGTCAGAGTCGAACCGTGGAACAAGTCCACGTGACCAACACACAGACTGACCAACAGCAAGCTCCAAGGAACAACAAGGCCACGAGCACAGAAACTTTAGATTCCTATGGACGGCAATGGGAACAGGAACCCAGAAAATGGCAGTCAAGGTACAAAGGAAATGCTAATAAAGCAGGAAGAGGTCGAAGTTCGTGGAATAAACACAATAACAGGGGCAAACCGTACCATAACAATGGAGGTAATAATGGCCAGGAAGGCAATAATAGAAATTGGAGACCCCAAGAGAGAAGAAATAACTTCGATGACGAGGCAGAAGAGCGATATCATGCTTCTTTGCGATACCTCGAAGAAAGGGGAGATGAGCCCCAGAAATCACAAGTCCGCTGGCAAGAAGTCATGCAGAACAGGACATCGCCAGACAGATATGGAGATGGAGCTAAGAGTTTGGAACTACAGCGCAGCGAACAGGAGAGAAGGAACTCCAAAGGGGCGGGCGCTGAAGAAAAAAAAACGCCAAAATTAGAAGAGCTCGAGACTGATGGATGGAAGTCTATTAACATCATCAATTGGATAGCCAAACCAGAAGAATTGATTGAGGATACAGGAGGACCACAGGTCATGGTCAAGAGAGAATTGCCTATTATAATTGTGAGAGTGGCAGGATTAAAAGTCAGAAGTCTGCTAGACACAGGATCAACAGTGAGCCTGATGACACAAGCTCTATATAATGAAATAGCCCGGAGAGAGAACATTTTGAAGATACCGATCTCCAGTGTCAAAATTAAAGGGGTAATTCCAGACAGAACAATGATATGTAAATACCAGGTATTCCTAGATTTACAGATAGGAGGCTCTATTTTCTCACAGAGTTTTCTGTTAGTAAACAAACTACCTTATAACCTACTTATTGGGGCAGAGTTTATAAGGGAATACAGAGTGATAATTGACCTAGCACAGGACAGGGTTATGTTCCATGTGAATGAAGAAGCTGAAGGCTTAGAGGTCGCACTCAATGAAATTGAACCAGGATCCAGTGAACAAGTATGGCATACATACAGAGATGTGGCTGATGAAGAAGTGTTAGCTATTGAGCAGTTAGAAGCGGAGCTCAAAACACTAGCCACAGACTTGGAAAAAGATCTGGAACCCAAATTGGAAGACTACATTTCGGAGAAGCTAGAAGAAGCGAAAATTGGGCTAAAAGAGAAGGAAAATTTAAAGCAGTTATTGCTGGAACAGAAGGAAGTCTTTGAATCGAGACCTGGTCGGATAAAGAACTTCACTTATGCTTTTCAAGTCAGTGATTGGACACCATTTAGGCAGAAACCCTACCCTATAGCTGAAAAGCATTATGCTAAAGTGAAAGAGGCAATTCAGGAGATGTTGGAGGCCGGTGTTATTGAGAAAACACCTACGCCTTATGTAAGTCCATTGGTAATTGTACCAAAGACAGACGGATCTGTCAGAGTCTGCTTGGACCTGAGACGCTTAAATTTGAGAGTTATTCCGGAATTTGACCAAGTGCCACCTATTAAAGAGATCCTCAGGAAGTTTAAAGGGAAAACTATATTCTCAAACTTGGATATCACATCCAGTTTCCACCATCTTGAATTAGAGAAGAAAACTAGTCTGTTGACAGGATTTATGTTTGATCAACATACATTCACATTTTTAAGGCTACCTTTTGGGTTGAAAACAGCTGGTTCAGCCCTGATAAGAGCGTTAGATCGCAATCTATCAGATGAGGTTAAAGAGAGTACCATCAGATATGTAGACGACATTCTACTCACATCAGAATCTCTGGAGGAGCACATGAGAGACCTGAAGAAGTTGCTAGATGACCTTCGAGAAGCGAACTTTAAGGTCAATATCAAGAAATCGCACTTCTGTCAGAGGGAAGTTAAATTCCTAGGGCATGTTATTGATGCAAATGGAGTGAAGCCTAACCCAGATAAATTGGAGGTAATTCGGAATTTCCCTCGACCCACGAAAGTTAAGCACGTCCGACAGTATTTGGGAGTAATTGGATTCTTTTCGAACCACTGCCCAAACTATACTGCGACAGTAGCACCACTGCAGGACCTATTGAAGAAAGGCGGCACATGGAATTGGACGGAGCAATGTCAGGAAGCATTCGTGAGGTCAAAACAAATGCTTTTGGAATATGTGAAACTGGGATACCCAGATTATACCCAGAAGTTCATCATACAGACGGATGCATCACTTATTGGGATTGGAGCGATGCTATTCCAGGAAAATGTTGACCAGCCTGAGAAGAAAGTTTTTATCGCCTTTATCAGCAGAAGACTGAGAGCCCATGAGAAAAATTACACGATCACAGAGATAGAATTGCTCGCAATTTTGTACGCGTTGCAATCGTGGCACAAACTCGTGTACGGCTTCCGAATAGTCCTGAGAACAGACCATAAAGCTTTAACATTTTTGTTAAAGACAGATTTGTCTAGTCAGAGATTGACAAGATGGTCCCTGTATATCCAGCAATTTGATGTGGAAATAGAATACTGTCCAGGGAAAGAGAATGTAATACCGGACATATTAAGTCGTTACCCTAGAGAAGAAGAAGTACTAGCGGTCCAGATTGAGAATCGAGATCAGAAGACGTTGGATGACTTAAGGAACATTACCAACCTACAACGCGAAGACCCATGGTTGAAGATGATAATCGATTACTTTGAGGGGCGATTAGCAAGGGGAACTGCGATATACAGAGAGGCGGAGGCATTGGCAACAGATTATGTATGGTATAATCAGATATTACACAAGTGGGACGATGTGGATCACACACGTCAAAGGATTGTAATTCCTGCATCTTTGCAGAGGAGGTTAGTATGGCTAGCCCACAGAGCATTTGGTCATCCGGGGATTGATAAAATCTGTGCTCTGTTGAAGGAAGCATTTACTTGGCCAAAATTGAGAGAAACGGTGAGAAATGCTATTAGAACATGTGATCTTTGCCAAAGGGTAAAGCCGAATCCCTTTTTAATGAGGCAACGACCTATCCCGTTATTACCAGAGAAGCCAAGGCAGCTATTGAGTATCGACAACTTTGGACCATTGCCTAGAGCACGTAGAGGCAATAGACACATTTTTGTAGCCATGGATGTATTTTCGAAAATGGTGGTGTTGTGCCCCATTCAAAAGACAAGTTCAAAACAGGTCTTGAAGCGCCTGAAAGAGAGAGTTATTCCGATTCTTGGGAAGCCGGATAACATTCTCTCGGACCACGGAAGTTGCTTTACTAGTGCAGAATTTCGTCGAGAACTGGAAACTCTAGGAATTAGGCAGATTTTATCTACCATTCGCCATCCTGAGGCAAGTCCCGTTGAAAGAGTAATGAGAGAGATCCAGAAATACATGAAGATCTACTGTTCTGAAGCGAATTGGCGTTGGATTGAATTTTTAGAAGTCATTGAATACTGTATAAATAATACTGTACATGAGGCGACAGGTCAGGTTCCCGTTACTCTACATCTGGATCAGAGACCAGAGAGACCGTGGAATGGTGTTATTCCATTACCAGTAGACGCACAGCTCGGTAGAGAATTGAGGATCCAACGAACCTTTGAATATCTAAAAGCACAGGCGGAGAGACGTCAGAGAAGGAATCGTGCGAAGAGGTATCATAAACCGCTTCTCGTGGGACAGAAAGTTTTAATTAAGAAACCCGCCAGTTCAGATCCAGAGGCACGGAAGTATAAAAAGTTTAATTTTTCTTACCACGGCCCGTTCGAGGTGATAAGAGACCTCCAGAACAATGCATACAGGTTAAGGCATTTAGAGAATGGAAACGAGGTCGTTATGAACATAGCCAACTTAAAAATGTATTACTCGCCAGAAGAATTCGATGAACCAGAAGAAGAATTAGTAACGCACACCCAACTCAACGTGGAGAGCGGAGGCAGCCAAGCAGGCAGACCTGAATGTTGGAACGGCGAGACGGGACGAGAAGCAGACAGTTTACCCAGTGTAAGCGGAGAGCAGAAAGAATGCCAGTGTTTGCGAGAATTCTATGAAGAAATGGTCAGAGTAGCCAGAGAGGTTGAGGCTGTAAACGCGACCCTTCGCAGGGAGAATAGACAGCTCAGAAACAAGGCCGAGTGTGGAAGGGGGAATACTACTAACCCACTCGCAGCCAGACAAGGTGAAGGACCCCAGACGTAAACACAGACGGTGGTCGACAGTCAGCTGGTTACTTATATAAGCCACTTGCATTGGACTTTTATAAGTTTTGCAAGGGGAACATGAACCCGATGGGGTTATGCTGACTGGAATCGAACATGGTTCTCAGAGACTGTGATCTCAGTAAAAAGGTTCCGCCAGGGAGCGAACCAGAGATCTGTACAGGGAGTTTCTTGGTGAAAACCCCTCGAAAGAGATGTATATTTAATCACTGGTGTGATTTTTGATGAAATGGCATTATTTATTAAAATAATGTAGGAAATAATGAGCGGATTATATCATTATAAGACGATTTGGTGTAAGCTATTGGAGGTTTGAAGCAGAGAGGAGGGCAGAGCTGACATTTACTAATCGGCCCAGAATTGTGGGTTGGTCCCAGTGGAGCCACGTCCATCTCTGTCACCCCATTATGTCGTCTGGAGCAGGGGAGAGGCCTGAAAAATGACACAGTTATTCCCCGACGGAGAATAGATTTAGAGGAGGGGCGGAGAAATGCCCAGAAGAATCATTGATTACTCGTGATTGGAGTAACGAATCGAGATGAGAGTTGCACACAGGTGAATATCTTGGCAAGAAGATAATTTTAGAGTCTTTTACCGGCGAAATTGGTGCATATTTAGTGATGTGCGTAAGGACTGTGAAGCGACCATTGTTCGCGGAGGGATGTGAAGATGTTGACGGGGAGTTCCCGATTAGGTAGCGTCCCACGCCATGGAGAAAGGAATTAATATAAATTAATTGAACGAGCGATTCCTTTGCACACATATAGTTTTGGGACCTGTGAAGAGAGAGGAACACAATGATCATGGTTTGAAGACCTGAATCATGCTGTGAGAGGAGCAAAGATTACGCGGGAAGATGTTGCTCTACTTTCTGTGGAAATCCGATATAAGGGAGTAGACCCCAGGAGGAGCTCTCAGTTGAAACTCACTTGAAGCTCAGTCGAGACGCAGTCAAGCTCAGTCTACATGCCGCCAAGCGCAGTTACAGCCAGTTACAGTTTTACTCAATTGTCAATTGTAGCACAATGGAAATAAGTTGCAATCAGTATGCAGCAAATATGCAGCAGTACGAGACAGCGTGTAAGCCGCAGACAGAAGTCTTCAAATAAGTTACGTGCAGTCTTCGAGTGAAACTTCAGTCAGCTACAGCCAGGTTGAAGCCAGTTCGTCAAGGCATAACGCATGACGGATCTATTCATCGAGACGCCGAACAAGGACTGGTATGTGTAAAAGAAACAGAAAATATGTTTGTATGAATAATAGTCGTGATACAGGCATAATCAGCCGCACGAACTATGACGTGTTCAGTTATGAAGCACCGTATAGACTAACGGTAGCATTATTGTATATAATTATTTGTGAAAGTGTTGAACTTTATTAAGCGCAGTGTGTATTGTATGAACTAATCGTATATGTGTAACTACGATAGAATGCGCTAAAGAAACTTTACTAAGTGTTTGGTATTGCCATGAGAGTACCAGATGGTAACGCTTACTGTAGGAGTAATGATCGTCACAAAAACTGTTGGAGAGTTCCGAGAGCAGATAACCAGACTTTCAATCAGGAGTTGATAACGTAAGATGCCGTCGACACCTGCAATTTCGATCTCTGCTAGGGAATTTCAGCATTGAAGTGTGTATAAAGTGACGAGTGTTCAGTGTAATGTATATGTAAAAATATCATTTAAAGTAGTGTTTGATGAAGTGTTTCACATGTTTGGGGAGTGATAACTTCCTGAAAGGTATGCAACGTGTCGTGTTGGTGATAGAAATGTATAATCAAATGTGTGTAAACAAGAGAAATATGTCGCGTTAAACCCATTATGGCGGGCGACATGGAAGAATATGATTGGTCGGAGCCACCTTAGATGCCTATAGAGATGTAAGTACCCCACAAATTATGGTTATAATTATGTAGAAGTATGGACCGATGCATGTCTGTGATTCCGTAAAGGTATTGTGAATTCCTTATAGATGCCAGTAAAAGTCAGTTAGGAGGCTGATCCTCCATGTTTAATCAGTATTGAGTTGATTTTTATAGAGTTGGAATGATGATTTGCATCATTAAGTGGAGTAATTTTTCCCACTATGAATTAAGAATGGCAATCAGTTATGTAAATGTAACGAACGCGATTGTTCGAGTTTAAAACGTCTAGCTATGTCGGAAAATTTGGTAATTTATGTGAGAATAATAATAAATAATGATTTTGGTCATTTATGTCAATGAGATTTGTAATAATAATAACAAAGGATGATTTTGGTCATTTATGTCAGTGAGAAATGATGATAATAATAATAATGGTTATTAAGAGTATGAATGAACACATCAGGAAACAAATAAATGTTGTAAGCGAGAATTATTAACGCTAAGTGCAAGACTTATCAATCTAAGCAGGAAGATGTTACAATGAGATTACATTTCAGTAATTATGGAAAGAAGTTTTATATCAGAATATTGCATATATTCAGTAATGATACCAGTAATGAAAGAGCTTTTAGTGAATTGAATTTGCAGCTTAATTGAGAAGCTTATAGAGTAAATGTTAGATTTCTCTTAATATTATAGGTCGGTGTGTCGTAGCATGGAGCATTAGGGGCCAGATAGTCTATTCTACGTATGAATTCTCCTATGTCGTGGACATTGTTGGAGACATTATTTGCCAGAGTTTTAGTGAATGGACCCTAGCTCTGAAGAAGGATTGAAATGTGTTCCGGGTTGGAATCCTATGATAGAGTCGAGGATAACAAGGACACCTCGCAGCTCTATGATTTCCCGAGAACTTATGATGAGTTATTTACGCTCGTGGGCAGCGAAAACTCATGGCGACAGTGGTTTTGTGCGCCTATATTATACTTGAGACATCGGTTACCCAGCCTGGCTCATGCATTACGAACCCCGAACCTTCATGTTGAATGGACCCATGTGAGGCCATTAATTAATCGTTATCCTCGACGTAGGAATAATTACAAAAGCTCATTCAATACCTGTTGGCAAAATAGTCAATTAAGATCCTTTGGGAACATGTGTGCCGGTTAGGACACAGTATTTGTCTTGTAAATCTCCACTGCTTAGAGAGGGAAGCTTTCAAACTTTTAGAAAGGTCGAGATAATTGGTGGAACGACCCATCCCACTTTCTATTGTGTAGCGATTTCTTTAGCCGAGGGTCGGTGCCAACCACTCGAACCGCTCAGGCAAGTTATAAAGGGAAGAGATTCTAGACCTTGTTAAAATGACATATAATGCGAGATTGTTATGTTGAGTATTATAGCCATGTGGTTTGTGAACACATGGATAATTATAGTTCATCCTGATGGTTCATTAATTTAGCTATCTGACGAATAGTTACATGATATATTTGTACTGTCACTGGAACCAAGTCATGTAGTTGGTTACTAGATGCCAATCGCCTTGAGCGCGAGGTAGTCTATTGTACAATCCGACATAAGCTATAACGTAACGTTTTATCTAGGAATCACAGACAGCATGCGGTGAAACCATATAATTGAAGGATATGTAGGGGGTAGCTTACATAATTATGGAGTTGCACGTTGATTTTGGTGCAACGTCCAAATAGGTAATGCATGCAAAGCATTTCATTGGTGAGAAGAAAAATATTAAAACACGCACGGCACACATAATTGTTTAACATAAAGAGATTTAAGGAATAATCCTTGTTGTAATCTTAAAGAAGTCACATTGTATGACTGTTATGTTAATGTAAAGTTGTTTGGAAGTCGTAGGTGCATCAGCGCACTAGTATATCCTTGTGAAGTTCACAGAAGGGTAAAGCATTATGGCTAGGTATGACTTTGTTGTGATTTCATATTTGTTTACTTGTGGATTGTGGAAGTAAAAATTTTGTTTGCTTTATTTTATGCTTTTTTTTGGGTATTGTTTTGTGTTTGAAGCCATGATTTATTTTACTGGATTAAAGTTTTAGAATAGAGTTGTGCCTTATCATTGTAGAGTTGATACCTTTTTGCCTCAAATCCAAAATATGCACTGCTAAATTGGGGTTACCGTACACGCCTGAGAGCTGATGCTAGTTGGAGGCGGATGCATATTATCCAACGAGATTACTCACATGGGTACAGTATATATTTATTTATTTATATATTTATAGATTTTATATAAATACATGCAATTATTTATTGATTAGGTAATTAATGATTTTATTTATTTATTTGTTTGCAGATAACGTGTATAGCCTACCTGTCCTGTGTCTGTGGGAAATATATTAAAGAAAGAGGAAGACAGACCGATAGAAGAGGAAACCATTTCCACACTAGCCAACGAGACGGGAATATAGCAAAGCATTACACGTCAAGGTGAGATTTGTTTTTTATATATATAACCTGTTTGATTTTGTTTTGTTTATGAAAGGCATAAACTATATGGAATGGATATACTTATGGTGGTTTATTTTATTTCTTTTTAGAGTGTTGGAAAACGCTTGACCTTTGTTAATAACCAGGAACGTGTGTGTTTGGGACCATTGTCAAGCAGTCTACAGCTGAAAACTCAGGTGAGAGTGTTCTTTCTAAAATAATGTCATTTGCTACTGCTACCGATAGCCTAACTTGGGAACCTCTAAACAGTTGTTTCAAATCGCGTGTGTGCTCTGGCCGCGTGGTCAATGTTAGAAAAAGTTTGATTCCCAAAGAATTTTTACAATCTTGTTTTGAAATTTTTAAAATTGAAATTTGTACGGCACAAAGGTTGCATACGGCTTTAAAAGTGAATACAGAACTGGTGTGCGATTTCATATATAAAAAGAAGGACGTGGAGCATAAAGAAACATTTTATATTTGCAGTAAAATGCAAGAGCTATTCATAGCCCATAATTTGGAACAGTGGTATGAAACCCACGTGGTGAATCCCTTGCTATCAAAATTTGATAAACTGCAACAAGGACCGAGTGGCCTTGCCTTAGACAAAATTCATCATCTACAAATCAACATTTGTCAATTCAACCCGTTGAATGTTGGGTCTAGCTATATTAAAACACCACTAGCCATAGCTTTGAAAAAGGCTGTGGTGAATATTAAGAATCGTGACAATGATTGCTTTCTGTGGGCTGTGGCTGCGTACTTGCAGCCAGCTCAAGACCGTAATGGTTGTTGGCCGGGAAAGTACAAGGCCAAGTTTGATGAATTAATTTAAATTTAACACGAGTATCGTTCCCTATGGACTTAACCGAGATCCGTAGGTTTGAACAAGACAACCAGGACTTTTCGTTCATGGTATATGGACTTGATGGTGATGAGATTGTGGGTCCTCTTTATGCCACAAAAGAACCGAAACGACATCACATTCATCTTTTATATCTATCTGAGGGGGAGGTGAATCACTATTGCCTCATTAAAAGCTTAAGTAGATTGCTAAGCAGTCAAGTGTCCAAGCATAATGGTAAAAAGTACATTTGCGACCGTTGCTTGCAATATTTTACAACCCCTACGCTCTTAGAACGTCATAGGGTAGATTGTGTTACTCAGGAAGCGGTGAGATTGATATTGCCACAAGGGGACAAGGCTGTGTTAAAGTTTAAGGACATTCACAAGCGTGACACTGTTCCCTATGTGGTATATGCAGATTTCGAAGCTCTCACTACACCCATGGCGGGATGTGAACCAGATCCCACCATCAGCTCAACCACACCCATTCAAAAACATGAACCCTTTGCCATAGGATTTAATGTGGTGTGTGCCCATGACCCCACACAATCCGTTTACAAATATCGTGAGGGGCCAGATTGTGGCAAATGGTTCTTGAATGAACTTGTCAAGTTGGCCGACCATGTACAGGAATTACTGGACCACCCAGTACCCATGAGCCTATCTCCAGAACAACAGCAGCAGTATGAGCATGCCACGACATGTCATATTTGCGAAAAGCCACTGATCAATGCTGAAGACACCGTTCGTGATCACTCGCACTTTACGGGGGAGTTTCGTGGAGCTGCGCATAGTAAATGCAACTTGAACTTTCCAGCTCCTCGTTTCATCGGTGTCTTTTTCCACAATCTGGCGAATTATGACATTCAGTTTTTGATTCGTGAATTGGGTCATGTCAACAAGGGCTCGTTTACCATTATCCCCCAAAACCATGAGCGTTTTACAGCCCTGACATGGAGGTTGAGCAACTTTAGCATTCGATTTTTGGATTCCTTTAAGTTTATGGCGTCCTCGCTAGACAGCCTTGTGAATGGCTTGAATGAGGAGGAATTAAAAAATACTAGAATGCATTTTAATGATTCTGAGCAATTTCAATTGTGCATTCGGAAAGGTATATTCCCGTATGATTTCTGCAATAGCTGGGACGTGTTAAAGCAAAGAAAACTCCCACCACAAGAGAAATTTTACTCGAAACTAACACGCAGTACCGTTTCCGATGAAGACTATGCACATGCATGTCAAGTTTGGCGAGTGTTTGGCATGAACACGCTAAGTGAATATGCTTTGCATTACCTAAAACTGGATGTATTGCTGCTCACTGATGTGATTGAAAAATTCCGTAACTTGTGTCAACACATTTACGGTCTTGACCCGGCTCACTATTACACGAGTCCTGGACTCTCGTTTGATGCCGCTTTGAAATACACTCAAGTGGAATTGGATTTACTCACTGACGTAGACATGGTTCTATTTTTTGAAAAGGGCATTCGTGGCGGCTTTGTGTCACTTAACCAACGCCATGCCGAAGCGAACAATGTCTACATGCCTGATTATTCACCAGACAAACCAGAATCGTACTTAATGTACTATGACGTGAATAATTTGTACGGTTACGCCATGAGTCAGCCTTTGCCCTATGGAAAGTTTGCTTGGCTGACAGACAAACAAGTGTCAGAGTTTGATGTGAACATGGCTAGCCAAGAAACAGGCCGTGGATATGTGCTAGAAGCGGATATTGAATATCCCTCATCCTTGTATGATGAACATGCCGATTTCCCATTCTGCCTTGAGCAAATGGTTCCCCCTGACAGTAAAGTGAAAATTGAAAAACTCATGGGCACACTTTACAACAAAAATCGGTATGTGGTACATATCCAAATGTTGGTGCAATGCCTCGCCCAAGGCTTGGTGTTGAAGAAAATCCACAGGGGTATTTCTTTTGCTCAAAAATCATGGCTTGAGCCGTACATGCGACTCAACACAGAGCACCGACAAATGGCAACACAGCAGTTTGAAATTAATTTTTTTAAATTAATGAACAACTGCATCTATGGCAAGTCCATGGAGAATGTCCGCAAATACCGTGACATTAAATTGGTGAATGTCTGGGAGGGGCGGTGGGGTGCCCGGCGGTACATTGCCAAGCCAAATTTCAAATCGATCAAAATTATCGATGAGGATTTGGCTACTATTGAAATGAGTAAGACCAGCGTGACCATGGATAAGCCCATTTACTTGGGTCAAGTCATTTTAGACTTTTCTAAATCGGTCATGTATCGATTCCACTATGAGTTTGCCAAACGCCATTTTGAGGACGTTTCTCTTTTGTATATGGACACGGACTCATTCATTTACCACATTCGCCACTGCAACCCCTATGACGTCATGAGGCAACATAGTGACTGGTTCGACACCTCTTGCTATAGCGCTGACAACGTGTTTCAGCTGCCCATAAAAAACAAGAAGGAAATGGGCGTTTTAAAAGATGAATGCGGTGATTCCATTATGACGGAATTCGTAGGTTTGGCTTCAAAAATGTATGCTTACCGCACACTCGACTGTAAGGAAGCCAAAAGAGCAAAAGGTGTAGGTAGGGCAGTGGTAAAATCGCTACGTGTTGATGACTATCTAGCGGTTTTACGCACGGGCAAAGCTATGTCTCATACACAGTGCAGGATACAATCCAGCAACCATCATCTGTATCTTGTGGAACAGAGAAAACGCACCCTCGCCTCCATAGATAACAAGCGTGTGTGGGCTGATGACCTGCTCACTAGCCTGCCCTGGGGTTATGATCGCAAAGAGGAGGAGGTGTGATTTCACTGTATAATCGTTTATGGGACATAGCTTTATGTAACTTGTAGATTTAGTATTTTGTAAATATTGGTTTCTGTCATTGTAAATAGTAGATTTTGTAAATAGTGGCAAACCACTTGGACCATTTGCTCTTTGAAAAGTTCTATGCAAACTTATTTTTTAAATTTTTTGATTGGTAAATAGTGTGATTCTTTTAACGCTGTACAAAGTTGAGTTTTTTTTTTGTAAATATGAAATAAGTAAGATTTCTAGTAGCTTTTTTTTTCTTTTTTTTTTGAAATTGTAAAATGGTTAACTAAAAAAAGTTTTTTTGGGATGAGTGTGCATGTCGAGAATGTGCTTTTGGGAATAAATAAAGTGGTTGTGTTTGTTCCCAAAGACAGGTGTGAATGTATGAGTGGAGAGAGAAAACTGGTGTGTATGATTGACCAGAGCAAACACAGTGAGGTAGGGTGGGTGGGTGGGGAGGGGGGTAAATGGTCACTTATATACTCATTTTGTTTTAAATAGTTTAGTTTTTTCATTGAAATGTGGTAGACAATAGACATTATTTTTGTAAAAACAGTCTTACCTGCAGTAGTCGTAGACCTCGACGTTTCTCCAAACACCCATAAACTCACTGCAGCATCGTCATGGTCATGCACTTGCATCAACATCATTGTCAAATCTCAACTTTCGACATACACCAAAGGGAAAAATGTGAAAACAGCAAAATGGAAAATCCATGTTTCCATATCACCAAAAACGCAAAACTTAAAACGGACATTTTTAAAAACTGGAAATGGGCATGTGTGAAATTTGAAAATTCAAAAACTTCAAACAGACATTGTTTAAAATGTGTCATCAACAAACTGGAAAAATCCATCTCATCAAAATCGCAAAACTTGAAACGAACTTTTTTAAAAATCTGTAAATTGCAAAATGACAAATGGCAGTGTGTGGAATTCATCATGTGTGAAATGTGTAAAATGAAAAAATCAGCCATCAACATCACGATTTTTAAAAATAATAAAAACACAAATCATCGTGCTCTGGTATACCTTTGTTTTTTATTTCATAACTATAAGGCAATTGACAAATGAAAAATAGAATACAAACAAATCCCAATTCCTCACTCCTCAATTCCTCAATGTTTATGTCCATGCATCATCAACTTTCCTTTCATAGCACTCATGACAATTAGGGCTGCCATCCTTTCACCCACTGAGGCATCACTGGATGTGAAACGTTGTTTAGCTTTCTTCAATAACAATTTATCTGCCACATGTCTTAAACCAGGATGACTATGGCGATAAGAAAGGTCATGTTCCTTGCATGTTTGATCCAAAAGATTAATGGGTACATCACCACGTTGTAAACGTTTTTCGAGACGAGTTCCAGGGCCGCAAAAACGATAACCTGGAAGATGGATTTCGAAAGGTAAGTATTGAATCACTTTGTCAATGACGCCATTGCCAGTACAGGTCTGGCATATCCTTTTCCATCGATGGTAAAAAGGTTTGGTCTTCCTCCTCCTCTGTGGACGATGTTTGTGTTTGTTGTTGTTGCTTTTTCTCGCCATGACACTCGTGGAATGATTCAACAAAGTCTTTACATGGACTTTTATGACCGTGATACAGTTTCACTAGCTGGCAAGTCGCACACTGACGCATAGACGGTATTTTTGCCATGGCCACTTGCTTATGGTGATCGTAATCCGTACAGGGTTGCAATTCACTCAACACAGGGTCTTGAGTCCATGATTTTGGTACATGTTGCCAGATTTCTTTCACTGCGTTGGCGGCCACATAATAAATGAACGACTTGGGCAGCGCCAAGAGTTCCTCTTTGGTAAAACTGTCTAGTTTCTTTTTGCACACAAAGAACTTGCCGATGGCTTTGTCCGTAGCATTGCCTTTCTCCATGGTATCACGTGCTGTAGATGTTTACACGTCGCTTGTAGAAATCTCACTGACGTCATTCACAGGTAAATCTTGAGTTATAATTTTGTTCAACAACTCCCAGCAGGCATGAGTGGTTAACCAATGAAAGAGATGCCACGCATGCGATAGGGCTGTATGGGTAATGTTGCCACAGGAACAAGTATCCATGAGCGTTTGCAGGGAGGGGCAGCCCAACTCCATGAGGTCGATACATTGGCAGTAAGACGCCAAAAATGGTTGCAACCATTGACGTTTTTCATTACCTTTCACAAATACCACATTGGCCGAGGACAAGTGTGCTTTCATAACCACATCCAAATATTTATAGGAAATGGTTCCCTGATTCCAGTCTAGTTGCCTATGATTTTCAATCCACTGGGTTTGTTTACGGTCTTTTTCACACAACAAATCAAAAGCATGGGGTGGTTTAAATAGCAAATGCGTAGCTTGTGATATCCAAAACGTGGTACAATCGATCATGACCACTTGTTTAAATATAAATTTATTGTCACCAATTTTAAACCCTTGGCAATCCACAATGAGTGTGCGCAACATGTTGACGCTTGCCTGGACCGAGTTCAACTGACGACTGACTGACGATCAGGTGTGATCATGGCATGGACTTACCTGCCATGCTAGTTTCAAATTGAGGTTAGGGTAGGACAGAGGCAAAAGCAAAAAAATAAGAATTTAAGAATTACATCATTTTATTATCATTACACGTCTTACAGGCCTTTGTCATTTTGGGATAAGGACGATAGCAACTGATACAACAATATAGTCTCTTGTGTTTGTAACGTCCATAACACCGATGATGTCCCAATGTCTCTAAACTAGGCGTTTTTGATGGTGAGCTGCTCACCGAAGCACCATGGATACCATACGGTCCACACGTATCGTAACTTGTTTTCTTTTCATCACCCAGAGTCACAAGTGAGGGATAGCTTGAATGACAGGATATATTTCCCACTTCCACTCTACGCAGGTAGGGGCAGGTGGGTGACCAGCGCTGATGTTCCTGCATGGGTTCATCGCCCTCCTGCCATTGGTCTATGATGATGGGGCAAAAGGCACATTTCACTTCATCTCTTGTTTTTAAATAGTAGAATCCAGCGGCCGCCAAGGCTTGAGGGTTTATGAAAGGCACTGGCCATGTGGCAAACGTCTTGAAACGTTGTTCCTCAGAGTTTAAATTCATGGATGTAACGTCTCTTGAGGCTTTAAAGCAAGACATGACTGAGTGGCTTGACGTGGGTTGAGCTGTTATTTATACACTCGTCACTTGGTTGGACAGTGGATAATAGTTGACTTGTTTGTGGTGAATAATCAGACAGTAGGCCGTCGTATTGGCTGGTACATTGTCATGCGTTTCAAAATCTAGTCGAATGTCGATATTGGATGGCTTGACAGACTCTTCCAGGTATGAACAGTCAAAGACAATCAGTGGTGCTCTTGCCTTAAACGCTTGGGGTAGTAGCATGGGGCCGTTCTCTTTTTGATAATACGACCATCGAAATTTAGAAAACAAGTCGTACAGGGGTCCAAACTTATTTTTTGAAAAATCCAAATCCAGTCCTTCATAGGGAAACACAGCTCCGTTGAGGAAAAGACGTGCATTTCTCAATTGCAGGTGATCAAATTGCGAGGCATCTTTGGTTTGTTGATACTTGCGATTCGTTTGAAAACCCACGATCAGGTAGAGAGGTCTCTCTGTATAGCGAGCTGTTTTTACAGACCAACTGTGTGTGTTGGTGGTGGGCAATAGCGGATACTCATGGAGTGCCCAGCTTCTAAATTCCATGGGTAGAGGCATATCTCTCTTTACCATCTTGAGTATGTCCAGTTTTTTGCTATCTTCAAGGGTCACATGAGGCACTTTCCATAGCAAGCGTTGTAGTTGAACTTTTGAATCGATGGGGGCATTGTCAGCTCCCTTGAGTGCATTATTATCACTCCTGTCTCTCACCAGATAAAGCACTTGCCTTGCGTTGACCACAATGCGTTGGTGATCTTCGGCAAAGCCTAAAATCAGTTTAAGAGGTAAATATCCAGTGAAGGTGCCATCGGTGTGCACCATCCAGTCATTGGTCGAGTCAGGACACCAACCTGCCATGCAAAGTGTTTTAGCTTCTTCCTCACTATAAGAGGGGTATAGTTTCATGACACTGGAAATGCCCACATTTCGAGTGCTATCCACCACGATATCGTTAATGACATACCGCACTTCAGAAAACAGAAAGGCCAAACCATGGTTGGCCAACTTGGATGTGGTAGGTGTAGAGCCATCGGCTTTGGTGAGCCGACCTTCAATCTGAATGACACTTTCATGCGGTAGGGTGTAAATATCTTGGTTGTTGATAACAAATTGAATTTCATCATTGTTATTGAGTCCAGGTGTTTGAGCTTGATAGGAATGGAGATCAATTCTTACCACTCCTGGTTGCTCCTCGATGTGGTTCGCTATCTCTAGGATAGAATTCATTATGAGGGTTGACGTGGTAACCCAAATGCTGTAAAATCTGCTTGCCTTGAGATGTTAACGTGTATTCACGTGGCAAACAACTAACACTATTCCTAGACGGTGTTGTTGCTTTATACACAAATTTCATAGTGGCTTTAGCACCAACTTGTAAGTCACTGGTGTGGTAGAATCTAGATCAATGAGTTGTTGATCTCTATTGATCAGTCTTAATGTTATATTACTAATACTATCGACAGCCACAGCATGAAAAAGCACCACTGGAGGGTTTTCACGAATAATATAGCCATTGGGCGATGTCACAATAAAGTCATAAAGTGAATGCGATGGTTCTTGATTGGTGTACACTTGGCTAATAATATTACACGTCACCGACACATGATGGTCCTCAATGAATTTCACTTCATGGTCTGATTCATGTTTTTTGTTGGGCTCCAACACACGTGGTTTAAATCCTAGTAATGGGCCAATGGAATCGGGGTGTGTTTTAAAGTCAATGTTGAAGGTAGAGAAAATACTGCAGCGATGAGTGTTGGTATTGCCTACAAGTTCAAACTTGTGCGTTCCGTCGAGAAATGACTTTAAACCATATTGATTGATCAACACCACATAAATGTGTTCATAAATATCATCGATCGTGTATCCACCAGAGTTCAAGGTGAGCACAGAATCATCATAGTAAAACTTGTTGTTCACATTTTCACGTATGTTGTATATTCGATTGTACGTTTCAAGAGAAACAAGTCCTAAACCATAGGGTTTTTCACTCAATTCGATAGGCGGGTAAAAGTCTAGGCTGACTTCAGGTCCACGTCCATGCAGTGTAAACGTTTTACTTTCTGCCGACATACTGGTGGCGTTTTTGCTTATGCTGCGTCTTATATAAAAAAATTAAACACAAACGTCCACACTGTTGGCTGTTAAACGTTTGCTCACGTTTCACATTATAATATATCTTGATCCTGTTTCCAAAATAGGTCACTAGTTCCATGGGCGGGGGCAAATTCCCAAAACTGTCAAAGTACCATACCATGGATCCCTCTTTGACATAAGCTACATAATGCGTTCCTGGTCCTCGGTGATCATCCAAATTGACAACAGCACATTCCTGTTTCCAGGGTCGTGGGGGTAATTGGTTTCGCATAAACACACCTCGAAAATGAGAAAGCTTTAGTTGTTTAGCATAGCTTTCCACTTGTTGATGCGTCAGGGCATGTCTCGCTATGGCTGAGGTTAATTTTTTTTTTTTAATATTTCGAAATGGTGAAATCCCAAATCCTTGTTGATAAAAGGCTGGCTTTAAATTGGCATTTCTAGCCCCCATGGCAATCGCTTCCATCGTTTCATTGTGTCGCTGACTTTCTTTGAGTTGTTGCTTGCCCTGCTGCGCGGCTTTAATGGTTTTCGCCACTGCACTGGCACCGCCCAAAATGAGCCCAGAGCAGCCAACCCGGCAAATAATGCAGGTAAAAATCCCGCTCGTTTGGGGACAGGAATCACTCGCCCTTGGTTTGAAACCTGTCGCCGACGTTTTGGAATAACATGTCTCTGTGCTGCTCGAAGGGCTTTCCTTATGGTCAATACATTATTTTTTCTTTTTTTCTTTCGCAAGGGCTTGGCCACGAATGTTGAAAACCCTGGCTTTGCCAAGGACAAAGTCCTTTTTTTAGTCTTTCTCACTGCATACCTTTGTTTCACCATGATGATAATGACCAACAACCTTTCACAAGAAAGTGTAAATCACAACTAACGTCAGATGGTTATTTCATGGCTGTATATTCCAATTCCACATAAAGTGGAAAATCGTTTATGGTATTTCCCGCTTGCTTTTCATCCCATGTCAACATGAGGTGAAAGGATAATTCGTCACCAGCATTGACCATTTCATGGTTATGAAGCAACATCCTATGACCATTTATCTTTATTTGTAAATGGTTCTCATCAGGTATGGCATATTTGATGTGAATGGTTCCATCATAGTGTAATCGATAGTGGCTTAAACCTGAAGCAAGCACATAGGTCAAGTGCTGATCATGGACTAGCGGTAAATGGTTTCTGTCATTCACAGGTTTTTCATTTGTCAGATACACTAAAAATACAGATGGGATAAATTTATAAAGCCTTTTCATTTCATGGGTCATGTAACGCTTGGTACAAACATCGTCTTCGTCTTGTGGGTCTTCCACGTGAATAATACGATGGTGATTAGCGCTATAGCCATTCACCGTAAGCTGGGGCACTTTGTCATAAAACTCATACACTTTGTTATCCACATACTTTTTCGTAGTAACGTCTGTAGACACTTGAGGATGTTTTACGTGGGTTAACCGCTTTCCCTTAAAGTCATAATCTCCCTGTTTTGTGCGTGGCACTACTGACCTATCCACATAGTGTTTATTAGCAGGATCTGTTTCCTGTTTAGGATCATGTATGGGGACAGGCCTAGCTTTGGCCATCAACGCACGTCCAAAGACATCCATCGTCAACCTGTAGTACCAGTCTACTGTTTCTATGACAAGGCTCGGTGTCCTGTATATAGACAGCCTGCTAGCCTGTCTAAGCCTTAGTTGACATGAAGATTATTAAGCAGCAAGAGTCATTCCCCGTGGGGGACATGGTTTCCCATCTCTGTCCCACATCACGTGAACAACGCCATGGTTCACTGTTTCCATCTTCCATTCGCTGCATCATTGTGGGGCCTTCCGGCTGTGGAAAGACTAATCTTTTGCTAACGCTCATCACAGCGCCCAATGGTCTGCGTTTTCAAAATATTTATATTTTTGCAAAATCTCTCTACCAACCCCTCTACGTGTTTCTGGATCAAGTCATGTCTGGATTACAAAAAGAGAATATGGGTTATTTTACATTTTCCATGCAAGAAAATGTGATTTCACCGGATGAGGTAAAGCCTGATTCACTCATGATTTTCGATGATGTATCCACTGAACGTCAAGGTATCATTCAAAGCTATTTCAGCATGGGTCGACACAAACATATCGATTGCTTCTATCTCGGACAAACGTATTCAAAAATGTCCAAACAGTTGATTCGTGACAATGCCAATGTCATTGTTTTATTTCGCCAGGACGAGAGGAACAGTCGTCACATTTATAATGAACATGTGAATCCGGATATGACCTTTCAAATGTTTACAGAATTGTGTGCCAAGTGCTGGAACACTCAACGTCATGCCTGTTTAGTGATTGACAAACAAAGTGAACTCAACCAAGGACGGTATCGCTTAGGGTTTGATCATTTTATTGCTATTTAAGGCCCTGTCTCATTCCCCATCAAGTCATTTGTCAAGACACCATGGCGTTAGCAGAGAGTCAATTGAAAAAGCATATTATTAGAGCAAAAAATACTATTCGCCAAAAGTTTCGTCAATTGAAACAATCACGTGCCAATCATGCTTTGTTTATTCAGCAACATTTAGCACCTCCACTAAAAGCCATGTTGAAACCCTCTTTCAAGCCATCTGAAACGCTACCCACCGTTTCACAAGCCACGCAGACACTGCACGAGGACCCTGAGGAAGAGGAAGAGGAACAGGAAGATTTGACTAGTGTTAGTGAAGTTGAGGATGAAGAGGAACAAGTGTTTACGCCTCAAAAAAAAGCCGCACCCCTTGCAGAGTTTTTGAGAAAAAAGAAATCCTTGGCCATGGTCGATACACCTTGCCCTTCCAGGGAGTCTCCGTTTTCACAACTCTTGGCCACCCCTCAACATAAAGCTCAACTGAAAACCATTTTAATAAAATATTATGGATCAACATTGGAACCCTATTTCACCGATCTATTTATTGGAAACACAGATACCACGTATGGTGTTCGCTATGAGGATGATAGTTTTAAAATTGGCGATTCATCCATTAAATTTGCTCGTACTAAAGCTGTCATTAAAAACATCAACTATAAATTAACGCCAGGACTATTAAAGCTGCTCTTTTCTCGGACCCCCTCTTCCCATGATTATACGTCAGAGGATCTTGACAAATATAAATCCATTTTATTGGATACCCATGCCCACAAAAGACAGTATGATCCCACGCAACAAGTGAATGCCAATATATCTCAAAAATATAAAACCATCATTGCAAAAATGTTTCCCACCAGTCAAAGTACTCGTCGTAAAGTGTCCGCTTCGGGAGTGACATTTAAACCATTAAAACCTCTTGTGGATGTTACCTACTGGCACAATCCCAATAAGCTCGTCCAGCGGCTACAGTTGTTGCATGCCTCACGTCAAGCTGGCCATACCGGTCACGATTGGGAAATTCAAGAAATTGAACAAGAACTTCGAAATGCCAAAATTATTGTTTAAGCCCTCACCCATTAAAATGGGTATTGCTCACGAGTTGCATCGCCCAGCTAGGCGTCATTATCCACGACTCAAGGTGATTTCACGAGGTGTGGATGAACTTTGGCAGGCTGACTTGGTTGAAATGATACCCTATGCTGGCGTTAACGACGGTGTACGCTATATGTTGACTGTCATTGATGTCTATTCCAAAATGGCCTTTGTTGAACCTGTGCGTCGCAAGTCTGGCCCACTAGTTACCAAGGCCTTTCAACATATTATTCAACACTCCAAACGTCAACCTCAGTTGCTACAAACCGACCAGGGGAAATAATTTTTCAACAAGGATTTCTCCAGTTTCCTCAAATCTAAGGATATTCACCATTACACCACGTACAGCAATCTCAAAGCCAGTGTGGTCGAGCGGTTCAACCGAACATTGAAAACCCATATGTCGAAAGCGTTTACCGCTCAGGGCAGTTATCGCTGGTTGGACATGTTACCTGAGCTAGTGTCACGTTACAATGACACCAAACATAGAACGATTGGGACCAAGCCACGCCTCGTGACTAAAAATATTCAGCGATTGGATAAACTGTTTAACCCCATAAAAACAGCCGATCCTAAACGTCACCGACTGAACATTGGGGATTTTGTTCGTGTGAGCAAATTTAAGTCTGCCTTCAATAAGGGCTACACGCCTCAGTGGGGGACTGAACTATTTCGAATTCGTCGAGTCTACTTGGACAGTCCAGTCACCTATTTACTCGAGGACCTCAACCATCAACCCATAAAAGGTAGATTTTATCTCCATGAACTTCAGAAAACAGCATTTCCTCAGCATTATCTTGTGGAAAAAGTGTTGAAACAAAAAGGAAATAAACTCTACGTCAAATGGTTAGGGTTTAACTCTACGTTTAATTCTTGGATCAATAAATTACATGTTGTGTGAACCTGTGTACTTTTTATTTATTCACACATGTTGTACACCACCTATAGCTCTATGTATACAGCGCTCCGCGCTTCATGCATGTTCATACATGTTTGTCTTTCCCTTTCCTCCTGTGTTCTCTCATACATCACCCCCTCCCCTCTCCCTCCCTTCACCTCCCACCACTGCTGTTTGCAGCTCTTGCCTCTCTATTGGTTGTGACATCATTCCCACAAGTTGCATCATACTTTTTACTGATTCATCGATTCCCACGCTTTGAACATTCTCTTATCGTGCACGTGGGCAGCTAACGTCCCAGGCGAACACCTGCGCCGGATCAAATTTCACCTGAACTTGCATTTTGTCACGTACGAAGCAAAACAGAATGTGACTTGTTAACAGTTATCGCGCACGTGGACAGATAACAACCAAGCGAACACCTGCGGTAGATTAAATTTCACATGGACTTGCATTTTGTCACGTACGAAGCAAGACAGGATGTCACTGGTTTAGCGTGCCTGTGGTTTCACACATGTGTGCACGCCTTTCGCACTTCCCTGCCAGCACAATGGTCAGATTATTTCACCTTCAAGCGTCTTGGTCATTTCTTCCATTGCACCTGTTGTCAAGTCAGATCGGAGCCTTCCAATAAGCTCAAATGACCTTTACCTCCTGCTCGTTTGTTTTCGATACTCGCTTCGACCAACATAGAATCAAGTTCTCATCACCGTTTACACGTTAAAGGTAAAATATCAGGAAAAACGCACGCTCGCTCTGTCATACACCGATCCGTCGAAATATCAATTGATCTATTGAACACGGCCACCGTGGTCAGCGACAGGTTCATTGAAACACACACACCCAGCCGTATCGTCTCTCTCAACCACCACGCTTCATAAATATTATAAACAGGTAACGGTAAAGAATTTTTTTCAACATGTACGGCGTTAGGCCCTTTGTGAATTATTTTTTGGAAAAAAATATCTACCACATTTGAAAGGGGGCGTTAGCCCGAGTCCTAGGACACCTCGTACACGTCTCTAGCGTTATTGGTTCGTGACATATCGGAAAAAATCATAAAAAACACGTTTTTACCCCAAAATCGAGTTTCCAAATTTTTTTTAAATATAACGTGTGGTCCATAGCAAAGAGGACGTCAGCCCGAGTCCTTGGACCCCTCGTTCATGCCTCTAGCATGATTGGTTCGCGAGATATAGCAAAAAGTTCAAAATCACGGTTTTACCCCAAAAAGACCGTGTTTCCAAATTTTCATCTTTTCGACACCGACATTCCCGTAAAGAGCACGACGAGACGAAAAAAACGAATCCAAGCACGCCCTCCTAGCATGACTCCTTCCATTCCAAGGTCGCAGGGGCTCACCACTTGCTAAGTGGAGCAGCTCTGTCACTACCACACTACTACCTACAGGTTTTCATCCTAGAGACTTGACATTTATTTTGGGGGTAGAGGGGGTAGGGACCATTAATTTACGTCAAACAAACTTTTTTGTAGAGTTCCTAGTTTCCAAAATATAGGATTTTCAAAATTCGAGTGTTTTCAAAAAAACATAAAAAGTAAAAACGTTTTATTACAAAAAATAAAGGTCATAAAGACTGTTCGTTTGAGCCATGGCACAACGTTCTATCATGTTTGGTTTTCAAACTATCGCCTACTTTCGAAAACAAAAATTTCATTTTTTTTGAAAAGTATAACGAATAGTCCATAGCAAAGGGGCGTCACCTCAAGTCCTCCGACACCCCATTCATGAAACTCTGACCATGGGTTCGAGAGAAAAGTCTATTTAAATGTTTCAATTTCGCGCGGCGGCCATGACACTAAGCAGAACTCTCACTACTCCACTACTACTTCGTTTTCTGTAATAGTTCAGAAAAGTGGGCTTTCCAGGTTTCCATTGGTATTTTGGCTACCACGTTGGTTCTTCTGGTGTCTAGAGCTCTATACGGTTTGTGTTCCACTTCCTTAATTAGCTGTCGTTTCGTCCTGCATGTGTAATCCTTTCTCTTTAAACGGAGTAAGTTTTTGTATACCAGCCTTTCCTGATTTTATTTTCTCCGGTTTCTGGGTCTGGATTACTGTTGAAAACATGGAGCTTTTGGAGGACCCTATTTCTCGATGTGAAGCACTCTGAGTCAAACCAAGGTTTACTTCTCTTTCTAGTTGATAGGACAATTTCGTTGGCTAGGAGGCAGTCTTGGAGTGACGCTGGTGCAGTGTCGATTTGCCCTGCTTCCAACTGGCTAACTACCATATCCTGGTCGAGGGCGTGGTTGAAGGACATTATGTCTAGTGATCTCGGCGTCCATCTCTGTGCGACGTTGGGGTCTTGTTCAGTGTTCTTCTGTATTTGGAAAGCTGCCTTTACTGGTAGGTGCTTTATGAAGGAAGCCTTTTCAGCATCAGTGAGTACACTAGAACGACCCAAATTCTTACCAACATTAGACTGACCTTTTAATGCCTCATTCATTGCTCCACTCCCATCTTCAGTCTTCTTTCTTCTCTTCCTGGTGGTGTCGAGATTCTTTTTCCTGTTGGGAGCTTTACGGGACTTATTCTCACTTGACAGGTACTTTGGTAAGTTAGGGAAAATTGAGGTACTGCTCCAGGACGTAAATTCCATCTTACACGAGAGATTTCCACTTCTTCTCTATTCACTATAAAATTATCTGATGTCACAATAAAACCATCAGAGATATGAATTTGACAAATTCTACTCTGTATCCTTTCGTGGAATAGCTCTGGCCCATTTTCAAATTGATTTGGTGAAGAAAATCGTGTATCGTCAACTACTCTACCATACCCTGACTTACAGCCAAGCACAGAACATTACGGCATGTTGAACAATTAAATTAACAAAGCCAGTAAGAAATATATTTGAAGTACACAAAACACAAAACGCTGTTGTACACAAGACACAATTAGCTGAATATAAGAACTGAAAGCAAAGAAAATTCAATTTAATTCACTCAAATATCTCACACAATAACTTCTCCCGCACTTTTCTATGACCCGGCTCGACGGATCAACAGGACACGTGTGGACAAAATCGCTTGCAGTGCTTGTAGCGGCGGGACCACAAACTACCGAGCTATAAATGCGGAGTCCTCCCACTAGGTCCTTCTATTCGGCATGCTACAATACTAACATACCGTACGTAAAATGTACGTGTATGAATAAATTAACTGCTTAGAATTCCTTCTACAGTATATCTGTCCCCACCCTACCATCTTCCAGGAGGGCTTCTACTGGTCTATGGTGGTGATGTCAATGCTTTTGTTATTAATGCCAATCAGTTTTAGAGGCATAATCATGGGGCAAAGAATTGCCTGGAAACTATCCTTGAATTTAACAACATATTGGTTTCTCCATGGGAATAACAAAGAGGTGGGGAATTTGATGTAGATATGTCACATCACTTCAGAGGGATTATAAAACCACCTCATAAAAACCAGAGACAGTATAAGAGGCTGGAGAGATTACAGTAGAGAGGCTGGGGGGGTTTTGACTCAAATACCGTTATTTATGCAAATGAGGGGGGCGTGGCAAGGTCAATGACCTTGAGGTAGGTCATGATCAATGACCTTGAGGTAGGTCATTGACCCCAAGGTCGCCGGGACCCCGGAAGGTAAACAAACCTTGGAGGATCCAGGAACCGGTTTGAGGGGGTGTGGGCGGAGGGGTGGGGTGGGGGAGGGGGGGAGGGGGAGGGGGAGGGAGAGGGAAGGGTGGGGTGGGGGACGAGGGGGGAAGGATGGAAGAGGCTCTGCACGAGACCCTCCTCGACCCAGTCTCTCTGTTGGACTGAGCGCCTTCTCTGATATTATCCTGGGCTATATAGCTTTGCCTTATGCCCGATGAGATCCGAGTTTTGCCGAAGGTTTCCGAATCCTTGGTTGTGAATGAATTGTCAGAGAATTGAACGGTCAACTGGTGTGTGTGTGACGTCACAGCAGATTACGGGATGTGAGGTAGGTCATGGACGGGAGTGTTTTGAATGGAAAACATGAATGGCGGTGGATGGAGGTGGTTGTTGAACCCTGACGTGGTAGGTTGGTTAGGTGTGAATGGGTCTGAGAGACAAACAAGATGGGGTTGAAAGCGCTCAATGGTAAACAAACATCAATGGTATCTGGAGTAGTGAATGGAATTGAGAGAGAGAGAGGGGGAATGAACTGGTTGTTGAATGTGCTCAATGGTAAACAAACGTCAATGAATCAGGAGTAGTATTTCCTGTAAATGGTAGGGTGGGGGTAGGATACAAATCGCATAGCATGTTGAGTCGGCCAGCTCGACATGAAATAAAAACAAGAAGGTGTACACCAGATCTGATTTATTAATCCATGAATTATATGTGGCATTAAAACCTAGCCACTTAACAAAAAGTTTATTGCCACGTTTTTGTACAATTTTTTCAACAAGATAATGCTTGGGATATTGCGTCCTTTGAGTTCCTCCATGTAGAATCCTCCTTGGATTGGCTGCTTGTTGAGGTCATCAAGTAAATAAACAACTGGATTAGAAAGTTTTACCTTGCGAATACGAAATATTTCTGTGCTCCAGTTTGGTGTGTATCCTTTGGCGAAGATTGTTTTATGTTTACTGATGCGCACATAATCACCAATACGTAATTGATGACGTCGTGGATCTACTGTTTTGATTTTGTGATGAATGCGATCCAATTGCGCAATGTTCTTGGTTACAAGGCGTGGTTTCATTTTGATGGTTCTATGTTTAGTGTTGTTGTAACGTGTCACCAGGTCGCCTACAAGTTCAAGCCAGCGATAGGATCCTCTTGCTGTAAATTGTTCCCACATGCGCGTCTTGAGTGTGCGGTTGAAACGTTCTACAACACTTGCCTTTAGATTGCTAAAAGTGGAATAGTGATGGATGTCAAGTGATTTGAGATAAGCGGAAAAAGTCTTGTTGAAAAATTCTTTGCCTTGATCTGTTTGAAGCAAACGAGGTTGTCGTCTTGACCGCTGAACGATGGTCTTGAATGCAGCGGTGACCAGTTGTGCAGATTTATTCCGAACAGGTTCAACAAAGGCCATTTTGGAATAAACGTCGATGACGGTGAGCAGATAGTTGACCCCGTTGTTAGCTTTGGCATAGGGAATCATTTCAACCAGATCAGCTTGCCAAAGATCGTCAACGCCCCGTGTGATGACATGACGACGATGGTAGAGACGACGAGCTGGTCTATGCAACTCGCGAGCTATGCCAGCCTTAACGGGCGAGGGTGTATGAACACGTTGACTCATTAGACAATAATGCCAGCATGACGAAGCTCCTCTTCTATTTCTAAAACTTCCGCCTCGTGTCCGGTATGACCAGCCTGTTCTGATGCACGCAACAGTTGCAGACGTTTAACCAAATTATTTGGATTGTTCCAATAGGCGAAATCGATGAATGGTTTCAAAGTATTAAACGTGATACCGGACGCTGAATTTGCACGGCGAACACTTGCATAGGTGGGAAACAATTTTGATATGATGGTTTTATATTTGAAGCTCTTATTAGCATTTACTGCTTCAGAACGTTTATAATTACGTCTAAAACCATTTGTAGCCATCAAGATGTCTTTATACTTTTCAAGATCTACTTTATCATAGTCCTCGGTAGAAGGTGTACGTGAAAATAAAAGTTCTAAAAGACCTGGCGTCAATTTATAACGAACTGTTTTAACAATCAAAACATTGTCACTTATCTTGATTGGTGAATCGCCAATTCGAAATCTATTGTTTTCATAGCGAACACCATAGGTAGTATCAGTTTTCTTAGTAAAAAGATCTTCAAGGAAGGGAGTAACCAACGCACCATAATTTTGTAGTAAAATGGATTTTAACCGCACATATTGTTCGGGCGTATTTAATATTTCTTTAAGAGTAGGCTGCTTTTCTTTGAGTCTAGTGGGTGTTTCAGCAATTATTGATGTTTTCAAAAACTGGGGCAGCGGTGATTCTTTGGAGCTAGAAGACGGAAGCAATGGAGAAAAAACATCCTCAGGTTCTTCATCATTTTCTTCCTCCTCTTCAATTGTTTGTGTTTCTTTTGAGCGTGTACTAGGTTTTGATGTTCCTTTCAACACAGCTTCCAGAGGTGACTTCAAATGTTTTTCGACAAACAGTTCACTGTCGGCATGTGCACGTTTTAGATAGCGAAACTTTAGTCGAATGCTATTTCGTGCACGGATTATGTGCTTTTTTAATTGACTCCCTGTTGTCGCCATGACATCTGAACAAATGATGTTCAGAAAAGCAATGCAGCTACTTAAATACGAATGAAATGATCAAATCCCATGCGGTAGCGTCCATTGTTGATGTTGCTCTGCTTATCAGTAACAAGACAACTGTGGTGATGAGCGTTCCAACACATGGCACACAACTGTGTAAAGGCTTGAAAGGTCATGTCTGGGTTCACGTGATCATCGTAGACGTGATGCATGTTGCGCTCATCCTGTCGGAAGAGAACAATCACGTTGGCATTGTCACGAATTAACTGTTTTGGTATTCGCGAATAGGTTTGAGCGAGATAAAAACAATCAATATATTTATGACGTCCCATGCTAAAGTAAGCCTGAATAATACCCTGTCGTTCTGTGGCCACATCGTCAAAAATCATAAGCGAATGGGGGCGAACATTGTCTGGAGAAATGACATCTTCGTGTGCTGCGAATGTGAAGTAGCCCATGTTGCGCAGACCTGACATGACCTGTTCCAAGAACACATACAGCGGTTGATACAGTGATTTGGCAAAAATATAGATATTTTGAAAGCACACTCCGTTTAAGGAGGTGATGAGGGTAAGCAGAAGATTGGTTTTTCCACATCCCGACGGGCCGGCGAGGAGACAGCGAATGGAGGTTGGGAAGAGTGATCCATGACGTTGTTCGGACGATTTTGAGAAGAGGTGTGAAACCAAGTCTCCCACCGGAAGTGAATGTTGTTGCTTAATAATCTGCATATCAACTAAATGTGAAAGGGGAAGAGCTGGTCTCTATATACAAGAGGCAAACGGGTGTTTCAGTTCCAGTGTAACCATGGACGCCTTTGGAAGAACTCTCAAAACAAATGAACGATTTTCTTTGACAAACGATCCAAAACATGATACAGATCCGGCTACTAAACGATATGTCGATGCTAATGTATTGTCACGCACTACAGATGGCAATTACGACTTTAATGGAAAGCGATTGACCAATATAACAGAACCCGTATTACCCTCGGACGCATGTTCAAAAAAGTATGTAGATTATTACCGATTACGACGTATCAAAGGAGATTATGAGGCTCAGAATAAACGTATTACAGGCGTTGCAGATCCTGTGAACGATCAAGATGTGTGCACCAAAGCCTATATGTTAACCAATGCTGTGGTGTTAACAGAAGCAAAGGACTATGACGTACACCAACGTCGAATCACTCAGCTGGCTCTTCCAACAAACAACACGGACGCTGCTCGAAAGGACTATGTAGATAACAAGGTGAAACAGGTGCTCAGTATTGTGCCCACCCTAACTGCAAAGGGCTATACAGCAAATAATGCACGCCTTGTGCATGTGGCCGATCCTGAAGATGATCAAGATGTTTGTACAAAACGGTTTTTAAACTCTGAAATGGAAAAGGTGTGGGAAATTAAGGAGAACGCTCTACAGATGAAGCGAAGACGAATAGCAGAAGTTGCTGATCCTGTGCAACCTCACGACGTGACGACCAAACGATTTTTGGAACAACGGTTATCGCTTTTTATTAAATCAATACCCTCTATATTTCTGCTTCACATTGTAAACCAACAACCGGTAAAAGATCCCAATAACCTCGCCTACATACTACGTTCGGGGTATGACAATTACCGTTTAATGTATGATGGTGCCATTCGTGTAATTGAGTATGCACCAGATTTGAAACATTTAGAGGTACGATTAAACGATAGTGTTCAACCACTTATTGATCAACCGGTGAAAGCCGGAGACAAATTATTCTTTCACTTGAAACTCTCGTCTGAAGAAAAAGAGGCGGGGAAAACGATGAACGATTTTCCTCTGTATATAGAACTTGAATATACAGCCACCATTGAATAAATAACTACAGGTTCCCTTCCTGAGGAGCGTTAGTTGTGTTCTATACTTTGCGGTGGGAGGTTGTCTTGTTCTTTGGTCGCGATGGTGAAACAGAGATATGTGGTGAAGAAGAGGAAGAAGTTGTCAAGAAAGGGAGGCTTTAAAGCTATTCTTCATGCAGCACGTCAAGCTTCGCGCGGAGAAACAAATAGTGAGTTGGCTATTAAGAAAGCACTCCGAGCAGCACGATTGCATGCGAATCCCAAAAGTAAACTACGTTTTAGAAAACGTGCCCGAGTTATTCCTGTGCCGAAACGTGGTGGATTTTTACCTGCACTGTTTGCTGGACTAGCAGCCCTGGGTTCACTTCTTGGAGGAGCAAGTGCGGTAGCACGAACGGTGAAAGCTGTTGAGGAGGCGAAGCAACAGTTGAAGGAAAGTGAAAGGCATAATAAAACTATGGAGGCCATAGCACTGCGCGGTAAAGGTGTGAACATGAAGCTAGCACCCTACAAGAAAGGACTCGGCATTTACATGTCGCCAAAAAACGGTTAATCGATGCACTGCCACGACGAGCCATGACGCATGAGGAAGTTATAAGATATGCAAAACAGCTTAAGATCTCCCACTTTCGAGGCGTGTTTATGCGCAACCAACTACCGTCTCGACCACGGAGCCATGAAAGTGCAGTTGTCAATTTGGATGACAGTCATGGACCGGGAACGCATTATGTGGCCTACATAAAGCATGGGCGAACCGTGTGGTACTTTGACAGTTTTGGAAATCTTCCTCCTCCGACAGAGCTTGTTCGCTATTTTGGAAGCAGTGCAACAATACACTATAATGTGAAACGAGTGCAAAATTTTAACACGCAACAGTGCGGTCGTCTATGTTTGACTTTTCTATATAAGACCGAGCACGGCGGGTGACGTGGTCATTATGACAACAGAAAGTAGAACGTTTACAGTGCACGGACAAGGTGCGGAAGTAACTGTTGACTTTTATCCTCCTATTGAATTGGGACGACGACCCTACGTGCTGGGACTTGTTTCGTTTGAAGGCTATAATAGAATCTGCAACATAATTGAAGACGTCAATGATAAGTTCTACTACGATGACTATGTGTTAACTCTACCGTCTGGCAGCTACACCGTAGATGATATTCACGATCACATCTACACAACTCTCACCAAAGAATTTAGTCTAAAAGCATTTCTGGACGGGACACGCAAGTTTGAACTCATAGCCAACAACGTGACACATCGCTGCAGTATTCTTTCTTCTTTTAGGATTGATTTTAAATCTCAACCAGATTCGATTGGGTCATTGTTAGGCTATTCACCACAAGTGTTAGTACCGAACGTGATACACAAGTCTGACCAACCGGTGAAAATAATTGAAGATCATCACGTATCTGTCACGTGTAATATTATTACAGACGTCTACACCAATCAAGATCCCTCGCATTCGCTTTATGATTTTATTGTTACTTCACCTGGTGGTTATATCATCCGCGAAAACCCGTCGGTGGTGCTCTATCATCCTGTGAGTGTGACCAACATCAGGAATATTACCTTAAGACTGGTGAATAGAAACCAACGTCTCATCCGATTAGACCCTCATACACCTGTGACCTACAAACTGTATTTGAAACCAGCATGAAACAAGTGTATAAAGCGGCAACGCTGTCAAGAGCAGGTGTTAGTTGTGCTCAACGCGTGTACAGGTTAACACGTGTCAACAAGCAGATCCTACAACAACTTGGTTACATCTTACGTCATGAATTCGATTCTAGACGTGACAAACCCTGTCGAAGTTCAGGAGGGTATTGTAAGAATTGAACACCATTCCTACCAACCGTATACTCAGGGACTAAATAATAATGATGAGATTCGAATTACTATTAACCAACAAGATATCTACACGCTTCCACATGAAAGTTACATCCAGATTGAAGGGCAACTCACCAAATTGGATGGTAGCATTCCAACAACGTCAAAGTTGGCCAACAATGCTTTGGCCTTTTTGTTTTCTGAGGTTCGCTACGTGATCAACGGTATTGAAGTGGATACTACTCGAAATGTTGGCATAACAAGTGTCATGAAACTTTATCCCTCGTACGGAAGCGAAGAGAGTAAAGCTTTTTGTATGGCTGGTTGGTGTCCCAACTCAACCAACGACTGGATGATTAACGATGATGGTACATTTACTGGACATTTACCTCTAAAATTAATACTAGGCTTTGCAGAGGATCATAAGCGCATTGTTGTGAACGCAAGACAGGATCTGATTCTTGTACGAGACAGGAGTGATTATAATGCGCTAAAGGGAGCTGACACAGCGCCAATAGATACAAAAATTCTACTGCAACGAATTCTATGGAAAGTACCGCACGTTACTCTATCAGATCAGAAAAAATTGAGTCTGCTCAAGATTGTGGAGAAGGATACAGCTTTACCCATTCAATTTAGAAGCTGGGAGCTGCATGAATACCCTGTATTACCACTCTCCGATACACATACTTGGTCTATAAAAACCTCACGGTATACAGAGCGGCCACTCTACGTCCTGGTTGGATTTCAAACAGATCGCAAATATCAACAGAATAAAGATGCATCAAAATTTGACCACATCCAATTACGAAATATACGACTTTTTTGAACGGAGTTACCTTTCCCTATGAGGGAATGGATTTAAACTTTAACAAGAACAAATATGGTAAGCTCTATGACATGTTTGTAAACTTTCAGTCTTCCTATTATCAGAAAGTGGCATGTCCGCTATTATCACCACAAGACTTCAAGTCCAAGGCGCCTCTGGTGGTGATGGACTGTTCGTATTTGGAGGAGTCGATGAAGGAAACAACATTTGATATCAGACTAGAATTTGAAACATCTACAGTTATTCCAGAAAAAACAACAGCCTATTGCCTTATTGTTCTCGAGGCGCAAGTGTTTTATCAACCGCTGTCCAATATGGTGACCAGAGTATAAATAGCATGTTTTCCTGTATTGCCCTTCACAGTCATGGAAAGCTACGATGAAGTCACAACCCCCTCTGCGAGGTGGGTCTGCAAATGTGAAAGTGATTCACCAGGTTCAGATGAAGATTCAAGGTTTACCATTTATCGCGCCCTAGTGAGTGAAGCTATAACTGCCTATCACAAGAATCATACTGTGCTTAGAATGCCGCCGCATCTGGTTCACTATTTACCAGATGGATTCATGTCTACGTTTGGTATTCATGACAGGGGCTACAACAACAAGCCCATCACTAATCAAACAAATAATGTGGACGATGGCGTTGCCAAAGCTTCATCTTGTCATGTTGGAGAGCGGGTAGATTGTATGGACTGCAAATGCGATCGTTGCTCAACAAGTCGAGACGCTGATGCAGCATTTGAGATTTATCGCACCCTGGTGAGTTTAGCAATACGCGCCTACCATAAAGCACAATTTCTTCGTGAAATGCCGCAGCATCTGATTGCCTATTTACCAGCTGGATTTCTGACCGCGTACGGTGCACACGACATTGACCTTAATTGGGATAAGCTACCATTACACCTCCGTATGTCGGCGGATGTTGCAGCCTGCCGTCCTTGTCGTAGACACTTTATGCATCGAGGAGATTCTCACTGTGATTGGGATGGTCCAAATCCTATGATAAAAAATTGTAAGCGATGTACTGATAACTTTATGAATAAAATTGTGTAATTGATTCTTTGTGTGTATATTATTTTCCCGCTCCTATCCAATCAGTTAGTTGTTAAGAAGCAGCGGTGGTGGAAGGTGTGATATCCGTCGCCATGCCGAAAACATTGATTGTCGACGTGCAGGGTTTCAAGGTGAACGGAAACAAGTTTGTATTTAAAGAAGTAGGAATTATTGACTGCACAACCATGTGGGCACCAAGAGTAACCAGTTTTGTCTTTGAACCACCGTTTCCATTGCATTTGCAGTCAGACGAGGACAGAAGACAAACAGAGTGGTTGCAACGCAATTTGGGACTAGTCTGGAAAGAAGGCGACATTCCTTACCAGCATCTATCACTTGTTCTGAAAGCTCACTTGTTTGGTGCTGACCTTATATTTGTAAAGGGAAGTGAAAAAAAGGAATGGTTGCGTCAGTATGTTAATTCAACATGTCAACTTGTTGACCTTCATGATCTGGGATGTCCTGCACTGTACAACCTGTCCGTGCCTGATGAACCTCTACAAAATAAAACACTTCAAAATGTTTGGAAGCTTTTTGATTGGCTAGCTCGCAGAGCATGTCAAAACTTGCATGTTGAGTGCAAAGCGTTGTAACGTCAGCTTCAGTGTGAGACATACCAGTGATCAGTGTGGACGTGTAGTAATATGGCAGCAATTGAAGGTTTGGACTCAAACCCCACAGAGCGAGCTATTGTCAAGTTTTTTGCCTGTAAAAAAAAGCTTGACAGTTTCACAGATGAGGAATTGAACGCTTTGCCCAAGGCGTTCCTTTTTTATGTTGCTTCAAACGCGGTGAAAAATATTTGGCACAGTGTACCTAGTGAATGGAGCAGAGATCCTGGTCTGCGTGAACTACAACCATGCACTGACTTTAGTCATCACCAGCAAGTGTCTATTACTAAAATGCCATCCATTAGACAGTGTGGAACGTGTCAGCTCATCAAATTGTACCACGGCCATACAAATATACCGTCCTGTAAAGACTTTGCTTCATCATTCCATGGTTGCGATGAAGAAGAGGAAGAAGAGACAGCAGCGGCAGTATCGCCAGCACCAAAAAGTAAGACCACGCTTGAAAAAGATATGCCAGACCTTTGCTGGTCATGGTCTAGTTAACAAGGCCATTGATCTACTTCCCATTGAACTGCATATTCCTGGCTATCAATTTTGTGGACCTGGAACTAAACTAAGCCAACGTCTAGCACAAGGGAACTCTGGAATCAACATATTGGATGCAGCGTGTAGAGATCATGACATTGCTTACAACAACAAGAATATAGAAGTACGTCGAGTTGCAGACCGCATTCTTCTAAGAAAGGCCATGCAGCGTGTGATGTCATCTACTGCTTCTATTGGTGAGAAGATTGCAGCCTTGATTGTAGCAGGAGCGATGAAGTCAAAGCTATTGATTGGTGGTGGATTAGTGAGGAAAAGGACAAAGTAATAAACATGAATCAAATATTGTGAAGTATTTATTTGAGAGTCAGTCCACCAGTTCATAGTATACACAAAATATGGTTTAGTTTTCTTCTTGTAAAAAACATACAATTTTAATAAAAAGAATTGAAAATGAAAGTGTGTTCTTTTTTTTACTAGGTGTGGAAATGTCCATAAGGCAAGCTATTTACACCATCCCACAGACGTTTATTGTCATATGCTGTCAGCGATGTTTTATTTTGATTTACTGTAAAAATATTATGGTTCTTTGAAAGAATGCGTGTTTGCTGGTATAAGCGAGAGGTGTTTGCGTAGAGTACACATCGATATTCCTCAACATTGAGGAATTGTGTGACGCTACGAAGAACACCCTTCGCTTTGCATTGACCTTTATTCTTTTGTGTTGAAAATGCGTACATTTTCGGCGCCAAAGCCACAAATTCTGTCATAACATCACCGGCGCACTCATCCTTAAATAGACCTATTTTTTTTATTCATGGGAATTATGCCAAACATATTGTTAACCTCATAGTTTGAGGTATCAAAGTAATTTGGATGTTCTCTCATCACTGAGTAAACATCTATCTTATTGGTTTGATAAATAAGACTGTCTGTATCCATATACAGTAATTTTACATCTCCAAACTTTTGTTTGGCAAACTCATAATGAAATTGATACATTACAAATTTTGAAAAGTCAAGTATTACCATTCCCAAGTAAATTGGTTTGTTATACATGATTTCTGTCTTTGACAATTCAATGGTTACTAAATCAGTTTCAATAACTCGTACAGAATGGAAATTAGGCATAGCTATATATTTTCGTGCGCCATATCGACCGTCCCAGTGGTTTACCAAATGAATAATTCTATGCTTTCGAATATTTTCCATTGATTTACCGTAGCACGCATTGTTCATTAATTTATAAAAATTTGATTCAAATGTGGTCTTGGCGTGCTGCCGATGATGAGTATTCAATTGCATGTACGGTTGTAACCATGGTTTTTGGTCAAAGCAAATAATGCGGTGAATGGATTGCAGTTTCAAACCATGTTTCAAACATTGCATTCAATTTTCAATGTGTATGACGTACCGATTTTTTGAATTTAACGTTGCCAGCTACATTTTATTGTTGGAACCTGAACTGGGAGGTTGTAATTTTTCAACACAAAATGGTAGATCAGAATGATCATTGTGTATCTCACAGGGATATAATAAGTCGACCTCTAGAACGTAGCCACGCGTGTCATTGCTCAACACATCTTTTAAATTAAAATTTGAAACTTCATCTGAAGTCAACCATCGAAAATTTTGATATGGAAGAGGTTTTTCCATAGCATATCCGTATAAATTGTTACAATCTAGGTAGGTGAGGTATGTTGTAGGTTGGTTTGGTTTGTATGTATCCATATATGGATTATTTGCTTTGGCGTGCTTTTGCACAAGCGAAACAAGACCACCACGTATTCCACGTTCAAAAAAGAGTAACATGTCGATGTCTGTTAATAGTTCCAGTTCTATTTCAGTCACCTTCAACATACAGTCCCAACTATATCCGGCAAGGGTGTAGTAATGGGCTGGATCTAGATTGTAGATTTCAAGACACAGTTTGCGAAAGTGTTCAAACACGTCTGTCAAAAGTAGTGTATCAATTTTGAGGTATAAATCAGCATACTCGCCCAAAGTTGATATCTTGAACACGTCCCATACTTTTTGGGCGTGTAAATAGTCTTCTTCGGAAATATGACTTTTTGTTAAGTCATTGTAAAATTTATCCTTTGAAGGGAGTGCAGTTTCCTGCAAACATGCCCAATTGTTTACATGATTATAGGGAAACACCCCTTTTCGAATGCATAATTCAAATTGTTCGTCACCAGTAAAGTTTTGACGTACAGAATTCAAATTGTTTGGGTGAAGCCCTTGAACCAGCGCATCCAATGATGATGCGAGGAATCTATACGAATCTAAAAATCGTATACTAATTCCATTTCGCCATTTTGTAAACGAAATAAAATTTTCATGATTTTGAGGAATTAAAGAAAACTTTTGGTTTTCAAGGTTAACAAATTCCTTAATAATTATATGACTGTCATACCGAGACATGTTGTGCAAGAAACAAGAAATATAGCGTGCTCTTTTATAGGCCAAATTACATGCACTATGAGCCGCTCCTCTAAATTTGCCAGTGTACCGATTATGGTCTCTCACTGGCGTGTCACAAGTTGCTATTGGTTTTTGACAAATGTGGCAAGTGGTTGCTGTTGCAAAAGCCACCTCGTCTGCATCCAACATTTGAAGCGGAATTGGGTTTTCCAGGATATTGTACACCCGATCTGCCAAGGCGTCCAATTCATTTAAAAACCAAGCAGCAGCATTTGCATCGCGATAAGATTTGAAGTAAGAAAGCGAAGGGTCATATGAGCAAATCACGTTTAGAGCACAACTGAATGGCACATGTTGCTGTACTTGTTGAGTGTACGGGCGTGCTGGATCCGGGTTACATGTGTCAATGGGTGTGGTTAAACATTCAAAATCTGCATATACTGTAAATGGAAGCGGTTCTTGACGAGACACATTTTGAAATTTCATACTGGCTTTATCCTTTTCTGGGAATGTAATTTTTACAGCTGGTTGTGTAATGCAATCAATAGTATGGGCTGTCAACTTTTGATTGCTAGTAAAATATTGCAAACAGTGATCACATATATATACCCTATTTTTACTCTTTGTAACTTGTGAACGAACTAGTCTGGAAGGATCTTTGATATAACAATAATGGTTGCACAATTCCCCTTCAATGTACAATAAATTAAAATGCTTTTCTTTTTTTTCCTTTGTCACATAGAGTGGCCCAATAACTTTGTCCCCTTCAACTCCGTATACATTAATGGAGTAAAGCAGATTTTTAGATTCAAAACGAGAAATGGCGTTGAGGTCCATTGGGAATTCTATGTCTGCTAAATTTAGACTGATCATTAATTCCATAAATTTCTGGTGATATTTGCCCATTCTGTGAACATTTTTACTTGCAGAACATAGACCAGCAGCCAGGGACCAAATAAAGCAGAAAACATCATTATTATCCACATTGATAACTGCGTGACGGTTTTCCAACTGTTTAGGCAAATTAACATGAGATGAACCACTATTTATGGTATCAAAGGTGCATACATTAATTTTAAGATGATTGATAGCTTCCAGCGATTTGCCACTTTCCAATTCTTGAAACTCGGCAAAGCGCGTCATGAGCTTATTGACAATGTTTTTACTATACCAACTGTGTATATTATCAGTGCGGTATAATTTAGTCATGTGTGTGTGTAAATAGATTGGCTGAATGATTTCGACACCTTGTTTCAAAATAGCAAAGTCACATAATAACTCAGCGTTAATCTTTAACGCTACATGTTCTCTTAAACAGTCTTGCATTTTATTTTGAAAAATGTTGTAGCTAGCGTTTAAAAATTCATTTGGGTCTAAAAATTTAGCATCATTATTAATTTTAAAGCTACATAACTTATTATTAAAACAACTATCCACGTTCTGCCAACTAACTTCTGGTGCTGACATCATGACACTTACAGTAATTACATTTACTACAAAAACAGCAAATCACTGAACAGTTTGCAGAGAATGAAAACAAACAAAGTTTATTGTCTCTGCAAATTCTGTTTTAACATTAACAAATTTTAAATTTTATTTGATTCTTCAATAAATTCTACCAAACATCTTTTGTTTTCTAGTCCCAAATATTTTAGGTAGATGGTTCCTTTGTTGAGGTCATTTACAACTTCGTCGTTGAGTTCCATGAACCTCGCAGGTAAGAAGACAGCGAAATCTTCTAGTTCACAAACTATTCTTCCCCCATATTTCTTGTTTACCCTGCGAACAGCTGTCACCAAATAGGACTCGTTAACTGGCAGGTCCTGTAATCGTTTAGTCTCCAGACCTGTTGCTCTGCCAATGAGATTCGCAACTGTTATAGCAGACATATTGGTTCTGAAAGTTAATTATAAAGTGTTTAGGTAAACTATTAAAAAGGTTCAGGTACCCTCCATCTTTATTTATTAGCACATTAACTCAAACCCTGATCTATAGACTAAACCATCAAATGTGTATACAAAACTTATTTGCTAAGACGAGGAGTCTCGTAACAGTGCTTAGTCCCAGTAAATCAGTCGGATAGAGCGAGATAAGGTAATATCTCTTTTGACTGACGTCAAGCCTGGTAATGACTGTTAGTTGCAATAATAGTTTCATATATCCACTTGAGTAGTGTGTCCTGCATCCCCATCCAAACCTCTAGACTAAACCATCAAATGTGTATACAAAACTTATTTGCTAAGACGAGGAGTCTCGTAACAGTGCTTAGTCCCAGTAAATCAGTCGGATAGAGCGAGATAAGGTAATATCTCTTTTGACTGACGTCAAGCCTGGTAATGACTGTTAGTTGCAATAATAGTTTTATATACCCATTTGATATTATTATTATCCACTTGATAAATATTTAAGGTCAACTGTATAACCATCGACAGTTAGAGAAACTAAAAGTACTGTGTTCAATATTACCTGATAGAAGATCTTTGCAGCAAAGCGATGTGTATACTACCAACTCGTGGACTTCTCTGGCTAGCAACAATAATGTCACGGCTTATATACCCTTACAATCAGAGGCAACACACCGGTTTGTCCGCTTTCTCAGTAACTGGATGACCTCCATATTTAGTATAAATGAACCTGCTACTTTACAAAGAATTGTCATTCACTGCTGCTATGTCTGATCAGGAAAACACCCATCATGGCGATGAAGAAGAATCCGCAAATTGGGATTCGTCTTTGGACATTTTCATGTAAGTAATATCCATTTTTTTTTTAATTGATACCAGGCTAAAAAAATTAAATCAAAGCCTAGAACGCTAACCAATTAACCATGGGACCGGAATATATTTTTAATTAAGACAATACAAACACCCAGTCCCCAAGCCAGGGGAATTAATCACCAGAAAATACAATCCACACAACCCTCCCAAAAATCTAACCCAGGACCCTCCAGTTCAGAGCCTAACAGCAGCCAAGAACAGTATAGTTGAGCCACACAGCTATACACATAGTTGTATCTTGTCTCGCAATAAGCAGTCAAGTTAATTATTACACTATTGTTTAAATGCAATGTCAAGCTTGGCTAGCACTATTGCTGTAAATGTTAATAGCGTTTGTCAAATTGTGGTCAAGTAGCTTTGAACACTTAGATAGGCGTTAAGGTTTTATAAACTTAGCCGGGTGTGACCTTTGTGTAATAACTTGTACTAGTCGAGAATGCAAATTGTATGCAAGTAGTACTTTCTTCAACACTTGTTCATATATATTAATTAACTATAATAACAGCAGCTCCACTCACTAAAGCGCAGCGTTATGTCATAGGGTTCAAGTCGCCCACGGGTGTTAACTAGAAAGACATCCACTTGGCCTCTCCAGAGGTCGCACAATCATTATTCATTACCTACCATTAGTTTCATTACTCATTAATTCATCCTGCAAAACTTTTAATTTAATTTCATAGCTAGTTTTTTTGTCGTGTGACCTCCTCAGAGGCCGAGTGCAGGTCTTTCTATTCGACGTCCGTGGGCGACCTGCGCGTCGGGATGGAATGGATGAAGATGAATGAAACTGGCCAACGATGTGGAAGGAATCGGCCGTGGCCTATCAGAAGGTACCGTCCCAGCATTTGCCTGGTGTTGAAAATGGGGAAACCACGGAAAACCATTTCAAGGACGGCCGACGGTGGGGCTCGAACCCACGCGTCTACCGAGTCAGCAGAGAGCTTGATCCCATGACCTAATGCAGCGTTTCAGCCTTGTAATACTATCATATATACCTACATTTTATGTTACATAAGCACACATGTTGACGATTTTAAAAATACAGTGTATTGCATCCTACTTGGTATTCATACATTGTTTGGAACAAACAGCTTTCTTTTTCTCCCAGTCCGACTTAAGAAACATGACTAATTTATTGTAATTTAATGCAAATTGTATTACCGGTTAGAGACCTGTTAAATTTATTGCCGATGTCAAATATAATGGCTTTCATTATATTGCCAAGACATACTGCTTTAACAAAAATAAAAGTTAATAGCCTACATCATCAATCTTGATACCAGTCTAATGTCAAAAGGGCTTTCAATATCTTAGAGTTGTGACAGTATCATTACTCATACATTACAATTGTGTTGCGCTGTTATGTAAATTAGCATTAGTATACCAGCTTCTCACTCACTTCATGTGAGATCTGTGTAGGGTACCGCAAAAGTTGAATTGTTGTTGTTTGAGTCTTCAGTCTTTTGACTGGTTTGATGCAGCTCTCCATGTCTCCCTGTCCTGAGCTAATCGTTTCATCTCTACATAGCTCCAACATCCCTACATCGGAGGCAATCTGTTTAACATATTCTAACCTTGGTCTACCCCTACAGTTCTTGTCCTCGACCCTTCCTTCCATAACTAAGCTTGCTATTCCTGGGTGTCTTAGTATGTGTCCTACCAACCTATCTCTTCTCTTCATTAGCAGTCGCCAGAAACATCTCTCCTCTCCCACTCGTCTTAATACCTCTTTGTTTGTAACCCTATCTACCCATCTGATCTTCATCATTCTCCTGTAACACCACATTTCAAATGCTTCTATTCTCCTCTTTTCTACTGCACCAATAGTCCAAGTTTCACTTCCATGTTGTTTGAGTCTTCAGTCTTTTGACTGGCTTGATGCAGCTCTCCATGTCTCCCTGTCCTGAGCTAATCGTTTCATCTCTACATAGCTCCAACACCCTACATCGGAGGCAATCTGTTTAACATATTCTAACCTTGGTCTACCCCTACAGTTCTTGTCCTCGACCCTTCCTTCCATAACTAAGCTTGCTATTCCTGGGTGTCTTAGTATGTGTCCTACCAACCTATCTCTTCTCTTCATTAGCAGTCACCGGAAACATCTCTCCTCTCCCACTCGTCTTTATACCTCTTTGTTTGTAACCCTATCTACCCATCTGATCTTCATCATTCTCCTGTAACACCACATTTCAAATGCTTCTATTCTCCTCTTTTCTGCTGCACCAATAGTCCAAGTTTCACTTCCATGTTGTTTGAGTCTTCAGTCTTTTGACTGGCTTGATGCATCTCTCCATGTCTCCCTGTCCTGAGCTAATCGTTTCATCTCTACATAGCTCCAACACCCTACATCGGAGGCAATCTGTTTAACATATTCTAACCTTGGTCTACCCCTACAGTTCTTGTCCTCGACCCTTCCTTCCATAACTAAGCTTGCTATTCCTGGGTGTCTTAGTATGTGTCCTACCAACCTATCTCTTCTCTTCATTAGCAGTCGCCAGAAACATCTCTCCTCTCCCACTCGTCTTAATACCTCTTTGTTTGTAACCCTATCTACCCATCTGATCTTCATCATTCTCCTGTAACACCACATTTCAAATGCTTCTATTCTCCTCTTTTCTACTGCACCAATAGTCCAAGTTTCACTTCCATGTTGTTTGAGTCTTCAGTCTTTTGACTGGTTTGATGCAGCTCTCCATGTCTCCCTGTCCTGAGCTAATCGTTTCATCTCTACATAGCTCCAACACCCTACATCGGAGGCAATCTGTTTAACATATTCTAACCTTGGTCTACCCCTACAGTTCTTGTCCTCGACCCTTCCTTCCATAACTAAGCTTGCTATTCCTGGGTGTCTTAGTATGTGTCCTACCAACCTATCTCTTCTCTTCATTAGCAGTCACCGGAAACATCTCTCCTCTCCCACTCGTCTTTATACCTCTTTGTTTGTAACCCTATCTACCCATCTGATCTTCATCATTCTCCTGTAACACCACATTTCAAATGCTTCTATTCTCCTCTTTTCTGCTGCACCAATAGTCCAAGTTTCACTTCCATGTTGTTTGAGTCTTCAGTCTTTTGACTGGCTTGATGCATCTCTCCATGTCTCCCTGTCCTGAGCTAATCGTTTCATCTCTACATAGCTCCAACACCCTACATCGGAGGCAATCTGTTTAACATATTCTAACCTTGGTCTACCCCTACAGTTCTTGTCCTCGACCCTTCCTTCCATAACTAAGCTTGCTATTCCTGGGTGTCTTAGTATGTGTCCTACCAACCTATCTCTTCTCTTCATTAGCAGTCGCCAGAAACATCTCTCCTCTCCCACTCGTCTTAATACCTCTTTGTTTGTAACCCTATCTACCCATCTGATCTTCATCATTCTCCTGTAACACCACATTTCAAATGCTTCTATTCTCCTCTTTTCTACTGCACCAATAGTCCAAGTTTCACTTCCATGTTGTTTGAGTCTTCAGTCTTTTGACTGGCTTGATGCAGCTCTCCATGTCTCCCTGTCCTGAGCTAATCGTTTCATCTCTACATAGCTCCAACACCCTACATCGGAGGCAATCTGTTTAACATATTCTAACCTTGGTCTACCCCTACAGTTCTTGTCCTCGACCCTTCCTTCCATAACTAAGCTTGCTATTCCTGGGTGTCTTAGTATGTGTCCTACCAACCTATCTCTTCTCTTCATTAGCAGTCACCGGAAACATCTCTCCTCTCCCACTCGTCTTTATACCTCTTTGTTTGTAACCCTATCTACCCATCTGATCTTCATCATTCTCCTGTAACACCACATTTCAAATGCTTCTATTCTCCTCTTTTCTGCTGCACCAATAGTCCAAGTTTCACTTCCATGTTGTTTGAGTCTTCAGTCTTTTGACTGGCTTGATGCAGTTCTCCATGGCTCCCTGTCCTGAGCTAATCGTTTCATCTCTACATAGCTCCAACACCCTACATCGGAGGCAATCTGTTTAACATATTCTAACCTTGGTCTACCCCTACAGTTCTTGTCCTCGACCCTTCCTTCCATAACTAAGCTTGCTATTCCTGGGTGTTTTAGTATGTGTCCTACCAACCTATCTCTTCTCTTCATTAGCAGTCACCGGAAACATCTCTCCTCTCCCACTCGTTTTTATACCTCTTTGTTTGTAACCCTATCTACCCATCTGATCTTCATCATTCTCCTGTAACACCACATTTCAAATGCTTTTATTCTCCTCTTTTCTGCTGCACCAATAGTCCAAGTTTCACTTCCATGTTGTTTGAGTCTTCAGTCTTTTGACTGGCTTGATGCAGCTCTCCATGTCTCCCTGTCCTGAGCTAATCGTTTCATCTCTACATAGCTCCAACATCCCTACATCGGAGGCAATCTGTTTAACATATTCTAACCTTGGTCTACCCCTACAGTTCTTGTCCTCGACCCTTCCTTCCATAACTAAGCTTGCTATTCCTGGGTGTTTTAGTATGTGTCCTACCAACCTATCTCTTCTCTTCATTAGCAGTCACCGGAAACATCTCTCCTCTCCCACTCGTTTTTATACCTCTTTGTTTGTAACCCTATCTACCCATCTGATCTTCATCATTCTCCTGTAACACCACATTTCAAATGCTTCTATTCTCCTCTTTTCTACTGCACCAATAGTCCAAGTTTCACTTCCATAGAGCGCCACGCTCCAGACAAAGGCTTTCAAAAATGACTTCCTAATACCTAAATCTATATTCGATGTCAGCAGATTCCTTTTTTGTAGAAATGCTTTCTTTGTCTGAGCCAACCTACTTGCTTCGTCCATCACTGGTTATTCTGCTTCCTAAGTAACAGAAGTCTCCTACTTCCTTCAGCACTTTCCTGTCAACCTCGCTTGGTCAACTCTTGTTCTCTTCCAACTCCAAGAGTATTAGAGTATCCAAGGCCCTTGCCACATCTTTTCTGATTCCCTCCTTCTGCAAGAGGCCAGTCTTCTTTTCCCATTATTTCCTACCTTCTGCCTGTCATTTAATCATTGATGCAGAGAAGTGCAAGGAGTATGCCTCCATAACTTAGGAGGTTTTCTTCTGTGTACTTTAATTTTCCCTGACACAAACATCAAGACAGTTTATATCCTCGCCGCTAGATTGGGTATTCTAATGACATTGATAGACATTTTTTCTATTTTATAGTTTTTCGAATGACCGCGTCATGGCGGAATTTTTCGTGCAGATGATGTTGATGATGGAGGCCGAGAATGACACGGAGGAGGACGATGATAGTGAAGAGGAAGGAGAAGAAACTAACGAAAAATAATAATTAAATAAGTAATTGTAAGAAAACAATATTAATAAAAAATATTCTTGTTTTGATTGATTTATTTGTCTATCATTCCCACTTTTATTTTTTTTATATGAAGCTGAGCGAGCCAACATGTCAGGTGTCAATCTCAGAAATTCACTCCTGTGACATCACACGTCGGTTGACCGTTCAAATCAGATTATTCATTCTAACACCCATCCATGTCCATTAAACATCTAGCACGCCTTCCATATCCTCAGCTCCATAACACATAAATTCAAATCTCCCAAGTCAGCATAAAGAAAAAAATCCTTCGGCGGCACTAGGTCTCTGTGATTATGCCTCCATGGCTTAGGGAGAAGCATGCCAACCTCTCACCGCTAGGTCTGTGTTTCAAATCCCAGTTACTCCATGTAAAATCTGTGCTGGACAAAACAGAAGCAGACTGGTTTTTCTCCGGGTACTCTAGTTTTCCTGACTAACTTTCATTCCACCAACACTCTCCACCATCATTTAATTTTATCAGTCATTTATTCAATCGCTGACTCAGAGGAGTGCGATAGGCTTCGACAGTCGGCACAGTTCATATCTTCACAACTAGATGGAATATTCCAATGTCATCAATAGACATTACACCATCTTGTTTTTATTTCATGTCGAGCTGGCTGAACCGACATGCCATGCGTTTTGTATCCCCCACCCATTAACAATTTGTTTACCGTTATGTATTAGAAAAAAAACAATCCCATCCATGACCTACACTACATTCTGCCTGTGACGTCCCAACCTCCATTCACAGTTCCATCTTCATTCACGTTTGTTTACCCGCCAACCTAGCACGTCAGGGTTCAACAACCACCATCCATCTCCATTCATGTTTCCCATTAAAACACTCTCATCCATGACCTGTGCTACATTCCGTAATCTGCTGTGACGTCGCAACCTCCATTCACGGTGCCATCTTCATTCACGTTTATTTACCCGCAAACCTAGCACGCCAGGGTTCAACAACCACCATCCACCACCATTCATGTTTTCCATTCAAAACACTCCCGTCCATGACCTACCCCACATCCCGTAATATACTATGACGTCACACACACACGCCAGTTGACGATTCATTCACCGACAAAGATTCGGAAACCTTCGGCAACACTCGGATCTCATCGGGTATAAAGCAAAGCTATATAGCCCAGGATAATATCAGAGAAGGCGCTCAGTCCAACAGAGAGACTGGGTCGAGGAGGGTCTCGTGCAGAGCCTCTTCCATCCTTCCCCCCTCGTCCCCCACCCCACCCTTCCCTCCCCCTCCCCCCTCCCCCCACCCCCCACCCCTCCCCTCCACCCACACCCCCTCAAACCGGTTCCTGGACCCTCCAAGGTTTGTTTACCTTCCGGGGTCCCGGCGACCTTGGGGGTCAATGACCTACCTCAAGGTCATTGACCATGACCTACCTCAAGGTCATTGACCTTGCCACGCCCCCCTCATTTGCATAAATAACGGTATTTGAGTCAAAACCCCCCCAGCCTCTCTACTGATTACGTACTGCTATTTACGTCAAAGTAAACGACTTCTGTATTTGTTGAATTTAAGATGGAACTTAGCGTATTAAACTTCAAAGACCACAGAGGATTCAGTGTATATAAATAGTGTTACATACGGAATATATATTAATTTCAACAATTTAACTTTTTAACTAGTTCGTATTGTACGTAAATTTAACGTATTATTAGTATTAAGCATCAATTGAATAATGTTAGTATTCTAGGGTTAAAACAGGCGTTAGAGAAGAAGAGAGCTTATCTCCATCATTGTTTAATCTAGTGCTAGAGAAAGTAATCCGAACTTGGGAAAAATAAATGAAGGGGATTATTATCGGCAAGCTAGTTGATGATAATATTTATCTGAAATATTTGGCCTTTGCAGATGATGTGGTAATTCTGTCAAACAATAGGCAAGAGGCCATTCAAACTTCATGAAATTGCACGTAAAACTGGACTTTAAATTTCATATGAGAAAACCCGATACCTGGAAAGATGTTTTCGATACTTAGACACACAACCTCTGATTACTCAATTTGGAAAAATCCCGGAGGTAAATAATTTCAAATACTTAGGAGAAATCATACAACCATCTGGACTAAATCGTAAAGCAAACAAACAGGGAATCTCTAAATTACCAAACGCCTGTAGAATCGCTTGGAATAGGTACAACAAGCAATCAATATCTCGGAATGCAAAATGAACGCACTAGAGCACGGTAATTCAACCTAAAGCATTATACGCATCAGAAACCCTGATCATTGGACGCAGATCACTAACTAAGCATTTAGAAAGACAATAAAAGAAAATCCCCCGGAATATCTTTGGCCCAGTGTCCATAGAGGCTCACGAGTTATACCAACATTCCGAGAAAATATCGGACACTATTAGAAAAAGACGATTAAAATTTTATGGGCATATTCAAATAATGGAAAATGAAAGACTTACTAAAGGATATTTAATCACGCCTCCTCATTAAAAGCCAATAATAACTGGATAATAGAAATTGAAAATGACCTTCAAGAAATGGAGGTAACAGTCGAAATGTTATGGGACAAGCCTAGATTCAGATCGTTTGTGAAAAAAAAACGGATGGGAGCCACCACTGCAGGGATGGAAGAAAGATCCTAGTGAGAGCATGACGAGATTTTGGAAAAAAAAAGGAAGCTAATTCAAATTCATATGTGAAATTGCGCTGCTTAGTCGGGCATAAGTCCTTAAGAAAAATAGATACTATGTTAGTAGTGCAACGGTCTTTAAAATTATGTTACACCAGGGGCGGCTCCTGATTAATATATTAGGGTGGTTAGATGATACTATTTTTGTTTCATATTAAATATTGTTTTATATTTGGCATGTATGGCATCAGACAAACTGAAAATGTATAAATATATTTTTGTCTAGTGTCAGCAAGCCGCAAACAATAGCTGAATACCTGTTTAAGGGCGTGGGGTGGGGTGGACCCTTCTTCCGTAATCCTGTTTGACAGAGACAGAAGCAGGCAGTGAAATGAAGAGATCTTATTTTTCACTTCAAAGCAACGCTGTGGGCCTATTCTGCTGGCCGACAGCGCCAACGCGCTGCCTCGTGTCTCGCTGCATCGGGAAAGAGTGGGTTCGAATCCCTCCTCGGCCGTGCTTAAAATGGTTTTCGTGGTTTCTATTTTTCATTACCAGGCAAATGCCGAGACGGTTCTTTTCAATAGGTCCACGGCCGATTTCCTTTCGTAATCCCTTCCCTGACCCGTCCTGAAGCGAAAAATACAGGCCGTTGGCTGCATAAATAAACATTTAAAAAATAAAAATATGATGATGATAATTGTTGTTTTAAGGGGCCTAACATCTAGAAAATAAAAATAAAATCCCTTCATAGAACAGATGATTTCGCGTGCAAGACTGTGCTACGTCCACTGTTTCCTCAGCCGGGCCATCAAGCCATCATGGGAGTCTCTGTGGAGCGGCCCACGCTATGACGATACACCGTACGAGACAGTCAAGATCTTAAGCTAGGGATGAGTTATGTTATACTGAATTCTTTTTAGATATTCTAGAAGGGTAAAACACGTATTTTAAGCTGAGTATCTGCAATATTTAAAATAACTTTAAAAGACATTAATTAAACAAATCCTTTGCAATACTGTCTAACGGCCCAGGGTAGGCAGGGCCCATTCGGCCCTTAATGACGCACCGCCCCTGTGTTACACACTCACTGTTGAGAATGATATTAATTGATTTTGTACATGATAACATATGTGAAATTGTGTCGGTTACCGAAATGTATAATATAAACAATTATAACTAGCAATGGTATAAGGCTTCGCCCGGGTGAACAGTGCCAGTGATTGAATCATAGCCCGTATGAATTGGGGTTCAGATATCGTTAGTTATGTCCAATATGTTTAGATTAGGCTGTGATAATATGTCATTTCTCATAATGTATTGTACTTCTATTTGTCTTGCAAGCTTTTTAATTACCGGTAGATATAATGTAGTTTGTCGTCGGATTGAACTACTTGAATGTGGATCACTTGTGAACGTACAATACTGGGATTAGGAGGGGATTGCGGTGGTTTCGGCAATTCAGGTTTCCTGCTTGTTCCATTTACAGGCCATTTTCATTTATGAGATCACCTTTTGTCCGTGTATCTGTGTGTGTGCACGTCCGTGTGTGTGTGTATGCGTCTGGGTGTATGTGTGTGTCCCCTAATAACTTCTAAACTGCTGGAGCGATTTCAATGAAACTCCGTAAGGTCATAGTACTATTTTTGCGGACGCCGACCGTGCCTTTCAAATTTTATTACATCTCACCAATCCAACATGGCGGCTGTGCGAAATATTTCACCGGCATTCTATATCTCCGAAACTACTATTCATATCACCCTGAAAGTCTGTACGGTGATAAAGGCCACTACTAGACGTTCACCCATATGACTTTCAAAAACCTGTTAACTACAAAACGAACATGGCTGCCAAGCTAATTTGAAAAGTTTAAATAGACTTTTCTCGCGATTTAACCATCCGAACGCAATGAAACTTGGTACAGTAAAAGTCTATGCACATTGCAATGCACTGATATTTAATTTAGTTCAATTGTTGACATAATCTCAAGATGGCCACTGTGCGAAATTTTAAAATTAAGTTTTCATTTCTTGTGTCCTAATCATGCGATTGAAGTTTGAATACTACACGTACATAATAATCTAAGACCTACATATATAAAAATTAAACATGGCGACCATCCGAAATATTTAGATGGTTCTCAATATCTACGAATCTATTGCAGCAATCAAACTGAAAATTTGTGTGTTGATAAGAGGCAATTAACTCCAGTAGGATATATGAAAATAGGCTGTATAGTTCTTCACTACTTGTTTAAAATGCACGAATTTGTGAAATCTCCTGCTGTCTGGTTTGACTGTTTGACATGTGAGGCCGGGAGACGCATTGGGAATACACATGGTGTGTTAGAACGTAGCCATAATTCTTGTCACTTTCACCTGATTCTGGCAACTCCCGATGATGTAACGAGATGCTGCTGTCGTGCTCTGCCCCATTTCCATGGCACTTCATCACGTCAGGGGCTGATGACCTCGATATTCCTAACATACTGTGGTTATCAAGTACAGAAATCATGTTTCTGTGGTAACAATATTAATGGAGAGGAACAAACTCAGTACATCACAAATATCAGTGAATCTCCTTGTACACTGCATTTGGAGAAGGGAGAGATCAAGAAAAATGACAGATATAAGTAGGCTACCTAGGAGAATGGCTTGAACTGAATCTCTCGGAAGTAAGGGCATTATCAACTCGAGTTAACAAGTTAGAAATGGCTTATCAACTAACCAAGAACACATATAATAAGACTTGTCTCTCCCGAAAGAGAGAAAAATGAGACACTACCAGACAGTTAGTATTCAACCGGGAGGGACTCACTGACAAACTCGAAGTACAGGAGAGAAATATAATGAGGAAGATATTGGGACCTGTTAAGGAAGGTAATGAATACAGAAGGCGACCTAATCAAGAGCTCTACTCGTACTGTGAAAGAATCACGGATGTTGTTAGGAAACGACGTCTAGCATTTTATGGACACGTCTACAGGATGCATCCTACCAGGTTGAACAACCAGCTCCTCGGTTACTGGAAAAAGCGGAAGACCAAGTCACCATGGTTGTGGGAAGTGAGCAAAGATCTTCAAGAACTTGGACGGACGGAAAGAGACATAAAAGACCGGACGTCTCTCAGGAAGATGCTTCTGCAATTGAGGTTCCAGGACAAACCGCCAAGAAAGAAAACAGGTGCCCTCTGGACCCAGGTGAGGAGGGAACAACACAGCCAGAGGAGGCGTAACTACTGGGCAAACATCAATGCCCACTCCAAATGTAACAGTTGAATGTCGTGGTCCATAGATGGCCTATTCGAAACAACAACAAGAAGAAGGAGCGGAACAAAAAGGGGAAATGAGAGAATTGAAAGGAAGGAAGCTTTTAGGTTTACTTGTCGGTTAATCATGAGCCACGGGACCTCCTTTTTACGGGGAATCCGAACCACAAGACATGGCATTTCACTTTCGGAAATCTCATATGTATTGACCGAGAATCGAACCTTGGTGAGAGGCCGACGGCTTGACCACTGCGCCACCATGCCCTCCAATCAGAGAATTGGAGAACAAAGATTTTTAAGGGGCTTTGCGACATCGTGGCCAAGTAGCCACGTGTACTTAGGTGTGTGTATAATTTGTCTCCCCCCCCCCCCCCTCTGTGGCTCACATCTAGTGGGACGTGGGTTGGCGACCACGGGGCCCCAGCTTAGTCCGGCATTGCTTCCACTTACTTGTGCCTGGCTCCTCTCCGTCTTCTTTCCTATCGACCTCGCTTGGTCAACTCTTGTTCTCTTCCAACCCCGACGGTATTAGGGTATCCGAGGCCTAGGGATTCTCTTCCTTTCCCGCTGTAATTGCCCCTTGTCTCATTTTTTCTGATACCCTCCTTCTGCGAGGGGTCAGCCTTCTTTTCCATTTCATGTTATCTCCTGCCTTCTGCTCAAGGTCCTCAAGGAGGCCGGGTGTGTCTAGCCTCACCACTTCTGGTGCACCCTGGATATTGCTACACCCTCAGGTGCTCATGGCTGGTGAGTTCGGGAGTTGGCGACCCCGAGGGATTCCTGAGCTGGGTCCGGTTTTCCGCCTTTCATCCATTACCTCTGGGGCGGACCCTCTCCTCTTTCACATTCCTATCTGCCTTTCATGGCTCTCCTTCCTTCCAAGTCCCTCAATCCGGCTTCTTCGGGGGTTGAGGGCATTTCTTTTTCCTCCTGTCCTTTATTTGCCTTATTCTCCTTTTGTTTTCCATTTCGTCTCCTAGTATATAAGTTAGTAGTTAGTTTTAGTTCTAGTTTACATTTCATTATCATCTTCACGATCACCCAAACCATAAGGGGCCGATAACCTAGATGTTAGGCCCCTTAAAACAACAATTATCATCATCATCATCATCACAATTGGTCTGATAGCTGTACTAGTGTGTGTATTTGTAATTGAGGTAGGTGTCCTTAAGGGGATGTTGTTGTTTGAGTCTTCAGTCTTTTGACTGGTTTGATGCAGCTTTCCATGCCTCCCTGTCCTGAGCTAATCGTTTCATCTCTACATAGCTACCACACCCTACATCCGAAGCAATCTGTTTAACATATTCTAACCTTGGTCTACCCCTACAGTTCTTGTCCTCAACCCTTCCTTCCATAACTAAGCTTGCTATTCCCGGGAGGGTTAGTAAGTGTGCTACCAACCTATCTCTTCTCTTCATTAGCAGTCGCCAGAAACATCTCTCCTGTCCCACTCGTCTTAATACCTCTTCGTTTGTCACCCTATCTACCCATCTGATCTTCATCATTCTCCTGTAACACCACATTTCAAATGCTTCAATTCTCTTCTTTTCTGCTGCACCAATAGTCCAAGTTTCACTTCCATATAGCGCCACGCTCCAAACAAAGGCTTTCAAAAATGACTTCCTAATACTTCTATGTTCGATGTCAACAGATTCCTTTTTTGTAGAAAGGCTTTCCTTGCCTGAGCCAACCTACTTTTTATATCCTCTTTGCTTCGTCCATCACCGGTTATTTTGCTTCCTAAATAACAGAAGTCTCCTACTTCCTTCAGCGTTTCACCTGCCGATTTGATGTCCATAGAGTTTCTGATTTATTTCGGCTGCATTCCAGTGTTTTTGTTTTACAATTTTCATCAAGTATTCATTCCGTAAGACGGAGTCCATACCATTCAAAAACTCATTCAAATCCTCAGGCGTTTCGGCCAAGATGACGATGTCATCAGCAAATCTCAGAGTTGAAATTATTTCTCCTTGAATCTTCACTCCCACTTTAATTTTTTCACCAATTTCCTTCATTGCTTGTTCAATGTAAAGATTGAAAGGTATGGGTGATGAGTTGCAGCCTTGCCTTACACTTTTCTGAATACCAGCTTCTCTCTCATGTCCTTCAGCTCGAATGACTGCTGTATGGTTTCTGTATATATTGTATATCGCCCTCCTATCCCTGTACTTTATTCCAATAGATTTCAAAATGTCAAACAATTTAGTCCAATCAACGTTATCAAAAGCCTTTTCTAAGTCTACAAATGCCATGAACGTTCTCTTATTTTTCCTTATTCTACCTTCCAAAATCAGCCTAAAACTTAGTACAGCTTCCCTTGTTCCTACATTTCTCCTGAAACCAAACTGGTCTTCACCCAACTACGTTTCTATTTGCCTTTCCGTTCTCTTGTAAATTATTCTAGACAGAATTTTTGAAGTATGAGTAATCAAGCTGATTGTACGGTAATCTTCACATCTGTCAGCTCCCACTTTCTTTGGTATAGGGATAATAACATTCTTCTTGAAATCAGGGGGTACCTCACCTGTCTCATAAATCCTACACACCAAGTGAAATAACCTGATCAGACCTTCATCTCCTATGCAGCGTAGCAACTCAATCGGTATATCATCTATGTCTGGTGTTCTTAATCCTTCGATAAGCTGTGTCTACTTTTCCTAATTTCAGACAATTTTCTATACCTGCACATTTCTCTTTCAACCATTCTTCTTTCGCTTCCTTGAACTTCTTGTTAGCCTCATTTCTCAGACGTCTGTATTCTGCTTTCCCCTTTTCATCTCTTACATTCTTGTGTTTCCGCCTTTCATCCATCAATTCTAGTATATCCTGAGTGATCCACGGTTTTTTACCTATTCTTTCTTTCCTACCAATGTTTTCTTCTGAGGATTTTGTTATTTCATTCTTCAAAAGTGCCCATTCGTCTGCAATTGAAGTTGGTTTAGGGTTTTTCATTAGTCCTTCCTTTATACTCTTCTTGAATCTTTCGTTTACATCCTTCACTTTCAGTCTGTCTATTGCCCACCTTTTTGGCTTTTGACTTTTCTTCAGTTTCTTCAACTTTAATCTGCATTTCATAACAACCAGATTGTGGTCAGAGTTTATGTCAGCACCAGGATATGTTTTGCAATCCAAAATCTGGTTTCGAAACCTCTGCTTGACCATAATGAAGTCGATTTGGTAACGCCCTGTATCTCCTGGTCTCATCCATGTGTATATTCTTCTATTGTGGTTATTGAATAAGGTGTTAGCTATGACCAACTCATGCTCGGTGCAGAATTCCATCAGCCTGCTTCCTCGATCATTCCTTTCACCTAATCCGAAATCTCCTACTATCTTCCCTTCTCTGCCTTTTCCTACCACAGCATTCCAATCTCCCATTACTATAACATTTTCATCACCCTTGATATACCTCAGAATTTCATCTATTTCTTCGTAGACCATTTCAACATCTTCATCATCAGCTTGATGGTAAGCATATAGACTTGTACCACTGTGGTGCACGTAGGTTTAGTATTGATTTTTGCTACAATAATCCGTTCACTATATTGCTCGTAATATTCCACCCGCTGTCCAAGCTTCCTACTCAATATGAGACTAACCCCTGCTTGGCCATTGTTTGATTTTGTGCTAATGACCCTATAGTCACCTGACCAAAAGTCCTGTTCTTCCTGCCAGCGCATTTCACTAATCCCAACCAAATCCAACCTCAACCTATCCATTTCCCTTTCTAAGTTTTCTAACCTTCCATCTCCTAGCAGACTTCTAACATTCCACGCTCCGATCCGTAGAATGTCAGATTTCCTCTTTGTCACTTCTGTGATGTTAACCCCCACTCGAGTAGTCCCCACCCGGAGATCCGAACGGGGGACTAGTTTACCTCCGGATTGAAATTTTACATGGGAGGAGGCCATCATCACATGTAATTATGCATAGACAGGTGCATATCCTCGGGAATAGCATTACGGCTGTAGTTTCCCGTTGTTTTCAGTCGTGCAGCAGAACCCAGTGTAGCCATTATTAGGCTTATATTATCAATATCTTAACCGTCTATGAGACAAGTAAAGAACTGATTTATTCTGAAAGGCTGCTACTCCCTTTCAGAATAAGTAAAGAGCAATTATACTAACAAAAATACTAACCTTCTACAAACAATTAAATACCAAAATTCTACTAACGAAAAATTACTTAAGTTCCACCAACAACAAGTACTACCACTAAAACAGTCCGTCACCAGGCAAACTCACATGCACCCTCACACATCACAGTCTAATGAAACAATGAACTATATCTAATAAACATGCAACTGCCACCAGACACTCACACACCACAGTCTAATAGATGATGATGATAATTGTTGTACAGAAGATGATAAGCAGACCTGACTGCACGGTCATTGACCCAGATGATGAGGATGATAAGCAGACCTGACTACACGGTCACTGGCCCAGATGATGAGGATGATAAACAGACTTGACTACATGGTCATTGGCCCAGATGATGAGGATGATGAACAGACTTGACTACATGGTCATTGGTCCAGATGATGATGATAAACAGACCTGACTACATGGTCATTGGCCCAGATGATGATAAACAGACCTAACTACATGGTCATTGGTCCAGATGATGATAAACAGACCTGACTGTTTGGTCATTGGCCCAGATGATGATAAACAAACCTGACGGGGATACGGAACGGTTAAAATTGTCGAAATCAACCTTTTTTTAAATATTATATGAATCTCAAAAATCTGCCCTTTAAGACGCTGTTTAATACATTATAGTTTAACTATTAGGAATTGCCATAATTTTAATGTACACTTGCGCTAGCAATGAGACAATTATCATGTGTGGAAAGTTTTAACTGCAGTTTTCTCAGTTCCATTAAGAACAAGTAGTTCCGTGAATAACTATACAGCCTATTTTCATATATCCTACTTATGTTGGTTGGTTGTATTATTATTGTTAACCATTTTTCTCTCAATATCACTTGTCTATGCTGAAGAAGACTACGATGTGCTTGAAACTAGTACCTGAAACAACTTCTTTTTCTTCTGCTTCTTAAGACGTCGTCTCCGAACGGAGGTACGTCCTGGTATGAAGGCATGCCGTCTGGAAGAGCTGGACATCCCTGAAACACTCCGAGTAGTAGCGAGGCGGGGCGTATATACTGACTGGAGCGTGCGGCTCCTTCCCACCGGCGTTGAGTGCGTGGGCGGTCAGTGCTGTCCATTCCAACACGTACGGTACTCGCTACCTCCCATTGATTTATATGAGAGATTCGCCACATTATTTCGGAGCCTTGCAGTTCAATCTGGCGGCTGATTTTCCGCACGTTGTCCTCTTATAGTACAGCGATTGCGTCCACAAAGTTTCAAGATAAGTTTCCACCTGTCTTACCCTTGAGAGGCCATTAAATCTAAATCTAAAAGCATGGGTGAAAGTATTTAAAATATATACACTTATTTAGTTGCAGTATTAGTTAAAATAATGCAACAAGTCAATATTTATATTAGGAAGATTCATGATTTTGGGCTATTGCCGTGTGAAAATATAACTTAAATACCAGACGTTTCGAGAGAATCTTGCCTCATTCTTCAATGGAATTAACACAGTGTGGCCAAAGAAAGTGTGACAATGAGATCACACAAAACTAGAAACTACTCTGTTCGGCACCAGAGAGGAGCTGCCAGAATGTACTGTATGGACCTTGGTAGAAAAACGCGCCATATTAATTCGAACGGTTTCCTCTATGGCTACAGGGCCATAATTTGATCTCCTTTGTTCGTCACTGGAGAAGTTTCCATCTGTTTATTCACCGAAGCCTGTGTGACGTTAAGTATCGCACAGATACACTTCCCTTTTGTTTATGTTCCTTATTTCCATCAAAACCACCCTCCCCCCAACGCCCTTTCTCCTTATTTGTAGATCTTCATTCTTTGTGGAGTTTCAATATTTTTCTTCCGCCCGCTCTTTACCTACCCCTTCCTTACTACTCTGTCCGCTGTTCTAATTAATATGGCGCGTTTTTCCCCCAAGGTCCAAACAGTACTTTCTGGCGGCTGCTCTCTGGTGACTAACAGAGGAATTTCTCTAAGTTTTTTTTTTTGTAATCTCATTGTCACACTTTCTTCGAAACGTCCGGTATTTAAATGTTATTTTCACACGGCAATATCCCAAAAACCTGAATAATTATAATGGCCGTGAGAGCTTTAATCTACAAATCATTGAAATGAAAATGAAAATCCACAGCCTGCTTCCAGTCTCCGACCGGGTCAGGAATGGAATGAATGAAGCCCCTACCTAGCGGCGAGGATATGAAATGTGCCGGCTGCCGAAGCCTGTCGCACTCCCCTGGGGCAATGATTAAATGAATGACAGATGAAATGAAATGATAGTGGAGAGTGTTGCTGGAATGAAATGGTGACAGGGAAAACCGGAGTACCCGGAGAAAAACCTGTCTGCCTCCGTTTTGTCCAGCACAGATCTCACATGGAGTGACCGGGATTTGAACCACAGACCCAGCGGTGAGAGGCCGGCGTGCTGCCGCCTAAGCCACGGAGGCTCCTACAAATCATTAATTTAATTAATTTCAAGCCGCGTTAGCTCATTTCGCGGCCAGGACTGATCTGGTTAGGTTGTCACAAATACACATTCTCCTTATCAGGGCACAGAAAATCTGTGCAATGTTGAAGATTCTGTTAACCAATTAGCAATAAAGAATTTGGGTATACAGAGTGTCTCTAAATTCCCATTACAGATTTTGAGGGCTTATAGTGGGGACCAACACGGTTAAGTTTAGCATAGGAACTTGTGTCCGGAAACTATCGTCTACCCACTACCCACCACAGCACAGGTTCACAGACCCTGCATTTTCGCCGCTCTGTCCGACTCCTGCTGTTTGTCGTCTGGGTCTAATTACTGGAGGGGCTCGATGTGATGACCATCGATCATCTGCACCACACATTTTGGGCAACAGTGGATAGGTTGTGGTGGCCCAATTGCTTGGCCTACATGTTCACCCGACTTTACACCGCTAGAGTACTACCTGTGGGTTCTCATGAAATCCTTGATTTACGAGACCCCTGTGGAATCCGAGGGAGACCAACTTTCGCGGTTTATGGCTGCGGTGGATGTTGGAAGACCAGGCTTTGGTGATCGTGGGTACCAGAACATGGTACGGAGGTTCCTTGTCTGAGTTGACGTCACATCGAGCCCCACCAGTAATTAGACCCAGACGACAAACAGCAGGAGTCGGACAGAGCGCCGAAAATGCAGGAGCTGTGATCGGGTACTGTGGTGGGTAGCGGGAAGACGGTACGTTTCCGGACACAAGTTCCTATGCTAAACTAAATGTCTTGGTCCCCCCCCCCCCCCACTACAAGCCCTCAAAGGCTGTAATGAGAATTTAGAGACATCCTGTATTTAGCTTTACCATAACAATCTGGCCACCTGTGTGTTTCACAAAACTCTGGAGAGCAGACATGGGCAATCTTTTCAGGGACAGGGCCATAAGCAATACAAAATAATTTACGAGCCGAAAAAAACCACATGTTTACAAATAGATAAAAAAGATACGAGCCTTACAGTAGTCGCATATGATGTCTAACATCTGACATGTTATCCTACTCGTATACTACACAGCTTGGACATTCTTAATATGTTAATTTACGCTCCATTTTCAGACTGGTACTATGATGAATGTATAGATTGAATTGGAGATATGCTACCGTCACACTTGTGGCGCAGCGGTCAAGCTGTTAGTCTCTCACCAAGGTAGACCGGGTTTGATTCCCGCTCAATAATGTGAGATTTTCGAATTGAAATGCCATGCCCTGTTGTTCGCATTGCACGTAAAAGGGAGGTACCGTGGATCATGATTGTGAGATTAACGGTCACGCAAAACTATAAGCTTCCTTCCTTCCTTCCTTAATAATTCATAATAACAAAGTGACACACAACGTCGACAGTACTCTCAAATACTGTGAGCACAATCCTCAGTAACTATATCATTCATTATTCTCAAGACTCTCATACAATTCGTCGTAAACAATCAAAACATGCCTTCCTACAATCATGAAATGACCTAGTCTCAGCGTTTATTCCACTCATATAACAACATTCTGTTATGCATTTAATATTTGACTAGCCTACTCAACCACAGCCTGACAATAATGCCGCTTACTTAAATGTCATTTGTTGTCTTTGTCCTACCCCATGTGATATTCAACCTTGAACGCGAAGCTTCATAAACTGCTCAATGACAAATAAAAGTCGGTGAAACATTTGCCACTGTGTTCGTCAAACCAGTGCCTGCTAAATGCATTGCCTACTGTATTGCCATAACATACTCGCGCTACAGAGCACACACTGCCTTGTTTCCAATACACACATTTTCAATTGTTATTGTAAAAGGGAGTGTTTTACAGATATTGTAGTTTATAATACGGAACTCATTTTAATAGATGATTTGTAGCTTCCACCAGCACTAGCCTAAATACAGAATACGATATGGATCAACTAGATTAATAGACGCGACACCGCTCATAACCTTAAATTCCTTATAAACAGGTCCTCTTCATTCACAGACCAACACGTAACTTCATATGGATTCTGTTAAAATGAGTCATATTGATATGATAAATATCGTTTAAAATGAAAATCTGGTAGCTGGATCGATCGATCGAGCGGGCAGTGCATACTTTCGTTTTCCACCACTGCCAGCTAGTACACTTCCGTCCGGTTGATCGAGCGGGCAGTGCATACTTCCGTTGTCCACCACTGCCAGCTAGTACACTTCCGTTTGATCGATCGAGCGGGCAGTGCATACTTCCGTTGGATCCACCACTGTCAGCTCGATCGTTCCGATCCACTTCCGTCCCCAATTTTCAAAATCACTCCCACAAAACTATCCAGCAACCGAACGGAAAGATGTTACACATCAAAAAACTTTGTATTTCTGAATTTTAAAACCAACAAAAGCCAGAATGGTAGAAATCTTAGGGAAAAAAGAACGCACCTTCTTGGTTCGTTGTGGCCCCTTGGACCACGTGGTTCCTAACTCTGGCGAGCTATCTTCCAAGCCCAGTATTCCTTCATTTTTGCACTATAAACACGCCTTCATTATTTTACAGAAGGGGAAGGAGTATGTGACATGTGAAACTGTGACTGCCCTTCCAAAAGTATTTCATAATCTGGTTGAAACTGGGATGAGCTGATTCTTAGTAGCGCAGCTAAATGGTGGTCCGTCAATCTATTTCTGACGCTATTTTTGCGGAGCTTCACCGCAGAAAACATCTGTTCACAGATAAAGGAAGATGTGAACATGAGTTATCTTCTGTGCGTGACATTTCAAGTTTGAGAAGCCTGATTTTGCCAGGGCCTTGTAGAACTCAATTTTCGAAACATTGAGGAATAGTTGCTTCAATTCACTGTTACATTGTAGCTCAGTCAGTTCTAGCTGCTACTCTATTACACAAAACGCATACACACAATAAGATTGAAACATTTTCTCACTTCTAGGTATACAGAACAGAAAATATGACCTATGTGTAATAGTTGGTAGTATAATTCGAAACCATGTCGCTGGCCGGATTAGACTAGTACAAGGGCCGCATGTGGCCCATGACTGCTGTAGACTCTTTGCTGTGTAAGCACACACGGAACATCAGCTCTGTAAGCAGCATTGATCACGATGGGAAGGCTTAACAATGGAACCAGATTCACTACATGAAAAGTGAAGATAGTAGCAAATAGAAACTGGAGATAATGCTGAACATCAGTTGTATTTTGACGTGACAACGTCTAATAAATTGTTGGAATACAGTGACGCTCGTGAAAAAGTGTTACAGTGAAAGGTGATGATATCGTTTTATCTCTCTTCTGCTGCAACGCTCTCTCTCTCTCTCTTCTGTTGCTGTGCTCGAGTGTCGCTACTGTCGTGTTTGGATTTTGATGCGGTTTTCACCATTCTGTAAAGGATACCTCGAGGAAGGTTTCTGTAGAAAATAATTTATGTATGATCAAAGGAAGCCGAGCAGTAACGATTTCAGTGAAAAAGTCTAAAAAGACCCATGGCGTCCGTGCGCCTTTTAAGCTTACGCTGGGCAAATCGTTAAAATATCAATATACTATGAGCATCACGAATAGAATACATAGTGTTATCACTGACCGAGTTTAACCGCGCCCCGCTCGGCTAGCGCTAGCGGCGCAGATCCCCAACGCTACACAGTCAGCTGTTCAAAAGTGTGATACGCGCTGGGCTACGTAAACATCTTAACGAAGGCTGCGGTTATGCTGATTACAACTAATTGTTTGTTTAGACTTATGAATAATACTGTCAAAAAGTTATTATTAATATTCTCAGTCCCCATGTAGATCTATCTTTTAAAACCCTCTGACAGCCCCATGGTTCGTTTCAGTTTTAATATCAAGCCAACAGTTAAATTATGATCTTATCGTCTCGTGACATCTTACACCAAACCTTAGTAAGCATTTTCCTGGAGTTGTGAAATGATGTGCCTGAAAATAACTCTACACGTGTAACATTTTGTCAGCGTGGGATTGATAGTACCAGCGCTCCCAATATCAGTAAGGAGATTGCGCCTTACGAAAACCTAAGGATGCAGATGAAGCGTGTCGCCTTCTGCTGAAAGATAACGAATAGCTAGTTCATGATTCAGGAATTTCGATGGAATTAGTGACTCTGATACTGAAGACAAAGTTGAAACAAGTTTCGAAGATCAGGAGGACGGTAACGGAAGCGAAGAATTGGATGTCCGTTTATTTTATATGTAGCTTGGCCATTATTATTATTATATGTCCGTCTCATTCTTGGCTATGACCGCGGAGGTCCGGGTTCGATTCCCAGCTCTGCCAATAAATTTAATACTGTTCTGAGGGCTGGAACGGTGTTCACTCAGCCTCGTGTGGTAAAACTGATAAGAGGCGCGTTCGATTCCTACTTCAACTATCCTAGAAGTGGTTTTCCGTGGTTTTCCACTTCTCCTCCAGGCAAATGCCGGGATGGCACCAAACTGAAGGCCACGGCCGCTTCCTACCCAAATCCTACCTCAATTCCAAATACACACACTACTACAGACATCATAATGACACATGTTATCAGACAAATTCTAAACACACCCAAGCAAACGGGGCTACGTGACCACGATGCCGTTAAGTCCCTAAAGAATCAACAACTATTATTATTTTAGGCCTATTATTATTAAGACGGATTATATATTTTTTCATTTTAGGTAAGGATGGCACGAAGTAGGACAAGTAACAATGGGAGGCTGCCTTCATTCCGTAACCTACTGGGCGCTTTCGTGATTTTACATCAATGGATAGATATTTCGGTAAATTTTGAAAAATGTGAGGTACTGATCCTGGTTTAAATTTCCACTTCACGCGAGGAATTCCCACGTTCTCATAGTTCACTACGAAACAGTCATCCTTTATAATAATTAAATCTTCCGAAAAACGCACGCCACAGATTCTATTTTTGATCGACAATTGCTTATCTTTCCGCGGAATACCTCTCGCCCATTTCGCAAACACATTTCTTTCTTTTGGCGGAGTAAAAAAATGTCTACCGTCAGATTTTCTTCCTAACTCAATTTACATGGAACGAAACAGTACGACATTTTCCCGAAACAGCAGAAAATTTAGTTGTTTGCACACACAAAGCACTGCACAGACATTCGTAAACTATTACAAAAAAACAAATTCCCTCGCTTAACATGACTTCTCGCGCACAGGATATTACAGTACTAACCTCGTGTGCTGCTGACTGTCACACCTGCTTATGGTTCGGGGCGACTTCCGCGCCACACGCTGCCTGGACCGTGAACTACAATGCTTAAGTAATGGAGTGACGACACTGTTTATTTATATTCGTCATGCTATGAGTGTAAGAATTGTTCAACATGAAAAGTTCTACAAAAAAGTCCGGGAGAGCATATCTCTCTCGTCAATACATCGCCCACTGTAAGTGTTTTTACGTTTTCATTTCTTCCTACAATCTCCGTTCAAATACTGAGGCGACAGTTTAAGAGCTGGCTAGGGGTGAGTCTATCACCCCAGTTACAGCCTAGCTAGCGTGCGAACATATTACCCAGCAGCAAACTGTCGAGTCGTGTTGAGTTAAAACTTCAGAGAAGAATGGTTGTGTTTGGAATTTCCCTGGAAGTGCAACACGGCTTTTCCTAATTTCGCCTGTGAACTTTTCGTTCCGCAAAATACATAATTTAAAATATATTTGAAGCTGAAATGTCGCAAGAGCGACAGTTTAAACAAATCAGTCCGAGAATACGTTGTCACGCTCAAATATGGTCGCGCATCGTATTTGCACACACCCAATAATTTTTTGAACCATTCAAACGCCATGCGATAGGACAATTTTATTCTCCGTTAGGAGGCGGCAATTTCCAATACTCTTGCCTTTTTCATGACGATTAATAAGTCTCAGGGCTAGCATAGGAAATTTGGGACTCAAAGGTAAATATATTTCATTCAACACAAGTTACGTGCTACAATATCCAAGGTGGAAGCTTTTGAAGTCTCTAATTTGGCAATGCTATCAAAACATAATCTTGCATTGAAAGCCAACATTTTCAGGAATAAATGACACAACAGGTTTCAAGGAATAAAAGACAGGTATTTTCCATAAAAGTATATTTCACAAACTTACAAAGTCTTTCATACTTATAATATTACAGTCAGCAGCTGACAGAGGCCACAATACACTTTCTACCAGTCATTAGAATATCGTCATGGTTTCTAAACAGCAATCAAACGAAGAAGGGTTAGTAGTCAAACATAGCAGCAGTAAGAAGACGTTTCGACCCTTCACTACCCAATGGATAATGGTTACTCTACACTCAAATACCACCCTACATTCAAGATATTGCCCCATCCTTTGGTGAAGTGAAAAAATACATTTTTCACGTGCTCACTGACACTTGAACCTCAACCTTTATGTTTTTGTGGTGAGGACCCGTGTTCGTTTGATTGCCTCTTAGTAATCTTATTCCATTGAATTACAGCTGTTGGAGTTGATGTATTTGTAACTTTGATACATAATTATTTTGCTCAGTGCTTGAGCTGCAAGAAAACCAACAGGAATATGGAATTCTTGTTACTTGGTTTTAAACAAAATTGGTTGAAAGTACGTTAAATCAAATATTCTTTTCTTTTTGGTCTTGAGCTTGCATTTCTTAAATAAACTGTCTTTTGCATACTATTTATTACAAAGAGCTTCATTTTCTGAATTAAAGAATTTGTATATCTATATGGAATTTGGAGTTTGTAAGAGCATTCTTTCTAAAGTTCTTGCAGTGGTTTCGTAATAAGTCACATGTCACTGACTCTACCAAAATGTTTATGTTCTCATTCCTGTAATGTTTTAGCTAGTTCCTTCTTTCAAACGGCTTAAGCCTTTGTACATTAAGGTACTCATCGACTCGACTGAAGACATTTCATTACAAGTTATCTTCTTTTCTTGAAATTGGTATCACTGGTTCTCAAGAATATGAACTAGTGGAATTTTGCCAAAAAAGAAAAATTAAATAAATTTTGGGGGGTCTTTTTCAAAGATTAATCACAAAAATAACGTGCATTTTTAGGACGCGATATTTTTGCTCTTTTTCAACTTAATCGAGTCATTGCTGTATTTTCAGAATGTTGTATAGCAGAATCGTTTTTGTATCATTGATTGTGGCAAATATATTAGCTTTGTTTTACAATTTACGTTATTTTGATTGAAAAATGCATTCTAAGTGGACATTTTAACTGCCCAAGTCAAGACAAATATTGAAAAATAATGAAGTGAGAGAAATCGTAACTTAAAGTTGAGGTACACATTTAGAGTAAAGAGTCTTACTTTTCAACTCCAAAAACTGCCTTTTCTTTGGATTTTAGGTCAATCTTATGCATTCTCCGACCCGTGAGTATCTCCTACATTGTTTTAGTTCTGGAGTAGAATGTTTCAAAGCCAGATTAATGTCTGTTTTATCTGCTGCACCTATGTGTCAAAGTGACAGCTGCTGAAAAGCGTGCACACCGATCATTAAAGTGATATAAATGAGCTAAACAATAATAAAACTAGTATAAACTATATATTTCTGGAAACTAGACAGGACATACTATCGAATTAGACAATTTAAAAAAAAAATCGAAAATTTTCTTTAAATGACTAATGGAAGGGTCGATGAATACCTTAACGAGCCCTCTGCGACTAAACTATGCTCAGTATTCGAGTCACCTACTGTCATGAAGGATTTTGAATGATGCAACTGACGTTTAAACTAAAAGATGAAATACAGAAAGCTTTGGAGCCATATTTCGGTTTTGCCACATTATTGTAACTCCTCAGCCAGTCAACGCGAAGTAATCCCAGTTATTGGGAAATGTGATACAGCCTGAAATAGATTACATGTAATACAACCTGGCGTAAAAAATATAACACAAGGACTGCCCCGGGTCATTTAGACCCATAGTGTATCACTCCCTTTTTGTCGTAGTAGTAATAGTATAAGGTGTGTTCTAAAAGTAACGAGCCGGAGGCATAATTACAGAAACCAGTACATGTAGGCTATGTTAGAAGTATTGACCCTGGCTGTTGAGGCACTTGTCCCACTGTGACACGAGGCGGTGATTGGCTGTCTCATAAAATTCTCTGGGCTGCGATGTGAACCAGTTCCGCACTTACAGCTGGACGTCGGCGTCCGAGGTGAATCGTTGGCCCCGCAGACCCCTTTTCAGGGGACCAAACATGGCGTAATCACAGGGAGAGAGGTCTGGACTGTATGGATGGTGGCCGAGAACCTCCCATTTGAATTTCTGCAGGACTTTCGCGACTGTGTTGGCCGTATGAGGTCGTGCATTGGCGTGGAGCGACCACGGCGGCTATGGCGTTCACTGTCACTCGGCGGTCTTGGGTAATGAGTGCATCAACCAGCTGGACGTTGTCATCGATAATGCAGGGGGGTGCCCCAGTCCGGGTATCATAGGCTAACGACACCCGTCCTTCCCTGAAGCGATTGTGCCACGCCTTGACCCTTGCAAGGGACATGCAGTGTTCGCCGTACACTTGTGACATTCGGCGATGAATGTCCGTTCCCCCTACTCCTTCCGCTGTCAAAAACCGAACAACACCTCTTTACTCTTCGGTTGACGTCTCCATGTCACTGTTTGCAATGCGACTGGCAGCGTTTGACGATTGATGCATGCTGCTGCTCGCTTTGTATCGTCACGTGACGTGCACGCGTGCCTTCTAGCGACCGGCTGTGACCTTCCACGCTCTGGTCGGAACCACACCTCGTTACACACGCCAAAATTAGCCGATGTCGTCACCGGTTTGCGCATTACAGCCTCCGGCTCGTTACTTTTTGAACGCACCTTATATAATTGGCTGGGATAGTGGCGACAAAGCAGTCATATCAATTTCTTTGAATAAAGAAGCTGATGGCCAAGGTGTCCCTAGACCCTAAACATGGATCAACAAGAACGTGAGCTATGAGATGTGCTGCACCAAAAATGATGGATTTTTCTCCTCATTTTTTTTTTACAGATTGATCCGACTAATGTAAGCCGAAAATTGTCACGCGAGGACTGGCGCCATGGGTAAATCTGACCCGACCGTAAATAATATAGAAATAACTTGAGTATTGAAAAATCTATGGTCATGTTTCTTTTGCAGGGTGAAGTTGAAGGCTAGGAAGGAAGGTACAGTAAGAGACAGGAAATAAGGGCTGACCAATACGAAAATGTAGAGCATTATTTAAGACTCGGGTCAGAAATACCCTTGCGCCACTCCTCGCGGGTTAAACGTTACCAGCATAGATTAGAAGAGGAGGGGGTTAAGATGTTTCGATTGTCAAGTGAGCATTGTCAGATCAATGAAAAGGTATAAATCTACAAGACAAAATAGCTCTACAAAACACTACCAAAGCCCACAATGTCGACCAACAATGGACGCGACCCATCAACACCAACACTCCAAGAAGTGAAAAAATCTTAATCTTGTTGGTAGCGTTTTGTAGAGCGACTTTGTCTTGTAGAGTTGTACCCTTTCATAGACCTGACGATGCTCGCTTGACGAGCGATTCCTCCTCCTCCTCCTCTTGTAATCTGTGCAAATACACTTTAACCATAATCTTTTTCAGGTTGTATCAAGTTTGCCAATAATTAGGCTTGTACTCGTGTTGACCAACTAAAGAGTTAGTCACAGAATGAACCATCAAGGAATTTATGTGTGCATTTATGTAGAGTAGCCTTCTTTGGCTGTGATTCTCCGGTGTTCCATATCTGCCAAATTAACCCTAGCAATACCAGCCTGTTTCGTATTTCGTTGTATACCGACATGAAGTGTATTATAAAAAACATTCAACAAATATTCAAATCCCGAAAAAAAAAATACATGAGATTAATAAATGTACGAAATTAAGTTATCCGTGTTAACAGATATACTGGAATAAATATTCTTTCAATTCATCATTTCGTAAGTAATTAATGTCACTGGATTTAATACTAAATTTATAAAAATTAACTTCGTTTTGTAATTTATTTTCTTATTTATTTCTTTATTTATTGCTTATAAAAACACGAATGAAAAGACATGCCTTTTCTGTTTCTAATTTATTTGAATAACTACTTAATATACCGGTACAGAATTGCATAAAAGCCAGAATATGAATAAATATGAAAATTTTCGTAAAATGTGAAGATTTTATCAATATATTATGAAATATGAAATGTTTTATTGGTGGATTTTTATTCATGACTTCATAAAACGTAAATATGATATTTCATATATTTACTCGCTCTACTAATAATACATATTTTTATAAGATTTTATCTCGAATATTAAAAGAGATAGAGGATAAACCCCTACCCCCACCGGTTGGTAATTATAGGGTTAATGAAATACCCATTAAAAACTGGACTACGATTGTAATCCACGTGACTAATTGCGTTATAAGATATTTATCGGCCCTTCCATTAGTCATTTTCAAGAAAATTTTCGATTTTTTGTTTTGTCTCATTCGAAAGTATGTCCTCTCCAGTTTCCAGAAATATATAATTTATACTAGTTTTATTGTTGGTTAGCTCATTCATATTAACTTTAATGATCGGTGTGCACGCTTTTCAGCAGCTGTCAATGTGACGCATAGGTGCAGCAGATAAAACACACATTAATCTGGCTTTGAAACCGTCTACTCCAGAACTAAAACAATGTAGGAGATACTCACGGGTCGGGGAATGCAGAAGATTGACCTTAAATAAAAAAATAAAAATAAATGCTGTATTTAGGAGTAGAAAAATAAGACTCTTTACTCTAAAAGTGTACCTCAACTTTAAGTTAGGTTTTCTCTCACTTTTTTTTTCAATATTTGTCTTAGGAAGTTAAAATGTCCACTTAGAATGCAGATATTAGTTTTATTTAAAAACTTAAATATAGGCAAATAATGCGGCTATGTTGTAAAGCAGAATGATGCTGTTAAATTAAAATTAGGGGTTGCGCCCCCACAATTAATTTATTTTTTCAATCAAAATAACTTAAATTGTACAACAAAGCTAATACATTTCCCTGAATCAATGATACAAAACAGATTCTGCTATACAACATTCTGAACATACAGCAGATCAATTTGCAACAACAATGACTCGATTAAGTTAAAAAGGGGGAAGATATCGAGTCCTAAAAATGCACGTTATTTATGTGATTAAATTTGAAAAAGATCCCCAAAAATTTATTTTCTTGTCTTTTTTTGTGTGGAAAAATCCACTAGTTTCTATTCTTGGAATCAGTGATATCAAGTTCAAGAAAATAAGATAACTTGTATTGAAATGTATTCAGTAGTGACGATGAGTACATTCGATCAATATTCATGTAAAACATGGTTAGGAACTGCCATGATAAAAGTAGTCTACCGGAAGAGGTGATGTGTTCTGTCAGATGAGAGCCACAGTCTTCAGACGAACTCAACTCCAACAGCGATACGGAAATACTCGTCATGGAATAGGCTACAGAGCTCAAGTACTTTATGGCACATACTTGTAGAAATTGCTGAATCAAATAAATTAAGAGAGTTGGAAGTACCCACACCTTCAGGTAGAGGTCACCTTCAGAGCTAATTCACAGTTTCACTTCAACACTGCTGTTTTTACGTGTTTTTTGACATTTCATTCCTAAGATCTTGAACAGTTTCAGAAGGAAGAGCAATACAAAAACTCGAGGTCATTTTAGAGAATGGAGCATATTTGCGTACAATGTGACAATCCTGTGTAATATAAATACATTTGTGTTCATACATTACATTACCCAAGTCCTCATGTGATGCCATCCTACTCTCTGCTCGACACATCCACTCTCACGTCAAGTTCTAGCCTGGAAAAGAGGTGAACTGACTCACAGAGCCCAAGCGACAAATTCACAATTCCTGGGCTGTTTCTTCCTGAGATAATCGACTAGTTTAGTGTTGAGGGGATTTCAAATGACTTGCGTCCAGCTACTGATATGTCAGCGGGGCTTCGGGGCCCTTCGCCAGCTTTCGGCAAACCTCGCGTTAGCTCGGATTTTCCCTCCATTGTGCTACTGAGCTATGCTAGTGGAATTCAATAAATCTGAAGTTCTGTTCTTTGAAGTATTTCAAGTTAATCGTGCTACAATACAGCTTTGTAATAATTCTTCTGTGATTAAATTCTTTAGTTAACGAACTACAGTGTTGATCGATGGTCATGGAAAATTATTATTATTCATATATTTACAGAATATTATGAATAGTTCTAATGTAGGCTACATGTATAATATAGTGCGCTAAACCTACAATTAAGTCTCTGTTTGACTTTCGTTAGGCCTAAGCCTGAGATGATATAAAAACGTCATTAATAGAAACGGCTCACATGTCCCCATAAAGCACACAAGGGACTCACTTTGGCACATATTTTATTCATTCATGACTTGTCTTATGAACACTAGTGTTCAATTTGTAATTTTGTGAGAAAACTGTTTAGTTAACGCACTACCGTGTTAATTGATGTAATCAAAAATTATTATTATTCATGTTTTTACAGAATGTTATGAATGTAATTTTAATGTACATATAATATAGTTTGCTAAACCTACAATCAAAGATCCAAGCTCAATGCACAGTTCCACAGCCTGCTGTTTATCTGCACGCTTAGCGCTGAGCGTACCGAGCTAACGCGATCACCAGGTTACTGAAAGTTCAATAGGTGAACTTAAGTCCATAGCCTCTATGAACATTAAAAATTTCAGTTTGATTGCTGTAAAAGATTCATAGATATTCAGAGCCGTCTAAATATTTCGGATGGTCGCCATGTTGGATTGTTAAATGTATAGGCCATAGAGTCATGCACCATTAAAGGAAAATTATTGCGTAGGTTCATTATTCAAACTTTCACTTCGATCGCATGACTACATCACAAGAAATAAAAACTTAATTTTAAAATTCGCACAGCCGCCATCTTGAGGTTATGTAAACAATTGAACCAAATTAGATACCAGTGCATTACAATGTGTATAAATATTTCCTGTGCCAGATTTCAGTGCGTTTGGAACATTAAATCGTGAGAAAGGTCTATTTAAAACTTTCAAATTCGCTTGGCCGCCATGTTCGTTTTGTAGTTAACCGGTTTTCGAAAGTCTTATAGATGGACTTCCAGTAGTGCCCTTTATCTTCGTACAAAATTTCAGGGAGATACCGCTAATAGTTTCAGAGATATAGAATGCCGGTGAAATATTTCGCACATCCGCCATCTTGTGGTTATGTAAACAATTGAACGAAGTTAGATGTCGGTGCATTACAATGTATATAAACATATACTGTACCAAGTTTTATTGCGTATGGTTAGATAAATCGCGAGAAACGTCTATTTAAAAGTCGCAACTTCGCTTGGCCGCCATGTTGGTTTTGTAGTTACCAGGTTTTCAAAGTTCACATAAGTGAACTTATAGTAGTTCCCTTTATCACCATACAAAATGTTAGGGTAATATCGGTAATAGTTTCGGAGATATTGAATGATGGTTAAATATTTCGCACAGCCGCCATGTTGGATTGGTGAGTCGTAACAAAATTTGAATGGCACGGTCGGGGTCGTCCGGAATAGTGCTTTGAACTTACCGAGTTTCATTGAAATCGTTCCAGCCGTTTAGATTTTATTAGGGGGACACACACACACACGAATCACACACACACATATGCACATACACACGGACAAAAGGTAATCTCATAAGCCTATTTTTTTTCAAAATTGAAAATGGATAAAAATGCTCAGGAATAAGCTGTAGTATGTGTTTAGCGTAGTTCTCGTGGGTGTGTGTCCACCATTACCGGGGGTTGGATCAACAGACGATCTATCCTTGTTGTTCCAAGTGATGGAGGGACTACTGTGAGGTCGCGACGATCCATGTAAATTACTCAAGTGTTCCGAATTAACACTGGAAAAGCTCGCGCGATTTGATCAATGAGGATAAAGAAGATGATTTGCCAACAACACAACTTAACCGATTGCTACAACAGTAAAGTTGCTTCTGTTCGTGTTTACCTAGGCACTTTTCCAGAACCATGTAGTATGTATAGTACTTCTCAAAACTATATGCCATGCGTTCCGCATAACAATGTGCACCATTCGGGTGGCAGCTATGTTCGTGCTCTTCGTGTGTAACTAAGTCTGTTCGCCGAGTCGGGACAGTGGAAGTAAACACAGCTGAGCGCGTGAATGCAGGGCTGCCCGCAAGGTGAGTGTAGAGTTGTGCCAGTTGAACGTACAGGGCTGTGTCTAGCTTACATGTGAAGCTTAAGTTATCGTTTGCATTGTACAGTGTGATTTCTATTTTTATTTGGAGCTATGATATTATTGCTTATTGTTAGTTTCAGGGCGCCCGAGAATGTTCTCCGCAGTAGCTACGTGTAGCTGCGAGCATTTGCGTCATGGGTTTAGTTGGCAGCACTGTGTCCTTGAAAGGGGGAGTCCCGCGTGTGGCTGTAGACTGTCGTTCAGATAGATTATTGGAAGAGTGCAACAGTATACAGGCGCTAATGTTTACTACTGAAGAGATTTTTTTTTTTGGTGAAGTACGTTTTTCGCGAAGGCGATCGGTTTAAAGAAAAAGTAAAATTAAGATTTCAGGCACGGTTTCCTAATTCAAAGTGTTCTAACCGTGATACCGTTCGGGATTTAATGAGTAAATTTCGTGAGACTGGCTCAGTTCACGATGTACCGGGAACAGGCAGGCCTACGCTTTTAATAGAAGAAAAACTTGATGAAATCTCCGATATAATGCTGCGTTGTCCAAGTAAATCAACACTAAAATTAGCTCAACAAACAGGAATCTCTAAGTCGACAGCACATAAAGCTGTCAGAGACAAGCTTCAGTTGTTCCCTTATAAAGTTACCCTGATTCAAGAATTAAAACAAACTGATTACGGAAAAAGAGTGATGTACTGTGAATGGTTCCAAAGATTCATAAATCTGTAATGAATTGCTGTGGTGAGTATAAAGTTCACTGTTATGATGCAAGCGGCTGCCGAGCTACCAACGTAACTGCTGTAGCTAGCTCTCGCGAGACGCATGTAGGCGCTGCGGAGAACATTACCGGACTCATTGTATTTAATTAAGTAATAATTCAATTAATTTTGAACGTGTGTACGCGGGTTTTATACAGTCGTTGTTCCGTTGTAGACGCAATGTCAAGCTCGGCTGACTAATAACACCCGTATTGCATCCTGCTGTGGGAATATGGAAACTTGATGACATTATCCAAGAAACTGAAGACCGCCTAATTCTAAATGTCAACCATGCTAGCAGCAGAAGCAGCTGGTCAGACACAGTCTACTGAAAACTGTATGTCGCAATATACTGTATTACATTACCGTGAGCGTAATGAAATGTTTCGCTTTTATTTTATAATTCCTGTGTGCTGTAGTTTATTATATATTGACAATATTCGTTGCTATACAGGGTGTCACAAAAATGTACGGCACAAAATGCAGTACACATTCCTCACACGTAGACGAAGACATTATGTTATATGAACATGGGTCCGGAAACGCCTTGGTTCCATGTTACACCTCATTGTCTCCAACTCATTAATCATGGGAAACACACAAGAACAGAACGTACCATACCACATGCATCTCTTGCTCACATGAGATGTTCAATGTGCCCTCCGTTCGCATTGATACAAGCATCAACCCGCCGTCGTAATGAATCTGGGATGCGCTGATGTATCCCTCAAGTATTGGGTATGGTTTCGCAGCCTTCCATAATACGGGCACGGAGACACTGAACATCTTGTACTAGGGTTCGATACACAAGAGCTTTCAAATGCCCTCACAAATAAAAGTCCAGTGGGTTTAGGTCCAGAGAGTGTGGAGGCCAGGCAATTGTTCCACCTCTACCCATCCATCTGTCGCCGAATCTGCTATTTAGAAGCCGACGGACATTAATGCTAAAATGAGGAGTCTTCCATCTTGCATAGAGTACATGTTTTGTCGCGCAGCTGAAAACAAGCAATGCTGCAAGTCACATGGCAACAGGACCATGTCATACAAAACACTGGCGGTGCAGCTACGAAAATGACAACGTAACCAGACGTAACCAAGAGTGCATGCTCCCTGTGATTCTAACGTCCTGTTCTTGTGTGTTTCCCGTGATTAATGAGTTGGAGAAAATGAGTTGTAACATGGAAACAAAGTGTTTCCAGACCCATGTTCATATAACATAGTTTCTTCGTCTACGTATGAGGAATATGTCCTGCATGTTGTGCCGAACTTTTTTGTTACACCCTGTAAAGTAGAATGAAAGTAACTGTAAATAGATAACCCGGGCCGCAGTACAGACTTGTCTTTTCCACGGCTACGGCATCTCGAATCATCTGCCCGACTGAGCCGATCACGTGAACTGAGCGTGTTTCCCTGTCCGGGCAGTCAAGTGATCACGTGTAAGTATTTACCTGCACTGTCTCGACCCGGCGAATAGACTTCTAGTGTTTATTTCTTGTTTAGTTCTCAAACCAATAGCCAGAACTCAAGGAATGGGCAAAGTGCCAATATTGGGACTTTGTCTGAGTGACCTGGATTGCTCTGAAGATGACCACTTGCCTCCAGAAAGCCTACACCTGTACTATCACCCCAACCCCAAGGAACTATTATTATCTAACGAGATTATCCTCCACGGGTGACTTGGTCTTGCGGATCGAGGTCGTGGTATTGATGCCCAGCTTCTTCCCTAGGAACGGCTTCATGGCCTCGAACAGTCGCTGTGTCCGGTAGGCTGTGTTCTGCAACACAACACAGTAGCCTTGTTCTAAACAAACTCACAGGAATCAAATCGTTTATTGAGACATGAGTAATGAAGGAAGGGAGGATGGAGGGAAGTGATGAAGGAAGGGAGGATGGTGGGAAGTGATGAAGGAAGGGAGGACGGAGGGAAGTGATGAAGGAAGGGAGGATGGAGAGAAGTGATGAAGGAATGGAGGACGGAGGGAAGTGATGAAGGAAGGGAGGATGGAGAGAAGTGATGAACGAAGGGAGGACGGAGGGAAGTGATGAAGGAAGGGAGGATGGAGGGTCGTGATGAAGGAAGGGAGGACGGAGGGAAGTGATGAAGGAAGGGAGGATGGAGAGAAGTGATGAAGGAAGGGAGGATGGAGGGAAGTGGTGAAGGAAGGGAGGATGGAGGGAAGTGATGAAGGAAGGGAGGACGGAGGGAAGTGATGAAGGAAGGGAGGATGGAGAGAAGTGATGAAGGAAGGGAGGATGGAGGGAAGTGATGAAGGAAGGGAGGACGGAGGGAAGTGATGAAGGAAGGGAGGATGGAGGGAAGTGATGAAGGAAGGGAGGACGGGGGGAAATCATGAAGGAAGGGAGGATGGAGAGAAGTGATGAAGGAAGGAGGACGGAGGGAAGTGAAGAAGGAAGGGAGGATGGAGAGAAGTGATGAAGGAAGGGAGGACGGAGGGAAGTGATGAAGGAAGGGAGGATGGAGGGAAGTGATGAAGGAAGGTAGGACGGAGGGAAGTGATGAAGGAAGGATGGAGAGAAGTGATGAAGGAAGGGAGGATGGAGGGAAGTGATGAAGGAAGGGAGGATGGAGGGAAGTGATGAAGGAAGGGAGGATGGAGGGAAGTGATGAAGGAAGGGAGGACGGAGGGAAGTGATGAAGGAAGGGAGGATGGAGGGAAGTGATGAAGGAAGGGAGGATGGAGGGAAGTGATGAAGGGAGGGAGGACGGAGGGAAGTGATGAAGGAAGGGAGGACGGAGGGAAGTGATGAAGGAAGGGAGGATGGAGGGAAGTGATGAAGGAAGGGAGGACGGAGGGAAGTGATGAAGGAAGGATGGAGAGAAGTGATGAAGGAAGGGAGGATGGAGGGAAGTGATGAAGGAAGGGAGGATGGAGGGAATGGATGAAGGAAGGGAGGATGGAGGGAAGTGATGAAGGAAGGGAGGACGGAGGGAAGTGATGAAGGAAGGGAGGATGGAGGGAAGTGATGAAGGAAGGGAGGATGGAGGGAAGTGATGAAGGAAGGGAGGACGGATAGTAGGAAGGAAGGAAGGGATGACGCAGAGAAGGAAGGAAGGGAGGACGTAGAGAAGGAAGGAAGGGAGGACGCAGAGAAGGAGGGTGGACGCAGAGAAGGAAGGAAGGGAGGATGTAGAGAAGGAAGGGAGGGTGGACGGAGAGAAGGAAGGGAGGGTGGACGCAGAGAAGGAAGGAAGGGTGGATGGAGAGAAGGAAGGAAGGGAGGAAGGGTGGACGGAGAGAAGGAAGGAAGGGAGGACGGAGAGAAGGAAGGGAGGGTGGATGGAGAGAAGGAAGGAAGGGTGGACGGAGAGAAGGAAGGAAGGGAGGACGTAGAGAAGGAAGGGAGGGTGGATGGAGAGAAGGAAGGAAGGGTGGACGGAGAGAAGGAAGGAAGGAAGGAAGGAAGGGTGGACGGAGAGAAGGATGGGAGGACGGAGAGAAGGAAGGAAGGGTGGACGGAGAGGAGGAAGGAAGGGTGCACTGAGAGAAGGAAGGAAGGGTGGAACTGAGGACGGAGAAGGCAACTCGCAAGTACCTCCTGTCACTAACGAAAATGATTTGAGGAAACCTCCATTGACCAATGAACGACTGAAACACCGATACCAACCTGCACCACGTCCCCCACAATCTTGGCCACGCTGTTCAGCACGGTGAACCCCGTCCCGAACACTTCCCCAGGGATGTCCAGACTCACAGCGTCCCTGTTGAACTCGGGAACATCTTCAGTCGTGGTAGTGGTCGTGGGTCTTGGTGTTGTGGGCCTCTTGCCCGACTGGAAAATGATTAGAAACTGCTTAAACACCTGGCACACTGTACAGTCTGTATCAGAAATAAATACACACCCACCGCGCTCTACACTGTGTCACAAGTGGACAGTCTGTTTATATGATGTTAAGAATTTAACATCCCTTTGTGCTACTGTGGCTTCAGATACGCCAAGGTGTCGGAATTTTGTCCTGGGGGGGGGGGTATTGAATGTGCCAGAAAATCTAACGATACCAATTTATTCCTAAATGCCATCGGATTGAGCCAATATTTGGAGTGTTGAAGGTCTACGCTAGAACCAAACCGACAACAAAGCAGTTTATAGAACGGTAATTTTCTCGGCCTGTGTTCTGACGCAAGAGATCACAAGTTAAGGATGGAGAGGAAGTATTTTTGCAGAGGAGAATTGAGTCGTCTGGTATCAAAACCAGTTACATCACTATTTTTGCGATTTTGAGATTACGGCTGATTTAATTAGTCGAAATGCCCTCTTTATATGTTGGAACAGAAAGGTATTCAAAACAGAACACATCATGCTGTTTTAAATGCTGAAATAGTCGGCTGGTCTCAAAATAAGACAAGTAGGTGAATGACTATCAAAACAAGACACATCTTGGCGGGATCTATTGCGCATCGATCAGCGCATCAGCTGTGTGCTGCTTATGCAATTGTTTAGTGTTCTGTTAGTGCCGGTGTGTTTACATTATTGTATTGGTGTGTGAAATCGACTTTATACCTTCTGAAGAGTGATTATTCTATTTTCAAAATTAGATATATCTGCAAGTTTTAAATCAAAATAAGACACATCAAATATTTAAACGCTTACAAAAAGGAAAATAAAACAGCATGAGTTATGAAACTTTTGGGAAATATTTGCCAATATCTTTTACAACTTTCAAAAAGGAGGCATATTTATTTGTCAGTAAACAAAGGACTTATTCAGTTTTTTTGTGTCTCCTGAAAAGTTTTGTTGAAGTGATGTGTCTTGTTTTGATACCAGACGCCTCAATTATTTTAATTGCTACTCCTTTTTATTATATTCTGTAGTAATTTGGGAGAGTTGAAAAGTGCTGGTGAAGATACCGACAAAACCTTAAGCTTATAGTAAACAAGGTTACCCATGTAACAAGTGCCTATCGATTTCCTAAGCAGTACAAGACTACTTTATTTTGTGAATCCATGACAATTGATTGATGGTGAAACCCTGTCTCACACATTTTCGATTGCGACAATATCTGGCGAGTGTGTTGGCCACAGAAGGTCATTTATTCATATTAAAATTATTCATGTTTTTTGGGCTATTGCCGTGTGAAAATAAAATTTAAATACCAGACGTTTCGAGAAGAACCTTGCCTCCTTTCTCAATGGAATTAAAACATTGTGACCAAAGAAAGTATATCAATGAGATTACAAAAAACTAGAGAAATTCCTCTGTTCGTCACCAGAGAGCAGCCTTCAGGAAGTACTGTATGGACCTTGGTAGAAAAACGCGCCATATTAATTAGAATGACGGACAGAGTAGTAATGAAGGAGAAGGTGAATAGGTGAAGAACTAGAGAAAATATCTTCCCAGATCTTCAATAACTGGCAGCCAAGTGTCACTTAGCTGATATCCAGTGTCTCTGTTAAAGTTATTGTCTTCTTTACGAATTTCAACCGCCTCCCATGGAAATATATTGAGACTCCACGAAGAATGAGGATGTACAAATAAGGAGAAATGGCGGTGAAAGGGAGGGGGTGAAAGGGATATACGGAAACAGAAGCAAAAGGGAAGTGTATCTGTACGTTACCCAACATCATACAGGCAACGGCAAAAGAACAAATGGAAACTCCTCCAGTGATGAACAAAGGAGATCAAATCATGACCCAGTAGCCATAGGGGAAACCGTACAATTTGAAATAGGTGAAGAATTAGAGAAAATATCTTCCCAGATCTTCAATAACTGGCAGCGAAGTGTCACTTAGCTGATATCCAGTGTCTCTGTTAAAGTTATTGTTTTTTTACGAATTTCAACCGCCTCCCTTATAATATAGACCCGTTGTCACTAGTTCTTAGAGAGAACGGTGACGAGTTACATTGATGGGAATGCATTCACAACTAACACAGACCATACAACGTGGAAATATCATAGTGCTTTTTGGCGATGTTAGTGTCTATGCTAACAGCAATAAATATAATAAATAAATACCCACATTACATTCAAACGATCCCAGAACAACCCAATACCTTTAGGTTATATCCTTCAAAACGTGAAGTGACTGTCAGATGTTGTCGAAAGCCTTTTGACAGTTTCTTATGCATGTCCGAGACCTACTAATGTATTCAGTGATACTTTACTTGGGCTAGAACGAGTCAACAACCCCTGGCACTATCCAGCCCATGACGGGCTAAGGCCGACCAAGCGACCGCTGCCCAGCCATTTGGCCTGCAGATATTGGGGTGACGCGTGATCAGCGCGTCGGCACCCCTCGGCCGTTAATCTTGGTATTCGTGATCGGGGCGCTGTCTCACTGTCAGACAGCTACTCAATTGTCCTCACGAGGCTGAGTGCACCCCGTTCCAACCCTCACGTCAGTTTTAAAATCCCTGACGGAGCCGGGGATCGAACCCGGGGCCTCCGGGTGAGAGGCAGACGCGCTACCCCTACACCACGGGGCCGGCACCTAGAACAAGTCTCACATTACAATTACCTAGGAACTATCATCAATGAACAATGAGATAACTCGCAAGAGATCCTTTGTAGAATTGCCAAGGTTAAAAGTGCTTTCTTAAAAATGGGCTCGATTTTCAAGAGTCATAACCTCTCTCTCACCACAAAAATATGACTCCTCAAATGCTACAGTATATAATATACCCAGTGCTTCTGTACGGCTTAGAAACATGAACCTTGAAGGAAGGAAGAAGCTATTATAAAACTCCACGCGTTTGAACTATGGTTATAGAGAAGGATTCTAAAGATACCATGGGCTCATAAGATTACCAACCAAGAAGTATTACGAAGGATGAATAGAACCCAAGAAATAGTTAATATTGTTAAAAGCCGTAAGCTTCAATACCTGGGTCACATAATGGGGATACGAACAACTGCAATGCGTATTGCAAGAAAAAAAAAATAGAAGGAAAGCGATCCCCGGGACGAAGATGAATTTCCTGGCTTGACAACCACAGAGTATGGTTCGGAAAAACATCCACCCACTTGTTCCGGATAGCGACCAATAATTACACCATAGCCAGAATGATCGCCAACGTTCGAAGCGGACAGGCGTAGTGGTTTTTCAACGGTTCTAATGCCACCGCCTCCTTCCCTCCAACAAGATGGTGGCTGCACGCAACCATGTACATGGATGGCGCGCTTTTCAAATAAAGATGGTGGCCGTAGCTTAACGTAACCTAACCTAGTCTATTTAACCCGAATTGAACCGAACCAACCCCCCAGTCGGTACGCCACTGCTACTTCTAGTTCTCCCTGGCCTGCACAGAATTGGATTCAACTCTGAGAACGTTTGAATGTAAAAACAATAATAATAAAATATATTGATGAACCAATATGGAGTATTTTAAAGCTGGAAGATTTCCTATTTATTAAGCAAGTTGTAGAGGAAAGCACACACATATTTGCAATGTAAAGACACAGTGCTTGCCGCGCGTGCAGAAGCGATAGTACTGTAGAAACACAAAGCAGCAAGTGGAACATGATACAAGCAGAACACCACCACCCAAACAAGCATGGACACCATATTCGTCACACAAATCGGATGTGAATCACATTTCACTGAAACTGAAGGTGCGACTCCGTAGGCTTGGCCTACCTGGGCATTGTGAGACAGAAAAGTCCCATATAATTATACGAGGTCTGTTTTTTTTTCATGTTCCGATGGACTGTATAAAAATAACAGATTGACATACCAAACTGATTTGACTTTCACCGCCCGGAGTAGAAAGCTGAGGAAGGAAGCCTTGCATCCTCAAAGCACGTGTTTATAGCTTTAGAAATGTATGGAGCCCTTGAGGTGGAAGGGACAGGTTTGGTCTGTTTAATGGCGCTCTGAGGACGTCGACTGAGATCCTCAAGTCTCGCTATTGGTTGAATTCAAACCAACGGGCTTATTGGCTACGATTTCGCGCGGTCAGAATGGATGGTCTGTTTTCAGCGTGTGCACATCTTTGGAGTGGTATTCGATTGTATTATATTGTGTAATGTGTTCCTAATAGCGCTGTGCGGCAGAATAATTAACATCAGACCGAGTCTAATATCTCAATTTAGCCCAGCTATAATAATTATCTTAGGTTAATACGTAGCCTATCATATTACTTCCTACACATTAAAAATATAAGGAGTGGCCACTGGAGTAAATAATATAGTGTTTTGTCATTTATCATTTATCTTTTGTACGAATAAGTAGATGTTTAAAAGCGAGGAGGCGAGGTCCATAACCTCTAACACTCGTAAATATGGACGATTTTGAGTTATACAGTTTATTTATGTTGTTGCTAATAGCGACAGCGTACCAGAAAATAAAAGAGGCAAGATGATCAGCCTGTGATTTGTTTTGATTGGCTGTTGTGTTGCAGTGGGCAGTCGGTAGTTGGTAGCTGGCAGTCAAAGATAAATTTGGCGACTGCCGACTGCCAACTACCAACTACCGACTGATTATTGTGGATGGGTCTTTAATATAACCACAGTATACAGTAGATATCGTATACAGTATGGACACATCAAGCCTTTACCGTGAATTTTTTTCGTCATAGTTTTAAAACGGCTGTCACCGGATGTACCACACGCACGCACGCAGGACGGCACTACTTCACTACGTATCCGCGAGAGAGCAGCCTACCCATATTCTGTGACTATAGTCTGTCGATTTTGTTTCAGGAAAATATTGCGTGAAATTATTAAAAACAATACTGTGATTTAATGTTGGAATTTAACCAACTAAGGAATCTGTTGACATCGAATATAGATTTAGGTATTAGGAAGTCATTTTTGAAAGTCGTTGTCTGGAGCGTGGCGCTCTATGGAAGTGAAACTTGGACTATTGGATTGGTTGGTTCCTCAGTTTAGGGGCTGCGACAACGCGGTCATGTAGGCCCGTGTACTTTGGGTGTGTATAGAATCTGTCTGATAACCGGTGTTAATTGTGATGGCTGTATTAGAGCAGCAGAAAAGAGGAGAATTGAAGCGTTTGAAATGTGGTGTTACAGGAGAATGATGAAGATCAGATGGGTAGATAGGGTAACAAATGAAGAGGTATTAATACTAGTGGGAGAGAAGAGATGTTTCTGGCGACTGTTAATGAAGAGAAGAGATAGGTTGGTGGGACACATACTAAGATATCCAGGAATAGCAAGCTTAGTTTTGGAAGGAAGGGTCGAGGACAAGAACTGTAGGGGTAGACCAAGTTAGAATATGTTAACAGATTGCCTCGGATGTAGGGTATGGTAGCTATGTAGACCTGAAACGATTAGCTCAGGACAGGGAGGCATGGAGAGCTACATCAAACCAGTCGAAAGACTGCTCAAACAACACCAACTTATTGGTCGTGACAAGGTTAAAGTTAGGTCTGATTGGGGTTAAGTAACGGTTAGAGTGAGTGTTTTACATGATTGATTGGCGACACCATTGTACATAGTGTTTTTACCAGTTATATTAGCACTTTCACTAGCAGAGCAAACTTGTAGTTTTATGTGGTTCTCGTGATCATAACTCGCAGAACCTCTTTTTCTTCGTAGTATATGGACCACTGGACCGCGAACGTTTACGAAACAAAAAACACATTTCCTCCACACTTCTCAATAAACCGTGTGTTAAATGAATAATTTCATCGTTACGATGCAATCACAATGCGACACCACAGGACTGGAGGAATGTGGTGTCAAACATTAAATTGCACACTTCCTAGAATTAAAACTCAGTAATATTAACACTTCCTATTTTCTTATTATTTATTTTCTTAAATTATCTGATATGGTAATGACCTCTACAAGTGCAGAAGACCTACAAATCGCCGTGAACAATGTAGCAGTATGGACCGAAGATAACGAAATGAGTTTGGACGAGTCGAAGGCAGTCACTATGTCCCTCAGAAGGGGAGGAAAGCCCGCGACGTTTCATTACAAAGGCACCCCCCTGACTACAGTCTCCCATTTCCGGTACCTGGGGGTGACTATGCAGACATCTGGGAACGTCTTTACGATGCACGTGAGAGAGAGGCTGGACGCTGCACTGACGGCTATGAACGACATCGAGCATCTACGCAGCCTATCCCTGAAGACGGCAATACGACTTTTTTGGTTAAAAATAGTACCAGTCGCGATGTATGTCCTGGAAATTATTTGGAAACATCTTAGGCACAGACATCTGGCAACGCTGGAAAGGATCAAGGCAATGTATCTAAAAGGAGTCTTATGCCTATCCAAGCTCACGCCCTCGCGGCTTGTATATGTCATGACAGGGGAACTACCCTTCATGGAAGAAGTCAGATTACAGATGCTCCTGCCGCACACACCGGGATATGGGGAGTATTTACGTCTCATGACAGCAAAGAGAAATTACATTTGGCATCAATTTTATACGACGGACGCTATGACTACACAGGACTGGATGAAAGGATCCTACGAGCTGAGACATATCTTGACGCGCTTTGCGGTTCATGGTTTCCACCACCGGATCTGCATGCGAGACGTCTATCGCCAACCAGACGAACTATGCGTGTGCAAGCTTTGTAAGGGTCCTTGCGACAGATACCACGTGAGGACGTGCAAGTGCAGAGAGGTGTCTCTGACGAAATTCTGTGAAAATTAGAAATATATGGACACCCCTCGGAAAGAGGCATTTACAGTGACAACGACAAAATTTTGTATTAATGATGGTTCGTAAGAACCACGTTCATGCACATTGTGCGCAATAAAGTATTTATTATTATTAAATTATCTGATTACAAAGATAGATAGTGTGTTGAAATCGAGTTAAATAAATTACATAAAATATACATTCAGCACCCCGCTATTTATCATGTGTTTGGCCACAAGTGGTGCTACCTCGCAGCTTACAGGTGAATTGAAATTCTGTTCCGGTTTTGCCTAAGTGTCCATACTGTTAAGATATCTATACTGTGATATAATGTTTAATGGAACAATCGTGAAAGAACAGTTGTTTTTCTGGCAAAAATATTCCACTAACCTATTAAGTAGCGGTACCAAAGTTCAGCTTCCTTTGAGCTGGCTGATTTTCCAAACAAAATTGGTTGGTTCCTAAGTTTAGGGGCTATGACAACGCAGTCATGTAGCCCCGTGTACTTTGGGTGTGTGTAGAATCTGACTGATAACTGGAGTTAATTGTGATGGCTGTATTAGTGTGTGTTATCTGTTTTTAATTGAAGTTAGGACTGCAGACATTCGATTTTCAAGCAGTTCCAACTTTTGCTCTAAACGACCAACTAGTTCTGAACGGGGTTACTAGATGTCACCGCAGTCGGCTCCTGGTGACGAACGTTTGAACCTAAGAGCGTCAGTCAAATCTAACCTATCATTTAGCTTCACACAAGTGTAATTAGTGGAAGTTTCTTTATTATGCCATAAATCTATGGTATGGGACCGCCGGCTTTACTTCCCCTCCGAAGGAAGGCATACTGAGGGATTTTTAGTCTTCTGATTTGTTTCATGCAGCTGTCCATGTCTGCCTGTCCTGAGCTAATCGTTTCATCTCTACATAGCTAGAACATCTTATATCCGAGGCAATCTGTTTAACATATTCATTCCTTGGTCAACCCCTACAGTTCTTGTCCTTGACACATCCCTCCATAACTACGTTTGCTGTTGCTGGATGTCTCAGTATGTGTCCTAGCTTGCCACGATGGGTGAGTGGTTATTGTGTCGGACTACCAACCCCAAGCTTGCAGGTTCGCTCCTGGCCATGTAAGTGATTTTTGAAAGGCGACAAAAATCACGACACGCATGTCATACGTTGTTGGCATGTTAAAGAACCCATTTGAATTCAGTAGGCCGTGTTCATAATGGCAAAATTAATCTCGGGATTTTCCGCCAACACAAAGTTCCTCCATTCTCTACTTGAAAGAGCTGTAGTGTCAAGGAGTTTAGATATCTAACCTCCGTGACTTTCATAGCGTTCAAAGGATTGACGAAATTGGACATGCAAGCTGCCCTCTGGGCGGCAATTAACAAAGCTTGCACCAGGCACCCGAGGCCATACGATATTATTATTAGTAGTAGTATGTGTCCTACCAACTTATGTCGCTAGAAACACCTCTTCATTTGTTACTCTGCTGCACCAACAGTCCAAGTTTCACTTCCATAGAGCACCACGCTCCAGACAAAGGCTTTCAAAAATGACTTTCAAATTCCTAAATCTATATTTGAAGTAGACAGATTTCTCTTGTGTAGAAATGCTTTCCTTGCCTGAACTAACCTACTACTCGTGTGTGGCGGAGATCTTTCCGGTCACGGAGAGAGTCCGTCATTTTTGTGTAGGCTAAGGATAGGTCATACAAGATCCACCCACTCGTACCTAATGAGAAGGGAAGACCCCCCACTTTGTACCTGTGGAGCCGTTTTCACCGTGGCCCAAATTTTAACCGAGTGTGTGGATCTTGCTGACTTACGAAGAAACCTTGGTTTGCAGATGACACTCAAACTTGTATTAGCCGATGACGCGTGTGGCTGCTGATCGCGTTATCCGCTTTATAAGTGAGAGTGGGTTAGGGCCAGCAATCTAAATTTTCCAGTGTACATTGACTCAACGACTTGTTCGTTTTTGAATGCAGAATTTTTGTTTTTCCATATTATTGTTTATATTACAGTATAATTATTAGTTTTATTTAATTTTTTGTTTGATTAATTTTCGTCTTTTCATATTTAGGACCACCTCTAAATTTAAAATTCCATTCCAAATTTTTATGCTTTAATCGTAGTTCCGCCTCTTAAAACAACAATTACTAACTAACTAACTAACTTTTTATATTCTCTTTGCTTCGTCCATCACTGGTTAGTTTGCTCTTTAAGTAGCAGAAGTCTCCTATTTCCTTCAGCTTTTCACCTGCCAATTTGACATCAATAGCGATGTCTGATTTCTTTCGACTGCATTCCATTATGTTTGTTTTATATTTGTGGATTTTCATCATGAATACTTTCCTCAAGTCAGAATCCACAACATTCAAAAACTCATTCAACTCCTCTGGTGTGTCGCCTAAGATGATGATGGCATCAGCAAATATCTCAGAGTTGAAATTATTTCTCCTTGAATCTTTACTCCCACTTTAATTTATTCTCTAATTTCCTTCATTGACAATATAATTAATGTATTATTCGCTAGTCGATGAACTAAAGATCATAAGAAGTTCATTAAATTTACTGTCGTTTATTCACCCTTTCCTTGATCCGGATGGTTTTCATAATTCGCTGTGTTGAGCAATTGTCTGTTTCTCATCTCGGAAAGTCCCAAAAGTAACGATGCTTGTTTTGAAAAGTTGCGCGTTACTTCGAAGTCTTTCCTGAAGTTAACTATCAGAGAATTGTTGTGTTGGCTTGGAATCATAATTCTTAAACATGCGTTTCGTCCAGTGGCGTAGCCAGGCGGGGGGGGGGGGGGGGGGGTACTAGGGGTAATAATAATAATATCGTATAGCCTCGGGTGCCAGGTGCAAGTTTTGTTATTTGACACCCAGAGGGCAGCTTGCATGTCGAATTTTGTTGATCCTTGGAGCGCTATGAAAGTCAAGGAGGTTAGATATCTAAGCTCTTTGACACTATAGCACTTTCTAGTAGAGAAAGGAGGCACCTTTTGTGTTGGTGGAAAATCTCGAGATTAATTTTGCCATTATGAACACGTCCTACTGAATTCAAATGGATTCTTTAACATGCCAACAACGTATGACATGCCTGTGGTGATTTTCGTCGCCCTTCAAAAATCTCTTACCATGGCCAGGAGTGAACCTGCAAGCTTGGGTTTGGTAGTCCGACACGATAACCATTCACACACTGGGGGTTAAAACTCCCTTATTGGAAAATCGGCATGGTTGTGATTTGCGTCTGCTTAGTGATGTACTGTTTTCGCCTTTCGGCCCAGCTCCCGATTCGAGGCTACACACATCTTCATGACATAGTATAATCACAGTCTATACAGAGTGTTCGCAGCAAGCCCTACTTTGTGCTGTAAGTCGTTTGTTTTTCAAGATATTTTAATTTTGACACTTGCTTTAGAAAGTACTGTTCAAGCGCTAAAACTTCTGTTTCGTTGGATTTTGTGTGAAGTTCACGCATAACGCGCAAATCATCTTCTTGTGGCACGATATTGGCACTTTTTTTTGTTGCCCAAATCGTTTTTTTGACATCGCCTATCGAAAGAGCGATATCGAATTAATAGAATTAGCCACCAAAATATCAGTTTTTGCCCAAATCAAACTCGCAAGATGCGAGTTTGCGCTTAGATCGGTTCAACCGGGCCGGGCAGAGGCAGGTCGCATGCTATAAGCGGCCAAAAATCTAAACGCAAACTCGCATTTTTTGAGTTTCATTTGGGCAAAAACTGATATTTTGGTGGCTAATTCAACTAATTCGATATCGCTCATCGATAGGTGATGTCAAAAAACCGATTTGGGCAAAAAAAAAGTGCCAAAAGCGTGACTCAAAAAGATGATTTGCGCGTTATGCGTGAATTTCACACAAAAACCAACGAAACAAAAGTTTTAGAGCTTGAAACGTACTTTCCAAAGCAAGTGTCAAAATTAAAATATCTTGAAAAACAAACGAGCTACAGCACAAAGTAGGGCTTGCTGCGAACAGTCGCGCGACAATAATGCTCTCACGCAGCGAGCAAGCATGTGCCGAATGCGTTGTGTTGGTGTCTGTTATTGTTGCTGGATTTATGTTAGCATCTTTACTTTAACACGTGTTTTACAAGAGGAGAAGTGTGCAGTGCAATAAACTGTTCAAATATTAGAAGCATGCTGAATTGCTATGCCCAAGATCGCGGGTTCAAACCCGACCGAAGTCACCCGATTTTTTACAGAGTTAAAATCCTTCAGTATGTTTTCCTTCGGAGGGGATGGTTGGTTGGTTCCCTAGTTTAGGGGCTGCGACAACGCGGTTATGTAGCCCCGTGCACTTTGGGTATGTGTAGAATCTGTCTGTTAATTGTGATGACTGTATTAGTGTGTGATATTTGTTTTAATTGAAGTAAGGACTGCAGACGATAATTTCAAGTACTTCCTACTTTTGCTACCAAATGCTACCGTCCACGACACCTAGCTTGCGGACTTGAATACCAGATGCCATTGCAGTCAACACCACTTCCACTGGCTCAGTGCCATTTCGTCCAGCTCGGTTTTACAAATTATTACACAATTTAATGAGTGCCATCTCGTCCAGACGAAATGTTGACAAGGGTTGAGGCAGTGTAGGTAGTCGGAGGTCAATGATCCCTGTGCTTACGTGCACAACTACAAGTTGTGGAATATTCTCTGAGGGCTCCCTCCCCAAAGCCCTTCAAAGTCTCCATGTAATTTTAATGAATATACAAATAATCCTGCTTGATATATGACAAGATAATTACTTAACAGATATTTTAGTGATGCAAATTTGGATATATTTTAATTATCACCTTCCCCCAGGGGCTCACATCTAGTGGGACGTGCGTTGGCGACCACGGGACCCCAGCTGAATTTCAATTGCACTTTGTGAGTATTTGGAAACTGAAATGCACGTTTTTCATCTACATTGCATTGTGTATTTTCAATTTCAATTGCATTTTGTAAGTATTTTGAACCTCAATTGCATTTTGTACGTATTTTGAACCTGACGTACATTTTGTGCGTATAATTCAATATATTCCTTTTGTGAGTATTTTTGTTCTAAATTCCGGTTTGTAAGTAAGTTATTACCGCTCTCCATTTTGTGAGTAGTTTCAATCTGGTTCCTTTTTTGTAAGTATTTTCCTTCTCACTTAATGTTCGTTCTGGTTTACACTTCATTGTCATTTTCGCTATCACCCTAACCGTTGGGGGCCGATAACCTTGATGTTAGGCCCCTTTAAACAACAATTATCATCATCATCACCTGATTTGTGAAAATATTTGTTTATATTCTCACTATGTTGTTTACATTATAAGCATTTCATTGTAAAATATAGTTGACTGGTGGCAAACGAGCGGAGCGAGTGACGACCATTATTAGAAACATCAAAAAATTACTTATTTCTAACAAGAAACGCAGTGAAATGAAACAGTTATTGTAGACCTGCCAAACTGTCAATCATAAGTGTTTGGACGAAATAGCACTAGTGGGCCGGTAGAGTGTCAACCATCTGCCTCTGTTCGTGGAATTTGGACGAAATGGCACCTGGACGAAATGGCACGACACCCTTCCACTAACTAAACTTGTGTGAAGCCAAAATGTGTAGGTTAGAATTGATAACGCCAGGACCTAACTCGAGCATGATGGCCTTGTCTTCACAGGGCGGCTTCGGTGACGTAGTTGGTAGTATGCTGAGCTTCTATGCCCAAGTTCTTGGTAATAGTTTCTGAGGTGAAAGTAACCAAACCGGAAGAATCTTTGATACAAATTTCTCGTTAAAAATCCCTTCCTTCGGACACACCAGAGGATTTGAATGAGTTTTTAAATGGTATGGACTCCGTCTTGAGGAAAGAATTCATGAAGAAAAATATACAGTTTGCTTGTCATATCTACAGGGTCATTATCTTTGTACGCCCCGATAAACACGGCAAGCTAAGCCGGCATTACTTGGCGCAGATCGCGGGCACGACTGCACGGTTCAGCCGGTGGTGGCGAGCACTTTTACACTTTTACCAAACATGTTCAATAATGTGTACTTACAGTGCTCATAGCCGATGCTGAAAATGTCCTCCCTCTCTTGTAACACACACCTGACATCTTCTGATGAATGAATGGACAACAATCTCATCTAATTTTTGTTCTCTAAGAACACAACGTTGTCTGTTAACTTTTTTGTTATTTACGAAACCTGTTTCCTTGAATCGTTTAGCGATTAGGCATTAGGCACAGGTCTTCCTGGAAACTTGATTCAAAATTTTCGTCTTGTTTCAGAACAAGACTTCCTGCTTTTCATATACGAATTATCGATATACACACGTTCGCGCAATGTTAAGTATGACCAACAATCACAGTAATCACAATACTCACTAAACGTGCAACACTAACGTCTAAGCTTTGCAGATACACGTCCATATGAATGACAAAACACGTGTGAACTAACGATATGAGTCAGTGAGCGTTTATCGGGGTGCACATAGATAATGACCTGTATATGAAACACATTATAAAGCTGGCGGGTCCATGTCATAGATTTATGGCAGGTAAAAGAACCTACCACTACAATTGGTAGTGTGCCGCTAAATGTGTAGGTTATTTGGTTAGAAACGCTCTATTAACTTTCAACAATCGCCGCTAGGTGTCAGTGACAGTGACATCTCTGGTATCCAAAGATGGAACTACTTGAAATTGAACTACGGGCGTTCAATTAATATACCCAGCTATGGCCATTGGCTGCAATTCAAATATTAAAAAAAGATACGAGCCTTACAGTAGTCGCATATGATGTGTAACATCTGACATGTTATCCTACTCGTATACTACACAGCTTGGACATTCTTAAAATGTTAATTTACACTCCATTTTCATACTGGTACAATGATGAATGTATAGATTGAATTGGAGATATGCTACTGTCACATTTGTGGCGCAGCGGTCAAGCTGTTAGTCTCTCACCAAGGTAGACCGGGTTTGATTCCCGGTCAATACATGTGAGATTTTCGAATTAAAATGCCATGTCCTGTGGTTCGCATTCCACGTAAAAGGGAGGTCCCGTGGATTATGATCGTGAGATTAGCGGACACGCAAAACTACAAGCTTCCTTCCTTCCTTTTACATTAATAATTCATAATAACAAAGTGACACACAACGTCGACAGTACTCTCAAATACTGTGAGCACATTCCTCAGTAACTATAACATTCATTATTCTCAAGGCTCTCATACAATTCGTCGTAAACAACCAAAACATGGCTTCCTACAATCATGAAATGACCTTGTCTCACATATGATGAAAATACAGCTTTTATTCCACTCACATACCATGCTGTTATGCATTTAATATTTGACTACTCACCCACAGCTTGACAATAATGCCGCTTACTTAAATGTCATTTGTCGTCTTTGTCCTACCCCATGTGATATTCAACGTGAAGCTTCATAAACTGCTCAATGACAAATGAAAGTCGGTGAAACATTTGCCACTGTGCTCGTCAAACCAGTGCCTGCTAAATGCACTGCCTACTGTATTGCCATAACATTCTCGCACTACAGAGCACACACTTCCTTGTTTCCAATACACACATTTTCAATTGTACATCCAGATGGCAGTGCGTCTTCACTTCCGTCCGATCCACTTCCGTTCGATCCACTTCCGCCCGATTCACTTCCGTCCCATTTTTCTGGCAGTGCGTCTTCACTTCCGTCCGAACCAGTTCCGTTCGATCCACTTCCACCCGATTCACTTCCGTCCCCAATTTTCAAAATCACTCCCACAAAACTATCCAGCAACCGAGCGGAAAGATGTTACACATCAATAAATATTAGAAGCCATACAATATGTCAGTGTTGCCTCAGTCAGTCAGCAGGAGAGCACTCAATTAGATTTCCTAATGCCTCAAGTAAATACATAAATTATTTACACACTTAATAAAACACTTCTCACATAAAGGAGGGGAGGGGGGCGGGGGAGAGGTGTTTTATTGAGTGTATACCGGTACAAATTTCTTGTGTTATTATCGATATTTATTTAATCGATAGGAGAGCGATTGAACTTGAATACATGATTTCATCTTCTGGCGTTTTCCCGTTTCTCTTTACAAAATCTCTTCATCCTCTCAGAATGCTCTCCATTTTCTTCCAGACTGTCGTGATGGTCTATGCTCAAACTTAACATTTTTTATTTTATTCTTTTTTTATTCTTGTGTTGAAAATGAAAATCCACAGCCTGCTTCCAGTCTCCGACCGGGTCAGGAATGGAATGAATGAAGCCCCTATCTAGCGGCGAGGATATGAACTGTGCCGGCTGCCGAGGCCTGACGCACTCCTCTGGGGCAATGATTAAATGAATGACGGATGAAATGAAATGATAGTGGAGAGTGTTGCTGGAATGAAATGTTGACAGGGAAAACCGGAGTACCCGGAGAAAAACCTGTCTGCCTCCGTTCTGTCCAGCACAGATCTCACATGGAGTGACCGGGATTTGAACCACGGACTCAGCGGTGAGAGGCCGACGTGCTGCCGCCTGAGCCACGGAGGCTCTATTCTTGTGTTAATGTTATTTAATTATTTACAGCGTATTTTCCCAATATTGGAAAGCGTTAAGCAATTTGACTCAATTCTTGACGTTCTTCTTATTTTGCCAGTATTGTTTCATTCTTTTTGAGGTCTGTAAGGTGTAGGTTTTGGTTGCTCTGGTTGGACTTCCCAGTTGTTCACTTTTTTTTTTTTTTACGGAAGGAGTCTCTGTCTGATGAGTCGGTTATGTTAGCAGTTCGCATGTCTTTTTGTACTTCTTTCATCGATGGTGTTGTACTTTTGAGTGATGATATGTAATCTAGTATTCTTTTGGTTAGTCGGGTATTATTATTATTATTATTATTATCATCATCGAGTTTTCCCCTATGGGAGAGCGTGCGAACTTGAGCCAATCACTGCTTCACTTCCTTTTCCTCTTCTCTTTGCTTCACAAAACCTCTTCATTAATTCACTGTGTTATTTCTTCCTTTCCTCAGTCCATTCTTTCCCAATTGTTTCTTTTCTGGAGACTTGTTCAAATTTGGTTGGTTGGTTCTTCAGTTTAAGGGCTGCGTCAACGCGGTCATGTAGCCTCGTGTGTGTAGAATCTGTCTGATAACCGGTGTTAATTGCGATGGCTGTATTAGTGTGTGTTGTTAGGCAGATTTCATTAGAAAGCTAACTATTGCAATGGGTACCATGTTTCGACTTCCGGAAAATTTCGACATATCTTCGCGTTTCACATCCCCCAGACCCCAAAACCACCGTCAGTTCAAAAGTTTATATATAATTTATGTATATATGTATATATGTAGGCTATCTATCTATCTCTCTCTCTATATATATATATATATATATAACGATAACTGCCGTAATTTTGCACCAATCACTTTGAATTTTTTTCATAATATGTATCCCTATAAAATCTCGGTCGAGTTCGTTAATGGGCAAAATTGGTCGAAGGGGGTAAAAATGGGGGGGGGGGGGCTTTTTCGAAAAAGTGAAATATCACTATAACTCTCTTAATATGTGAAATATGTCAAAGTTCATATTATGTGTCGGATAAGTGCCAAAAATTTATGTTTAAAAAGTTTTTTGATAGCACCAACCATTGGCCAATGGGGTGGAAAACAGTGAGTTTTTCGGGAAACATTAATCATATCTCTCTTAATAGGCACAATATCAAAACCGTACGAAATGGATGATATTCCCCTATTAATTACCTAAAACTTTTGTCTGAAATAATTTTTGATACAACCAACCATTACGCCAAGGAATGAGAAAAATGATTTCGGAATTAGAAGAAAATGTCAAGAGCCATCAGATGTTACCATGACAACGCTTTTAAATTGATGAGGGATGAGCTATCAGAGGTTGCCATGACACCGAGATTACATTCAGTTTTCCATCTGACTGTGTGGGAAGCGGTGACGTAGCCTAACTGGTGGCATGATGAATTTCTATGTCCAAGGTCGCGGGTTCAAAGCCGGCCGAAGTCGTCGGATTTTGAAAGAGCGTTGAAAATCCCTCAGTATGCTTTCCTTCAGAGGGGAAGTCCAACGTTCGTTGCAAGTTACTGGTTGCGGTGGCATCTAGTAGCCAAGTTCACAGCTAGGTGTCGTTGACGGTATATTTGCTACCAATATTAGGAACTACTACTTGAAATTGACCGTCTGCAGTCATTACCTGAATTACAGACTAATACAGCCATCACAATTAACACCGTTTATCAGACAGATTCTACACACACCCAAAGTACACGGGGTTACATGATCGCGTTGTCGCAGCCCTAAACTGAGGAATCAACCAACATCTCTGCGGGAGATAAAATTTGACGTGAAGAAGTAACGGACTGTTAGATAGTTACACATCAGTTCCAAACCTTGCATAAGGACGGTGTGACCACAAGTATAACAAGAAGTTCCGTGAAGAACTATACAGCCTACTATTCATGCCAATGATTATTCTACAGAATATGAACCTATCTAGAATAATGACGAAATTAAGGTGGTAATATCGAAATATCTAATTAGTTCAAAATATACCTGGTATAATGTAGCCTAATAGAGCACTGCAGTTGGCAGCCCTGGTGACTGAATATATTCTTAGTTCCATATTCATTTTCTTAGTCTTAAGGTACAGAATACAAAATTTGGTTGAAGTCCAATGGACGTTACATGCAGTTAGACATTGGATCTATCAGCACGCGTAAAATCATGCTGCCAACAATGTCATGCGTGTGCTGGTCAGAAATAATCTGAAATATTATGATATCTTGTTGTGCCAATTTTGGATGAAATACATTTAATAGTATAGAAGTTACATGAATTTTAAAATTGGACATATCAGCAGGCATAGAATCATGTTGGCAGCACTGCCTTGTATTAAATACTCCAAATTTATCTAGAATGTCAGGTGCTATACGTGTGCAAAGTATAGTGCTGTTGGCCTGCATACTTTCTGATATATTGATATTAGGTTAAAAAATATAGACAGCATTTATTAACGGTTGGCAGCCCTGATTGCTCTTAACAATACTAATAGTAATATCTGTTATGGTACACATAGCACATACGAAATTTGGTTGAAATCCAACTGATAGTATAGAAGTTGTGTGTATTTAAAAATTGGTACTATCAGCAGGTTTATAATCATGTTGGTAGAACTGACGTATATAAGTTACTCCAAATTAATCTAAAATGTCAGAATATACGTGTGCGTAGTTTAAAGCTGTTGGCTTGCATACTTTCTGATATATAGGTATTTGGATGAAAAAATAGAGATAGCAATTATTAACAGTTGGCAGCCCTGGTGGCCTTAAGAATATGCTCAGTCATATCTGTTTATGTACAGATATTACATACAAAATTTGGTTGAAATCCAATTGATAGTGTAGACGTTATATGCATTTAAACATTGGACCTATCAGAAGGCTTAAAATTAGTTTGGCAACACTGTCATGGTTGGCCTCCTGGAAATTTAACTGAAATAGTCTTATCTACATGTGTGCCAATTTTGGAATAGCTCCCATGCATACCTTGCAAGATATCCAACATGGAGCTCAAATTTCTAGTGCGTTTTTTCAGCAGTTGGTAGCACTGACATCATTTTCAAATATGGACGTGAGATATTCCGGTGCACATCTTTACTCATACTAAATTTGGTTTTGATTGCTGCAGCCGTTTAGGAGTTGATAGGGGGGGACACACACACAGCCAGACAGACAGACAGAAGGACAGACAGACAGACGGACAGACAGACAGACAGACAGACACACATTTTCCCGGATCGATCTCATAAGTCTACTTTTTCCTCATTTTTGCAAAATGTGAAAAGTAGGCTAAATCCACAGGTGTCCATAGAACTGTAAGCGCCTTTTCCTACATTTCTCTGTGATGGTGTCGGTGTTACGTAGAGTCCCTTTGTAGGTCGTCTGATCCAAGATCCGTCTCGGAGAACAGCGCGGTATATCTCTCTAAGAATTTTCCGTGCTTGTTTTTCGATGTCACGAATTCTTGTCATCCTTCCAATTAATGTTGTTTCTGCCGCATACATACCTATATCTCTCTAATTTCATAAATATCTATAATTTCTTTAAAAAATGACTTTTAATAAATGTACGAAGGGTGCGATTTGCGGATACTGTTACTGTGGGAAAATACGTTCCATAATTGTTGTCCACTTCAACATGTTGGCCAATGTGACGCATGCTTCATGTCATTTTAACATTGTGAGGTCTTTCCTTTATCATGTTGCATGGATTTCAGAGACAGTAAATCAAAGGAATGAGTATTCAAATCGTATAATTTCTAAATATCGAATAACCGGTGAGTGTTATGATGGTCCAATTTTCATTGCTTGCCTTTTTAAGTTAGGAAACGTAGAACATGGAATTCTAACTGAAATGTAAATAGTGTTCTATAATCATTTGGTTGAAATAAAAACATAACAACTGAACCCTTTACCCTATGTTGGTTAAATGATTCTACTTTTTATTTCTTCAATTAATAAATATTTCAACCAGCATCATGAAAGTAGCCAGACAGCGATGAGGAAATTTCAAGCAGTTGTTGGAGACAGTAGGGACATACCTGCATCAGTTTAACAAAAGGCTAAGTACTTGAGCTATGAAAAGAAATAGCATAGCGATGTATCATAAGGACAGGTGTGGCTACCTCAATTTTAGAAGCGACGCGCGGTGAGACATGGTTCTGGTATGTTCATTGTGTTATTCGCGCCTAGAAGAAATATGATGCAGTAACGTGAATGGCTGATGAAGAAAATAGACACTCCCAAGACGCCAAGATCTACTAGAAACCGCCAAATTACAGAAAATGGAGAACCAATGAGAAGAGAATGCCTACTTGCGCGCCAACTCCGGCTGGGGTACGCGGTGGCTAGCATTCACGCGGGAAATCGCCTAGACACAATCTCTATGATCGATTCTAGGATTAATGGGCATATTCGTGACCTGTGCAATATTACGAGTCCAGCGATATTTATTTCATTCCTGTACCACAATTATTTCGATAAATTTTTACATAAAATCCCCCTCCATCTAGACCCAAGGGCCAGTTCATTTATAAGTGTGTCGAAGAGCCAAGACATTGACTTTCATTCTGTGCGTCTACGGACGTAGACTTTTATTTTATGTGTCGAGGACACGAGACTTCTATTTGGTGCGTCTGAGGAGATAGACTTTTATTTTATGTGTCGAGGACACGAGACTTCTATTTGGTGCGTCTACGGACGTAGACTTTATTCCGTGTGTCGAAGACACATAATTGATTCTGTTCGTCTGAAGAGATAGACTTTTATTCTATGTGTCGAGGACACAAGATATTCATTGCAAAGTGTTAAACTCAGTGATAGATAGTCATTGTACTATAGTTATAGGGAAAGTATCGTCGATAATTCGCCAACGAACAGTGACAGGGAATTTAGTACCTGAACAAGCGAATTTAGTAGGCAGACATAAAGTGTATAATAACCTAATTTTTGTATCAGCGCAAGAATGACATCGATGAATGCAGAGGAAGTGTGGAATTCTCAACAGTCCGTCCAGATGGCTGCTATGAGATAAAGAACCATCCAGTTGGGGAATGGCGTCTGATGTTCTTTGACGGGTGACTACAAAAAGAGATGAGTACCAAATAATATTTTATTATTTATTAAATTAACTTATGGTTTATGGGACATATTTTTGTAAATACTTTGCTTGTGTGATTAATGTAGTATAGTTTGTTTTGATCTGACACATTTTGTTTGGAAGCAGCTCGCACAATTGTAGGTGATGGAAAGTTCTTTTCTTTGTGTTGTGTTAACTAACGTAGCTATGTGAACGGCCGTGTTCGCCTAGGTTACGAAGTGCGGTTAAAAACGTCTCTCGGAGATATGTCGTGTTTCAGAAGTAGGACTGAGTTAATATAATTATATAGTAGATTGGAGGGTAATTAAATTTTGTTGAGATTTATTATTGATCAGATTCAGTGTGATTATTGCCTTTGGAGCAATGTAGTTTGTGACGAAGAGTATTCTGCTCTATCGTAGGTTTTAAATATTGTGTTAAATGTTTGCGAGCTCTAATACAGCAGACCCGTGTGAAAGGCGTTATGTCAGTCCCATATATGTGTATTGTGAGTATATTTTGTGGTATTACAAGCGGGAACTTCAGCAGAGACTGATTTCTGTCAGCTTGGTATCAGATTCATATTGTATCCTTGCGAGGACAATTATGGATATGTGATTATTGTCTGACCATATGTTGAGTTGGAGGAGATGTTAGCTGCTGTTGATTCCTTGAGATAACAGTCCAGCTGGTCGGCTATTTATATACCCTGGAAGGGGGACATGACTGGTATTGAGGAAAGGGTGAGTTGTTGTCACAAGGGCTGGCTGAGTTTCGCAAGCAAACTCATTAGTGGAGTGCACGTCTGGCTCCCAATTACTTGAAAAATAAATATAAATGTGAGAAACTGATCAATGGTAAAATTGTTTAAATAAATGGGAGTTGCCTACGAAACACGATAACCTTCGAAGCGTTTCCTTAACATGCAATTTTGTTAATATAAAGTAATCTTAACCACTCAGGTGGTTTGTTGTTGTTGGTTTATTCTATGTTTATTTTCCATGTCAGTGACCCGGGAGTCACGTGCGGCGCTGTTTTTCCTTGTTGTTGAGCATCTGGCCATGGTGGCAGCTCATTTGGTTAAGTGTGTCACCACACTAATAAGGGTCTCAGTGAGATGCCTGTAAATAGTAGAGTTGTAATATGTGTGTCAGAGTTAGATTTAAGGATTTTTATTAATGTTATGCCCATATCCATAAACGTTGATTTACGAGATGATTGTTCGTGAGCACCGTGGCTGTTAACCCGTTGTGAACGAACGATCATCCAAGTACTCATTTCTCGTAGATAGTCATCACGCGAACATAAATTCACATGCAAGGTAGTGGAACTTGGATCCACATTTTATTAAAAAAGGGGAGATCCATCTGACTCCTCAAAGTGATAAATATTCCTGTCAGGGAAAAATTCAGGGAGGATTTTGTTTATTATTGTTTGTTTTATTCTTTTATGCACAAATTAGTTATTAAATCTTGTTATTATCTTACGTTTTGTCTCCTTTCTTTCTTAATTATAGTTTTTATCCTATAACCCTTGCCTCAGAAAAGCACGTTGTTTGGCGGACGTAAACACCACACTATGAACTGAACGCGACCCCTTGATCTAAGATTCTTGCATAAAACACTGCTATTCTGAAGGGTTCATAGGTGAAAACTGGCGCGGCCAACGTTGGGGCTATTCACGGTGGTGTAACGGGGAGATTACACATGTCAATAGTGGCGCATTTGAGTAAAACTGGCATGCCGCAAGTGCAGGCAGATATGACAGTATTTAATCACCGGGAAGTGATATTTTATTAAAAGTAGTTGAGGCGAAGTGGATACCGCCAAATGTGTGAAAGATAAATTAAAATCAGGAGTTTGCAATGTAAAATACGGTTCACGTTGTTGTCTTTTAAATTAAAGTAAAATTAAGATGTGATACCGGGCGCCCAATGATAAAGTTAAAACTAGATTTGTTTAGAAAGCCAAACTCATGGAAATATTAGGAGGCTGTAGCCTAAAATGACAATTAATACTTTGTTAATTAGTCAGTGTTAATATCATATCAGGATAACTGTTTAATGACTAAGTATGTGCTTGGGGTTAAAATTAAATTGAGTAAAACTAGAACTACTCAGAGATGCAATCAACTAATGGGATTAAAGGTAAAAATAAATGAACTGAGTAGGATAAAGAAATTAAATGTGCATTGGATTTATGTACGTGTCAAGGGGCATTGGCGTATGCCATTTCCCATATGTCTCATATAAATTGTAAAACATGGCAACGGTGGCGCAGATCCAGGAGATCATTGAGAGTGCAGCAAGGAGAACGCAGGAATTGTCGGATACTAAACTAGCAGAACAGAGTCAATCTATAAACACTAGTATTTCAGAACAAAGTGAGTCCATAAAGAAATTGTCAGAGCAAAGTGAATCGCTAAAAATTAAACTGTCAGAACAAAGTGAATCGCTAAATACGAAAATGTCAGAACAAAGTGAATCGCTAAATACTAAACTGTTAGAGCAAAGTGAATCATTGCGGACACAATTAAACAATAGTAGGCTAGAACAGAGTCAATCTATAAACAAATTATCTGAGCAGAGTGAATCGCTAAGTACTAAACTGTCAGAACAAAGTGAATCGCTAAATGCTAAACTGTTAGAACAAAGTGAATCATTGCGGACACAGTTAAATAACAGCAGAATTGAGCAAAATGAATATCAGGCGGAACAAGCTAGGTTATTAAAGAGTGAAATTAATGACACGATAAATTCACAGTTAGAGGCGCAAAATAATAAAAACACGAACCAATTAGCTTCGTTAACCGCAGAAATGAAAGAGCACGCAAACCAACAGATGGTATTACTGGCCCTTGATGTAAGCAAAAATAATGAGAAACAATTAGAGCAGATTGCAAAAATGGAGAGTATTTTTGATAAAAAACGTAGCATTCTCGATGAAACGGTGTTAGCTAAATTAGAGCAGATTGAAATAGCATGCACAATGAATACAAGCGAGGTCAAAATAGCTCAAGATAAGTTGGAAGGACGATTTAAGGAGATGGAGAAAAGTGGCAGGGTCATTCAACAACAAATATCAGCAGTAGATGAGAACATATCAGGCATAATTAAAGATATGGACCGGCTCGAGATAAAATCAGCGGAACAGTGGAAAAGCCTAGAAACGGAACAAGAACAATTTAAGAGTACATTAGACGAAAGGCTAAGGCAGATAGAAAATAATCAGGATGAAAATGAGAGCCAGATAGAAGAAAAAATAAGCACGATTAAAGAACAGATCAGGAAAGATTGGAAGAAAATGAATATTGATTCTAGAGAGGAAAGATCCACTATTCTTAAAACAGTAGGCGAAAACCACACGCGTATTCAAGCTTTGGAGCAGGAGGTAAAAAATAAACTTAAAGAGCAGACAGACAGAATCATAAAAGCCGAACTCCGTTCATTAGAACAATCATCTATATTTAAAACGGGAGCATTGAAAGACAAGCAGGATGACTCACATAGTCCCCAACCCAGCATAGCAGGAAGTCAGACTCAAGCAGAGAGCCCGTTAACAACAAACACAGAAGGATTTCGCAAGAACGTAGATAGGAGCTCAACACCACAGGACGGTCATCAGCCCACTCAACTTATTCAAGTAATTCGCTCAAATGACTACAAGCCGCAGAAATACACAGAAAATTCAGGGGTAACGCCTAAGGCCTTTATCAAAGAGATTGAAGACCACTTTAATGACACTGGGGTACCTGAAGCACGTAGATTGAGAATGATGGAGAGATTTTTATCAGGAAATGTTCTCACCTGGTTTTTAAGTTTCAAATACACATTTGGAACCATGTCAGGCTTTAATTTAGCGTTTCTGCGCAAATACTGGTCTCCCGCCATACAACAGAGTTTAAGAATGGAGCTTTACTCTAGAAAATATCAAACTACCCAGCAGACAAAATACTCAGATTTCTTTAACATGCAAATGCTAAAATTTCGCGACCTAGATTACCCATTAAACGAAGCAGATTTGGTGATGACAATAGCAAGGCAAATGCCAGTTAATGTACAGCAAGTACTAGTCGCAGCAAACGTTAGTACGGCCCTACATGCGGAGCAGATATTACGGCAAATAGATGAGACCACATCTCATAGTCATTTTAGAGGAGGAAGACAGCTGGAATTAGTCAACACTACAGAGGTCGTAAAAACAAAACAAGGAAATACTAAAACGCAGGGTACTAACACAAGCACCTCCACACCTAGGCGAAACCAGGAAGAAGGGGAAAACAGACCATATCAGCGTAACAAAAATCACTACAACAATAGATACCAGGGCAACAATAGATACCAACAAAGAGGATATCAACAATGGCGTGATAATCGAAGGAATGACAGGCCTTATGGAAGATACGGTGATTACAATGCCAATCAACGATGGAAAGGAAGGAGAGATCAGGATCGAGGAGATCAACGTAACTATCGAGATGACTGGGATGATAGGCACGCTCAATCACAAAATTACTTAGAGGAGTTACACGCTAGTCAACGTGGAGAGCTAGGAAGATGGGAAAAGGCCATTGGGAACAGAAAGAACCCAGATACACATACTGAGGAAGCTGGAAGTCTACTGAGACAAGAGGAATATCAAGGACATGAGCGACAGAAGGATGATGGGAGTCGAAATGGAGCTAAAAAAAATGTTAATTTTGGATCAAGGAGACAGTCTCAAAACACAACAGTCGGAAGTTGAAGATGGATGGATAGTAGCGAACATACAAGAATGGATTGCTTTACCAGAAGACTGCCTGGAGGAGACGGTGAAACCACGGAACGATGAAATTAGGCAATTACCCATTATTTACGCAAGGATTGGTGGAATTAATATAAGATGTTTATTGGATACAGGGTCACAGATCAGTTTAGTATCGGAGGCCTTGGTTCGAGAGTTGGGACGGACTCAGAATATTCCTGTAATTCCGGTACCACAGCTCAAAGTGAGGGGTGTTATTCCTGAACGCACCGTCACTTGTAAACGTCAGGCATACTTAGAGCTGAACATATTGGAACACACTTTTGGGCAAACATTCATTATCATGGCAAAGATGAATTTCAATATAATTCTTGGTGCAAATTTCATTTGTGACTATCAAGCAGTGATAGATTTGCACAAGAATACAGTCAGTTTTAGAGAATATGACCAGCTGAAAAACGTGGGATTGCATATGGATGAAATCACTACCGGAAGAAATGTAAATTCTTGGGCATTGGAAGCAATATCAGAAGAGACGGAAGAGGAGGTACGAAAGGCGGAAGATAACATCGTAGAAGGGGCTGTTGTGGAACTAGATGAGGAGATAGAATCCCAGGAGATATGGTCTTTATTAACAGAAGGAGATGACAGTGATGCACAATTTGAAGAGTTACTACAGGAGCGGCTCAATGACATTCAACTTGGGGGTGAACACAGAAAACAATTGGAAGAGATTTTAAGGAAGCACAAAACAGTATTTGATACAGTACCTGGGAAAATTTTAAATTTCAAGTACTCTATGCAAGTCGAGGACTGGTCACCTTTCAAAAGCAGATTGTACCCAAATCCTGAAAAGTATCGTGGTCAAGTTAAAATCATCATAGATGAGATGTTAGAAGCTGGAGTGATAAGGAAGACACCGACACCTTATCTAAATGCGATTTTGGCAGTCACAAAACCAAATGGATCTATTAGACTTTGTTTAGATGCCAGAAATCTCAACATGAGACTCATTTTTCCTGAGTATGACAGAGCGCCAATTATCAGAGACGTATTAAAGGGCTTTAAAAACAAGAGCATTTATTCATCGGTCGATCTGACGAGCTCGTTCCACCATCTTGAATTGGATGAGAAGTCACAGCTTCTAACTGGCTTCTTATTCGATAACCAGACATATTGTTTCGTCAGAATGCCTTTTGGAGTCAAAACAGCGGGCTGTGCTTTAATCCGAGCACTGGACCGGAACCTAACCGAGGAAGTAAAGGAGATGACGGTGCGATACATCGACGACATTCTGTTGGCATCCGACAACATTGAAACTCACATGGAAAATTTAGATAAAGTATTGGGCAACTTGAATGCATCGAATTTTAAAGTAAACCTGAAGAAATCGCATTTCTTCAAGAGCGAGATCTTATATTTGGGTCACGTCATTGACAAGGAGGGAGTGAAACCAAACCCAGCTAAGATTGAAGCGATAAAGAATTTCCCTACACCAACGAGAGTCAAGCACATTCGGGCTTTCTTAGGCGTAACGGGATTCTTTAAAGAAAACTGTCCAGGTTATACGGAGACTGTAGCTCCAATGCAAGAAATGTTAAAGAAAAATAACAAATGGTCATGGAACGCGGAATGTGAGAAGGCATTCCAAGCAACAAAACAGCTATTGGAAAACTGCATTAAATTAGGCTATCCAGATTTCAAGCTCAAATTTATAATCCAAGCGGATGCTTCACTAATTGGGATAGGTGCTATGCTCTACCAAGAGGATCCAGCTAACGTGCAGCACAAAACATATTTGGCATTTGTCAGCCGAAAATTGCGTAAGCACGAGCGAAATTATACTGTAACCGAGCTAGAATTGTTGGCCATCCTTCATGCGCTCCAACAATGGAAACGAATAATCTATGGTTACCCGATTGTTGTCAGGACTGACCACAAGGCACTAACATTCTTGTTTAAGACGTCAATGGCAAGCGAACGTGTGACACGTTGGTCTATATACATTCAGCAGTTCAGCATTGAAATTGAACATTGTCCAGGGAAGATGAACGTGATACCGGATGCACTCAGCAGGAACCCAGAGCCTGATAATGAAGAAACGGCGATGATACAACACTTGGAGTTAACACCGAAGGACCGGGAATTCTTGGAGGAGTTACGTGAGATACAGCGAGAACAGGAAGCGGAACCATGGATGATGCTATTAATTACATACTTCAAAAAGCAACTACCTACAGGAACACCTGCATTTCGAGAAGCGAAAGCCAAAGAAGGAAGATATGTTTATGTCAACAATTTGCTGCACAAGTGGGTAGATAATGACCACACCAAGTTACGCATATTAGTACCTGCATCGTTACAACGAGGATTGACATGGCATACGCACGAAAGTTACGGTCACGTGGGCTTAGACAAGTGCGAAGCAACAATAGGAGAGACATTTACATGGCCACGCATGAGAACAACTATATGTGACGTCATTACAACTTGTGACCCGTGTCAGAGAACAAAGCCAAATAATTATTTACTGAGGCAATATCCTAGACCATTGCTACCTCAGAAACCATGTGAGCTACTAGCGGTGGACTGTCTTGGTCCAATTCCGAAGGGAAGGAGAGGTTGCCGTCATTTGCTAGTGTGCATTGATGTATTTTCTAAATTTGTAGTACTATGCCCTATTCAGAAAACAACATCGAAGCAGGTACTCAGTCGCATTCGTAATAGAGTTATTCCAACCCTTGGAAAACCAGAGTTTTTATTATCAGATCACGGTAGTTATTTCACAAGCGCCGAATTCAAGAAAGGAATGGAAGACATGGGTATAAAACATGTTTTAAGCAGTATCCGACATGCCCAAGCAAATCCAAGCGAGAGAGTAATTAAATGTGTAACTGCATATTTAAGAATCTTCATTCCGAACGAACACCACAAATGGGTCGATAAAATTAAGGATGTAGAGACATGCATGAATTCTACCAGGCACGAGTCAACAGGACTAATCCCTATGGTCCTACACAAGAACGAGTATCCAGTAAGAACGTGGAAAAGCATCATTAACTGACCACAAGATCCCATGATAGCACCAGACCTGCGAATTGAAAGAACGAGAGAATACATGAGAAAACAAGCTGACCGCAGATTACGGCGAGTAAGAAATAAGAGGTTCCACGGTGATCTTGAAGTCAACCAGCTCGTTTTGGTAAAACGACCTGCTACATCGGACCCAGAAAAGAAAATCTTTAGTAAATTCTGCGAGAAATTCATAGGACCCTATTCTATCGTAAGAAACCTTGGAAATAATGCTTACAGAGTGAAAGAATTGAGCACAGGAACAATGTCAGTTTACAACGCTGCCAACCTAAAGAAATATCGTCGAAGTGAACCATGGTAGCGCCGAAATAATGACGCTGTTTGAATATACGGACGTCCTTCTATCAACAAAGTCAACGGGGAGCAGTTGAGTACGGCACGTGGTGAAGGAGGAAGTAGACTTGTTGTTGACAAACATTAACAAGGCGAGTAAGGCGTTGCTGCAGGCATCAGAGCGTCACGCAAGAGTGGAAGGGGGAAAGTCAAGCAGGAAATGAAAACGAGTAAATGCCATTGAAGACAGGAGCGGCTAGACCAAGTAAGAAAAAGGGGTGATTCTGGAAATAAAACAAATTGGCCTACGGAAGTATTGTAAAATTGTCGACTTTATTCCTAAGTTCGAAATTTTGTGAGTGGGAGAGTTGTGAACCCTTTACCCTATGTTGGTTAAATGATTCTACTTTTTATTTCTTCAATTAATAAATATTTCAACCAGCATCATGAAAGTAGCCAGACAGCGATGAGGAAATTTCAAGCAGTTGTTGGAGACAGTAGGGACATACCTGCATCAGTTTAACAAAAGGCTAAGTACTTGAGCTATGAAAAGAAATAGCATAGCGATGTATCATAAGGACAGGTGTGGCTACCTCAATTTTAGAAGCGACGCGCCGTGAGACATGGTTCTGGTATGTTCATTGTGTTATTCGCGCCTAGAAGAAATATGATGCAGTAACGTGAATGGCTGATGAAGAAAATAGACACTCCCAAGACGCCAAGATCTACTAGAAACCGCCAAATTACAGAAAATGGAGAACCAATGAGAAGAGAATGCCTACTTGCGCGCCAACTCCGGCTGGGGTACGCGGTGGCTAGCATTCACGCGGGAAATCGCCTAGACACAATCTCTACGATCGATTCTAGGATTAATGGGCATATTCGTGACCTGTGCAATATTACGAGTCCAGCGATATTTATTTCATTCCTGTTCCACAATTATTTCGAGACATTTTTACATAAAATCCCCCTCCATCTAGACCCAAGGGCCAGTTCATTTATAAGTGTGTCGAAGAGCCAAGACATTGACTTTCATTCTGTGCGTCTACGGACGTAGACTTTTATTTTATGTGTCGAGGACACGAGACTTCTATTTGGTGCGTCTGAGGAGATAGACTTTTATTTTATGTGTCGAGGACACGAGACTTCTATTTGGTGCGTCTACGGACGTAGACTTTATTCCGTGTGTCGAAGACACATAATTGATTCTGTTAGTCTGAAGAGATAGACTTTTATTCTATGTGTCGAGGACACAAGATATTCATTGTAAAGTGTTAAACTCAGTGATAGATAGTCATTGTACTATAGTTATAGGGAAAGTATCTTCGATAATTCGCCAACGAACAGTGACAGGGAATTTAGTACCTGAACAAGCGAATTTAGTAGGCAGACATAAAGTGTATAATAACCTAATTTTTGTATCAGCGCAAGGATGACATCAATGAATGCAGAGGAAGTGTGGAATTCTCAACAGTCCGTCCAGATGGCTGCTATGAGATAAAGAACCATCCAGTTGGGGAATGGCGTCTGATGTTCTTTGACGGGTGACTACAAAAAGAGATGAGTACCAAATAATATTTTATTATTTATTAAATTAACTTATGGTTTATGGGACATATTTTTGTAAATACTTTGCTTGTGTGATTAATGTAGTATAGTTTGTTTTGATCTGACACATTTTGTTTGGAAGCAGCTCGCACAATTGTAGGTGATGGAAAGTTCTTTTCTTTGTGTTGTGTTAACTAACGTAGCTATGTGAACGGCCGTGTTCGCCTAGGTTACGAAGTGCGGTTAAAAACGTCTCTCGGAGATATGTCGTGTTTCAGAAGTAGGACTGAGTTAATATAATTATATAGTAGATTGGAGGGTAATTAAATTTTGTTGAGATTTATTATTGATCAGATTCAGTGTGATTATTGCCTTTGGAGCAATGTAGTTTGTGACGAAGAGTATTCTGCTCTATCGTAGGTTTTAAATATTGTGTTAAATGTTTGCGAGCTCTAATTCAGCAGACCCGTGTGAAAGGCGTTATGTCAGTCCCAGATATGTGTATTGTGAGTATATTTTGTGGTATTACAAGCGGGAACTTCAGCAGAGACTGATTTCTGTCAGCTTGGTATCAGATTCATATTGTATCCTTGCGAGGACAATTATGGATATGTGATTATTGTCTGACCATATGTTGAGTTGGAGGAGATGTTAGCTGCTGTTGATTCCTTGAGATAACAGTCCAGCTGGTCGGCTATTTATATACACTGGAAGGGGGACATGACTGGTATTGAGGAAAGGGTGAGTTGTTGTCACAAGGGCTGGCTGAGTTTCGCAAGCAAACTCATTAGTGGAGTGCACGTCTGGCTCCCAATTACTTGAAAAATAAATATAAATGTGAGAAACTGATCAATGGTAAAATTGTTTAAATAAATGGGAGTTGCCTACGAAACACGATAACCTTCGAAGCGTTTCCTTAACATGCAATTTTGTTAATATAAAGTAATCTTAGCCACTCAGGTGGTTTGTTGTTGTTGGTTTATTCTATGTTTATTTTCCATGTCAGTGACCCGGGAGTCACGTGCGGCGCTGTTTTCCCTTGTTGTTGAGCATCTGGCCATGGTGGCAGCTCATTTGGTTAAGTGTGTCACCACACTAATAAGGGTCTCAGTGAGATGCCTGTAAATAGTAGAGTTGTAATATGTGTGTCAGAGTTAGATTTAAGGATTTTTATTAATGTTATGCCCATATCCATAAACGTTGATTTACGAGATGATTGTTCGTGAGCACCGTGGCTGTTAACCCGTTGTGAACGAACGATCATCCAAGTACTCATTTCTCGTAGATAGTCATCACGCGAACATAAATTCACATGCAAGGTAGTGGAACTTGGATCCACATTTTATTAAAAAAGGGGAGATCCATCTGACTCCTCAAAGTGATAAATATTCCTGTCAGGGAAAAATTCAGGGAGGATTTTGTTTATTATTGTTTGTTTTATTCTTTTATGCACAAATTAGTTATTAAATCTTGTTATTATCTTACGTTTTGTCTCCTTTCTTTCTTAATTATAGTTTTTATCCTATAACAGTTGCCTCAGAAAAGCACGTTGTTTGGCGGACGTAAACACCACACTATGAACTGAACGCGACCCCTTGATCTAAGATTCTTGCATAAAACACTGCTATTCTGAAGGGTTCACAACCTTTTTCCTTTAGTCTCTCATTATAAACCTATTGGGGAAAGTGTGGTTTATGAACTTGCGAGATTTCTCGCACGGGTCCGCTAGTCTATTTATAATTTTGAAGTTATTAATTTCACAAATTGCTTTTATGTTTGACCCTGACTGTTATATGTCTGAAAACTGTATCATAATGATGGTCATTATAACACTATTTTTCATTATGAAACAGTTTCTCCCACCAATCACAGCTCAAGAAGCAGTTGTTTGACCAATTAGATAAGGATACCTTCGCGCATGCGCTCAAAATCCAACATGTCTGTATAAATTACCGAAAGTGCACCGTCCATATGTTCGCGTAAATAAACTGGTGAATATGAGACAAGAAATAGCACTGTACCTTAATATCTCCAAATCCAATTTCTACACAGCGCGTTGTTTTCAAACGCATTCGGTGACATTTTTACTGAATACTGGCGCTCAATCTGCACATATGGCATTGAAGCACACAGAACGCATGCGTCGGTCGATCAGAGAGCTTGGAAATCAGAGATATCCTATACTCAGCGCAGCACCCGATCACAAAATTCTAGTGACAATCTCAACATATATTTATGAATATTTATGTTAAAACATATAATAAAGTTATAATTATCGTCGAACATAAACAGTCGTATGCAACTCGCCTATAATGGTAATTAAGACACTCGTATGGAAATTGTAAAACTCGCATACGCTCGTTTTATAAACATACTCGTGTCTTAATTATAGCCATTATAGGCTCGTTGCATAATGTACTATTTTATTTCTGAAATATTGTTTATATTAATTTCACTTGTTTCTTAACAAACCCATGTTCATTGGATCAGGCAGCCACTACGTAGTTGATTACTCCTCTAATATTAATACATGTTGAAATTTTAACTGCGATTTTCTTTTTATCCAGGAATGGTAGGTTGTAACCTGGCGGCTTCGGTGGTGTTGTCGGTAGCATGCTGAGTTTCTATGCCCAAGGTCGCGGGTTCAAACCCGGCCAAAGTCGTCGGATTTTTTAAGAGCGTTAAAAATCCCTCATGCCTTCCTTCGGAGGGGAAGTAGAGCCGGCGGTCCCATGTCATAGATTTAAGGCATGAAAAAGGTCCCTCCACTAACTACAATTGTGTGAAGCAAAAATTTGTAGGTTAGAATTGATATCGCTCTATTAGTTCCAACGTTCGTCGCCAGGAGCTGACTGCGATGCCATCTAGTAGCCAAGTCCGCAAGCTAGGTGTCGTGGACGCTAGCATTTGCAAGCAAAAGTAGGAACTACTTAAAATTATTGTCTGCAGTTCTTACTTGAATTAAAACAGATAACACAAACAAATACACCAATCACAATTAACACCGGTTATCAGACAGATTCTACACACACCCAAAGTACACGGGCCAACATGACCGCGTTGTCGCAGCCCCTAAACTGAGGAACCAACCAACCGAGGTTGTAACCAAGAGTTGAACCGTTGGATTTTGCTCTGAACTGGTTCATTGATCAAAAATGCTATTATTTTGGATTTGTTGAGATTTGCATTCCAAATTTTGAAACAACATTTTGTTGAATACATATAACACGTTGGAGATCATTTTCAGTTTTAAGCGATAATGAGTTGGTCATCTGAAAAGTGTATGGAGAACGTTATGATTTCGGGCAACTCGAGCAAGATGGCCTTGTGATTCATGAAGATATGACAAGCACACTGTTTGGCTACCTTCACCTCAGGAACTAATCTCAGCAATGTTCTCTTCCCTAACTCGGGGGCGTGGTGGCTCAGCGGTCTAGCTGTATGCCTCTCACCAAGGCGGTCCGGGTTCGATTCCCGGTCAATGCATGTGAGATTTTCGAAGTGAAATGCCATGTCCTGTGGTTCGGATTCCACGTAAAAAGGAGGTCCCGTGGCTCATGATCTCGCGATTAACGGTCGCGTTAAACTACAAGCTTTTTTTTCTTCCCTAACTTTGACATTGGCGTTATGAAAATAAATGTATTTTTGTTCATTAAAATGTTTTGCCTACTTTTCACATTTTGCAAAAATTAGGAAAAAGTAGTCTTATGAGATCGATCCGGGAAAATGTCTGTCTGTCTGTCTGTCCTTCTGTCTGTCTGTGTGTGTGTTCCCCACCCCCTATCAACTCCTAAACGGCGGCAGCAATCGAAACCAAATTCGGTATGAGTAAAGGTCAATACCGGGACATCTCAACGTCATACTTGAAAATGATGTCAGTGCTACCAACTGCTGAAAAATCATAATTGAAATTTCAGCTCCATGTTGGATATCTTGGAATATATACGTGGGAACTATTCCAAAATTGGCACATATATAGATAATAATACTTCAGTTTAATTTTCAGGAGGCCATACATGACAGTGTTGCCAAAATGATTCTAAGCCTACTGATAGGTCCAATGTTTAAATGCATATAACTCCTACATTATCAATTGAATTTCAACCAAATTTCGTATGTACTATGTGCACATAAACTGATATGACTGAGCGTATTATTAAGACCCACCAGGGCTGCCAACTGTCAATAAATTCTCTCTCTATTTTTTTAAATCCAAATACCAATATATCAGAAAGTTTGCGAGCCAACAGCCTTAACCTTCGCACACGTATAGTGCCTGACTTTCTAGATTAATTTGGAGCAACTAATGTATATCATTGCTACCAACATGATTCTAAGCCTGCTGATAGGACCAATTTTTAAATACATGTTACTTCTATACTATCAATTGGATTTCAACCAAATTTCGTATGTGCTATGTGTACCAAAACATATATGACTATGCGTATTGTTAAGAGCAATCAGGGCTGGCAACTGTAAATAAATGCTGTTTATATTTTTACCCTAATACCAATATAGCTTATCAGAAAGTATGCAAGCCAATAGCTCTAAACTTTGCACACGTTTAGTACCTGACATTCTAGATTAATTTGGAGCAACTAATATAGGCCTACGCCAGTGCTGCCAACATGATTCTAAGCCTGCTGATAGGTCCAATTTTAAAAGGCATGTAACTTCTATACTAACTAATGGATTTCATTCAAAATTGACACAACAATAGATCATATTATTTCAGATTATTTCTGACCAATACATGTTTGTCATTGTTGCCATTATGATTTTACGCGCGCTGTTAGATCCAATGTTTAACTGCAAGTAACGTCCATGCTATCCATTGTACTTCAACCACGTTTTGTATTCTGTACCATAAGAGATGGAACTAAGAATATATTCAGTCACCAGGGCTGACAACTGTAGTTCTCAATTAGTTTACATTATTAAATGTATATACAGTATTTCGAACTAATTAGAAATTTCGATATTACCAACTTAATGTCGTCATTATTCCAGATAGATCCATATAGATTAATCATTGGCATGAATCTTAAATTTTAAGAAAAATAGGCTCTTTAGTTCGTCACGGAACTTCTTGTTATAATTGCAAAACTTTAACAGCCCTTTGATGAACACTTCCATCAGACAAAATTAAACTAATAGTAGGCTACATTATGCAAAGAGCCTATAAGGGCAATAATTAAGACACGAGTATGTTTATAAAACGAGTGGAGTGAGTTTTATAATTTCCATACGAGTGTCTTAATTACCACTATAGGCGAGTTGCATACGACTGTTTATTTTCGACGATAATTATAGCTATTTTATGTTCGAACATAAATATTCGTAAATAACTGTCTAGATTTCACCAGTTTCATGTACTGAACAGAGCGCATGAGACGCAGAGAATACCATGGCCTCCTCAAATACCCCACTATGACACTAGAAGCCACGCAGTGAAATTAAAATAGGAAGCCGTACAAGTCAGCGCAGGTGCGATGTTATCCTTACCTAATTGGTCACACAAGAGTTTCTTGTGCTCTGATTGGTGGGATAAACTGTATCGTAATGAAAATTGTACTATAATGAGTTTCATTATAGTACAGTTTTCTGACATATAATATTTACATTTCGCCATGGTCGTTTTCGCCATAGTCGAACATAAAGTATATCTTAAAAAGCGGACCTTATACAATATAATACACAATAGGAGGAATTATATCTAGAGAAACATTTTAACGAGAAATTAGTATAAAAGATTCTTCTGGTTTTTAGAGCAGAATAAAGACTCCTTCTTCATCCATTTCAAGCCCTTGCTTCCATTTTGCGGTTCCATGTCCCTTTGGCTTTGCTTCTAACGCAGCGTCTTTCTTTTCCATTTAATTTATCTTCTAATAGAAATAAAATTAACATGAAGTTCCGTGACGAACTATAGAGCCTACTTTTCTTAAAATTTAAGATGCATGCCAATGATTAATCTATATGGATCTATCTAGAATAATGACGAAATTAAGTTGGTAATATCGAAATTTCTAATTAGTTCGCAATTCAGTATACCTGGTATAATATAGCCTAATAGAGAACTACAGTTGGCAGCCCTGGTGACTGAATATATTCTTAGTTCCATCTCTTAAGGTACAGAATACAAAACATGGTTGAAGTAAAATGGATAGCAAGGACGTTACATGCAGTTAAACATTGGATCTAACAGCGCTCGTAAAATCATGTTGGCAACAATGACATACATGTATTGGTCAGATATAATCTGAAATAATATGATCTATTGTTGTGTCAATTGTGAATGAAATCCATTAGTTAGTATAGAAGTTACATGTATTTTAAAATTGGACCTATCAGCTGGCTTAGAATCATGTTGGCAGCACTGACGTATATTAGTTACTCCAAATTAATCTAGAATGCCAGGTACTATACGTGTGCAAAGTTTAGAGCTATTGGCTTGCATACTTTCTGATATATTGATATTAGGGTAACAAAAATAGAGACAGTATTTATTAACAGTTAGCAGCCCTGGTTACTCTTAAATATCGGCATAGTAATACCTGTTATGGTATACATAGCACACACGAAATTTGTTTGAAATCCAAATGATAGTATAGAAGTTACATGTATTTAAAGTTGGACCTCTCAGCAGGCTTATAATCATGTTGGTAGCACTGACGTATATAAGTTACTCCAAATTAATATAGAATGCCAGGTACTATACGTGTGCATAGTTTGAAGCTGTCGGCTGGCATACTTTCTGATATATGGATATTTGGATTTTAAAAAATAAGAGCATTTATTATTAGTTGGCAGCCCTGGTGGCTCTTAAGAATACGCTCACTCATATCTGTTTAGGTACACATAACACATACAGATTTGGTTGAAATCCAATTGATAGTGTAGAAGTTATATGCATTTAAAATTTGTACCTATCAGCAGGCTTATAATCATTTTGGCAACACTGCCATGTATGGCCTTCTGGAAATTAAACTGCAATATTATTATCTATACGTGTGCCAATTTTGAAATAGCTCCCATTCATACCTTCCATGATATCCAACATGGAGCTCAAATTTCAATTGCGATTTTTCAGCAGTTGGTAGCACTGACATCATTTTCAAATACGGCCGTGAGATAATCAGGTATGGATCTTAACTTCTACCAAATTTTGTTTTGATTGCTGCAGCCGTTTAGGAGTTGATAGAGGGGGGTGGGGACACACACACAGCCAGACAGACAGAAGGACAGACAGATAGACAGACAGAAGGACAGACAGTTAGACAGACAGACACACATTTGCCCGATCTCATAAGTCTACTTTTTCCTCATTGATGAAAAATGTGAAAAGTAGGCTAAAAATGTTCTTTGGTGAGTTTGGACGCACGATTGTGGGAAAGTAGGCTACAAGGAAAGCAGCCTCAGGAATGTGTGCCGTTAGGAAGCTAAAAGTGCGTAGCTTGATGTGGTGCAAGAACAACATTTTGAAAATGTAGAAGATTTTGAGCAATGATCAATATTATACATGTTTAACGTGGGCTTAGTCGGAATGAATGGATTGGAGGTATGCATGGGATGCTCGAATAATTCTAGGGGGGGGGGGGGGGGGCAATAATGTGTTGCTGCTTCATTTAGGGGTTAGAAGTATCATGCTCATCAACCTCGAGTAGACTACTCTGTCTGACCACCCGCAGTACCATACTGCAAATGAAATCATTAAGGATAGTGGAAACCGTGGTATTGGTAAAAGAAATAATTGGTTTTTACTGTTCTATGAAAAATTGTTATTTTAAATTTCCTCTTTAATTTGATTTACGTCCAATTGATTTGTGAGCATTTTTAGCCTACTTTTCACATTTTGCAAAAATGAGGAAAACGTAGACTTATGAGATCGGGCAAATGTGTGTCGGTCTGTCTGTCTGTCCTTCTGTCTGTCTGCTGTCTGTCTGTCTGTGTGTGTGTGTGTCCCCCTATCAACTCCTAAACGGTTGCAGCAATTGAAACAAAATTTGGTAGGAGTAAAGATCTATACCTGAATATCTCACGGCCATATTTTAAAATGATGTCAGTGCTACCAACTGCTGAAAAATCACAATTGAAATTTGAGCTCCATGTTGGATATCATGGAAGGTATGAATGGGAGCTATTTCAAAATTGGCACACGTATAGATAATAATTATTCAGTTTAATTTCCAGGAGGCCATACATGGCAGTGTTGCCAAAATGATTATAAGCCTGCTGATAGGTCCAATTTTTAAATGCATATAACTTCTAAGTTCTCGATTGGAATTCAACCAAATTTCGTATATGCTATGTGTATATAAACAGATATGACAGAGTGTATTCTTAAGAGCCATCAGGGCTGCCAACTGTTAATAAATGCTCTCAATTTTTGTAATCCAAATACCCATATATCAGAAAGTATGCATGCCGACTGGTTTAAACTATGCACACGTATAGTACCTGACATTCTATATTAATTTGGAGTAACTTATAGGTACATCAGTGCTACCAACATGATTCTAAGCCTGCTGAGAGGTCCGAATTTAAATACATGTAACTTCTATACTATCAATTGGATTTAAATCAAATTTCTTATGTGCAATGTGTACCATAACATATATTACTATGCGCATTCTTAGGAGCAACCAGGGCTGCCAACTGTTAATAAATGCTGTCTCTAATCGTTTTTCTTAATAACAATATATCAGAAAGTATGCAGGCCAACAGCTCTAAACTTTGTACACGCATAGTACCTGACATTCTAGATTAATTTGGAGTAACTTGTACACATCAGTGCTGCCAACATGATTCTAAGCCTGCTGATAGGTCCAATTTTAAAATGCATGTAACTTCTATACTAACTAATGGATTTCATTCAAAATTGACACAACAATAGATCATATTATTTCAGATTATTTCTGACCAATAGAGGCAAAGGTGGTAATATGGGCCCCCACTTTGTTTCTTAGCTACATATTTTCCAAATTCAAGTATTTATTTCTGAGACTTGCTGATCATACACCCTGAAATGTTTCTTATTACATTATAAAGCAATATTAACGGTAAGGACCTAATGTTAACACATATTTATCAATTTATAAAATATTGTCTTTTCGCGCCAAAAACAATTGTGCTGGTAATATGAGCCCCTTCACACAAATCAATATATTTCTAAAATTTTAGGTATTATACGAACAATTGTTCATGCAAATAGACTTATCACTAGTTACACACCAAGTTATTTTATTATGGTACACCTTTGTATTCTGTAAAGTAATAAAAATTCAAATTCAAAATTGATAACATATAACAAAATTACCTTAACTAAAGTAGTGTTATAAAATTTAGTCTACTTGCAGAAGTCACAAACATAGGCTTCTTTCTCAGCTCCGGCACAATCATTGTGCGCCCACATTTCGCACACCAAGCACTGGACCCAAAGTTCACCCTTTGTATCCTGAGAATACTTCCCCTCACAAAACAAACACTCCGCATCTTCTCCTTTGGAGGGTATAACCCCAATTGGCACGTCAGGAAGTGAATCTCCTGAATCCATATCTGAACCATCAGACACCCTTCCTGATTCTTCTGGACTTAACTTCAGCTTTCTTTTGCAGGATTTTGTATTTCTTTTGACCTCACCTGTTTTACCTGGCACTGTATTTTTTGTCGGTTTTTGGTTCTGTTCCTTACTCTGTGCACGTTCTTCTAGGGCAGCTTTGTATGGGGAGGATGTTATTAACGCTGCCTTAGAAGGTTTTGGACCTTTGTTAGTCACCCTTCGTTTAGGTTTGGGGATAGGCCAAATATCCTTTGGTGAAACAGCAGCTACAGTTCTTGACAGAGAAGATGAACTTGATGGACCAGGATCTTCTACAGTTGTGATGGCAGGCTGTTCCTGGGTTTCACTCCTACCTTTACTTCCTTGAAGAATTGTAGTGTCTACCACTTCGACGGTCGAAGGAGCAAAATCTGCGTCATTAAACACATGGCGATTGCAGGGATAAATTCCAGTCACTTTAAAACCGTTTACTGCAATCATTCCAGTTTGGCACCTCAAATAAGCACTTCCCAAGAGCTCTGAAATGTCATACGGCCCAAGCGGTCGTTCATTATGACGCATCCACAGTCGTATATTTTCACTGTAGTAGTGCTTCAGTGGTCCCATAAATGACTTGTCAAGGGGCTGCATCTTATGGGTTGTATGAGGAGGGAGGCTAACGATAGTCACGTGATTGTCTCGGGCAAGTAGAATAACATCAATGTTTTTTGTGTGTGTGTTGTGTCCATCGAGAACAAGAAGAATGGGAGCTTCAGCTGATGGCTTAGTTTTTTCCACAAAATGTACGAACCATTCAGTAAATAAATTGCCTTGTATCCAGCCGGATGGATGACATCTTCCAATTGCACCAGGTGGTGCTCCCTTCATTAGAGTATCTGTCATATTTTTCCTCGGAAAAATTAGCATAGGAGGCACAAATGTCCCTCCAGCACTCATGCATAACACAGCAGTTACAAGAGATCCCCTCTCGGCAGCACTCAATGCACCCACTTGACGTTTACCTTTTAGTCCTACTATACGGGGGACTTTGCTCTGTACTACCGAAAATGCAGTTTCATCCACATTATACACACAATCTGCGGGATAGGAATGCTTTTCATACTCAGCTTCTAAAATATCGTAGAAGGCGTTGATGGAATCTCTATTAAAGCCACTGGCTCGTGAAAACGAGGTTGCTGTGGGTTTCAGAATTGATAGGATATTTCCGTGGCGTTTCATAAAATGATCAAACCAGGCTCTTCCTGCGATTTCATCACAAGAGAATGGATGACGGAGACCATTTTTCTCGCATAGTTGGTATGCCAATCGTCGAACGTCGTTCCTAGTGAGGCCATAAAACTTGCTCTCCATAATTAGTAAGTAGTTCACCAACTCACTTTCCATTTCGTCCGGCATAATAGGTTTTCGTCCTAATCTAATAGAAGTAGCATCTTCAGGGGACATATCGAGACGAAGAAGCCTTTGAAGAGTGGCTCTGGGTACTGAAAAGGTTTTTGATGCTCTTTTCAAACCCATATTTTTCACTAAGACGGATTTAATAGCCTGTATCATATCATCTCTTTTCCATACTTTCCTCTTGGCTACTTTTCGTGGACCAAGTTCCTTACGTGGCATCTGCAACACACGAAACATCATGTGTAGTGTATGAAATATGGGCCCCTTTGCAGGGGGCTCATATTACCAGCACGCATCCTGGCCCATATTTCCACCCTCGCCATATTGAAATAAAACACTGTCTAAACCCACTAACGTTACGTGTAATTTTCAATGTTATTACAGTTAAACGAACCTCTAGACTTACCAAATACGTAACTCTGAACATAACGCGAATATATTTAGAACAGAGGGTAGTACTATTACTGTAAACTCTTACCTTACAAAGTTTTCTGTGCAGCAAAAACACTAACACATCACTCACGACCACCAAACGACAATAACAGACCAAAGCGCATTCTGTGAGTATATTTGCGCAACTATATTAGGAGTTTCAATTGCCTCCACTAGATGGCACTTGCTACTTCTCAAGATATGCAGGGGGCCCATATAACGAGCAGGGGCTCATAATACCACCTTTGCCTATACATGTATCTCATTGTTGCCAACATGATTTTACGCGCGCTGTTAGATCCAATGTTTAACTGCATGTAACGTCCATGCTATCCATTGGACTTCAACCATAATTTGTATTCTGTACCTTAAGAGATGGAACTAAGAATATATTCAGTCACCAGGGCTGCCAACTGTAGTTCTCTATTAGGCTACATTATTCCAGGTATACAGTATTTCGAACTAATTAGAAATTTCGATATTACCAACTTATTTTCGTCATTATTCTAGATAGATCCGTATAGATTAAGCATTGCCATGGACCTTTAATTTTAAGAAAAGTAGGCTCTTAAGTTCGTCACGGAACTTCTTTTTATTTCTTTAATATATTCTATTGCTTATGTTGGTTGGTTGGTTGGTTCCTGAGTTTAGGGGCTGCGACAACGCGGTCATGTAGCCCCGTGTACTTTGGGTGTGTGTAGAATCTGTCTGATAACCGGTGTCAATTGTGATGACTGTATTAGTGTGTATCATCTGTTTTGAATTCAAGTAAGGACTGCAGATATTCGATTTTCAAGTAGTTCCAACTTTTGATACCAAATGCCACCGTCAACGAGCAACTAGTTCTGAACTTGGCTACTAGATGCCACCGCAGTCGGCTCCTGGCGACGAACGTTGGAACCTAAGAGCGATAGTAAAATCTAACCTATAATTTAGCTTCACCAACAAGTGTAATTAGTGGCAGGTTCTTTAACATGCCATAAATCTATGACATGGAACCGCCGGCTTTACTTCCTCTTCGAAGGAAGGCATACTGAGGGATTTTTAACGTTCTTAAAAAATCCGATGACTTCGGCCAGGTTTGAACCCGCAGCCTTGGGCATAGAAACTCAGCATACTATCCACCGAAGTCGCCTTATTGCACGAGTTATTTCTACAGTTTTTGTGAGCACAAGAACTCGGGAACTAGAAGACAGTTGGTACTTTATGTTGATTAAAAGTAGGACAACCATCCAGAGACCTCATTTGGCTACATTGCTTGCCTGTGGTGCACGAAAGGAGCCTCCCCGAAGATTGTGACAGAAGAGCAATCGGGCGTGCCCTGGGCAACGTCAGAAAATGATTGAAAATAAACTGACGGCTGATCCTTTCACTACCAAATCAATTAAAACCAGTGGCCCTTTATCAAGGCCAGCACTCGTAGTTATGTCCATAAACATCGAGGGACTATCCAGCCAGAAAGAATATCTACTAGCAGATCTGTGCAGCCAATGTAACTGCGATGTCATTGCAGTACAAGAAACTCATAGAGGACCATCGGGACGAAGACCGAAAATCAGAGGTATGAGACTTATTCTGGAACGTCCACACGATAATTATGGTAGTGCAATATTCTGTAAGAGCGGATTAAATATCACGTCTGTTGCTTTGTCTGAGGAAAATAACATCGAAATCCTCACTATCGAAACAGCGTAGTTCTCTGTAACATCTGTTTACAAGTCACCCGAAGAGAGCTTTGTGTTTAAGGAACCTATCAATTTCAACTTAATACTTGGTGATTTCAACTGTCATGGAACTACATGGGGGTATACATCTACAGATGAAAATGGTGCAGAGCTAGAAAAGTGGTCTGAAAATAATGGACTCAGTCTAGTTCACGACCTAAAACAACCACCATCGTTTAACAGCGGCCGATGGAGAAGAGGATATAATCCTGATGTAATTTTTATTACCAACAAATTAGCTGAGCAGTGCACCAAAATTGTTGGTAAGGCTATTCCCCGCTCACAGCATCGACCCTTACTATGCAGAATCGAACCAATTGTTAAACCAGAAACTGCACCTTTCCAACGTAGGTTCAACTTCAAGAAGGCGAACTGGCCTAAGTTCAGTTGTGAACTTGATGTAGCCATAGGGGAAGTGGAACCACAACCAGAAAACTATGACACCTTTACATCCGTAGTGAGAAACGTCTCGCGAAAGAACTTACCAAGAGAATGCAGAACAGAATATATCCCAGGTCTTTCTGATCAGAATAAGTTATATCTCTTTTGGATAACTACCGCAACATGTATGATATGGACCCCTTTTCCGAGGAAACAATGGAAGCTGGGCATGCACTGATGATTTCTCTCGGTCAGACACGCGCAGACAAATGGAATAGCTTGGTTTCTAATATCGATATGAAACAGAATAGTAGACAAGTATGGCGTCTTTTTAAGAACCTCAGTGGAGATCCGACTAGCCCGCCTTTTAACTTTACTCAAGTAACTGCTAATCAGATAGCACACCAACTGATCTTAAACGGAAAGACTTCAAAATCTAAGTCAAATACAGAGAAAATTGAACGGTGTATTGAAGAAGAGACTGATTTCCTTAAGGACCTGTTTACGATGGAAGAACTTACGAAAGCAATCGACGGTCTGAAATCGAACAAGGCAGCTGGGTTGGATGATCTCAGAGCGGAGCAAATAAAACAATTTGGACCAGCAACACTGCAATGGTTGCTTTCATTGATGAACAACTGTGCATCCAGGCTGAAGCTTCCTAAGGTATGGAGAAAAGCTCGCATAGTTGCGATCCTAAAACCTGGGAAGACTCCTGATAGCCCAAAGAACTTTCGGCCAGTTTCACTTCTATGTCACACCTATAAGTTGCTGGAGAGAATGATTCTTAATAGAATATCTGATTCTATAGATAGCAAACTGATTTCTGAACAGGCAGGCTTTAGACCAGGCAGGTCATGCTGTGGACAAATTCTGAACCTTACTAAGCACATAGAAGGCCTCCGTGGCTTAGGCGGCAGCACGCCGGCCTCTCACCGCTGGGTCCGTGGTTCAAATCCCGGCCACTCCATGTGAGATCTGTGCTGGACAAAACGGAGGCAGACAGGTTTTTCTCCGGGTACTCCGGTTTTCCCTGTCGAAATTTCATTCCAGCAACACTCTCCACTATCATTTCATTTCATCTGTCATTCATTTAATCATTGCCCCAGAGGAGTGCGTCAGGCCTCGGCAGCCGGCACAGTTCATATCCTCGCCGCTAGTTGGGGGCTTCATTCATTCCATTCCTGACCCGGTCGGAGACTGGAAGCAGGCTGTGGATTTTCACTAAGCACATAGAGAATGGATTTGGGGAAAAGTGCATTACTGGTGTAGCCTTCATAGATTTAATTGCTGCTTACGACACTGTTAATCATAACACACTCCTTCGTAAGATTTATGAACTGACAAAGGACTACAGGCTGACCTCACTGCTAAGAACTTTCCTTGAGAACAGAAGATTTTACGTGTCTCTCCTTGGGAAAAATAGTCGTTGGCGCCTCCAGAAGAATGGACTACCTCAAGGTAGCGTCTTAGCACCACTGCTTTACAACGTATACACCAATGACCAGCCCAGAACAGAAGGCACCAGGCGATTTATCTACGCAGATGACACTGCAGTAGCCGTGCAAGGTCGTAGCTTTGAAGAAGTAGAACATTCTTTGTCCTGTGCCTTGGAAGAACTTGGTCGATACTATCACAGAAATAATTTGAAGCCAAATCCAGCCAAAACGCAAGTTTGTGCTTTCCACTTGCGAAATAAAGAAGCAAAGAGGACATTGAACATTAAGTGGCAAGGTGAAACAATCCTTCATTGTTTTACACCAAAATATCTTGGTGTCACCCTCGATCGAACTCTGTCTTTCAAGCAACATTGCTTGAACACCAAAAGTAAAGTATCTGCACGAAATAACATACTAAGATGCCTAACAGGAAGGACATGGGGTGCTCACCCCACCACTCTCAGAACTTCAGCCCTCGGACTGAGCTTCTCAGCTGCTGAATATGCAGCACCAGTTTGGCTTTCTTCTCCACATTCCAAAGAGGTGGATATAGCTCTGAATGAGACTTCCAGGATTGCATCTGGGTGTCTTAGAACACCACTTCAGAAGATCTACCCTTTTATAGGAATTTCTCCACCTCGTGCCCGAAGAATGGTAGCAGCAGCATCTGAGAAGAAACGGCAAGAAACCGATTCAAGGCATCCACTTTTCGGCCAACAACCAGCCCGACAGAGACTTAAGTCCAGAAACAGCATTTTGAGGGGAGTACAGCCCTCGAAGGCTCACAGGAAGCTGCCCGTGTGAAGATTTGGAAGACAGAGATCACAGACCCAACTATTCCTCTATCAGAAAAAATGGTACCTGGTCACAACTTGCCATATGGAATTTGGAAATCATTGAACAGGCTGAGGCCGGGGGTTTCACGCTGCAAGAACAATCTCAAGAAATGGAACATGCTCGTCAACAATGATGAGTTCTGTGACTGCAGCATTTTACAAGACCCAGAACACCTGCTGATCTGCCTCTTGATGGAGGACATATGTTCAAAGGACGATCTTTTGGCAGCAAATGCTAATGCTATAACTGTTGCTACTTACTGGCAAAATGTAATTTGATTTGGACATAGAAAAGAAATAAACAAATTGCTTACCTAAATGCCACATGCTGTTTGGTATTTTTAAATGAAAAGAGCGAGTCCGAAGGCGGAAATTATCGTTAAAATATAAGACAGAAGCAGCAGGATCTCTCAGACGGACAAAGAGACTGCATCATGCTTTTGTCGTATATTTTAATCATATTTTCTGCCTTTAGGATAATGTTTCCAATGTGCCTGCAAGATCATGTGCATGAACATTTACTGCTAGCTAGCATTTCAGTATGTGCTGCTATCTTCCCGCATCAAAGCAAACCACTTCCAAAGAGAGATATATAGCAGTGGGATTAGGTTAAACCATCGTCGTCTGCTATGCTCGAACGCCTTCCCATTCATCCGAGTTGTGTCACTGCCATCGTAATGTCTTAATGTTTGAACTTCTTTTATCTGGAAATAGGGTGAGATTTGTTTAGTTTTCTTGCTGAAGGGACAGCTAGTAGTGATTTTATTCAGAGAATATCCTCTGTTAAGTAGCCCTGATTTTTTACCCTACTTTTCACATTTTGCAAAAATGAGGAAAAAGTAGACTTATGAGATCGGGAAAATGTATGTGTGTCTGTCTGTCTGTCCATCTGTCTGTCTGTCCATCTGTCTGTCTGTCTGTCTGTCTGTCTGGCTGGCTGTGTGTGTATCCCCCCCCCCTATCAACTCCTAAACGGCTGGAGCAATCGCAACAAAATTTGGTATGAGTAAAGATCTATACCTGAGTATCTCGGGGCCATATTTGAAAATTATGTCAGTGCTACCAACTGTTAAAAAATCGCAATTGAAATTTGAGCTCCATGTTGGATATCTTGGAAGGTATGAATGGGAGTTATTTCAAAATTGGCACACGTATAGATAATAATATTGCAGTTTAATTTCCAGGAGGGCATACATGGCAGTGTTGCCAAAATAATTATAAGCCTGCTGATAGGTCCAATTTTTAAATACATATAACTTCTACTCTATCAATTGGAATTCAACCAAATTTCGTATGCTGTATGTGTACGTAACCAGATATGATTGAGCGTATTCTTAAGACCCACCAGGGCTGCGAACTGTTAATAAATGCTCTTAATTTATTTTATCCAAATACCAATATATCAGAAAGTATGCAAGCCGACAGCTTTAAACTATGCACACGTATGGTACCTGACATTCTATATTAATTTGGAGTAACTTATATACGTCAGTGCTACCAACATGATTCTAAGCCTGCCGAGAGGTCCAAATTTAAATACATGTAACTTCCATACTATCATTTGGATTTCAACCAAATTTCGTATGTCCTATGTGTACCATAACAGATATGACTATGCCGATTATTAAGAGCAACCAGGGCTGCCAACTGTTAATATGTGCTGTCTTTATTTTTGTTACCCTAATATCAATATATCAGAAAGTATGCAAGCCAATAGCTCTAAACTTTGCACACGTATAGTACCTGGCATTCTAGATGAATTTGGAGTAACTAATATACGTCAGTGCTGCCAACATGATTCAAAGTCTGCTGATAGGTCCAATTTTAAAATGCATGTAACTTCTATACAAACTAATGGATTTCATTCAAAATTGGCACAACAATAGATCATATTAATTCAGATTATTTCTGACCAATACACGCATGACATTGCTGCCAACATGATTTTACGCGCGCTGATAGATCCAATGTTTAACTGCATGTAACGTCCATGCTATTCATTGGACTTCAACCAAATTTTGTATTCTGTACCTTAAGAGATGGAACTAAGAATATATTCAGTCACCAGGGCTGCCAACTGTAGTGCTCTATTAGGCTACATTATGCCAGGTATACAGTATTTCGAAGTAAATCGAAATTTCGATATTAGCAACTTAATTTCGTCATTATTCTAGATAGATCCATATAGATTAATCATTGGCATGTTTCTTAAATTTTATGAAAAATAGGCTCTTTAGTTCGTCACGGAACTTCTTGTTAACTTTATATGTTACCATACATTTTTCTGGTGGTCAAGTAAAACCGCAGTGAATTGGTACATATAAGTTGATGCGAAGAAGTGTTTCAACCTTATTTTTCTGACAGGAGGCCATGGGAGACTTAGTGTTTTTATATATAATTACTAGCAGTAGTACCCGGCTTCGCCCGGTGGAATGATGATAATATTTCAGTCTCCTTAACACTCAACGTCATAAATTATATTTATTTATGTATTCATTTCTTACATTATCAAACCCAGTGACAATGTGTATACTTAAGTCACTATGGGAAGGCTCTGTAAAATAATGATCATTCTCGTGATATTTGTCTTCAGTCCGAGTCGAGATATGTCGTTAGCTGTCCCAGAATTCGTGACATCTCAGTCGTAGAAGACTATATGTGGTGGTGATTAGAAATATAATGGACTTAAAATCTATGTCATTTGCCCCCAATGACGTTGAGGGCGTAACATCTAGGTAATTTGCCCTACTGATCAGGGTGATATTGAAAATTACTACATAACTGATATATGAAACTTAGAAAATAATAGAAAAAGTTATTTTTGGACTCACATTTCCGGAAAGACTTGATTATTTTTTGCCACAGAGCTCCCACTTAGATCGCTATCTGGTTAAAAGTTTCGTCTTGTTAAGGTTTAAACTGTACGATAAATGTCTGAAGCAATTCCTCCAAGAGAAGCTTCCAGATTTTGCAGTCGATATATCGTTAACGTTCCTGAGCATCCTATTGTCTTTTCTTCTGATGCAAAACATCTTCTACATAGTGATGATGAACATAGAAACGACTACTGGTACATATAACTAATCAACGAATGGGAAAAATTGATACTTTAAAGGAATGAAAGGAATAAAATAGAAAAGAGATGTACGATATACCATAACACTCGCTATGAATTTTCTACATGACCGGCTTACATGTTTCGGTACAGGTTCTCAAGAAGAGGAACCAGATCATTGACATAAATGAATACAGTAACAGTAGATTAAATAGTATCCTAGACAGATGACACGCAAAGTAACACGGCCTAATATACGATGTAATGGTTGAACTTCAGAGAAATGTTTCATCTCACTTCGCAGTTGTTATTTAATAAATACTAACATGTTTGTAGCTAACATTGAAATTAATGGAGTGCGTTAGGATAAACGATATTCCATGTTTTTCGCCTCTGGTGTATAAATAAATAAATGTTTAGGTGTGCCCACTCTTGAGCAAGCTACGTATAACTGATCATGAGAGAAGCATGGACTTTCCAGATTAAGGCCTGCTACCTTGAGCGGCTGTCCTTGGGCCTTGTTTATGGTCATTCCAAATGCAAGACGTGCAGGGAATTGCAGTCGCTTGAAATCAAAAGGCATATCAGTAGGGATCATAGGAATTCGGGGAATGAAGATATCTTCTCCTTTGGCATGGACTGTCAATACGACTACTACTGAACGGGTATATCAAACTTACAATCTAATGGAAACACACATTTTAAAAATCGCAGGCGATGAAGACTGTGGTGTTACTTAGTAACATCTAGGTCATTTGCCCTTTTGATGAGGATGGTAATGAAAACTACTGTTGAATTGACACGACAAACTTGCAAACTACCGTGGTAGAAAGAAATATTTCAAAATTCACAGGCGATGAAGAGTTATTGTGTGTGGTGATTAGTGGTATATTGGGCGTAACATCTAGGTCATTTGCCCTTATGATAATAATAAGGTAATGAAAAATGACTACTAAACGAACATGATGTAATTTTAAATCTGATATAGGTAATTAAGATTTCTACCTTCGATGTCTTCCAATGTCTGAACGTTATTTTCTGGCTTAGGCCTATACTCGATGCGTGTAGTGAAAGAGCTTATCGAGTACTGCTCGGGTCCAAGCTGCACGAACCTGAGAATATCGCAGATGATGACGATATTATTATGATGACAGACGTTCGGGTGGGGGGTTCCCTGTCCTATTCACATTGACCGGTGAATCACTCATTCTTTCGTAACACTACAGTGGTTTGAGCAAAGACGCAATATGAACATCAGCATAGTCAGCAATACCAGGTAACACGGCGGGGTCTGGACATTTCTCTCATGTCACCTCGCGATGAATCAGCAAGCTATTCTCACACCTGCCCCCCTCCCCCCTCCACCCACCAGGGTTTCACAACTTGTGGGACGTGGGTTTGCGACCACGGGACCCCAGCTGAGTCCGGCATTGCTTCTACTTACTGGTGCCGGGCTCCTTTCAGTTCTCTTTCCTGTCAGCCTCCCTTGGTCAAACTCTTGTTCTCCTCCGACCCCGATGGTATCAGAGTATCCGAGGCCTAGCGACTCTTTCACTTTCCCGCCTTAATTGGCCCTTGTCTAATCATTCCTGATAGCCTCATTCTTCGAGGTGTCAGCCTCCTTTTTTCTTTTCTTAATATCTCATGTCTTCAGCTCAAGACCCTCAAGGAGGCAGGGTGTGTGTAGCCCCACAACTTCTGTGGCACCCTGGATAGTGCTACATCCTCAAGGCCTCATGGCTGGTGAGTTCGGGAGCTGGCAACCCTGAGGGTTTCCTGAGCGGGTCCGGTTTTACCCCTTTTTTCCATTGCCTTTGGGACGGACCCTGTCCTCTTTCCGGGAATGGAGTGGTCTGTCCGCAATTTCAAGCAGACAGTGTTACTCCCAGGGTACAAAATGTAAGTATACACATTTTGGTTCTGATCGGTGAAACGGTGTTGATTTATGCCAAAGGGCCTAAATGCAGGGAATGGGGTGATCTGTCCGCAATTTTAAGTGGACAGGGTTACCCGCAGGGTTCGAAAGGGTAAGTATAAAAATTTTGGTCCGGATGGGTGAAACGATATAGATTTTTGGCAAAGGGCCTAAATGCATGGAATGGAGTGGTCTGTCTGCAATTTCAAGCAAACTGTGTTACTCGCAGGGTACCAGAGGGTAAATAACAACTTTTGGTTGAGATCTGTGGAACGGTGTAGATTTGGGCCAAAGGGCCTAAATGCAGGGAATGGAGTGGTCTGTCCGCAATTTCAAGCAGACAGTGTTACTCGCAGGGTACCAAAGGGTAAGTATACAAATTTCGGTTCTGATCGGTGAAACGGTGTAGATTTGGGCCAAAGGGCCTAAATCCAGAGAATGGGGTGGTCTGTCCGAAATTTCAAGTGGACAGGGTTACCCGCAGGGTTGCAAAGGGTAGGTATACAAATTTTGGTTCGGATCGGTGAAACGGTGTAGAAGTTTGCCAAAGGGCCTAAATGCAGGAAATGGGGTGGTCTGTCCGAAATTTTAAGTGGACAGTGTTATTCACAGGGTTACATAGGGTAAGTATACAAATTTTGGTTGAGATCGGTGAAACGCTGTAGATTTGGGACGAAGGGCCTAAATGCAGGGAATGGGGTGGTCTGTCGGAAATTTCAAGTGGACAGGGTTACCCGCAGGGTTCCGAAGGGTAAGTATACAAATTTTGGTTCAGATCGGTGAAACGGTGTGGATTTGTATACATAACAGACAGACAGACAGACAAACATTGAGCTTTATATATATAGATAGATGTTTATTCGAAGAAGATCTCGTTTTGTGAACGTCATTCATTTTTAGCCTGCTTTTCACATTTTGCAAAAATGAGGAAAAAGTAGACTCATGAGATCGGTACGGGAAAATGTGTGTCTGTCCTTCTGTCTGTCTGTGTGTCCCCCTTCTATCAACTCCTAAACGGCTGCAGCAATCGAAATCAAATTTAGTATGAGTAAAGATCTATACCGGAATATCTCAAGCCCATATTTGTAAATGATGTCAGTGCTACCAACTGCAGGAAAATCGCACTAGAAATTTGAGCTCCATGTTGGATATTTTGGAAGGTATACATGGGAGCTATTCCAAAATTGGCATGCATGTAGATAATAATATTTCAGTTTAATTTCCAGGAGGCCATACATGACAGTGTTGCCAAAATAATGTTAAGTCTTCTGTTAGGTTCAATTTTTAAATGCATATAACTTCTACACTATCAATTGGATTTCAACCAAATTTTGTACGTAAAATGTGTACATAAACAGATAAGACTGATCGTATTCTTAAGAGCCACCAGGGCTGCCAACTGTTAATAATTGCTCTCTCTATTTTTTTTATCCGAATACCAATATACCAGAAAGTATGCTTCCGACAGCTTTAAACTATGCACACGTATAGTACCTGACATTTTAGATTAATTTGGAGTAACTTATATATGTCAGTTCTACCAGCATGATTCTAAGCCTGCTGATAAAACCAATTTTTAAATACTTGTAACTTCTATACTATCAGTTGGATTTCAACCAAATTTCGTATGTGCTATGTGTAACATAACAGATATGACTCTAAGTATTCTTAAGAGCAATCAGGGCTGCCAACTGTTAATAAAATGCTGTCTATATTTTTTACTCTAATATCAATATATCATAAAGTATGCAAGCCAACAGCTCTATACTTTGCACACGTATAGCACCTGACTTTCTAGATTAACTTGGACTAATTAATATAAGTCAGGTTTGCCAACATTATTCTATGCCTGCTGATAGGTCGAATTTTAAAATACATGTAACTTCTATACTAACAAATAGATTTCATCCAAAATTGGCACAACAATATATCATAATATTTCAGATTATTTATGACCAGCACACGCATGACATTGTTGCCAACAAGCTTTTACGCGTGCTGATAGATCCAATGTCTAACTGCATGTAACGTCCATTGGACTTCAACCAAATTTTGTATTCTGTACCTTAAGAAATGGAACTAAGAATATATTCAAACACCAGGGCTGCCAACTGTAGTGCTTTATTAGGCTACATTATACCAGGTATATTTCTAACTAATTAAACATTTCGATATTACCAACTTAATTTCGTCATTATTCTAGATAGGTTCATATATTGTAGATTAGTCTAATATTATTGGCATGAATCTTAATTGAAAAAAGTAGGCTCTTTAGTTCGTTACGGAACTTCTTGTTTGAAATGTAAGAGATTCTGAAGTTTTGTTGAATTTTATAACTTAAGCTCAGTTCGAACTTGAATGGGTTTTTCTGGCAGTAGGCACAGAAAAGTGTACCTGTCTATGTATTGTTTCTGTGTGTACATAGATTTATTTTAATAATAAACTGTTCCTGCGAATTGTTTTGTGTATTGAAATATTCGAATGTTTCCTTCCTTCAATCCCGAGTTAGTGATTTATCAACGTTGTGGTACATCTTCTTGAGTGACTGTTCCAATGTCTCCTCTTATTGATTTAACATTTACTGGACGTCAAAATGCTGCAATTTTGCCCTGTCTGTGTGCGTCAACGTCCTAGTAAGTTCACAGACGATGTACCATTTTGATCACTCGTAAAATGCCCGCTACAACGGCAGGATTTGAACTAGCGGAGCGATGATAATGATCGTGTGCCCTCCGGAGAGGCCAAGTGCAGGTCTTTCTAGTTGACGCCCGTGGGCGACCTGCACGTCATAATGAGGATGAAGTGAGAATGAAGACATCACCTACACCCAGTCCCCGAGCCACGGGAATTAACCCCAGGAGATTAAAATCCCTGATGGCTCGGCCGGGAATCGAACCCGGGGCACTTCGGGCCAAAGCCTAGCGCGCTAACCATTTAACCACGGATCTGGACAGTGGAGCGATAATTAGTCATATTTAGTGGTAACTTATCTAACTGCCAGAGAACTCCAAATAGTATTAAAATGTTCCTAAAATATGAATTTATATTCGCTTTGGAGTGACTGCGTGTGAAAGAAGTCGTCCGACTTGCTGCTGCGGCTGAAACGACCCTAAGCGTGACGTCACTACAGGAGCCGTAGGAGCATTGCGGCCTGGACATTACGATGGCAGTGGTTGTGTGCTAAGCAACGAACATACCCTACTTGCCGATCTTCCCAACAGTAGCGCTGCTGGGTTGAACCGATTGCGAGCCTGTCCAAGCGGTCGAACATCAAATCTGCCCGATTTTCCTCAATTCCACCCGGTCCTCCAAGGGACCCAAAAATAAGTTCCTCAACTCCGCTCAGGCTTTGACAAAGGGTTGGCAAAGGGGTTATCCCCAATGACGTAACCAATGTCATAACCCTCCTGCTCGCATACCAAGGGCCGTGTCTAACACCTTATGCAGCGCATGAGCGAATTCTTGCATTCCACACGACAACACAAGTACAACACCTCATCCAAATATATTTGTTTTTTAAAAGTGCCTACATCAGATACAAACAGACACGTACATTCTACTTAACATTAGCGGGCGGGTGTCGAGCAAAGACAAGAATAGTCGTGTGAGAAAAGAATTCATTGAAAACAAGCTCATGCAGTACGCCAACCAAAGAATGAGTAGATTAGATCTTGTGAAGTGTGTTTCTCACACAATAGTTAGGGAATGAAAAGAGTTTCATGTATGTTTTTTGTATAGTTTGAAATGAAGTAAAGCTTTATGTGATTTTAAGATGCTGATTTTTCTTATTTTATTAAATTTCCTGTCCATATTTTTATTTAACAACAGTGATTAATATCTAGCTCTTTGTATTATGTTTATATCTGATTTAACGATTGAGCGGACTTGCTGGTGGTGATTTAAAATTAATCATAATATTCTTTTATATAAGTCTGCCAATTTTTCTATTTTTTTTTCTACTCATGCGCTGCATAAGGTGTTAGACACGGCCCTTGGTATGCGAGCAGGAGGGTTATGACGTTTGTTTACGTCATTGGGGAAAAGCCTGGGTGGAGTTGAGGATCTCATTTCTGGGTCCCTTGGAGGACCGGGTGGAGTACTCAAATCGTATAATTTCATAAATATCGAATAACGGGTGAGTGTTACAGCTAAGCTGTCAATCAATGAACTCAGTACACAAATTACAATAGCAGTGACGAATTGCATTCTAATTTGATAAATATAATATTTTGTAAGAAGCGTGCGATTGCAAATACTTTGCTGTAGGAAAATATGCGACACCATTGCTGTTCAGTTCTCATTTTGGCCGTAGGGGCGCCTGTTTCATGTCCAAACTATACATGCGAGATTTCTCGCGCGGGTCCGCTAGTCATTGTTTACTTTCAGAAGCTAGCTGTAATTTCTCAGACCAGAGTCACTTTGGCGTGAAAAGTAGTTACCCCTTGTATCCCCGTCTGTATGTTACACTACCTTTCAGCTCCTAATAATTATGTACTTTGTATTATCTTTTGACATTCGCTCAATAATTATACCTCCAACTAATCTATAATAAAAACGTCACCCCGAAACTGCAAACACCCAACACACGTTACCGCAATCGAGTGTTTGTTATTGCGTCAAGAGACACGGCTGCGCCCAAAAACTTGACGAGAAGAAGAAGACTACTATTTGATTCCATTCCGTCACAATCAATTACCATACCTTTGGGGAAACTGGTTTTGCTACTTCGTGTGACCATTTCGGAAGAATAAGTCTTCAAGGACAGATACAATAGGGTCAGAAACTAACCTAATTGTTGATATTTTATAATTGCAAAGCGTACGTAGGCTGTACACTAGGAATATGCGGAAAAGGGAAGGAGCAGTATGCACACAATATTTACAAGTAGCGTATAAAAGTGCTGTATTTCACAAGGCGAAGAATGAAGATATATACAAAAGATACAAGGATATGGTACATCTCAATATGTAGCGTACGATGTCTTGTGAGGATAGACACTGACAATAATACAGTATGAATTGGCTGTTCATTTCTTGGCTTGACGTTCTGTGCTCAAACTCTCACAGTGTGAGATTTCAATGAATGAACCCCTTTCTTTATCATTTATTGTTCCAGGGTAGAAACAGGATATTAATAATTCCCATCCTGGTAATGAAATAACAGCAGTTTATATTTTACGAAGCCATTCAGCGTTCTCATCAAGAAGAGGGAACCTGTGTTGCTGCTACGTTTGCTGCAAAAGTTGTTAAATCCAGATGAATTAATCTCTTGCCTAGATCAGGTGTCAACCAAAGAGCAATATTCTCATTAAAAGGCCCACTGAAAGAAAATAGTGTTTCACGTTGACAAGCCCTCCTTCAATCAGAAACGCGTTTATTCAATTTGAACAAAAATGGGCAAACAAGCGCTTTGTTCGTACGTCTACATTTCTTAAATACGTTTCTGAGGGGCAGATGACCTCACTGTTCCGTCCATTGAAACAACAACAACAACAACAACTAATTAAGATGTTCCTGGAAGATCATATCGCATGCATCCCGTGTGTTAGATATCTGGCCAGTATAGTATTGCAGTGCAGTGATCAATGTAATTGGATATCAATGTGAAGTTTGCCAGAACAATGAACAGCCACGTGAGTTCTATCCTCAGAAAACTTAGCTCGCTACTCGGACCCGGACCCAGCTCATACCCTGCAGGGCTGGTTGCCACCAATGCCGAAGGCAATGTTCTTCTGGATGTTGGACTGATCGAGGATATCAACCAACCGCGTCTTGTAGTCAATTGCTTGGTTGATTTTCTGCAAACAAGAAGGTCTGGTTATCAAAGACAAAGGTATATAACACAGGTTAACTCGTGCTGACATAATATGACAATGATAAGCTATTTGCAACAGGGGCTTGAACACGATCAAATATTCTGTCAAGTCAATACTCTACAAGATGAGTTATCGAACACTAGTCATGTTGGAAAATATTTGACAAGACTTCACAAGTTCTGTATTATTATGTATAGGTTAGGTTATGATCTGTACTTAGCTGAGACATTTTCTCGTAACTGTTCGTTTTCTTTCCACAATAACGGCACTTCACAGAATTGGCGGTGCCATAATGACTTCTCGGTTGTTCAATACAATGTCCTCGCATCACAATGGTCGATTCTTTCAAGGAATTTTCGAGTTTAGAACACAGTATCACCGAATGATTTGTCAGTCTGTTTGGCGCTGTCGACTATTGAATTGATGTGTGCGGAGTCGATCACTCAACTAAACGATCGCCGGTGACGTTCGTTATATTTATGCATGAATGTGAACTTTTTGTTGACAAGGTGCAAGTTGCAGAGTTAATATTAAAGATATTGAGGGAGATTCAGCAAAACACTGAACATCAGAGAAGAAACGAAACGTTTTGAGACAAACAATAAAAACAGGAAAAGAAAACAAAACTGAAGGAATATTTTTTTCTTTAGATATTGCAGATTGCGAGAAATCTGGAATGCTCATAAACCACACTTTCCCTAATAGGTTTATAATGAGAGACTTAAGGAGAACGGTTGTTATGTTTTTATTTTATTTCAGTTTGAATTCCAAGCTCTACGTTCCCTAACTTAAGAAGGCAACCACTGAAAATTGGATCATCATAACACTCACCGGTTATTCGATATTTGTGAAATTATACGATTTGAGTACTCATTCCTTTGATTTACTTTTTCTGAAATCCATGCAAAATGATAAAGGAAAGACCTCAGAATGTTAAAATGACATGAAACAGGCGCCACAGCGGCCAAAAATGTGAAGTGGACAGCAATTATGGAGCGTATTTTCTTACAGCATCAGTATCGGCAAATCGCACATTTCGTACATTTAAAGTCATTTTTTTTAACAAATTATAGATATTAATGAAATTAGAGTGCAATTCGTCACTGCTAATGTCTATTCTCTTTCATTAGAATGCTCATTTGTCACGATCGGTCGCTTGTGAGCGCCGTAGGAGGGATCTATACTACTGAAATAATATATATGATAATTTGTATCTCATGGACAGAAAACAATACAATAACACAGTTTGTTTATGCCGTGCTGTGAAGCCACGCTAAGACTTATCAACTATTGACAACTTGACCAGAAAACTTTGTGAAGTCTTGCAAGATGTTGTGAAGTATTGATTTTGACGAAGCTTTGATCGTGAACAAGGGATATGTCGGTTCAACATGGGAGGCTGTAAATGGATATGTGCGCTGTGGGTCATGAAAACACAAGGAAGGGCATGTAACAGGCACCCTAAATTAGGATTTCCAGTTACGAAAGTTTCCAAATATTTGATGGATATTCCACTAGGTTGCGGGTTTTTGTTTGAAAACTTACAGCTTCTATTCACACATATTTTGTACAAAAGTGATAAGTTATTATTATTATTTAGCGCATGGCACAAAATGACATACATACAATTAAATATAGTACAATAACAAGAAAGCATGGTACTCTCTCTCTGATGGGATGAAGAAATCAGCCCAGCTACCCGAGTAGGCTCGTAGCTTGCAGCTGTCGACGATGTGAGGGATGGTTTGTCGTGGAGCACCACAGTCGTATCCGGTGATGTTTAGCAGTTCCACATGTAGAGTGAGTCCCTGCATCTTCCATGGTTAAAGCCCTGCGCGGATGCGGATATCCGCAACATTTTTCACCACGCGGATATGCTTTGCATGGCTTTGCGGATAGCGGATAATCTGCGGATAATGTTTGGAGTAAATTTGCGGATAGTTTTTAGAATACAATCCGACCTTGTTGAATATCATAGGGAAAGTTGGGTAATTGTGCGCAGCGGGTAATCGTGCGCACCTATGTTTTTCGAGTTGGTAGTACAACTAGCAACTCAGTTCACTGCTACCCTCAAGCTGTCATCGTACATATCAGATAGGGACAGTCAGCATGATGCCAGTCGCTATGTGATAACCGGAGGCTTGGATGAAGAAACTTAACACGTTGCATGTTATTTTCTTTACCCAGCAAATATGAAGGTAAGCCTACAGTTGTGGTTCAATTATTATTTAAAATTAAATGTAGTTTTTACCGTGGTTTTGCATGTATTTATTTTTCAATATAATAGATTAGTTTACCGGGATTCAGTGAGTTACGTTTTAAAAGCAGAGTGGGGTAATGGTGCGCAGAACATTTATATGATACAAGTAAATACAACGCGACATTAATGGCAAAATATTTCGTGTTTGTTCTCCAGATGCCAAGAAATTATACGCGGAAAACGGAGAAAGACTCCTACCCGGCAGAAAATGTGCAGAAAGCTCTACGTGCAATTAGGGATGACGGGAGGAAAATAAGGGAAGTGGGGAGAAGTTTCAACATTAGTATGGCTTTCCAACACTCATCCCATGCGCATAATTTCCCAATCCATGCGCATGATTACCCTGCAAATATTATTGTAATGCCAGTAGATTCGGATAACAAACTTGTGGATAACAGTCGTGCGGATGCGGGGCGGATGCGGATAACAGTCGTGCGGATGCGGGGCGGATGCGGATAACGTTTTGTCTACCCACGCAGGGCTCTATCCATGGTCTGTCTGAACTCTAAGGGGGGAGACCCAGCTTAACAGAGGAAAAAAGGCCAATATTCATTCGATTGTTAAATAAGCTACACATATCGTTGACAAATGCTGCTCATATCCCAGTATTGGTAAGCTTCCTGGCAATCAGAAGCAACTTCAATAATGTAAAAATACTAATTATTAAAAAAATTAAAACAAAATTTTCAAAATTTCCCGCCTTTTTAAGAATATATCTCTGTTTCCCTTATAAATTCCAAGTTTATAAGAATTTTCGTACTTTCCATTTTTTTAAAGTGTATCAAACCTCAACCTACAAAATGAACCTCAATCACTAACATACACTGTGATTTAGATATTTTTATCGAATTTTTATTCTGAGCACCTGAATAAGATAAAATAAAATAATCACAGTGTATGTCAGTAATTGAGGTTCATTTTGTAGGTTGAGGTTTGATACACTTTAAAAAATGATACGTACGAAAATTCTTATAAACTTGGAATTTATAAGGGAAACAGTGATACATTGTTAAAAAGGTGGGAAATTTTGTAAATTTTATTTTAAAATGTAATAATTAGAATTTTTACATTATTGAAGTTTCTTCTGGTTGCCAGGAAGCTTACCAATACTGGGATATGAGCAGCATTTGTCAACAACATGTGTAGCATATTTAACAATCGAATGAATATTGGCCTTTTTTTACTCTGTTAAGCTGGGTCTCCCCCCCCTTAGAGTGGCCCACTGTCTGCGTGGTGTCTGGCTGCGTGGCTCAGGGGTAACGTTCTCGCTTGCTGAGTCCAAGGTTGCAGGTTCGAAACCTGGCGCAGTCAGCTGGCATTTGAGGGTGCGCAAATGCGAGGGAGCCGTGTCAGTAGATTTACTGGCACGTTAAAGATCCCCTTCGGGGCAAAATTCCGGCACCCCGGCGTCTCTAAAAACCAATGTAGTTAAAAGGGACGTAAAACCAATAACATTAATTATTATGTCTGCGTGGTAGATGGGATCCACTAGCAATTTGCACATCAGAAAAGATGTTGTGTAGGGACAAGTCTGTTGAAGATTCCCAAAGGTCTTTCCAAACTTTCACAGCGTCCAAGTTGTTGTCTGCCATGTCAGCAGCAACTTTCAAAGGTGGATGGCGTGACTTCAATCTTTGAAGATTAAGTGCAGGGATGTCTTCGTGTACGGGTAGTTGGGGGTTTCTGCAGATTTTTTGGTACTCTCTTAAGAGGGCGTTCGATCTGCGCAGATCAGGTGGCATTATTCCCGTGAGCAATGGGTTGGCGTGGATCTGATTGTGCATGAAATAAGTCGCATGCTGTTGTTCAACTGTGTGTCAATATATCGGGTATAAGGGTTATTAAGCCATACAGGAGAGCAATACTCTGTACTAGAGTAAACCAGACCGAGGCCAGAATGCCGTAGAGTGCTTGCAGTAGATCCCCAAGTGGTCCCACACAGTTTCTGGAGTGACAAGTAAATGGTTGCTTGGATCATTAGGTCCTGCTAGGATAACGCACTTCTCTTCAGTGTTGGAGCGTCGGCTTGCGGCCTTGCCTTCATATCTTAGGGTGCTGCCATGACAACAAGTTTCTCCACTATCCTTTTCATTCCTAGGTCGTGACTATCTTAAATGGCGTCTGTTAATTCTCTTCATATTTTTATGCACTGCTGAAGTTTGCTTTTCACCTGATTTAGGGCCCTTACACACTAGCGTTTTTCTGTCGACTTCATAAATACGATTCTTTGTCTTCGCCCCGACCATTTCTGTAGTTCAGTATGGCCACATTTTGTGGCTAGGCCAGCTTCACCGCGGATGGAGTAATATAATGGGGTTTAATAATGTCGTTCGGCAAGTGGAACTTCGGTCATTCACAGGATGGATTCTGAAGATGAGGCTGTACTACTTCTTTTGCTCATGCGAAGACGAAAAAAAAAAGAAGGAAAACGCGAAGAATGTGGATGCATCCAATTGTAGAAGTCCGGCAACAGTTTGGGCAGTTTCATTATTTATATCACGAACTTTGCAATTATCCGGATATATTTTTCCAGTTCTTCAGAATGTCTATAAGTTTTTCAATGAGCTACTACAGGAAATTAAACCAATTATTTCAATGACAGATACTGTGATGAGGAAGGCCATATCGACAGAAGAAAGACGACTCCATCATGATTACTGCGAGTGGAAACTAGTCACGATGTGCCTGACATGTCGCCCGTGTGAAAAGAAAAGCTCTGTAGTCGGATGTGGTCAGTGGTCGGGAAAGCGTTCGTCTGTAAGGGAAAGTATCTTTTCCATTGCATTATATGAAACCGGCATGGCAGTGACAAGCGACCACACATGATCCACTTTTCGCAGTCGACTACTTCGACATAAAAACGCTCGTGTGCGAGGGCCCTTAGTTGGAGTTCTTCCTCAACTTCGAAATTCTTCCAGCATTTCGTGAGTTAGAAAGTTTGCAGATCGTCTTATTTGACAATCTGCCTGAAATTGCAGATGGCGACGAGGGAACGTTAACAGCATGCATGATGAACATTAGGGAATATTGTGGAATGGCTATCTCTTGCAGTAGTTGACGAACAAGGATGTAATTGGAATGAAGGACTTAGTTTTGGATGGATTCATCATCTCGAAAGATGTGGCCAAACCACTGTAACCTCTTCTGTCCTAGTACTCGGCTATTTGGGCGACGTCAGCAACAACCGAAGAAGCCATCTCTGCCTTCGAGAGGAAGGTACTTCAAAAGATTTATGGACCCATTTTCAATGCCACGGAAGGTGAATGGGAATGAAGAACGAAGGATGACCTGTATCAGCGGTTTGGAAACCCACAAATTGGCCGAGTACCAGGGCAGAAGAGGTTACAGTGCTTTGGCCACATCTTTCGAACTGATGAATCCATCCAAAACCGAGTCCTTCATTCACAACCTGCTGGAAGACGCCCAAGGGGATGTCCCAGGACGCGATGGAAGGATCGAGTATTGACAATACTTCAGCAAGTGGAGCCGAATGCGGTGGAAGATGAAGCTAGTGTTTGGCAGCATTGGAATAGACACCTCCTCCTTTGTGACTGATTTCTTTGTTATCACATCACTTTATCTTCTTTTTCTTTATTTTGTTCTTCTGCTGTAGGCCTTAAAGGCCCATAAGTGCAATAAATGATGATGATGATTTGGCCAGCAAATGTTTCTAGGTGTTATGGCGTTTCTACAACGTATTTGGGGTTTCGCCCAGATGTACCGATTGGGATCATAAGTAGACGACGATACATCTTGTATGGACAACTTGTGAGATAGCAACTACTTGCTATGTCCCATCTAGACGAGCGCAATCAGTACATCTGAGTGAAACTCCAACAGACACAGTATATTATCTAAGGATGTAATTGTCCTATGACTTCCAGGATCTGGAGGTGGTATTTATTGAGTCAGTCTTTTAACTGGGACCCATACGTCTCAAATTTGACACGTTTAGTGCTATCAGTCAACCACACCCGAATGAGTTAGCGTTCATCTCCAACAGTATGTTTCAAACGCTGCGATATATCTGAAGAGCCGTGCATTCAGATGCAAATAAGAAAATACGATGCATTATAGAACTGATTCCCAAAAAGAATCCTTTTATAAGCTCAATATTTTCAACGCTACCCTTATAGTTATTACTAGGGCCCGGATCTTTAGGTGGCTTAAACCTTCACTTTAGGTTGCTTGTATTCTAAAAATACGTTATTTTAGGTTTTTCTTCCAGGATCAATACAGGCAGCAATAATTTTCTGTTTTTCTTATTTCTGTGAAATTTATTTATGAACTTAGTTCACAAAAGTTTACATTGTCACTTACTTGTGCTAGGCGCCTCTCAGTCTTCTTTCCTGTCGGCCTCTCTTGGTCAATTCTTGTTCTCTTCCCACCCCGACGGTATTGGGGTATCCAAGGCCCAGGGAGTCTCTTCCCTTCCCGCCTTAATTGGCCCTTGCCTCATCTTTCCTGATACCCTCGATCTGCGAGGTGTCAGCCTTTTTTTCTTTCCATGTTATCTCCTGCTTTCTGCACAAGGCCCTCAAGGAGGCAGGGTGTATGTAGCCCCACCACTTCTGGTGCACCTTGGATATTGGTACACCCTCAGGGGCTCATGGTTGGTGAGTTCGGGAGTTGGCGATCCCGAGGGATTCCTGAGCTGGGTTCGTTTTTTCCCCCTTTTCCATTGATTTTCATGGCTCTCCTTCCTTCCAAGTCCCTCAATCCTGATTCTTCGAGGTGTAACGATACGACAAATGTTTCAATCGTTTTGGCGATTATGTTGAGACATAAGAATAAAACAAGCAAACATTTAGTAGTAAAATCAGTTTAGTATGCCAATCTGTTATTTTTAAACAGTCCATTGGAACTTGAAAAAAGACAGCCCTCGTACGTACCCGAAATCTGCTTTTGTTTTGGAATAACTCTTCGTGTTATTTTCTGTATCAGGTTACGTGTTTCTGTTTGTTACAAGTTGTCCACCCCCACTCCCTTGCAAATCTCGTATGCCACCCAATTTGGAAACCAATGCACTAGAGCCGTGATTCGTCGCATTCTAGCACTTGCACCACGACAGGTTTTGGTTTTCACTGAGGATGCACGCAGGTTTCTTTTTATAAATCTGCAAATTGCTATCTTCCATCAATAATCTTCTCCTATTTTAGTTTAAGCCCAGTTCCGTTTCCCGGGGCAACTTAAACAAACTACTTTAAAAATCAAATGTTCATTGCTTGACCTCATCCCCGTACCAGCAGAAACATTGTGAGTAAATCAGAATGTCCCGACTGCGAGCAGCAATTATACTTCGTGATCTCGAGTGTCTCTGAATTGGAGAATGACCAATCCAGATTGACTTCATTCATCACTAGAGCGTGTTTAGACATCTCTTCATGAAACAACAGGATAAACAGGTGAAACAACACACTATCGCTATGAGGTACCAACTTTAAAATTCCAAATGCAATGTAATTGGGATTTATAGTATTTTGTTTCTTCCAGTTTTGTACTATTTGAGTTTTTAATACAACCTGCCAATGTATACCCTTTCAAAACAAAAGTTATGTGTAGGTCTTGGCGTGAAAAAATAATATACGTAAGTCTAGGAAGTTATTAAATACATTTTTGTTCGTCCAGAGTCATTTTATCCTGTCAGAATCCGTTTTATTTCTCTCAATCTTCGCATTTCTGATAAAAACTGACATAAATAAAACTACCATGGCTAACATTTCATACTTCTCGCTTTCAAAATTTAACAAAATTTAAAATGGCCATTATTTCCACTGCCTACTTGACACGCACAATGCAGGAGGATAGAACACACCGACGATCGCAATGGCCATTATTTCCACTGCCTACTTGACTCGCACAATGCAGGAGGATAGAACACCCCGACGATCGCAATGGCCATTATTTCCACTGCCTACTTGACACGCACAATGCAGGAGGATAGAACACCCCGACGATCGCAATGGCCATTATTTCCACTGCCTACTTGACACGCACAATGCAGGAGGATAGAACACCCCGACGATCGCAATGGCCATTATTTCCACTGCCTACTTGACACGCACAATGCAGGAGGATAGAACACCCCGACGATCGCAATGGCCATTATTTCCACTGCCTACTTGACTCGCACAATGCAGGAGGGTAGAACACACCGACGATCGCAATGGCCATTATTTCCACTGCCTACTTGACTCGCACAATGCAGGAGGATAGAACACACCGACGATCGCAATGGCCATCATTTCCACTGCCTACTTGACACGCACAATGCAGGAGGATAGAACACCCCGACGATCGCAATGGCCATTATTTCCACTGCCTACTTGACTCGCACAATGCAGAAGGATAGAACACACCGACGATCGCAATGGCCATCATTTCCACTGCCTACTTGACTCGCACAATGCAGGAGGGTAGAACACCCCGACGATCGCAATGGCCATTATTTCCACTGCCTACTTGACACGCACAATGCAGGAGGATAGAACACCCCGACGATCGCAATGGCCATTATTTCCACTGCCTACTTGACACGCACAATGCAGGAGGATAGAACACACCGACGATCGCAATGGCCATTATTTCCACTGCCTACTTGACTCGCACAATGCAGGAGGATAGAACACCCCGACGATCGCAATGGCCATTATTTCCACTGCCTACTTGACACGCACAATGCAGGAGGATAGAACACACCGACGATCGCAATGGCCATTATTTCCACTGCCTACTTGACTCGCACAATGCAGGAGGATAGAACACCCCGACGATCGCAATGGCCATCATTTCCACTGCCTACTTGACTCGCACAATGCAGGAGGGTAGAACACACCGACGATCGCAATGGCCATTATTTCCACTGCCTACTTGACTCGCACAATGCAGGAGGATAGAACACCCCGACGATCGCAATGGCCATTATTTCCACTGCCTACTTGACTCGCACAATGCAGGAGGATAGAACACACAGTCTACTTGACACGCACAATGCAGGAGGATAGAACACACCGACGATCGCAATGGCCATTATTTCCACTGCCTACTTGACTCGCACAATGCAGGAGGATAGAACACTCCGACGATTGCCATGGCCATAATTTCCACTGCCTACTTGACACGCACAATGCAAGAGGATAGAACACTCCGACGATTGCCATGGCCATAATTTCCACTGCCTACTTGACACGCACAATGCAAGAGGATAGAACACTCCGACGATTGCCATGGCCATAATTTCCACTGCCTACTTGACTCGCACAATGCAGGAGGATAGAACACTCCGACGATTGCCATGGCCATAATTTCCACTGCCTACTTGACTCGCACAATGCAAGAGGATAGAACACTCCGACGATTGCCATGGCCATAATTTCCACTGCCTACTTGACTCGCACAATGCAGGAGGATAGAACACTCCGACGATTGCCATGGCCATAATTTCCACTGCCTACTTGACACGCACAATGCAAGAGGATAGAACACTCCGACGATTGCCATGGCCATTATTTCCACTGTCTATTTGACTCGCACAATGCAGGAGGATAGAACACTCCGACGATTGCCATGGCCATAATTTCCACTGCCTACTTGACACGCACAATGCAAGAGGATAGAACACTCCGACGATTGCCATGGCCATTATTTCCACTGCCTACTTGACTCGCACAATGCAGGAGGATAGAACACACCGACGATCGCAATGGCCATCATTTCCACTGCCTACTTGACTCGCACAATGCAGGAGGATAGAACACACTGCCTACTTGACTCGCACAATGCAGGAGGATAGAACACACTGACGATCGCAATGGTCATTATTTCCACTGCCTACTTGACACGCACAATGCAGGAGGATAGAACACATAAACGTTCGCAATGGCCATAATTTCCACTGCCTACTTGACTCGCACAATGCAAGAGGATAGAACACTCCGACGATTGCCATGGCCATTATTTCCACTGCTTACTTGACTCGCTCAATGCAGCAACATAGAACACACCGACGATCGCTATGGCCACGAACGAGATTATCTAGTTGTGGTAACAGAATCGATCTGATCTTGTTTGGAGAACAGTGTTAATCTAGCTAACGAAATCTCGTTGTATTTCCACGTCCCAACATAATCTGGATCGGGGCCTGATCGGGATCAAGAACGTGCCATCTAAACAAGGTATTAGGTTGAAAACATTTCTACTGAAGCAGTGCATCTCTCACACTATGTTGCCGCTTATTACAAGATTAGCACTCTTGAACAGCACAGGTTTCCCATCTTACAAGTGGGGGTTCATGGTCTCCCCGCGTGTATTCCAGGCAAATACCGGGATGGTACAAATGCAGCGAGGACTGCGCTATTTCCAGAGGGGTAAGAGTTTTAAAACACTACATAGTAATTCGTTTTGGAGCATATCGATATGATTTGAGTTCCACTACATTTCATTTTTGTCGGCTAGGGATTGTTATACAGGCTCATTATCTATGTGCGCGCGAGTAAATACGACAAGCTAAGCCGGCTGTGACTGGCACAGATCACGGGCGCGCGTACCCGGTTCAGCTGGTGGTTGGCGCGCACTTTCACACTTTTATCAAATATGTTCAATAATGTGTACTTACAGTGCTCATAGATGCTGCTGAAAATGTCCTCCCTCTCTTGTAACACACACCTGGCATCTTCTGATGAAAGAATGGACAACAATCTCGTCTATTTTTTGTTCTGTAAGAACACAGCGTTGTCTGACTCTTTTATTATTTACGGAGCCTGTTTTCTTGAATCGTTTAGCGAGCCTCCTAATTGTACTGGCATTAGGCACAGGTCTTCCTGGAAACTTGATTCGAAATTTTCGTCTTGTTTCAGAATAAGACGTTCTGCTTTTCATATACGAATTATGGATATACACACGTTCGAACAATGTGAATTGGTGTCTAGACATGACCAACAATCACTGTAATTACAATACTCACTAAACGTGCAACACTAACGTCTAAGCTTTGCAGATACACGTCCATATGAATGACAAAACTCGAGTCACCTGTTCACTCACTGCTGTATAAAGTGGATTTAACATTGGAAAAAGTGGACAAATGAGATTAGACCGAGAAAATGCTTGGATAGGTTTCCCAATCACACAGAACTCAAGAGGAATGAGTGTAGTTACCCCGAAGATGAGGTTGAGCAGGAAGTTCTTGGTTCCCAGGCCGGCCACTACTCCCGCCTCCAAGATCTTTCTCTTGTCCCTGTCTCCTCTCTCCTGCAGCTCGGGTCCGAATACCTGCTCCGACAGCTGCGCCACCTGCAAGATAAGACATCACTTGTACGGTATTTGGCAAATAATCACCCATACTTTTCAATCTCTACATTGAACAAGCAATGAAGGAAACTGGAGAAAAATTTTAAGTGGGTGTGAAGATTCAAGGAGAAATTATTTCTATTCTGAGATTTGCTGATGACATCGTCATCTTGGCCGACACGCCTGAGGATTTGAATGAGTTTTTGAATGGCATGCACTCCGTCTTGAAGAAAGAACTCATGATGAAAATAATAAATATAAAACATAAATATTGGAATGCAGCCGAAATAAATCCGAAACATCTATGGACAGCAAGTTGGCAGGTTAAAAACTAAAGGTAGTAGGAGACTTCTGTTACTTAGGAAGCAAAATAACCAGTGATGGATGAAGCAAAGAGGATATAAAAAGTAGGTTGGCTCAGGCAAGGAAAGCATTTCTACAGAGATATAATCTGTTGACATCGAATATAGATTTAGGTATTAGAAAGTCATTTTTAAAAGCCTTTGTCTGGTGCGTAGTGCTCTATGGCAGTGAAACTTGGGCTGTTGGTTCAGCAGAAATGAGGAGAATTGAAGCGTTTGAAATGTGGTGTTACAGGAGAATGATGAAGATCAGATGGGTAGATAGGGTTACAAATGAAGAGGTATTAAGCCGAGTGGGAGAGGACAGATGTTTCTGGCGACTGCTAATGAAGAGAAGAGATACTAAGACACCCGGGAATAGCAAGCTCAGTTATGGAAGGTAGGGTCGAGGACAAGAACTGTAGGGGCAGACAAAGGTTAGAATATGTTAAACAGATTGCCTCGGATGTAGGGTGAGGTAGCTATGTAGAGATGAAACGATTAGCTCAGGACAGAGGAATGGAGAGCTGCATCAAACCAGTCAAAAGACTGAAGGCTCAAACAACAACAGCAAAGGCTGGGATGGTATCTTCTAATAGGCCACGGTCACTTGCCCTATTTCACTCATCTTTATTCATTTAATCTTCTGATGAGGTTGAAAAGGAATCTGCCTGATTCCCGACCCCGTGGAAGGATGTTCAACGTAGCCTAGTTAGTTTCAAGTAAATACTGAGTCGTACAAACTGGAGTTTGTAAATAGATTGATTTGTGCATGGAACAGCCTGCCGTGTTCCCTGAAGGCAGCAGCAATAATGCCGTACAGTTCATGAGGAAGCTGATGCATTATTTGTTCAACAAGTAGGTTGTTCGTCATAAATCATGCCTCGATTCTTTGTTGTGCTAATGTTTCTCGTGAATCTCTATTTCCAATATTCATTTCATCTCTTCTGTTGTTGTTCCTCCCTTATCCTATGTAAATGTGCATTTACCATTCCTCTAATCTACCTATACACGGTGTTTCAGAAGGAATAGCAAATATTTTAGGAGGTGGTAGAATAGATGAATTGCAATAAAACATATCCATATGACATGTGTCCCATTTGTATTGCATACTAAGATACAAATATAGGTATGTAACCAGGGCAGTTGCCGTTTCGTATGTTGGCACACCGGTTGCTATGGGCACGTTTCTTGGCCACCAAGGTCCCCGGACCCTACCCCCTTTGGATTTTTGCCTGTGGGGATGGTTGAAAGGCGAAGTCTACAAGGAAAAAGTAAACACAGGAGCCGAGTTGGTTGTTCGGATTATGCATAGTGCAGCCCCCATCAAAGAACGCCAAGACGCCCTCGGAAGAGTTTACACGGGGTGTTATCAAGAAAAGTGCAAAATGCATAGAAGTTGGTGGTAGAATTTTTGAAAATCAACATTGAGCGTCCTCATTTGCCTTGGCTTTACATTTGTTTGGGTTAAATACTACCAGTTGTATCTCTGTACGCAATAAAAATAGGACACACGTCATATGGATTTTTTTATTGCAATTCATCTATACTTCTTCTTCTTCTCCTTAACCGCTAGGTTGGTGGGTAACATGCACGTCTTCCAAAACATCTTCTTTCTCTGGCCTGGAGTTTCAAATGGCAATAAGTGTGCTTGCCTTTAATGCTGTCTATTTATTGAGTCTTTGGTCTTCCTCGACTCCTCTTTCCTTCTAGCTTCCCTTCGAAGAGTGTGGTGCACCAGTCAGAATGACGAATCAAATGGCCAACAAAACTATTCCTTCTTCTGTTTAAGGATTCAACCAAGGTACGTGTCTCCTTTGCTCTTTTGAGAACATTCTCATTCGTGACCTTATCAGTCCAAGGTATCTTAAGTAGTCGTCGCCAGCACCACATCTCGAATGCCCTAAGTTTTGATACATCTGCTTGTCGCAGAGTCCATGTTTCAGAGCCATAACTTGCAATACTCCATACAAAACTTTTCACGAAGTGTTTTCGCACCTCTAAGTTAACAGTATTGGATGTTAGTAAAGACTTCTTTTTTGAGAAGGCTTCTTTTGCCTGTGCGATTCGAGCATTTACTTCTCTCGTACATTTTCCATTTGATGAGATCAAGCTCCCCAGATATTGGAAATCCTTTACTTGGGCTAGTTTTTGACCATCCATTAGCACATTGACTATTTGGTCGCCATCCCTAGTGCATGCCATTAGTTTGGATTTATTTTTATTTATCTTCATACCACACTTCTCTTGCAATAATTCATTTATATGATTCAGAGCATTTTCCATATCACTCTCATTTTCAGTTATCATCTGCAAATCGTATGGTACTGTACAGCTTGCCATTAACTTTTTTGCCATGACTGTTGGTATCTAAGAATTGTTGAATGGCTTCTTCAATGTAGATATTAAATAACAGTGGTGATAGTTCACATCCTTGTCTTACTCCCTTCCCAATTCTTGCTTCCACTCTTTCCTTGCCAATTAGTGCTGTCTGGTTCTTGTAAAGTTGATCGAGTATTCTCCTGTCCCTGTAGTCTATCTTCTGATTTCTTAGGGTTTCAAACAGCACCTTCCAATTTATTATACTACCACCTCCTAAAATATTTACTATTCCTCCTGAAACACCCTGAATACTGTACTCCAAATAATGTAATCATTGCTCGAGTCTCACAAATTGCCATCTTGTGTAAATATGTAAATACTGAGCGCTAGGAAATGTTCCCCGCAGTGACTACGGCCTTCTGACAGTTTAGTTGGCAGTACGGTGTCCTTGACAGGGTGAATCCCACACGTGTGGACTGTAGACTGTCGAAATCGTCAGTGTGTATTGCAATAAGCGAGCGTGTGTGTCATCAGCACTTCTAGCATCTGTTATGAATGGCTGTGATGAGTACAAAGTTTACTGTTTGTTTTGAAACAACCGACAGCCGTGCTGCCAACGTAACTGTCGATGCTAGCTCTCGCAGACGCTTGTAGGCACTGCGGAGAACATTCCCTGGCACCATGTATAACACAGTATATTATAGTGGGAGCTCTGACGCATCCCGAATGCGAAGTGGGGCTTTGCTCTTTTCAACGACTCCCTTCAGTGTACTGTAAATATAGTTATTACTTAGCTTTTGGAAAAACACTACACAAAGGTAATTGAATCGGTCATTGTTAGAAGGCACTAAGTCAATTTTTGTCGAAATTGAGATTTCCATGGATACGTATAGTATGAATGACGACGCATTTAGCTATGTTAAAAGGAACTAAGTCTGCCCGTTCAGTATGCTGTATCACTACTTGCTGAATTTAACGTCCAGTGTTAAAGAGGAGACTTTTTTGCTTCTATTTCCCCACTATTGCATTGCTAGCATTGCAAATATAGTAATATGCTATACAGAGGTCTATAAATCTGTATATTTGTCATAAAAATGAACTAACTACTTTTTAAAGATCTGGTCCATTGTTAAAGGGAACTAAGTCATAATTTTCTTTTTCTATTTTCTCCCTTTTAAAAAGGATAAATCCATTCAAATAGACCTCTCTAGAACATACATACATACATACATACATATTTATTGACGGCTTCCACCATTTTCTTTTATACCGGATAAAATACATTAACAGTGTTATTGCGGGCAATGACACTTACACGTGACAGCAACTATGCTTTACAATTTGTCAATTATCTCAATTCTTACAAAAATGACTTAGTGCCTTCTAACAATGACCGATTCAATTATAGTCTATATATTTGCATAATCATCTATCCACTGAGTCACAAACAGATATCCAGATTTGAGATGAATTCAACAGCCTTATTTGTTGCGAAGAGGAACTGCGGGTCACCATGGAATGCTCGTAAGGGCACGCTTGGACAATGTGCTGAACAGTTTGACGTTCAATACCACAATCACAGCGCGGGGAGGATGTCTTCCCCATTTATGTAGAGAATCGGCGCATCTACCACAATTAGTTCGTATTCTATTCAGAGTGGTCCAAATCTTCCTGTGTTTATCAAATCCTGGTGGTCTGGTTTTGATACAGGGCTTATTCAGTTGCTCCTTTGTAGCACTGGTTTGTCATAATTTAGTCCATCGATTACTTATATTATATTTATTGTTATTGACTTGGCAAGTTTGTAATGGAGGATGACGGGAACGGAGTCTCTTAGTGTTGATGGCAGGAATGTCTTTATGAATAGGGAGCTCAGGACTAGCAGTTATTTTCGTGAATTAACGCGCAAGTGAACATTCTCGTCACAGGGAAGGAGGCTCAATATGGCTCAGGATGGGAAGCCAGAATGTAGGCCTGTTATAATGCGCATGATTTGGTTAAGTTAAACATCAACAAGCCTCGTGTAAGCGCTGAAATATAGTGTAAGGCACTGATGAATAAATATGAAATGAAACGAAATACAAACATTGTTGAGTCAAACAAAATTACGACTGATCAAGACCGGTGCAAATGGGGACGTGATGACGCAGTGGCTTAGCTTCTCGCCTTTCACCCGGACGGCCGGGGGTTCGAATCCCGGTGACAGTGGGGTGGAATTTTTGCCTGAAAAATCACGTGGCGTCAAAACCAAAATGAGCCTGGTTGGTTCCGGCGACCCCAAATTAATTGGGAAAATCCGAGGAAAGTTTAAGACCGCTGCAAATATCTCCGATGTTTCGAAATCGCCTGATTTGAATTTGGAAACTAATTGATTAGTTCCAACGGCCAAGGCTCTTGACCTGCCAATGAATGAAATAAGGAAGCAGTCGGAAAGACCTCATGCTACAGTGTCGGGACTAGTTAGGTTAATTTATTGTTGTATCATTTTTAGCGTATATTCATTTATGAAAAAAAAATAGGCTAATGAGATCACCATTTGTCCGTGTGTGTGGGTATGGCGTATGTGAGTGTGTCCCCTTAATAACTACTAAACGGCTGGGGCGATTTCAATTAAACTCGGTGAGGTCATAGCACCTTTTTGGTCGACCCCGACCGTGCTCTTCAAATTTTATTACGTCTCACCAATCCAACATGGCGGCTGTGCGAAATATTTCACCGGCATTCTATATCTCCGAAACTATTACCGATATCACCCTGAAATTTTGCACGGTGATAAAGGGCACTACTAGAAGTTTACCTATGAGACTTTCAAAAACCTGTTAACTACAAAACGAACATGGTGGCCAACTGAATTTGAAACTTTTAAATAGACTGTTCTCGCCATTTAACCAACCAAACGCAATGAAACTTGGTACAGCAAATGTGTATACACATTGTAATGCACTGGCATCTAATTTAGTTCAATTGTTTATAAAACCTCAAGATGGCTGCTGTGCGAAATTTGAAAATTAAGTTTTTATTTCTTGTGTCGTAATCATGCGATCGAAGTGAAAGTTTGAATAATGAACCTACGCAATAATTTTCATTTAATGGTACATAACTCTATGACCTATACAAATAACAATCCAACATGGAGACCATCCGAAATATTTAGACGGTTCTCAAATCCCGCAACGCTAGACTGTGCTGGAAACACCACCTCATTGTGCAGAGCGGAAACACTCATGGCCAATCTGACTAAACACAAAAAAAATGATTAACGTTTCCTTTTCAGCACTCAGCTTCTTTGTGAAACAAAGAGGGTCATTTGGAGGCTGTATTAGTACAGAATTACGTGAGACTACAGTATCAGCTTCAATGTCTATCATAGTCAATGACAAGTAATTTCTCACTTTCATGTTCAGAAGCCATTTTACGAGTTTGACTTTGAGTTCCTGTGTGAACAGGAGAGTGGAGTGGGACTCACCTCTTCAACAGCCGCAGCGTCAGCTTGCTCTCCCACTGACGTCACAGGAGTCATCATGGCCACCTGAACTGAGAGTATTGCCGCTAGCAGCAGCACGCTCCATCGCGCGGGAATGAAACTCATGGCCTGCAACAGAGAAAGACTTTCCTTTAGACACAATCATGGAAATGGCGGGTCACATACGGTATTGCAAAACAGAACACATGGAAGGATAATGGTGATTTTGATCGGATCACAGCAAATGCCATCTGGGGTAACTGATAAATGTTAGACGTCATGCCACCATCAGGGACGTATATACATTTTTTTCGCGGGGGAGGCTGACTATCCTGGAAAATTGTGAGTATTCTCAGGGAATTGTTATCGCAAAATACCCAGAAGTATCAACCAATACCTTAGAGCATATAACTTGGTGTAATTATTTTAGATAAGAGTTAATTTTAAAATTCTAAGTTTGTATAGCCTAAAATTAGTGGCATTACAGAAAGAGTTGTAAAATACAACACAACGCACACATAAAATTCTATACTTATTATGGCCTAGGGAGTAAGAATGGCAAAAATTTAAATTTGTCACTTTATTAAGAAGAAAGGTAAACAGCTTTTTCTTTCTTCTTTTTGCGTTTTGCCCATTATAGAGCGCGCTTGAACTTGTTTTTCGGCTTGATGATATTCGCCTTCCTATCTTCCCAAAATCTCTTCATGAAGTCACTGTGCTGCTTCTTCCGTTCTTCTGTCCACTTGGTTCCAGTCCTGCCACTAGTTTTCACCCTAAACTTGTGCTTTGTTACTACGGTCCTGGGGGAGTGTGTGGGAAACTGAACTATTTTTCTTCTACCTGTTGTCTTTCTTTTTTTTCTTTCTTTCCTTGGGCGTGTCAATTATCGGAATTGTTCTCTTTTCTTCTTGATTATTACAGGCCATAATAGCTGAGCAGATCAGTGGACATTTCTTTGCTGATCTAGGTTCGTTATAGTGATTTCTTGCTATGCCGAATCGTGATCAGTGACACCTCTTTCCTTTTACTTTCTCTTTTCCGTAACCTGTAACAACTCTTTGTTTTTATTTTTTTATTTTTTATACAAATTGATAATTTATTTCTCAAAAGTACCGTACTGTGGTATTCTCAGTTTTACCTCACAAGGCTGAGTGTACCCCGTTCCATCCCTCAGACCAGAATTGAAATTTCTCAGCAGAGCCGGGATTCGAATTTGGACCTACGGGGCGGCAGCGAAGAAAGCTAGCCACTACACCACTAGTTAGTCTAATTTCAATCTTAATATTGTTTATAACTTAGCCAATAAGTTAAGATTAGGGTACAACCTAATTTACAATTATTTAATGCTTTTACCAAAGCAACACTTTCATAATTTTGATTGGCTTTTTTCGGCGGGGGGGGGGGGGGGGGGATGGAGCCCCCTCAGCTCCCCCCTTATGTACACCCCTGCTTAAAATGCCATTTAAAACAGTTTTCAAAGAATGGATACGATGCTGATTGTGCAATACTGTTATGTGATGTGTGCCAAGAAAACGGAGATTACATCACCTTCTCGATACTGGAGACGATTTACCCGTCAAGGTAAACACAGAGCCTGCTCATCTGAACTCGACTCACGTGGGATGCAACAGCGACCTCTGGCTCACAAGTGCACTTGACATGTGACAGCTGGGCCCTTGCTAGATCCCACATGACGATAATATGACGTGATCAGCCATGTCAAATGGAAACACAACTCACTTTCTTTCTCAGCAATAGCGTTGAGTAATAAACAGGTTAAAAGTTCCACCTGATCTATACTTTTTATTAAATACAAGCAACCCGTCTCGGCTTTGCCCGGGAACAGTTATGAATGCAAGGTGATTGGCTACTTTTAACCCAGGTCTTATAAGATTTCCTTGTATACATTAGTCTTTTTCCCTCCAGCAGTGAACTTGAAAGCTAGCTCGTGAACTATCGCCTCTGTAATTGAATGCAGATTGTTGGAAGAAATGAAAACGTAAACACACTTATAGTGGGCGATGTACTGAAGATTGAGATATGCTCTCGTGGACTATCTTTGTAGAACTTTTCATGCTGAGCAATTCTTACACTCATAGTACAGTATATACAGGGTGTCATTTATGTACTTGAGTACCCTTAAAGGGCGTGTAGGGGATGGGTATAGGATCAATTTGAGATAGGGAACCTGGTGTCGGAATGGCTCCTACCTAACCCCAGGAAACAGGTTTGTTTCAGGCCCCGCCCCTGTAAGGTAGGCAAGCGCGCCATGTGCTACTCTGAGGTCAGGCACTCTTTCGCTGTCAACGGTCTTGGCGTGACCACCGCTCAACGCTGCGTTAGCCGAGAGCTGCATTCCTCTTGTCAATTGATAGTTCCGCAGTCTTTAACTACTACAGAAGGAGAAACTAACCCGGGACCACCTGGGTACTGCGCCTCGCCGGTATCCTCACGGCTAAAGCAGCGTTGAGCAGGGTTAGCGCCATGACCGTTGCCAGCGAAAGAGTGCCTGACCTCAGAGTAGCACATGGCGCGCTTGCCTACTTTACAGGGACGGAGGGCCTGAAACAAACCTGTTTTCTGGGGTTAGGAGGCCATTCCGACCCCAGGTTCCCTATCTCAAATTGATCCTATACCCATCCCCTACACGCCCTTTAAGGGTACTCAAGTACATAAATGACAACCTGTAGATGTTTTTAGCGGTTTGCCCAGCGTAAGCTTAAAAAGCGCACGGACGCTAGTTTTTATTTCGACTTTTTCACTGATATCGTTACTGCTTGGCTTCCTTTTATCACAAATAAATTAATTTCTACAGAAACCTTCCTTGAGTTATCCTTTACTGAATGGTGAAAACCGCATCAAAATCCATCCACTGGTTCTCGAGATTATCCGTGACATCCAAGAATCGGGGACTTTGTTTTATTATACTAGGTAGAGATGATCACTGTGTGGTCATTGGTGGGACATGTTTCGAGGCCTAATTATTAGTTTTGGCCCCTTCATCAGCCGATATGAAGCCTCCGTGGCTTAGGCGGCAGCACACCGGCCTCTCACCGCTGGGTACGTGGTTCAAATCCCGGTCACTCCATGTGAGATCTGTGCTGGACAAAACGGAGGCAGACAGGTTTTTCTCCGGGTACTCCGGTTTTCCCTGTCAAAATTTCATTCCAGCAACACTCTCCACCATCATTTCATTTCATCTGTCATTCATTTAATCATTGCCCCAGAGGAGTGCGACAGGCCTCGGCAGCCGTCACAGTTCATATCCTCGCCGCTAGATGGGGGCTCCATTCATTCCATTCCTGACCCGGTCGGAGACTGGAAGCAGGCTGTCGATTTTCATTTTCATCAGCCGATATGAATTAATATGACACAAGATAATTGTTCAGCGTAACAATAAATGTCCCTTATCACTAAATCTTATATGGTGCACCATAAAGATACATTATTGAAAACTTGACCACGCCCCGTTCAAGCCTACACGTTAGTTTCTAACATTCCTGACGGAGCTGGGAATCAAACCTAGGGCCTCTGGATGGCGCGCTACCACGGGGCCGGCTCACAATAATAATAATAAGACTTTCACGCCCCTTTCCACTACTGCGGCTGGTGTGCTGGAATCTCACCCTCAAGGGGTTCGCTAATCCACACATTTAAGCACCGTCAAATGCCAGCTGAACCTTGAGCACAGCAGGCTTGCCAACCTTCCAGTGTGTTCTTACACTTGCCACCAGAACACTAATTCATGCCTAATCCGGTTGCACTCAACATGCAGCTTGATGGAGAGTAAAAGTGCTACTGATATTCACTTCGACTGTCTGTCAACATCTCAAGTGGGCTATAAAATATTGTAATGTATATTGTGTTCATTTCTATTCGTGTTTGCTAATTTGATTGAGTATGTGGTTGAATTAATGGTTGATTTTCGATTGAATGTACGGGCGACTACTATACAGTACTTTCATCGGCTTTTCCCAGTTAATTGGGGGTCACCGGAGCCAACCAGCCTCATTTTTTTTGTTTTGGCCGGGGATTTAAGGCCAGATGCCCTTCCTGACACCACGTGATTTTTCAGTTTCAAATTCCACCCCGCTGTCACCGGGATACGAGCCCCGGCCGTCCGGGAGAAAGACGAGCAGCTAAGCACACTCCACCATGTACGAGCGACTGAAGTAATGTATTTTTTGTTTGCTGTTTACTAGATCCTTGAATGTCACTCTTCTATTGTTTTTTCTCCCCAGTTTCTGAACTTTTTCTTCTATCTTTTCATTTATGTTTCTGCCTTTTTCCGTTTACTGTAGATAGTTTTGATTTTTCTGCAATAATTATTTTAATATTTCTTGTACAAAGGGATTGTATGAATGAATGCTAGAGGTGGGATGTTTGAGTGCATGTCTGTGTGGTTGTGGTTGTTGATATATAATAGTGTATTCCCGTTTTTGTTCGTGTTTTTTTTTTTTTTATCATTTCAAATGATCTTGTCGACTTCATCGTTATGCTTAGGTCTACCGTTATGCGTCACGGTTACGGCGTGTATGACGTCATCATGTTGTTCTGTGCATATGCACCGAGTCTAAGTTTACTCCTCGGGTCTGACGTTATGCGAACGGAGACGGCGGGTGCGTGACGTCATGCAGCCCCGCGCGGGAAGCCTAAGTTAAAGGGTAATGGAGTCTGTTGTGTCTGAGTTTTCTCCTGGGGTCTGGCGTTACGCGAACGGAGACGGCGAGTGCGTGACGTCATGCAGCAGAGTGCACGGGAAGCCTAAGTTAAAGGGTAATGGAGTCTGTTGAAAGAGCCCTCCTGCCTTTCTAATATGTGTAGCATTTGTAGCATGCGTCATTTGAAATGATATAAAGTCTAGTCTCTCAGACTGACTGCATCTTTTTGTTTTGTTTATACTTGTAATTTATATTGTTAATTATTATATTGTTACTAGTGAAGCCGATCTGTCTGACTATTAAGAATACATACATACATACCTCTACTTAGTATAAAACAAAATCCCCGATTCTTGGATGGCACGGGTAATCTCGAGAACCACTGGATGGATTTTGATACAGTTTTCACAATTCAGTAAAGGATATCTCGAGGATGATTTTTGTAGAAAATAATTTATGTGTGACCAAAGGAAGCCAAGCAGTAACGATTTCAGTGAAAAAGTCGAAAACAAACATGGCGTCCGTGCGCTGTAGCTTACGCTGGGCAAACTGTTAAAAATACCAATATACTATGAGCGTAAGAATTGTTCAGTATGAAAAGATGTACAAAACTTCCGCGAGAGTATATCTCTATCTTCAATACATCGCCCACTATAGTGTTTTTACGTTTTCATTTCTTCCAACCATCTCCATTCAATTACTGCTATAAACGGGCAGATGACCTCGTAGTTCTGCCCCTTAAAACAACAATAACTAACTACTGCTGTGAACTTTTCGTTCCATAAAACACACAGTTAAGTTAAGAATGAACGGAAGTGGGATTTGTGTTTCATGCACCTCGCCATTCTTAAATTACGTCTGTCAAGAATTCGTTTCAAATGCATTTCCATGATAATATAATTAATAGTCCAGTCAGTGATTTTAACCCATCATGCCGAGACGTAAAACGGATATAGGTCGTGGTTCTTTGACATCGAAAAAAAAACCCTTATAACGTAATGCATTCATACCTGTTCACGGGCGAAGCCGGAGCGGGTTGCTAGTACATATATATAATAATGTTGGGCTACGTCTTAATGCAAGCAAAGTGTGACGCAACGTAGACCTGTCTTAATTGATCTCTGACATGGAACTCCTTAGAGGCTGGGGGGAGTGTTTTCTGTACAGAACAATAACGTAGGTTATCAGACAGATCCCACACACACGGTGTCGCAAAGCCCCTAATTGAATCAACAACTACAGCATATGCATCAGAAACCGGTCTTGGAGGCTCGCCTCTTACAGAGTTACCACACGTGTAAACTGAGCGATACGATGTGACTTCAATGCTCGCTGTGAAACCGAACCTCCCTGAACACATTTGACTGGCGCTTGGAGAAGCCTCATAAAGAGTTGTTGGAACAGCATGGTCATCAGCCCCGTGTACGTGGGTTGTATTAGAGTCTTCAGTCGTTTGACTGGTTTGATGCAGCACTCAATGCCTCCATGTCCTGAGCTAATCGTTTCATTTCTGCATAGCTACAACACCCTACATCCGAGGCAATCTGTTTAACATATTCTAACCTTGGTCTACCCCAACAGTTCTTGTCCTCGACGCTTCCTTCCATAACTAGGCTTGCTATTCCTGGGTGTCTTAATATGTGTCCTACCAACCTATCTCTTCCCTTTATTATCGGTCGCCAGAAACATCTCTCCTCTCTCACTCGTCTTAAAACCTCTTCGTTTGTAACCCTATCTACCCATCTGATCTTCATCATTCTCCTGTAACACCGCATTTCAAATGCTTCAATTCTCCTCTCTTCTGCTGCCCCAACAGTCCAAGTTTCACTTCCATAGAGCACCACGCTCCAGACAGAGACTTTCTAAAATGATTTCCTAATACGTAAATCTATATTCGATGTAAACAGATTCCTTTTCTGTAGAAATGCTTTCCTTGCCCGAGCCAACCTACTTTTATATATAATCTTCGCATCGTCCATCACTGGTTATTTTGCTTCCTAAGTAACAGAAGTCTCCTACTTCCTTCAGCTTTTCACCTGACAATTCGATGTCCAAGAGGTTTTTGATTTATTTCGGCTGCATTCCAATATTCTTGTTTAACATTTATTGATTTGCATCATGGGGCCCAGGGGCCTCAGGTTTGATTCCCAACTCCATCAAGAATGTTAGAAACTAACGCGAGGGCTGGAACAGGGCGCACTCAGCCTCGTGGGGACAATTGAGTAATTATCTGACACACGTGGGTGTGTGTTGAATATGTCTGATGGCTTGTATTTCGGTGATGACTGTAGTAGTGAGTATTAGGGACAGGTGCCCCGGGACTTGAAGTAAGGTTCTATCCCGGCATTTTCCTGGAAAGGGTATGGAAAACACACACTCAGGACTGCCGGGATTCGAACCAACGCTCTCTGGGCTTGCAGCAGCTCCCCATGATACCGAATAAAGAGGAGAGCTACGCAATCATTTGTTATTCTATTTTCATTTATGAAAAAATAGGCTTGAGATCACCTTTTGTCCGTGTGTGTGTTTGTGTGTTTGTGTGTGTGTGTGTGTGCATCCGTCTGTGTCCCCCGCCTAATAACTTCTAAACGGCTGGAGCGATTTCAATGAAACTGGGTAAGGTCTTAGTACAATTGTGTGCCATGCCCTTCAAATTTTATTACGTTTCACCAATCCAACATGGCGTCTGTGCGAAATATATTACCGGCATTCCATATCTCCGAAACCATTACCGATATCACCCTGAAACTTTGTACGGTAATAAAGGGTTATACGAAAAGTTCACCTCTGCGCCTTTGAAAAACCTATTAGTACAAAACGAACTTGGCGGCGACGCGAAATTTATATATTTAAATGGACGTTTCTAGCGATTTAACCATCTGAGCGCAGGAAAACTTGGTACGGTAAATCCTTATACAAATTTTAATCCACTGGCATCTAATTTATTTCAATTGTTTTCATAACCTCAAGATGGCGGCTGTGCGAAATTATAAAATTAAGTTTCAATGTCTTGTGTCCTAATGATGCGATCGAAGTCAACGTTTGAATAATGAACCTCCGCAATAATCGTCATCTAATAGTACATAACTCTAGTGCCTACATAGCATATAGAAATGCAACATGGCGACCATCTGAAATATTTAGACGGTTCTCAATATCTACGAATCTATTACAGCAATCAAACTGAAATTTTGTATGTTGATATAGGAAATTAACATAAGGTAGGATATATGAAAGTAGGCTATTCAGTTCCTCACGGAAGTACTTGTTCGACAATTAAATCGATCGGGCTTCGCTACGGGTCATAAATAAATTAAAATGTGAAGGTGACAGTTAAAACAGGGGATAGGCGAGGTGCTGCGCAGAGGGAGATTAAGGATGGAACATTTTGGTCAACTACACCGCTCGGCGTTGACCGTGTTTTATAGGACAAATTTTGGTTTTACTCGCTAACCATTGGAGATACACGAAGAGTGATAAGGACCTTTCGGATAGAACATTGCATTTTAAACCTAGTGTATGCCATCAAAAGTTTTCTGTTTCTTAGCCTTCTCTTTTTATTTGAAATGAAAACATGAAAGTTTGAAACCAAAGGGTGTAGTGACGTCGCTAAAATGGTCGCCATCTTTAAATAGTGCGAAGTATCGAAATCAAAAGTAACCTATAAGTTGGCCAGCTAAATCAGCTACTTCCATGTAAAATTTCATGTAAATCGCACTAGTAGTTCTTTCGTGATTGAGTAATACACAGACACACAGACACACACCATGTCATTTTTATATATTGGTATAGATTTAGATTAGGATTTTTAATAATATGCATTTTAATGTGTAGGTGCACTGTTATTGGGGCGCACACTGAGCCCTGTTGTGTACCGTCAACAAATAAATTTATAAAAGGAATACAACCGGTCGTGCATTGGCGAATCCCCTGGGGCACTGGGAGGAGGTAATTTCACTGGCTCGTCATGAAGCCACGACCTGTTGTAATTTCTCAACTGTAAGATTGCTAGTTCTAAGTCAAGGACACCGGGGTTAACACGCCCGTTCGAAGACCGGTCTAGTGAGTAGGCCTACATTGCTCCACAGGACAATAATATCACATATTACTTTCGCTCTTTCCCAACAGCCACCGACCTTTCCGTGGTGAGCCAATCACACCTGTTGCATCATTCCGCTAAGAGATGGACTGGGAAGTCTCAATTACATAAGTGAATGCTGCGATAGTACACGCTTATTAGAAATACCAGGGTATTCTTTATTTTTCTAACAGGACACGCTTGAGAAATCAATAAGACCACATCGGTCTGACTCTGAGAGAAGGAGGATTACTTTTCAATCCTCCACCTGAAACAGATTTACAAGTGTCCTCACGAGGCTGAGTCCATCTTAAATCATGGCCAGGGTCGGGAATTATACTGCGTCAATGAAGTATAGGCCTATACGTATTATTATCCCAGGAATGATTTGGTTGGTTCCTCAGTTTAGGGTCTGCGACAATGTGGTCATGTAGCCTCGTGTACTTTGGGTGTGTGTAGAATCTGTCTGATAACCGGTGTTAATTGTGATGGCTGTATTAGTGTGTGTTATCTGTTTTTAATTCAAGCAAGGACTGCAGACATTCGATTTTCAAGTAGTTGCAACTTTTACTACCGTCAACGACCAACTAGTTCTGAACTTTGTTACTAGATGCCAACGCAGTCACCTCTTGGTGACGAACGTTGAAACCTAAGAGCGTTAGTCAAATATAACCTATAATTTTGCTTCACACAGATGTAATTAGTGGAAGGTTCTTTAACATGCCATAAACCTATGACATGGGACCGCCGGCTTTACTTTCCCTCCGAAGGAAGGCATACTGAGGGATTTTTAACGCTCTTAAAAATCGGAAGACTTCGGCCGGGTTTGAACCCGCGACCTTGGGCATAGAAGCTCAGTAGCTACCAACTACGTCACCGAAGCTGGCACGAGCTGTGAACAGAAACATAACTTGTTGCTACTTTTAATACAAGGGGGCACCACCATCATCTCTTTGGGACCCTTGACTTTCTGATGACGTTTCTTCCAATTGGTAATGTTAAGAATATTAACATCCTCTCTCTAAACGTTTACCAGGTCGTCGTAAAGGGGTCAGGCCGGTATTTTCTTCAGATTTCGTAACAATTCATTTTTACAGGTTGGGATATCAGTCCAACGCTAACCCCCAGCAATCCTGGAGGGCCGACCTTAGCTGATGGGTCCAAATTTTAACCCTTTATAGCAGGACTGCCCGCCGCTCCGCCCCTGCGCTGAGTCGCCAAAACTAGGAATCAACTCAAGCCATCTGGACAAAGAAGTGCGCGCGCATCCCTATTCAAAGCAGTTCGAGTCGTCTCACTAAACTAAACTATCATGAACTTTATTTCATACTTTGATTAATAATTGTGTCAAATGAACATAAATACTCACTGTTTGTCATTCATCCTGTATGAGTGCATTGAATATCATCGTACTTCTATTTTAAAGGGATTTATTATAAATATGTAAATTTATATTTAGTATGTATATTAAGGCTTTCATGGCCCGGATTACTATATAAATAATTCATGTTCCACCTATTTCAAATTGTACTTTTTTCCTCTATGGCTACAGAGCCTTGATTTGATCTCCTTTGATCGTCACTGGAGGAGTTTCCATCTGTTTTCTCGCTGTTGCCTGTTTGACGTTAGGTATCGTTCAGATACACTTCCCTTTTGTTTATGTTTCCTTATATCCATCTACCCCCCCCCCCCCTTTCTTTTGGACATCCTCATTCTTCGAGGAGTCTGTATATTTTCACCCCACCCCCTTTACCTTCTCCTTACTTACTACTCTGTCCGCCGTTCTACCATGGTCCATACAGTAATTTCTGGCAGCTGCTCTCTGGTGACGAACAGAGGAATTTATCTATATTTTTTGTATTTTTTTGTAATCTCATTGATATACATTTTTGGCCACATTGTTTGATTCCATTGAAAAAGGAGGCAAGGTTTCTCTGAAACGTATGGTTCTAATTTAATTTCACACGTCATTAGCAAAAAAAAAAAAACACGAATTATTTATTTTTAGTGTTTTATTTTTTTATCCGCTACAAATAAATATAAAAAACCTCAACAATACTAAGAAACTAAGGTCAGACAGCCACAAAACTCACCATATTGCACCTATGTTTTTTTTTAAATTTCCATAACCTCCCAAGTGTTATTAGCCCGCAAGTTCCCCAAACTATTTACAATGTGGCCCTTAGTTGAAAAAAGGTTGGGCAACTTTATATGTTAGTGGATTGTATATTAACCACCTGCTATGTCAACGAAATTTCTTTTGGAAATGTTAATATTTCATGAAACCATATTTTTCTATCTTCTTGAACTGAGATGCTTGATATTTTTTAACGAAAAACATTAAAACGTAAATAATAAAATATGAAAGAAATTAAAATTGAAAATAAATAAATGGTAAAAATTAATAAGCTTATACAATTACAAATAAAATAAAATACGCTTCTAAAATAGAATTATAAAAAATAAGATCATAAAAATTATATTACAAAATAACATTATAAAAACAATTAAACAAAAATAAAATAAAAAAAGATATCTAAAATAAAATTAATAAAGCAAAATTTGGCTAAACTAATTAAATTTAAATAATTACAAATAAAATATTTTTATAACAGTCTGCCCTATACAGGGTTAAAGCGTCAGGAGCTCGCTTTTCTGCCCTTACATTGCCAGGAGCCATCGCATTTGGTAGGAATATATGGCATTTCCTGTGTTCAATTAGCAATAAGCCAAGTGACATGGGTTGGCGTGTTTCAGTGTTTGAAGACAAGAGGCCAGATGAGTGTGAACGCCAAAAAATTAAGCTACGTCGAGTGGACCAACAAGAAAAGTGGCAAGTGTGACGCCAGATTAGAAGAAGATGGGCACAGATTGGAGGGGAGGAGATATGCCCTTGTGCCAGAACAAGAAGACGTTCTCCGCGGTGAACTAAGGTGTTATCAGAGACAAACTGGTTGGTTGGTTTCTTATTTTAGGGGCTGCGACAACGCGGTCATGTAGCCCCGTGTACTGTGGGTGTGTGTAGAATCTGTCTGATAACCGGTGTTAATTGTGAGGACTGTATTAGTGTGTGTTATCTGTTTTAATTCAAGTGAGGACTGCAGACAGTAATTTCAAGTAGTTCCTACCGTCCACGACAACTAGCTTGCGGACTTGGCTACTAGAGGGCAGTAAGCACCTGTCGAATCGAATATCTGGAGTCCTTACTTGAATTGAAAACAGATAACACACACTAATACAGCCATCACAATTAACACCGGTTATGAGACAGATTCCACACACAACCAAAGTACACGGGGCTATATGACCACGTTGTCACGGCCACTAAACTGAGGAACCAACTATCAATAATTAGTAGCCATCCAAGCATCGCCGGGAAAATCCACAGCCTGCTTCCAGTCTCCGACCGGGTCAGGGAATGGAATGAATGAAGCCCCCTTCTAGCGGCGAGTATATGGACTGTGCCGGCTGCCGAGGCCTGACACACTCCTCTGGGGCAGGGGCTTCATTCATTCCATTCCCTGACCCGGTCGGAGACTGGAAGCAGGCTGTGGATTTTTTTTCCAAGCATCGCCGGGCAAAACAGCTGATACCAGATATATCGCTTATGCAATGGCACGTTGAAGCGCGTTACGGCAAGTCATTGCTTCAGTGTCACTCATCAAAAGAGTAGAGCGGGAAGCAAACCTCTGGTTCAATGGACTCGAGTCCTCCAGGGTGACTTGGCCCTGTAGGACGTAATGAAATGGAAAGTAGCAACACACACTAGTCTGGCTGGTCTATAAATGTCCAGTAGTAAGTATCCTTATCCCCATATACTGCACACTTACCCACAGTATATCGTTGTTAATTGAGTTCGTCATGTAGCCCCGTGTGCTTGGGTGTGTGTGGTTAGGATTGGGAAGGAGGTGGCTGTAGTCTTATGTTAGGAACCATCTAAGCATTTGCCTGTAGTAGAAGTTGGGAAAGTCACTCCTAGAACAGCTGAGGTTGGAATTACGAGGCTGAGCGTTCCTCACGACTACCACCACATGATTGAAAAAAAAAAGAATGTTTTGGAGAGGTGGCTTCGGTGGCGTAGTTGGTAGCATGCTGAGCTTCTATGCCCCAGGTCGTGGGCTCAAACCCGGCCGATGTCGTTAGATTCTTTTAAGAGCGTTAGCAATCCCTCAGTACGCTTTCCTTCGGAGGGGAAATAAACCCGGCAGTCCCATGTCATAGATTTATGGCATGTAAAACAACCTTCCACTAACTAAACTTGTGTGAAGCTAAATTTGTAGGTTAGGTCTGATTAATGCTCTTAAGTTCCAACGTTCGACACCGGGCGCTGGTTGCGCTGGCATCTAGTAGTAGCCAAGTTCACAGCCAGGTGTCGTGGACGGTAGCATTTGGTAGAGAAAGTAGGAACTACTGAAATTATCGTCTGCAGTCCTTACCTAAATTAAAAGCAGATAACACACACTAATACAGCCATCCAATTAATACCGGTTATTAGATAGATTCTACACACACCCACAGTACACGAGGCTACATGACCGCGTTGTCGCAGCCCCTAAACTGAGGAACCAACCAATATTGTTCAGGGGTTGAAGATGTACACATCGCTTTTGAAAGGGCTGCATCGAACTATTTATGAGGACTGATGTTTCTGGGCGGGAATGATGTTTCTCAAATATCTTGAAAACGGTTGGTTCAATGTCCGTAAAACTTAGTTTCCTGAGCCCTTTGGGGACGTTCCGAGTTTTGCTTCTGGCATCGTGAGGCTTAAAATGAGCTTAGTATGATCAGTCTACGACCAATTTGATATTTCACCCATTGTAGCCCTTGCTTATGTGCTCAAGGGCCTACATCTAATGAAAGGCCAGAGATGTCCAAATTTTACAAAATATGGCTGAAGTCATTGTTAGATGATGTTTAAATGATAGCGTTCTGTCAAGTAAAACTCCAAGGTACTTTGGGTATTTGTTATGGAACAGACGTTTACCTTCAAAATAGCCGATATGTTTAGTTCATGGTTGACTAGGATGTTGCTCAGATGAAAGCATGTGGATTCAGCTTTGTTAGGGTTCGGTTGAAGTCCCCATTTACGGAAGTATTGAATCATTGCACTTAAGTCCTTCATTATTATTTCTTGAGTTGTTAAGAAAGCAACAACTCTGGCTGCTAGACAATCCTTGTGATCTCCTAGCACAACCACATCACTATGACTATCAGACAGACAGACAGGTATAGAACCATATAGAGTCTCTGTTTTAAATACCCCCCTCCCCCCAGGGGCTCACATCTAGTGGGAATGGGTTGGCGACCACGGGACCCCAGCTGAGTCCGGCATTGCTTCAACTTGTGCCGGGATCCACTCTGTCTTCTTTACTGTCGACCTCTCTTGGTCAACTCTCGTTCTCTTCCGACCCCGATGGTATTAGGATATCCGAGGCCTAAGGAGTCTTTCACTTTCCCGCCTTAATTGGCCCATGTCTCATCTTTCCTGATCTCTCATTCTTCGAGGGGGCAGCCTTCTTTTTCTTTTCATGTTATCTCCTGCCTTCTGCACAAGGCCCTCAAGGAGGCAGGGTGTATGTAGCCCCACCACTTCTGGTGCACCCTGGATATTGCTACAACCTCAAGAGCTCATGGCTGGTGAGTTCGGGAGTTGGCGACCCGGAGAGATTCCTGAGCTGGGTCCGTTTTGTCCCCTTTTTTCCTCTGGCCTTGGGGCGGGCTCTCTCCTCTTTCCCTTTCCTATCTGCCATTCAAGGCTCTCCTTCCTTCCAAGTCCCCCAATCTTCATTCTTCGAGGGTTGAGGGCATTTCTTTTCTTCCTGTCCTTTATTTGCCTTATCCTTTATTTGTTTACCATTTCTTCTTCTAGTTTGTAAGTCTGTAGTTAGTATTAGTTATAGTTTTCATTCTCATCTCATCTTTCACTATAACCCAAACCATTAGGTGCCGATAACCTAGATGTTAGGCCCCTTAAAACAACAATTATCATCATCATCATCAACATGTTTTAAACAATAGTCCTACTTGTACAAACCGACACTCACATATTTTCCTTACCGGACAAGCGAAGAAAGAGAGACAGTGTATGTCCTCCCAAATGGACGCCGGTACATGTTGTACCTGATAAACTAATGGTCATCAGTTCCTGCTTGCCACGGTGGGTTAGTGGTTATCGTGTCGGTTTACCAACTCCAAGCTTGCAGGTTCGCTCCTGGCCATGGTGAGTAATTTTTGAAAGGCGACAAAAATCACTACACGAATGTCATACGATGTTGGCATGTCAAAAAAACCTTTGAATTCAGTACGCCGTGTTCATAATGGCAAAATTAATCTCGGAAGTTTCCGCCAACACAAAGTTCCTCATTTCTCTACTAGAAAGCGCTATAGTGTTCAAGGAGCTTAGATATCTAACCTCCTTGACTTTCATAGTGATTCAAGGAACAACGAAATTCGACATGCAAGCTACCCTCTGGGTGTCAAATTACAAAGCTTGCACCCGGCACCCGACGCCATACGGTATTATTATTATAATAATAATAATTATTATTATTATTATTATGGTGTTTGATCTTATTGACATTATTTGCAGTTGGTATCCTTCCCTTGTGAGCTTGTGAGCTCGATGCACGCCGTTTAAACCGTCATGGCATGATATGACTCGAACCCAGACTGTCCTAGATGACGCGTGCTCGTGGAGAAAGGTCAGCAAAGAGAGAGAGAGAGTGAAATATGACGCTTTGTTCACACTTCTGCCATTTCACGGTTAATTTGGTGTAACCAGACGAAAGATGGCTCGCACGGAAATGTTACACTGTTATTAGCTGGAACATTGCTCCACTGCGGCGGGCTCATAACACCATGTGTTGGTATTATTATTATTATTATATAATACTATAATACTATAATACTATAATACTATAATATTATATATATATAATACGCTAAGCTGTATGTTTCACAAAACTCAAGCTCCTAAACCAGAGGGAGTTAGAAGGTGTGGTTTGTACCAAAATCTTCCAAATCGTCTCAATAGTACAGGAAAAATCTTGCATTTCTTGAAAAGTCCACGGAAATATATTTATTTGTTTATAAATTGCTTTTAAACAAATAAACAAGACGATAGCCCCTGGCAGAACTGTGTACAGCTGCATAGCACTAGCGCCGGGTGGGTAGTCTGTACATATGGGATGCACACAACCCACAATTTGTTTAAAAATCGTGTTTAAACAAATAAACATATTAATAGAAGCCCGCATAACAGAAAAGCCAGGCGGGTGGTTTATACACATGCAAGAGTTCTCGCTGGTATTATTATTATTATTATTTATTTTTAATTATTAATAATATTGTTATTATTGATGGCGGCCTCATGGTGTTGTGGTAGCACCCTGACTCTCACCCGGAGACCCCCGGTTCGATTCTCAGGATTTTAGGAATTTTTGAAACTGACATGAGGGCTGGGTCGCGATGCACTCAACCTCGTGAGGAGAATTGAGTAGCTGTCTGTCAGTGAGACCATGATTAAGGGCAGTGATGCGTCACTCCGCAATGTGCTGAACAGCGGTCTTTATTTACTATGCTTCGACCCATACAGGATCACATAAATCAAGTTATGATCTGTTGCTGTTATTTTTCTTGGTCTTCCAGAATTCTTTCATCATGTCGCTATGTTTAGCTCGACGATCGTCAGTCCATTTTCCCCTAGGTCTGCTGGGCTTATCTTCTGATGCAGCTTCCCAAGTGTACATCTTATATCTGAAAGTTTTGCGGTCTTCGATATCTCTGGGTGTGATGTTGGCGTTATTGAGATCAGTTTGGACTTGTTTAATCCAAACCATTGTCGTCTTTAATTTTTGTGAGTACATCAATATTTTCTTTGTTAATCGGTTGTCATCTAGCCTCATAATGTGTCCAGAAAATTTCAAGCGTCGTTTACGGAAATCGGTTTCAATATTTGAATATTTTTCTTTGATCTTGTGCGATTGTAAACGATATCCTTCATCTGTAAGTCTTGGGCCAAGAATTTTTCGGATGATTTTCCTTTCAGCTTTCTTGATGTTTTCAAGATCCCCTTTAAAATTGAGGTTTAAGGTCTCACTGGCGTAGAGTGTTTCGGGTTTGATGACCATCGCGTAATGTCGAATTTTAGTGTTAATGCTCATGCATTTTTTGTTGTAGATGTTAGCGGTTTACCCAAATATGCTTTCCGCATTTTGAGTTCACGTGTTCTTTGTGCTATTCTTTCTGTGCCTGTAGGTTCAATAATTTCACCTAAGTATTTGAAATGATTAACCTTGTTGATTGAACCGTATTTTGTTATCAAAGTTTGGGTTTCAATGTCTTTTGTAGCCATGAATTCAGTTTTTGTGAAGGAGATTTGCAACCCTACTTTCCCAGCACATTCTTTGAGGACTTCAATCTGTTGAATTGCCGTTCGTTCATCTCCGGAGAGGATTGCCAAATCATCAGCAAAAGCTAAGCATGTAACATTGATATTATCCTTCTGTCTTCCTAACACGACAGGTACTATTATTATTATTATTATGTATTACCAGGGCTCGATTTGAGGCAGAACGCACCGGTACCTCTCTTTAGTGAAAAAAGAAACTATAGATAAAAACATTTATTGAAGAGTAAGGAGAGATCAAAAGACAAGAAGTATGATGATAGCTTATTGATGTTTTTGACAATCTTTTAGGATGGGCAGACAACCTCTAATCATAAAACTGGCTTGCCGCGGTGGGTGAGTGGTTAACGTGTCAGTCTACTAACCCCATGCTTGCAGGTTCGATCCTGGCCGTGGTAAGTGATTTTTGAAAGGCGGCAAAAATTTACAACACGCATGTCATACGATGTTGGCATGATAAAGAACCCATTCGAATTCAGTAGGCCGTGTTCTTAGTGGCAAAATTAATCTCGGGATTTTCCGCCAACACAAAGTTCCTCATTTCTCTACTAGAAAGCGCTAAAGTGACTTTCATAGTGATTCAAGGAACAACGAAATTCAACATGCAAGCTACCCTCTGGGTATCAAATAACAAATCTTGCACCCGGCACCCGAGGCCATACGATATTATTATTATTATTATTATTATTATTATTATTATTATTATTATTATTATTATTATTATTATTATTATTGTCATAAAACTGTACTTTCTTACTGCTTTTATTACTTTACTGCAACCCATTTTTGTACTTGGTTTGCAAAATAAAGTTTGGATTTAAATAAAATGTTCAAGTTTAGGCTATGTATAATCTTAAGATTTCTTATTTTCTATCCAGTAATTTGGAACCCCCCCACCGCTACATCCCACGGAAGGTTACAGTCCCGGCTAATCTATCTCTAGATATCGAGCACTGGGTATTACTTCTTCTTTCTTCGATTCGGCCAACTAGGGACCACGTCAGTTCAACTGTCTCTTCCTCCGAGCTCTAACTACCGCCCAGTGTTCCCGCATTCGTCTGTGGTGTTGTTCTTTTCTTTCTTGGGACCACGCCTTCCCTGTCTTCAGCTTCGGCTTTTCCTGGGTAGGCCTATTATTATTATTATTATTATTATTATTATTATTATTATTATTATTATTATTGTCATTATTATTATTATTATTATTATTATTATTATTATTATTATTTGATATTACTATGCCGTGATAAAATGCTCATCAGCAGAGAGAGATTGGCACAGATTGCTGTCTACAACTCTGAGCTGCTAAAACTTAAAAAAAAGAAGAGGAACCGAGAAGATTGGTTGTTGAAGACAGTGAGGATTAATGTTAAATGAAATTGACTGAGACCTCTGGTCGTAACAGTGGCTCCACCCTCAAGTAAGGCTGAACAGGCAGTTCCGGGGTGGCCTTAAGCCAAGTATAGGGTTTGTGGGTTTTTAGAAGGTAAGAATCCTGCACAGTTGTAAGTCCGGAAGCTTGCAATCTGTCTTTTGAAGATTTCCCCACGGTTTCCCTCGAAAAATTAAAAAAATAATATAAAAAAGAAGAAAAAAAATAAAAAATTGAAAAAAAGGTGTTACTGCTATTATTATTATTATTATTATTATTATTAGGTATTGCTATTATTATATTTATTATTATTATAGCTATGGTTTTAAGAGACTAAATTATATTACACCATCACTACTTAATAAACTACCACCTGGATTGTCGAACATGAACAGCAAACAACTAGCTATACGTCGCATTAAAAACTATTTCCTAAATAAACAGTAACTTATAACATAAACTTATTATAATTACTATATGTTGTTGTTGTTTGAGTCTTCAGTCTTTTGACTGGTTTGTTGCAGCGCTCCATGCCTCCCTGTCCCGAGCTAATCGTTTAATCTCTACATAGTTACCACACCCTACATCCGAGGCAATCTGTTTAACATATTCTAACCGTGGCCTACCCCAACAGTTCTTGTCCTCGACCCTTCCTTCCATAACTAAGCTTGCTATTCCTGGGTGTCTTAGTATGTGTCCTACCAATTTATCTCTTCTCTTCATTAGCAGTCGCCAGAAACATCTCTCATCTCCCACTCGTCTTAATACCTCTTCGTTTGTCACCCTATCTACCCATCTGATCTTCATTAATCTCCTGTAACACCACATTTCAAACGCCTCAATTTTCTTCTTTTCTGTTGCACCAATAGTCCAAGTTTCACTTCCATAGAGCGCCACGCTCCAGACAAAGGCTTTCAAAAATGACTTCCTAATACCTAAATCTATATTCGATATCAACATATTCTTTTTCTCTAGAAATGCTTTCCTTGCCTGAGCCAACCTACTTTTTATATCCTCCTTGCTTCGTGCATCACTGGTTATTACTATATTACTATTATTATTACTAATAAAAGTACGACCACAGGCTCAGTGCTACCTCGCCATTGTTTTCACAAAAATCACGGCTTTAATTCATAAAATCACATGATCTGGATTATGTATTTTGTTAAAGAAAAGAACAGCGTCAATGTACCCATCCTGCTTATCGCGAAATAAGTGAAGATACCGCACATGATAGCCGTGTTGAGTCCGGGGATCAGTGGTTGGAATCCCGCCGCTAGCAGTGGTCACTCTCCCGCCAGACCAATGCTGGGATAGTACCCCAATAATTATAGTCACACACGCTAGTACAGACTAATGACCAACATGGTAACACAATAAAAGGCTACTCACTGGCGTGTGGTCCGCTGAGAAGGCACTCGGCATCTGCTGTGTACCGCGCGCGCCTGGCTTATTTGAGTCCCCTCTATGTGGGTCATAGCTGACCATTGGGTCAAGGAGACATCACCGCCCCGGGGAGGGACTTTTAACATCGCGCAGTTGGTAACAAGGAGGGTGCTGCTTGGAGGAAGGAAGTAGCTTAAGCTCTAACTTGCATGGGACAATGACCCCGACATCTCTCGTCTTAAATTATTTCATGAAATGTCTGTCCAAATCCCACATCGTCAAACATCAATCGTGAATGGATATAGAATTGCTTCTATTGCTTCTCAGTGGCTTATGACGTAGTTGGTGGCATACAGAGCTTCCATGCCCAAGATTGCAGGTTCAAACCCGGCCGAAGAGCGTTAAAAATCCCTCAGTATGCCTACCTTCGGAAGGGAAGTAAAACCGGCTGTCCCATGTTATAGATTTATGGCATGAAAAAGAACCTTCCACTTGTGTGAAGCTAACATTTGTAGGTTAGGTTTGATTAATGCTCTTAAGTTCAAACGATCGTCACCAGGCGCTGGTTGCGGTGGCATCTAGTAGTAGCGAAGTTTACAGCAAGGTGTCGTGGACGGTAGCATTTGGTAGCGAAAGTAGGAACTACTTTAAATTATCGTCTGCAATCCTTACTTGAATTTGAAAAAAGTGACAGTCAGTCTGAAAGACTAGACTTTGTATCATTTTAAATGCTACAAATGCTGAAAAATGCTAGAAAGGCTGGAGGCTTCTCGCTTCGCTCGAAGCCAAAAGACTCTTGACATGTTAGAAAATTATCTGCATAATACTTATCTTGCTTTATAATACTTTACCTTGTTTCAAATTACTCACGAACGGCAAGGGCAAAGCAAGGTCAAGCGCGCGGGATGCCGTCACGCTCACCAGAGCACGCGGGGACGTGCCCCTTCCATCCAGTCTAAAAACACTTATAGTGGGCGACGTATTGAAGATAGAGATATGCTCTCCCGGACGTTTTTGTAGAGCTTTTCACACTGACCAATTCTTACGCTCATAGTATGTTGATATTTTTAACGGTTTGCCCAGCGTAAGCTTAAGAAGCGCACGGACGCCAAGTTTGTTTTCGACTTTTTCACTGAAATCGTTACTGTTTGGCTTCCTTTGATCATACATAAGTTATGTTCTACAGAATCGTTCCTCGAGATATCCTTTACAGAATTATGAAAACCGCATCAAAATCCATTCAGTGGTTCTCGAGATTACCCGTGACATCCAAGAATCGGGGATTTTTAGCCTACTTTCGATTTTTGCAAAAAATGAAAGTAGACTTATGAGATCTACACAGGGCCAAAAATTGTGTGTCTGTCTGTGTGTGTATATGTGTGTGTGTGTGTGAGTCTCTGTGTGTGTGTGTGTGTGTGAGTGTGTGTACTCTGAATGCCTGTCCTCCCTATCAATTCGAACACGGTGAAACCGAATTGAACGAAATTTGGTACAGATGTAGAACAAGCAAAGGGCACCTCAGTGTCATGTTTTATATCGCCGCCATCATTACCAAAACTGAATGGCGGCCACTCAAACGTTCAAACCGTAAAATCAAATAACGACTAACCAAATTATCCGACCTCTACCAAATTTGGTAACAACATACCTTCATATAGGCCGCGTTTTGTGACCAAACTACAAGGTCATCCGCCGTACCATTTCAGGATGGCGGCCGTGCGAATTATGCAAACCTTATAATAAATATCATGGGACCCACAAGTACCGATTATCCAGCCGAGAATCGTTTTAACTGTGCTAAAGGAAGAGGCACGTTCGAAATTAAAAGTTTATTTTGTAATACTATAGTGCAGAAGTGATTTTAAGAAGCTGAGCCGTCTCAGTAAAAATACAAGATGGCAGCGGATATCTTGTGCCTGACTTATATTTCACTAATTTGAGTATTGCATGCAATATAGCGTACTGATACAAAATAAATAAACTTTGTATGAAATGCTTTATATATAAATAATATACTCCACTGATGAAATCGTTAAGTCTAAATCATTATTTGCTAACAAGTTCTATGTAAGTCATTTTATAGAGATCAATGTTCGTTGGCACAAATGTCACCGTGGTAAAGCGTTGGTCTATCATTCATATGCCCATGGTTCAAACCCCATCAGGGTTAGGCTTTTTGCTTGAAATTTTACATATTTATTGCTTTGTAATACTCAGACGTTTTAAAATTAAGCGTTATATTGTGCATATTACGGTGGAAAATATATATTTAATTAAAACATAATTCGCCAGCAGATTTGCTCGAGTCATCTAGCAGCCAAAAAGGTAACTGCACGCCGGACTGCTTATTAACTTCCAGATTTTATTGAAAAGTTTCTTCTTATGGCCGCTAGAATGCACTCGCCCTGTTAGGATTATATTGTTCGATACTTCTCCACTAGATTTCACGACTGGTCTACATGGGACTCCATTGATAGTATACCATTGGCATTCTATGCGCATCGAATTTGAAGAATGACAACATGATATTCTATGATACATTTTTACTTCTTATTTTAAAGGGTTTGTAACGGCCTATTGTGCGTTATTTGAAAATGTTATTTGAAGTAAAGAACAAAACGATTTCACATAGTAACTGAATTCTAGCCGTTGGTGCTAGTTCAGGTTATTAATACTTTTATTTCAGGCAAATAACAATCGAAATATCCGCATAGTTTGTATACACACGTCTCTGTAGGGTCATGGAAAGATTTGTTAATTCAATTAGGGTTGTGAAAGCCATGCACAACCAGACGTGTAAAGACATGCCTCAACTCAAAGTTGGATGTTGCCCACGGCAGGTCGATTATGTAATAATAATAATAATAATGTTATTGGTTTTACGTCCCTTTTGACCACTGCTGCTTTTAGAGACGCCAGGGTGAAGGAATTTTGGCCCGAAGGGGATCTTTAACGTGCAGTAAATCTACTGACACGGCTCCCTCACATTAGTGCACCCTCAAATGCCAGCTGACTGCGCCAGGATACGAACCTGCAACCTAGGGCCCAGCAAGCGAGAACGTTACCGCTGAGCCACGCAGCCAGTCCGGTCGATTATGTCTCCAGATCCATAACATTCTTGAGATACTTCTTATCTTTCTTTCTTTCTTTCTTTCTTCAATGTTGGTAGCAGTTTTTTTTCTAGCTTGTGGCGTTTGGTAGAGGTAAATAGTTTCTAAGGTCTTCAACCAAGAAATTATTCTATTATACTCTTTGATAATAACAACGAGTTATAACTATACTCATACATTTAGGAGAAAGTAGGCTATATATTCTTTACTGAACATCTTGTTGTCTTATACTAAGGAAGTAGAGATTGTCGGGGTACACATGCACCAAGCGGTACTATGACGTCACACACCTCAGTGCATCTGAGTACATTTCGTCCCGTCACCGTAACGTAACGCCAGACCCCAGCGTAACGACGAAGTCGACAAGATCGTTTAAAATGTTAAAACAGATAACACACACTAATACAGCCATCACAATCAACACCGGTTATCAGACAGATTCTACACACACACAAAGTACACGGGGCTACAAGACCGCGTTGGCGCAGCCCCTAAACTAAGGGACCAACCAACCAGAGAATCAAGTTATACCTTTCTAGAGAAGTGCCCTAGAAGTGGAGATCGGTACCTTCTTCAATTTGAGATGTAAGTTACATAGAGTTGTTGTTGTTGTTGTTGATTAATGAGGGAATTTGAGACATAGCGGTCATGTAGCCCCATGTATTTGTGTGTGTGTATAATTTGTCTGATAACCGGTGTTAATTGTGATGGCTGTATTAGTGTGCGTATTTGTAAATCAGATGTGGACTGGAAAGGAGGCGGCCGTGGCCTTAAGTTAGGAACCGCCCCTGGAGTAGAAGTGGGAAACCACAATAAACCACTTTTAGGATGGTGGAGGTGGGAGTCGAACCCACATCTTCTCAGTTTTGCCTCACGAGGCTGAGTGTACCCCTTTCCAGCCCTCAAACCAGAATGACATTTCTTGGTAAAGCCGGGAATTGAACTCGGGCCTCTGCGGTATCAGCTATGAGCCTCATAAAAAGCCATATTTCGTACTGCTATGACCACCCAAGCCCGCGAAAAAGTTGGTTTACAAAATTGAAAACAACTATTTTAAGAAACGTCAGATCATATTAACACTTCATATACGCGATAACAATAAGTTCCTTTAAGATGTATTAAAGTTACGTTACGATCAGATCAACACTTTTAACGTAATGATCATTCTAAGTGAGCGCTCCGTAAACTTGGTAAGAAAGCCGGCAGTTTTTTTGGTTCAATCTGCTATAAAATTTTAACGAGATACAATCCAAATATTTACTCTATATCGTTAAACGACAAATAAAACAAGGGAAATGTTGGTGTAGGTTGTTCTTATGTAAGACTAAGGGTAACGGTTTTATTGGCTCTAATATCGAGTATCAATACTTTTTTCCCCTACATGTAGTTACTACGCAACCGTACATAGAGAGACAGGTTAGTGTTGGAGGTCCCATAGCGTTCGTGGTTGGCATTGTGGGTTTAGTTTATGTTTTAGAGCAATTTTGTCTTGTATATACAGTATTTATATCTGATGATGCTCGCTAAACAAGCGAAACCCCACCATTTGCTAGACAGGTGTGTTAACACTTGTTTCAGATAGTAGGGTGATAATAATAATAATAATAATAATAATAATATCGTATGGCGTCAGATGCCGGGTGCAAGCTTTGTTATTTGACACCCAAAGGGTAGCTTGCATGTTGAATTTCCTTGTTCCTTTAAGCACTGCGAAAGTCAAGGAGGTTAGATATCTAAGCCCCTTGAACACTATAGCGCTTTCTAGTAGACAAATGAGGAACTTAGTGTTGGCGGGAACTCCCAAGATTAATTTTGCCAGTATGAACACGGCCTACTGAATTCAAATGGGTTCTTTGACATGCCAACATCGTATGACATTGTGTCGTAATTTTAGCCGCCTATCAAAAAAATCACTTACCACGGCCAGGAGGGAACCTGCAATCTTGGGGTTAGTAGACCGACACGCTATCCACTAACCCACCGTGGCAAGCTAGTAGGGTGATAAAAGGGGCAGATGATCTAGCAGTTCCACCCCTTAAAGCAATAGCAACTAACTTTGCGCGAAATCTAAAATCTAAAATGAAAAACCTAAAATCTAAAATCTAAAATCAAAAATCTAAAATCAAAAATCAAAAATCAAAAACCTGAAATCTAAAATCTATTTTTTTAAATAAATTGATTTATTAATGTCATTTATTCTGGTAACCAATACAAGAGCAATTGAGGGGATGGGTGCAAAAACCACTTAAGTAGTTTTTCCGGCGAATTAACTTTTTTAACGAAGCATCTAGCGTTGCCATAACAAAATAATATTTGAAGGGTAGATAAAAAACAGATTGAGGATTATAAATTAAAAACGCAGACATTTACAGTGTTTAAAAACTTTGGAAGTGATTTTCTCAAAACAGTGTTTTATATTTGAAAGAAAATATTAAATTTGTTTTTCAAAAAATGAACAGTCTTTTGTTTAATTTTCCAAGTATTGTATGTCTCAATTATTTTTAGCCTATTTTCAATTTTGAAAAAAAAAAAAAGGCTTATGAGATCACCTTTTGTCCGCGTGTGTGTGTGTGTGTGTGTGTGTGTGTGTGTGAGAGAGAGAGAGGTGTGTGTGTGTCCCTAATAACTTCTAACCCGCTGGAGCGATTTCAATGAAACTCGGTAAGTTCATAGCAATATTCCGAATGACCCCGACCGTGCCCTTCAAATTTTGTTACGTCTCACCAATCCAACATGGCGGCTGTGCGAAATATTTCACCAGCATTCAATATCTCCGAAACTATTCCCGATATCACCCTGATTTTTTTTACGGTAATAAAGGGAACTACTAGAAGTTGACCTATGTGACTTTTGAAAAACTGGTAACTACAAAACCAACATGGCGGCCACGCGAATTCGCGACTTTTAAATAGACGTTTCTCGCGATTTAACCAACCAAACGCAATAAAACTTGGTACAGTATATGTTTATACACATTGTAATGCACCGACATCCAATTTCGTTCAATTCTTTACATAACCACAAGATGGCGGATGTGTGAAATATTTCACCGGCATTCTATATATCTGAAACTATTAGCGATATCACCCTGAAATTTTGTACGGAGATAAAGGGGACTACTGAAAGTTCATCTATAAGACTTTCAAAACCCGGTTAACTACAAAACGAACATGGCGGCCAAGCGAATTTGAAAATATTAATAGACCTTTCTCGCGATTTAATGTTCCAAACGCAAAGAAATCTGGTACAGGAAATGTTTATACACATTGTAATGGTATCTAATTTAGTTCAATTGTTTACATAACCTCAAGATGGCGGCTGTGCGAATTTTTAAATTAAGTTTTTATTTCTTGTGTTGTAATCGTGCGATCGAAGTGAAAGTTTGAATAATGAACCTACGCAATAATTTTCCTTTAATGGTACATGTCTCTATGGCCTATACATTTAACAATCCTACATGGTGACGATCAGAAATATTTAGACGGCTCTGAATATCTACGAATCTATTATAGCAATCACTCTGATTTTTTTTATGTTCATAGGGGCTATAAACATATGTTCACCTATAGGACTTTAAATAACCTGGTGATCACAAATCCAACATGGCGGCGACGCGAAGTATAAATATTCACATGGATGTTTCTCGCAATTTAACCATCCGAGTGCAGTGAAACTTGGTACAGCAAATCCTTATACGAATGTTAATCCACTGGCATCTAATTTATTTCAATTGTTTCCATAACCACAAGATGTCAGCTGTGCGAAATTTTAAAATCTCCTTGTTACTTCTTGTGTCCTAATCATGCGATTGAAGTTTGAATGCTACACGTACACAATAATCTTCATATAACATTACATAACTCTAGGACCTACATATATAAATTCCAACATGGCGACCATCCGAAATATTTAGTCGGTTCTCAATATCTACGAATCTATTACAGCAATCAAACTGAAATGTTGTATGTTGATAGTGGCAGTTAACATAAGTAGGATATATGAAAATAGGCTGAATAGTTCTTCACGGAACTACTTGTTTAAGTTAACTTCATGAATGAGGTTCATACTCTAGGGATAATATGTTGGAATGTATCTGCCGAGTTTCATCCAGTTTCATCACATAGTTCACGAGATATTGGGTTTTCCTACCATAAAAGCAAACTTTCTGGATAGCAGCTTTGAATATTAAACACTCAATGAGCGCATGGTTTCAAGTAATACGCCTCATCTGTGCCGAAACGCTGAATTTAGTTATAGAACCTAACAGATATATTGAGAAAGGTATTGTCTTTCATTTAAATGTTAAAAAAAGTGACATCTGACTGTGTCTGAGCCCCTTTAAGTTGTTATTTCACCCATCGCCTCAATTCTGTTAACAGATTACAAAGGCAAAACTGAAAGATGGCGTCTAACATTTGAATACAAGGTACTTAGAATACTCAATTTCAATAGTTGTCAGTCAGTTGTTAACTGTTTGGTGGTTCGAGGTTTGGTGAATGTGGTTACACTGCTGCCAACCTTCAGCAACACATTATTCGTTAAGTTCAAGGAGATTTCATCGCTTCACCTACTGGTTAGACCAATATCTCACTTAGGCCGGCATTACACTATTAAATAAATTTGTCAAAGATCTTTGTTAAAAGATGGGTATTGGGGAAATCCATCCCTATATTATTCTGCTAAGGTCCCATTCCACTTTTGTACCGAAAATAAGGTCCCATTAACACCTACCTACTTATATGGGGTACCTACAGGTTCAGCATAACCCAATGCGTAAGCGAAACGCACTCACTTACTCTTTAAATGCCTCACAATTAAATAAATACCTTAAAACATGTATATTTACAATGCAATAATGAAAGAATGCAACACGGTAACCATGGTAACAGAATCTCACAGGTCCATCTATTTCTGTAAGACGCAATGCAATTCCAATTATTACATTACTGTGAACGTTTCTAGACGGTTATAAGGTTATCATTGAACCAAATTAAGCTGTAAAATTCATCAATACATACAGTATAATGCGCTTAAGGGGGTCAAGGGGCACTCTAGATTTTTTCACGCAATTTTCACGTGTGAGTGTGGTACGAAAGGTCTTTTTCACTCGACTCTAAAGGGTCTCCGAAAACCACATTTAAAGGCCCTGTGATATTCCCAGAAAACTAACTTCGCTCTGATGTACCTATGAAGGAATGACAAACCCCTAACCACTGCACCAGTAGCTGAATTGATAAAGTCTGATTATTCATACCAAGGGTAAATCAGTCATAGCATTCATGATTGCTAAATGTACTCTTTACAACTAGAATATTCGCTTGGCTGCCATGTTCGTTTTGTACTATACAGGATTTTGAAAATTACATAGATGAACTTCTAGTAGTGTCTTTTATCGCCGTACAAAATTTCAGGGTGATATCGGTAATAGTTTCGGAGATATAGGTTGCTGGTGAAATATTTTGCACAGCCGCCATCTTAAGGATATGTAAACAATTGAACTAAATTAGATGCCAGTGCATTACGATGTGTATAAACATTTGCACTTGGATGGATAAATCGCGAGAAAATTCTATTTAAAAGTCTCAACTACGCTTGGCCGCCAAGTTCGTTTTATGAACAGGTTTTGAAAGTCCCATAGGTGAACTTCTAGTAGTGCCCTTTATCACCGGACAAAATTTCAGCGTGATATCGGTAATAGTTTCGGAGATAAAGAACGCCGGTGAAATATTTCGCACAGCCGCCATGTTGGAATGGCGAGACATAATTAAATCTAAAGGGTACGGTCGGGGTCGGCCAAAATGGTGCTACGACCCTACTAAGTTTCATTGTAATCAGTACAGCCGTTTAGAAGTTATTAGGGACACACACACACACACACAGACAGACTCACACACAGACAAAAGGTGATCTCATAAGCCTATCTTTTCATAAATTAAAATAGACTAAAAATAGGCTTATGAGATCACCTTTTGTCCGTGTGTTACTAGAAATTCACCTATGTGACTTTCAAAAACCGGTTAACTACAAAACGAACATGGTGGCCAAGCGAATTTGAAACTTTTAAATAGACTTTACTCGCGATTTAACCATCTAAACGTGGTACAGAAAATGATTAAACACATTGTAATGCACTGACATCTAACTTAGTTCAATTGTTTACATAACCTCAATATGGCGGCTGTGCGAAATATTTCACCGGCATATTATATCTCCGAAACTATTACTGATATCACTCTGAAATTCTGTACGTTGATAAAGAGCACTGCTACTAGTTAATTTATGGTAATTGTAAAGAGCCTGTTAACTACAAAACGACCATAGCGGCCAAGCCCAAGTTTAAACATTTTAATAGACCTTTCTCGCGATTTAATCATATGAACGCAGTGAAATATGGTACAGCAAATGTTTATACACATTGCAATGCACTGGCATCTTATTTAGTTCAATTGTTTTCATAACCACAAGATGGTGGCTGTGCACATTTTTAAAGTTAAGTTTTTATTTCTAGTGAATTAATCATACAATCGAAGTGAACGTTTGAATAATGAATCTACGAAAAATCGTCATTTAATATTACATAGTTCTCTTGCCTACATATATACAAATCCAACATGGCGACCATCCGAAATATATAGACGATTCTCAATATCTACGAATTTATAAGGTGTGTTCAAAAAGCAACGAGCCGAAGGCTGGAATGCGTAAACCGGTGACGATATCGGCTAATCGTGGCGTGTGTAACGAGGTGTGGTTCCGACCAGAGCGTGGAAGGTCACAGCCCGGCGCTAGAGGGCACGCGTACACGTCACGTGACGATACAAAGCGAGCAGCAGCATGCATCAATCGTCCAACGCTGCCAGTCGCATTGCAAACATTGACATGGAGGCGTCAACCGAAGAGCAAAGAGGTGTTGTTAGGTTTCTGACAGCGGAAGGAGTAGGGGGAATGGACATTGCCGAATGTCACAAGTGTACGGCGAACACTGCATGTCCCTTGCAAGGGTCAAGGCGTGGCACAAGCGCTTCAGGGAAGGACGGGTGTCGTTAACGATGATGCCCGGTCTGGGGCACCCCCTGCATTACCGATGACAACGTCCAGCTGGTTTATGCACTCATTACCTAGGACCGCCAAATGACAGTGAACGCCATAGCCGCCGTGGTCGCTCCACGACAATGCACGACCTCATACGGCCAACACAGTCGCGGCACTCCTGCAGAAATTCAAATGGGAGGTTCTCGTCCACCCTCCATACAGTCCAGACCTCTCTCACTGTGATTACGCCATGTTTGGTCCCCTGAAAAGGGCTCTGTGGTGCCAACGATTCACCTCGGACGCCGACGTCCAGCTGTACGTGCGTAACTGATTCACATCGCAGCCCAGGAAATTTAATGAGACAGCCATTCACCGCCTCGTGTCACAGTGGGACAAGTGCCTCAACAGCCAGGGCCAATACTTCTAACATACAGGTACTGGTTTCTGTAATTATGCCTCCGGCTCGTTATTTTTTGAACGCACCTTATATTACACCAATCAAACTAAAATTTTGTATGTTGATAGAGGCAATTAACATAAGTAGGAAATATGAAAATAGGCTGTATAGTTCTTCACGGAACTACTTTTATGGTATAATATTTATATTGTAATTCGTCAATTTTACTTATGGTGTTACACGCGAGTGTAAATAAGCACTTTATCTTTACCGGTAGGTAATACATGTAACTATCCTTAACATGCATGGCTTTTTGGCGAAATAAGTACAGCACTCGACTCCGGTACGAGAGGACCAGCGATCGAATCCCACCTAATGCATACTTTTTGTCATGTTAAATTATCTTGTCGACTTCATCGTTACGCTGGGGTCTGGCGTTACGTTACGGTGACGGGACGAAATGCACCTAGTAGTAGATGCACTGAGGTGTGTGACGTCATAGTACCGCTTGGTGCATGTGTTCCCCGACAATCTCCACTTCGTTAGTATAAGAGAAAAATCACCGATTCTTGGATGTCACGTGTAATCTCGAGAACCACTAGATGGATTTTGATGCGGTTTTCGCCATTCTGTAAAGGATATATCGAGGAAAGTTTCTGTAGAAAATAATTTATGTACGATCAAAGGAAGCCAAGCAGTAACGATTTCAGTGAAAAAGTCGAAAACAAACTTGTCGTCCGTGCGCTTCTTAAGCTTACGCTGGGCAATCCGTTAAAAATATCAATATACTATGAGCGTGAGAATTTGTCAGCATGAAAAGTTCTACAAAAAAGTCCGCGAGAGCATATCTCTATCTTCAATACATCGCCCTCTATAAGTGTTTATATACTGGATGGAAGGGGCACGTCATCCAGCCATCTCCCTCCGCGCGCTTGATCTTGCTTTGCCCTTGGTTTGCACTTGCCGTTCGCGAGTAATTTGAAACAAGGTAAAGTATTATAAAGCAAGATAAGTATTATGCAGATAATTTTCTAACATGTCAAGAGTCTTTGGCTTCGAGCGAAGTGAGAAGCCTCCAGCCTTTCTAGCATTTTCAGCATTTGTAGCATTTACAATGATACAAAGTCTAGTCTTTCAGACTGACTGTCACTTTTTTACTTCGTATTTTCTTTGTTCGGGCAGTGGTTGTTTCAAACGTCACCATCATTCATTTTATAATAATTATTAATAATAATTAAATATTAATGTAAATTTTCATGTCCTCGTACTGCAGCTCGCTCACCAAGATTTTACTCGTAATACACTTTCTCGTGGGCGACCCATGGTTTAACCCATAGACGTTTAGTTTATTTTTCAGTTTCTTTCATATGCTGGTGTACCTAGAATAAGTATCCTATCTGAATTGTTTTTCAAGTTTAGATCACGTCAGTGTGATACAGACTATCCATTAAGGTTGATTTATAGTCACATTACGTCCGATTAACAATGATATTAAACACACTGAAGGTTTGTGATATAACGGGAAGCTACATCCTATAGCAGCGACGTCCGATTCACTGTAATTGAACCATATTTATTAACAAGCAGTCCTTTAAGGTACATTTATAAGGTGCGTCCAAAAAGTAACGAGCCGGAGGCTGTAATGCGCAAACCGGTGACGACATCGGCTAATCGTAGCGTGTGTAACGAGGTGTGGCTCCGACCAGAGCGTGGAAGGTCACAGTCCGTCGCTAGAGGGCACGCGTGCACGTCACGTGACGATACAAAGCGAGCAGTAGCATAAATCAATCGACCAACCAAGACCAAGGCATTAGGCCATTCGACATGCTTCCTGGTGTGGTTGAAGACTGTGGGGCACCCATTGGGCACACACTTGGCGCAAGTGCAGTCGTTCCTTCATGACGGTGTGGTCACTTCCGACGCTCAATCCGACCACGGCGGCTATGGCGTTCACTGTCAATCGGCGGTCCTGGGTAATGAGTGCATCAACCAGCTGGACGTTGTCATCGGTAATGCATGGAGGTGCCCCAGACCGGGCATCATCGGCTAATGACACCTGTCCTTCCCTGAAGCGCTTGTGCCACGCCTTGACCCTTGCAAGGGACATGCAGTGTTGGGCGTACACTTGTGATATTCGGCGATGAATGTCCGTTCCCCCTACTCCTTTCGCTGTCAGAAACCGAACAACACCTCTTTGCTCTTCGGTTGACGCCTCCATGTCATTGTTTGCAATGCAACTGGCAGCGTTGGACGATTGATGCATGCTGCTGCTCGCTTTGTATCTCACATGATGTGCTCGCGTGCCCTCTAGCGACGGGCTGTGACCTTCCACGCTCTGGTCAGAACCACACCTCGTTACACACGCCATGATTAGCCGATGTCGTCACCGGTTTGCGCATTTCAGCCTCCAGCTCGTTACTTTTTGAACTCACCTTATAAATTCTTTCTATTCTTATTTATTCATGTTTCCTAATTCTTTTTGTGAGCTTTCCTTTAATTTAATTTCTAATAGTGTTTTGTAAGGATTCTCTCTTTTTTCTTTATAAACTTAGTTTGATGATTATTTTAATATTCAATCTACGCTGACGAAGGTGTCATTGGACACCGAAACATGTGCGTATAAGGAGTAATTAAACTACATTCTTTAGTGTTTGACAAGGCGGTTGTGAATTCCATAGTGCAACTATTTTATACTAGCGGACCCGTGCGAGAACTCTTGCATGTGTATAAACCACCCGCCTGGCTTTACTGTTATGCGGGCTTCTATACATGATGAACCCGCTGAGCTATGGTTCATGTGATATTTTTTTATGACAGAGCATTCATGATGGGATGTTGTACTTTTGAACACACCCAGGAAGCCACGTGAAGCTGAGAGATCACGCGATACTTTGAAGTAGCGGTGAATCGCACTTTTGACTTTGGTGTAAACTGCCAATTATTATCTGAGGTCTTATTAATTATTTTTATCTTTCCTACGAGACTCAGAATATTCCATTTCGTCATGCTGCATTATTAAAACATTTTGGAGAATGTTTATTTTTACTTTAGGTAAGGTAATACCCTTGCAGATACGCAAAAAGGAACGTAAGTAGTCGCTCAACGTTTTCGTTTTGACGACCTACTTTCTAGAGACACCCAGTACCGGAGCACTGCGTCTTGAGAATCCGCCTTGTGTAGGCGTGGAATTACATTTGTCCTACGAGACGTAGAAGAATATCCGCTGTTTAGCGTTAAAAGTGATTATAAGGTGCCATCGAGCAAGCAAATACTAATATCCACTGTCGATGAAGTCCAGTGAATTAAATAAGAAGCTTGGAAAATAATTATTGGCAAGTATAGTGTATTGCACAACATTGCTGTGACATCACATATTACCCACGCGTATGTGGAGGGCAGATGCCTAGTGGAAATATACAGGTAATAGTGTTACAATTATCCTGAATAAGTGTGATTATAATTGTATGAGATATTTAAATTGCCAAAGTGGAAATTTCATCTTTGAAACGTCGTATAATTCACGGATGCTGCGTGATACAAAAGTAGCGTCACTAGCACGTGCAGCATTATAAAATAGTGTTAGCTCACATGCTAATCCACATCTGCAAGATTAAAGCTGTGTCGTATTTTATAATTGAAGCCTATAATAGTCACGACGGACATTATAATTTTGGAAGTGAGAGGATGAATAATCACGCAACTTATTTCGCTAACCACGTGATTGGACTTTTCTTCACCATGGTTGAAGCAGTCACCATGGGCTAATACCATCCCAGTATGGGGGGGTGACGTTTCTACAGGGACCCGCATGATGGTGGAACTTCCAGAACGATGAACGAGAGGGAAGGAGCCAAAATGCCATTTCCAGGCATATCCACGAAGATGTCGACAGGGACAAATCGAACCCTGGTCTTTGGGGGAGTCCAGATGGGAATCCTGATGAGGAGGATACCGATCCAGAGAGCCAGAGAGGTTTATGTACAACCCTTGTTGTGGATTAGAGAGCTGAGTGAGAGCTCCTCCATTTCGTGAGTTTTTGTCACACCCCTTCTTTGTTCTAGTTTCTGGTGGTATAGTAGTTTTAATGTAGTTTGTGAATCAACCACACTCAGTGTCAGCCATTTTTCTAGGTAGGGATGTAACTAGATTAGTTAGATGTCATTTATTTCAGTTTAGAGTGAGACACCCTTGGGGTCAGACATTTTGGTCAGCCCTGGTGCAGTTTGGTGAACGTCGTGGAACGTCAATGCCTACCTTTTTGCTGAACCTGATCGTAGTCATTTTGAGGCTATTTTGTTCAACCCTACTTGGGGTAATTTTCAAGTCTTTGCTGACTGTAGTTATGGCAATCAGATGCCTTGGTTATTAATTGACTGCATTCTTCGCAGCCATCCTTTGTTACACCCCTGACTGTCGTTAGAACGGTCGTATCATTTAGGTAGTCGACAGTAACTACCAGTTTGTAAATGCATTATATTTCATTTTGAATAAGCTCAGAAGCTATTCTTGGTCATGTTTGAACCTAACAACTAGAAGGAATGTTTCGTTGCCTAGCATCGAACGCGGTTCCCAACGTATCATTAAGCAGATCTAGTGTGTGAATCTGTGCCACATTTATCATATTTTCTTGTGTCGTGTGAGACACGTTTTTATTTGATGTTCTAGCAACTACTGAGTTGCATTTTTAAAGCAAAGAGCTTCAGTTATTGTAAGTTTACTTTCATTTAGACGTCTTTGGTAGAAAGACGGAAGTGTATTACTATACTCAGATTTATAGCGTGCGTTTGATACACGGACTCTGTAGAGATCCGTAACCTATGGTAGAGTTTTTTATGAACCGGCCAAGTGCAGGTTTTGTATTGATTAAATCGCCGGCCTTGAATAAACTGGTTATGTAACCCAGTGACCTAGAGCACGCCTGCTTCATTGTGAGACAAAACTACTATAGACGAGGACAGAGTACAATTTGTATTCGCTTTTCCTTTCATTGCTATTTTGCTTATGGAAATCAGTTTCCACTCTTGTATTTGATCACTTGTTTTATGGATCGGTTTTTGTTAGTTTAACGCTCTGTTGCGTGTATTGTCGTATAACAGGTACAGTTATGTAAGGTTTTCTATAGGATGGTGAAGTCTACCCTGTTATAGCAGGATGTTATTGTATGCTTTGTCCGGGGATGATCCCGTTGACCAGATGTTAATGGAAGGTAACTGTTGTACAGGCCTATCCCAGAGTTATTGAACGCGAGCTTAGCGCCGCTGGTAACCCGTGTTATTGTGTGTCCGAGTTGTTATACTCGTTGATTATATTCCGACTGTTGAGTCGAGGCTTTTTGGTGGAGAATGATCTCAGTTGGAGACACTCCGTGCCCAGGCTATTGTCAATGTTATTCGCCATAAACCTACGATAAACCTATAAACCGACATTCTAATAATAAAATGCATAATTGTTGTAAAACAAGCCTAACTAACGATTCTTTCTATCTAACTTTGTTCTTTGCATTCTGGAACTGTTGACATAGCCGTGCAGTTGAAGATAATTTCCTTGTGAGGAAATGACTAGGACAGTTGACATTTTTGTAGCGACCTGAAGCATGTGCGAACCTAGAGTTCGTAGCTTGTGGAGCTCAGGCCATGCGATGTCAGACGTGGTCTCAACTGCGCATTCGTCACCGTAACTATACACATTAGATGACTATGGTTTACAAAGAGTAAACCAAGGTGTAGGCAGGAATTTTTAATAAAACTACTGTGTCTATTTCGTTATTAATTTATGATGTCAAGTGTATTAAACCCTACATGTTACTTTATTGTGTGCTGTTAGCACATAGTTATTAAGCACAATTAAATTGTTTGTTTTTCATGGCTGTACACTTAGCTTTTGGATGTAATTGTTTTCTTTTACGGACGTCATCGTCGTAAATTTTGTTAATTGATAGGACTTAGCTAGTTGTATTAATGTTAAATTTAAATGTCGAAATGGTACCATCCTAACCTAGATTTGTTTTGCTACCCTGTTAAATGTAAATTCAGATATTAGCTTGATCTTGTAACTTGAACTAGGGACTTGCGTCGTACCATATTCCTAGCGTTGCTGTTGTTGCTTTATCATTGTGAGTTAGATCTTTCGCGAGGGTTTTCAGTAACTTCTCAGGTAGGGGACCTGTTCTTTATCTTTGTTTATTTATTAATTTGCGGACTAGCCGATTATAACCCTCCGAACTAGGCTAGGGGCTTGTGAATTTTAATAAATTTTCACGGTGTTTTACATGAGTCTGGATGTTTTTTTTTCTCAGTCTAGTTTTAAGGTGAACCTTTCCTTAGGCGGTCTATGACCATCGTCACCATGTACCACGATCCCTGTGGACTACGGACTCTCGTGCCGCTTTAGCCTTTTTGGAAGGTCACCTGATCCTCACGGTACTTTTTATTTGATTTATGTGTCGTTAGTTGAGTCATCGTGGTTGTTGACATCAACTAAACGGTCTCAATATGTTTATTTTTTTGAACGCACTTTTTAAACTAAGTGTGTGTTGTGCGCGCCCCATGTGTACAGACTACCCACCCGGCGCTAGTGTTATGCGGTCAGTTCTGCCAGGGGCTATCGTCTTGTTTATTTGTTTAAAAGCACTTAATAAACAAATTAATATATTTCCGTTGACTTTTCTAGAAATGCAAGAATTTTCCTTTTCTATTGAGATGATTTGGAAGATGTTGGTACAAACCACACCTTCTAACTCCCTCTGGTTTAGGAGCTTGAGTTTTGTGAAACATACACCTTAGCCTTAGCGTATCTCTACTTAGTATAAAACAAAGTGTCTGATTCTTGGATGTTACGAGTAAACTCGAGAAACACTGGATAGATTTTGATGCGGATTTCACCATTCTGTAAAGGATATCTCGAGGATGATTGCTGTAGAAAATAATTTATTTATGATCAAAGGAAGCCGAGCAGTAACGATTTCAGTGGAAAGGTCGAAAAAAAAAACTGGCGTCCGAGCGCTTTGTAAGCTTACGCAGGGCAAACCGTTAAAAATATCTAAATGCTATGAGTGTAAGAATTGTTCAGCATGGAAAGTTCTACAAAAGAGTCCGCGAGAGCATATCTGTTATCTTCAATACATCGCCCACTATAAGAGTGTTTTTACGTTTTAATTTCTTCCAACCATGTCCATTCAACTACTGAGGCGACAGTTTACGAGCTAGCTAGGGGCGAGTCTATCACCCCAGTTACAGCTGAGCTAGTGGACGAGCTTATTGCCCCGGATACAGTCAGCAGCAAACTGTCGAGTCGTGTTTAGTTAAACACTTTAGAGAAGAGTGGTTGTGTTTGGAGTTTCCCTGGAAGTGCAGCTCGGCTTTTCTCCATTTCGCCTGTGAACTTTTCGTTCCGCAAAATTCACAGTCAAGTTAAGATTGGACGGAAGGGGGATTTGTGTTTCATGCACCTCGCCATTCTTAAATTACGCCTGACAAGAATTTGTTGCACATGCATCTCCATGATGATATAATTAATAGCCCAGTCAGTGATTTTAACCCATCATGCCGAGACGTAAAACGGATAGTTGTCGTTGTTCATTGACATTGGAAAAAGAGCGCTTATCACGTAATGCATTCATAACTGTTCTCGGGCGAAGCCGGGTCGGGTTGCTAGTTATATAATAAGATAGATGAAAGTAACGGAAATTAATTTATTTAATCGTGTCAGATAACATACAATACACACATCTCCCCGTACAGCGGCCACCCTCTTAGACTCTACAAACCCACACAAAATTCAAATCAATGTGACCAGTATCCAGTCAATTCCCAGACCTCTTTGGTGGCTTGCATCAAGTCCTCGAGAGAGCAGGTTGTTGGGCACAGCTTGCAGATGAGGAGATGGTCTGCTTTTCACCGCATTTGTATAATGTTGAGTCACAGGCAAATCCCCACTTTTTCAGGTTGCTTTTTGATCTGCCAACTCCTGAGCGCAGTCTGTTAAGCGTCTTCCATATTGGCCAAGTTTCCTCTTGTCCTGAGGCGAGGCGTTCAGCTGGTAGGAATACGCGCAAGAAGAGCTTGCCACAGAATCCTGCGCAGATCTTCGGCAATGTTCGGGTGGGCTCGGTGGTGGCAGAAAACGCTCCTCCCACTTCGCTTCAGTAGCTCGCTGGCAGCAGTCTGCCCAGACGGAGGCTTGGCATGTTAAACTGTGACTGGGGTTCAATTGAGATCTCAGCGCGTGTATGTAATGCCATACACAGTAGTTATTACCTGAGCCAGGACACAGTAATGTTTGCTGCTTACTTGCACCCTACGCTTGAATTATAGCTACAGACCGCGTCTCGCAGCGAGCCAGCAGGCTTAAAGATTGCAGTGAGCATGTAGCCCGGTAATCAGCATTTGGGGAACACACAGGAGCCCCGCAATGAGCAATGCCGGTGAAATATTTCGCACAGCCGCCATCTTGAAGTTATGTAAACAATAGAACTAACTTGGATGCCAGTGCATTACAATGTGTATAAACATTTGCTGCACCAAGTTTCATTGCGTTTGGATGGTTAAATCTCGATAAAAGTCTATTTAGATGTTTCAAATTCGCTTGGCGGCCATGTTCGTTTAGTAGTTAACATGTTTTTGAAAATATCATGGGTAAACTTCTAGTAGCGCCCTTTATTACCGTACAAAATTTCAAGGTGATATCAGTAATAGTTTCGGAGATATAGAATGCCGGTGAAATATTTCGCACAGCCACCATGTTGGATTGGTGAGACGTAATAATATTTGAAGGGAACAGTCAGGGTCGGCCAAAATAGTAGCATGACCTTACCAAGTTTCATTGAAATCGCTCCTGCCGTTTAGAAGTTATTAGGGGGACACACACACGGACGCATACACACACACACACACACACACGAACTAAAGGTGATCTCATAAGCCTATTTTTAGCCTACTTTCGATTTTTGCAAAAAAATGGAAGTAGACTTATGAGATCTACACAGGGCCAAAAATTGCGTGTCTGTGTGTGTGTGTGTGTGTGTGAGTATGTGTGTGTGAGTGTGTGTTCTGTCCCCCCTATCAATTCGAACACGGTGAAACCGAACTGACGAAATTTAGTACAGAGGTAGAACTAGCAAAGGGCACCTCAGCGTCATGATTTATATCGCCGCCAACTTGACGGAAACGTAATGGCGGCCACCCAAATGTTAGATAGATTAGATAGATAGATTAGATAGATTTATTTTGACTGGCAAGATTAGGGCCATTGGGCCCTCTCTTACATCTAACCAGATTATACAAATAATAAATGATGAACAATACAAATACAACTTAAATCTAACAATATTGCAATGTTGATATAATATAAAATACATATGAAATGGATTAGCTTGATAATATACAATACAAATACAACTTAAATCTAACAATTTTCCAATATTTATACAATATAAAATACATATAAACTGGATTAGCTTGGTGGTGTAGGCTGTAAATTGTTGCATTGTTAGGGTGAATAACTAAGATACTTAGGAGTAAGTTTAAAATTACAGTAAGGTAAAGGAAATAGGCTACTGAAAAAAGTAGACTAATGATGGTGAAGATGATGATGAAGATAATTAGTCGTTACTGAAAGAGGTTATTTAGATATCTAAATAGAGAGTAAATGAGAAAGTGAGAATTGGAAAATTTGAATATATGTAATACGACGTAAGAATATAAGCATAAATGTTGAGTTCAACTTTCATTTACTTAGTGAGTATGTACTGCTGGCAACGCTGCTTGAAGCTGGACGGGGTTGCTCCTCTGACAGAGCGACAGTCGTGCAGTAGCAACAACGAAGGAGTTGGTATAGCGTACTGTGTGGTGTATGGGTATCAGCAAGAGTGTGTCGTTTTTTGACCGTGTTCCAAGAGTATGCTCGTACGAGAGGCGGTGAAGCTGAGAGTGCAGGTAAGCTGGAGTTGAAGTTGAGAGTATTTGTTGAAGAATACATAGAGAATGGAGGTCGTGGCGTTGATTTAGACGTAACCAGTTAAGTTGCTCATAAGCGGGGGTGACATGGTCATAGTACCGTAAATTAAATATGTGGCGTACACAGGCATTTTGTGCATGTTGGAGTTTGTTTTTAAGAGTAACAGTGAGATCTTTGTATACCACATCGCAGTAATCAAAATGAGGCAATATTAGGGAGGAAACAAGTCGTTCCTTTAATACACGAGAGAAAATATTCCAGAATCTTCTAAGTGAATTCAATGCGGAAAATTCTTTTCTGGAAACATTGCAGACGTGCTGCGTCCAGGAAAGATGTTTATCTATAATAACGCCTAGATCTTTAACTGACTCACGGAATTCGATTGGGGAATCGCACAAGCGTAATTTTGGTAATGTGGGTTCATTTTTTAGTTTTAGGAGGATTTTCGGGTGGGAGATTATGATTGCTTGGGTTTTAGCCTCATTGAGTCGTAGTCCATGTAAGCGAGTCCAGTTACAGATTTCAGTTAAGTCTTCATTAAAGGTGCCGATTGCTTCCGATAGTTTTTCTGGTGCTGAATGCAGGTAGATTTGTACATCATCAGCATACAGGTGGTGTTTGCATTTAGTGATTGATGACGGAATGTCGTTTATATATATTGAAAACAGGAGCGGTCCAAGGACTGACCCCTGAGGGACTCCTCTCTCAACTGGACGCCATGAAGACATTTGATTTAAGTTAATTTTAACACATTGTTGACGTCCACGTAGATAAGAGTCCATCCATTGGATACTGTTCTTGGAGAGATGAATTTTAAATAGACAAGAGAGTAATATGTCATGGTCAACAGAATCGAAGGCTTTACTGAAATCAAGCAGTGTTAGGATTGTTACTAGCCCACTGTCCATAGCCTTTCTTATGTCATCTGTGACCTTGAGTAGTGCAGTACTAGTACTATGATTTTTGCGGAAGCCGGATTGGTGTTCATCAAGGATATTGTGCTCTAGCAAATAGTAGGAGAGTTGTTCGTGGACGATAAATTCCAGTGATTTAGAGAGGGATGATAGTATACTGACTGGGCGATATTCGCTTACATGTTTAGCCTGTGTATTTTTTGGGATTGGGATGACGAAGGCCGCTTTCCAAAGCGATGGGTACATACCTGTCATTAACGAGTGATTGAATATGTGTGTTATTGTGGGAAGTATAATATCAATGATACGTTTGAATAATTCGATTTCTATATTGTCAATCCCTTTAGATTTCGATTTTATTCGAAGAATAGCACGTCTGGCTTGTGAGGGGGTAACATGAGAGAAATGGAATGTTTCTCTGTTCGGGGTGGGGATGTTGTAGTTATTGATCAAAGTTCTGTGTTTCATGTCAGGGTCAACTGAGTGTCCGATAGTTGTAAAATGTTCGTTGAGTGTGTCAAGAGGTAGATTAATGGGGTTGTCAATTTTCTCTCTACCTATTCCCATATTTCTTAGTTCCTTCCACCCCGCAGAGGGTTTAATATTACCTCCTAGCAGGTCATGAGCGTGTCTGATTCGAGCATTACGTACCGTTTGGGAAGTTTTGTTTCGAAGTTTTTTGTAATCATCATAATTCTGTTGAGTTGGTAATCTCTTAAACTTTCTGTGTGCCACATCGCGCTTAGCCATCAGTACTTTAAGTTCCGGGGTGAGCCAAGGTGCGGGAGGTCGCGTTGCTCGAACAGATTTTACTGGAGCATGTCTGTCATAAAGTTCTGTCAAGTATTCGGTCATTGTGTGTACCTTATCATCTATGTTGTGAATAGTCAGTATATCGTGCCATGGGATACATAGAGCATCTTCTGTCAAGGAGTTCATATCAATTTTAGAGAGGTCTCTGTACATGATGGTCCTTGGTTTGGTCTTGGGACATTTTAATGAGTAGGAGATATAGATTAAATCATGGGCTGAAATTCCGGGTACAGATGTCTGACCAAACTGAAGCACCCTGTCAGTGTTCTTTACTGATATCAAGTCAATTGTCGTGTGTGAAGTACGCGTGTGATGTGTTGGTAATAGTTCTAATATTTTCATGTCTCGTGACGAAAGCATATTCAGCAGTTGCCGAGTTTCAGACTTGGTGTTGTCGCCTATATTAGTATTGAAATCGCCCATGACTATTACATGTTGGTAAAGTGGTAGGATTCTTAGTAACGCATTCTCCACGTCCTCCAAGTGACCCAGTGAAGGTGCTTTGTAAACAACACAGACAGTGCACTTTTGATGGGCGGCATCAATTTCAAATAGCATAAATTCAGTCCTCCTATTATACTGGCTATCAGAACATGCTAAGACTTTAGGATTAAGGTTTGACTTAACGAAAGCTCCTACCCCACCTCCTCTCTTCCCAACAGGTCATTACGTATTAGAGTGTAGCCGGGAAAGTGGAATGATTTAGATTGATTTAGCGGTGATAGCCACGTCTCGCTCATCAAACAAATATGGAACAAATCAGGTATAATGAGTTCAAGTTCATGAATATGTGCCGATAAGGATTGTACATTCACGTGGGCTATATGGATTCCGGTTGGGTGAAGTGACACATTTTCAAACAGTCGATCTCGAATCGAGATATGGTCATTGTTTGCGGGAGCTAATTGTAGCCTGTTATTTGAAGTGAATGGAAACGGTACGGTAGGGGAGGGGTGAGGGAGTGCGGGAGAAATTCCTTTCACTGCAGGGGGTGGCTGCGAGAGCGCTGCTGTCAGAGGTAACATTCTTGTCGATCAGGTCTGCCAACTTAAGAAATGAAGACTGAACTAACAGAAATGTTTATGGTAAACTAAGACTAATATAATATAATATAATAGTAAACAGATAATAATAATTAGAACTAAGATGGCATATATTGGCCGCAGTCAGCTAGGTGAATAGTTTTTACACTGTAGATACTGATTAGTTAGGTAAGTCACTCATACGGTTAATCCTGATTTTGGTACCATCCGGTTTCTTGATAAGGATATCGCCCTGAGAACTCCAGCAATTTCTGACTGAGAATCGAGAAATTGCAGCCTTCAGAATCGCCAGTCGGGTGGAGGTGAGATCCTCACGGATGGTCACATTGCTTCCCTTGAGCAATCTTTTTTTAAGGAACACCTCCTGCCTCGTACGGAATGAAGTGAATTTCACAATGATGGGCCTAGTTTTTCCAGGGGATTTGGGTCCAACACGATGGCTACGCTCAATATCAAGGAGGTTAACACTAGCACCAATATCTTTAAATACGTTTAGAGCAAGTTCATCTGTATTTTCTTGAGTACTTTCATGCACACCGAAAATCCTGATATTGGCTCTCCTGCTATATTGTTCTAAGGAGTCGTACTTTTCTTCAAGCTCATTTCTCAGTGCTTGGATTTCAAAGTCACGACTCTCAAGTTTTTTAGTGAGATCAGATACCAGGTCCATATTGAACTGAAGAGACTTCTCCAGTTCTTTGATAACAATTTCAGTCACTCTCACAGAGATAGCGGATATAATAGTTTCAAGAAACTTACCCGAACTGAGAGTCTCGTCGAGTACCTTAGCTACGGTCTCTTCAATTAAGTTGGCACTATCGCTGGCGTCTCTTGAAGCACGCTTATTCTTGCTTCTCGTCATCCTGGTTTAATTATGATTTTGTTATGTATTTAAGGGTTATCACTCGAAATAACGTAACACAGGTTATGCTCACTTACTATACACACGTGAACCACTTATTTTGGATGTACCTACTACACAATAACACCTTCTAATTCACCTAAACTGAGGAGCCGAGCTCACGCACGTCTGTCAAGCATGGCCATGACGCATGTATGTTCAAAGCTTAGATCAAATTACGACTAACCTAATCATCCGATCTCTACAAAATTTTTCAACAACATATATTTATATGGCGAGCGTCTTTTGATTAAACTACAAGGTCATCAGCCCAATAGTTTGCAGATGGCGGCCATGTATGTGTGCAAATCGATTCCCCCAATCATTTCAAACATGGTGAAACCGAATTGAACGAAATTTGGTACAGAGTTAGCACTTGCAAAGGACACCTCAGTGTCATGTTATATATTGCCGCCATCTTGACGAAAACGTAATTGCGGCCACCCAAATGTTAAAAGCTAAAATCAAATTACGACCAACCTAATCATCTAATCTCTACCAACTTTTGTAACATTATACCTTTATGTATGAAGAATCTTTTGACCAAACTACAAGGTCATCAGCCCAATAATTTGCGGATGGCGGCCATGTATGTGTGCAAATCGATTCCCCCTATCTATTCAAACACGGTGAAACCGAATTGAACGACATTCGGTACATAGGTAGCACTAACAAAAGGCACCTCAGTGTTATGTTTTATATCACCGCCATCTTGACGAAAACGTAATGGCGGCCACCCAAATGTTAAAAGCTTAAATCAAATTACGACCAACCTAAGCATCTAATCTCTACTAAATTTTGTAACATTATACCTTTTTGTACGAAGAATCTTTTAACCGAACTACAAGGTCATCAGCCCATTAATTTGCGGATGGTGGCTGTTTATGTGTGCAAACCGATTCCCCCTATCTATTCAAACACGGTGAAATCGAATTCTACTAAATTTGGTACAGAGGTAGCACTAGCAAAGGGCCTCAGTGTCATGTTTTATATCGCCACCATCTTGACGGATCGTAATGGCGGCCACCCAAATGTTAACAGCTTTGATCAATTTACGACCAACCTAATCATCTGATCTCTACTAAATTTTGACTACTAAATCTTTTGACCAAACGACAAAGTTATCAGTCAAATAATTTGCGGATGGCCGTCATATATGTGTCCAAATGGATTCCCCCTATCTATTCAAACACGGTGAAACCAAATAGAATAAAATTTGGTACAGAGGTACCATTTGCAAAAGGCAACTCAGGATCATGTTTTATATCGTCGCCATCTTGATTGAAAAGTAATGGCGGCCACCCAAATGTTAAAAGCTTAAATCAAATTTCGACCAACCTAATCATCTGATCTCTACCAAATTTTGCAACAGCATACTTTTATGTAAGAAGCATTTTTTGACCAAGCTACAAGGTCACCGGTCTATTAGTTTTCATATGGCGGCCATTTGTGTGTGCCAATCGATTCATACACGGTAAAACAGAAATTGAACGAAATTTGGTACAGAGGTAGCACTAGCAAAGGGCACCTCAGGGTCATGTTTTATATTGCCGCCATCTTGACGGAAACCGAATGACGGCCACCCAAATGTTAAAAGCTTAAATTAAATTACGACCAACCTAATTGGATACCTATCAGTAGAGAGGTGCTGCTATTTTTATGAACATTGAGTATAATAGTAAAAAGTGTTTAGTCAGTTTATTAGTGAGTATTTATTCTTCTAATTTGAATAACATACAGATATAGTATTCCTTGCTATCCAGTGGCAGATATAGGTTCATAATATGAAAACTGTGGAATTCTGTTTGAGTGAAATGTTAGAAGTTGTGAAAGGTGCAAAGTCCACTAGTTTTTACGAATGTGCTACGCGCTAATTAAACAAAGATGACGGCTTTCCGACATGCAAACACGTGACAAACAGTTGTCCATACACGAAACACGGAAACTCCAAGTTAATTTCCCAAACTTCCAACGACTGACCTTGTGATTTGTTGATGGTCATTGCGAAGGCCAGAAACATGGGAAATTGCAACCGTTTAAAATCGAATGGCACGTCCGGTGGAATCATTGGAATGCGCGGATTCAAAACAACTTCTCCATCGATGACGTTGTCCACTTGCTTTTCCACTGCCAGTCGTGTTCCATTGCATAGTCGAAGTTGATTGATGTTACGCAACATGATGATGACTGAGCTTACTATCAATTTCAAATTGTGAGGTGGTAATTCAGGCAATTCCAGCGAATTCAAAAATTCTGTGAGATGGCTGACTACCTCATCCTGGTTGATAACTGTGTTAACCGATTTGAAGGAAAACAACTGTCTCGGAATGAAATTTTGAATGGAATCGTTGGGATCTTTATTTTTCGCTGCCAATATGGCTCGTTCGCTCAGCCAATTATGGTTTTTGAAGCTCTGCGCTACGTTCGAAACACGTCGAATGAGCTCCTTCTTTGATTCGGTGAAGTGACGTTCCAGGTTCATAGGAGCATCGCGTCGGCGCAATCGGTCATGTCCATTGTGTCGTGCTCGCTGGCGTTGTGTTTGATATTCACGAACTCATTGCATACTGAATCTATTCGCTGTTCGTTCATTTTCAGTCGCTCTCGAACGTAAGTCAGATATGCCCATACGACTATTTTCATTATCCGTCGCTATTTGATCATCAGTGCGGTTTGCACGTGAAGTAGCCCGCCGCGCATTTAACTGGCTTCGACGACCTCTGTCAGATCTTCCTCTCCTTGGCATTGTAATTGAACCCTTATTTCATAATGGACACTGTAAAACGACACGGAATTGTTTTCATAGTAACTCAAATCTATCGAACTTACCTTGATAACTTGACAACATTGACATCCTATCCGTTAGTAGTAGGCCTACGTTCTCACATTAGATATGTTGGTCAAAACACATTAACGTGAAATGTACGGTAATATTATTATAACATACTTCAATATGCTGTAATTGGATTATTCAGTATGATGCTGTTACGTTAAGTATTATTTTATTTCACGTATTGATCAAAGGATATGGTATGGGATGTTATCTTTGCTCATAGAAGATTCTGAAGTGGATGCACTTTGTCACAATCTGTCCGTCAAGTTATTAGATTCAATATTGGCGTGGGTTTTTAATGTAAATTAATTTAAAAATACTGCCAATTCGATTTCATTCAAACCACTTTCTAAACACTGTCTACCATAATGAGAACAAATGGTAAAATTTAATTGAAATCGGAGCAGTCGTTTTCGAGATTTTGTGAGACTAATGCACGGCAAAGTCGAGTGTCCAACAGGAAACAAACTGTGCCATCCGTACACAGGTTCCCACCAGAACAAACTGCTAATAATTGAGTATTCTAAGTTCCTTGAACAATTCTGTCAACGATGCACATATTGGAGGGAAATGAGAAAAAATGATTGGCACATTGCACCTTTCATCTGAAAGAGCTGCAGGACTTACCACTAGTGCCATCTTGGGATGCTCTTGGAAGGTCCTTCGAAACCACTGAGGGTTAGCCCTTTTGATATGTAATGCTACATCGCACATAGCACCATTCTAGCAATAAAATAACGGCTTTTTTTTTCTTCTTCAAAAAATGGCACTTAGCACCTTTCTACTGATAGGTATCCAATTATTTGATCCCTACCAAATTTTGCAACAACATACCTTTTTGTGGGAAGAATCTTTTGACTGAACTACAAGGTCATCAGCCCAATAGTTTGCAGATTGTATGTGTGCAAATTGATTCACCATATCAATTCAAACACGGTGGAACCGAATTGAATGAAATTTCGTACAGAGGTAGCACTAGCAAAGGCACCTCATATTCATGTTTAATATCCATATAACACGTTGTATTTCAACAAGCTACTACAACCAACATTCAATTATACTCCTTGAAAAGGACAAAGAGTTATAACAATTCCCATGCATTTAGGAGAAAGTAGGCTATATGTTCTTTACTCAACATCTTGTTTTGTAACTACGGTCAAACATCCGTACAGTGATTACCGATACAACGATAAAGCCGGGTACAGCAATACTTTTATATGGTCCCAGCTGATTTCCTATATTTACTATGTTAATTACCCAACCCTCCGTGGATTAGGCGGCAGCACGCCGGCCTCTCACTGCTGGGTCCATGGTTCAAATCCCGGTCACTCCATGTGAGATCTGTGCTGGACAAAACGGAGGCAGACAGGTTTATCTCCGAGTACTCCGGTTTTCCTTGTCAAAATTTAATTCCAGCAACACTCTCCACTTTCATCTGTCATTCATTTAATCATTGCCCCAGAGGAGTGCATCAGGCCTCGGCAGCCGGCACAGTCCATATCCTCGCCGCTAGATGGGGGCTTCATTAATTCCATTCCTGACCCGGTCGGAGACTGGAAGCAGGCTGTGTTTTTTTGCAATCTGTGATAATTTTAAGTACACCAAACGGTTCTTCTTTGCAGCGACGCGTCAGGGACATATACGTTGACACCATTGGTGATCGGACGATCAACAAATCCCCGATGCTTAAAATATGTAAGAAGCACGAGTACATACATTTTATATATAAGACTATTGTTTTCATAAAATAAAAATAGGCTTAAAATAAGGTGTAAAACAATATTGTACTAAGCATTTTCTCGTGTTGTGATCAGGTCTTGGCTATGATTCTCGTAACGTATTCTGAACTGGACGATGTCTATAGGCTAATTATAATGATATTTTGAGGTTAGAAACATCAGGAAAAGGAATACAAATTACAGTAAAACAAAAGAAAACTCAGTAAAAGTGTAGCATTGGTTTATTCTCTGAGCGCTTTCACATAATGGGAATAGCTAACTTCAGAATATTAACCTAACTTTCATCAGATATTACAAAGGAGAGAAAGAAGTTATAGTTCATTAAAATAATTAAAAAATAAACTAGAAGACCCGTGCTGCTCCGCAGCATTCACTTCAACAATCCTACAGCACTTCTGTCCATATGACATTTGCATGTCTTCATGCAAGTGACCTGAACAGACATTTACGGTACCGTCGCTTTTGGGTAAATGATGGAGTAGATTTATGAGATCAAATGTGTGGGTGTCTGCCTGTCCTCTGTGTATGTGTCCCACTATTTATCCAGCGTAAGCTTAAAAGGCGCACGGACGTCAGTTTCCAGACGCAATTCCGAAAATCCGAGGTGAACAGCTAACTCCAAACACATAAGCTATACTCTTCTCTGAAGAATTAACTCGACACCAATCGGCAGCTTGATGCTGGCTGAAGCTAGGGTGATAGGTCGCTCGCAAGCTCGTAAACTCACTCTGAAGCTTGTAATTTAAATTTCCACTGAATGGAGAATGCTTGAAGAAATGAAAACGTAAAAACACTTACAGTGGTCGATGTGGGAGCTGTTGTGGACTTTCTTGCAGAACTTTTATGCTGAACAATTCTCAGAGTTTATCGATATTTTTAACGGTTTACCCAGCGTAAGCTTAAAAGACACATAGACGTTAGGTTTTTCTTCAACTCGTTTCACTGAAATCGTCACTGCTCGGCTTCTTTTGGTCATAAATAAATGTTTTCTACCTAATCCTTCATCGACAAATCCTTTACAGAATGGTGAAAGCCGCATCAAAATCCATCAAGTTGCTCTCGAGATTACCCGTTACATCCAAGAATTGGGAACTTTGTTTTATACTAAGTAGATAGAGATATCCACACAATTTAAGGCAACAGCGGTACAATTTGTTGTTCTGTCTGCTTATGATACCAATGGGATGAATTTAAAATAAAAGATGGGTCGCTTATATTTGAATTTAGAGATGTAACTCTTGGGTAACATATAGAGGTGTGCAAATTAATAGAATTAAATAAATAATTTTAATTAGTCATAATTTCTTTTATTCAAAATCATTTTATTCACCAACTTATTTTGTTGTCCTACTTAGTAGTGTTTCCTCTCCCGTGGAATTACACCTTTTCCCATAAGGAATTGCTTCTGGAAACTTTCAGATTATTGGATTCCGAGGGTTATCTGAGCTGGGTCCGTTTTCAATTTTTTATTGACTTTAGAATTTAAGTCAGGTGATTTCAATACATAGTTCATGAATCTTTGAATTGTTCAATAGCGTTCATCAGTTAAAAGACCCCAAATCTCTCTGCTCTAAATTCACACGTAAAGTAGAGTGAAGTAATAGAAACGTAACGTGTGGCATTTTGCATTTGCAAGGCTCCTCTGTTAGTGGACATTCTATAAAATCATTTTAATTTGAGTTTCTTAAATGATAATATAATTAGGAGTCTTGGTAACATTTGAAGAAATTTAATCGCCTTGTAAACATACTTAGTGCATTAAACCGTGAAATGTAAAAATACAATTTTGGAAAACTGACATCGATTCTAATAATTTGCACATCTCTGTAAAGACAGCTATCGCCTCCACCACTACAGATAGAATAGTAAGTAAAGGCGATTGATGAGAAATGAAAAGATAACTCACACAGAAGGAATTAATATTTATTAAGCGGTATATTTGATTGAGTATATCTTAGATATAGAACTGAGGCAATGAAAGAATAGGATGTAGGATAGTAATCACCGATGTAGGACAATAGCACTTTTTTTAACCATTACCACGGGACAGTTATCGTATTAGGGATGCGGACGTCCTTGCATAATTGTTATTTAATCTGTGCCCCGTTTGATGAGGTCTGTGCTCCTCCGCAACATTCGTTTCAACATTCTAATAGTACTTTCTTACATACGACATTTGCTGTTCCCTTGCCTTTTGGTTCTATTTGAACTTTGACGTCATGAAAGGATTTTGCTCGCGATAGTGCGACATACAGTTGTCCGTGGCTAAACACCGGTAGAGATGAATAAATGCCTACATGATCTAGTGTTTGACCTTGAGCTTTATTGATAGTTATAGAAAAAGCCAAACGTACTGGAAACTGCCTCCTTTTGAAGGAAAATTGCATAGAAGTATCTGATGGCGTAAGGTCAAGGGGAGGAAGTAGGACATTGTTTCCAACATTTGAGGGTATTCACCGTTGCCAATTTGTATCAAGAAGTTTGCAAAGTCACGTTAATCTGTATCCGCTCGCATATTTTTGTTGAGTTTAAAAATTTTGAATAATGGCCACAAAGGAGAGAACCTTACTGACATTTGGACTGATGCTGCTCTAGATGCGTGAGGCACAAAGGGCCTAAAATCTCCACCTAAGATGATAATTTTTCCTCCGAAAGGAACGTCGGTATTCATGATGTCCTAGATCAGCCAATTTTCATACATCAAAGCGTGCTTATTAGCCATAGGGGCTTCATCCCAGATGATAAGTTTTGCTGAACGAATATAAAGAGCTTCCTTGCTGTTAACTCTTATTCCTGATACAGAACTTTCATGTAAATGTAGAGGTAACTTGAACTGGCTCTGTACAGCGCGCCCCTGAGGTAGTAACATTGCTGCAATACCAGTCCATGCAACAGAAACTACATTTAACCCCAAATTTGTGCAACTGTGAATCAATCATTGGTAAAGAAATGTTTTCCCGGTGCCCCCTGGATCGTCAATGAAATATGCATTACTCATCCTTTCATTGCTGTTTTGTACTAACCCCAAAATGTCTGTAATTATAGCCGTTTGGTTTTTATTTGCTTGGTTAAGCACCCGACTTAATTCATCCTCATAAATTTTTGGATAATTCATTGGTAAATTTGTCTGAGGGAACTTATCAATAATAGCTGGCAATTCGAGAGAACTAATGGGAAGACCATGGAGCTTTAATGTATTAGAAATATGTATGAGTGAACTGATATGCAATGTTAGGTCCGTGAAACTGCAGATAATCTTCTGATAATGAATTCTTGAAAATGTCCCATAACTGTCTTACATTTGAAGGGCTCTGAAAGATACATATGTAAGAAAACAGTTGTCGTAACTGAGAAGGCAACTGAAATTGTGACGCTTCTGCCAAACAACGCTGTCATTCAGAATCATCAATCAGCAAACCTCGCTTCTTAGCTGTTTCGTTGAAAGTAGAATAGACAACGACTTTGCATGTTCGTAGATCCTGGAAGTTGGTAGCACCTATGACGTGAAGCAATAACAGGCGTAAATAATACCTTTCTGTTTCTGTAGGCGAAATATTATACATTCTGCCTATAGTTTTTGAAACATTTTTTTTTTTTTTGCCACTGGCAGTTGCTCTTATTCCAGACGTTATGTACTGGTGTTTCAGTATATATATATACGGACTTCTGGCTTGCGAATCCCGTTCTGCTTATTGTATGGATACAGGTGACATTAGCGCCCGAGTGGAGCGGGTAGAAGTTAACGATATCATGCATGGATACATGTGACATTAGCGCCCGAGTGGAGCAGATAGAAGTTAACGATATCATGTATGGATACATGCCACATTAGTGCCCGTGTAGAGCAGGTAGAAGTTAACGATAGCATGACGTAATTAGGGAACTGAGCGCCCTATACCAGTGAATGTTATAATTATATTGGATGTATAACTAAACGAACGAAATAAAACAAAAAATTGCATGAAGAAATATTCTGTTTTGGCGTGATTCAAACCGCATAGAAGATTTTTAAACGAATGCATTATGTCCCCAAGGAGATTTGATCTGTGTTAATATGAAGATCTATACGTGGATTCAAATTACTACCATGGAAGCCACGATGAAGATGTGCTCTCCACTTGACCGGACTATCATGATACAGAGTAAGTCGTTGTCGCCTAGTGACAGTCCATCAAGTTAGATTTATTATTGGGGCGGCGTTGAATATCATGATACAGTGTTAGTCGTTGTCGCCTAGCGACAATATGTCCGTCAATTTATTCAATTCTATTTTCGTGTGACCTTGAAGAAAGTAATATTCGCAATTATTTTAATACACGGATATTTTCAAGTAAGGTGGGTATCAATCGGTAATGCGTGACGGACATTGCATTTTAAGACAACAAACGTCGTCGTAGCGCAAATACTTCCCGAGATATTACAGTTTTAGTAAAGGGTGATTTTTTTGAAAACTATTTTAATATATAAGATAAGTTCTATTCTAATATTAACCTTTTAAGTGCCGACTTTCTTAATTCGCATTTAAAAAAGTTGTAGCAGTCAAGATTTTTCACTTATCAGGGAGGGGGTGTTAAACTTAAAATGTTTTGGGTCTTTATAAATCTAACTGTAAATGTAAATCCTACGTTTATATAATTCTTAGTTTGAGAGAAATCAAAATGAATATTTTTATTCCCACGCTTGCATCACCTCCACACCAGGTAAAGGGTGCAAACTAATATTATTTCCTTAAATCGGAGGACATGTAATAACTCACTTGTTGCTCCTTACTAGTATAAAAACAAGATGTTCAGGAAAGAACATATAGCCCACTTTCTCCTAAATGTATGGGTATAGTTTTAACTCTTTGTCTTTATCATCTCCTAATTTCTTCCAATTCGAAGTGCAAATTGGCACACTGGATTTGAGGAGTGGCGTTCAAATAATTTACCCCAGCATTTTGCAATTTCATCAGTAAACACTCCAAACAACGTAGGTATTCAGTTTATTAACACCGACTACTTACAATAATTTCAACTAGTTGCTCTAAACGTATCACTGGGAGAAACATATTTAATATAACTATTACACAACTAATTTGTAATCGCGCGCGGCTAACGAGAAAGACAGGCCATGGCGCGTAAACCAAACCCTTCTGTGACGTAGGCAATGTACCGGTACTGCTTGATGATGCCGTGATAATCGCGCCTTATCTTGGGGATGTGTACCCTCTATCGGCAAAAATAATAACCTTCGCTATTATACTGTAGACATGGGTTCACTAACTGGCCGGTAGAGAGCATAGCTCGTATCTAGAAGGCTGTGGTTACCAATAACATAGTTCAAGTAATTACTCTTAGATGTCACTCCGGTGGTGAATGTTGTTTTAATTAAATATATATTTTCCATTTCAAAATGCACCATATAATGCTTTATTTTATAACGTCTCAGTACTCAAGAAATAATAAATATTAAAAAACTCAAGAAAAAAAATCCAACTCTGATAGGATTTGAACCACGGCCAGCCTGGTGAAAGACTAACGCGCTGACCACGCAGCCAATCGTGCACACTCTAATACATCGTTAGGAACCAATACATATACCACGTTATAGCAAATCATGACTTGGACTAAACGATTTCTTTACTGGAGTATATTTTAAACCGAGTTCATTTCATAGAAAGTTCATATATTTGTTACCACTAGCCTATATTGCATGCAACATACTGAAATTAATAAAATATAGGTCAGAACGAGAGATCAGCTGCCATCTTGTCAAATAACCGAGACGACTCAGCTTTTAAAAATCACTTCTAGACTATAATATTAAAATATAAACTTTTAATTTCAAACGGGCCACGTCGTTTCAAAAAGATTAAACGATTCTTGGTTCGATAGTCGGAACTGGTGGGTCCCATGTTAAGGATTATAAAGTTTGCATAATTCACACGGCCGCCATTCTGAAATGGTACGGTTGATGACCTCGTAGTTTAGGCACAAGACGCGCCTCATATGAAGGAACGTTGTTACCAAATTTGGTAAAGATCCGATTGTTAGTTTGGTTGTAATGCATTATTACGTTTTGACATTTGAGTGGCCGCCATTAAGTTCTGGTAAAGATGGCGGCGATAGAAAACATGACACTGAGGTGCCCTTTGCCAGTGCTACCTCTGTACCAAATTTCGTTCAATTCGGTTTCACCGTTTTCGAATTGATAGGGGAGGACAGACATTCAGAGTACTCACACTTACACACTCACACTCACACACACACACACACACACACACACACACACACACAAGACAGACTCACACACACACATACACACACACAGACAGACACACTTTTTTCGCCCTGTAGTGATCTCATAAGTCTACTTTCATTTTTTGCAAAAATCGAAAGTAGGCTAATTGATATTCTTTGATCCGAAGAAGAATTCGCTTGTTTACATCTCAGAAGCTGAGGACAGACGACTACAAAATGCTCTGTTTGTTACTTCGGGAAGCAAAAATCCAAAGTGAAGTAGTACTACATAATGCCCAATAGATGGCAGAACATGCCAGAGAACGACTCGGCACTTGAAGGTGAATGGGGGAATATTTTTTGAAAAAGGTTCTTGTGTGACGCTTATTGACCGGGGAAGCACTCAACGGGTTAAGGGGGGAGTACTGCTTCCGGAGACAAAACAATAGTTACGATTTGAATTATGAAAATCCTAAACTTTGCTTCTTATATCAAGATGTGTGTTTCCTTGGAAATGTATATAATTGTTGTACCAGATCTATGACAGTTATAATAATTACTCGGTAGGCCTATTGTTTTGGCTCCGAATGAACTAAATGGGTTTATGTTCGACGATGTCGAAATGTAAATATTATTCGTCAGAAAACTGTATCATAATGATGGTCATTATAGTACTGTTTTTTCATTTTGAGACTGTTTCTCCAGCCAATCAGAGCTCATTCATTCACCAATTACGTAAGGATACCTTCGTGCATGCGCTCAAAATCCAACATGTCGGACATGAATTATAAAATTAGAAAGTTCAAATTGGATATCGGATCAACCATTGTACTTACAATCCCAAACACAAAGACAAAATCAGCACGAACCTTTACGGTAACAAGAAAATACTATGACATTTGCAAGAAATTTATGAATCTACGTCCAGAAGTTAGCAACACAGCATCCTTCTACATAAATTACCGACATGGAAAGTGCACCGTCCATATGTTCGCGTAAATAAATTGGCGAATATGAGACAAGAAATTAGCACTGTTTCTGAATATCCCCAACTCCAATTTCTATACAGCGCATTGCTTTCAAACGACTTCGGTGACAATATTAGTGAATGCTAGATCTGGACTGCACTAGACATCATGCAGGCTGTAAACAATAGCATTGCCAAGCAGAGTAAATGTTCTCTGCTTTCGAAGTGCTTTGACCCACGCATGCGCTCTGTTCAGTCAGCAAAGCCACCGCGCCCTGTTCACTAATTGAATCCCACAGATATTTATGAATATTTATGTTAAAACATATAATAAAGTTATAATTATCATCGAACATAATCAGTCGTATGGAACTCGCCTATAATGGTAATTAAGACACGAGTATGTTTATAAAACGAGCGTAGCGAGCCATTATAGGCTCGTTGCATAATGTACTATTACAAAACGTATCTCATGCCAATATTGACTTATCGACTTGAAGCAGCCACTTTAACAGCACCTGACAGTAGCAGACTTCAAGCAGTTGAAATGAAGTTCCTCCGATCTTGTCTCCAGAAGACCAGGAGAGATAAAATACGAAATGAGGAAATTAGGCAACAGTTGAATTTGGATAGAAGTCTGCTTGACACACAAGAACTATCTAGAAATGGTATGGGCATGCAAAGTGAATGGCCCCAGACAGAAGACCAAGATTATATTTTGACCAGGTCATCCTCGGTAAGAGACCAAGGGTAAGGCCTTGAGACATTTGGGACAAGCAAATCTGGAGAGACTTGGCCAAGAGGGTTGCAGATTGGCAGAAAACAGCCCTCGTATGTAGGCTACTATGTGCGCGCTTTCAATATTACAGCAGGGGTCATGGCGCGCCACAAGCTCGGCCAAGACCGCCGTAGCAGCGAATAACAAAACTGCCGCTTGCCGTTCTTATTTTATATGAAAGACTCTGTATTTAATACCATATTCATAATGTCTATGCATTTTACAAGAATCTTACCCACGGCCTCACCACAAACCGAGAGAATACTTAGTACTGTATAAGGCTTCGATCACATTGGTGGCACGCGCGAGCACATATAAACACAAGTAGTTCCGTGAAGAACTATACAGCCTATTTTCATATATCCTGCTCATGTTAGTTGCCACTATCAACATACAAAATTTCAGTTTAATTGCTGTAACAGATTCGTAGATATTGAGAACCGTCTAAATATTTCAGATGGTCGCCAGGTTGGATTTTTATTTTTGTACTATTATATTAAGATTTTTGTGTACGTGTGGTATTCAAACTTCAATCGCATGATTAGAACACAAGAAGTAAAAACGAGATTTTAAAATTACGCACAGCAGCCATCTTGTGATTATGCAAACAATTGAAATAAATTAGAAGCCAGTGGATCAACATTTGTGTAAGCATTTAACGTGCAACGTTTCATGACACTCGGATAGTTAATTCGCGAGAAACGTCCATTTAAATATTTATACTTCGCGTCGCCGCCATGTTGGATTCGTGCTCACCAGGTTACTGAAAGTCCTATAGGTGAACATATGTTCGTAGTCTCTATGAACATAAAAATTTCAGTTTGGTTGCTGTAAAAGATTCATAGATATTGAGAACCGTCTAAATAATTCTGAAGCTCGCCATTTAGGATTGTTATATGTATAGGCCATAGAGTTATGTACCATTCAAGGACACTTATTGCCTAGGTTCATTATTCAAACTTTCACTTCGATCGCATGATTACGACACAAGAAATAAAAACTTAATTTTAAAATTTCGCACAGCTGCCATCTTGAGGTTATGTAAACAATTGAATTAAATTAGATGGCAGTACATTACAATCTGCAAAATCATTTACTGTACCACATTTCACTGCGCTCAGAGAGTTAACTCACGAGAAAAGTCTATTAAAATATTTCAAATTCGCTTGGTCGCCATGTTCGCTTTGTACTTTACAGATTTATAAATTATACATAGGTAAACTTGTATCAGTACCCTTTATCACCGTACAAAATTGCAGGGTGATATCTGTAATAGTTTCGGAGATATAGAATGTCAGTGAAATATTTCGCACAGCCGCCATTTTGAGGTTATGTAAAAAATTGAACTAAATTAGACTCCACTGCATTGCAATGTGTATAAACATTTGCTGTACCAAGTTTCATTACGTTTGGATAGTTAAATCGCGAGAATAGTTTATTTAAAAGTCTCAACTTCCATTGGCCGCCATGTTGGTTTTGTAGTCACCAAGTTTTTGAAAGTATCATATGTGAACTTCTAGTAGTGCCCTTTATCACCGTACACAATTTCAGGGCGATATCGGTAATAGTTTCGGAGATATTGAATGCTAGTGAAATATTTCGCACAGCCGCCATGTTGGATTGGTGAGACGTGACAAAATTTGAAGGGCACGGTCGAGGTCGCCGGGAATAGTGTTATGAACTTACCGAGTTTCACTGAAATCGCTCCAGCCGTTTAGATTTTATTAGGGGACACACACACACACCTCACATACACACGCACACACACACGGACAAAAGGTGATCTCATAAGCCTATTTTTTCAAAATTGAAAATAGGCTAAAAATCTGTAGGATATCGACAGAAACAAGTGGTGACGTGTCCATCGTCACCCACACTGCCCACCACAAGCAAGTGCACGCTTGCGCAAGCTTAATCCGACTCCACTGCAAAACAAAAATATTTGTTTTGTAGTAGCAAGCATGCGTGATCTCATTGGATTTCTGACCATCGAGGCAGTCACAGTCTAGTGTTGTGGAGCGCCTGATTTGTGTGTTTACGAGTATATGATGGATACGGACACGCTTATTGATGCCGTGAGAAGAAGAAGAACACCGATTTGCCCAGTATATAGTAGAAAGTGTCTGGTATCATACTGAAGTATTCAAAAAACTTATCAGGCTGTCTAAGCAAATCGTTGAATATTCGAGCATACTCTCCATCTTCCTCTCTGTCCAATAAATACTCGTTCACCCACTCTTCTCTGATTTCCTACTCATCCAAAAAATAATAATTTAAAACACCATTTTCCAAAACAATGTCCTGATCTCCATGTCGACTGACCAGTTTCTAATAATTAACTTGCACCTGCTTGCATTTAGTGAGAGCACATTGCTGTTTACGTCAGCTTGCGCACGCGCGCCACCTATTTACTTGTACAAACGTGCCTCCAAAGTGATCGAAGCCTAATGCTGCCTGATAATGAACACAATTGAATCGGACGGAGCTAAAAAGTATGAAGTCAGTTTTCAATACTTTCCAGGAGACAGATAGAACAGAACTTAACAAACACACTATATTAGTCATGTATGTTGTGAAGCAACTGTTCAAGTTATATTCGTGTTAGCGGAATATCAATTTTAATTTAATAAACATATTTTCAAATCAATTTTGGAAACGTGACTTAATGCCTTTCAGCTCCGTGGTCAGTTTACTGCGGCATGAAGCCATCCAAAATGAATATTTCACCTGAAATCTTATTTTATAATGGATTTGGAACATAAAAACCACCGAAACCCTGTCCAAATATAATTTATAATAGCACTGTAACACGCGGGAATCTTGCAGTGCGACCAACATTAAGTACGGAATACGGCCCGTGGGTCAATACTTCAGAATACTAATTCTTTAAAAAATGTTCATTTTTAGCCTACTTTCGATTTTTGCAAAAAATGAAAGTAGACTTATGAGATTAACATAGGGCGAAAAATTGTGTGTGTGTGTGTGTGTGAGTGTGTGTGTGAGTCTCTCTGTGTGTGTGTCTGTGTGTGAGTGTGTGTGTGAGTCGGTGTATGCGTGTGTGTGTGTGTGTGAGAGAGAGTCTGTTGTGTGCGTGTGTGTGAGTCTGTGAATGTGTGTACTCTGAATGTCTGTCCCTTCCAATCAATTCGAACACGGTGAAACCGAATTGAACGAAATTTGGTACAGAGGTAGAACTAGCAAAGGACATCTCATTGTCATGTTTTATATCAACACTATCTTGACAGAAACGTAATGGCGGCCACCCAAATGATCAAAGCTTAAATCAAATTACGACTAACCCAATCATCCGATTTCTACAAAATTTTGCTACAATATATATTTATATGGCGAGCGTCTTTTGAATAAACTACAAGGTCATCAGCCCAATAGTTTTCAGATGGCGGCCATGTATGTGTGCAAATCGATTCACCATATCAATTCAAACATGGTGAAACCGAATTGAACGAAATTTGGTACAGAGGTAGCACTAGCAAAGGGCACCTCAGTGTGATGTTTTATATCGCCGCTATCTTGACGAAAACGTAATGACGGTCACCCAAATGTTAAAAGCTGAAATCAATTTACGACCAACCTAATCATCTGATCTCTATAAAATTTTGCAAAATTATACCTTTATGTACGAAGAATCCTTTGACCGAACTACAAGGTCATCAGCCCAATAATTTGCGGATGGTGGCCATGTATGGGTGCAAATTGATTCCCCCTATCTATTCAAACTCAGTGAAACCGAATTGAACGAAATTTGGTATAGAGGTAGCATTTGCAAAAGGCAGCTCAGTGTCATGCTTTATATCGTCGCCATCTTGACGTAAACGTAATGGCGGCTACCCAAATGTTAAAAGCTTAAATCAAATCACGACCAACCTAATTATTTGATCCCTACCAAATTTTTTTGGGAAGCATCTTTTGACTGAACTACAAGGTCATCAGCCATATAGTTTTCAGGTAGCGGTCATGCATGTGTGCAAATCGATTCCCCATATAAAATCAAACACGGTGAAACCGAATTGAATGATTGTTTTGTACAGAGGTAGCACTAGCAAAGGGCACATCATATTCATCTTTAATATCCGTATAACACGTTGAATTTCAACAAGCTACTACAACCAACATTCAATCATACTCCTTGAAACGGACAAAGAGTTATAACAATACCTATGCATTTAGGAGAAAGTAGGCTATATGTTCTTTACTGAACATCTTGTTGACGTATTGCTTTTCAGCTCCGACCGATTCAAATCATATGCTCAAAGGTACCCAATATCCTTAAACCTTTGGTTTGGATGTGATATTTTAAGAATAGTTGACTGTTGAGTTCTTAAAGAACTACTGGATAATATTGTGGAGGTTTAAGTCCACATGAGTTATGTTATGTAAGACATCTTGTGATAACATGTTTGTGAGCACCAAGGCCATGTTTACTCTGATATTACAGCAATGATAGAAAGTGATGCCTCCCAGCCGTTGACAAATATTCAGTGAACTTATATTTATCAAACTGTGGGGAATATGATCATTACAAGTCCACTTCCTCCAGCGCAAGGACGAATTAGTCTGTTTTCCTTCTCGAGATCTCTATATCATGGTTTACTGGTTACCACTTTTGTCTTAGTAAACGTCAAATAGCAGCTTTATCGTCTTGTAAATAATGTATATTCATTGGGAATGGATGGTTTCAAGCTCTCTCTATATCTAGCCTACTATTCACATTTTGTAAAAATGAGGAAAAAGTAGACTTATGAGATTGATCCAGGCAAATGTCTGGTTGGTTGGTTCCTGCGACAACACGGTCATGTAGCCCCGTGTACTTTGGGTGTGTGTCGAATCTGTCTGACAACCAGTGTTAATTGTGATGGCTGTATTAGTGTGTGTTATCTGCTTTTAATTCAAGTAAGGACTGCAGACATTCGATTTTCATGTAGTTCCAACTTTTGCTACCAAACGCCACCGTCAGAGACCAAATAGTTCTGAACTTTGTTACTAGATGCCACCACAGTAGGCTTCTGGTGACAAATGTTGGAACCTAAGAGCGTTAGTCAAATATAACCTACAAATTTTGGCTTCACACAAGTGTTATTAGTGGAAGGTTCTTTAACATGCATACTTAGGGATTTTTAACGCTCTTAAAAGATCCGAGGACTTCAGCCGGGTTTGAAGGAAGGAAGGAAGTTTTACGTGACCGTGAATCTTCTGATCATAAGCCACGGGACCTACTTTTTACGTGGAATCCGAACCACAGGATAAGGTATTTCGCTTCGAAAATTTCACATGCATTGAACGGGAATGGAACTCAGTCCACCGTGGTGAGAGACCAACAGCTTGACCGGAGCCACTACCCCTTGGCCGGGTTTGAGCCCACGATCTTGGTTGTAGAAGCTCAGTTTTCTACCAACTACGCCACCGAAGACACCTATGATATCATTTGTTTATCAATTAATTGTATACATACTAGAAGCCTCCGTGGCTTAGGCAGCAGCACGCCGGCCTCTCACCGCTGGGTCCCTGGTTCAAATCCCGGTCACTCAATGTGAGATCTGTGCTGGACAAAACGGAGGCCGAGAGGGTTTTCACCGGGTACTCCGGTTTTCCCTGTCAAAATTTCATTCCAGCATCCCTCTCCACTATCATTTCATTTCATCTGTCATTCATGTAATCATTGTCCCAGAGAAGTGCGTCAGGCCTCGGCAGCCGGCACAGTCCATATCCTCGCCGCTAGATGGGGGCTTCATTCATTCCATTCCTGACCCGGTCGGAGACTGGAAGCAGGCTGTGGATTTTCATTTTCAACTAGCGTTACCAAAACAAATGGTGGTGATTTGACAACATTTTGTGACACTGAAGCAGAGGAGAGTGAATAAAATATATATGCAACAACCCTGATTTTCCTGTGTGCTGATTTTCCTGCCATCCACAGAAACAGACATTGCTCTGGTCATCCACCGTTGAAGACTGCTCGAACACTCGATGAGAGCAACTCTAACTTGCTTGATCGTTGGAAAGCAATGTGGAATACATCTGCTACTCCAGATCAGCTAGCATGCAGTGTATTACAACCAAACCACCAGGATTTGAACTGAATCGGAAAATTTGGGGTTCCTTAAACAGAGTAAAGACTAACTGTGGCAGAGGTGCTGATTTGATGCATAAATGGGACAAAGTTTAATCTCCAAAATGTGATTGCGGTGCAGAAAGGCAAACAGTTCAACATATCATCCAATCTTGTCGAATGTCATCCTTCCAAGGAGTTTCTTCTGAGTTTCTGTTGGCGACTGATCGAGTTGTTGACTATCTATAGACATTAAAAGTTTCATAATGACCTAGAGTATTGTAAATAGTGTAATCTTGTATCTGATATTATCTTGTTATACTTGTTTATACGTAGATATATACGTATAAAGTCCCAGACATTATTTGTGGAGATTTAGCCTACAAAAACTGGGAGGTACAGCCATTGGGCGATACTTGGGGGTGCTGTTTAATGTATCAATTAATAATACGAAAATTCTCGAAGACTGGAAAAGAGCTACAGTAGTTCTAATATTCAAGGGAGGGGACATATTGGCAATGGGAAACTATATGCCTCTCAGCCTTGCATCTATCATATGGAAACTGTTGGAGCACATTATTTCCGATTACTTGCGGAAACTATCATGGCTTAACGGGAGACAATACGGATTTACGGACAAGGGTACTCATGTGGGCTGTGTCGTCACGCATCACTTCATCTTGTAATGAGGGTATTAAAAAGTGGTAGGTCCACTGCAAAAGAATTAGGATATTTGAACCTGGTGAGGCCAATCTTGAAAAAGGGCTCAGTGGTTTTGGACCCATATCAGGTAGGGCACATCAATGAGCTGGGGCTGGTAGGTTTGTGCTCCACTATTTTAATCCTAGAATTAGTTTAACACGAATGATGGGAAAACCAGGGTGGGAATCTCTGGAAGATGGACGAAATCCAGACTATACACTATGTTTAACACTTACACTAATCGGCCAGCATGGGAGAACTACTGTCGACCAAAGTATTATGTGTACTCGAGTTTGAAGGTTGTTTGTGAAGTAACCAATAGACCTACATAAAATCCAATAACATCAACATTTTCGTCGTTCTATTTTACGTTAGTTCATGTAGGTTTGGATTTTTTATTTTAATATTTTAATATTTTTTTATCGCAGTTGGTATACAAAAAGTGCACGTTTTTAAGCGTGTTTCAACCATGCGTCACATTTATGAATTATTATCTCAAAAGTCCGTCATCAGATCGAATCCAAATTTTAACACAATATACATTGGAATGTTGTATAAACGGTTTATTAATTTCACAATTTTGTGTGTCCAAGAAACAAAGTTGTTATCATTGTTGTAAGGTAACTTTTTCTCGGCTCGGGGTAGTTGGAAAATGTAGTTCTTGGTTGCGTTGTAATTGTTCCGAGCGAGACGCGCCATGATGCGTGTGGGCACCATTTCGGCAACGCTGTACAACTTTCCGTGGAGCGGCTAGCTGATGAACCATGTGTTATTTCCTCGTACAAATACAAACCGATATAAAATAAGTGGATTAATTTACGTATTTCACAATCATACAGCATAACTTTTTGATGTATAACGATTACAACGCAACCAAGAACTACATTTTCCAACCACCCCGAGCCGAGAAAAAGTTACCTTACAAAAATGATAACAACTTTGTTTCTTGGACACACAAAATTGTGAAATTAATAAACCAGTTATACAACATTTCAGTGTATATTGTGTTAAAATTTGGATTCGATCTGATGACGGGTTTTAGAGATAATAATTCTTAAATGTGACGCATGGTTGAAACACGCTTAAAAACGTGCACTTTTTGTGTTCCAACTGCGATAAAAAATATTGAAATATAAATTGAAAATTCCAAACGTACATGAACTAACGTAAAATAGAACGACGAAAATGATGATGTTATTGGATTTTATGTAGGTCTATTGGTTACTTCACAAACAACCTTCAAACTCGAGTGCACATAATACTTTGGTCGACGGTAAGCTAACGTCTGGGCAGATCATCCACATAAAGTCAAGGTCTGACCACAGCGTACAAATTATGGGAAATATTCCATCATTAACCGTGGTATTGATAATTGAAACTCATTACCTGCCTCAGTCTTAGAGCCTTTATTATTATTATTATTATTATTGTTATTATTATTATTATTATTAGTCTATTATTATTATTATTATTATTATTATTATTATTATTATTATTATTATTATTATTATTATTATTATTATTATTATTATTATTACATTACATTATGCGAACCGGCCAAGACTAAGGACCACGCAAATATCATTTCATTTTCTTCTCATAGTTCTTTCTTCCTTTCTCTTCCTCCACACTTCCTTCATTCTTTCAGAGTGCTGCGCCTTTCTCTCTGCTGTCCACCTTCCTCCCCTGCGTACCTTCTTTTCTCCCACAAGAACCTTTATGTTGGAACGAATTTCCCTGAATTGTGTTCTGTCTCGACAGTCGTCATCTGTAATTTCTAACCTCCGGAGTTCTTCCTTCATCTGCTTGGTGTAACCACCTTGGCTCTTCAGATTATATATTTTATTAAAAATTCGTTTATTTAATCTTGTTGGATCCATTCTTACCATATGTCCATAGAAACGTAAACGTCTTTTCCTAATTGTTGTTTCCAAGTCTTCCACCCTTTCATATATCTCCTTGTTTGATCTTAATCTGTAGGTTCCCTGTACCTCTCTTGGGCCGTAAATTCTCCTCAATATCCTCCTTTCAATCTTCAGAAGCTTTTCTAGGTTCATCAAATTTGTCGTCTCCACACCATATAAGAACACCGGTTTTACCACAGCATTGTAGTGTTGTAGTTTGGCATTAAGAGAGAGGTTCTTTTTGTTGTATATATTTTTAGTGGAGAAGTTGAGTTTTTCTAGTTTAAGTCTTCTGTTTCCCAGTCCATTGTTACTAATGATCTCTCCGAGGTATTTAAACTGTTTCGTGACCTTTACCTTATAATTTATTATTATTATTATTATTATTATTATTTATTATTATTATTATTATTATTATTATTATTAGAGCCTTTCTACAAAAATATTGATGTATTTAACCCTTGGGCAGAATAGTAAAATAGTAAATATATTTTATTTGTATTTATTTACATTTAATTATTTTAGTCTAATTATAATTATTATTAACTACCTGTACCCTGCATGCGTTGCAATGCCAATTAAAGAAAGTGTTGGCGTTGTAACTTTGTTTGTTGAAGTGCTTTTGGATTCCCAATATTTTTTTCTTTTTCCGTTAACCACCTCTAAACTATTGTAAAATTGATTTACTATCTCAAAAAAATCCTGGGAGCGTGCTCAACAACTCACCAACGTTTCATTGCAATGAAATGAATGGCATATGAACGCATACGGGACTTTGTTGAAACGATTCGAGCGCTGTCACCCATTTGTTGAATATACTCGTACGCCACCTATTGTAAAATGGATTTACTAATTCGAAAACCTTCCCTGGCGTGTACACAACAACTCATCCAAGTTTCATCACAATCGAATGAATGGCATATGAACGCATACGGGATTTTGTATAAACGATTCGTGCGATCTTACTCATTTGTTGAATCTACTTGTGCGCCACCCATTGAAAAACGGATTTACTGATTCATACCCCTTCGCAGGACTGTACTCAACTCACCAAAGTTTTATCACAATCGGATGAATGGTATATGAACTCATACGGGACTTGGTTGAAACGATTCACGCGCTGTTGCTCATTAGTTGAATCTACTCGTGCGCTACCATATTGTAAAATGGATTTACAAAATCAGAAATCATCGCGAGAGTGGAAACAACATTTCACCAACTTTCATTGCAATCGCATGAATGGTATATGAACGCATACGGAACTTTTTTTAAACGATACGCGCGCCGTTACTCATTTGTTGAATCTACTCGTGCGCTACCTATTGTAAAAAGGATTTACTAAGTCAGAAACCTTTCCTGGAGGGTACACAACAATTTACCAAGATTTCATAGCAATCGGATGAATGGTATATTAAAGGAAGGAAGCTTGTAGTTTAACGTGACCGTGAATCTTGAGATCATGAGCCACGGGACCTCCTTTTTACGTGGAATCCGAACCACAGGACATGGCATTTCACTTCGAAAATCTCACATGCATTGACCGGGAATCGAACCCGGACCGCCTTGGTGAGAGGCATACAGCTAGACCGCTGAGCCACCACGCCCCTCGAATGGTATATTAACGCATACGGGACTTTGTATAAACGATTCGCGTGCCGTCGCTCATTTGTTGAATCTACTTGTACGATACCTATTGTAAAGTGGATTTACTAAGCCAGAAACCTTCCCTGAAGTGTACACAACAACTCACCTAAGTTTAGTCGCTATCGGACGAATAGTATATGAACGCATACGGGACTATGTTGAAACACTTCGCGCGTCGTCGCTCATTTGTTTAATCTACTTGTGCGATAGCTATTTTAAAGTGGATTTAGTAAGCCATAAACCTTCCCTGAAGTGTACACAACATCTCACCCAAGTTTTATCGCTATCAGACGAATAGTATATGAACGCATACGGGACTTTGTTCAAACGCTTCGCGCGTCGTCGCTCCTTTGTTTAATCTACTCGTGCGCTACCTATTATAACATGGATTTACTAAGCCAGAAACCTTGCCTGTAGTGTACACAACCTCTCACCCAAGTTTCATGGCTATCGGGCGAATGGTATGTGAACGCATACAGGATTTTGTTGAAACGCTTCGCCCGTCGTCGCTCATTTGTTGAATCTATTCGTGCGCTACCAATTGTTAAGTGGATTTACTCAGCCAGAAACCTTACCTGAAGTGTACAGAGCATCTCACCCAAGTTCCATCGCAATGGGATGAATGGTTTATGAACGCATGTGGGACTTTCTTGAAACAAACGCACGCCATTTTGTTGAAGCTACTCGCGCCATCTATTGTAAATTTGATTTACTACGCCTATACAAATTACGTTGAGTAACTAACGGGATTTCATGTTAAGAGCCTCATTTTGTATACCGGTAGTGGAGAGCGCTACTCGCATCCAGTCGGCCGTGTCTCGTCAAGAGCTACTGTTGCCTGGAAACGACTTGCCTTAGCTGTCATTTGCGTTACGTTTGATAGTGACTTGCATTCTCTTTGACGTTTTAGGTCACATAACGGGATAAAAAGTATCCTATGTCCGTCTCCTGGTTTTAAGCTACCTCCACACCAATTTTCAGCCAAATCGGTTCAGCCGTTCTTGAGTTATAAATAGTGTAACTAACACGACTTTCTTTTATATATATAGATTGTAATTTTTGTTTTCTTTAACATTGTAATGGTCATTATTACTTTTATAATTTTACAATTAAGATGGTAAAATTATTAGAAATTTCGTTTTTATAGGCTTATTTATTTTCAAAATTTAGAGGCATATTAAGCATTATTAAACAATTAAAAGTAGTAAACAATTAAAATTAAAAAGTGAAGAAAACTAGGATAATAACAATTGAAATGGCATTATTTTTATTACCATTTTTATTTTTTACTTTTATTTTTTTAATTGTTTTTATTAAAACATTAATGTAGCACCCTAGGTCAAGGAGATAAACTAATAATATGCAAGAAGAACCTTATCATCCTTCAATCAACTTAATCCTTGTGATATACTAATTATTTACGATTACGTTGAGGTATTTCCAGCAAATATGCTAAGAGAGTATAAGTGCGAGCACAAGCGCAAAGTAAATAAATAAATAAATACAGTGACCGGCAAAAAAGAAACGAACACTTGAAAAATTCAACATTACTTTCATTCAAATCATAAATATGTACGGTATAAGCCTAGTACAGTACATATCGTAGTTATAGCATGGGAGTAAGGTTAATTGGTTTCCTGGATGCATTACCATTCTACATGTCATTGCTTCACTTAACAATAGCGATTCTTGGTATGATACTGTTTCCCGCGGAAAGATGTGCGCGCCATCGCTATCGTCAACAATGCAATGTTTTATTCTTTTTACGTTTGCCACTTGTTGGCATAGGAAAAGATCAATACAGCCAAATCCTCAGTTGTTCTTGTGCAATTCAGAAACGAATATGCGCTTGAGGCCTGAAGATGTTGCCAGGGCAGTGGCTCTGATCGAAAATGGTGGCGCGCGTATCTTTCCGCGGGAAACAGCATCATGTCAATGACTCGCTATTGTTAAGTGAAACAATGACATGAACAATGATAACTCATCCAGGATAACAATTAAAATGACTTCCATGCTATAAACAGTACGGCAACTTATGTACTAGGTCAAGAGCGTTCATATTTATGATTTAAATTAAGGTAATGTTGAATTCTTCAAGTGATCGGTTTTCTTTGCCAGCCAGTGTATATAAATAAATTCATAAATAATTAAATATATATTTATTGCACAGTTTTGCTACTTGTCGAGTCAGCATATTGAGGGTATCATATTTCTCAAGAGTGTTATATAAGATATAAGATGAGCTCATCAGCGCTGGTCCAGACAGCAGCTCGGAACGAACCCATTCAAACACGGTGGAGTTCAGTTTTCATCACCGCGAGGAGAGAGGGAATGAGGAAGTGCACATGTTGTGATATAATATGCTACATCGTGAGTAATCGCTCCTATTACGAAGGAATCAAGAATGAGGTTGCTATTTGCCAACAGAGTTCTCATTTCCTTTAATTTTATGTGAAAACTGGAACATTCGGAAAATACATTGTCAAACATATGGGGAATTTTGTGAAAAAGCGGAATACACACAAAATATAAATAATAATAATAATACTCAGTACATGGATGGAGCCTCACCATGCTTAGATGGACAACCTATGATAAGTAAATTCGGCAAAATCTTTCAAGTGAACCAATTTAAATATTTAGGAGAAATTATTCAGCCCTCTGGTTTAAAACGCGAAGCAAATAAAGAAAGCATTTCCAAATTACAGAAAGCTTACAGAATCACTTGGAACAGGTATAATAAAAAATCAATATCTCGGAAAGCAAAACTAAGACACTATAATACAGTAATCAAACCTGAAGCGTTATATGCATCGGAGACTTGAATCATTGGTGGTGGATCTTTAACCAAAGACATAGAGAAAGAAGAAAGAGAAATTTTACGAAAAATTTTTGGGCCAGTTTGTATATAGGGATAATGATCCCAGGAATTATACAGTCAATCTGAAAAAATCTCTCACACTTTTTGGAAAAGACGATTGAAATTTTACGGACATATTAGAATGGACAATAACAGACTAACTAAAAGAATTCTCAACCTAGCCGTTTAATTAAAAAACAAGAGCAGCTGGCTTCGTGAAATTGAAACAGATCTCCGGGAAATCAACATCTCAGAAGACATTGTACAGGAGAGATGCAATTTCCGAACCAAAATCGACAATCACCAATTTGTAGACAAACCCAACACCAGAGCCACTATAACTTGGACAGAAGAACGAAGGCAGAAACTTAGCGAGTGGATGAAGAGATTTGGGAGGAAAAGAAGACCAACACATCAGACAAGCAGGTTCAACCGAGTAGGGCATAACGATGTAAAAAATACATAATATAGCTTTGGGGCTATTAGGTTGAGTGACACTTTAATAAATGAAGTGTTACACCCTAAACCGATAGACAGATTATCGCAGAATCCTCCTCCTACGATATTGGCCATTCTGCCTTACGTAAAATCTGTCACGGACAGGATCAGCAATATTCGAACTAGTCACAATATCAAAACCATAATCAAGCCTAATGTCACCGTAGGCAAATCCTTACGATCAGTCAAGGATTCAGTTGGTCTAAACCAGTGTTTCCCAACCTTTTGTGGCCCGTCTCCCCTTTCTGAAGGTAGACTTACACCTGTCGCCCCCTTTTAATTTTCATTGTATTTTTAATTTGGAGTAAAGTGTAAATAATAAAGCAGTTTTATTATTTTAAACAATTTTATTACCGTTTAAAAAACAACCGAAGCAGTTTTATCCGGTCACTCTTAAAGAAAATAGATTAAAAAATTGAAATGTACATTTTTTACAGATTTTTCAAGAAGAAAAAAGTGAAATAATTAACTATGATCATTGACATACATTTAAAAAACAGGAGTACATGTTTTCATTTTTAAATCGGAATCTGGAAAAATTAAGAAAGTTGACTGTTAAAATTTGAAAAAATAGATGAAAGTTTGAAAACTTTGTTATTGTTTTATTTTACCTTTCCAATGGCTGCCTTGTGCTTGGTGGATTTCAGTTAAAGCTTGGATATCCGGCTTAATGTACATCAAATTCAGGCGCAAGTCTCCTATGAGGAAAATGTGCAACTTATTCTTTGTTTTGTGAGGAGCTGGACAACAGAACTAAATCCTTTTTCAACTAAATAAGTTGACGCGAACGAGAAGAGAAGTGGTTCAGATTTTCCCCACAGTTGTGGATAAGTGTCCATAAGCTTCACCCAGCCTAACTCGTAACCGCCAACGGGAGGCGCTCCCGTCAAATTTTCTGTGTACTACCCGGCAGCTTCTACTGTAGGTACAGTAGTATTTTAATGTTTCCCCCTATGAATACTCATCGCCCCCAAATCCCCCCCCCCAATTATTTATTGCCCCCCTGATAACCCAAATCGCCCATTTGAGGGCCATGGCCCCCAGTTTGGGAACCACTGGTCTAAACTCTGCTGGAGTATATAAGATTCCATGTTCCTGTGGTTACGTATATATTGGACAGACAGGTAGGAGAATCACAACAAGGATCAATGAACATCGTAGGCATTTACGTCTTGGCCAACCGGAGAAGTCTGCGGTTGCTGAACATGCCATACAGAATGACCATCGATTTCTTTTTGATGAAACTTCTGTCATCTGGATGGAGAAACATTTCACAACTCCTATGATTCGGGAGACGATTGAAATAAGTAAACAAGAAGTTCATGCCAATGATTAATCTACCTGTCTAGAATAATAACGAGATTAAGTTGGTATTACCGAAATTTTAAATTAGTTCGAAATATACCTGCCATAGTCTAGCCTAATAGAGCACTACAGTTGGCAGCCCTGGTGACTGAATCTATTCTTAGATCCATCTCTTAAGGTATAGAATGCACATACAAAATTTGGTTGAAGTCAAATGGATAGCATGGACGTTACATGCAGTTACACAAAGAAGCTATCAGGGCTCGTAAAATCATGTTGGCAACAATATCATGCATGTGTTGCTCATAAATAATCTGAAATATTGTGTTCTATTGTATTGTCAATTTTGGATGAAATCCATTTGTTATTATAGAAGTTACTTATATTAAACAAGATGTTCAGCAAAGAACATATAGCCTACTTTCTCCTAAATGTATGGGTATCTTTATGACTCTTTGTCCTCATCCCTAACACAATCACCCCTACCACAATGTATTGTTTGTTTTCTTTTATATTGATAATAAGCCAGTAAGTGTCAAAATCAATATTATATACTTTATGATTTTTATTTTTTTTTAAGCGTATGGCTTTTAGTGCCGGGAGTGTCCTAGGACATGTTCGGCTCGCCAGTTTTGTAGCTGCTTCGAGACGGACACCCAATGGGTGAGCTACAAGTACCGTTGGGGAGGGAAGGAGGGAAGTTGGAATGTACGGACAAGGAGTTGGAAGGTAGCGGCTGTGGCCTATAGTTAGGGACCAACCCCGGCATTTGCCTGGAAGGAAGATGGGAAACCACAGAAGACCATCTTCAAGGTTGCCGGCGGGGGGATTCGAACCTCCTCGCCTCCCGGATGTGAGCGACTGCCATCAGTCATGCCGTAACCACCACGGCTAACTCACCCGGTACTTTATGATGATTGAATAACAAAACTACTAACTTATTGTAATGCATTCACGTCCGTTAATCTCTATATTAAGCCAGCCTGCTAAATTAAGAATCCTCCGCCCCAATCACAGTAGGTGGTGCTGCGACCTATCAGTGAATTAATCTTGTACGCCTATGCACTGCCATCGTAATGTACTACGATGGCAGTGTTCTATGGGTGTTGAATGAGTAGGCAGTTTAAAGTAGCCAAGAGGGAGGCGATCCAGCTGGCAGTGTTTAAAGGTATTCGGAGCGCGATCGTGGCTAATAGTTGAACTACCAGTATTACAAAATTGCCTTACTTCAGGAGGCCAGCTCAGGCATTTACACAGCGTTATGTTTGGAACAATATTACCCACATAATCCACAAGAGGACAGCACCGTACAGAGGCATTAAGAAGGCTGTGGTTAATGACAACGTGTATCTAGTTCTTCTATTCTCATTTTCCTATTGTCTTCTGTTTATGTGCGATGCTGGGACTGTGATTTTATTAATATACGAGTGTATATTTTATCCTCTCCTTTGAGCTAAATGACATTTTATTCAGTATCTGTGGAAAAAGCTCGAGCATATCATTTGTAAAAGAATTCAAGAAAAAAAAACTAACTGTAGCAGTACTCGATCCCCAGTCAACTGCGTGTCAGACTAACATGCTAGCCCAGAGCTAACCGTATCCATGACGTCAAGTGTTCTTAACTGACATATTAGATACAAACTGTTGGCAAATAATGACTTTAAATAAACGATTTCTTCACTGCAGTACATCTTCATTAAAGATCATTTCATACAAAGTTTATATTATTGTATCAGTACGGTATATCACATACAACATACTAAAACTACTGAAATATAAGACAGGCACATGAGGACAGCTGCCATCTTGTCGTGTGATACAAACGGCTCAGCTCTTTTAAGCCACTCATACTGTATAATATTATAATATGAAATTATAATAAATAACGGATCACGACCTTCAGGATAGCTTAAACCCCCCTAGGCTCGATAATCGGAATTGGTGGGTCTTAAGCTATTTATTAAAATGGTTGCATAATTCACACGGCCGCCATCCTGAAATGGCATGGCCGATGACCTTGAATTTTGGGTGAAAGACGCGTCCTATATAAAGGTATGTTGTCACCAAATTTGGTAGAGATCGGATGATTAGTTTAGCCGTAATTTGATTTTACGTTTTGAACATTTGAGTGGCCGCCATTCTGTTTTGGTAAAGATGGCGGCGATATAAAGTATGACACTGAGGTGTCCTTTACTAGTGCTACCTCTGTACCTAATTTCGTTCAATTCGGTTTCACCGTGTTCGAATTGATAGGGGGGGACAGACATTCAGAGTACACACACTCACACACACACAGACACACACACACACACACACACACACAGACTCACACACACACATACACACACACACACAGACTCACACACACACATACACACACACAGACAGACACACTTTTTTCGCCCTGTGTTGATCTCATAAGTCTACTTTCATTTTTTGCAAAAATCGAAAGTAGGCTAAAAATGGTCCCATCAGCAGGCTCAGAATCATTTTGGCAACACTGCCATGCATGGCCTCCTGGAAATTAAATTGTACTATTATTATCTACATGTGTGCCAATTTTGAAATAACTCCCAAGCATACATTCCGAGATATCCAACATGGAGCTCAAATTTCAATTGCGATTTTTCAGCAGTTGGTACCACTCACGTCAATTTCAAATATGGTTGTGAGATATTCAGGTATAGATATTTACTCTTACCAAATTTGGTTTCGATAGCTGCTGCCGTTTAGGAGTTGATAGGGAGGGGGGGACACACACAGACAGACAGACAGACACACATTTTCCCGGATTGATCTCATACGTCTACTTTTTCCTCATTTTTAGCCTATTTTCAATTTTGAAAAAATAGGCTTATGAGATCACCTTTTGTCCGTGTGTGTGTGTGTGATTCGTGTGTGTGTCCCTCCCCCTAATAAAATCTAAACGGCTGGAGCGATTTCAATGAAACTCGGTAAGGTCATAGCACTATTCCGGGCGACCCCGACCGTGCCCTTCAAATTTTGTTACAACTCACCAATCCAACATGGCGGCTGTGCGAAATATTTCACCAGCATTCAATATCTCCGAAACTATTAGCGACATTACCCTGACATTTTGTGTGGTGATAAAGGGAACTACTATAAGTTCACTTATGTGACCTTTGAAAACCTGGTAACTACAAAACCAACATGGCGGCCAAGCGAAGTTGCGACTTTTAAATAGACGTTTCTCGCGATTTAACCAACCAAACGCAATGAAACATGGTACAGTATATGTTTATATAAATTGTAATGCACCGACATCTAACTTCGTTCAATTGTTTACATAACCACAAGATGGCGGATGTGCGAAATATTTCACCGGCATTCTATATCTCGGAAACTATTACCGGTATCTCCCTGAAATTTTGTACGGAGATAAAGGGCACTACTGGAAGTCCATCAATAAGACTTTCAAAAACCGGTTAACTACAAAACAAACATGGCGGCCAAGCGAATTTGAAAATTTTAAATAGTCCTTTCTCGCGATTTAATGTTCCAAACGCAATGAAATCTGGTACAGGAAATATTTATTCACATTGTAATGCACTGGTATCTAATTTAGTTCAATTGTTTACATAACCTCAAGATGGCGGCTGTGCGAATTTTAAAATTAAGTGTTTATTTATTGTGATGTAGTCATGCGATCTAAGTGAAACTTTGAATAATGAACCTACGCAATAATTTTCCTTTAATAGTACATGACTCTATGGCCTATACATTTAACAATCCAACATGGTGACCATGCGAAATATTTAGACGGCTCAGAATATCTACGAGTCTATTATAGCAATCATACTGAATGTTTTAATGTTCATAGGGGCTATGAACTTAAGTTCACCTATAAGACTTTAAATAACCTGGTGATCACAAATCCAACATCGTGGCGACGCGAAGTATAAATATTCACATGGACGTTTCTCGCAATTTAACCATCCGAGTGCAGTGAAACTAGGTACAGTAAATCCTTATACGAATGTTAATCCACTGGTATATAATTTATTTCAATTTTTTCCATAACCTCAAGATGGCAGCTGTGCGAAATTTTAAAATCTCCTTGTTACTTCTTGTGTCCTAATTATGAGATTTAAGTTTGAATACTACACGTACACATTAATCTGCATGTAACAGTACATAATTCTAGGACCTACATATGTAAAATCCAACATGGCGACCATCCGAAATATTTAGTCGGTTCTCAATATCTACGAATCAATTACAGCAATCAAACTGAAATTTTGTATGTTGATAGTGGCAATTAACATAAGTAGGATATATGATAATAGGCTGTATAGTTCTTCACGGAACTACTTGTACAAAATGAGAAAAGTAGACTAACAGCCACACAACTTTACTAGAGGTGATGGTTATCCCTTGAGTAAATCATGGCTGCCCTCTATAGTTTCATTACCAACATCTTCTTGGTCTCAGGAGGTCATGGAGTAACTATTAGTTTCGACATGGCTTCCTACCTTATACCATTTATCTTTGGAGGCAACATGCCATTGTTTACTCATTCACTCTTTCTTTCTTTCTTTCTTTCTTTCTTTCTTTCTTGACAAACTCTGATAAAGGGCCAAGCAGTTGTCTTGAAACATCGGTATTTAAAGTGCCACTCTACCCAATAGCGCGAAAGCTATATTATGTATTCTATTGGCCGAGAAAGTTTACGTAACAGAATAATAATAATAATAATATATAAATATATATTTTTAGTTTTTCGAGGGAAACCGTGGGGAAATCTTCAAAAGACAGATTGCAAGCTTCCGGACTTACAACTGTGCAGGATTCTTACCTACTAAAAACCCACAAACCCTATACTTGGCTTAAGGCCACCCCGGAACTGCCTGTTCAGCCTTACTTCAGGGTGGAGCCACTGTTACGACCAGAGGTCTCAGTCAATTTCATTAAATGTGATGATAATGAAATTACTCATCATCATCTTCACTGTCTTCGGCAACCAATCTTCTCGGTTCCTCTTCTTTTTTTGTTTTCAGCAGCTCAGAGATGTAGACTGCAATCTGTGCCCAACTTTCTCTGCTGCTGAGCATTTTATCCACCACATTGTCTGGTGTAATGACTACAACTTTTGTCTCCAGGAGCCTTCGGAGATTTCTACACCTCAATCATGCAAAGAACGTGTGCTGAACGTCATCCCATTGATCATAACAATAAAGGCTACACGAAAAAAAAACACAATAACGGCACCGTGAACTTGGCGAAATTCCCATTCGATGGAGGTATGCATCATAATAACCATGGCCAGAGAGAAACATGGTAATTTAATAATTAAGCTCGCCATGTTCCCTCGACAACCATGGCTTCAGTTGCTTGATGAGCCTAGCGGTCCACCAGCCACGATGTTCACGTTCCCATTCTTCCTGCCATTCCAGAAGAGATCTGTCTCTTTCCTCCCTCTTCACGCGTATCTTAGAATGCTCTTCTTTGCGCAAGTATATACGGCGCCTTTCCTTGGCCAGGATGTAAATGGGTATCGCCCCAGCTATTACTAGCACTGCCGGTCCAGACACTGTACGATAGGCAGAAGTTATTCTGAGGGCAGCTCTTCTGTGAACAGAGGTTATCCGCTTCCTATACATCTCAGAGCCAAGAGCTACTGACCAAATCTCTGCACCATAAAGAATAACTGAATCCGCCACTCTCATCAGCAATTTCCTCTTCAAGGGTGAAGGGCCGCCAATATTAGCCATGAGCCGCGACAAGTTGTTAACAATCCTTGCAGCCATATCAGCAATCTTGCTGATATGATTCCATAATAATAATAATAATAATAATAATAACAATAAAGAAAAATTGTACGCAAAATTCTCGGTCCATTAAGAACTTCAGAGTTTTGGAAACTAAGAAGTAACGAAGAAATACATCGAACCATTGAAAACATAACGGAGACAATAAAGAAGAGGCGATTGTATTTTTTTTGACATTTATATAGAATGAATGATAGCAGGTTAACCAAACAGATTTTTAAATATCTTTGGAAAAATAAATCGACAACAGCCTGGTTTCAAGAAGTAAGGAAAGATTTAGAAAGAAACAATGTAAGAGAAGAAGACGTGCTATAAATAATAGAGAGATAAATTTTCAAAAAAGAAGGTATTGGGAATGGAAGCACTCCAAGGAAGGCAATACAAGAAAACTGGCTCAAAATGGTTGGAAGAGAGAAAGAAGACACACAGCGAAAAGATGAAGGAGCACTGGAGGAGGAAGAAAGAACAGCAAAGGACTAAACACTGTAAATGGCTCGTGGTCCTCAGAAGACCGTAACGGAGAAAGAAAGAAAGAAAGAAAGAAAGAAATAATAATAATAATAATAATATCAACAAATGCCAAGTTAAGACACTACCAAACAGTCATCCGTCCAGAGGCTTTGTATGCTGCAGAGTGCCTTGCAATGCATCGCAAGGGACTAACAGAGAAGCTGGAAGTGAAAGAAAGAAAAATTCTAAGAAAAATCTTGGGTCCGGTAAAAGAAAATGGGGAATATAGGAGAAGGCACAACCACGAACTTTACACCCACGTGGAAAAAATAACTGATGCCATGAGGAAACGGAGAATTGCATTTTACTGTCATATTACAAGAATAAATCCAGCACGATTGGCAAATAGAATCTTCACCTACTTCCTCAAAAAGAAAACCAAGGGAGCTTGGTTCATTGAGGTGGACAAAGATTTACAAGAAGTGGGAATAACAGGCAACGATATTTGGGAACGTGCCACACTTAAACAAAAACTAACAGCACACCGATGTTTCCAGGAAAAGCCAAAGCTTCCAACTGGCAAGAAGTGGACTGGGGAAAGGAAACAACAGCATCGAGAACTAATGCGAAAGTACTGGGAGGATGTTAAAGCTCGATGCAACAAGAAACAGTTGAAACGACGTGGTCCTTAGATGGCCGAATCGAAAGAAGAAGAATATTAATAATAGTAATAATGATAATAATAATAATATCGTATGGCCGGGTGCAAGCTTTGTTAATTGACACCCAGAGGGCAGCTTGCGTGTCGAATTTAATGCTCCTTGGAGTGCTATGAATGTCAAGATTTCTAAGCTCCTCGACGCTATACCGCTTTCTGGTAGAGAAATGAGGAACTTTGTGTTGGCGGAAAATCCCGAGATTAATTTTGCCATTATGAACACGGCCTACTGAATTCAAATGGGTTCTTTAACATGCTAACAACGTATGACATGAGTATCGTGATTTAATAATCATCATCAACAGATGGGTTGATGGCCAGGTCGTCCATCAGAAAATAAAATATTGCTGTTCTACGGGCACATCTTCCATATGTCTGATAACCGACTGACCAAGAAAATCTGGAAATTCACAAAGACAAAGGTAACGGAATGGGGATAGTTCCAAGAATCCACGACATACACCGTACTTTATACCAGGGGCGTATACAGTATAAGGGGTAGCTGTGCGGGCTCCAGCCGAAAGAAAAGCTAATAAACATTGAGAATGTGTTGCTTTGGTAAAAGCATAAAATAATGTAAATTTGGTTGGCTATGTTAAGACAATATTATGATTGAAATTAAATTACCTCGTGGTGTAGTGTTTGGCATTCTTGGTTGCCGCCCCTTAGGTCCAAATTTGATTCCTGGCTTTGCTAAGAAATTTTAATTCTGGTCTGAAGGTTGGAAAGGGGTACACTCAGCCTTGTGAGGCAAAACTAAGAATTCTACAGTACGGTACTTATGAGAAATAAATTATCAATTTGTAAAAATATATACTGTTTACCTTTCTGCTTAATAAATTTACAAATATTTAGATATTTGCCATTCATACTCCAAGGGCCATAATAGAAAGTTCATTAAGTATAACATTTTATTTGTGTGTTGTGTTGTATTTTATAACTTGTTTTATATCGCCACTAATTTTACAATTAACTCTTATCTAAAATGAATGAAAATCCACAGCCTGCTTCCTATCTCCGCCATCTAGCGGCGAGAATATGAACTGTGCCGGCTGCCGAGGCCTGGGGCAATGATTAAATGAATGACAGATGAAATGAAATGATAGTGGAGAGTGTTGCTGGAATGAAATTTTGAGAGGGAAAACCGGAGTACCCGGAGAAAAACCTGTCTGCCTCCGTTTTGTCCAGCACAGATCTCACATGGAGTGACCAGGATTTGAACCGCCTAAGCTTTCTTATCTAAAATAATTACACAAAGGTATATGCTCTAAAATATTGGTTGATATTCCTGGGTATTTTGCCGTGACAATCCCCTGAGAATACTCACAATTTTCCAGGATAGTATACGCTACGCTGTTCACTAGGCCCAGTTGGAACTGGAGACTCATTGATGTTGCCTGCCATCTGTCGGCGGCTCGTGTAACTTCAGTCCATGTGCAGTGTCGTGTTGGGTCTCCTGATACCCGCGACATTTTGTATTGGCGTATAACAATCTTCCAAACGTATAACGTCCCCGTGTACTTGGGTGTGTGCTCAATTTGTTTGGTACCCTACTTTTCTGTGCTGACTATAATCGTGCCTCCCTCTAATTATTAGGGTCTATAAATAATAATAATAGACCAGACATCCTTCGTTTGAACAACATCCAAAAACACACGCATTTGATCAGCATTGCTGTGCCAAATATATGAAACATGTGTAGGCTACATTACAGTGAGATGGCGTCTAAACTAGACAACAATGGTGGCTTCTGTGGCGTAGTTGGTAGCATGCTGAGCTTCTATGCCCAAGGTTGCGGGTTCAAACCTGGCCGAAGTCGTCGGAATTTTTAAGAGCGTTAAAATCCCTCATTATGCCTTCCTTCGGAGGGGAAGTAAAGCCGGCGGTCCCATGTCATAGATTTATGGCATGACAAAGAACCTTCCACTAATTACACTTGTGTGAAGCTAAATTATAGGTTATATTTGACTAACGCTCTTAGGTTCCAACGTTCGTCGCTAAGAGACGATTGCGGTGGCATCTAGTAACGAAATGCAGAACTAGTTGGTCGTTGACGGTGGCGTTTGGTAGCCGCAATTGGAATTACTTGAAAATCGAATGTCTGCAGTCCTTACTTGAATTAAAAACAGATAACACACACTAATACAGCCATCACTATTAACACCGGTTAAGGGGCAGATAACCTCGTAGTTCCGCCCCTTAAAACAACAACAACAACAACAATAACTAACTAACTAACTAACTAATTAACACCGGTTATCAGACTGATTCTACACACGCCCAAAGTAAAAAGGGCTACATGACCGCGTTGTCGCAACCCTTAAACTGAGAAACCAACCAACCTAGATTAGATAACTGTTGTACCAATATCTCTGAAGAGAATCATGCAATAATTGGATCTTTCAATAAAAAAAGATTAACATAGGTTGGTTGGGTCCTCAGTTTAGGAGCTGGGTGTGTGTAGAATCTGTCTGATAACCGGTGTTAATATATATATACAGGGTGTATTTGATATGATGGAAGTCCGTTACACTGGTGATAGAAGAGACTATTCTAAGCTTTCTAGGTAAAAAATTTGTCACCTATCTTGAAATTGTTAATTAATCATTAAAAAGTCAATGTTTTTAGTTATTTCAGAAACTAATCAGGCAGAAAGTGGAGCGGCAGGCTGGGGTAAACGAGGCGGAGCCAGGAGAGACGACGCGCGAAGGGGAAGTTGTTACGTAATCGGAGCATTGACCTTACCGGTTGACTTGAGGGGTGGTAGGCTATCAGCTGTTATGAGGATAAGCGCTACCGTCTCGTAAGAAAATGTGCATTGCCGTTGTTCTTGTTGTTGTTGTTGTTGTTGACAACGCACGCAATGGCTTGGGACGTTAGGACCGGTAGTATTGTGTAGCCTACTTTGTAAGTGTGGAATTCATTGATTGATGTTCATGTATAAAATAATTTCGATACTCAGCCCTGATGTATCATTGGCGTCCGTGTCGGACCTTCTGTTGACTAGTTCCTGAAAATACTAAAAACATTCACTTAATGAAATGCAGTGTGACGAAATTCCGACATCCCGTAGTCTGTTCAGAACTAGGCATTTAGGACGGAAGTAAAATACTTGATGTTTTGTTTGAGAGGCTTGGCGATTTTGGTCATTTAGCCCCATGTAGCTGGGTGTGGGTAGAATTTGTGTGATAACCTGTGTTTTGTGGTTTCTGTAGTAACTTAATGTGGGTATTTGTAATTCAGGCGAGGATTCGGAAGAAGGCGCCGGCCCTGTGGTGTTGGGGCAGTGCAACTGCCTCTCACCTGGAGGCCCTGGGTTCGATTCCTGGCTCCATCAGGGATATTAGAAACTGACGTGAGGGCTGGAACGCAATGTACTAAGCCTCGTGAGGGCAATTGAGTATCTGTCTGACAGTGAGGTAGTGCCCGAGTCAGGAAAATCAAGATTATTGGCCGAGGGGACCCGATGCACTGACCACGCGTCACCCTAATATCTGCAGGCCAAATGGCTGGACAGAGGTCGCATAGTAGGCCTAGGCCCTTCATGGGCTGCACTGCCAGCGGTTATGATTATTGAGAAGAAGGCGGCCGTGGCCTTAAGTAAGGAACAATCCCGGCATTTGCCTGGGGTAGAAGTGGGAACCCATGGAAAACTACTTCCAAGATTTAATACTAGTACGGTACCACATGTTCATATTGTGAATTGTCCCATCCCATCTCCAGCCCTCGGGTGGCCATTAACTGGAGGGGGGGGGGGAGGGTTGATTTATTGGTCCATCAACAATGTAAATACATATGAAAATACACGAAAATGAAAATAAAATACAAATACATTGTTATAATACAGTGTTATAGTAATAATAGTCTAATAATAATAATAAGAGTCAGCATGTGTAGTTCTGGTGGTAGAGTGCTAACCTTCCCGAGGGTGCGATCTACGTTCAGTCATGTAGTAAATGAATGGGATCTAATACGATCATCTCCATGGATTTCATGGCACATACAAGAAATCCTACGTACATTAAAGTCTGGCAACTCGACATACCAAAAAGAAACATAAAAGAAGTTAGTGTGTCTAAAAGCCTGTTATTAGTATTATTAATATGTTTATTACAGTTGTTGCACTACCTTCACACAAAGATAGACCAACAGTTCCTTAAATGAATTTACCAAATCTTTAGGATTTCTATTTTCTATGCATAGTTCATGAAGCTGGCAAAATCCTAGCCAGATCCACCATCACTAGTCATGTAGCCACTCCCCATGAAGGTGTGAATCAGCTGTTCATAGGCTCGGTATGTGTATTTCAATGTCATTGGCAGACAAGGCGAGGAGGTCACTCAACTGCAGACTCTGGTCAACATTCCTCAGCGTAGGAGGGGAGGGTGACGGGGAGAAGTCAGCTCTGCTGCTGAGGAGAACGAAGTGAAAGACCGTTTCCAAGATATTGACCGACGATTTTTGTGATTTAATTCCACCTACACTAATTAAGATCCGACTTAATTTCATGAAGATATTTGCTTAGAATACCATCTTCTATCACCAGTGTAAAGGACTTCCATCATATCAAATACACCCTGTATATATATAGCCACATGGCCGACAGTACGTCGTAGTACCAATCTCCACCACCACGCGCGCTCATTGTTTCCGTCCCATTTCCGTCCCTTTTCCAAAATCACTCCCACAAGAATATCCAGAAACCGAGTGGAAAGATGTTACACATCAAACATTTCAAGAGATGTTCTTAATTTTGTGTGTAAGTGTAATCAATACGAGAATTATCAAACATTTCCTAACTTGGTAAATGTTCATGATAACCTCGGCAATAGGGGCCGATGACCTCGGAGGTCCGCCCCCTAAAACCCCAATAACTAACTAACCTCGGCAGGTTATGGTGCATTCCCTGTCCTCACGCAGAGCAGTGAAAGTGGATCTGGATCTCAAAACGCTGCAATAAATACAGCGACGTGTTCTGAAAGCTTAACATGTGGTCAAAGACGTGCAGCAGATAGCTTACAGACGCGTTTGAGCTAAGCCCACCATTGTGGTGTTTGAAGCCATATTTTCAGTGTTGCCTTAGTAAACAAGAGTTTAGTGCTTTTCAGTCGGTCAACACGAATGTACCCAAAAGAGATGGGTTATGCCCTAATCCTGAAATAAATTACATGAGATTAATAAAACACTAGGATGACGATCGAAACTGGTCATCCTAGTGTTTTATTAATCTCATGTAATTTATTTCAGGATTAGGGCATAACCCATCTCTTTTGGGTACATTCGTGTTGACCGACTGAAAAGCACTAAACTCTTGCTAAGCCCACCATTTGTGTGAGAGAAGCGAATAAATCCATCTATGTCCACCCCGAAATTCCACGTGGCTGATAGTTTCTACGGCCGGATGCCAACCTCACGAGAGGAGATGAAATGAATGAATAAGAAGAAAAGTTTAATTTCAAGTAGGCTACTGTAGTTCCAAATTTGGCTACCAGACGGCACTGTCACTGTCACCCAGCGGCCAACGTTGGAAACTGATAGAGCGTTTCTCACCAAATAACCTACAAATTTGGCTACACACTGGCGGAAGGTTCTTTCACATGCTTTTTTTTAGCGTATGGCTTTTAGTGCCGGGAGTGTCCGAGGACATGTTCGGCTCACCAGTTTTGTAGCTGCTTCGAGGCGGACACCCATGGGGTGAGCTACAAGTACCGTCGCGTGTGCAGTGTTGTCTGGGGAGGAAAGTGTGCATGTAAGGACGAGGAATTGGAAGGTAGCGGCTGTGGCCTATAGTTAGAGACCAACCCTGCCATTTGCCTGGAAGGAAGATGGGAAATCACAGAAAACCATCTTCAAGGTTGCCGGCGGGGGGGATTCGAACCTCCTCGCCTCCCGGGTGTGAGCGACTGCCAACAGTCATGCCGTAACGAACACGGCTAACTCACCCGGTATTTTACATGCCATAAATCTATGACATGGGACCGCCGGCTTTACTTCCCCTCCGAAGGAAGGTAAAGGATATGAGGAGAATCGTTCAATCAGTGAACATGCTTCCTGTGAGCTTTTTCTCATCTAGATACAGTGTTGAAACTTTGGTCCAAACATTTCCCTCGGTATCTGCTGTTCTATCTTCTCGATGTCTTAGATGTTGAGTATTAACCCAAAAGAAATGGCGTGAAACAATATAACACGAGGACTGGCGCTGCGACATTTTGACCCATAGTGTGTTACTCGCTTTTTGTCGTAGTCGTACGTTTTTTTAAAATCGAGTTTACCATTCAGGGTGGTGGCTCCCAAGGTCTCAGCGAGGGAACTCACCCCTACCGCCTTTTTCAGGCAGTGTCCTAGAGCTGGGAAAATCGGGTCGGGGAGTCTACAACTGGTGAGGTGAGATCAGCACCTCGCCCAGGGGACGGCACTTGCAAAGACGTATTTTAATGAAGTAATTTTACACCTGGTGTCTTCCTATGAACTATTCCCGATTTAAAATGAGGTTCAGATATAATTTTCAAATTTAGCAAGCAGGGAAATGACAATAATTTCCGTAACAGTATAACTGGCCTTGATATTAGCGGAAAAGCAGTCATCTTAATTCTTTTTAACAAATGAGCTGATGACCAAGGTGTCCCTAAACCCTAAACATGGATCAACAAGAACGTGAGCTATGTGATAGTGCTGCACCAAAATAGTTGGATTTTCCCCCTTACTATTTACATAGTGTCCCAAAAATTGTCACGCGAGGACTGGCGCCATGGGTAAATCTGACCCGACCGTAAATAATAAAGAAATAACTTGAGTGTTTAAAAAGCTATGGACATGTTCCTTTTGCAGGGTGAAGTTCAAGGCTAGGAAGGAAGGTAGAGTAAGCGACAGGAAATAAGGGCTGACCAAAACGAAAATATAGAGCATTATTTAAGTAATACTCGGGTCAAAAATATCCCATGTGCCAATCCTCACGGGTTAATGATGTCTCAATCCCATAGAGCGCCTCTGTGTGGTAGTGATGGAGTTAGGCTTTACTGGAAAGTGATTTCTTGTTGTAAATAATCCAGGTGATTGTGTAGACTTTGCGTAATCTGTCTGCTCGAATTTTGTTAGCCATTCTTTTGGGTTTCCGTGCATTCCTTTCACTTCCACTTTAGGCAAATGCTGGGATGGATGCTAAATTAATACCACGCCCGCCTCTAACCCAAATCCCAGCGTCAGTCACAAATTGCTCTACACACACCCAAGTACACTAGGCTACATGACCACAATGTCAGCTGTGTTAGACGCCCCATGTATCCCCAGAGCACCGGAATGCTGTCACTGAAGGGGGTCTAGAAACAGCTCTCTACCGGTCCGTGAAAGTACCAGCAGAGCCTTCCAACAATAAGCAAGGAAGCAGAGCCATGAAAGGGGAAAACACCAAAGTCAACGGAAAAAGGTAACAGACAGATCCAGCTCAGGAATCCCTTGGGGATAGTGGTTTCTATATTAACCACCTGTCATAAGGACAATTTATGGTTTCAAAGATGCTGATAGTTGAATCTTTAGGCCAAATAACGGAGAATTTCATGCCGAAGTGCTAGTATTTCTAAATATCAAATAGTATATACGTATCTAGTTGACGTAATGTGGTGGATACAATTTTTTAAAAAATATTAAAACTAAAAACATTAACAATTTAAAAAATATATAATTATAGAAATAAAAATCATAAAAAATACAATAACAAAAGAAATATAAAAAATTAAAATAATAAACAGAGGAAAAGACAAAGGGGGCCTGGTTCAGTGAATACAGAAAGATCAGTTGGTGACTGGGATAACACGTGAAGATATCCAGGAGCGTGGCCCACTTATTGAAAAACTTCAAAAACATCGGCGTTTTCAACGTAAGCCGAAACTGAAAACCGGGAAGGCGTGGGCGACGGAGAGAAATGTGCAACATCGATTGCGAATGAAAGAGTACTGGGCTAACATTAAAATGCAGAAGAAACAGTTGGTCTTAATTGGCCCTAACGGAGGAAGAAGAGGAATGAACATAACTATAAAACTACTATGAAAATAATTGTAAAAATCAATACAAAATTACGTAACATTGTGAGGTTTGAAGCCATTTTTCAGTGTTGCCTAAGTAAACAAAAGTTTGGTGCTTTTCAGTCGGTCAACACGAATGTACCCAAATAGAGCTGGGTTATGCCCTAATCCTGAAATAAATTACATAAGATTAATATATACACTAGGATGACCAGTTTCGATCGTCAAGCGATCATCATCAGATCCATTACACTTAGGCTATAGCATCTATGTTTGAGAATACAGGTGAAAAATATATACAATATGTACAATTATTTAGTTGCAGTGTTGGTAATGCAACTGTCGGTGTATGTTAAATGTGGTATATCTAATGTTAGGTAAACTTCTAAAATAGTGATGAAAATCCGGAATTCGTCTGTTAGGGGTGATTATATGGTTTTACAAAATCAACTATGGTTATACTGAAATAATGCAAGCTTATACTTATCGAGTTGTCTCTTTAACTGGAACTTGAAGCAGTTGACGTGTTGCCATAGACACCAGTTGTAGTCGACTAACCCCGAGTGTTCGCTGGGTGGAACTGGTTTTCCCCTTCCTCCCTCTTTAGTTGCTATGTTCATCCAGAGGTCAGTGTCATGTATATTTGTGTGACTTTGCCAAATCTAGATAAAAGTGTATGCTATTGAATGCAGGAGTCTGCAACTACTAAAGACCGTGGAACTATCTTCGCCACGCATGGGCTAAAATGCCATTTATACTAAGCGGTACACGGTCTATTGAAGACGTCCCGGCACCTTTAATACTGCCGCGCATATCGGCCTAGGTTTATTGCAGAAAAATTTACATAGTACACCTGATCCAATTAACATTTACCTATAAACACCGCTATTTCCCCCCCTTTTTATCTAGCTTGGCTGTATCGCTAAGTTGTGTCTTGTTTTCGACAGGGTGTGATTTTTAGTAGGGCGAAAAGGGGTGAACTCTCCATAAAAGTGTGTTCATTTAGATTGGTGGGATTGTTTTTTTTTTTTGGCTAGGTGAATCTCGATTGCTTCTTTTATGTCGAGAGCTCTGCCTTTCGATTCGTGATGAATTATTTTTAGATCAGTCTCGATTTCAGTGAAGCTGTGCCCCGTGTCACACATATGTTCGCATACGGCTGAATGTGTTCCGTATCTTATCGCATTCCTATGTTCATTATAACGTGTATCTACTCGTCTTCCGCTCTGTCCAATGTAATTAGCTTGACAACCAATGTATTGGCATGTAATAGAATATACCCCTGACTTTGAATACGGGTCTTGTTTATTTAGATTGCTATTTTGCAGGTGCCTCCCGGTCGTATTATTCGTTGTGAATGCTATTTTTATGCCTTGCTTTTTGAATAGATTAGTGATTTTATATGTGTTCTCATTCACATAGTTGAAGCGCGAGAATTTTATCTCATTAATGTCCGGTTTTGGAATCATTTTATCTTTATTTTTTTATGTTTGGCTACAATTTGGTCTATTTTGCTTGGCGGGAAATTGTTTTCCTTTGCTATTTGTTTAATGGTTCTTATTTCCTTATTATAATTGTCTGTTGACATGGGTATGCTTAAAGCTCTGTGCACCATTGAAATGAACCCCGCTAATTTACGCGTACTGGGGTGATTAGAATGATTGTCGATTGCAGGCGAGGTTTGTGTCGCTTTTCGGAATATGGAGTATGAAAGCTCGTTGTCCTTACGTTCAATAGTTATGTCGAGAATTTTTTTACGTAATTTTACGTAATTAATTAATTCAATAAAATATCAAAATTAAATCTATAAGAACATAATTTGAAAATAAATATATAAACATTAAAATTAGAGAAAAAAAACATAACATTATTAATAATAATTATAATAGCCTAATTAAAACGTAAAAAGTCCTCTCGGCACGCCGGAAGGCGGAGGTAGATTTCACCGGACAAACTTGGGGATAGGCGAAAATAGGCAGAATATGCAGGTTTTCGTATAAGGATCAGACCTCATTTATTGCGAGAAGATATTTTACAATTGGAGCTTAATTAACTTTGTTTTTAGTCATTTTATGCTTATTTTAAACATTTTATTGTCTTATGGGAACGGTAACCTTCTTGTCATTTGGGGTCCATTTTTATACTTGTGGTCACACTGTCCTTATGCAAGGTTTCGACACTGATGTGTAACTATGTAACGGTCTGTTACTTCTTCACGCAAAATTATATCTCCCGCAGAGATTTTGGTTGGTTGCTCAGTTTAGGGGCTGCGACAACGCGGTCATGTAACCCCGTGTACTTAGAGATGGCTGTATTAGTCTGTAATTCAGGTAAGGACTGCAGACGGTCAATTTCAAGCAGTAGTTCCTAATGTTGGTACCAGGTACTACCGTCAACGACACCTAGCTGTGAACTTGGCTACTAGATGCCACCGCAACCAGCAACTCGCAACGAACGTTTGAACTCCCCTCCAAAGGAAAGCATACTGAGGGATTTTTAGCGCTCTTAGAAAATCCGACGACTTCGGCCGGCTTTGAACTCGCGACCTTGGGCATAGACAATCAGCATGCTACCAGTTACGTCACCGAAGCCGCTTCACACTTAGTCAGATGAAAATCTGAATCTGATCTCGTGCAAGTGCGTTATCTTGGCAACGTCTGATGGCTCATCCCTCATCAATTTAGTAGTGTTGCCATGGCAACCTCTGATGGCTCTTGGCATTTTCTTATAATTCCGAAATCATTTTTCTCATCCCTTGGCATAATGGTGGGTCATATCAAAAATTCCTTCAGACAAAAGTTTTAGGTAATTATTAGGGGAATATTGTCCATTTTGTACGGTTTTGATATTGTGCCTATTAAGAGAGATATGATTAATGTTTCCCGAAAAACCCACTTCTTCCTACCCCTTTGGTCAATGTTTGGTGCTGTAAAAAACTCTTCAAACATAATTTTTTGGGCTTTATCCGACACATAGTATGAACGTTGAACGGATTCGATATGTCACATATTAAGAGAGTTATAGCAATATTTCACTTTTTCGAAAAAAGACCCCCATTTTCACCCCCTTCGACCGATTTAGCCCAGTAACGAACTCGACCGAAATTTTATAGGTATACATATTCGGTAAAAAATTCAAAGTGATTGATGCAAAATTACGGCAGTTATCGTCCACAAGAAACTGATATATATAGTGTGTAGAATCTGTCTGATAAACGGTGTGAATTGTAATGGCTGTATTTGACTTAATTCAGGTAAGGACTGCAGACGGTCAATTTCAAGCAGTAGTACCTAATGTTGCTACCAGGTACTACCGTCAACGACACCTAGCTGTGAACTTGGCTACAAGATGACACCCCAACCAGCAACTCGCAACGAACGTTGGAACTTCCCCTCCAAAGGAAAGCATACTGAGGGATTTTAGCGCTCTTAGAAAATCCGACGACTTCGGCCGGCTTTGAAACCGCGACCTTGGGCATAGACATTCAGCATGCTACCAGTTACGTCACCGAAGCCGCTTCACACTTAGTCAGATGAAAATCTGAATCTGATCTCGTGCAAGTGCATTATCTTGGCAACGTCTGATGGCTCATCCCTCATCAATTTAGTAGTGTTGCCATGGCAACCTCTGATGGCTCTTGGCATTTTCTTATAATTCCGAAATCATTTTTCTCATCCCTTGGCATAATGGTGGGTCATATCAAAAATTCTTTCAGACAAAAGTTTTAGGTAATTATTAGGGGAATATTGTCCATTTTGTACGGTTTTGATATTGTGCCTATTAAGAGAGATATGATTAATGTTTCCCGAAAAACCCACTTCTTCCTACCCCTTTGGTCAATGTTTGGTGCTGTAAAAAACTCTTCAAACATAAATTTTTGGGCTTTATCCGACACATAGTATGAACGTTGAACGGATTCGTAATGTCACATATTAAGAGAGTTATAGCAATATTTCATTTTTTCGAAAAAAGCCCCCCATTTTTACCCCCTTCGACCGATTTAGCCCAGTAAAGAACTCGACCGAAATTTTATAGGTGTACATATTCGGTAAAAAATTCATAGTGATTGGTGCAAAATTACGGCAGTTATCGTCCACAGGAAACTGATATATATATATATACATACATAAATCTATATATATAACAAGTAGTTCCGTGAAGAACTATACAGCCTATTTTCATATATCCTGCTCATGTTAATTGCCTCTATCAACATACAAAATTTCAGTTTAATTGCTGTAACGGATTCCTAGATATTGAGAACCGTCTAAATATTTCAGATGGTCGCCAGGTTGGATTTTTATTTTTGTACTATTACATTAAGATTATTGTGTACGTGTGGTATTCAAACTTCAATCGCATGTTTAGACAACAAGAAGTAAAAACGAGATTTTAAAATTACGCACAGCAGCCATCTTGTGATTATGCAAACCATTGGAATAAATTAGATGCCAGTGGATCAACATTTGTATAAGCATTTAACGTGCAACGTTTCACGGCACTCGGATAGTTAATTCGCGAGAAACGTCCATTTAAATATTTATACTTCGCGTCGCCGCCATGTTGGATTTGTGCTCACCAGGTTCCTGAAAGTCCTATAGGTGAACATATGTTCATAGTCTCTATGAACATAAAAAAATTCAGTTTGGTTGCTGTAAATGATTCATAGATATTGAGAACTGTCTAAATATTTCGGGAGCTCACCATTTAGGAGTGTTATGTGTATAGGCCATAGAGTTATGTACCATTCAAGGACAATTATTGCCTAGGTTCATTATTCAAACTTTCACTTCGATCGCATGATTACGACACAAGAAATTAAAACTTAATTTTAAAATTTCGCACAGCCGCCATCTTGAGGTTATGTAAACAATTGAATTAAATTAGATGGCAGTGCATTATAATCTGCAAAATCAATTACTGTACCACATTTCACTGCGCTCAGAGAGTTAAATCACGAGAAAAGTCTATTAAAATTTTTTAAATTCGCTTGGTCGCCATGTTCGTTTCGTACTTTACAGGTTTATGAAATATACATAGGTATACCTGTATCAGTACCCTTTATCACCATACAAAATTGCAGGGTGATATCTGTAATAGTTTCGGAGATATAGAATGTCAGTGAAATATTTCGCACAGCCGCCATTTTGAGGTTATGTAAACAATTGAACTAAATTAGACTCCAGTGCATTACAATGTGTATAAACATTTGCTGTACCAAGTTTCATTACATTTAGATAGTTAAATCGCGAGAAAAGTCTATTTAAATGTCTCAAATTCGCTTGGCCGCCATGTTGGTTTTGTAGTCACCAGGTATTTGAAAGTATCATAGGTGAACTTCTAGTAGTGCCCTTTATCACCGTACACAATTTCAGGGCGATATCTGTAATAGTTTCGGAGATATTGAATGCTAGTGAAATATTTCGCACAGCCGCCATGTTGGATTGGAGAGACGTAATAAAATTTGAAGGGCACGGTCGAGGTCGCCGGGAATAGTGCTATGAACTTCCCGAGTTTCATTGAAATCGCTCCAGCCATTTCGATTTTATTAGGGGGGGACACGCACACGAATCACACACACACGCACACACACACACACACACACACACGCACACACACACGGACAAAAGGTGATCTCATAAGCCTATTTTTTCAAAATTGAAAATAGGCTAAAAATCAATGTTACGAATAGTTTGTCTGTATGTATGTCTCCTATGCGTTCATATACCATTCGTCCGATTGCGATGAAACTTGGGTGAGATGTTGAGTACACTCCAAGGAAGGTTTCTGACTTAGTAAATCCATTTTACAATAGGTAGCGCACGCGTAGATTCAACAAATGAGCGACGATGCGCGAAGCGTTTCAAGAATGTCCCGTATGTGTTCATATACCATTCGTCCGATAGCGATGAAACTTGGGTGAGAAGTTTACGTGAAGGTTTCAAAATTAGTGAATACATTTCACAGTAGATAGCGCACGAGTAGATTCAACAAATGAGCGACGACACGCAAAGCGTTTCAACAAAGTCCCGTATGCATTCATATACCATTCGTCCGATAGCTATGAAACTTCCGTAAAATGTTGTGTACACTGCAGGGAAATTTTCTGGCTTAGTACATCCACTTTACAATAGGCAGCGCACGAGTAGATTCAACAAATGAGCTATGACGCGCGAAGCATTTCAACAAAGTCACGTTTGCGTTCATATACCATTCGTCCGATAGCGATCAAACTAGGCTGAGATTGTGTGTGCACTCCAGAGAAGGTTTCTGGCTTAGTAGATCCCTTTAAAAATAGGTAGAGCACGAGTAGAATCAACAAATGAGCGACGACGCGCGAAGCGTTTCAACAAAGTCCCATATAAGGTCATATACCATTCATCCGATAGCGATGAAACTTGGGTGAGATGTTGTGTACACTCCAGGGAAGGTTTCTGGCTGAGTACATCCATATCACAATACGTAGCGCAAGAGTAGAATCAACAAATGAGCGACGACACGCGAAGAGTTTCAACCAAGTCCCGTATGCATTCATAACCCATTCGTCCGATAGCTATGCAACTTGGGTGAGATATTGTGTACACATCATGGAAGGTTTCTGCCTTAGTAAATTCACTATACAATAGGCAGCGCACAAATAGATTCAACAAATGAGGGACGACGTGCGAAGCGTTTCAACAAAGTCCCGTATAAGGTCATATAGCATTCTGCCGTTAGCGGTGAAAATTGGGTGAAATATGGTGGACACACCAAGGAAGGTTTCTGGCTTAGTAAATACATTTCACATTTCGACAAATGAACGACGACACGTGGAGCGTTTCAATACAGTCCCCTATGACTTCATATCCCATTAGTCCGATAGCGACGAAACTTGGGTGAGATGCTGTGGACACTTATGTGACGGTTTCTAACTTAGTAAATACATTTTACAGTAGGTAGCGCACGAGTAGATTCAACAAATGAGTGACGGGGTGCGAATCGTTTAAACAAAATCCGGTATGCGTTCATATACTATTCATCCGATTGCGATGAAACATTGATCAGTTATTGTGTACACGCCAGTGAAGGGTCTCGACTTAGTAAATCCATTTCACAATAAGTAGCGCAAGAGTAGGTGCAACAAATGGGTGACGACGCGCTTAGCGTTTCAACAAAATCCCCTATGCGTTCATATAACCTTCTTCGATTGTGATGAAACCTTGATGAGTTATTGTGTACACGCCAGGGTAGGGTTTCGACTTAGTAAATCCATTTCTCAAGTAGGAAGCGTACGAGTAGAATCAACAAATGAGTGACAGCGCACGAATCGTTCAAATAAAATCCCGTATACGTTCATATGCCATTCATCCGATTGCGATGAAACTTTTGAAAGTTGTTGTGCACGCTCCCACGAATGATTCTAAATTAGAAAATCCATTTTACGATAGCTTAGAGGCAGTGAACGGAAATTGAAAAACATGTTGTGTATCCAAAATCACTTCAAGAAACAGAATTTCAACGCCAACACTTTCTTTGATTGGCATTGCAACGCATGCCGGGTACAGCTAGTTATATATAAACTTTTGAACTGACGGTGGTTTTGAGGTCTGGGGGATGTGAAACGCGAAGATATGTCGAAATTTTTCGGAATTCGAAACATGGTACCCATTGCAATAGTTAGCTTTCTAATGAAATCTACCTCTGGTTGGTTCCTCAGTTTAGGGGCTGCGACAACGCGGTCATCTAACCCCGTGTACTTTGGGTGAGTGTAGAATCTGTCTGATAAACGGTGTGAATTGTAATGGCTGTATTTGTCTTAATTCAGGTAAGGACTGCAGACGGTCAATTTCAAGCAGTAGTTCCTAATGTTGCTACCAGGTACTACCGTCAACGACACCTAGCTGTGAACTTGGCTACTAGATGCCACCCCAACCAGCAACTCGCAACGAACGTTGGAACTTCTCCTCCAAAGGAAAGCATACTGAGGGATTTTAGCGCTCTTAGAAAATCCGACGACTTCGGCCGGCTTTGAAACCGCGACCTTGGGCATAGACATTCAGCATGCTACAAGTTACGTCACCGAAGCCGCTTCCCACTTAGTCAGATGGAAATACTGAATCTGATCTCGTGCAAGTGCGTTGTCATGGCAACAATGATGGCTCATCCCTCATCAATTTAGTAGTGTTGCCATGGCAACCTCTGATAGCTCTTGGCATTTTCTTATAATTCCGAAATCATTTTTCTCATCCCTTGGCGTAATGGTGGGTCATATCAAAAATTCTTTCAGACAAAAGTTTTAGGTAATTATTAGGGGAATATTGTTCATTTTGTACGGTTTTGATATTGTGCTTATTAAGAGAGATATGATTAATGTTTCCCGAAAAACCCACTTTTTCCCACCCCTTTGGTCAATGGTTGGTGCTATAAAGAAAACTCTTCTAACATAAATTTTTAGGCTTTATCCGACACATAGTATGAACGTTGAACGGATTCGATATGTCACATATTAAGAGAGTTATAGCAATATTTCACTTTTTCGAAAAAAGACCCCCATTTTCACCCCCTTCGACCGATTTAGCCCAGTAACGAACTCGACCGAGATTTTATAGGTATACATATTCGGTAAAAAATTCAAAGTGATTGGTGCAAAATTACGGCAGTTATCGTGTCCACAAGGAACTGATATACATATATATACCCTATATACATATATACGGTATATATATATATACATAAATTATATATAAACTTTTGAACTGACGGTGGTTTTGGGGTCTGGGGGATGTAAAACGCGAAGATATGTCGAAATTTTCCGGAAGTCGAAACATGGGACCCATTGCAATAGTTAGCTTTCTAATGAAATCTACCTAAAAACACATAAAATAAACATTAGTTTTGCCCTGTAATAGTACATTATGCAACTCGCCTGTAATGACTATAATTAAGACACGAGTATGTTTATAATTTCCATACGAGTGTCTTAATTACCATTATAGGCGAGTTGCATACGACTGATTATGTTCGACGATAATTATAACTTTATTATATGTTTTAACAAAAATATTCATAAATATTTGTTCAGTCACTAGAATGTTGTGATCGGGTGCTGCACTGGGTAGAATATCTCCGTTCTCCAAGCTCTCTGGCCGACCGACGCATGCGCTCTGTGTGCTTCAATGCCATATGTGTAGATTTTGCACTAATATTCAGTAATACTGTCACCGAAGTCGTTTGAAAACAACGCGCTGTGTAGAAATTGGATTTGGGGATATTAAGGTACAGTGCTATTTCTGGTCTCATATTCACCCGTTTATTTACGCGAACATATGGACGGTGCACTTTCGGTAATTTATATAGACATGTTGGATTTTGAGCGCATGCGCGAAGGTATCCTCATCTAATTGGTCAAACAACTGTTCCTTGAGCTCTGATTGGTGGGAGAAACTGTTTCATAATGAAATATAGTGTTATAATGACCTTCATTATGATACAGTTTTCAGGGTCGAACATAAAGGTTTTAAGCCAAGGTGAACACTCGCACACCATATCGGAACAAAGCAATGGAGGAGAATTGAATGAGAGGAACCAATTTACAAATTGCTATTATATATTTGGGAAGCGAGATAAAATCATCCTCGTGCGCCACGGGTTCGATTCAAAGCTCAGACATGCTGAGCTTCTATGCCCATGATCGCGGATTCAAACACGGCCGAAGTCGTCGGATTTTTTAAGAGCGTTAAAATCCCTCAGTATGTCTTCCTTCGGTGGGGAAGTAAAGCCGGCGGTCCCATGTCATAGATTTATGGCATGAAAAGGAACCTTCCACTAATTACATTTTTGCAAGCTAAAATTTGTAGGTTAGTTTGATAACGCCATATTAGTTCCAACGTTCGCCACCAGATGCTGACTGCGATGACATTTAGTAGCCTTGTCCGCTGCTAGTTGTCGAGGACGGTAGCATTTGGTAGCAAATGTAGGAGCTACTTGAAAATATTAATCGTCTGCAGTCCTTCTACCTGACTCACAGATAACACACACTAATACAGTCATCACAATTAACACCGGTTATCAGACAGATTCTACACACACCCAAAGTACACGGGGCTACATGACCGCGTTGTCGCAGCCCCTAAACTAAGTAACCAACCAACCAAGTTCAGGAAACGGGGTGCGAATTGAAAGGTTTGCTACATACGAGTTGGGAAAGTTCAAGTTCATACTCATCAGCAACCCTTTCCTGGTTGGCTCACTCTAACGGCGGCAGGGGCAATCTCACTCGCACTGGTCTGCAAACAAACGTGTTCAGTTGTGCCATTCAGGAGCGTATATACAATTTGGGGAGAGGGGGGTGCTGACTATTCTGGAAAATTGTGAGTATTTTCAGGGGATTGTCACCGCACAATACCCAGAAGTATCAACCAATATCTTAGAGCATATAACTTTGTGTAATTATTTTAGATAAGATTCAAAGTTTATACAGCCTTCAATTACTGGCAATACAAAAAAAGTTGTAAAATGCAACACAACACACAAATAACATTTTATACTTAATGCATTGTCTAATTTGGCCTGTGGAGTATGAATGGCAAATATCTAAATATTTGACAATTTACTAATCAGAAAGGTAAACATTTTTTTTTTTTTTACAAATTGATAATTTATTTCTCAAAAGTAACCGTACTGTGAAATTCTCAGTTTTGCCTCACAAGGCTGAGTGTATCCCGTTCCATCCCTAAGACCAGAATTAAAATTTCTTGTCAGAGCCGGGAATCGAATTCAGACCTCCGGGGCGGCAGTCAAGAATGCTAGCCATTGCACCATGAGATAGTCTAATTTCAACGTCTTCGGTGGCGTAGTTGGTAGCATGCCGAGCTTCTATGCCCAAGATAGCGGGTTCAAACCCGGACGAAGTCGTCGGATTTTTAAGAGATTTAAAAATCCCTCAGTATGCCTTCCTTCGGAGGGGAAGTGAAGCCGGCGGTCCCATGTCATAGATTTATGGCATATTAAAGAACCTTCCACTAATTACACCTGTGTGAAGCTAATTTGTATAGGTTAAGAATGTAAACAACGCTCTTAGGTTGCTACGTTCGTTGCCAAGAGCCGACTGCCGGTCTAGTAGCTAAGTTCTGAACTAGGCCTAGTAGTCGTTGACGGTGGCGTTTGGCGGCAAAAGTAGGAACTATTTGATAAATTCCAAGTTGCAGTCTTTACTTGAATTAAAAAATAGATACACACACTAATACAGCCATCAAAATTAACACCGGTTATCAGACAGATTCTACACACACCCAAAGTATACGGGGCTACATGACCGCGTTGTCGCAGCCCCTAAACTGAGAAACCAACCAACCAGTCTAATTTCAATCTTAATATTGTTTAGAAGTTAGCCAATAAGTTAAGATTAGGGTACAACCAAATTTACAATTATCTTATGCTTTTACCAAAGCAACACTTTCTTAATATTTATATTCTTTGGGGGGGGGGGGGGGGCTGGTTTTACTGGGGGTTGAGGCAAAAGCACTCCAGTGGAGCCGATAAATGCTTTTACATTGTTAGATGGCAGAGGAGGATATGGGGCACAGATTGTACATAGGTAATTCCAAGTGATGAAACATTTTAAAGTGAACCAGTGAAAGTGCACAATTTATGGGCGAAAGATTGAAGGTAAGCAAACACTTGATGTAACGTGAAAGTGAAGTGAGCAACCACAGTGAGGTAACATTCTCAAAATATTACACGTTTAGTAATCCCCATGAGCTCCTCCGGATGTAAGTGGTGTGGTTAGGAAGGTATTAGCGCTCCCAGCGTTTGTGGTTATAGGGGAAGAGAGGTGGTAGGAGGAGAGGAGAACTACACTTCCCATATTCAAATTGGTCACGTGATGTCACAAGGGAATTCCCCAGTCATTCGAGCTGAAGGACATGAGAGAGAAGCTGATATTCAGCAAGGCTGCAACTTATCACTCATACTTTTCAATCTTTACATTGAGCAAGCAATGAAGGAAATTGGAGAAAAAAATAAAGTGGGAGTAAAGATTCAAGGAGAAATATTTTCAACTCTGAGATTTGCTGATGACATCGATCTTGGCCGACACGCCAGAGGATTTGAATGAGTTTTTGAATGGTATGGACTCCGTCTTGAGGAAAGAATTCATGATGAAAATCAATAAATGTAAAACAAATGAGGAAAGAATTCATGATGAAAATCAATAAATGTAAAACAAAAATATTGCAATGCAGCCGAAAAAAATCATAAACCTTTGTGAACATGAAATCGGCAGGTGAAAAGCTAAAGGAACAAAGAGACTTCTGTTACTTAGGAAGCAAAATAACCAGTGATGGACGAAGCAAAGAGGGTATAAAAAGTAGGTTGGCTCAGGCAAGGAAAATATTTCTACAGAAAAATAATCTGTTGATATTGAATATAGATTTAGATAATAGGAGGACATTTTTGAAAGCCACTGTCTGGAGCGCAGCACTATATGGAAGTGAAACTTGGACTATTGGTGCAGCAGAAAAGAGGAGAATTGAAGCCTTTGAAATGTGGTGTTACAGGATGAGGATGAAGATCAGATGGGTAGACAGGGTTACAAACGAAGAGGTATTAAGACGAGTGGGAGAGGAGTGATGTTTCTGGTGACTGCTAATGAAGACAAGAGATAGGTTGGTAGGACACGTATTAAGACACCCAGGAATAGCAAGCTTAGTTATGGAAGGAAGGGTCGAGGACATGAACTGTAGGGGTAGACCAAGGTTAGAATATGTTAAACACATTGCCTCGGATGTAGGGTTTGGTAGCTATGTAGAGATGAAACGATTAGCTCAGGAGAGGGTGGCCTGGAGGGCTGCATCAGAGCAGTGAAGAGACTAATGACTCAAACAACAACATTGATTTATTTATTGAGTTTCCAAAAACATAGAAGAACCCTATGTTGCCAAGCATATTAGGGTTATAGTTCGACAATTACAAAATATTTACAGCAGTGGGCCTACTTACAGTATATTAGATTACTAGCATTAGTGCCCGGCTTCGCCCGGTGGATTTATCTGTTTTATGGATGATAATGAATCCTACTACAGAACTGGCACATGATACTTATACTAACAGAGAACATTATTTTAAAAATATATCTTTTTGTGGTGGTGATAGTGGTGGTTGTAGTGGGGGTGATAAGTAGTACAGTATAATGGACGTAACATTCAGGTCATTTTCCTGTAATGATAATTATGAATAGGGAAAACAGCTATTTACTAAACAGCACTGACACATGTAATTTACAAACAAATGAAAATGAAAATCCACAGCCTGCTTCCAGTCTCCGACCGGGTCAGGAATGGAATGAATGAAGCCCCCAACTAGCGACGAGGATATGAACTGTGCCGGCTGCCGAGGCCTGACGCACTCCTCTGGGGCAATGATTAAATGAATGACAGATGAAATGAAATGATAGTGGAGAGTGTTGCTGGAATGAAATTTTGACAGGGAAAACCGGAGTACCCGGAGAAAAACCTGTCTGCCTCCGTTTTGTCCAGCACAAATCTCACATGGAGTGACCGGGATTTGAACCACGGACCCAGCGGTGAGAGGCCGGCATGCTGCCGCCTAAGCCACGGAGGCTTCAAATTACAAACAAATAAACAAAAAAAAATAGAAAGGGGAGTACATGAAATAAAAGACACTGCCTAGGGCCTATATCTCATTGGCTGTTAGAAATGTAGAGACCAATAGTGTCGTCTTTTGTCGCATTGCGCCGTAGGAAAATAATCAGAACTCTTTGGAAAACTTCGGCTGTCCCGAGCTACTGAGGTAGCAATAGTATCATTTATCGCCACAAAGCGCCTAACGATAAGTTTCGGAATAAATTACGCTAAATTTGAAAACACCAACGCTTATTGCAGCTGTTAACCTCAATGTACTGAACCAACACCATTGCACTTATTATACAGAGGCATATTATTTTCATGATGACAACTGTTTAAAGGGGCCTAAGATATTTTTTTGCACTAATTACCCCCCGTGACTGCAATTTATAAACAGCGCAAGATGCAACTATTTTCCCAATACTGCACCAGAACACTGGTAGGGGTGACGAGATGCAGCCCGAAGTGCCCGTCAACAATAGACTTATTAAAATACACTTACAGTTACACTACTACGGACATGAATGGTTCTAGGGCCTTAATACGTGGTTTTCAAGTTCATTTTGTCTGCTATTCTAAGTGTAGGGAATGGGGAGCGTTGTCCAAAATATCAAGTGGACAGTGTTACCAGCAGGGTTTCAAAGTGTATGTAAAATTTGGTGCAATTAGGAGAAACGATGTAGATTTGTGATGAAGGGCCTAAATGCAGGGAATGGAGTGGTCTGTCCAAAATTTAAAGTGGACAGTGTTACCCGCAGGGTTTCAAAGGGTAAGTATACAAAATGTGGTTTGATCGGTGAAACGGTGTAGATTTGTGCCAAAGGACCTAAATGCAGGGAATGGAGAGGTCTGTCCGAAATAGCAAGCAGACAGTGTTACTCGTCGGGTTCCAAAGGGTAAGTCTGTAAAATTTGGTTCAGATCTGTGAAACGGTGAATATTTGTGCCAAAGGGCCTAAATACAGTGAATAGAGGGGTCTGTCCAAAATATCATGCACACAGTGTGAGTATACAAATTTTGGTTCAGATCGGTGAAACGGTGTAGATTTGTGCCAAGGGGCCTAAATGCAGGGAATGGAGTGGTCTGTACGAAATTTAATTTAGGCAGTGTTACTCACAGGGTTCCAAATGGTAAGTATACAAATTTTGGTTCAGATCGGGGAAAAGGTGTAGATTTGAAACAAAGGGCCTAAATGCAGGGAATGGACTGGTCTGTCATAAATTTCACGTAGACAGTGTTACCATCAGCGTTCCAAAGGGTAAGTATAAACATTTTGGTTCAGATAGGTGAAACGGTGTACGTATCACTAACCATAACGCCAGCGCATGGGGATAGAGCTGTTCGAGAGCGCTTGTTCTACCGACTTACTGAACAAAAATCAATCTTTAAGGTTAACTGAGAGATGTAGCTGGGTAGGTTTTGGCCAGGGTTAAACGCTACCCCCAAGGGAAGATCAAGAGAAAAGGAAAGGGAAGTGGAGTTCGGACTAAGGGACAAGTGTGGATAAATAGGACGAGAGTCCAACACCAAACAAAATGAATTTAAGTCAATATTCAGTGACGAGTGTCACCGCAAAACCCGTGAAACACCTAAAGTGGGTATGGACCTGGCCGTAGCTAGCGGGAAATGCGGCCGGAGCTTGGGCTATTTGCAAGCAAGCGGCGTTTGTGCTTTCCCTTCCCAGCCTAAAATTGGGTAATATGTGGAAGGGTGGTAGTCCGGCAAGACGAAGAATGACAGATTTATTGTATATCCTTTCAAATGAGTTAAGTTTAAACGAATGATTTGAAAGGCGCGAATAATTTGAAATGGCCGTGATAACTTTAATTTTGGGTACTGTTGGATCTCCGTTAGACCAACCAAATATGCCCAGAAAGGGAAGCGATGAAGCAATATGAATGCTTTTAGTAAGGATTTTATTTCTTCTTGATGAGTTGGAAGAATGCCAATTGTTGCACGTAAGATAAGTTGAGCTTGTAACCAGCGGAGTGCCGATTAAAAGTTCAAACCAGAGGAAAACTATGAATTTGGAAAATAAACCATGAGTTATAGAGAAAATCTCGACGAGCAGGAAGCATGCTGAGCTAGCTATGCTCGCCTCGATGGCTTGTTAGAATTAGTTATGAAAACTAAAAAGAGCTTTAAACAAGATTTTTGATGTTTCAAGTTAAATGCAACAAGTAGCGAAACTTTAATTACTTTTTTAAGTAATTTTCTTAAAAAGACCATAAGCCAAGGAAGAGTTAGGGAAGACAAGGACCTGCCTGACCGTTATTCTCTAGGAATTTATAAAACGAAAAAAATGGAATTTAATTTATTTAACAACACTTAGAGTTGACGTAACAAAACTATATAAAGCTGATTAAGATTCCAATTAATAACAATGAACAATTTTAACATACAAATGTCTGAGACTTAATGCTAACAAATTGTAAAAAATCTTTTTTTGACAATGTTAGATACGACGCAAGGTTAAAACTTGCTTCGAGCACAAATCTGAATAGGATTTTAAAGGTTATGCAAAAAAATTGAAAACTTTAAAGTTTATAACAAAAATTACGAATAATTAAAGCCTTAACAAAGAATCAGGTGCAATTTAAGCACTTTTAGAATTCCTATTTGAGATCTCAAGGTATGAACAAATATTAAATTTGTAATTATAACAAGAAAAAAGAGAATTAAGAAGAAGTTTCTATAACTTCTTGTATTGAAGCAGGGATCACGAGAAAAATGGGACCAATTACCCTTTCGTGAAACCTGGAAAAAGGATAGTTAGAAAACTCACTTGTGAGTAGAAATAATTGAATTCCCTAATAAAAGAGGAAAAACAATATGATTTAAGGTGTGTACTAGACACAGATTATGCAGAAATTACTATGGAAAACAGTACAAAGATGGGAGGGCACTTCTATAGAGTGTCACCTCATTGAAAAGAACCTAAATTTTACAAGTATTATAATATGTTAGTGAGGAGTTTGAGAGGAGGAAATAGGAGGATTAGGAGAAAGTCTATGGCCGTATTTATTGCTTTCGTTCGAACGCGACACGGATGGTTGTTGAACGAGCACTGTTATGCACTGTAGTCCGTTGAAAAGTTCATTATTGCAACACGGAAGGTTTATGAGACGAAAAGTTATTGCAATGGTGGAAATCACTAGTTGAGTTTTAGTTTGAGAAAGCTTATTTCTTTAGAAATCCGTAGATTGTAGCTGAATGCAACGGAAAATCCCACGAAGGAAGACAAATTATGTTGATTAAAGGTTATACAACATGAATTTCTCAATGAGGAAAATGTGTTCCCATAATTAAAGAAATGCCAGGCTATTTCACTTGTAGAAAGATAACTTGACGTAGAAAGTTCTAGGGCGTTGATATCGGTTGAATTGGGCAAAACAAGTCCCCCGGCGGAACTCTGAATTCTATATACAGTGGGTACTATAAATTATCCCTCAGTGTGAGATAGTATCTCAGATAATCAGTACAAGAAGTACTTTTTCATTTTGAAAAGTTAGCTGAAGTAGCCACAACTAGATCAGGAAGATCTTTTGAAGGCAGATATTGCATCACATTTATCAATTTCACACTGTCTATAAAATCAAACAAAATGCTATAAGCAATTTAAAACATTTAAAACTTGGTGAAAACCATTGAAGTAGTATTTAGCTCATTTTTAAGAACGATGATGATCTGGATGATGGTTGTCGTTAAAATTAAGACATGGCGTCTGATTTGAAAGTGTCTCAAGTAGACAGGAAACAAGCCTGAAGTAGGCTCCAACTGTATGGTTTGACGACTGACCCAGAAGTGAGAGCTGCACGACGAAGCACGAAGGTACCAAGGAGGGAGGAGGGTGGGGGAAACAGACAAAGGAACATACACAAAAATTACCAACCTAACAATGATACATTGCTTTCTTAGATATTAATTTTCTTGATGGAGTGATCTTCAAGGAGAAGCTTCCAGGCGATGATGACGACGTCTGGAGGAATGGAATGATGAAGAAGTCCTCTTGAGCATGGATATGTTAGCTGGAGATAGCGACGACATCTTGTGGCTGGATTAGGAAGGAAGTCTTCTTGAGAGTTGAGATATTGATAAATTTCAGTAGTTAGCTGCTAGATGCCTCTAGGTTGATCATGGAAGTTATATCTACAACAAACTTTTAAACAGAGTGAAAAAGGTGCTCAAATAAAAGAAAAGGTAAGAAATCACTGTTGGTGTTTGAGAAAAAAGGGAAGAAATAAGTTAAGTAAAGAGCAGTGAAGGCTAACTCTGTCTTACCGTGTATTCCAAGGAATACACCAGTAGCCTAATGCTACATAGCCTAAACTATTCCTCTTGAATCTGGCTATCATTGAAAAAAAAGCATTTTTCGAATCGGACTGGTAATTCCAGAGATTAGCGCGTTTAAAACACATAAAGACACAAACACACAAACACACAAACACACAAACACACAAACTCTTCAGCTTTATTATATTAGTATAGATAAAGATATGATGGATGAATGTAAGAAAATGAGCATACCAACATGATTTTTAAAATAAAGGATGCAGAGGATTAGTCAGTTCATTATTTCATTACCGCAACTCAGGTAATCTTTTATATATTTTCGAAAGCAAGGCAGTGGAAGAGCAGGTGATTCACAGTTTGAGAGGATCCCCAAAAGCATCTATAGTGATGTGAAACCGCTCAATGTATGACGTGAATTTCCCATGTCCAGATAAAAATTGACTAGAGGCACAAAGTTCGAAACTGGTATTTTACTTTGAAGTCGATGCTGAATCTCAGGAAAAAATATTTCTCTCGTAACAGATACTTTTGAAGTTGAGTTCCCAATGTTATTCCATTGGTGAATTATGTAGTGTTTTTTCAGGTGACATTGGAGTTCTGTCATATGAAACTTGCAATGTTGATTGTTGACTTTGGAATATATCCTCTAAATCATATCCATTGTCCACGAATGTTTTAATATTTGAAGAGTGGGCAATCAGTAATAAAATACTAGAATAAAGTAATCCAAACAAAACGTGTAACTCCGCCATAGCCGGTCCCAAGCCCGGTTGAGAAAGGGGGAGGGTGAATGGCTGGTTGTGAGTCTCAGTGGGGGCACCTATATGGAGTAAGTGTCTAGTAAATACCGGGAAATGCTCTAGTGGGGGGCTTGCCCAGCTACGAGACCAGCAAATCCTAGCCCCATTGCGGAGGGGTGAGGGCGAATAACTGGTGCCTTAACACCGGAACACCTCGGCTAAGGTTTGGTAACTCTGACAGATGAGTCCCTAGTCCTCCAGGTTGGGGGTTGGTGCGTGGGGCTAACAACCCCACCACCACAAAACTTCATATTTTTCAGAAACCAAATCGAGATAACCGGACGGTCCCAAACTTACGACGACTACAGCCCGCTAAATGGCAACGATATGGATATATTGGAACATGTGGAGACTGATCTGAAGACCTTTGGAGTCAGGAGGTGGCGCAGACGTGCTGAGGATCGGGACGACTCGAGAACTGTAACCAAGGAGCCCAAGGTCCTTAAGGTCACCACGTACTCTTACACGATGAAAAGGTCTATTTTTGTGGCATCACTTTACTAAGAATTTTCTGGGTTTATGCTAAAGGTACATCTACTATTCTTGTAACATATAAGAAGCGGTATATTCTGAGCTGTTTTTGACCATGTAGTGCTACTTTGCTTTTATAGGATGTGTGAAATGAATACAAATTTGGACAGATACATTTCCAAAAAAATGTTGTATAAGTTGCTTCAGGTACACATTTCTCAGTTGTTTTTCAATCAAATACTCTCAAATTTTGTTCACATACTTGGAATGGATCATGGCAGATGAGTAACTACTTTGTTTCATTATTAATGGGACAGAATGCAAGAAAATATCCGAACTCTTTCCTTTTAAATTTATTCAAAAATATGTATCGATTTTTCTCTTCCGAATCCATGTCTACTATGTTTTGGAAGTGAAAATAGGTTTACATTCAAGTACTCCAGTAGGCAACTTAATGTAAAAAACAGCCCTCTATGTTAAATGGTTTCCTAGTTATTGGTACAGTACCGTTTTTTTGGTCTGATTTACGGTACATTTTCCTTTGCGAACCGCTGCCGCAAATGACAAGTTTTGACCTAGTTTGGAGTGCGCGAACAGCCATGTGATCATTCGGCTCAGCTGGTGTCTCATCGACAACCTTCTAAAGAGTGTTTCTCTTTTAGGCCGCGAGGAGCGCGGGAGACCTTGATCCATGCAGTAGTAGGAAGATTGACATTTATATTCGAACATTATATGGAAATAAGGCACAATTATGATGTCAAATGTATATTGAAGTACGATATTACTGCAGAGAGAGACAGTGCTGTCTTGCTTTTATGGAAATAGCCTTTGTAACGTCAAGAATATGGATTTAATGTATCGACATATCACAGATAGATCGTTACGTCATGCGCAAGAGTGACAGCGTGCCAGCTGTGGCCTGCGAGCGAACGCATGCGGGCCACGCACAGATCATTTTTAAACTCAGACGAATGTACATCTAAGCAAAGATTCGTATCGCTATGTTGTTTCGGGCAGCGAGAAAAAGTGCCAAGTTATCACAAGTTCACGGCGTGGCCAGTTTATGGTTATACTTCGTGTTGTGACGTATTGGGGCCAATATACATTAAGTTCAGAGTCGAATAAGAACTTGAATTTACAGAGTGCCTGGCATTGTATGCGGGCAATATTCAGTTACAGGAATCCGTCTCATTTCATGTTATTTAAATGCATGTGTAGATGAGAAGCGAAGTGCAGTGATACATTATGGGGCTTGTTACTGAAGCCTATGCTCACTGAGAAGGTGTCCTTTCTTTTTCTCACACCAAGACTATTGCAATTCAACGTCATGTACATTCCGAGTGAAGATATTTAACCATGTATAGTGCATGGAAACCTGAGGTGTTGGGAGAGATGTCTTCGATGTGTATAAACATGTTAGCCATGTGCGGCTAGGTATTTAAGTGTGGACACCGCTCTCCAAGCAAATGCAGTGGACGTTACGAGTGACTACAATGTCTGCGAAGTGGAACATAGCCTACTCGCGATGCGGGCTATTGGCTTGCGGAACATACACTTTTGGTAACATGCAGCCGAAAATAACTCAGGCTACCGTCATGTGTCCACTTGATTATTGCGATGTTGCATACGTACGCGTGATTTATTTTCGGGCCGGGTTGGAACTACTCGAAATTCGGGTTAGGACAATTTCCGAGATGAGGAAGCAGTTCGTTTACCATCAGTGGACTTTGGGACATTGGAGTAAGAAATTCCCAGTGCGTTCATTGGAAATTGGAATGGATCCGTGCAGTCCTGCTATACCATGTTGGAATCAGTTGGTGGGTATTCTCACGCTTCATATCGCCTTCGAGAGTCTTCAGCCAGGTAGAGGAATACGTAGCGTTGCAAAGTAGATAGTCCAGTGAAAACACATTGCCACGTGTTATACATTTTGAGTAGTATGACTGTGAAGTCAAGTTTATGCATGACCGTCCCATGGTCTGTGTGACTTCATTTGCAGTCGAGTTTAAGCCTGGTTATTCAGGTGCACTCATTTCATAATATTTTATTATGAATTGATTGTTTATTTTTCAGCTTAATCATTTAATTAATTGAATGAAAATCCACAGCCTGCTTCCAGTCTCCGACCGGGTCAGGAATGGAATGAATGAAGCCCCCAACTAGCGGCGAGGATATGAACTGTGCCGGCTGCCGAGGCCTGACGCACTCCTCTGGGGCAATGATTAAATGAATGACAGATGAAATGAAATGATAGTGGAGAGTGTTGCTGGAATGAAATTTTGACAGGGAAAACCGGAGTACCCGGAGAAAAACCTGTCTGCCTCCATTTTGTCCAGCACAGATCTCACATGGAGTGCCCGGGATTTGAACCACGGACCCAGCGGTGAGAGGCCGGCGTGCTGCCGCCTAAGCCACGGAGGCCTTAATCATTTAATTAATTAAATTCATTAAATTTATTCCGAACTTCTTGATTGTGGAGAACAGATCTACATAGGGGAAGAAATTTACGTTATTCCCAAAGGGATTTTTTTTATCAAGGTATGGCTTGAGGGGTTGTCGTTCTATTATCTTTGTGTTCGAAAATTGCGAGATTCGAATTTGCCTATGCGCTCTTGTATTATAATTATTACAATACAGTATAGAATGTGAAGTTTGATCATTCTTTTAGAATGGGGATTTTTCTCTTGAGAGTGAACGATGTCATACTGGATTCTAATGTGTCAACAGGAGTTAACTTGAGTCGTTACCTGGATACATGCTGTAGACCCAGTCTGATTTTCGTGAATTCTCTTGAGGGGACATTTCTATTTTCGTCTGATAAACTTTAACGTTTGATTTTGTAGCCACGTGTACTTGGATAAACCTTGATGATCTTTAAATTAATTAATATTGCTATAACTGAATTTTGATTCAGTCTTTCGAGTTTGTCTTGATTAGAACGTTGCTTAAGAGTACTATTTGAAGAACAAGAATCTTTGTTGAGATAAATCCCAGGGATTAACTTTAAGGGGAAGCGAATTCTTATGTGACTGTAAATACAACTCTGTAAGGCAAGCTTTTTGTAATCCAGTGGACTTGATTAAGTAGCCACTCATGTTAAATTTATGATGCATTGGAATGAGAAAACATAATAGTTAAGAAACACAGTTGAATATATCTGAATACTGGTTATTGAATAAAATAATCACCATGTGGGTGATAATGTGTGAACAAACGTCAATGGGCGTATAATATATTTACGGTAGTACTCGTTGAAGTACGTTAATGTTATGATGCTAGTGAAAGCATAATGTGTAATGCGATTATAAAAATATAAACTTTGTGATGTTGGTGGTAATGCCCACCTGTATTCAGAAATCGAGGTCATGAGTGACAGTATTTCAGTGCAAGGTTATACTAATTTCCGAATATTTTTGATAGAACATAGTTTTTGTTCTCTTTTGCATTTCTTGTTACGATGTATTGATAAATTGGTAATTCCAATTATGGATCTAGTTTTTGTCAAGCCTCAGAATTTGTTTTTTGTGTGGCATCCCCATTTAATTAATTCTTCGGTTGTACTCAATTTATAAGATTTAAGGAAATGTTAGATATGATTCATGATCGAAATACTATAAATTCCGGATGAATTTAAATAAGTACATTAATACTGAGAAATTATTGAATCTTCAGAGATTTTGAATTACGAATTTCACGTCTTTTTAGCTTAAGTGCTTGATTGTTAAAATAGATGTTTACTACATTGCTAAGGCAATATAATTTATACAATATCGGTTATGGCAAAGCACCAAAGAAGAGTGCAGAATTACCTGTTTGGGAAGACATTTACATCTGAGGGTGTAATAATATTAATAATGATTTCGCTGTATATAAGTAAATATATATCTGAACAAGCTGTACCCGGCATGCGTTGCAATGCCAATCAAAGAAAGTGTTGGCGTTGAAATTCTGTTTCTTGAATTGCTTTTGGATACACAACATGTTAACTGCCTCTAAGCTATCGTAAAATGGATTTTCTAATTTAGAACCATTCGTGGGAGCGTGCACAACAACTTTCAAAAGTTTCATCGCTGTCACTCATTTGTTGAATCTACTCGTACGCTACCTATTGTGAAATGGATTTACTAAGTCGAAACCCTTCCCTGGCGTGTACACAATAACTCATCAATGATTCATCGCAATCGGATGAATGGTATATGCACGTATAGGGGTTTTGTTTAAACGATTCGTGCGCTGTCACTCATTTGTTGAATCTACTCGTGCGCTACCTATTGAGAAATGTATTACTAAGTCGAAGCCCTTCCCTGGCGTGTACACAATAACTCATCAAGGTTTCATCGCAATCGAAGAATGTTATATGAACGCAATAGGGGATTTTGTTGAAACGCTTCGCGCGTCGTCACCCATTTGTTGCATCTACTCTTGCGCTACTTATTGTGAAATGGATTTACTAAGTCCCCTTCCCTGGCGGGTACACAATTACTGATCAATGTTTCATCGCAATCGGATGAATAGTATATGAACGCATACCTGATTTTGTTTAAACGATTCGCGCTCCGTCACTCATTTGTTGAATCTACTCGTGCGCTACCTACTGTAAAATGTATTTACTAAGTTAGAAACCGTCACGTAAGTGTCCACAACATCTCACCCAAGTTTCATCGCTATCGGACTAATGGGATATGAAGACATAGGGGACTGTATTGAAACGCTCCGCGTGTCGTCGTTCATTTGTCGAATCTACTCGTGTGCTACCTACTGTGAAATGTATTTACTAAGCCAAAAACCTTCCTTGGAGTGTCCACCATATTTCACCCAAGTTTCACCGCTAACGGCAGAATGGTATATGACCTTATACGGGACTTTGTTGAAACGCTTCGCGCGTCGTCCCTCATTTGTTGAATCAACTTGTGCGCTGCATATTGTATAGGGGATTTACTAAGCCAGAAATTTTCCATGACGTGTACACAACATCTCACCCTAGTTTCATAGCTACGGACGAATGGTACATGTATGCATACGGGACTTGGTTGAAACGCTTCGCGTGTCGTCGCTCATTTGTTGATTCTACTCTTGCGCTACATATTGTAACCTTCCCTGGAGTGTACACAACATCTCACCCAAGTTTCATCGCAATCGGATGAATGGTATGTGAACGTATACGGGACGTTGTCGAAACGCTTCGCGCGTAGTCACTCATTTGTTGAACATAAACGTGCGCTTCGTATTGTAAAATGGATTTACTTAGCCAGAAACCTTTCCTGGAGTGTACACAACAATTCACCAAACATTTATCACTATCAGACGAATGGTATATGACTTTATACGGGACTTTGTTGAAACGCTTCGCGTGTCATCGCTCATTTGTTGAATCTACTGGTGCGATACCTATTGTAAAATGTATGCACTAAGCCATAAACCTTCCCTGGAGTGTGCACAATATCTCACCCAAGTTTCATCGCTATCGGATGAATGGTATATGAAATTATATGGGACTTTGTTGAAACGCTTCGCGCGTCGTCGCTCATTTGTTGATTCTACTCGTGCTCTACCTATTTTTAATGGGATTTACTAAGCTAGAAACCTTCCCTGGAGTGCACACAAAATCTCAGCCTAGTTTCATCGCTATTGGACGAATGGTATATGAACGCAAACGTGACTTTGTTGAAATGCTTCGCGCGTCGTAGCTCATTTGTTGAATCTACTCGTGCGCTGCCTATTGTAAAGTGGATGTACTAGGCCAGAAAATTTCCCTGCAGTGTACACAACATTTTACGCAAGTTTCGTAGCTATCGGACGAATGGTATATGAATGCATACGGGACTTTGTTGAAACGCTTTGCGTGTCGTCGCTCATTTGTTGAATCTACTCGTGCGCTATCTACTGTGAAATGTATTCACTAATTATGAAACCTTCACGTAAGTGTACACAACATCTCTCCCAAGTTTCATCGCTATCGGACGAATGGTATATGAACACATACGGGACTATGTTGAAATGCTTCGCGCATCGTCACTCATTTGTTGAATCTACGCGTGCGCTACCTATTGTAAAATGGATTTACTAAGTCAGAAACCTTCCTTGGAGTGTACTCAACATATCACCCAAGTTTCATCGCAATCGGACGAATGGTATATGAACGCATAGGTGACATACCCACAGACATACCCACAGACAAACTATCACGTTACATTGATTTTTAGCCTACTTTTCACATTTTGCAAAAATGAGGAAAAAGTAGACTTATGAGATCGATCCGGGAAAATGTGTGTCTGTCTGTCTGTCTGTCCTTCTGTCTGTCTGTCTGTCTGTCTGTCTGTCTGGCTGTGTGTGTGTCCCCCCCCCTCCCTATCAACTCCTAAACGGCTGCAGCAATCAAAACCAAATTTAGTATGAGTAAAGATGTGCACCGGAGTATCTCACGTCCATATTTGAAAATGATGTCAGTGCTACCAACTGCTGAAAAACGCTCTAGAAATTTGAGCTCCATGTAGGATATCTCGCAAGGTATGCATGGGAGCTATTCCAAAATTGGTACACATATAGATAATACTATTTCAGTTTAATTTCCAGGAGGCCAACAATGACAGTGCTGCCAAAATAATTTTAAGCCTTCTGATAGGTCCAATGTTTAAATGCATATAACTTCTACACTATCAATTGGATTTCAACCAAATTTTGTTTGTAATATCTGTACATAAACAGATATGATTGAGCATATTCTTAAGAGCCACCAGGGCTGCCAACTGTTAATAATTGCTCTCACTATTATTTTTATCCAAATACCAATATATCAGAAAGTATCGTTCTTTGTCAATCGTCACAATTACTGGGTGGCACAGGATTCTGGAGTTACGGTGGAGAAGATGCAGTCTCGTCCAAAAGTGACCGTGTGGAGTGGAATATCGGCTACAAATGTCATCGGCCCATATCTCCTGCGTGACACAATTAACAATTAACGGGGAACGCTACCTTCGAATGCTTCAGGATAACGTTTGGCCCACGATATCTGGATGGGTAAATACCACCGACATTATCATCGCCTCACTTTGCAAATCTCAAGCGTAACTGATAGGATAAGAAGTTTCGAGGATGATGGCTGGGGAGACGTGCATCTAATGAATGGCCTGCAAGAATTCCAAACCTGACACCTTGTTTCTTCTTTTTATGGGCCTGGGCAAGAGAGGAGGTGAATCGGACGAAGCCTCGCACTTTGGACGAATTGGAAGCACGGATTCGGCAAGTTCTTACCAAAGCCCCACACAACTTCCTCCAGAAAGCTGTGGATTCCATTCCAGGTCGTTTGAGAAGATTGGTCGACGCCACAAGTGCCTGCACAATTGTAATGGAATTGTACGGTATGCAATCATATTCCCATATAACAGTGTACACACTGTATAAATTTCAAATAAATAACTCTGCAAACATAAAAGTTATACGTCAATTTCAATACCTAGTTACTTCCGCCCACCCTGTACATTCCACATAGCCACATGGCCGACACTACGTCTTGGTACCAATCTTCGCCACCGCACGCACATTGTTTCCTCTTACACATTCCCGTCCCATTACCGTCCCCTTTCCGAAATCACTCCCACAAAAATACACACCCCAGGGGCTCACATCTAGTGGGACGTGGGTTGGCGACCACGGGGCCCCAGCTGAGTCCGGCATTGTTTCTACTTACTTGAGCCGGGTTCCTCTCAGTCTTCTTTCCTGTCGACCTCTCTTGGTCAACTCTTGTTCCCTTCCGACCCCGATGGTATTAGAGTAACCGAGACCTAGGGAGTCTCTTTCTTTCCCGCCTTAATTGGCCCTTGTCTTATCTTTTCTGATACCCTCCTTCTGTGAGGGGTCAGCCTTCATTTTCTTTTCATGTTATCTCCTGCCTTCTGCTCAAGGCCCTCAAGGAGGAAGGGTGTGTGTAGCCTCACCACTTCTGGTGCACCCTGGATATTGCTACACCCTCGAGCGTTCACGGCTGGTGAGTTCGGGAGTTGGCGATCCCGAGGGATTCCTGAGCTGGGTCTGGTGTTCCCCGTTTTGTCCATTGCCTCTGGGGCGGACCCTCTCCTCTTACACTTTCCTGTCTGCCTTTCATCGCTCTCCTTCCTTCCAGGTCCCTCAATCCGCGTTCTCGAGGTTTGAGGGCATTTCTTTTCCTCTTGTCCTTTATTTGCCTTATTCTCCTTTTGTTTTCCATTTCTTCTTCTAGCATGTGGGTTGGTGTTGTAGTTCACATTTCATTATCTCTGCGATCACCCAAACCATTATGGACCGATAACCTAGATGTTAGGCCCCTTAAAACAACAATTATCATCATCATCATCATCATCATCAAAATAGACAATAGCTTTCTGTACAGTGAGCGCAGAAAAGGAATACCATCAATTAACCGTAAGAAATTGAACTAGTGGGCACGAAATCCCCTCCCGTTGGTATTGCTGGGGTTGAGCACGCACAGACCGTTATTAGGAACCGTCACTCGCTGGGTGTTTGTTCGCATTGTGTGGTGCCGTAGTAGAGGGAGTCCACATGATTGCGAGATGATGGCTGATTAGCAACATAATGTTATATCATTGAGCAAAGTGCCGTGACATTGGGAAACTCTCTCGCGCGTGCGTGTGTGTGAGCAACTGGTTCGGATATCCTCAGACATGATATGGGAATAGAAAGCTGTTCGCATTGCGACATGTTGTGTATTGGTCCTGGTGTTTACTAGACTACATATAGCCAAGAGTCCCGGATTGAAAAAATATCACACGAGGGTTGGTGCTGGGCCATTTTGACCCATAGTGTGTTACTCCCTTTTTGTCGTAGTCGTACGGATTTTAATGAAGTAATTTTACACCTGGTGTCTTCCTATGAACTATTCCCAATTAAAAATGAAAAAGCAAAGCCAACTCCGTACAGGCCATGGAGGCCCTGGGAGTAGTGGAAGGTAGAGGCTTCCACTTTTTGTGACATCGGCACTAGATGGGATGGAGTTGTCAGCTCCACGCCCGGCCGCCTTTGCTCCCAGGAATTACCCTGGTACTCATTTTCGGTGTAGGCTGAGTGAACCCCAGGGCTATTTGCGTTTCCAATACCTGGGTGGGGATCGAACCCACTCTCTTTCAGTTACAAGCTCAGCGCCTCTACCGACTGCGCCACGCAGCCCCCTAATTTAAAATGAGGTACGGTATATTTATATTTTTAGCCTACTTTTCAAATTTGCAAAAATGAGGAAAAAGTAGACTTATGAGATCGGGCAAATGTGTGTCTGTCTGTCTGTCTGTCTGTCTGTCTGTCTGTCTGGCTGTGTGTGTGCGTCCCCCCCCCCCTTATCAACTCCTAAACGGCTGGAGCAATCGAAACAAAATTTGGTAGGAGTAAAGATCTATACCTGAATATCTCACGGCCATATTTGAAAATGATGTCAGTGCTACCAACTGCTGAAAAATCGCAATTGAAATTTGGGCTCCATGTTGGATATCTTGGAAGGTATCAATGGGAGCAATTTCAAAATTGGTACACGTATAGATAATAATATTGCAATTTAATTTCCAGGAGGCCATACATGGTAGTGATGCCAAAATGATTATAAACCTGCTGATAGGTCCAATTCTTAAATGGATATAACTTCTACACTATCAATTGGAATTCAACCAAATTTCGTATGTTGTATGTGTACATAACCAGATATGACTGAGCGTATTCCTAAGAACCACCAGCGCTGCCAACTGTTAATAAATGCTCTCAATTTCTTTTATCCAAATACCAATATATCAATAAGTATGCAATCCGACTGCTTTAAACTATGCACTCGTATAGTACCTGACATTCTATATTAATTTGGAGTAACTTATTTACGTCAGTGCTACCAACATGATTCTAAGCCTGCTGAGAGGTCCAACTTTAAATACATGTAACTTCCATATTATCATTTGGATTTCAACCAAATTTCGTATGTGCTATGTGTACGATAACAGATATGACTATGCGTATTCTTAAGAGCAACCAGGGCTGCCAACTGTTAATATGTGCTGTCTCTATTTTTGTTACCCTAATATCAATATATCAGAAAGTATGCAAGCCAATAGCTCTAAACTTTGCACACATATAGTACCTGGCATTCTAGATGAATTTGGAGTAACTAATATACGTCAGTGCTGCCAACATGATTCTAAGCCTGCTGATAGGTCCACTTTTAAAATGCATGTAACTTCTATACTAACTAATGGATTTCATTCAAAATTGGCACAACAATAGATCATATTATTTCAGATTAGTTCTGACCATTACATGCATGACACTGTTGCCAGCATGATTTTACGCGCGCTGTTATATCCAATGTTTAACTGCATGTAACGTCCATGCTATTCATTGGACTCCAACCAAATTTTGTATTCTGTACCTTAAGAGATGGAACTAAGAATATATTCAGTCACCAGGGCTGCCAACTGTAGTGCTCTATTAGGCTACATTTTGCCAGGTATACAGTATTTCGAACTAATTATAAATGTCGATATTACTAACTTAATTTCGTCATTATTCTAGATAGATCCATATAGATTAATCATTCGCATGAATCTTAAATTTTATGAAAAGTCGGCTCTTTAGTTCGTCACGGAACTTCTTGTTACAATTTAACATTGCAGAAAATTACAATCATTTTCGTGACAGTGTAATTGGCCTTGATAGTGGCGACAAGGCAGTTATCTAGTTTTTTTAACAAACGAACTGATGACCAAGGTGTCCCTAGACACTAAACATTGATCAACAGGAACGTGAGCTATGTGATCGTGCTGCACCAAAATAGGTGGATTTTCCTCCTTATTTTTTCCAGATTGTTCCGACTAACGTAAGTCGAAAATTGTCACGCGAGGACTGGCGCCATGGGTAAATCTGACCCGACCGTAAATAATATAGAAATAACTTGAATGTTCCAAAAGCTATGGACATGTTACTTTCACAGGGTGAAGTTCAAGGCTAGGAAGGAAGGTACAGTAAGCGACAGGAAATAAGGGCTGACCAAAACGAAAATATAGAGCATTATTTTAAGCCTCGCGTCAAAAACACGCCACTCCTCGCGGGTTAAAAGTATCGATACGGATCACTGATGGCACGCTGGTTGCTCCTACGGTGACTACCACCAACCATGCACTTGAAGACTAAATTAAATATGAGTGGTTACTGAACGTCGTCATCACTGTGATTTTGCACTGACCTATTGAAGAAATATTGTTTTAAGAGGCGGAACAGCGAGGTTATCTGCCCCAATTAATAATTGAATCGGTGGTATGAAGAGGGAAACAAGTCCTCTTATTTGCAAAATGCTACGTTGAAATACGCATTTATTTACTTATTTATCTATATTGTCTCTGTTTACCTATTTATTTATTTATTTATTTATTTATTTTAAACCTATAGAAAATAGGAAGTAAAATAACCAGTGATGGACGAAATGATGCAAGTTATGGAGCAGAAATGTTCTAATAATTGTCAGAGGTAACAAAAATGTAATTAAAAACTTCAACCTCATTTTTCTCAGTTCAACATTTTTGTCTAGGTTGGTAGTGTACCATTTGTAAGAAAACTAATAAAGATAAGTCCATTGTATTTTTTTTTGATGTACGAGGGCATATCAAAAAATAAGTTGCACTTCCCAGTTATGGCCATTTATTACACCACCTATACAACAGCAACACGCCTATAACGACATACAATGTAACGTCACTTTTCCACATAGTTTCCAAGAGACTCCAAACATTTCTGCGAACGCACAACCAACTTGTCGATGCCTGATGCATAGAAAGTTCCTCCAGCGTTCTGCAACCACACGGAGACAGCGGGCCCATAGGAATCGGATTGTCGCACGCACCTCATATTTGGAGTGAACGTCCAGTCGACGCGCCATTGCTTTTGGCCGCTATTCACACCATACAAGACGAGACACCACAGCGACCTGCCTAACAGACGTGTGGACAGTGTCTGTCCCTTTCTCCGCTGTGCCCACGTTTGCGACACACAGCGCAGCGCTCTGCTGCAGCGCGTTACTTCAACTAAATTTTTTGATCCACCTTCGTATCTACATCATCCTAATGAACAGCAATAAGAAGGGATATCCCATTAAATAATATAAATGGAATGTATAAATATTTTTCGACACTATTTTGGATTAAAACATCGTACCTTAAAAAATTATATTGGCAGAAGTATTTAGTTTTTGCCAATAATCCTTCTTATTATTGCAGATGTTGATCCAAACAGTAATCTCTAACAGTAGTGTGTTTTGGACAGTTCTGTGACCTCCTCCTCCTCACCCTCCTCACAAGATGGCGGCAGCCCGATATCTCTCGAACGCATGGTCGGATTTTGACGAATGAGGTGTCATTGAACTCGGGCTAACACCCCCTTTCCAATGGACAACATATCCCCACCCCAAAATAAAACCTACCCCTACTAGGGGGTGAAATTTTAATTTTTAGAGAATCTCTCTTTCCAATTGCAACATGTGAGAGTTTGAATGCCGATATGGAATTAAACGTTGTTCCACACAAGAGACATGTATTCGGTGGATAGCCACTATGAATTAACATGCTTGCTTTTGTTTTTTACGCATGCCCACTCATAGCTTTTGTAAGAGGGCGGGCTTTTTAAAAGATGGCGGCTGTAGTGTAACCTAACCTAACCCAACCCACGAGTGGTGATCGAAAAGTATTTTGAGTGACGCTTGTCGATCGGCAAACCAATAATCAAAGAGGGATATGTCAGGCCTTGAGGTGATAGCCCCTTTTGATTGAACCCTGTTGATTGATCTCTGTTGATTTGTCCCTTTGGACTGGTCTCTGTAGACTAGCCCCTTTTGGACGGGGCCCTTTTTGACAGGGGGTCATTTTTGATGGATCCTTTTTGACAGGTCCTTTTTGACGGGTCCCTGTTGACGAGTCATTGCTGACGGGTCCTTGTTGATGAGTCCCTGTAGACGGGTCATTGTTGATGGGTCCCTGTTGACAGGTCATTGATTACAGGTCATTGTTGACGGGTCATTGTTGATGGGTCCTTGTTGACAAGTCCCTGTTGATGGGTCCCTGTGGAAGGGTCCCTTTAGACCGGCCCCTTTGGACTGGTCCCTATGGACCGGCCCATGAAATTTATCCAAATTATGTCAAAGGGCCTAACTACATTTGTGTGTAAAGCAGTGTGTTGAACTGACGTTGTTCACCAGTCCTTACTACTACAATTGGATAACGATATGAAAGGAATTGATTAACCAGACAAGAGTTAACTACCAAACAAACACTTTGGCGACTCTGCTTGTTATTGACCAATGAGTAGGGTTTTAGAAAAATTGTTTGCTATTTTGGGTTATATACAAAAAATGCTTAGACCTTTTGAGCGACTATGTTTGCTAAACAAGACATTATACCAGAGACGATTAGGATTCTTATGTAGCTCAGACAAGGAAAGCATTTCTACAGAATCTGTTGACATTGAATATAGATTTAGGTATTGGTAGTCATTTTGAAAGCCTTTGTCTGGAGCGTGGCACTCTATGAAAGTAAAACTTAGACAATTGGTGTAGCAGAAAAGTGGAGAGTTGAAGTGTTTGAAATGTGGTGTTACAGGAGAATGATGAAGATTAGATGGGTAAATAGGGTTACTAACAAAGAGGTATTAAGACGAGTGGGGGAGAAGAGATGTATCTGGCGACTGTTAATGAAGTAAAGAGATAGGTTGGTAGGACACGTACTAAGACACCCAAGAATAGCAAACTTAGTTATGGAAGAAAGGTTCGAGGACGAGAACTGTGGGGGTAGACCAAGTTTAGAATATGTTAAACAGATAGCCTTGAATTTAGGGTGTGGTAGCTATATAGAGATGAAACGATTAGCACGGGACAGATAGGCGCTGAGATCTGCATCAAACCAGTCAAAGGACTAAAGACTCAAACAACAACATGTACGTTCACCAAAATAATGTTGTGTAACGGTAAATGTTAGTCAACGAACAGTAGGCCTAATGCATTACTAAAACCCATGACACGATACCTAAGAGCTTTTCTAAAATGATTTTTAAAATGCCTTTAACCCTATATTGAACACCCAGTTTACAAGACTCATAACTGCAATGTTATGGTAAAACAAAACAAAATCTATATTTCAAAACAAGCAAGTGGTTTAGTCAATGTATACTGGAAAAGTTTTGTAAACACTCAAGTCCTCAAGACCAATTAAATTAGTAACTGTCAGGTTGGCCGAGTGGTTAAGGTGTTTGACTTGAGATCAAATTTCTGTATAAGGAAGCAAGGGTTCGAATCCCTTACCTGACATAACTATTGCCTTAACATGGCTTGGTCACACTGTATTATTATGATACTCGGTACACAAACCATAGATATAGTGTATTGTTTAAGGCCACTCTCTTTCTGAACATAGAGACTGTTGATGGTTAACAATTGTATTAATAGTGGGACATGGGGATAGTAATTAAGAAAAACAGACAGTACCCATACAATATTTTTATTAAATTCATTTTATAATAGTTACACACTGAATTCAACTCTATCTCTTTACCATTGTTCGATATAGATTTTTAAACACAACGCTTGTTGTAGATCCTTTTACAACTTTCTCCAGGTACTCTTGCTCTTAAAAACTAGGGAAGCCGCAATGGTTTTATACACATAAAACTCTCATCCTCTTCTTTTTCATAATTATCATCATCATCATCATCATCATTATGAATATTATCATCAAAATTATTATAGTCATTGTCACCATCATTATCATCATCATCATCATCATCATCATCATTCTCAACATCACTAGAACTATCCAATTCCTCTTGTTTGTTTCCACAGGGACCTCTTGTAGAGTCTGCGTTGCTTTTGATAGTGTTAAGGTTTTTTTGGACGATGATATTTGTCCTAACATGTCTTTTTGAGGTGATGATGAATGCTTTTTAACAAACAATGCACTATCTTGAGCAGCAATATATTTTTCTTGGACTTGCTTTTTTTTACCTGGGTTAGAGTATTTTGCGTATTTAAATGTGTATTAATTTGAGATTCACAATGATGTTCTTTTGAAGTAAGTACGTTGGAGTCTTTTGTTTTGATCATTCCTCGACACTTTTTGGATCGTTGTTTTGAACATCGCCAAATAACAGTTCCATCTTTATTGGTTGTTTTTACAATATATGTATATCCTTTATAGAAGACACATGGCTTGCCATGACTGGTTGTTGAGACTTCCATATCAACTAATACATATGAATTAAATTTTAGTAAAGTCACATGAACAATCTTTAGATTACAAGTGATTTACACACACATACACACTTTCCTAAATGTCAAGATTTATGGATGTTGTTTTCCGCCAACAGCTGCTTACTGCGTATGACAAGTCTGGAGACTGGTAGGTGAGACGGTCTTTCACGATGTGAACACTGTAACAGGCAGTAGTTAACTGACAATATTCTTATACCCTAGTCAAGGTTAACAGGTACTTACTGCGTATGACAAGACCGTACACTCGTAGGTTAGACAGTATTTTTTTGTTTGTTGCTAAGGATCCCATATATACCCTAGACATGTTAGTTATTAACACTTAGTGGTTAATTGTATATATTGAATTTAAATACACAGCTTATACAAGCACGTTTTGCGGATGGGAGGGGTGAGAGGCTGGCAAAAAATGAAATGTTTTAGTTTAATGAAACGTCATGTCCTAGTAGGCGTGATTTATAATAGACGCAATTGAGAGTAGACGTAATTGATAGTAGGTGTAATTGATACTAGACGTGATTAATAGTAGACGCAATTGATACTAGGCGTGATTGATAGAAGGCGTGATTTGTAGTAAGCGCAATTCATAGTAGGCTCAATTGATAGTAGATGCAATTGATAGTAGGCGTGATTGATAGTAGGCGCGATTGATAGTAGACGTAATTTGACATGGGTGCGACTTAGATCATTTTTGATATCATAAAGTTACAGTGTCAATGTTTATACAAAGTACAAGGTAGAGTGGGGGTATTTTAAGACTTAACCTCAGCTCACTTAACATTACCAAACTTTACCTAACCTTACTTTGTCACGTGACATGTTCTACAAGTTTAGACTTGCTTTAAGACTGATTATGTCGTCATAGATTGATGGGAGGGGTGAGAGGCTGGCAAAAAGCAAATGTTTTAGTTTAATGAAACGTCATGTCCTAGTAGGCGTGATTTATAGTAGACGCAATTGATAGTAGGCTCGATTAATAGTAGACGCAATTGATAGTAGGCGTGATTTGACATGAGCGCAATTTATAGTAGACGCAAATGATAGTAGGCGTGATTGATAGTAGGCGTGATTGTTAGTAGGCGCGATTGATAGTAGGCGCAATTTGACATGGGCGCGACTCAGATCATTTTTGATACCATAAAGTTACAGTGTCAATGTTTATACAAAGTACAAGGTAGAGAGGGGGTATTTTAAGACATAACCTCAACTCATTTATCATAACCTAACTTTACCTAACCGAACTTTGTCACGTGACATGTTCTACAAGTTTAGACTTGCTTTAAGACTGATTATGACGTCATAGATTGATGGGAGGGGTGGGAGGCTGACAAAAAGGAAATGTTTTGGTTTAATGAAAAGTCATGTCCTAGTAAGTGCGATTGGCAGTAGACGCAATTGATAGTAGACGCGATTAATAGTAGACGCAATTGATAGTAGGCGTGATTGATAGTAGGCGTGATTTGACATGAGCGCGATTTATAGTAGACGCGAAAGGTAGTAGGCGCGATTGATAGTAGGCGTAATTAGACACGGGCGCGATTTATAGTAGACGCAATTGACAGTAGGCGCGATTGATAGTAGGCGTAATTGATAGTTGGCGCGATTTGACATGAGCGCGATTTATAGTAGACGCAAATGATAGTAGGCGTGATTGATAGTAGGCGTGAATGATAGTAGGCGCAATTTGACATGAGCGCGATTTATAGTAGACGCAAATGATAGTAGGCGCGATTGATAGTAAGCGTAATTAGACATGGGCGTGATTGATAGTAGGCGTAATTGATAGTACGCGTGATTGATAGTAGGCGTAATTGATAGTTGGCGCGATTGATAGTAGGCGCACAATTGATAGTAGACGTGATTGATAGTAGGCGAGATTTATATTAGGCGCATTTGATAGTAGGTGTAATTGATAGTAGACGCGATTCATAGTAGGCGCAATTTATAGTAGATGCAATTGGTAGTAGGTGCAATTGATAGTAGGTGCAATTGATAGTAGGCGTGCTTGATAGTAGGCGCGATTGATAGTAGACGTGATTGATATGGGCGCGACTCAGATCACTTTTGATATCACAAAGTTACAGTGTCAATGTTTATACAAAGTACAAGGCAGAGAGGGGGTATTTTAAGACTTAACCTCAGTTCACCTAACATAACCTAACTTTACCTAACCTAACTTTGTCACGTGACATGTTCTACAAGTTTAGACTTGCTTTAAGGCTGACTATGACTATGACGTCATAGATTGATGAGAGGGGTGGGAGGCTGACAAAAAAGGAAATGTTTTGGTTTAATGAAAAGGCATGTCCTAGTAGGCGCGTTTAGTAGTAGACGCAATTGATAGTAGGCGCAATTAATGGTAGGCGCAATTGATAGTAGGCGTGATCAGGTACTTACTGCATATCAAAAGGCTGTACACTCGTGTGTTAGACACTCTATCTTGTTAAGGACCCCTATATTCCCTATACAAGGCTATTCATGTTAGTTCTAAACACTTAGTGGTTATTTGTATATTAAATTGATATACACAGGTTATACAAGTACGTTTTTTCACACACTAAAACTTTGTCAAATAGCCACATGAGACACGCAAAGTATGTTTCCGCTATCTGGCGGTGACTATGGAAACTACCTGAACATATCCTAATCTAATCCTAGCTAACCTCACCTGACGTGACCATACCGGTTTGTAAGCAACAACAACAACACACTAAGATTCCATGAATTCCAGAGTACTTTTAGATTAATTATCGACTCTCAACTCTTATAACTATGTCTATCCCACTCTGTCAAAAACACGATATATTTTTTTAAATTTTTGCTTGATGTCAATACTAAAGTGATAATGGGATTTCCGATCCTATCACTATAAATTCATTACCCCCCACTCTTATCTCGGTCTCGACAACAACCATGCCTATTTTTATTATGTCAGATGATGTAATGTTCGGGTGCAAAGTGGGTGTAAAAGTGAGTGCAAAGTGGGTGCAAAAGTGGGTGCAAAGTAGGTGTAAAAGTAGTTGTAAAAGTGGGTGAAAAAGTGGGTGCAAAAGTGGGGTGTAAAAGTGGTACCCTATTTGTAATGGCTTATTTGACAAGTTATTTTGTGGTACCCTATTCGTAATGGCTTATTTCACAAGTTGTTTTTGTCAATGTATTTAGAGGATATTTCTCTTGTTCATGGAAAGTATCTCAGCCCTTTTTATGATAGCATAAAGCTTACCGTCATGTTTGTAAGCAACAACAACACACTAAAATTCCAAGAATCCAAACTACTCTCAGGTTAATCATGGTCTCTCAACTCCATTCCACGCCTAGTCAAAAACATTATACATTTCATTTTTTTTTTAAAAGGTAAATTGGGAAAGTAGGCTATATATTTAAACTAAAAATCATATGCTAACTCCAACACCTACGTCCATCCCACTCTCAGTCAAAAAAAAAAATATATATATTCTTTAAATTTTTCCAAAAAAATATTTGGAAAGTAGGCTATAATTTGAAAACTAATCATCCTAAAAAGTCATATATAGACTCAAACCAATGGCTTTTATGTCCTTAATCGTTAGAACAAAACAGGGAATTTTTGACATTTTTCCAAATATTGATCATTTAAAAAAATGGGCTATATTTTGTAAACTATGAATTACACAAAAAATGTGTTTGACATAAATGACAGGTATTTACCCCCCCTCTACCCACAAACCAGGTCTCTGGGACAAAATCCAAAACGGTTCAATTTTGAAAGTAGACGATATTTTGAAAACTAATCATTCTAAAAAGTCATATATAGACACAAACAAATGTCCTTTAAGTCCTTTAACGTTAGAACAAAACTTAACATTTTTTCATTTTTTTCAAAAAATGTCCAATTTTCAAAATTGCCTAAGAATTAGTTCCAAAATGGCGGTCGTAGCTTAACTCAACCTAACCTTACCCTACGAGGTGTGATCAAAAAGTTCCAAAATGGCTGCCGAAGCTTAACTTAACCTTTGATTGATCCCAGTTGATTGACCCCTTTAGATTGATCTCTGTTGATGTATCCCTTTGGACTGGTCCCTGTTGACTAGCCCCTTTGGATGGGTCCTTTTTAAAGGGGGGAGTCATTTTTTACGGGTCCCTGTGGGCGGATCCTTTGGACTGATCCCTATTGACTGGCCCGTGCATTTTATCCAAATTATGTCAAAGGGACCCGCCCACATGAGTATAGGGGCGTGGTGGCTCAGCGGTCTAGCTGTATGCCTCTCACCAAGGCGGTCGGGGTTCGATTCCCGGTCAATGCATGTGAGTTTTTCGAAGTGAAATGCCATGTCCTGTGGTTCGGATTCCACGTAAAAAGGAGGTCCCGTGGCTTATGATCTCAAGATTAACGGTCACGTTAAACTACAAGCTTCCTTCCTTCCTTTCCACATGAGTATTTTGAATCTACCATAAGCATTTTCAATTTCAATTGAATTTTGTAAGTAGGCTTATTTTGAATTCCAATTGCACTTTCTGAGTATTTTGAATCTGAACCGGCCTTTTTCAATCTAACTTGCATTGTGTATTTTCAATTTCAATTGCATTTTGCAAGTATTTTGAATTTCAATTGCATTTTGTACGTATTTTCAATTTCAATTGCATTTTGCAAGTATTTTGAGTTTCAATTGCATTTTCTGAGTATTTAGGATCTACATTGCATTTTGAAAGTATTTTGAACCTAAACTAAATTTTGTGCGTATATTTCAATGTAAATTCCATTTCTGATTATTTTCCTTCTAAATTACCTTTTGTCAGTATTTTCAGTCCAGCTTAATTTTCGTTCTGGTTTCCATTTCATTGCCATTTTCGCTATCACCCAGACAATTAGGGGCCGATAACCTAGATGTTAGGCCCCTTAAAAGGACAATTATCATCAGCATACCTTTCATTTGTATAAAGTGCGTTCAAAAAGTAACGAGCCGGAGGCTGGAATGCGCAAACCGGTGACTAATTCGTCTAATCATGGCGTCTGTAACGAGGTGTGGTTCCGACCAGAGCGTGGAAAGTCACAGCCTTTCGCTGGAGGGCACGCGTGCACGTCACGTGACGATACAAAGCGAGCAGCAGCATGCATCAATCGTCCAACACTGCCAGTTACATAGCAAACAGTGACATGGAGGCGTCAACCGAAGAGCAAAGAGGTGTTGTTCGGTTTCTGACAGCGAAAGGAGTAGGGGGAACGGACATTCATCGCCGAATGTCACAAGTGTACGGCGAACACTGCATGTCCCTTGCAAGGGTCAAGGCGTGGTACAAGCGCTTCAGGGAAGGACGGGTGTCGCTAGCCGATGATGCCCGGTCTGGGGCACCCCCCCTGCATTATCGATGACAACGTCCAGCTGGTTGATGCACTCATTACCCAGAACCGCCGAGTGACAGTGAACGCCATAGCCGCCGTGGTCGCTCCACGCCAATGCACGACCTCATACAGCCAACACAGTCGCGGCACTCCTGCAGCAATTCAAATGGGAGGTTCTCGGCCACCCTCCATACAGTCCAGACCTCTCTCCCTGTGATTACGCCATGTTTGGTCGCCTGAAAAGGGCTCTGCGGGGCCAACGATTCACCTCGGACGCCGACGTCCAGCTGTACGTGCGGAACTGGTTCACATCGCAGCCCAGGGAATGTTATGAGACAGCCGTTCACCGCCTCGTGTCACAGTGGGACAAGTGCCTCAACAGCCAGGGCCAATACTTCTAACATACAGGTACTGGTTTCTGTAATTATGCCTCCGGCTCGTTACTTTTTGAACGCACCTTATAAATACCGGTACTGTAGTTTATATAGTTTTTTATTTTGGCTTGAAATACATTAATTTTGGCGGCGACATCTAGCAACAGTTGCTGATGAAACACTGTTGGCACGTGTCTGTGGAGATGAACCTGCTCTGACCAGCCTTGTTTAACTCGACTCGACGCGACGCTCCATCCATCTCCTACGCACACTGGTTTGCTTCCAAGTGGAACTGAAAGATAACGCCCTTGAACCCTACGATGAGAACATCTGTCCACTTTAAGGTCACTGAGCTGTGACAGTGGCTTATTTCAAAGTTTAAAATTCTCGCCAATAAATATTTACACAAATATATTCCGCTTGTTTCCACCGGACATTGAGGTCTTGTTCAGCTCAATTAAGAATATTTCGGAAGAAGTTTTAGTTGTACTCATTTCAGGCAACTCAGTTAATATATTTGTTGATATTCAGTACTTGTTTTTTCTTAATTATTTAATTTTCTATAGGAATTTTTGAAGTTTTAATATAAAGCCCATGTGTTATTTACACTTACCATTACAAAGTTTCTTGTTTTTCTACCTGTATTTTGAAAAAAACTTATGTGAAGTCCAATATTATATTTTATTCTATTTACAATTAATATTACATTGTAATCCACTACATAAAAAGGCTCAACAATTGATGTCAATAGTTATAGGGGGATCTCATTGTTGTCTGTCACATATAAAATATTTGCCAAATTACTTTTAAACAGACTTGAACCACAGATCGAACCACAGCTTGGCGAGTTCCAAGGAGGTTTCAGAAGGAATAGATCGTTTGCAGAACAAATTCTTAGTTTAAAATTGATATTAAAATATTACAACAACAGGCCAAAGAATATCTTTATCTCATTCGTAGATTTTCAGAAAGCGTATGATTCAGTGGATAGGGATACTGTTTTTGACACATTGAAGGAATACCAAGTTGATCAAAAAACCATAAATTTAATAAAACTTACATTAACTAATACGATTTCCAGAGTCAAATTTTTAAATGAAGTTAGCGAGCCCTTCGAGGTAAAAACTGGGCTAAGACAAGGGGACAGTCTATCACCACTGCTTTTCAATTTGGTCTTGGATAAAATCATGAGGACGTTTTGGGAGAAGAACGATTCAAGTGCTAAAATTGGTACAAAGAATAAGAACCTCAAAGTCAAAGGTTTAGCATTTGCTGACGACGTAGCGTTGTTTGCTGAATCAGAACAAGAAGCTATTAACCAAATTGATCAGTTAAAAGAAACGGCGGAAAAAGCGGGCTTACAGATTTCGTTGGTAAAACCAGAGATGATGACAAGTGATCAGAAATACACTAAGAAAATGATAAAAACAAATTATGGGAGCATCAGGGTCACTGACCGATTTAAATATCTTGGAGAAATAATTAGTAGCAATGGGACGGATAAATTGGCAATAGAGAACAAAAAAGGGAAATTGGAAAGATTAAATTTTTGTACAAAAAATATATACAATAAAAAGAACCTGTCTATCAATGCAAAATTACGACATTTTAATACTGTTGTTAGACCAGTCATCTCGTACGGCATGGAAACTACAAATATAACCGGAATGGAGAATTTGCTCAAGATAGAAAGAAGAATTTTAAGAAGGATTTATGGTCCTAAGGAAACACAGGAAGGTTATAGACTGAGAACGAATGCAGAAATTTATAGTAAAATCGACAACCTTGAAGTGATGATCAGAAAACGGCGACTTCAGTTCTACGGACATATGGTCCGCATGGATTGCTCAAGGTTAAACAAACAAATTTTTGATAAAATCTGGAACTATAAAGGACAAGGAGGCTATGTAAAACAAATGAAAGAAGAACTTCAAAAATTCAAAATTACTGAAGAAGATTGTCTAAATCGAATAGAGTACAGAAAAAAAAATATTTTGGTCTCAAAATTCTTGTCGGGGAGAAGAAAAATCTCAACAGAGGAGAATGGACTGCTGAAAGAAGAGCTGCGCAGTCGACCAGGATGAAAGACTTCTGGAAGAGAAAGAAGGAAACTAGACCTATAAAGAAGTGATATTTGCGTGGTCCTTGTAGGCCTGTCCGCGGTGAATATATATTACATTGTAAGTCTGGAAATTAGTGGGGCAGATGACCTCGTAGTTCCTCCCCTCAAAACAACAATAACTAACATAACTAAGTCTGGATAATCCTCTCCAATGAAACAGTCTATCGAGAGATTGGCCCAGTTACCAGCACAATGAAGAAGAAAAGAATCTCTTATTTCTTTCACATCCTACGATTACCAGAAAACAGGATTTTACGACAACTAGTGATGAGAAACCTGGGAAAGAAGACTGGAGGGCATTGGATCAAAGAAGTTCAAGACAATTTCAAAACAGTAGGACTCGAAATTACAGATGCAGAGAACAAGAATAAAATTCCCATCCTTCTTAAGAATCACAAATTTTCAGCAGAAATGATGCACAGACGACCTGTAGAGATTTCTGACGAATTAAGAACACTGCGATCAGAACGAATGAGGAAGTACTGGGCAGATATGAAGAATCAAACAATACAACCTTCAAAGAAAAAGTGTACATGGAAGACTCAAGTGGTCCAAAGTGGCCAATAAAGTTAATAATAATAATAATAATAATTATTATTATTATTATTATTATTATTATATTGTAAGGATATCCATTTTATTAGTTTATTTCGTTCTTAATTGATTTTATTCTTAACTAGCAGAAGTACCCGTTCTTCGAACGGTCTTTGGTATGAATAACCTGACGTTATCAATTAAGCTACTGTTGCAATGGTTAGGGGCTTGCCATTCCTTCATATGTTTATCAGAGTGAAGTTAGTTTTCTGGGAATATCGCAGATACCGTTAATTTAAGGACCTTAAAAGGAGGTTTTTGGAGACCCTTTATAGACTCCCGATTTCTTCTTTTTTCACATTGAGAAGTGCAACATATGCTTTGGTCCTCCTTAAAGGACAATTTTTATATTTCGCCTATTTTAGAATGTATTTCGTAAAGTTTCTCCCTATACCTACCCTTCTATGAGAAATACGATGAAGAGTTTTATAAATGATTGGTTTATAGATAGATAGATAGATTTTATTAATTCCATTTGATCAAATACATGTATACAATACATTTTTGATATAGGACACGTCAGAATTTACATCTATAAAATAAAAGTAGTAATAGATATATAATACTAATAATATAACTATTTATAACTTATTATAATAACAGATCTTAAGAGATACAATCTTATTGGACAACTATTTACACCTTACTCTATTATCATAATATGAAAACTTAATTCTATAAATACAACAACTTACAGCTAGGTATTACAATTAAATTAAAAAGTAAAATATAATTATAGATTTCATCGCTCCTATACGCTAAGATATTCAACTACAGAGTAAAGGCAATGGCACTGCAGACAAGCTTTCAATATTCTATCAAAGGTTTTTATTTTTGGGGCAAGTTTTATATACTGGGGTAGTTTATTGTATAATTTAACTCCTGTGTGAAAAGTTCTTTTTTGATATATGATTGTGTGTGTGTGTGAAATATGAATGTTTTGATTTTGTCTTGTGTTATGCTTCTGAACACCATTGTTTGTTTTTAGAAAAACATCCTTATTCATTAAATTCTTTTTAAAAAACATAATACTTTCAAAGATATATATGCAGGGCAGTGGGAGAATGTTTAAATCTTTAAACAGAGGTCTACATGATTCTCTCGTGTTTACATTTGCCATAATTCTAATCGCCCTCTTTTGTATCCTAAACGTGCTTAGTACATCTGGCGACATACCCCAAAATATGAATGGAAATAAGCAAAATAAGTATTTCTTAATGTGTGCATGCTAGTGCAGGTTTTCAAACTACGTAACGCAAAGCACATCGAGTTCAGTTTAGTATTCAGATATTGTATATGTTTATTCCATTTCAAGTCATGTTGTATCCATAGTCCTAAAAACGTTGTTTCTGATTTATCTTCTATTTGATGACCATTTAATGTTATATTGGGCTTCGCAGGATTCCTATTATGTATAGTGTGGAAATTTAGACATACTGTTTGTTTATAGTTTATTATGAGGCGATTATCTTGTGACCATTTGGTTAACTCTCCTATAACGGAGTCAGCAGACCTGTTTAGTTTCACCTTTTATTACGAGTGTTGTATCGTCCGCAAACAAAATTTCCTTATGTGAATGAACGTTCTGTGTTATATCATTGATATATAGAAGAAAGCGTAGTGGGCCCAAAACCGATCCCTGGGGTACTCCAAATTTAATAATTCCCTCATTGGACAATGTTTCATTAAGTAATTTGGTTCCATCACCTTTGTGTCTCAAGATTACTATTTGTTTACGCCTTGTTAAGTAAGACTCGATCCATTTATTAGCTAGACCTCTAATACCATATTGATTTAGTTTTGTAAGGAGGATTTTATGGTCAACAACATCAAATGCTTTCGATAAATCCAAGAATAGGCCAGTTACATGTTCCTTATTGTCAATTAATTTCAGTATACTATTAATACATTCATAAATCGCTGTCTGTGTAGATTTTTCCGTTCTGAATCAATGTTGTGAGTTTGATAATATTTTATTATTTTCTATAAAACTTATCAGTCTCTTATACATGATTTTTTCCACAATTTTTGCAATACCAGTTGGTAAGGTAATAGGACGATAGTTACCTAATTCATCTTTTGAACCGTTTCTGTGCACTGGAATTACTTTTGATAACTTTAAAATGTCCGGGTAAGTACCTGAGAGAATTGAACTGTTTGCGTAAGTGCGTAAGTGGATTTATTATATTTATATTTATATTTATTGACTCTCATGGATAGCATACCTAATTTTACGATGCAACAAGCATCCGAACACGAGTTATAGGCCTACATAGCCTAAAGATACACAGAAAGACAGACAGACAAATCCACTTTTTGCTTACATCCGTCAAAAAACATACCGAAACGCGTAAACGAAACAAAATTGAATAAAGAATAAACAAACGAACATATATTTATAGATAGATGTATTTAGTGTATACAGTATACCATATGCGAGAGCAAAGGTACCTAGTGGTCACGAAGCAAACTAACTCTATTGACTACAACATATCACCCAGATGTCCAAACTTGGATAATCAACCATACAGTATCAAACAAAATCAAGGGCCAGATGACCTCGTAGTTCCGCCCTTTAAAACAACAATAACTAACAAACTCAAACAAATTCATCCTTACGATTAACCAGTTTGTCGACAACAACAAAAATTGTTATAATGTACTCTCAAACTGAATTCACCTAACGTGCACTTCCTGACGTGGAATTTAAATAGAAACACCTCATAGACGAAAAACAATACACGTCATGTAAAAATTGATCCTCATCGTTCTGTAAAGTCCTCATTCACAGGAAGACCCCTTTAATAAATTATAAAGGCTTGTGGTGCTTGAAAACTCAGTTTTTTTTAGCCTCCAATGGCCCAAATTCCTAAAAGCCGCAAATATACTATTTCAATTCAGTATTTTTAGCCTACTTTTCACATTTTGCAAAAATGAGGAAAAAGTAGACTTATGAGATCGGGCAAATGTGTGTGTGTCTGTCTGTCCTTCTGTCTGTCTGTCTGGCTGTGTGTGTGTGTGTGTGTGTGTGTGTGTGTCCCTATCAACTCCTAAACGGCTGCAGCAATCGAAACAAAATTTGGTAGGAGTAAAGATCTATACCTGAATATCTCACGGCCATATTTGAAAATGATGTCAGTGCTACCAACTACTGAATAATCGCAATTGAAATTTGAGCTCCATGTTGGATATCATGGAAGGTATGAATGGGAGCTATTTCAAAATTGGCACACGTATGGATAATAATACTGCAGTTTAATTTCCAGGAGGCCATATATGGCAGTGTTGCCAAAATGATTATAAGCCTGGTGATATGTCCAAATTTTAAATGCATATAACTTCTACACTATCAATTGGATTTCAACCAAATTTCGTATGTGCTATGTGTACATAAACAGATATGACTGAGCGTATTCTTAAGAGCCAGCAGAGCTGCCAACTGTTAATAAATGCTCTCAATTGTTTTAATCCAAATACCCATATATCAGAGAGTATGCAAGCCGACAGCTTTAAACTATGCACACGTATAGTGCCTGACAATCTATATTAATTTGGAGTTACTTATATGCGTCAGTGCTACCAACATGATTCTAAGCCTGCTGATAGGTCCAATTTTAAAATGCATGCAACTTCTATACTAACTAATGGATTTTATTCAAAATTGACACAACAATAGATCATATTATTTCAGATTATTTCTGACCAATACATGTATGTCATTGTTGCCAACATGAATTTACGCGCGCTGTTAGATGCAATGTTTAACTGCATGTAACGTCCATGATATCCATTGGTCTTCAACCAAATTTTGTATTCTGTACCTTAAGAGATGGAACTAAGAATATATTCAGTCACCAGGGCTGCCAACTGTAATGCTCTATTAGTCTACATTATGCCATGTATACAGTATTTCGAACTAATTAGAAATTTCGATATTACCAATTTAATTTCGTCATTATTCTAGATAGATCCATATAGATTAATCATTGGCATGAATCTTAAATTTTAAGAAAAGTAGGCTTTTTAGTTCGTCACGGAACTTCTTGTTTCAAAATAATGTTGCTGTTTGGAGATATAATAGACTTTCTGTACGACATATCGCACGTGTAAGTCGTGTGAAACAAGTAGTTCCGTGAAGAATTAATAGCCTATTTTCATATATCCTACTCGTGTTTATTGCCTCTATCAACCTACAAATTTTCAGTTTGAAGGATGTGATAGATTCGTAGATATTGAGAACCGTCTAAATATTTCAGATCGTTCGCAGGTTGGATGTTGTAGTTATGAAAACAATTGAAATAACTTAGATGCCAGTGGATTAACATTTGTATAAGTATTTAACCTGCAATATTTCACTGCACTCGGATGGTTAAATCGCGAGAAACGTTCATTTAAATATGTATATTTCGCGTCGTGGCCATGTTGAATTTCTGCTCACCAGGTTACTGAAAGTCCTATAGGCGAACTTATGTTCATAGCCTCTATGAACATTAAAAAATCAGTTTGATTGCTTTAAAAGATTCGTAGATATTAAGAACCGTCTAAATATTTCGGGTGCTTGCCATTTTGGATTGTTATATGTATAGGCCGTAGAGTTATGTACCATTAAAGGAAAATTATTGCGTAGGTTCATTTCACTTCGATCGCATGATAACGACACAAGAAATAAAAACTTAATTTTAAAATTTCGCACAGCCGCCATCTTGACTTTATGTAAACAATTGAACTGAATTAGATGCCAGTGCATTACAATATGTATAATCATTTACTGTACCACATTTCACTGAGCTCCGAGAGTTAAATCGCGAGAAAAGTCTATTAAAATGTTTCAAATTCGCCTGGCCGCCATGTTCGTTATGTACTTTACAGATTTATGAACGTTACATATATACACTTGTAGCAGTACCCTTTATTACTGTACTAAATTTCAGGGTGATATCTGTAATAGTTTAGGAGATATAGAATGCCGGTGAAATATTTCCCACAGCCGCCATTTTAAGATTATGTAAACAATTCAATTAAATTAGATGCCAGTGCATTACAATGTGTATAAACATTTGTTGTACCAAGTTTCATTACGTTTGGATAGTTAATTCGCGAGAAAAGTCTATTTAAAAGTCTCAACTTCGCTTGGCCGCCATGCTGGTTTTGTAGTTATCAGGTTTTTGAAAGTCTCATAGGTGAACTTCTAGTAGTACCCTTTATCACCGTACACAATTTCAGGGTGATATCGGTAATAGTTTCGGAGATACTGAATGCTGGTGAAATATTTCGCACAACCGCCATGTTGGATTGGTGAGACACAAAATAATTTGAAGGGCACGGTCGGGGTCGGCCAAAATGGTGCTATGAACTTTCCGCGTTTCATTGAAATCGCTCCAGCCGTTTAGAAGTTATTAGGGGGATACACACACACATACCTCACAGACACACACACGCACACAACCACGGACAAAAGGTGATCTCATATGCCTATTTTTTCATAAAATGAAAATAGGCTAAATATATCTAGGGTTCCCCTTGACCTCCTTAAGTGTATTTATGAATTTTACAGTCTTACAGTAGCAGGTTCTGTGATAACCTTATAGCCATTTGCAAACTTTCACAGAAATGTAATAAATGGAGTGGCATTGTTTCTTACAGAAAATGATGGAAAGTTGGATGTCACCCCTTCAGATACTGTTGTCATGGTTACCGGCTTGCAATCTTGATTAGTTTATTAAATAATTGTAGCACTACAAAACCCCACAATACCAGCCAGAAAATTAATGGTCACTGTTATTTTTAGCCTATTTTCAATTTTGAAAAAATAGGCTTATGAGATAACCTTTTGTGCGTGTGTGTGTGTGTGCGTGTGTGCGTGCGTGTGTGTGTGTGTGTGTGTGTGTGTCCTAATAAAATCTAAACGGCTGGAGCGATTTCAATGAAACTCGGTAATTTCCTAGCACTATTCCCGGCGACCTCGACCGTGCCCTTCAAATTTTGTTACGTCTCACCAATCCAACATGGCGGCTGTGCGAAATATTTCACTAGCATTCAATATCTCCGAAACTATTACCGATATCGCCCTGAAATTATGTACGGTGATAAAGGGCACTAATAGAAGTTCACCTATGAGACTTTCAAAAACCTGGTGACTATAAAACCAACATGGCGGTCAAGCGAATTTGAGACTTTTAAATAGACTTTTCTCGCGAATTAACTATCCAAACGTAATGAAACCTGGTACAGCAAATGTTTATACCTATTGTAATGCACTGGAGTCTAATTTAGTTGAATTGTTTACATAACCTCAAAATGGCGGCTGTGCGAAATATTTCACTGACATTCTATATCTCCGAAACTGTTACAGATATCATCCTGCAATTTCGTACGGTGATAAAAGGTACTGGTACAAGTTTACCTATGTATATTTCATAAACCTGCAACGTACAAAACGAACATGGCGACCAAGCGAATTTGAAATATTGTAATAGACTTTTCTCGTGATTTTACTCTCTGAGCGCAGTGAAATGTGGTACAGTAAATGATTTTGCAGATTGTAATGCACTGCCATCTAATTTAATTCAATTGTTTACATAACCTCAAGATGGCTATTGTGCGTAATTTTAAAATCTCGTTTTTACTTCTTGTGTTCTAATCATGCGATTGAAGTTAGAATACCACACGTACACAATAATATTAATGTAATAGTACAAAAATAAAAATCAAACCTGGCGACAATCTGAAATATTCAGACGGTTCTCAATATCTACGAATCTGTTAGAGCAATTAAACTGAAATTTTGTATGTTGATAGTGACAATTAACATGAGTAGGATATATGAAAATAGGCTGTATAGTTCTTCACGGAACTACTTGTTCTACTTTCAGTGGTCACCTTTTATATGTATTATTGTTGAGAGTAGGTACTCCTCCCTTTTGATAATTTTCACGAGGCAGATTATTGAAATTATATTATTTATGATTCACAAACCTTTCTGAGAGTAATTAGAAGTTGATTACAATTTAGAATTGTCACTGCTGCGCCGGAAATATTTCTTTTATTATGTAAATAAACCATTTTGGTTAGTGTCCATTTCCCGGTCAGCGCCATCTTACATTGACGTCAGCACCCGATGCCAACATGTCCGATACAAAATTCACCACACGACACGTGAAGAATGAAAAAAAAAGGCAAAACCATTGGCCTGGAAAAAGATTATTAATGTTGACTACCCCTACTGTGCGTAACAAAAACCAGGGGTGTTATACTGTATATAGCTGACCACCATTGGTCTGGACGAAAATATTGGTCTGCTGGATGCGATATAGTTCCAAATTCGTGGAGTCGGCAGTACAGTTCATGACGCTAAAATGGCTGAAACAGCTGGACTTTTGCGTATATAAGTCGTGTTCATATTTGGGATGGCTGGGCTGGTCTCAGACAGCGGAGATGTAAACAACTATTACTATATCATATCCCGATATTTTCCCGACTATGAATTATGGTAATTTGCTTAATTGATGTAGTTTAAGAATTTTATAGAAAGGAGTAGAGCCTTCGTGGCTTAGGCGGCAGCACGCCGCTGGGTCCGTGGTTCAAATCCCGGTCACTCCATGTGAGATCTGTGCTGGACAAAACGGAGGAAGACAGGTTTTTCTCCGGGTACTCCGGTTTTCCCTGTCAAAATGTCATTCCAGCAACACTCTCCACTATCATTTCATTTCATCTGTCATTCATTTAATCATTGCCCCAGAGGAGTGCGTCAGGCCTCGGCAGCCGGCACAGTTCATATCCTCGCCCCTAGATGGGGGCTTCATTCATTCCTTTCCTGACCCGGTCGGAGACTGGAAGCAGGCTGTGGATTTTCATTTCATAGAAAGGAGTACCAAGTGTAAATTTTTACCTTATATTCTACTGCAATATTTCGGTAAACTTTCCCAAGCGTGCACATTCACAACCATTATAGTGTAAGAAGGTAAGTAAATCATGTGGCGAATCTCTCATATAAATCAATGGGAGGTGGCGAGTACCGTACATGTTGGAATGGACAGCCCTGACCGCCCAAGCACTCAAGGCGGGATGGAAGGAGCCGCACGCTACAGTCAGCATAGACTATACGCCCCACCTCGCTACTACTCTGAGTGCCACAGGGATGTCCAGCTCCTCCAGCCGTTATGCCTGCGTACCAGGATGTCAGGTACGATTTCGGAGCCTTGCAGTTCAATCTGGCGACTGATTATCCGCACATTGTCCTCTTATAGTACAACGATTGGTCCACAAAGTTTCAAGATAGGTTTCAACCTGATACTTCCCTTGTTAGATCACTACAATCAGCTGCTCATTCTGATACAAACACCATGGATCACATTTCATAACCACTTGAAGTCTATCACCCAGTAATTTACGTTGGTAGCATTGCCCAAGTAAAAGAAAGTTTGTTGTGTACAATGTTACATACCATTTTCAGTTGCCGGCACTGATCTACGATAATGTTTTCTCAGCGATTCACCTGTCAAAGACAAATACAAATACATCATTAGTGTGGTTGTCAAATACAATACTTTATGTTCGACCATGTCGAAATGTAAATATTATATGTCAGAAAACTGTACTATAATGAGGCTCATTACAGTACAAGTTTTTATTATGATACAGTTTCTCCCACCAATCAGAGCTAAAGAAACAGTTGTGTGACCAATTAGGTAAGGATAGCATTGCACCTGCGCTCACTTCCATAGCCCCCTATTCTACATTTCACTGCGTGGCTTCTAGTGTCATTCGAGGAGGCCATGGTATTCTCTGCGTCCCATGCGCTCTGTTCAGTTCATAAACCTGGCGAAATCTCGACAGATACTTATGAATATTTATGTTCGAACATAAAATAGTTATAATTATCGTCGAACATAAACAGTCCTATGCAACTCGCCTATAATGGTAATTAAGACACGAGTATGTTTATAAAATGAGCGAGTCTTGTTGCATAATGTTGATGTACAATTAACAAAAGAAGGAATCTTTACTACTTTACATAATTTTATGCTAATCATTGAGATACGAAGAAATGAACACGACGCACGGTTTATACTCCACCTTGAATGCTGGGGGTTGTTGTTGTAAGGGAATGAGTTTTTAAATGGTATGGACTACGTCTTGAGGAAGAATTCATGATGAAAATTAATAAATGTAAAACAAAAATATTGGAATGCAGCCGAAATAAATCAGAAATCTCTATGGACATCAAATTGGCAGGTGAAAAGCTAAAGGAAGTAGGTGACTGCCGTTACTTAGGAAGCAAAATAACCAGTGTAACGAAGCAAAGAGGATATAAAAAGTAGGTTGGCTCAGGCAAGGAAAGCATTTCTACAAAAGAGGAATCTGTTGACATCAAATATAGATTTAGGTATTAGGAAGTCATTTTTGAAAGCCTTTATCTGGAGCGTGGCGCTCTATCGAAGTGAAACTTGGACTAATGGTGCAGTTGAAAAGAGGAGAATTGAAGCATTTGAAATGTGGTGTTACAGGGGTAGGTAGGGTAGGGTAGGGTTACAAATGAAGATGTATTAATACGAGTGGGAGAGGAGAGGTGTTTCTGGCGACTGATAATGAAGTGAAAAGATAGGTTGGTAGGACACATACTAAGACACCCTGGAATAGCAAGCAAGCTTAGTTGTGGAAGGAAGGGTCGAGAACAAGAACTGTAGGGGTAGACCAAGGTTAGAATATGTTAAACAGATTGCCTTGGATGTAGGGTGTGGTAGCTATGTAGAGATGAAACGATTAGCTCAGGACAGGGAGGCATGAAGAGCTGCAACAAACTAGACAAGAAACTGAAGACTCAACCATCTACAACCTCATGGGAATTCCTCGCCACAGACTTCATGCGAAATTCTTCAACCTCTGGAAACTAAACCAATGTTCTAACTCTAGGAATTACTCTGCGTAGACTCCTCGGGTTCTAAACACAATTGTGTTAGAGGAGTATTTTTGAGTACTTTCTTTATGTAAATGGTGTCACAATTTAGAAAGGGTTTCAGACAACAGTGGAAAATGATATAATTAAGATAAAGTAAGACAAACCCACAACAGGGGGCGTATTTTTTGTTTTTCGTGATACGGGTTTCTAGCCCTTTACAACAAGAAAACTGCATGTGCTGCGCCCAGATAGTGGTAACATTCCATACACTTATGTCTGCAATATCGACATTCTAGGTACCGTACTTTTAGGTGAACGATTCCGAGATGTTGGCTTCAGTCGAGTAGTAAACGGCGTCTGAAGCTCATTTTGTTACTATTTCTAGGTATTTTAATGAACCTTCTTCAAGTTGTTGAAATTTAACATGCTGATACGTGCTAACCCTAATAGCAAGTTCGTTAATTGGATCTCAGTAGGTAAAGCACAACACAAATGGTCCTTTAAAGAAATATTAGCTTTATTGCAGGTCGGAAATATACACCACACAATAGGCACACTGAGTCTCACTTCATAAAAGACTACTAGTCACTATTAGTTTCCACTTGTAGAGAACACTCACCCTTTCACTTGGTCATGCAGTTAATCCTTCCGTAATTAGTCTCGTGGCCTCGCTTGAAATAACCATAACTCTTCATCTTGTACACAAGCCACAGTCTGTCACTCACTGTTCTTGAATACACACTGTTTCGTAATTCGCACGTCACCGTAACACCTCTATCGCACTGGTAAGAACACACTCACTGACACTGGCCAGGGTCGCTCTTTATATATCGGGGCTGACGACTCCCAGATGTTTCTAGAGTAGACCAGGGTTCACAGCTACTCTCAGACGTTCTCGAGATTTCCAACACTAGGTGGGCCACGAATATTCTGGACCATGCCTTTTGTTCTCGCTGCGCAAGCGGCCGGCCGGCCGTCACAGAGCCCGGGGGTAGCCTGTGAGTCACGCACGAGGGAATGAAGCAACCCGCATACGTAACAATACATAAACGTGGTGCATGTATTTCAAAAGAATGTGATTTGTAGATTAATATGATGAATTCATGAATGAAAGAATAAAGCCTGTAGTGTCCCTAGAAGGGCAAAGGCCTCCCTTGAAAAGGGGAGCTCGTTAATTATCTCTCTCGTGGTGAGCTAGTCACGTGAGATCATTAGTTTTACTACTACTGTATGACAGTCATCACTAGGGCCCGGATGTTGATGACATGTCATCTTTTTACTGAGCTGTCACAAACAATGCTGAAGTACTTAGAAACTCCGGACGGGCCACCCCGTCTTCAAAAATGTCATTTTTATTTTACATCTTTTCGCACTTTTTGCTATTTTTCCATTTTAAGAGCATTTTTTTTTAACTTTGGTAGATTTTTGGTAATATTTTAGAGAAATCGGCCTTGGTCTTCATGACCGTCAGACTAGCACGTCTTAGCGTGTCAAACGCACAATAGGGTGTGAGCTTGCTCGGAAACTTCGATTTAGCCTATTTTCATTTATGAAAAAAATAGGCCTATGAGATCACCTTTTGTCCGTGTGTGCGTGTGTGATGGAGTGTTTGATGGTGTGTGTCCCCCCTAATAACTTCTAAACGGCTGGACCGATTTCAATGAAACTCGGTAAGTTCATAGCATTATTCCGGACGACCCCGACCGTGCCCTTCAAATTTTGTTACGTCTCACTAATCCAACATGGCGCCTGTGCGAAATATTTCACCAGCATTCAATATCTCCGAAATTATTACCGATTTCACCCTGGAATATTTTACGGTGATAAAGGGAACTACTAGAAGTTCACCTATGTGACGTTTGAAAACCTGCTAACTACAAAACCAACATGGCGGCCAAGCGAATTTGAGACATTTAAATAGACGTTTCTCGCGATTTAACCAATCAAACGCAATAAAACTTGGTACAGTATATGTTTATACACATTGTAATGCACCGACATCTAACTTCGTTCAATTGTTTACATAACCTCAACATGGCGGCTGTGCGAAATCTTTCACCGACATTCTATATCTCTGAAACTATTAGCGGTATCATCCTGAACTTTTTTACGGAGATAAAGGGCACTACTGGAAGTTCATCTATAGGGCATTCAAAAGCCGGTTAACTACAAAACGAATATGACGGCCAAGCGAAAAGTTGCAAATATTAAATAGACCTTTCTCGCGATTTAATGATCCAAACGCAATGAGACTTGGTACAGCAAATGTTTATACACATTGTAATGCACTGTTATCTAATTTAGTTCAATTGTTTACATAACCTCAAGATGGCGGCTGTGCGATTTTAAAATTAAGTTTTTATTTCTTGTGTCGTAATCATGCGATCGAAGTGAAAGTTTGAATAATGAACCTACGCAACAATTTTCCTTTAATGGTACATGAATGGCCTATACATATAACAATCCAACATGGCGACCATCCGAAATATTTAGATGGATCTCAATATCTACGTATCTATTACAGCAATCAAACGCATTTTTTTTAAATGTTCATAGGGGCTATGAACATAGGTTCACCTATCGGGCTTTCAATAGCCTGTGATCACAAATCCAACATGGCGGCGACGCGAATTATGAATATTCACATGGTTGTTTCTCGCAATTTAACCATGCGAGTGCAGTGACACTTGGTACAGAAAATCCTTATACGAATGTTTATCCACTGGCATCTAATTTTTCCAATTGTTTCCATAACCACAACATGGCAGCTGTGCGAAATTTTAAAATCTCGTTTTTACTTCTTGTGTCCTAATAATGCGATTGGAGTTTGAATACTTCATGCATACAATAATCTTCATGTAACAGTACATAACTCTATGACCTACATATATAAAAATCCAACATGGCGACCATCCGCAATATTTAGTCGGTTCTCGATATCTACGAATCTATTACAACAATCAAACTGAAATGTTGTATGTTGATAGAGGCAATTAACATAAGTAGGATATATGAAAATAGGCTGTATAGTTCTTCACGGAACTACTTGTTCCAATTTAGTCATGTCACAGCCTTATATGAGGAAGTTACGTCTCTCAGAGTTAAGAAGAAGCTAGTTGGCTGATAACCGCAGATCATTATATTTGACATCAGAATGACAGTCGTAGCGCAGTGCAACTCAGACTAAAGTAAACATATACCTTTTCAGTTTGAGCTCAAGATGTCATTTTTGTAATATTGGTGAGTTTATTATTATAAGATCATTTTCTACATTTTATACTGCATTTTTCAAATTTTTAGGTCTTTTATTACAGTCATTTTATGAAAATTTTAAGTGCATTTTTAGCCTATTTTCATTTTATGAAAAAAAAAGGCTTATGAGATCACCTTTTGTCCGTGTGTGTGCGCGCGTGTGTGTGTGTATGTGTGTCCCCTAATAACTTCTAAACGGCTGGAGCGATTACAATGAATCTCGGTAAGATCAAAGCCGACCCCGACCGTGCCCTTCAAATTTTATTCTGTCTCACCAATCCAACATGGCGGCTGTGCGAAATGTTTCACCAGCATTCAATATCTCCGAAACTATTACCAATATCGCCCTGAAATTGTGTACGGTGATAAAGGGCACTACTAGAAGTTCACCTATGAGACTTTCATAAATCTGGTGACTACAAAATCAACATGGCGGCCAAGCGAAGTTGAGACTTTTAAATAGACTTTTCTCGCGATTTAACTATCCAAACGTAATGAAACTTGCGAAATTTTAAAAAGTATTTATTTCTTGTGTCGTAATCATGCGATCGAAGTGAAAGTTTGAATAATGAACCTAGGCAATAACTGTCCTTGAATGGTACATAACTCTATGGCCTATACATATAACCATCCAAAATGGCGAGCATCCGAAATATTTAGACGGTTCTCAATATCTATGAATCTTATACAGCAATCAAACTGATTTTTTTTATGTTCATAGAGGCTATGAACATATGTTCACCTATAGGACTTTCAGTAACCTGGTGAGCACAAATCCAACATGGCGGCGACGCGAAGTATAAATATTTCAATGGACGTTTCTCGCGAATTAACTATCCGAGTGCAGTGAAACGTTGCACGTTAAATGCTTATACAAATGTTAATCCACTGCCATCTAATTTATTTCAATTGTTTGCATAATCACAAGATGGCAGCTGTGCGAAATTTTAAAATCTCTTATTTACTTCTTGTGCTCTAATCATGGGATTGAAGTTTGAATACCACACGTACACAATAATCTTCATGTAATAGCACAAAAGTAAAAATCCAACCTGACGACCATCGGAAATATTTAGACGGTTCTCAATATCTACGAATCTAACAAAACCTTCAAACTGAAATTTTGTGAGTTGATAGAGGCAATTGACATGAGTAGGATATATGAAAATAGGCTGTATAGTTCTTCACGGAACTACTTGTTTCTACATGTAGTTAATATGTATAGAAACAATAATTGCTAAGGGGTTTGGTGATAGATGGATACTGTTCTTTCGAAAAATGATTAAACTCTCGTGTTAAATATTTTTGAAAATTCAGCATCACCGCATTAATTTAAATCTACCTATCAAAATTAGATTAAAACTCAAAGCAGTTCAAAACCCAAAGCAAATCGGCATTACTGTACCTTTAGCAAATACCCTACCAAGCTAAAACAATATTTGATAAGTATTGCACCCCAAGGGGCGTTTTGTGCACAGCAAAACATTGTAAGGAAGATTGTAGTTTTACGTGACCGTGAATCTTGTGATTATAAGCCACGGGACCTCCTTTTTTTTACGTGGAATCCGAACCACAGGACATGGCATTTCACTTTGAAAATCTCACATGCATTGACCGGGAATCGAACCCGGACCGCCTTGGTGAGAGGCATACAGCTAGACCGCTGAGCCACCACGCCCCGGCAAAAATATTGTAAAAGAGCTCTGAGGCACGTTAATATTTACTCACTCAGAGCTGCTCCCCTCCCCTCTATATTCACATCTCCGCGCCTTTTCTTCCTTAGATATGTTCTGCCATTTTACACGTCTCCAAGTCATTATTATTATTATTTTCGTTTCGGTCGTCTACGGACCAAGAGCAGATTTCAATGCTTTGTCCTTTGCTGTTCCTTCTTCTACCTCCTTCATCATCTCTTCCTTTCCTCGGACCATTTCGAGCCGGTTTTCTTTCCCTTCCTCCCTTCCAATCCTTCTATTTTTAGCACTTTTTGCCTAAATATCTTGGTGTTACCTTGGATCGGACTTTATCCTTCATGCAACATATGTTGAACTTGTCGAAGAAACTGAAAACCCGAAACAATATTATTCAGAAGCTAACTGGTACTACTTGGGGATCTGCTGCGAACATCCTGCGCTCTTCAGCCTTAGCACTGGTTTTCTCTACTGCCGACTACTGTGCTCCAGTGTGGCTTAATAGCCCGTATACGAAGTATATAGACCCACAATTGAATACCAGCATGTGTCTTATATCTGGCACCATCAGACCAACTCCAGGCACTGGCTCCAACTGTTGTCTGCTTATTTTTTTTTTTTTTTTTTTTTTTTAGCGTATGGCTTTTAGTGCCGGGAGTGTCCGAGGACATGTTCGGCTCGCCAGTTTTGTAGCTGCTTCGAGGCGGACACCCAATGGGTGAGCTACAAGTACCGTTGGGGAGGGAAGTTGGAAGGTAAGGACGAGGAGTTGGAAGGTAGCGGCTGTGGCCTATAGTTAGGGACCAACCCCGGCATTTGCCTGGAAGGAAGATGGGAAACCACAGAAGACCATCTTCAAGGTTGCCGGCGGGGGGATTCGAACCTACTCGCCTCCCGGATGTGAGCGACTGCCAACAGTCATGCCGTAACGACCACGGCTAACTCACCCGGTGTTGTCTGGTATAATGCCACCTGACTTACAAAGATCCAGTGCTCTTGTTCGAGAGTACAACAAGATCTGCACGAATCCTCTGCTACCTATTCTCTTAACCTACGAAGATTGAAATCACGACATCCTCCTCTTTGTGATGCTGCTCTGAAGACATCCACCAACTTCGATGCTTTGGAGGATTGGAAAGGCCGCTGGAATAACTCCACTGACTTGCCCCTACATAACATCTTCAGAGGGGAAAAGATTGCTAACGGATTCCAACTACCGCGTGCAACTTGGTCCAGACTGAACAGGATCAGGACAGGTCATGGAAGGTGCAGGGATTCTCTCTATAAGTGGAACTTTGTACCATCTCCAGAATGCGATTCTGGAGCCCTTCACCAGACCATTCCCCATATTTTAAGCGAGTGTCAACTACGGGCTTATCCAGGTAGATTGGAAGACTTTCTATCACCAACAGCGGAGGCACTGCAGTGGGTTCAAAAGTTGGACATTCTGCTATAACGGATAACACTAATGCTTGAAGTGAATCAATGTTTTTTTGTTATTGTGTATATATTATGTATATAATTTCCTTGCCATACGCTAATAATAATAATTATTATTATTATTTGCCTAAAATATCTCTCTGTGGTGTACCTTCTTCTCTGATATCGTTTCTTTCCAAATTCTTTTTGACTTGTTGTACCCAGGTTGTTGTTGACTTGTTGTTCCACAGGAATGTGAAGATCTGCTTGGTTAACCTGCTGTCATCCATCCTGTACAAATGACCAAAATATAGCAATTTCCTCTTCCGTATTGTTTCTGAGATGTTTTTCTATTTTTATAAATATTTTATCATTAATTCTTAATTTCCAGAATTCTGCAGTTTATAAAGGACCGAGTATTTTGCGTATAATTCTTCTTTCTGCTACTTCTAATTTATTCAATGTGTAGTTCAGTACGAGACATTCAGGCATTGCGGTTTGACTACGGTGTTGTAGAGATGTATTTTAAGATTTTTAGGGAACATTTTTTGTTGTAGGTATTCCTAGTTGCACCATACGCTCTTTCCATCTTTCGTATTCATTCTTCTACAGCAGATTTTTCCAAACCATTTTCTTGAATAATTTCCTCTAAATATTTGAACTTCCTTGCCCTCTTTATTTCACCAATTTCTGTTACTCGGATTTCTGGAGCCTTTTTTTATGTTTCTCATAAATTAGGTTTTTTCTCTACAGAAATTCTTAAACCTGTTTTGTTGCCTATCCCCTCTAAGAGATTGACCTGTATTTCTGCATTTGCCAGATTTTCAGAAAGTATTGCAAAATTATCTGCAAATGCTAGGCAGTTTATTTCAATACCTCTGTTCTTTCTTCCCATTGATATTGGAAAGAGGAAGAATTGGGCAATTACTTTTGTATGAATAAAACAAAGAAAAAAACACCATTTTTTGCTTCAAAATCCGCCAAATGCAGTCATTCCTCCCCTTGACGTCAATTAATTAATCATGTATTAACCCTTATAGTGATCGATATATTTTGAGTTCCATGAATTACTGGATTCTTTAAACATTCTGCAGTTAGCCCGTGCGTGTTTCTTGAAGTCTTATACTTTTACGTTCTTGCTCGGAGGTAATTAAGATAAATATGACCTGCCCTTTGAACAAAGATGAAATAAGATTTAAATGCTGTCAGAATTATATTGAAATTTCCAAATTTACATTTCAAAATAAAAGCATTTAAATTGTTTTAATGAAACATAGTTTTAATCATTTAGTATCTAATAGACCCCACGTTTAAATATAAATATTGTAAATAGGGACAAATGACCTAGCTGTTCGCCCTTTAAAACAATTACTAACTTTCATAAAAATATACACACATCAAAAAAAGTTTTGCATCACCTCGGTTCCCAGATCTCCGGCATATAGACGTTGACTGTGTATATTGTATCCAAGATACAGTCCCTTTGACTGTTCATAGATGTCACTAAAGCTGCTCAAAGATGTAAACAACCATGCATGAGCAGGGCCTATTAGACGGAGGGGGTACGACAGCCGATCAGTTCCAGTCATTCCACCAGGACGAAGGTACGCTGCTCATGTTGTCTGTAGTTCTACCATGCCTAGAAGGTCAATACCGCAGTTCGATCGCGTCCGCATTGTTACTTTGTGTCAAGAAGGGCTCTCAACAAGGGAAGTTTCCAGGCGTCTCAGAGTGAACCAAAGCGATGTTGTTCGGACATGGAGGAGGTACAGAGATACAGGAACTGTCGATGACAGGCCTCGCTCAGGCCGCCCAAGGGCTACTACTGTAGTGGATGACCGCTACTTACGGATTGCCGCTCGGAGGAACCCTGACAGCAATGCCACCATGTTGAATAATGCGTTTCGTTCAGCCACAGGACGTCGTGTTTCAACTCAAACTGTGCGCAATAGGCTGCATGATGCGCAACTTCACTCCCGACGTCCATGGCGAGGTCCAGCTTTGCAACCCCGACACCATGCAGCGCGGTACAGATGGGCCCAACAACATGCTGAATGGACCCCACGGAATTGGCATCACGTTCTCTTCACCGATGAGTGTCGCATATGCCTTCAACCAGACAATCGTCGGAGACGTGTTTGGAGGCACCCTGGTCAGGCTGAACGTCTTAGACACACTGTCCAGCGAGTGCAGCAAGGTGGTGGTTCCCTGATGTTTTGGGGTGGCATTATGTGGGGCCGACGTACGCCACTGGTGGTCATGGAAGGCTCCGAAACGGCTTTACGATACCTGAATGACATCCTCCGACCCATAGTGCAACCATATCGGCAGAATATTGGAGAGGCATTTGTCTTCATGGACGACAATTCTCGACCTCATCGTGCACATCTTGTGAATGCGTTCCTTCAAGATAACGACATCGCTCGACTACAGTGGCCAGCATGTTCGCCAGACATGAACCCTATCGAACATGCCTGGGATATGTTGAAAAGGGCTGTTTATGGACGTCTTGACCCACCAACCACTCTGAGAGATTTACGCCGAATTGTCGTTGAGGAGTGGGACAATTTGGACCAACAGTGTCTTGATGAACTTGTGGATAGTATGCCACGGCGAATACAGGCATGCATCAATGCAAGAGGACGTGCTATTGGGTATTAGAGGTAGTGGTGTGTACTGCAATCTGGACCACAAATGCTGAAAGTCTAGCTGTATGATGGTACAACATGCAATGTGTGGGTCTCATGAGCAATAAAACGAGCTGAAATGTTGTTTGTGTTGATCTCTATTCCCTTTGTATTTAACGGTTCCGGAACTCTTGGAACCGAGGTGATGCAAAACTTTTTTTGATGTGTGTATGTAGGAGATTATTTTTATTTTTATTTTTATTTTAAAAAAATTGCATGCCACGGTGGGTGAGTGGATAACGTATCGGACTACAAACCCCCCAAGCTTGCAGGTTCGCTCCTGGCCGTGGTAAGTGATTTTTTGAAAGGCGACAAAAGTAACGATACTCATGTCATACGTTGTTGGCATGTAAAAGAACCCATTTGAATTCAGTAGGCCGTGTTCATAATGGCAAAATTAAACTCGGGATTTTCCGCCAACACAAAAAGTTCCTTCTTTCTCTACTAGAAAGCGCTGTAGTGTCAAGGAGCTTAGATATCTAACATCCTTGACTTTCATAGCGCTACAAGGAGCGATAAAATTCGACATGCAAAATTCGACCTCTGGGCGTCAATTAACAAAGCTTGCAACCGGCACCCGAGGCCATACGATATTATTATTGTTATAATTAATAATAATCAAAGATTAGTATTTCGCTCAACTTGGCTTGGCATTAACCTCTCATAATAGCTTGTCATCAAAATGGTTAAGAAAACTTGTTAATCCTGTGCTGCATTATGCAACTTAATGCACTAGCATGGCATATTCTAACAAATACTAGTACATTATGCAATAAGCCTATAATTAAGACGGGAGTTTGTTTATAAAACGAGCGAAGCGACTTTTATAATTTTTATACGAGTGTCTTAATTATCATTGTAGGCGACTGTTTATGTTCGACGATAATTATAACTATTTTATGTTCGAACGTAAATACTCATAAATATCTGTCGAGATTTCGCCAGTTTTATGTACTGTACTGAACAGAGCGCATGGAACGCAGAGAATACCATGGCCTCCTCGAATACCCCACTATGACACTAGAAGCCACGCAGTGAAATTTAAAATTGAAGGCTGCGGAAGTCAACGCAGGTGCGATGCTATTCTTACCTAATTGGTCACACAACTGATTCTTGAGCTCTGATTGGTGGGAGAAACTGTATCGTAATTAAAATTTGTGCTATAATGAGCCTCATTATACTACAGTTTTCTGACATATAATATTTACATTTCGCCATGGTCGAACATAAAATGAATTGTGTCTCTGTTACGTCTTGTAATAATCGCCAACACAAACATTCTCCAAGGATACCGAAATGTTTGCTATAATGCAATGAAATATGAAATCCCCTAAGCAAAACAAGAGAATATCCTGCATGTTCATTTGTTCAATTGTGTTTCGTGAGAAAATCTCTGAAATTATTCAGCAGAGTGCACAAGCATGAGCATGTGGACTAACTGGTTCTTGGCGGTATCATGGTAGTGGGTTGACATTGTGGCCGCTAGATGGCATTGAAATACAGAATGTAGGTTAAATTATTTTTGCTTAATTTGACACACCCAGCATCTCTTTAAAATCATTGTTGTAGGCCAGTCATCTAAGACATTCTAGGTCGCAAAAAATTGCAAGGTTCTTATTTTTTTGGATGTTGTTAGGATAGATACCAGTAGTGTAAAAACAAATTTGTAACCACAAAAGACCTAAGCTAACTTCGTGGTGCTCGAAAAAACTCGAAATTTTCAGACTTTTTTCGGTTCTCGGCTTACAGCTTCCAAAATATGCATTGTTTGGCAACGTCACCCATACCACTTTTAAAGAAGACACAATTACCGACAATTTGAGCTCTGTATGTCTTATATATCTCGAGATACAACACTTCGAAAATGGGCATTTTTTTTTTCAAAATGTTTGAAATTTGTAGTAAGCTAGTCTTTCGAATAAATTATCGTCTAAAATTCTCATTCTACGAGGAAAGTCATCAAAACTTAAGTTGTAGAGCAGGTATTTAGCTTTAATTTAAGCATTAGCAAAACGCTATAAGACCAATAGTTCTCTTGTTATCAGGTGAAACACAAAAATAGGAAATTGGATTTTTCAAAAATGTAGCCTGACGAATTGTAGGACTTTTTAAAGGATAAGAAAGACATCAATCAGTGGAGAATTGTTTTTCATGCAAAATGAAATTAGTGTAAAACCAAGTTTGCAACCTCGAAAGACCTGTGCTAACTTCGTGGTGCTCGAAAAACCTCGAAATTTTCAGACGTTTTTCGGTTTTTGGCTTACAACTTCCAAAATATGCATTCTATGGCAAAGTCGCTCATTACACTTTTAAAGAAGACAAAATTACCGATAATTTGAGTGCAACTCCAGCTCTGTATGTCTTATAGATCTCGAGACGGTGAACTATTTTTATATAAAACCACCCAAATACAAGTAATAATAATAATAATATCATATGGCCTCGGGTGCCAGTTGCAAGCAGAAGGCAGCTGGCATGCCGAATTTCGTCGTTCCTTGGAGCGCTATGAAATTCAAGGAGCGCGCTCCAGTTGCCGAAAATCCCGAGATTAATTTTGCAATTATGAACACGGCCTACTGAATTCAAATGGGTTCTTTAACATGCCAACAACGTATAACATGCGTGCCGTGACTTTTGTCGCCTTTCAAAAATCACTTACCATGGCCAGGAGCGAACCTGCAAGCTTGGGGTTGGTAGTCCGACACGATAACCACTCACCCACCGTGGCAAGTTCCCTTTTAACTACTAAGGTTTTTGAGACGCCGGGGTGTGGAAATATTGCCCTGAAGGGGATCTTAAATGTGCCCATAAATATTTTGGTTGGTTGGTTCCTTAGTTTAGGGGCTGCGACAACGAGTTCATGTAGCCCCGTGTACTTTGGGTGTGTGTAGAATCTGTCTGATAACCGGTGTTAATTATTGTGATGGCTGTATTAGTGTGTGTTATCTGTTTTTTTAAATTCAAGTAAGGACTGCAGACATTAGATTTCAAGTAGTTCCAACTTTTGCTACCAAACGCCAACGTTAATGACCAACTAGTTTTGAACTTGGTTACTAGATGCCACCGCAGTCGGCTCCTAGCGACGAACGTTGGAACGTAAGTGGGTCAATCAGATCTAATCTATGATTTAGCTTCACGCATGTGTAATTAGTGGAAGGTTCTGTAACATGCCATAAATCTATGACATGGGACCGCCGGCTTTACTTCCTCTCCGAAGGAAGGCATACTGAGGGGTTTTTAACGCTCTTAAAATATCCGACGACTTTGGCCGGGTTTGAACCCGCGACCTTGGGCATAGAAGCTTAGCATGCTACCGACTACGCCACCGAAGCCGCTCGTATATCTACTGACACGACTCCCTTACATTAACGGACCCTCAAATGTCTGCGTCAGGATTCAACAGGAGCCTTCTGTTTGTGTGCGACCATAGTGGCAACACTTGTGCAATAACACGGAGAGAAAGGTTGGTAGCAGGGGTTAAGGCCATACAACTAGACCACAGACATGTGGTGCAACAGCCTACTTTCCAAGAAGGCACATATTTCACTCACAAGTAAGTGGCCTGGTTTGCTCCTGTTAGAAAAACTTGCTATTATATCGCATGCAGGTTATTTTGTCGCCATGACTTCAATACATACTAGGATACAGTTCATTTTCTGGTCCAGTTATTAACAAACATGAATGGACTGTCTGTGTAATAGGCTAGTCATTTGTAGTGCCATTTGCTCGGTGTAGTCGTAACGCCTCCACCAGTGGCTTACAACTACACATGGACGTGGGTTGGCGACCACGGGGACCCAGCTAAGTCCGGTATTGCTTCAACATACTTGAGCCAGGCTCGTCTCAGTCAACTTTTCTGTCGACCTCCCTTGGATAACTCTTGTTCTGTTTCGATCCCGGCGGTATTATGGTACCCGATGCATAGGGTGTCTTTCATTCTCTTCCCTTAATTGGCCTATAGCGGCTTCATTGCCGTAGTCGGTAGCATGCTGAGTTTCTATGCCCACTGTTTGCCATCTCTTGATGAATGCAGTTCATTTACATTTGTCTGTTGGCACAGGCTAGAGTAAAATGTGGCTTTTCACCGATGTCTCAGTCTCACTCATGGCTGTGATTATATGGAAGCTACTGAGGTATGGGTGGTGCTTAGTAATGACATTCAGGGCACAGTCAGTGCCTGTGGATGTTGTGAAAGGTTCTACTCATAGGGTTAGTACAGCTGTACTGACTCAGTGAGGAAAGCAGTAGCAAACTACCTCACTCCTCATCTTGCCTAGTACGGCTCAATATAGCGCTGCGTTGGGTTTTTGTGGGTGTCTACCCACATAAACTAACGGTGGTGCTTTTTGAGGATCCAACAAGCCTTCGAGCTAACTACCTAACAGACAGACAGATCGCGGGTTCAAACCCGGCCAAAGTCGTCCGATTTTTTAAGAGCTTTAAAATTCTTCAGTATCCCTTTGGAGGGGAAGTAAAGCCAGCGGTCCCATGTCATCGATTTATGACATGTAAAAGAACCTTCCACTAATTAAACTTGTCATCATCATCATCTTGCACAGTTTCCAGCCATTGGCCGGGTCTGTTTGGAACACAAGCCTCTCCAACGTCTTCTGTTTTCCCACCATCTCTCAGCCTCCCCCCGTGTCCAGTCTTCTCCTCTCTTCTTCACGCTTTCTTCCACCCCCTTCAGCCACCTGTCTCTCGGTCTTCCTCTCGGTCTCTTTCCTTCCCATTTCGTCTCGTGTACTCTCCTGGGTATCCTCTTCTCCTCCATTCGTTTTACATGTCCATACCATCTAAGTCTAGATTTCTCTATACCATCCTGTAATGGTTCCTCCTTCATTAATTCTCTGGTCCTCTCATTTCTTATTCTGTCCATCTTTGTAGCTCCAATACTGCTTCTCAAGAACCTCATCTCACTGGCCTGTATTTTTCTCTTCTCCCTTCCTTTCATAACCCAGGTCTCCGAGGCATATGTCAGGATAGGGACATAGTACGTCCTATATATGATATTTTTGCTGTTCTGAGGGACATCCTTGCTCCATAACATGCTTCTCACACTCCTCCGAAATGCTTCTGCCTGCCTCCCCCGCTCATTTATTTCTCTATCGTTTCTTCCATTATCTTGTATCAGGCTTCCCAGATACTTGAAACTCTCCACTTTCTTCAGCTGTTCCCCACCAATTGTTATTCCCGTTGTGGTTCTTTCCTTCTTCCTTGTTATGATCACCATCTCACTCTTATTTATGCTAAATTTCATCCCATATCCTTGTATTATTCCTTCCCACACGTCCAGCTGTTCCTGAACCTCCTCCTCCTTGTTTCCCCAAATCATCAAATCATCTTCAAACGCCATTGCTTTCATCTTTCCTTCCCCAATTACTTGTGCCACTCGGGTCATTATGTCATCCATCACCACAATGAAAAGTAACGGTGACAGTGCACTTCCTTGTTTCAGGCCGTTTCTCTGTTCCAACCAGTCTGATCTTTCTCCTCCCACTTTCACACAGCTCACGCTTCCCTTGTACATCTCCTTTATCCTCTTTATAGTCCATTTCTCTACTTCTCTATCCTCCAGGGACTTCCATACTTTGTTTCTGCATACACTGTCATATGCTTTCTCAATGTCCAGGAAGGCCATCAGTAGATCTGTTCCATACTCATAGTGCTGTTCTTGTAACTGCCTTACAGCAAAAATCAAATCCACTGTGGACCTTCCTGCTCTGAAGCCATGTTGTTCTTCCCTCATCCCTCTTTCTATCCTTGTCCTAATTCTCTTTTCCAAAACTTTCTCGAAGATCTTTGCACAATGACTCATCAGTGTTATTCCCCGTTAGTTTCTGCAATCTGTTCTACTACCTTTCTTGAAGATCGGGACAATGATTCCTTTTTTCCAGTCCTCTGGGGTCTTTCTTTCCTTCCATGCTGTCCTCATCACTCGGTACAACCATTGTATCCCCACCTCTCCTGCTGCTCTCACCATCTCCACACTCAACTCATCCACACCCGGTGCCTTCCCTCCTTTCATCTTGTTCACTGCATCTTCCACTTCTTTCCATGTTAAGTCCCTTTCTGTTTGCAGTTCATCTTCCTCTTCCCCGATTTCTTCCTCCTCACCATCTTTTCCATTTGGGTTCAGAAGTTCTTCAAAATATTATTTCCACATTTTCTTCAGTTCTTCCCTATTTTCTATCTCTTGTCCCCTTTTGTTCACCATTCTAACATAATCCGTAGGATCCTTCCGCCTCTTATCTTTTACCATCCCATACAGGACCTTTTTTGTACCTTTACTATCCTCCTTCATCATCTTTGTCTACTCTTCCATCCACTTTCTTCTCTCCTCAGCCACTACTCTCTTCGCCTCCTTCTTTCTTTCCTGGTACTCTTCCCTTGTCTCTACCGTCCTATTTTGATACCACCTCCTAAAGGCTCTATACTTTTCCCTTACTATATCTTTTGTCTTCTCATTCCACCATGGTGTTTCCTTCCACCTCTTCTTACTACTTGTCCTCCCACATACTGCTTCTTCTGCACCTACTAGTGTCTTCTTAAATCTAGCCCATTCCTCTTCCACCCCTCTTTCTTCATCTGTTGGAATTCCTTCCCTTACCATTTTGAGGTACTCGACCCTTCTATCCCCTTCTTTCAGTTTCCATATCATTATACGTCTTTCCTGGTTCTCAGTCCCTTTCTTCTCCTTACTCCCTCTCAGGTTCATTACCAGCAATCGATGGTCGCTATCCAGGTTCTCCGATGGTATAACCTTGCTGTCTGTGATGTTCTTATTTAGTTCTTTCTCATACAGTATATAGTAGACCACTGACTTCCTGGTCAAGTCATCACTGTACCATGTGATTGTGTGGCTCTCTCTTTTCTTAAACCAGGAGTTCCCAACTAGCAGGCTGTTCCTCTGGCAGAAGTCCAACAGTCTCTTTCCTTCCTCATTTCTTCCGCCCCAACCCTCTGGTCCTAGAACACTCTCATAACCTTGTCTTTCTCTTCCTACATGGGCATTGAGATCCCCCATAACAATCATATTTCTTCCTACCAGCTGCTTCTGCAATTCCTCTTCAAACTCCTCCTTCTCTTCAGAGGCGCAGCCTACTTGTGGAGCATACTCTTGCACTATTTCTACGGTCTCTCCCCTCAGTGCTACTTTCACTTTCATCATCCTATCACTTATTCTCCTCACTTCTTCTTTTAAACCATCTCGTACTACTACTCCCACTAAATTCCTCTTTCCCTCTTCGTTCCCACTCCAGAACAGTCTATAGCCTTTTCTCAGTTCTCTCCTTCCTTCCCCTTTCCACTTTGTTTCTGCCAATCCCAATAAATCCAACTTCCTTCTTTCCATCATATCCACTATCTCCTCCACCTTCCCCGTCAGCGTTCTTAGGTTTAAAGTTCCAAATCTTAGTCCGTGTGTGCAGCCGTGTCGTCGTCTATTATATCCATCATGTCCGAGGCTCATTCCATTCATTTGGTTTCATCCACTACTGGCTTGCTGGGCCTATCGTAGCTTCACCAGAGCCTCGTTAGCCGTCACTTTTCAGGGTTCCTGTGGGACCTTCACAGCTACCGTAACGGCCCCAATTAAACTTGAGTGAAGCTAAAATTTTTAGGTTATATCTCGTTGAAACGCACTATCAAAGTTCCAACGTTCACCACTAGGTGTCAGTGACATCTGGTAGCGAAAGTTGCAACTACTTGAAATTGAACGGAACTTGTAGCTCACCCTATTGGTGTCCGCTTGTAGCAGCTATAGCCTCTGGCGAGCCGAACATGTCCTCGGTCACTCCTGGCGCTAAAAGCCATACGATAAATAAATAAATAAATAAAAACTAAGCAGTGGGTGCAACTACGATGCGCGACGATATTTCAGCTTCGTATATTATTAGCCTACTTTTCACATTTTGCAAAAATGAGAAAAAAGTAGACTTATGAGATCGGGCAAATGTGTGTGTGTGTGTGTCTGTCTGTCTGTCTGTCCTTCTGTCTGTCTGGCTGTGTGTGTGTTCCCCCCTCCTATCAACTCCTAAACGGCTGCAGCAATCGAAACAAAATTTGGTAAGAGTAAAGATTTATACCTGAATATCTCGGCCATATTTGAAAATGATGTCAGTGCTACCAACTGCTGAAAAATCGCAATTGATATTTGAGCTCCATGTTGGATATCTTGGAAGGTATTAATAGGAGCTATTTCAAAATTGGCACACGTATAGATAATAATATTTTAGTTTAATTTCCAGGAGGCCATACATGGCAGTGTTGCCAAAATGATTATAAGCTTGCTGATAGGTCCAATTTTAAATGCATATAACATCCACACCATCAATTGGAATTCAACCAAATTTTGTATGCGCTATGTGTACATAAACAGATATAACTGAGCGTATTCTTAAGATCCACCAGGGCTGCTAACTGTTAATAAATGCTCTCAATTTCTTTTATCCAAATACCAATATATCAGAAAGTATGCAAGCCAACTGCTTTAAACTCTGCACACGTGTAGTACCTGACATTCTATATTAATTTGGAGTAACTTATAAACGTCAGTGCTACCAACATGATTATAAGCCTGCTGAGAGGTACAACTTTAAATACATGTAGCTTTTATACTATCATTTGGATTTCAACCAAATTTCATATGTGCTATGTGTATCATAACAGATATGATTATGCGCATTCTTAAGAGCAACCAGGGCTGCCAACTGTTCATAAATGCTGTCTCTATTTTCGTTACCCTAATATCAATATATCAGTAAGTATGCAAGCCAATAGCTCTAAACTTTGCACACGTATAGTACCTGGCATTCTAGATTAATTTGGAGTAACTAATAAACATCAGTACTGCCAACATGATTCTAAGCCTGCTGATAGTTCCAATTTTAAAATGTACGTAACTTCTATACTAACTAATGGATTTCATTCAAAATTGGCACAACAACAGATCGTATTATTTCAGATTATGACCAAGACATGCATGACATTGTTGCCAACATGATTTTACGCGCGCTGTTAGATCCAATGTTTAACTGCATGTAACGTCCATGATATCCATTGGACTTCAACCAAATTTTGTATTCTGTACCTTAAGAGAAGGAACTAAGAATATATTCAGTCATCAGGGCTGCCAACTGTAGTGCTCTATTAGGCTACATTAGGCTACATTATGCCAGCTATACAGCATTACGAACTAATTTGAAATTCCTATATTACCAACTTAGTTTCGTCATTATTCTATATAGATCCATATAGATTAATCATTAGCATGAATCTTAAATGTTAAGAAAAGTAGGTTCTTTAGTTCGTCACGGAACTTCTTGTTATATATGTAGGCCGTAGTTATGTCCTATTAAATTACGAATTTTGCGTAGGTTCATTATTCAAACGTTCACTTCCATGCATGATTAATACACAAGGAATTAAAAAAATCATTTTAAAATTTCGCACAGCCGCCATTTTGAGGTTATGTAAACAATTGAACTAAATTAGATGCCAGTGCATTACAATGTGTATAAAAATTTACTGTACCAAATTTCACTGCGCTCAGATGGTTAAATGTCTATTAAAATGTTTCATCTTCGCTTGGCCGCCATGTTCATTTTGTAATTCACAGGTTTATGTAAGTCTCATAGGTGAACTTCAAGTACCGTACCCTTTATCACCGTACAAAATTTCAGGGAGATATCAGTAATAGTTTCGGAGAGATAGAATGCCGGTGAAATATTTCGCACAGCCACCATCTTGAAGTAATATATACAATTGAACTAAATTAGATTCCAGTGCATTACGATGTATTTAACCATTGGCTGTACCAAGTTTCAATTCGTTTGAATGGTTAAATGGCGAGAAAAGTTCATTTAAAAGTTTTAACTTCGCTTGGCCGCCATGTTTGTTTTGTAGTTAACAGGATTTTTAAAGTCTCATAGGTAAACTTCGAGTAGTACCCTTTATCACCGTACAAAATTTCAGGGTGATATCAGTAATAGTTTCGGAGAGATAGAATGCCGGTGAAATATATCGCACAACCGCCATCTTGAGGTTATGTAAACAATTGAATTAAATTAGATGCCAGTGCATTACAATGTGCATAAACATTAGCTGCACCATGTTCATTGCATTTGGATGATGAAATTGCGAGAAAAGTCAATTTAAAATTTCAACTTCGCTTGGCCGCCATGTTCGCTTTGTAGTTAAGAGGTTTTTGAGAGTCTCATAGGGACCATGTCATAGATTTATGGCATGAATAAGAACCTTCCACTAACTACAATAATTGTGTGAAGCCAAAATTTGTAGGTTAGAATTGATAACGCTCTATTAGTTCCAACGTTCCACTAGGTGCTGACTGCGACGCTATCTAGTAGCCAAGTCCGCAAGCTAGGTGTCGTGGATGGTAGCATTTGGTAGCGAAAGTAGGAACTACTTGAAATTATTGTCTGCAGTCCTTACTTGAAGTTAAACAGATAACACACACTAATACAGTTGTCACAATTAACACCGGTTATCAGACAGATTCTACACCCAAAGTACACGGGGCTACATGACCGCGTTGTTGCAGCCTCTAAAGTAAGGAACCAACCAACTCATGGAAATATTATATGTATTAATTATATTATCAACAATAATGGGGTAAATTAGGATTACGCGTTTCCACCTTCAAGTGGCTATCATGAGATCCTGATCACTGTGTTAAGGTTAAAGTTTACACTAAATAATTAATACATTAATTACATTTAAATTTCTACTGCAGTATTGTAGTAGAAGATCGTTGTATTAATTAAAGGCGAATTTCCTTTTTGTCTTAATAGTACATTATGCAACGAGCCTATAATGGCTATAATTAAGACACGAGTAATTTTATAAAACGAGCGTATGCGAGTTTTATATTTTCCATACGAGTGTCTTAATTACCATTATAGGCGAGTTGCATACGACTGTTTATGTTCGACGATAATTATGACTTTATTATATGTTTTAACATAAATATTCATAAATAACTGTTGAGAGTCAGCTACGGTACTTGAATTTTGTGATCGCAGAGCGAGCGTTGGGTGTTATATCTCTGTCTTTCAAGATCTTTGAACGACCGATGCATGCGCTCTGTGTGCTTGCAATGCCATATGCAGCCATATGTTTACATCAGCCGTCCCTCAGTAATATTGTCACCGGTGTCATTTGAAGACAATGCGCAGTGCAGAAATTAGCGTTGGTGATTTTAAGGTACAGTGCTATTGCTTGTCTCATATTCGCCAGTTTATTTACGCGAACATATGGACATATGGACGGTAGGTATTCCATGTCGGTAATTTATTATAGTTCGATGTTGAGTTTATGTCCGACATGTTGGATTTTGAGCGCATGTGCGAAGGTATCGTTACCTAATTGGTCAATGAACGAGCTCTGATTGACTGGAGAAACTGTATCATAATGGAAAACAGTGTTATAATGACCATCATTATGATACAGTTTTCTGACACATAATAGTGAGGGTCGAACATAAATGTTCTTTTTAATATGAATTACGCCTACGTAATAAAAATATTTAAAATGTGTATACACGTGTAGCTTCATGTTTGTTTATTGACTTACCACTACATTGTTTTTATTTGCACACACGTGTATAGACACTTTAACCTTTTATAAGCTTGCCACGGTAGGTGAGTGGTTGTTGTGTCGGTCTGCTAACCCCCAAGCTAGCAGGTTCGCTCCTGGCCATGGTAAGTGATTTTTGAAAGGCGGCAAAAATTTACGGCATGCATGTCAGACGTAGTTGGCATGTTAAAGAACCCATTTGAATTCAGTAGGCCGTGTTCATAATGGCAAAATTAATCTCGGGATTTTCCGCCAACACAAAGTTCCCCATTTCTCTACTAGAAAGCACTATAGTGTTCAAAGAGCTTAGATATCTAACCTCCTTGACTTGCATAGTGCTTCGAGGAAGAACAACATTCGACATGCAAGATGCCCCCTGGGTGTCAAATAACAAAGCTTGCACCCGGCATCCGAGGTCATACGATATTATATTATAGCCATTTATAGGGCATAATATTATTGAAGATCTTTTATTTGTATTTGTTGTTGTTTGAGTCTTCAGTCTTTTGACTGGTTTGATGCAGATCTCCATGCCTCCCTGTCCTGAGCTAATCGTTTCATCTCTACATAGCTACCACACCCTACATCCAAGGCAATCTGTTTAACATATTCTAACCTTGGTCTACCCCTACAGTTCTTGTCCTCGACCCTTCCTTCCATAACTAAGCTTGCTATTCCTGGGTATCTTAGTATGTGTCCTACTAACCTATCTCTTCTCTTCATTAGCAGTCGCCAGAAACATCTCTCCTCTCTCACTCGTCTTAATACCTCTTCGTTTGTAACCCTATCTACCCATCTGATCTTCATCATTCTCCTGAAACACCACATTTCAAATGCTTCAATTCTCCTCTTTTCTGCTGCACCAATAGTCCAAGTTTCACTTCCATAGAGCGCCACGCTCCAGACAAAGGCTTTCAAAAATGACTTCCTAATACCTAAATCTATATTCGATGTCAACAGATTTGTATTTATATTAATTTAATTTTAATTGTTTCACCCTAGTATTAATTAATATTTTTTCTTTTTCTTTTCCTTTTTTGATGTTCTAAAAGTGAAGGATATAAAGCTATTATAATTTTAATTTTTATGAGCTTATTTATTTGTAATTATAATTTTATTTGGCCTTCCATTTTTAAAACTTTTTAATTTTAGTAGTTTTTATTTAAAACAATGTTTTATGCACATTTTAGGTCAAGGAGATAAAGAGATAATAATTGGTTGTCAGTAATATTAACAATTCCAAAATAAAATTTGTTGGTAGCCTATATCGCTGGAAGATTCAACCATCAGCATCATTAGGTGGTTAATATATAAACCTTTAAACTATAAAGGGCGTTGTTTATTGTAATAATTTAATTAATACTGTTATGGCTGTGAGTTTGTGTCATCGCTCGCCGCATGAGTCACAACTGCCCCAGGGCTGGGCTGTGCCCTGCCTCGTGTATTGCGTGCGCCTTATGCAACAGGGCTACTAGGACAAAGGGATGGTCCAGAATATTCGTAACTGAGCCAGCGATGGAAACCTCCAGAAGCCATGAACCCTGGATGGATCTAGAAGCATTTATTGAGTTACCGGCCTGCTATATATGAGCGACCTGTCAAGCAGTGGTTGTTGTTGTGTTTTACGAGCGAGTGCGAGCGTTTATCCTGAGCGACAGAAGTGTGGAGACTTGCGAAATCCCTAGTGAAGCCGATTCTCTTGACAGAGAAGGGAGTGAGGAGCTTACAGGGGACTGCCTGTGTTTTGAGCGAGTGTGCTTACTTAGTGCGAGAGAGGTCATTGTGGTGAGTTGCAAAACAGTGAGTGACAGACCTAGTGCAGCTATTTCCAGCCAGCGTACGGGGCCGGACTCATTAGCGAGAGGATTAACTGTGGTCTGTTGACAAGTGAAAGGGGAAATATTCTCGACGTGAGGAAACTGGAGTAAGGTAATAATTGCTTGTATTTGCTGTTGAGTAGTGTATCTTTCTGGCCACAATAAAGTTAATTATTTCTTTAAAGCAGTAATTGGTGTTGTGCTTTCTACCCACCGTAATCCAGTTAACAAAAGTGCCACTAGGGGGGTGGCACGTAACAATACATATAACTTTTTCCAGGAGTGTCGTTACAGATTTTTATCTCGTACCCCAACCATTCATTGGGCACAACCGAGCAGACTGACTGAAGAGCTACAAATCACAATTTCTAAGATGCTTCATAGCACTCCAGAAAGGTTTCCCTACCGCTTGACCTATCTTTTCAAACTTATCTCCAAATTTCTCCCAAGATTCCCTTTTGTACTCTACTATTATTAGTTTGGTTCTGTTTCTTTCTCTGTCTGCCGGATTCCTTGTTTGGAGTTTTTTTTTTTTTTTTGGTAAGCTTTCTTATCATTTTGGTCGGTTGGTTCCTGAGTTTAGGGGCTGCGACAACGCGGTCATGTAGCCCCGTGTACTTTGGGTGTGTGTAGAATCTGTCTGTTAACCGGTGTTAATTGTGATGGCTGTATTAGTGTGTGTTATCTCTTTTAATTCAAGTATGGACTCCAGACGATAAATTCAAGTAGTTCCTACTTTTGCTACCAAATGCTACCGTCCACGACACCTATCTTGCTAACTTGGCTACTAGATGGCATCGCAGTCAGCACCTGATGGCGAACGTTGGAACTAATAGAGCCTTATCAATTCTAACCTACAAATTTTGGCTTCACACAAGTGTAGTTAGTGGAAGGTTTTCTTTCATGCCATAAATCTATGACATGGGACCGCCGGCTTTACTTCCCCTCCAAAGGAAGGCATACTGAGGGCTTTTTAACGCTCTTAAAAACCGCGGCCTTGAACATGGAAGCTCAGCATGCTATCAACTACGCCACTGAAGCCACTTCTCTTTATTTTACAAGTCGACTTCACTATGTCATTCCACCAGGAAGTCTTTACACACGTTATCCCGAGACACCTACCGCCTTCCCGAGCCTAATACACACCATTACAGCAACAATAAAAACACAGGTTATCGGTCTAAATAAACACACACACACCCCTAGTGCACGAAGCTGTTGACCAAGATGTCTTAAGATAACAAGATATATATTGAGGTGGAGTATCCGCAGGCGAGCAAGGCCCAGTGGTGACTGCTGATTTTTTTAATGTGTAGGACGTAATAAGATAGGCTTAACTTAAGATAATTATTAGAGCTGGGTTAAATTGAGATATTAGACTCGGTCTAATATTAATTATTCAGTCGCAGAGCACTTTTACCAACACATTACACAATACAATACAATCGAATACCACTCCAAAGATGTGCACACGCTGAAAACAGACTAACCATTCTGACCGCGCGAAATCGTAACCAATAAGACCGTAGTGTTGGTTTAAATTCATCCAATCCTGAGGATCTCAGCAGACGTCCTCAGAGCGCCATTAAACAGACTAAACCTGCGCCTTCCCCTCAAGGGCTCCCATACATTTCTAAAGCTATATACACGTGCTTTGAGGATGCAAGGCTTCCTTCCTCAGCTTTCTACTCGGGGCGGTGAAGGACACACTTCAACCATCTAGTGGTGAAATGTTGAACTTGTTACAAGTACCGACAGAGCTTATCGAGAGGGCGCGTAAGGTAGCACCAAAGACAAGTTTACAAAACAATCAATTTAATTTTTTTTAAACAGTTACAGCTGAGAGTTGACTGTAGGATGATCCTCACGTCCTACATGGAGGAATCACCTTTATAAGACAAAAGGCTATTTTTATTTTTTGCACATTTGTAATTGAGCAGCTGAAATGTGGTTTTGGAGACGAATGACCCGAACAAGCTGGGTGGAAAGAAAGAGAAATGAGCTTGTTCTGAACAAAATTCAGGAGAATCGATGCCTGTTGAACGCCATCAAGAAATGGAAATCAAAATTCATGGGACACGTACTCAGACATGACACTCTCCTCCAGGTCATTTTTGAAGGGAAAATGTTGGGGAAGAAACCAAGGGGACGACCAAGACAATCGTATCTCAAGAACATTGTCAAGGAAATGGAATGTGAATCGTATGTCAATATGAAGAGAACTGCTGAAGACCGTAAGAAATGGCTGCAACGACAAGGCTTTTAGCCTTTAGAAGCTGATGATGTAATTGAGGGTGATAAATGAGTAGGAATATGCAACAATGTTGTAGGTGTGGATTCTATTTTATGAAATATGGGGTGGGAAATTATTAAAGCTGGGTTTTCCTAGGCGCGGAAGCGGTGAGCGGAGTCGACTCTCCGCTCGTGAGTCATCAGTAGACCTGGGATTTTAGGCTCTAAAAAAATAGTTTTAGGCGCCTAAAATAGGCTTTTAAAACAAGTAAATAGCCTTTTAAAAGAGAAATTAGGCACTTAAAATATGTTTTCAAAATGTGTGGATAGGCAGGAAATAGACTTTAAAATATTACAATATACACTTAAACTGTAACGTGATACTTTATTTCTTTAACAAACGTGGTATCCCTATTCTTAACCGAAATAACTGCAAAATTAAGACAGAATAAAAAAGACATTTATGAAAAATAATATAAAAAGTAATGTGTCAAAAAATATTTTGGATTATATGATATATCATTATCAGTACTGATCTAAAACCTTAATACTAAAATCACTGTACACAATTACAGCACTGTAGGCATCCAATAACGGTGGAAACGCGAATGGAGTATGTGTTTATTTATTTGTGAGGAACATTCCTACAGTACTTTCATTCGTAGTTTGCTTTACAGTACATAACAATAATCTTCTCCAAATTTTCCACAGTCAGGCTGTGTCTTTTATCTGTTATAATCATTTTGAAAGCAGAATAAGAGCGCTCCACACTCACAGATGTTAGAGGGGCATAGGAAAATTTACCTACATTTTTCAATTCAATTTCACTTGGTAAGTCTACCTTTTCCCCATCCATTACCTGATGTACCCTTTTCAGCATTGAATAACCTGGGTTCTTCAGCAGTACACTAGACCACTTGTCTCTTATTTTATCTCCTACCTTGCCCCTAGCACATTTGTATGTTATTCTCAGCTTCTTCAATTACAGAAAATTGCTGTTTGAGACTGTTTCCTTTTCCCTCCATTTTTGTAATGGTGACTGGAAGAAATGAAAAATTTGCCTGAATATACGCAATGTCTCTTTGAACACTGGAACAATCATTTAACAGTTCTTTGACAGACGACACATGCAGAGTTGTCCGTTAAAGGCACATTGTCTATCACAGTCATGATTTCCTCAAGATGTTCTGCATAATACAGGGCAGCTTCCATCCAGGAACCCCAACGGGTGATGATTGGCTGTGGTGGAAGGGGAATAGAGGGGAGTTTTTCTCGAAAGATGGCTATTCTTGATGGAGCCTTACAGAACACTTTCTTCATTGTTGAAATGAGAGTATTTACTGCAGGAAACTCGGCCCTAACTGTTTCTGCGAGTCTATGCAAGGCATGGGCCATGCAAGTAACATGAATTAAAGAAGGATAGAAAGTTTTGAGGAGAGGTGCAGTGGCAATCATGTAGGAAGCAGCATCGGAGACAAGGAGAAGGACTTTAGAATCATCAACACCCCCAGGATACAACAATTGCAACCCCTTCTTGATGAAGTATGCAATGCTTCGACTATTGACTTTCTCAAGCTGTTTAGAGCAAAGAAGGTGAGCGGTAGATGCCTGATTGGGTTCCAGTTTTCCTACTATAAGGTTAGCAATGTACCTGCCCACAGAGTTGGTGGTTTCGTCCACACACAACCATATGCAAGACTCCCCTATATCCTCCCTGATTGACAAAATGACCTCATTGTAACAAATATCTAAGTAGTTTTTCTTTAATGTAGATGCTGATGGGATGTGCTGCTTGGTGTATTTCTGTAAAAAATCTCTGAAAACCGGATTATGCACAGCTTTCCAGGGGATATTTGCTGCAACTAGGGCTCTACACATATCAGCATAGAAACCATTATGAGTTGTAGGAGATATAGTTTGTGTGAGCAGAGTCTGTCTAATGTTACTTTTCATGGCTGTTTCGCTTTGTGACTGGCACTATCTGCATGCTGCTGAAGGTGGCATTTTTTCTCATGTGAAATCTAAAACACAATAAAGTGATGTCAATTAGAGACTAAGATGAGGAATAGAAAAGGTGAGCTATTGAATAAAATTTGTAATTTTGAACTATTTAAATTAAGCCATTATTACTCTAAAGTTAATTAAGAACAAGAACACTACAGTCCCCGAAGGGCCTTGGCTTTCAATAACGGTTGCTGCCCAGCTCATGGCCTGCAAATATTGGGTGGCGTGTGGTCAGCACGATACATCCCTCAGCCGTATTGCCTTGCCTCCGTGACCCCTGCCCACCGTAGTTTCTCAATTGTCCTCACGATGCTGGGTCAACACCCTTCCAGACCTCATAGATTTCTAAATTACTGCCGGTACTGGAAATCGAACCCAGGTCGCCTGGACTACTGTCGGCGCAGAAAGAATCTGCAGTCGAGTTTAAACGCTAATAAAATTTGAACCAGTCCACCAATCTAAAATGCAATCATTCCATCGTAAAGCTTGTTTTATTCTGCATTCTTTGCTGGTACATGCATATTTTTATTATGTTTCCTGTGAAAGTTATGGTCGGTGGAATGCAAAAAGTACCTATTTTCTTGCCCGTTTTTTGTAAACAACAACTTTGTAGTACCGTTACATGAAAACGTACTGTTCGACTTTCATGAAATTTAGGTGGATTATGGAATGCACTATTATAAATATATTTATGAAGTTTAATTACTCTACACACGTTGGAAAAAAGTTATTGTTTTTGTAAAAGACTGTCCGTTTGATACTGGGTGGTCTTCCGAAATCGAGACTGAGTTCATCAAAGGTCCGAAGGTTTTTGTTTCAAATCGTTGTATACCGAAAACTTACAATGATTTCTGTATTTTATACCGAATTTTATTTGAAATCGAGCGACAGGCTCTCCGTTTTCATGTAATTAAACTACAAAGTTGTTGTTTACAAAAAACGGACAAGAAAATAGGTATTTTTTTGCATTCCGCCTAACATATCTTTCACCAGAAACACAATAGAAATATGCATGTAACAGGAGATAACGCAGAATAAAACACGCTTTACGATGGTGTATTTATATTTTAGATTGGTGGACTGGTTCAAATTGTATTAGCGTTTAAACTCGACTGCACATACTTTCTGCGCCGACAGTAGGTCTCTACAATTAATTAGAGAAGCCAATATCAAAACCTTAATTTTAGATTAATATGAAATTTAAGATATAGGCACATACCTGTTTATTGCAGTACTGGCAGAAAATAATCTTGCCATCAAAAGTCATCCCTGGAAATTGTACAAGCCATTGTTGTATAAGCGCACTCTTAGATGATTTCGTTTTAGGCATGATGAACTATATTCACTTAAACAGATGTTCTTTCACTGGCGACTTGACACAGTATGTCGCTTCTTACTACCTGCTCCTTGTTCTTCCTAGATAATCCTCCCCCTCACCCCGTCACTCGACACAGTACGTCCTTGACTACCTGCTCGTTGTTCTTCTGAGCTAATCCTCCACATCCACCCTTCACTCAGCATTCCTTTGGTGACAGTTGTCTGGGAAGAGCACATTTCTGTGAAAAACCCACCCTCTGCTGTTCTGCTCGTTCCAGGGATGTCCATTGTGTGATTGTAAAAATTACAGAAGTTGAATTTTATTTTAAATGTAGAAAATAGGCATTTTTAGGCACTAAAATAGTAAAATAGGCTCTAAAGGTCCAAATAGGCATTTTAGGGCACTATAAAACTCTATTAATGTAAGGGATTTATCATGAAACGTCAAGATATTTTTAAAAAATCATGTTATTTCGTAAGGAACGAAATAGGCATTTGCCTTAAAATCCCAGGTCTAGTCATCAGCTATCTGAATTGTGTTTTCCTACTAATAGACGCGGAGAGCGGAACGGTTGCTCATTTGTATACTAGGAGGGATAAGGTGAGGTCGATATACATGTGGAATCTAGACTCTCTATTTTATTACACTTGGAAGAGGAGGAGGAGGAAGAGTTACTACTGCATTTAGTGGAGGATCGAAAATGTGCAAGTGACATATGACATCTTTCTTCACAACATTCTTATATTCTGTCTCTATTAGATTCCATATTCTAGGATGACCATGAACCAACTCAATGAGTTGTTCATCTTCGGAAGCAGTAAACCGACACAACTTCATGGTGCGCACACTTTATACTAAACACAAAAGGGACACATTGAATAAAATTACACACAACATGTACAGACGTCCAGCCACTCCACCTGCCGACAGCGGACTCGTCTGCTCTCGGAGCAGAGGAACGCGGAGGAGCGAGTTCCGCTCGTCTAACGGCGGTCCGCTCCGCTTCTATAGGAAAACAGTACCATTAAAATTACATATGACCAGAGGAGAGCCGACTCCGCTCTCCGCGTTCCGCTCTCCGCTTCCGCGCCTAGGAAAACCCAGCTTAATCCACTGCTCATACCCGACAGTATCTTTTCTTAAATGAGCAATGGGGTAATAATTTCCCACGTCCAAATTATGAGGATACTGTGTTTATCACTCAATAATGAGGTTTATTTAACAGGATAGAGTAGCCTATATACAAAACACACATCACGCTCTATAATTTTAAGAAAACGTAACTCCCACGCAACACAAGGTCAGTGACCTATAACATCTTTGCCGAAAACTGCCCAAAATATATAAATGTGATTTTTGAATGTTAAAAGTTAGCATATTCGAATAGAATTCAATAATTTCAAAATAGTATTTAGTAACAACACAGAATATTAATTTTAAAAATCTTCTATTCTATGGCAAACTCCCTAAACAGGATAGTTATTTCCTTTCTAGCTGAAAGTGACCAACGTCATCATTAACATTATATTCCAATTACCTAGTACATAGCAACTTTTACAAATCTCTTCTCTTCAATAAAGACACCTTCTTCTGGAAAACAATGCATTGCATTCACTCAACACAACCGAACTGGCGAGCACGTGCATTGTGGAGACCACTGGGATATATCGCACCCCCGGTGGAAGACTGCCACAAGTCAAAAAACATGAATTTTGAATTATGTGGTACTTATAAATGCTTATGATCAAGTCAGTGTCCTGTAAATCTACCACAACTCAGATCCTATAAATAGCAATTCTACGGCACTGAATAGAAAACTGACATAATTCAAAATTGTTAATATTTTTTATTAAAACACATAATTATAATCCATGAAATCACTTCGTATGTTATTGCATAGTACTAGACAATGTTAGAAGTTAGTAATACGTTACTTTCACCTTCGTTATGCAAATATTTATACTTTTCCTACTAGCTCAAAATCTTTAAATGCTTCTCCTGAAAAGTGCCCTTTTTGACTTGTGGCAGTCTTCCACCGGGGGTGCGATATGCTTCCCACCTTTCGTTTCTGATGACAGTATACACCCTGGGCACAAAGTCCCGTTACCCCTATACATTTCAGGAAATACATTGATTTTTTTAACATTTTCTGTTTCAGATATAATCAATGGCTGATGCTAGTGACTATAGCATTGAAGAACGCATTGTCACAAGCACTTGGGTTCATGAGATACCAAGAACAGGGAAAACGTTGGAACAGGTGCGTACTGACTTTGAGCAGCGATTCGGATGACAGCCTCCTCAAAAGACAACACTTTTACGTTGGGAAAAGAAACTGTTCGCTACAGGCAGCGTGAAGGACAAACCAAGAAGTGGTCGACCATCAACAAGAGAGGAACAATGCCGAGAAGTCGCGGAGTCAGTGGAAAGATCACCAACGAAGTCAACTCGTAAACGATCCGTGGAACTGGGTATACCCCGGTCAACTCTGCGCAAACACATGAAACATGACTTAAAGTTGCTGCCATATCGACCAAAGAGTTGTGTTTTGAGGAGGCTATGCGTTCTTCAATGTTATAATCACTAGTATTAGCCATTGATTATATCTGAAACAGAAAATGTTAAAAAATTCGAAGTATTTCCTGAAATGTATAGGGGTAACGGGACTTTGTGCCCACCCTGTTCATCAAATTAATGGGGTTTTAATATTTCTGTGCAGCTAGCTTGTGGATGCATGTGGAACTGCTTGAAATGAAAGGGGTGGGAAGATTCTCCCCCTAAGACCATTCTATAAACACATGGGGGGAAGATATTATCCCAAGGACTTATAAATGGTTAAGATAATAAGACATATCCGCAGGTGAGCCAGGCTCGTCACAAGGTCAATGAGCCTTCAAGGAGAACCACTAACTGATCTTCCTCAAGGCGGAAGGAAGTCGGCGCTAATTGTATTGCATGTACAGTCTGGTGCAGTTCAGTTGCCAGCTGGGTCACGTAGCTAACGGAGCGTAGAGAAATCATGCTCGATGTGTTATGAATAGGGACCGCATATTTAGCCTATTATCATTTTATGAAACAAGTAGTTCCGTGAAGAACTATACAGCCTATTTTCATATATACTACTTATGTTAATTGCCTCTGTGAACATACAAAATTTCAGTTTGACTGCTGTAAAAGATTCGTAGATATTGAGAACCGTCTAAATATTTCGGATGCTCGCCATTTCGGATTGTTATATGTGTAGGCCATAGAGTTATGTACCATTAATGGAAAATTATTGCGTAGCTTCATTATTCAAACTTTCACTTCGATAGCATGATCAAGCAACAAGATATAAAAACTTAATTTTAAAATTTCGCACAGCTGCCATCTTGAAGTTATGTAAACAATTGAACTAATTTAGATACCAGTGCATTACAATATGTATAATAAATTACTATACCACATTTCACTGCGCTCAGAGAGTTAAATCACGATAAAAGTCTATTAAAATCTTTCAAATTCGATTGGCCGCCATGTTCGTTTTGTACTTCACAGGTTTATGAAAGTTACATAGATAAACTTGTAGCAGTGCCCTTTATAACCGTGTAAAATTTCAGGGTGATATCTGTAATAGTTTCGGAGATATAGAATGCCAGTGAAATATTTCGCAAAGCCGCCATTTTGAGGTTATGTAAACAATTGAGCTAAATTAGACGCTAGTGCATTACAATGTGTATAAACATTTGCTGCACCAAGTTTCATTGCCATTGAATGGTTAAAACACGAGAAAAGTCTATTTAAATGTCTCAACTTCGCTTGGCCGCCATGTTGGTTTTGTAGTTAACAGGTTTTTGAAAGTCTCATAAGCAAACTTCTAGTAGAGCCCTTTATCACCCTACACAATTTCAGGGTGAAATCGGTAATAGTTTCGGAGATACTGAATGCTGGTGAAATATTTCGCACAGCCACCATGTTGGATAAAAGAGAGACAATAACATTTGAAGGGCGCGGTCGGGGTCGGACAGAATGGTGCTATGATCTTACCGAGTTTCATTGAAATCGCTCCAGCCGTGTAGAAGTTATGAGGGGGGACATACACACACACAGACACACGGACAACAAAAGGTTATCTCATAAGCCTATTTTTTCATAAATTGAAAATAGGCTAAAAATAGGCTTATGAGATCATATTTTGTCCGTCTGTGTATGCGTATGTGTGTCCTCCTAATACCTCCTAAACGGCTGGAGCGATTTCAATGAAACTCGGTAAGGTCATAGTAATATTTTGGCTGATCACGACCATGGCCTTCAAATTTTATTACGTCTCACCAATCCAACATGGCGGTTGTGCGAAATATTTCACCGGCATTCTATGTCTCCGAAACTATTACTGATATCGCCCTGACATTTTGTACGGTGATAAAAAGTACTACTAGAAGTTCATCTATGAGACTTCTAAAAACCAGTAAAATACAAACCGAACATGGCGGCCAAGCGAAAGTAAAACAATAGACTTTTATCGCGATTTAACCATCTGAGTGCAGTGAAGTATGGTACAGTACGGTAAATGTTTATACACATTGTAATGCACTGGCATCGAATTCAGTTCAATTATTCACGTGTATGTCTACCCCTTATTATTCCCGTTTTCCAACGGGGTCGGGAATGAGATGTGATAGAAGTCTTTGTGGCGATGGTTTTTACGGCCGGATGCCCTTCCTACGCCAACCTCATGAGAGGAGTTAATGAGAGATGAAATGAATGATGGTGAATGAAACTGGGCAAGGATGTGGAAGGAAGCGGCCGTGGCCAGTCAGAAGGTACCGTCCCAGCATTTACCTGGTGTTGAAAATGGGAAACCACGGAAAACCATTTCAAGGACGGCCGACGGTGGGGCTCGAACCCACGCGTCTACCGAGTCAGCAGAGAGCTTGGCCCCATGACCTAATGCTGCGCGTTAGCCAGTGTAGCCACTACTGTCGTAGTTCAATTTTTCACATAACCTCAAGATTTCAGTTTGATTGCTGTAATAGATTCGTAGATACTGAGAACCGTCTAATATATCGGATGATCACCATGTTGGATTTTTGTAGGCCTTAGAGTTATGTACTATTACATGAAGATTATTGTGTACGTGTGGTATACAAACTTCAATGACATTATTAGAACACAAGAAGTAAAAAACAAGATTTCAAAATTTCGCACAGCTGCCATCTTGTGGTTTAGATCACAGTGGATTAACATTTGTATAAGGATTTACCGTACCAAGTTTCGCTACACTCGGATGGTTAAATCGCGAGAAAAGTCCATTTAAATAATTATACTTCGCGGTCCTTACGCGAGTATGGAAGTAGAATGTACCTTTTCAGTAATGTGATATTTTGTACTGTACCTGTGTGTATTCACAGTTGGAATGTTCATTTTTTCATCGAAAAATTCCCAAATCGTCTTAGCATGATTATCCGACATTGGACTCTACTTCCCCTGGTCTTATCAAATCTAGGAAGGTTCAGTGTTTCCATGGGTGGGAATATTATTTTGAGCATTTGTTAAGAATTTGTTCCTAGACTCATAACCAAGGCACATTCCCTCTCCCCGCGCAGTTTGGAGCTACTTCCGCACTCCGTACAGTGGAGCCACCTGGTGCCGGACAGAGGAACTTGATCACAGAGCACGCAGCGTCTCAGCACATCATGATGATGGGTTATCGGTAAAGCCCTGCGTGGATGCGGATATCCGCAAATATTTTCGCCACGCGGATATAGTTCGCATCGCTGTGCGGATAGCGAATACACTGCGGATAATATTTCCAGTAAATTTGCGGATAGTCTTTAGAATACAAACATGTTAATATTACATATTTGATACGCCAATCTACAGCTTCATGCTTAAAAGAGGAATACTCCAATAGCCTATTGCGTACGAAATATTCAGGCACGTATTGCACTTATACACGAGAAGATCATTTTACTCATATGCTTTCAACTACATTTTAAGTACTGCCCCCGTAAATTGAATGATATTGTCCCCTTGAGGAAGCGTACACGAGACTTTATTCGGGGGTGTACGGTCCATCGTCGTGAAGTTGGATATTTTGTACTTTGCTTCCATAATTTCAAGGTGACACAAGGAGAATATAATTAACAAAAGATGACTCAACTTCAACAAAACAAATATTTTAATATCCCGATAAGAATGACACAACAATGACACAAATTTCCCTTATGACACCCATATTTCTCAACTCAACAATAAACAATCAAATAATAGGTTACTCTGAATCAACATTACAGCAGCAAATAAATCAAATCATGGACCTCGTCCTTACCCCTCTTAATGTTGCGTGTATTGTGCTTGACGGTTTTTACTGGCAGGACTACGGTTAGAATGAGTACGTGTTTCCATGAGATATGCTTCCATAGAACCAGATCGCAGGACGCATATCCATGAACATTTTTCACCACGCCTTGGCATCGGGATCCATACTTAATGGCTAACATAAAATGACGTGACAATCGACCACACTACCCTTTACTAAATATACAGTCATTACTTCCGCGAGAAGTATTTATATCAGTGCCAAAGCACGCAAAATCAAGCTGCCTAAAAAGGTCTTACATAAACAGGCTGAAAATACAATCGTGGCCATCCGTAACTAACTCATGGATAAACCGATCGTTTTCCGAACACACCAAAGTTACAGGGGCGCATCAAAAAAATGCGATAAAATATTTACAATAATTACGAGACAGTAGCCAATATGGCAACAATACAGAAATCAGCCTAATCACGAACTGCATTTCTGATGTGAAGAACTTGCATAAAAATTAATCTAATTCGCTTCCAATCATCCAGGCTTTTAACTGATCGTTATCGCGGGAGCACGCATCCCGGCCCTAATGGCTCCTCTGTTCTTATCTGAGATCTGAGCCTTGTCAGTCTGGAATATCCAGCTCTCGTCATTGTGTCAACACCAGACAGGTCTCAAATCGTATCTCACATATATCAGAGATCCGAAGAAAAGAATTAACATTCACACCCTGGAATAAAACACATATCAACTCGTAGATCTGTCCTCAAACCTGCACCATGCAATTTGGGATCTGTAGAATACTTAACAGTGACCTCAACCATGTGAGTCCTGTCTTCGACGCCATGCAGCTGACAGGTAACTGACCTCGGCCAGACCCCGCGCAGGATAATAATAATAATAATAGACCCATGCCTTGGTACAACACACACCACCCTCAATTTGCTCCAGATCGCAGATAAATCTCAGAAAAAATATATAGTGCTCCAACACACAAGAAGTTACTAAGTGCTCAACTACAAAGGAATGATTACCAGAGAAACTGAATGCTTCTCGCTAAGAAAATATGCAATATCGCATAAAATTTACAGCCTGGGTAATCCGAAGTCTCTCCCACAAAATTATCACATTTCCCCCCTTATACTGAAATTACGTTACCTAACCAAAGCTTCACTTATCATCAGCGATACATCCCGTTCATTTGCTGTATCTGTCATAAAAACGCACTCAGTGCACACGAGTACAATTTAACCGACTGTCCCGCACAAATTTTAATGAAATACAAAAGAATAACCACGATGATCTTCACAAATTAAAATAGTGGTCGGTCACCCCAAAACCACTCTAATCACATAAAGAAAACATCACAACTATACAATATACAAGGATTTCCCGATTACCAAAACTAGGCTACATAATGAAATAAATCATTCGGTACTCATCCCCTTTTAGTCTCCTCCATCGTTGACGTTTCCTGGACATGACCCCGGCCATGTGCGCTTAGCACCCCATCATTTCCGTGTTCGATTCCAGTAGCACCATTCTTCCTTCAGCTGCTGATACCACGGTCTCCATTTCTGGCTGGCTGCTTCAAATAGAATGTCAGTTCGTTTTAAAATAGTGCCTCACACAATACCCTAATAGATTGCTAGCGTGGGTTGCTGTATCCACCCACAAGTCCTGATAGCAATATTTAGCGGTGACTGTCCCTCACTTATAGCCAAAAGCTATCTAGAACGTTTCACCCGCAGAACACATTAATTTATACATTCGAGATGCGGTAGAATTTCATCTCCTAAGAGCAATGATTTTATGAAAGTTTAAGTATTGTCACTTCCCAAAATAGTAGCGTATAACGAGCGTAATCAGCCTTCACAATCTGTCAACGGATGAAATAATACTGTCCCTCAGTGAACACTCCACCCAGTATTTATGCATTTTAGTCCTAAAGTGGGGGCGGGACTGAATAAAATATCTAATTATTAAACCAGTAGTCCTACATACACATGACACATATCAGGGAGCTTGTCTTGATGTGAATCGAACACCTATGGCATGCGGATTTTATTCTTATCGAGCAATTAATCGTAATTTATTTCCCTCCTTAATTTCATCGGATGCCGTATCTTCGAAATAGCGCGAAAGGCCTCGCGTCCTCAGTCCTTATTGGTTGGGTGTTGTTTCTGAACTCGCGGTAAAATGCCGCCCCGCCCACGTATTTTCCCCTGTCTCAAGGAACAGACGCTTAGGTGCGACTCATTGTCCAACGTGCCAACTAGGTTCTTGAAATCCAGCTAACGGGTTATACCTTTCTTTAGTCCGGGCTGCATTCCAAACTCTCCCCGGCCCATTGTTTTGAACACGATGTCAGGCTCCCTTCTTATTGCCAGGTAGCTTCTACATTTTCAACATGCTAGCAGGCCTCCTACAAATCTCATCTTTCGTCTTCATACAGACCAGAAATATGAAACATTAATATGCGGCAATCATATTAAGGGTTCATTCGTCCTTTTCTTAGGAAAAATCGAATCGATACATGGATTCGATTTTTTTTGTGCCTTCATACGGTCTAGTACTCAAAATTTTCAAATTTCATTCTGGCTGTGTGGTGTCCTCCTCTCATTTGCTAATGAGTTTCTTCCTTTCTGACTCACTTCGACACCGCCTTCTGTCTGCTCGCTACCTGCCTTGTTCCCATTCATTTCCGCTCTCTGTCTAAGCGAGTCTGACCTCGGCTGACTGCACAGTTTGTAAACAAACCATTACTCGCTTCTTCCTCCAGCTGCTTGCTCCAGTCTCCCCGTGCTGTATGTTGTGGTTTATTTGAAATGTACCACATTTGCCTCAGCGACGTCTTCTTCGTTCTCAAACGGCTCCGTCCTTAGATACACCTTAAGGTTTTCAATGTTAAAGACTGACATCGTTCCCGTGCTGATTTCCTGAATCCTGTACGCATTGTTGCCCAGATTTCTAACAATGCGGAACGGTCCAATATATCGCTGTCTGAACTTGGCCAGTATTTTGCTTGCTGGATCAGATATCGGGATCTTTTTCACTAGGACCAATTCCCCTACGACCAATTCCCGGTGGAACTTCTTTCCTCTCATCCTCCTCAGACGTCTGTCTGCTTGGCTTTTCATATATTCCACAGTGTTTCTGATTCTGATGTCATGTGCTAGCATTGGATCTCTGGGACAGTTGAGAGCATTGTCCCATGATCTCACCGGAAGTCTGTTGTGGTGTAGTACCAATGGTATCTGACCAGTTGATTCATGCTTGGTAGAGTTCATACACGTCTCAACATCACCCACTCTCTCTACCCATTTGTAGTGTGCGTTTGGAATGAAAATGCGGTAAAATTTTAAAATATCCCTGATCGCTCTCTCGGCTGGATTTGACCTTGGGTGTCTTATAGAAGATAGTATGTGTTTGATTCCCAGATCGGCGATTCCCCTTTTAAATTCGGCGCTCGTGAAGTAGCTGCCGTGATCAGAGAGTAAGAATTCAGGTTTTCCTAGCATTGGGATCACCTTATGCTTTATTCTGCTCAGCACTTGTTTTGAAGTTGTCTTCTGAATAGGACATAGAACAACAAACTTCGAAAACACATCAATGCATACAAGTAGGTGTTTACATCCCCGCCTTCCCTTAGGAATCGGCCCAAATGTGTCCACAGCCACTAGCTCACAAGGTTTTCCAGGTAGTAAAGGCTTTGGGATCTGCCTCATTAAGTAGTTATTCGGCTTAGTTCGCTGGCATGCGTCGCAGGTTTTTATGACGTCACAGATCGTCGTCCTCATCCTAGGCCAAGTGAAAGATTCACCGATCGTCGCTTCAACCTTGTCTGTACCGACATGGCCTAAACTGTTGTGTACATGCCATGTCAGTCCTCTCTGCAGTATTGCTGGTACTAATATCCTATACTTGGTGTGGTCTTCGTCTATAAATTTATGCAGCACTCCGTTTATAAGGTTATACTTGGCTTCCTTTGACCTTGCTTCTTGGTACGCCGGTGTTCCGGGCTGTAGTTCTCTTCTGAAATACTTCCTCATCATCATCATCCACGGTTCCCTTTCCTGTTCCTGAGCTATGTTCTTCAGTTCATCTAGGAATTCCCTGTCCTTGGTGGTCAACTCAACGTGTCGGACATCTACTGTTATCTCGTCCTCCGGGTCTGGGTATCTGCTTAGGGCATCAGGTATCACGTTCATTTTTCCAGGGCAGTGTTCTATTTCTATGTTGAATTGTTGAATGTATAGTGACCAACGCGTGACTCTCTCACTCATCATTGCCGTTTTGAACATAAACGTCAATGCCTTGTGGTCTGTCCTCACCCCAATTTGATAACCGAAAACGATCTTCCGCCAATTTTGTAATGCGTGAAGTATCGCTAGCAGTTCCAATTCAGTCACGGTGTAATTTTTCTCGTGTTTGCGCAGTTTGCGGCTTACAAATGCCAAATATGATCGGTCCTGTGAATTATTAGAATTTTCTTGATAGAGCATTGCTCCTACCCCAATAAAGGAAGCATCTGCCTGTATGATAAATTTCTTTTCAAAGTCTGGATAACCCAATTTAATGCAGTTGGCCAAAAGTTCCTTAGTTGCTTGAAATGACTGTTCGCAGGCGTCATCCCATTTCCATCTGTTAGCTTTCTTTAGCATTTCCTGCATTGGAGCTACAGTCTCCGTATATCCAGGACAGTTTTCTTTGAAGAAACCAGTCACTCCAAGAAAAGCTCTCACATGTTTCACCCTAGTGGGGGTTGGAAATCTCTTTATCGCCTCGATTTTCGCTGGATTTGGCCGCACGCCTTCTCGATCAATGATGTGCCCCAGGTATAGAATTTCATTCTTGAAGAAGTGAGATTTCTTCAAATTTATTTTAAAATTTGTGGTCTTTAAATTTTCCAACAGTTTGTCCAGGTTACACATGTGTTCATTAATACCTCCGGATGCCAGTAGAATATCATCGATATATCTTACTGTCATGCTCTTGACCTCATCCGTTAAATTCCTCTCCAAAGCTCTGATAAGTGCAGATCCAGCTGTTTTAATGCCAAACGGGAGCCTATTCCAAATAAAAGTCTGGTTATCGAAGAGAAAGCCTGTCAGTAGCTTAGACTTTTCCTCTAGTTCAATATGATGGTACGAATTAGTGAGATCGACAGAAGAATATATATGCTTTCCTCTGAATCCCTTCAGTACATCACGGATTAACGGCGCTTTGTCATACTCAGGTATGACCTTGAAGTTCAAATTTCGTGCATCGAGACACAGCCTGATCGATCCATTTGGTTTTACAACAGCCAATATTGCGTTGAGATATGGTGTCGGTGATTTCTTTATCATGCCAGACGCTAGCATTCCGTCTATGATATTCTTGACTTCAGAATAGTGCCTCTCTGGTATCGGATATAATTTACTCTTAAATGGGGCCCAATTATCCACTTGTATGGCATAAGTGAAGTTTAAAATCTTCCCTGGGACAGTATCGAAAACTTCTTTGTGTTTGCGTAAAATATTTTCAAATTCCTTCTTATCCGCTTCCCCCAAATTTACTTCTCGAAGCCGCTCCTGCAGTAGACATTCAAATTCGGATCCGTCCTTTTCTTCATTCGCTAATAAGGTCCATATTTCCTGTGAGTAGTCCTGCTCTCCAAGTTCCACGACAGCAATGTCACACTCGTCCTCCGCTTCATCACTTAGTTCCTCATGGTTTCCTCGTTAATTGTTTCCAGCTTCCAGGTGTCTACTTCCTGATCATTAGGTCCGTCGTCCATGTGTAAGGCAACTTCCCTTATTCCTTCAATCTGCCGAAAGCTCACCATATTGTTATGCAGGTCAATAATTGCTTGGTAATCATAAATAAAGTCCGCCCCTAATATGACATTAAAATTCATTCTTGCCATAACAATGCAAGTCTGTGCGAAGGTGTGGCCTAAAATATCCAGTTCTATGTACGCTTGGTGCTTGCATACTATAGATCGCTCGGGAATTACGCCCCTTACTTTCAACTGTGGTACAGGAATCAATGGTACATGTTGATTACGTGCCAGTTCCTTCAACAATGTCTCTGATATAAGACTTATTTGCGCCCCGGTATCTAAAAGGCATCTTACGTTCACTCCCCCAATCCGTGCATAAATTACTGGTAGTTTCTTGATGTTATTTGTCTGTGGCTTAGTCATCTCCTCCAGGCAATCTTCCGGTCTTGCAACCCACTCTGCTATGTGTGCAACAATTCTACCATCATGGTCATCAGCCCCATGCTGTTTTGCGAGACTATCTCCTTTAACTGAAATTATTGTTTTTTTTATCCCGAGAGTCCCTCGGTATCGCCCCCTGGTTGCATGTTTCCTGCTGCCTTTCCAAACTCTCAGCTCCCTGATCCTCGAATGTGTCCGGGTTCTGGTGGTTTTTCATGGCTCTTTCCCATCTATCTGGTTCATTATTCTCCGCAGCATGTAACTCCAGCAGGTACCTCTGTGATTCGTGATATCTCTCGTTCCAGTTGTTGTGGTGCCCTCTTTGGTACCCCCCTGTCTGCTGTCTGTCGTTACGCCACTGACGGTCATTTCTCGTGTCACCATTCCTTCGGTACGGAAATTCCTGCCTTCTATCATTTCCGCCTTCCTGATATCCTCTTTGGTACGGTCTGTAATTATTTCTGTTGTTCCTGTAATTTCCTCTGTTTTCGTACCTCCCGTACTGTCCGTTATTATTTTCTTGCCAGCGCTGATCTGTTCCAGTGTTTGTTGCTTGTGACCTCGTGCGAGTGCTATTCTCAGCGCTCTCATTCACAACCTCTGCAGTGTTCACTTGCTCGTTGTGTCTCGCGCCCCGAGGCGGTAGCTGTAGGCTTGTCTCATCCAAGTTCCTTAGCATCTCTTCCGCTCCGACTGCTGTAGTTATATTTGCCGTTACCAGGAACTGTTGCACGTTCATGGGAAGCTGTCTTCCTATTGTCATTACCATGTCTTTTTCGGATTGTGGGTCATCTAAATCTTTCAGTTTTAATAGCTGTTGGGTAAAGAAATCGGCAAATCTCGTTGGGTGGGTAGAATGATACTTGCGAGCGTACAAGTCCATTCTTAGACTTTGTTGCAGGGCTGAAGACCAAAATTTTCTTAAGAATGCATCCTTAAAGTCCTGCATGCTACCAAAAGTATATTTGAAGCTCTGATACCAAATGAAGCTGCTCCCACTCAAAAACTTCTCTACCATTCGTAATTTCTTACTTTCCGGCACCCCCTGGTCTAAAAAAAAATCGTCTAGTTCCCGCAAGAATTGTTTAGGCGTGGTCCCTGTTCCATCTGTGTATCGATTTGGTTTGTACTCATTGCCCCTGATCACTTGTATAATTTGTGTGGGTAATGCGGTTTGCTCTGGGGTCGACGTCTGGCCTCTAAACTTCTCAAATACTCTTGTGTTGCAACCGGTCAGTGGGCTCTGCTCATTACTCAGCCCCCTTTCCGTTCCGTTACTCGCCCCCAAGCTATTTACGTTCTCCAAGCTATTATTGTTCTCCAAGCCCTCTCTGTCTTTCACGGATGTCAACAACGTGTCCAGCTCTTGTGACTTGAGTTCAGCTTTTACAAATTTATCATCCTGTTCCTGCAGTTTCGAATGCACATTTTTTTTCTAAGAGTTGCAACCTGGCGAGATTATCTCCTAATTTCTTTATTATGGATAGGCGTTCTTCTTTACTATTTTCCCTTTCTCGGCTCAGATCTTTGCGTATTTTAATCTTCAATCCTTCGAATTTCGCCTCAAGTTTCTCTGCGTTTTCCTCCTGATTTATTTCCATCCTGTCCAGCCGTATTTCCATTTGACTATTATTTGCATCAAAGGACGCCTTTAATTCGCCTTGCTCTTTCTCTATCCCTTTCAAACGCTCCGTCGCTTTCATTTCGGCCCGCTCCATCTCTTTCACTATGCCTAGCAAGTTATTGTCTACTGCTTCGATTTGTTGCTGCATACCCTGAGTGTTCGCTTCCACCTTATCAAACCGTTCTTTCAATTTTTCGTGCGCTTCTTTCATTTCATCCGAATTATAGCTACATGCCTGTTCAATTTGTTTCAGCTTAGCGTTTACGGTCTCATCAAGAATTCCCAGTTTTCTGTCGAAGCTCTCCTCCATCTCTTTCATACGACCTAGTTGTTTGTCGTTGTTTTTGCTTGCCTCACTGGCTAACCGGTCCATCTGCTCCTGAGTATTTTGTTTGATCCTATCCGACAGCTGATTAAATTGCTCCTGGTTTTTCTCGCTTTGGATAACCGACTGTTCCGCGATACGCTTATTTATTTCCTCGGACTGTTGTGAAATACGATTGTTTGTTTCCGCGGATTGCTGTGACATACGATTGTTTAATTCCTCAACTTGTACCCTACTCTGTTCCTTCAGTTCAGCTCTCATTTTCTCTAAATTTTCAATGTTCCTTGCCGTGGCAAGCTCTACAATCTGTCTTATTTCCTCAATTGTCGCCATGACAACAAATAAATTCACTTGAGAATATACGGGCCATGCACATAGAAACATCAACTTCCGTCACGCACACACACAACAATGCATTTAAATATTTTAATCATACTCAATTCATTTACTTTATTTTAACCTCCCGCAATGCAATCACCCTTGAGTATATCTTTACTTTAATTTACTTAGTGTCAACACTTAGTATCGGTTATTAAAATTTTCCCTAATTTAATTGGCTTTACGTTTTCACCAAGACTTAATTATCAAATATAATTAATCTTTCCAGGGTTAACACCCTCCTACTACATTTTTGAGTTTGTCATCACTACACATTTCTAATTAATCTATAGTTGGACGCCCGGATACTCACATTATCTCAAAATCATCAATCAAATCAAGTAATGTGTCCCGTATTTAATATTTACTGACAAACTCCAAGATTCTACTTTATTTATCACATCTGGCGGAAAAACTTCGCCTATTAACTGAATTTAACAAAACCTGAAACAGTGGCAAACTTGTATACCAAATTTCTAATACCACGTTTCTCACACAGCCAACCAACCTAACACGAAATAGCCCCATAGTTGGCCTGCGCCATTCTTCCTATATGTCCCCTTGAGGAAGCGTACACGAGACTTTATTCGGGGGTGTACGGTCCATCGTCGTGAAGTTGGATATTTTGTACTTTGCTTCCATAATTTCAAGGTGACACAAGGAGAATATAATTAACAAAAGATGACTCAACTTCAACAAAACAAATATTTTAATATCCCGATAAGAATGACACAACAATGACACAAATTTCCCTTATGACACCCATATTTCTCAACTCAACAATAAACAATCAAATAATAGGTTACTCTGAATCAACATTACAGCAGCAAATAAATCAAATCATGGACCTCGTCCTTACCCCTCTTAATGTTGCGTGTATTGTGCTTGACGGTTTTTACTGGCAGGACTACGGTTAGAATGAGTACGTGTTTCCATGAGATATGCTTCCATAGAACCAGATCGCAGGACGCATATCCATGAACATTTTTCACCACGCCTTGGCATCGGGATCCATACTTAATGGCTAACATAAAATGACGTGACAATCGACCACACTACCCTTTACTAAATATACAGTCATTACTTCCGCGAGAAGTATTTATATCAGTGCCAAAGCACGCAAAATCAAGCTGCCTAAAAAGGTCTTACATAAACAGGCTGAAAATACAATCGTGGCCATCCGTAACTAACTCATGGATAAACCGATCGTTTTCCGAACACACCAAAGTTACAGGGGCGCATCAAAAAAATGCGATAAAATATTTACAATAATTACGAGACAGTAGCCAATATGGCAACAATACAGAAATCAGCCTAATCACGAACTGCATTTCTGATGTGAAGAACTTGCATAAAAATTAATCTAATTCGCTTCCAATCATCCAGGCTTTTAACTGATCGTTATCGCGGGAGCACGCATCCCGGCCCTAATGGCTCCTCTGTTCTTATCTGAGATCTGAGCCTTGTCAGTCTGGAATATCCAGCTCTCGTCATTGTGTCAACACCAGACAGGTCTCAAATCGTATCTCACATATATCAGAGATCCGAAGAAAAGAATTAACATTCACACCCTGGAATAAAACACATATCAACTCGTAGATCTGTCCTCAAACCTGCACCATGCAATTTGGGATCTGTAGAATACTTAACAGTGACCTCAACCATGTGAGTCCTGTCTTCGACGCCATGCAGCTGACAGGTAACTGACCTCGGCCAGACCCCGCGCAGGATAATAATAATAATAATAGACCCATGCCTTGGTACAACACACACCACCCTCAATTTGCTCCAGATCACAGATAAATCTCAGAAAAAATATATAGTGCTCCAACACACAAGAAGTTACTAAGTGCTCAACTACAAAGGAATGATTACCAGAGAAACTGAATGCTTCTCGCTAAGAAAATATGCAATATCGCATAAAATTTACAGCCTGGGTAATCCGAAGTCTCTCCCACAAAATTATCACATTTCCCCCCTTATACTGAAATTACGTTACCTAACCAAAGCTTCACTTATCATCAGCGATACATCCCGTTCATTTGCTGTATCTGTCATAAAAACGCACTCAGTGCACACGAGTACAATTTAACCGACTGTCCCGCACAAATTTTAATGAAATACAAAAGAATAACCACGATGATCTTCACAAATTAAAATAGTGGTCGGTCACCCCAAAAACACTCTAATCACATAAAGAAAACATCACAACTATACAATATACAAGGATTTCCCGATTACCAAAACTAGGCTACATAATGAAATAAATCATTCGGTACTCATCCCCTTTTAGTCTCCTCCATCGTTGACGTTTCCTGGACATGACCCCGGCCATGTGCGCTTAGCACCCCATCATTTCCGTGTTCGATTCCAGTAGCACAATTCTTCCTTCAGCTGCTGATAAAACGGTCTCCATTTCTGGCTGGCTGCTTCAAATAGAATGTCAGTTCGTTTTAAAATAGTGCCTCACACAATACCCTAATAGATTGCTAGCGTGGGTTGCTGTATCCACCCACAAGTCCTGATAGCAATATTTAGCGGTGACTGTCCCTCACTTATAGCCAAAAGCTATCTAGAACGTTTCACCCGCAGAACACATTAATTTATACATTCGAGATGCGGTAGAATTTCATCTCCTAAGAGCAATGATTTTATGAAAGCTTAAGTATTGTCACTTCCCAAAATAGTAGCGTATAACGAGCGTAATCAGCCTTCACAATCTGTCAACGGATGAAATAATACTGTCCCTCAGTGAACACTCCACCCAGTATTTATGCATTTTAGTCCTAAAATGGGGGCGGGACTGAATAAAATATCTAATTATTAAACCAGTAGTCCTACATACACATGACACATATCAGGGAGCTTGTCTTGATGTGAATCGAACACCTATGGCATGCGGATTTTATTCTTATCGAGCAATTAATCGTAATCAATTTCCCTCCTTAATTTCATCGGATGCCGTATCTTCGAAATAGCGCGAAAGGCCTCGCGTCCTCAGTCCTTATTGGTTGGGTGTTGTTTCTGAACTCGCGGTAAAATGCCGCCCCGCCCACGTATTTTCCCCTGTCTCAAGGAACAGACGCTTAGGTGCGACTCATTGTCCAACGTGCCAACTAGGTTCTTGAAATCCAGCTAACGGGTTATACCTTTCTTTAGTCCGGGCTGCATTCCAAACTCTCCCCGGCCCATTGTTTTGAACACGATGTCAGGCTCCCTTCTTATTGCCAGGTAGCTTCTACATTTTCAACATGCTAGCAGGCCTCCTACAAATCTCATCTTTCGTCTTCATACAGACCAGAAATATGAAACATTAATATGCGGCAATCATATTAAGGGTTCAATATAGAGACCACGGTGGCTATTTTGGAAAATTATAAAGAAAGTTATGGCTGTCATAGTTATGACGTGGGTAGTCATGACGTAAGCACGGATGACGCAGACGTTATGCCAGCAGGCTACTTGAGCTGAGATTCTCAGTGACGTCAGCATTAATTCGAGAAAGATCCGAGATTTACGACGCAGTCGCAGGAAACGTGGAATTCTGCTGAGGAAGAAATTATGCTATTGGAGGGGAGGCTCGAACCAATGAACGATAGTTTGAAGAAAGACGGAGATTGCTGAAACTATGGTATTTTTATTACTTTTTGGAATGCAGAATTGTGGAAATCCATTTGCAGTAGAGGCATTGTTCTGGAATTTTGGTGAAATTTATTTTCAGTTTTTGAATTTTGAAAATCCGTCATGTATTGACGAAGTTGGAACTTCTAGCGATGACGCAGTACCACGCTATGGAAGGGATGGATACGCCCCTCATGAAGTAAAAGGCCTTGCGCAGAAGAGAGGAGTCTCAATCGTCTGATAGCTAATCGTCAAAGCTCAAATCATCAAAGCTCAAATCGTCAGATCTTCAGTCTCAGTTCTTATATAGTCATTTCGGTGAGACGTCGAGTGAGATTAGTAGAAAGAGTCGTCTTTATAACGCGTGGTGAAGTCACCGCAGTGAACGAGATTCGAGCAGACAAGCAGTGCAAGTTTACAGTGAGTAAATCTAGGTGAAGTTAAAACGCACATTATAACGCGTCTACAAGATTAGCTATGAACAGTTAGCGGTCGCCTATAAGCTAATTCTATTGTGCAGTGCTACATTAAGGAGTGTAGAAAAGTTGAACAATTTCGAGGAGTTATTTTGGAAGATATTGGCAATTTTAGACGACTGACAAAAGTGATTTTCTCGCCATCTGAGAAGCACTTTGTATCGTCAGATTCTACGCCACGGCTGACACTGCTAGTGAAATAGGGAGACTTCAGATTGCTTTTGTGACACAACGCTACAGTATTATGGAGCAGTTTAATATGGCAGTTTGTTCTTCTATTACCATAACCGAAGAGAAGATGGAAGGCTAAAGGACTTTAATGCAATTGGGACATATTTCAACGGAGTAAGATAGCAGCATGGAACTTCGCTAATTGCCATTCCACACAAGCGAACATGTGGTGAATAACCATCTACACCCATGTTTCGTGGTTCAACGCTGAATACTATCAAACAGCAATGGAAACGATTTCATACTCACTGAATATGAATATTTCTTCGGAAATTACCACAAAAACTTCATGGCGATTTTCTACTGGAACTTCAGGGATTTTTCAAGAGAGGTCAGGGTTATCCCGACTCACAAAGAAGAATTTTGCCGGAAGGATGTCATTCGTCTACACGGAGCAGTGCAATTTCCGGAGGAGGAAGCGGTTCGATTCTCCGAGGGTGCGGTTTCCTGTTTCGAGGATGGAGCTCATCTTCAAGTTGGTGAAATGGATCCATCAGCAGTCTTCTTTGGGGAATTTTCCTCTGGAACTTCAACCAGCAGATAAGGTAGTCGTGAACGTTTATTGTATTTGAGTTTCTTAACGATATCTGAGCAACCATTTTCCCATATTTTTGTCCTCATGTATTTTGCCCTATATTCTTGTTTGAGATTCCTATTCTCAGTACACCTTGATGTGTTATGCCTTTTTCGACAATTTATTAAGACATTATTATGTCATGGGCATAGTTAAACGATTTTGGATCAGTTGAGACTGATATTTAGATTTTTCAGTAATTTGCTTATTTTTTGTAGTCTCGATTTGACTATAAGTTAATGATTTTTATGGCAGATTTAAATTCAGACAGCGTGTCACTTTATTAAAGTAATTCTACCCCAGTTTAATTACTTTGACCAATTTTCTGTCATCATCAAGAAGGAAGAACATTTAAATGATTTTAGAGCGTTAAAATCCATTACGTTGTCGACGATCTTGGAAATACTAGTCGTTATTTGAATTGATTGCAACACAGACATTTATCGTCAGTTATGAACGACCATTGCATCATAGACCATTTTGTGAAAGATGAACTTTAATTATGAATTATTGAATGCATTAAAGTCGTGAACTTTTGTTAGGAGTTTTTTCTCAATTAGAGATTTATATAATGATGTTTGCATTCCCCAGTCTAATTGGATTCTATTCGACTATTTTGCAGTTTAGTCGCACTTTATTTGACGATAGTATTTTTATACTACAATTCTTTGAAGATGTTAATCTTAAATTTTGATAGACCAGACAGGCGTATATAAGCGTATTCACTATTAAATTTGTTTGTGATTGGCAAATTTTTACTTCATTTCGATTCATGAATGAAATCCACGAAGGTTAAATGACAACAGTTTTGAAACTATTAATGATTATAAGAATTTTTGAAGTGGAACTATGAATGTATAATCGCTAGTGCAGCGGACGTGTTGAAAGTCGCTGATGTATAATGCCCTTGAATAAATGAAGGAGGTTCCCACAGTAATTAATGATGTTAAAGAATTTGTTAGTGGAGGTTTTTGTAAATTCTGTGGAAGATTTTGATGCCATATATATTAATATATGATGAATTTTGGGCCTATTTTAATGCAGTTTGTGCATTATTTTGTAAGCGAATTATTTTCCGATGGAGTGTATTGTCATAGTCCGTTGAAAATTAATCAAGTGAATTTACTGTTATAATTAACAAGAGTTTTGAAAGAATTTGAGATACGATTTTGAATGAAGATTACCGTCACAAATAATTATAATAATTATTACAACCTTTATTAAACCAGATTGTGACATTAAATGTATAACTAACCTTCATTGGTCGATTATATTGACACGATTATGAAATAACCAACCGGATGAACATGTGGTTAAATGTATTTCTTAAATTAATAATTTGAATAATTTAAATGTTAATACTGTAAATAATGATGTAAATATCTTTGACAATAATGTGGAACGAAAGTGATGTTAGAGGCGTGTTTAAAATTTTTTGTAATTATCTTCGACAATATTATAAACAATTCCTAATTGTTATAAATTATTTATGAGTTTTTGTTATAAACATTTAAGAGTGTGTTTTATACTCTAAACTATGCTTATTAAACATTTGGATGATAATTTAACAAGTTTAGGGATTGTCAGAATAATCCAGTGGTATGTGAGTAAAGCATTTGAAAGATTTGCGTCAATATATATGAGTTGTCTTGCGGACATTTAAAGCTTTTGAGAGGGAGCTGGATTCTTACGCAGTGTGGCATAACAAGTGAGCCCCATTTGACAGGTGTGCGTCAGGTTGAAGGGTAGACCGCAGCCGGCCAGACAACTGGTTATCAGCGGGCGAGGTCGTCTACATTCTGGCCTTGTGCCTATATATAAGTGTGATGTTTATTAAAAGAAACAAAATGCTCTGTATATGTGTCTCGTCCTGACTTCCTTTTCCAGTCCAAATGTGTTTTGAATATTACGTTATTTTGAGCTCGTGGGAGCTAACATGTTTTATGATAACTTTGCAAGTCCTTCAGGTGGACATAGTCAGATTGACATGGGCTACTGATAGCCACATTTATTTTGTTGAGTTGTTAAAATCATACCCTTTATTTGAAATAAAAGCTTTTGTACAGTTCAAAGTTCTTCTCTCCGTTCTGGTCCATTTTTAAATGTCATGGTGGAGGTTATTGTGGGAGCATACTTTAGAGATCCTGTTGTCAACCCAATCCCCGAGATAATTTTTAAGAGGTAAGTAAAGGTAAGTATGAACCCCCGTCTATTTTGGTGTGTTCCACAATAATTTCTTGTTAACTTCTGTGCTCAAACCTCGGTAGTATCTGTCAGTGCCATTTTCATTGGTGTAGCTGAGCCGGTGCGGTTGATTATTGGCAATCCGATTGAGGGGGCGGATATCTGACAGCCTACTATCCGGGTTTACGGGGACAGAAAGATTGGCGCCCAACGTGGGGATCGATTAGACTCAAATAAAGAGGTTGATTCTTTGTTAGGTGTCTTGGCCAATTGTAGAATTTAAGAGTGTGATTATATAGGAATTAAATGTTGTATTGTATTTGGAAAATTACACTCAGAAAAGATCAGATCTTATACAACTTGAGAAAGGTTAAATTCGCTGGAAACTTAGAAAAATCGCCTATGATCTGGAATCTTATTTTATTTGACCGGCTTATGACATTTTAGTCATATTAAAGATAAAATTAAATTATTTGGATTGTAAATGTAAATTATTTGTGTTAGGATATTTTAAAATGGGCCAGGGAAATTTGAACGTGTGCTTGAGTTTGTTTCAACATGAAGGGTCTTCGAAAGTTAATTATAAGGTAGTTATAAGTTAGATTTAAGACAGAAAATTGATCAAATTTATATATGGTGAAAAGTGTTGCTCAGATGTTGTTATTTTGCTCTATTGATGTATGTCCCTACAGCAGTCTATTTTGAATAATATTGTAATGGCAGATGAAAGTCTGAGGATGATGTTAGAGGAGATGTCTGCTAACTTGAAAGCTAGCATGAATAGTAGTATGAAGCAGATGCTGGATGAAAGTTTGAAGGTTCTTCAGACCAGTTCTGCTAACTTAGAGGATAATATGTCGCGTTTACAGATTAATACCCAAGGAATTGAGAATACTGTAACTGACATGCGCACAGACGTGTCCAATGTCCATAAAGATTTGTCTAATATGCATAAGGACGTTTCTGATGTTAAAATTGATGTTTCTAAGGTACAGAAAGATCTTACAATGTTGAATCTAGATGTGGCTAATGTCCGAGGTGATATTTCTTGTGCTAGGGCTGAAGTAGTTGTTGTTAAAAATGATGTTGCGACTGTCCAAGACAAGGTTTAGGAAGTCCAAAGAGAAATCCAAAATGTTAGAACTGATGTGTCCAATGTTCAGGTTGATATTAATAACATTCATTCGGATGTAAATGAGATGCAAAGTGACATAAATAAGATGCAAGTAGAAGTCAACACAGTTTTCGTAGATATTACTAAAGTCCAAACTGATGTAAATAAATTCAGGGAAGAAATAGAAAATTCGAAAACCCTTTGTACACGTAATATGAGTGCATTAACGACTAGATTAGTTGATGAGTCAATTAGAACGACAGCGTCTTTAGCAGGTTTAAAGTATGATGTAGAGGTCATGAGAACCCAGGTATTAGACCATAATAGATTATTGAAAGAAGATATCGAAGTAGACATAGCAGAAATGTTAACGGCAAATGTAGCAGTATGGAAAGACGAGTGGAATAGGTCAAGTGGGGAACATGTAACCCAAATTCAGGAACGTATTGAAAGAAAACTTGCCAGTACTCAAATAGATATTAACAGTGAAGTAGTACAGATTAGGAAAGATTTAAGCGTCAGGATGGATTCGCTATCCGAAAGACAAGTTGAAGATAGAACACAACTAGGTCAGGATGTGCAAGCATTAAAATCTGCATTAGAGGAACAGATTCATAAAGTTGTCTCTGATGTGAATGAAACGACGAGCAAACTGCAGAATTTGAAGTTAGGAGAGGCTAGTTTGATGGAGACCTACAAAGAAGAGTTAATCAAGAAAGTCTTAACGGAAATCACTGACAAGGATACAGAAGGCTTGACTTGCGAAACCAATAGGAATTATGCCAGAAGATATAACCTAGCTCCAGAAGAGAGAGACGTGACTCCTGAAGAACGTATATCCAGATTCCGGGAGGAAGATGACGAGAGGAATTTGGAACCTGAGTGGAACTATCGAGATAGTGGGAAAAACTACCCGGATGCATATCCGAGGAACGTGACGGTCATCAGGAATTTTGAAGACAAACCGCAAAAATTCAGCAACACTGATAGTTTGACACCTATAGAATATGTAAGGAACCTCAAAGATTATTTCATCGAAGCTCACATTCCCAGAGAGAGAGAGATGAAGATAGTGGAGAGATTTTTGATTGGAGGACCCCTCGAATGGTTTCGCGCATTTAGATACACATTCAGTAACTTTGACGAGTTTGCAGAGGCATTAATCAAACGATTTTGGTCCATAGAAGCGCAGAATTCGTTAAGAGCGGAGGTGTATTCAAGAAAATACTCAGGTACTCTTCCAACACGGTACGCTGATTTCTTTACGAGTCAATTGTCCCGCTTGAGATTTTTGCAACCCCCATTGTCAACGGAGCAACTTATTGATGCGATTTCTCGTATGCTGCCTGTGGAGGTGAGGAGACTAATCATTTCGTCAAACATCAGGGATTTGACCAGCATGGATGAATTACTGAGGAGGTTAGACTACACAAGTCCAATGCCTAACGTGGTACAGAAAGGTCAAAGGCATGACTTCAAAGAAATAAATACTGTATATATGGACCAAGTCCAACAAACTGACAAGCCAGATGAAGAGAAAACTGACAATGTAGGTCCTCACAGAAATAATCAGTTTCGAAATAACAGATCGCAAGGTTACCGTCCGTATCAACAGAGAAGAGGCTGGAACTATAATCGAGGAAATTACAACAATGAAAGAGGCAGATACTACAACAATAATGGTTATAACAGAAATTATAATAGAAATAACCAGAACCAAAACAGAAATCAGAATCCTCAAGGTCAGGTTATGACACCCGATCAGTATCAGGAAAGAGAGAGGGAAAGCCAGCAATACCTAAAAGAATTACGGGAAAAAGAAGCCGACAACCAAAAGAAAAGGCAGGATGTTGTAATCGATCCTGGGCCTTCTACGAGCCAGCAGAATTTTGAGGTCGGTAACACACAAAAAAAGGCGATTTCTCAACGACAGTGAGAACTTGTAAATACATTAATGAGATATATGAAGTTACTGATGAAGATTTGCTAGAAGAGAGGGGTATCGTTAAAGAGGAAAGACCATGTGCCTTACCTATTATTTCTGTACGGATAGATGGCCAACAGTACAAAGCCCTGATGGATACTGGTGCAATTATTTCCATCATTTCAGAGGAATGTTATCAAAGTCTGCTAAGAGGAGAGAACATGACAGTTCTACCTGTTTCTACCGTCAAAGTGAGAGGGATATTCCAAGATAAGGCAGTGAAGTGCAAGATTCAAGTGTTATTGAACTTTGAGATCAATGGAAGGAATTATGAACAGATCTTCATTGTGGTGAGCAAGATCAAGTTTGATATGGTGCTTGGAATCGATTTTATATCGAAGGTCAGAGCTATTATTGACATGAAGAACAGAAGTATTAGCTTTAATGATGGGTACATGATCACAGAAGAGATAGAAAAACAGGACGTGAAAAACAGTCTGGAAATAGACCTTAGGGAAGAAATTTTGAATACTATAATTAATGAAGTGGAAAATTTTGCAGAAATACCCAGTAGAAAAACTGAAGGATTTGAAGAAATTCAGGGGGAATTTGAGGATCTGATAAAGGAATTCCAAGATATTTTTGATGAAAAGCCTGGATTGATTAAGGATTATAAATACAAGATAAGGCTGACAGATGAAACCACTTACCAGAAGAGAATATACCCCATTCCTGAGAAATACTATCAAGAAATACGAGGGTTAATCAGAAAAATGGAGGTAGACGGGATTATTAAAAAACAGGCGTCGTCTTATATAAACCCCATCACAGTAGTGAAGAAAAGTAATGGTCAGATACGTCTTTGTCTCGATGCCAGGACCATCAACTTGAAGATTCTTCCAGAAAATGACCGACCACCCAAGATTAGAGATCTGCTTCGAAAATTCAAAGGGAGAGCATGTTTCAGCGTTCTTGACTTGACGTCTTCATTTTATCAAGTTCAACTAGAAGAAGATAGTATGCAGTACACTGGATTCTTATTTGACCAGACGTCATGGGTCTTTGTCAGAATGCCTTTTGGTATGGTTAACAGTGGACCAGCACTTATTCGAGCACTTGATAGTAAGCTCACTGACGAAGTGAAAGAAAATGTAATTTGCTACATTGACGATTTAATCGTATCTTCACCCAGCGCCGCAGAACATTTAGTGCACTTGAGAAAATTGTTCGAGAATTTAAGGGAGGCCAATATCAAGGTCAATTTTGGAAAATGTCAATTCTTGAAGAAGGAGATAAATTACTTGGGGCATACTATTGATAAAGATGGATATCATCCAAACATGAAAAAAGTAGATGCGATCACGAGATTTCCAAAGCCAACTAAGGTGAAACAAGTCAGAGAATTTGTAGGCGCATGCCAATTTATTAGCAGCCACTGTCCAAGATACTCTGAAATTATGGCTCCTCTGTATGACTTACTCAAGAAGAATAACAGATGGAAATGGAGCACCGCTGCAGACGAGGCTTTTGAGAAAGCAAAAGAGATGCTCAGAAATAACGTGAAACTGGAGTACCCAGACTTTGAGGAGGTGTTCTATATTGAGTCTGATGCATCAAGAATAGGCATTAGTGCAGTCTTATACCAGAAAGACGAGGCAGGCAACAAGCACTACATTGCGTTCACTAGTCGGAAGTTGAAGAAACACGAGGAAAACTACTTCACGACAGAACTTGAAGCGTTAGCTTTTGTAACAGCATTGCAAGCGTGGAAGAAAATCCTGCTGGGACATAAGGTCATCATTATTACTGACCATAAAGCACTACAGTTTATGCTGCAAACTGACATGTCAAGTGATAGATTGACACGTTGGGCTTTGTTCACCCAACAATTTAACGCCACTATCGTCCACCAGCCTGGGAAAGATAACTTACTGGCTGATGCTCTATCACGTAACCCTATTAAAAATGTGCAGATACACCATGTACAATTGGAGCAAGAAGATCAAGAAAACGTTAGGAGGTTAGCCCGAATCGGTGTGTCACAGAAGAGACACGCTCCAATAAGGAAAATGTACAGGTTCCTCAAGGGTTACATGGACAATACGGATGTTGACTATGCAGCTACACGGAGAAATTCACGACACTTTGTCTTGAGTGGAGACATCGTATGCAAGTATGCTGACTCTGCGCATACAAAACTCCGAATAGTCGTGCCACCTAAACTGGTTGTCAATTTAGTGTGGGTAGCTCATCACGCAACTGGACATGCCGGTTTAGATAAAACTCTTAATACTCTTAAAGAGAGATTTATTTGGACTAACATGCGTTCCAGCATTGCCAAGGTCATTCGATCATGTGACAAATGTCAAAGAGCAAAGTATGCTTCTGCTTTATTAAAAGGAAAACCGAAGGCTATGATTCCTTCTAAGCCAAACGAACTAATGGCGACGGACATATTTGGCCCCTGTCCGAAGGGATATCAGGGTAACCAGTACCTGTTGGTTACCGTGGATGTTTTCTCAAAATTTGTTACAATGAGTCCCATGCAGAAAGCTAACACGAAGAACGTAGTAAGCAGACTGGAAAATGCTGTATTTCCTAAAGCTGGTAAACCGGAATATCTACTGTCAGATCATGGAACGCAGTTTACATCCGTGGAATTTGCAGTGGATATGGAAAGGCTTGGCATTAAGCACTTATTTTCAAGCGTGCGTTACCCAGAATCGAATTCCTCAGAAAGATATATGGCTGACTTTTCGAAATTCTGTCGAATTTTCTGTCCAAATGATCATTCTGGTTGGGTGAGATTTGTACCCCTTATTGAGGAATGTCTGAACTCTACAGTGCAGGAGAGCACAGGAGAAGTGCCAATGCGACTTCATCTAGGAAGAAACCCAGAATGGCCGTGGGATAATCTTTTCAACCACGTTCCTAGAGATCCCGACCTAGGAAGGCAGCAGAGGATTGACAAGGCGAAGGAACAACTCCAGAAAGCAGCAGAGAAACGATTGAAAAGAGTAGCTGGAAAACGTTTTGGTACACCCTTACAAGTTGGAAATCTTGTATTATTACGCAGACCTATCAAGGCTGATATGAGCAAGAAAATCTATCCCAAATTTGGAATTGTGTTCATGGGTCCGTTTAGAATTACGAATGCCTATGGAAACGACTGCTATGAACTCTACAATGATGAGAATAATGTCATTTACGGCAAGTTCAATGCTGGAAACTTGAAAAGATACTATCCTAGAGTAAGCCAGTAATAATTCAATTTCGTGTTCAAGAGAGTTGAGGTACTTGTAACACTGAGTTTAAAAACAATTTGCAACTGTTTTTAAAACGTGGTGAGGGGAGAATGCCCCCGTAAATTGAATTATATAGAGACCACGGTGGCTATTTTGGAAAATTATAAAGAAAGTTATGGCTGTCATAGTTATGACGTGGGTAGTCATGACGTAAGCACGGATGACGCAGACGTTATGCCAGCAGGCTGCTTGAGCTGAGATTCTCAGTGACGTCAGCATTTATTCGAGAAAGATCCGAGATTTACGACGCAGTCGCAGGAAACGTGGAATTCTGCTGAGGAAGAAATTATGCTATTGGAGGGGAGGCTCGAACCAATGAACGATAGTTTGAAGAAAGACGGAGATTGCTGAAACTATGGTATTTTTATTACTTTTTGGAATGCAGAATTGTGGAAATCCATTTGCAGTAGAGGCATTGTTCTGGAATTTTGGTGAAATTTATTTTCAGTTTTTGAATTTTGAAAATCCGTCATGTATTGACGAAGTTGGAACTTCTAGCGATGACGCAGTAACACGCTATGGAAGGGATGGATACGCCCCTCATGAAGTTTATAAAAGGCCTTGCGCAGAAGAGAGGAGTCTCAATCGTCTGATAGCTAATCGTCAAAGCTCAAATCATCAAAGCTCAAATCGTCAGATCTTCAGTCTCAGTTCTTATATAGTCATTTCGGTGAGACGTCGAGTGAGATTAGTAGAAAGAGTCGTCTTTATAACGCGTGGTGAAGTCACCGCAGTGAACGAGATTTGAGCAGACAAGCAGTGCAAGTTTACAGTGAGTAAATCTAGGTGAAGTTAAAACGCACATTATAACGCGTCTACAAGATTAGCTATGAACAGTTAGCGGTCGCCTATAAGCTAATTCTATTGTGCAGTGCTACATTAAGGAGTGTAGAAAAGTTGAACAATTTCGAGGAGTTATTTTGGAAGATATTGGCAATTTTAGACGACTGACAAAAGTGATTTTCTCGCCATCTGAGAAGCACTTTGTATCGTCAGATTCTACGCCACGGCTGACACTGCTAGTGAAATAGGGAGACTTCAGATTGCTTTTGTGACACAACGCTACAGTATTATGGAGCAGTTTAATATGGCAGTTTGTTCTTCTATTACCATAACCGAAGAGAAGATGGAAGGCTAAAGGACTTTAATGCAATTGGGACATATTTCAACGGAGTAAGATAGCAGCATGGAACTTCGCTAATTGCCATTCCACACAAGCGAACATGTGGTGAATAACCATCTACACCCATGTTTCGTGGTTCAACGCTGAATACTATCAAACAGCAATGGAAACGATTTCATACTCACTGAATATAAATATTTCTTCGGAAATTACCACAAAAATTTCATGGCGATTTTCTACTGGAACTTCAGGGATTTTTCAAGAGAGGTCAGGGTTATCCCGACTCACAAAGAAGAATTTTGCCGGAAGGATGTCATTCGTCTACACGGAGCAGTGCAATTTCCGGAGGAGGAAGCGGTTCGATTCTCCGAGGGTGCGGTTTCCTGTTTCGAGGATGGAGCTCATCTTCAAGTTGGTGAAATGGATCCATCAGCAGTCTTCTTTGGGGAATTTTCCTCTGGAACTTCAACCAGCAGATAAGGTAGTCGTGAACGTTTATTGTATTTGAGTTTCTTAACGATATCTGAGCAACCATTTTCCCATATTTTTGTCCTCATGTATTTTGCCCTATATTCTTGTTTGAGATTCCTATTCTCAGTACACCTTGATGTGTTATGCCTTTTTCGACGATTTATTAAGACATTGTTATGTCATGGGCATAGTTAAACGATTTTGGATCAGTTGAGACTGATATTTAGATTTTTCAGTAATTTGCTTATTTTTTGTAGTCTCGATTTGACTATAAGTTAATGATTTTTATGGCAGATTTAAATTCAGACAGCGTGTCACTTTATTAAAGTAATTCTACCCCAGTTTAATTACTTTGACCAATTTTCTGTCATCATCAAGAAGGAAGAACATTTAAATGATTTTAGAGCGTTAAAATCCATTACGTTGTCGACGATCTTGGAAATACTAGTCGTTATTTGAATTGATTGCAACACAGACATTTATCGTCAGTTATGAACGACCATTGCATCATAGACCATTTTGTGAAAGATGAACTTTAATTATGAATTATTGAATGCATTAAAGTCGTGAACTTTTGTTAGGAGTTTTTTCTCAATTAGAGATTTATATAATGATGTTTGCATTCCCCAGTCTAATTGGATTCTATTCGACTATTTTGCAGTTTAGTCGCACTTTATTTGATGATAGTATTTTTATACTACAATTCTTTGAAGATGTTAATCTTAAATTTTGATAGACCAGACAGGCGTATATAAGCGTATTCACTATTAAATTTGTTTGTGATTGGCAAATTTTTACTTCATTTCGATTCATGAATGAAATCCACGAAGGTTAAATGACAACAGTTTTGAAACTATTAATGATTATAAGAATTTTTGAAGTGGAACTATGAATGTATAATCGCTAGTGCAGCGGACGTGTTGAAAGTCGCTGATGTATAATGCCCTTGAATAAATGAAGGAGGTTCCCACAGTAATTAATGATGTTAAAGAATTTGTTAGTGGAGGTTTTTGTAAATTCTGTGGAAGATTTTGATGCCATATATATTAATATATGATGAATTTTGGGCCTATTTTAATGCAGTTTGTGCATTATTTTGTAAGCGAATTATTTTCCGATGGAGTGTATTGTCATAGTCCGTTGAAAATTAATCAAGTGAATTTACTGTTATAATTAACAAGAGTTTTGAAAGAATTTGAGATAAGATTTTGAATGAAGATTACCGACACAAATAATTATAATAATTATTACAACCTTTATTAAACCAGATTGTGACATTAAATGTATAACTAACCTTCATTGGTCGATTATATTGACACGATTATGAAATTACCAACCGGATGAACATGTGGTTAAATGTATTTCTTAAATTAATAATTTGAATAATTTAAATGTTAATATTGTAAATAATGATGTAAATATCTTTGACAATAATGTGGAACGAAAGTGATGTTAGAGGCGTGTTTAAAAATTTTTGTAATTTTCTTCGACAATATTATAAACAATTCCTAATTGTTATAAATTATTTATGAGTTTTTGTTATAAACATTTAAGAGTGTGTTTTATACTCTAAACTATGCTTATTAAACATTTGGATGATAATTTAACAAGTTTAGGTATTGTCAGAATAATCCAGTGGTATGTGAGTAAAGCATTTGAAAGATTTGCGTCAATATATATGAGTTGTCTTGCGGACATTTAAAGCTTTTGAGAGGGAGCTGGATTCTTACGCAGTGTGGCATGACAAGTGAGCCCCATTTGACAGGTGTGCGTCAGGTTGAAGGGTAGACCGCAGCCGGCCAGACAACTGGTTATCAGCGGGCGAGGTCGTCTACATTCTGGCCTTGTGCCTATATATAAGTGTGATGTTTATTAAAAGAAACAAAATGCTCTGTATATGTGTCTCGTCCTGACTTCCTTTTCCAGTCCAAATGTGTTTTGAATATTACGTTATTTTGAGCTCGTGGGAGCTAACATGTTTTATGATAACTTTGCAAGTCCTTCAGGTGGACATAGTCAGATTGACATGGGCTACTGATAGCCACATTTATTTTGTTGAGTTGTTAAAATCATACCCTTTATTTGAAATAAAAGCTTTTGTACAGTTCAAAGTTCTTCTCTCCGTTCTGGTCCATTTTTAAATGTCATGGTGGAGGTTATTGTGGGAGCATACTTTAGAGATCCTGTTGTCAACCCAATCCCCGAGATAATTTTTAAGAGGTAAGTAAAGGTAAGTATGAACCCCCGTCTATTTTGGTGTGTTCCACAATAATTTCTTGTTAACTTCTGTGCTCAAACCTCGGTAGTATCTGTCAGTGCCATTTTCATTGGTGTAGCTGAGCCGGTGCGGTTGATTATTGGCAATCCGATTGAGGGGGCGGATATCTGACAGCCTACTATCCGGGTTTACGGGGACAGTACCGTATGTTTGTAGTAGATGGTCTTGACATCCCATCATCATCAATTCTCACTGCCATTATTACTATACGTACAAGATATAATGCTGTCAATAAGCTTGTTAGTTCATCGTGGTGACATCATTAACAGTCCTCATATCAGCTACATCGCAATCTAAGCTATCCTGGAGGATCGTGATCCATGTTTATCTGTAGATTTATTTCCAGCTTGTCACTGAAGCACGTTGGCTGTGATATTGCAACATCAACTATGACATCATCTATGCGAACATGGATGGGTCCAGAAGCAGAAGGATGATGACTGACTTGGAATTTCCGGCCAAATGTCAATCCCTTTCTCCAAGCGTAAAGAGATGTTCACGTAGTGAATGTTACCGCGACCGTGAGTATGAAAATCATTTCACCAACATGGATAAACTATCTATTAAAATAAAACAAGGTGAATATGCAATAGAGCGTGAAACAAAGCTCAAGTCAACGACAAGCGCGAATGTAGCCAAAAAAGTATAGCCAATTTTATTGTCTAAAGCAGAGGTCAAGGAACCAGAAGTGTCGTCCACGTTGAAGTTCCTTGCAATGAAGCAAATTGTCAGGAACGACTTTCTCCTCAAATGTCTAAATATGTTGGTTTAACACGTTATGCTTGATCTAAGAAATTAAACATAATATTGAAATATCAGCGGATTTGGATAAAAGCCATGCGGATGCGGGGCGGATGCGAATAAAAGCCATGCGGATGCGGGGCGGATGCGAATAAAAGCCATGCGGATGCGGATAATAGTCCTGCGGATGCGGGGCGGATGCGAATAAAAGCCATGCGGATGCGGGGCGGATGCGAATAAAAGCCATGCGGATGCGGGGCGGATGCGAATAAAAGCCATGCGGATGCGGATAACAGTCCTGCGGATGCGGGGCGGATGCGAATAACGTTTTGTTTATCCGCGCAGCGCTTTAGTAATCGGCTCGTAATGGGGACTACCGGTACTGACTTACAACTAACTGGAAGCAGGTAAATAAGGAAGGAAGGAAGGGGGGGAGGGAGGGAGGAGGGAAGGAAGGAAAGGAAGTAGGGAGGGAGGGAGGATGGAAGGGTAGTAGGGAGGGAGGGAGGAGGGAAGTAGGGAGGAAGGAAGGACGTAGAGAGGAAGGAAGCGTGTAGTGTTACGTGACAGTTAATCTCGCAATCATAAGCCACGGACCTCCTTTTTACATGGAATCCGGACCACAGGACATGGCATTTCACTTCGAAAATCTCACAAGCATTGACCGGGAATCAAACCCGGTCCACCTTGGTGAGAGGCCAACAGCTTGACCACTGCGCCACCACGTCCCAATTACCATGAAGAAGACAACAAACAACAAGAAGTTCCGTGACGAACTAAAGAGCCTACTTTTCTTAAAATATAAGATTCATGCCAATGATTAATCTATATGCATCTATCTAGAATAATGGCGAAATTAAGATGGTAGTATCGAAATTTCTAATTAGTTCGAATACTGAATACCTGGCAATTTGTAGCCTAATAGAGAACCGCAGATGGCAGCCCTGCTGACTGAATATATTCTTAGTTCCGTCTCTTAAGGTACGGAATACAAAATTTGATTGAAGTCAAATGGATAGCATGGAAGTTACATGCAGTTAAACATTGGATCTAACAGCGCGCGTAAAATCATGTTGGCAACAATGGCAAACATGTATTGGTCAGAAATAATCTGAAGTAATCTGATCCAATGTTGTGTCAATTTTGAATGAAATCCATTAATTAGTACAGAAGTTATATGCATTTTAAAATTGGACCTATCAGCAGGCTTAGAATCATGTTGGCAGCACTGGCGTAGGCCTATATTAGTTACACTAAATTAATCTAGAATGCCAGGTATTATACGTGTGCAAAGTTTAGAGCTATTGGCATGCATACTTTCCGATATAATGATATTAGTGTAACAAAAATAGAGACAGCATTTATTAACAGTTGGCAGCCCTGGTTACTCTTAAGAATCGGCATAGTCATATCTTTTATGGTACACATAGCACACACGAAATTTGGTTGAAATCCAAATGATAGTATAGAAGTTACATGCATTTAAAGTTGAACCTCTCAGCAGGCTTAGAATCATGTTGGTAGCACTGACGTATATAAGTTACTCCACATTAATATAGAATGTCAGGTACTATACGTGTGCATAGTTTAAAGCTGTCGGCTTGCATACTTTCTGATATATGGGTATTTGGATAAAAATAATTGATAGCATTTATTAACAGTTCGCAGCCCTGGAGGGTCTTAAGAATAGGCTCAGTCATATCTATTTATGTACACAAAGCACATACGAAATTTGGTTGAATTCCAATTGGTAGTGTAGAAGTTAAATGCATTTAAAAATTGGACCTATCAGCAGGCTTATAATCATGTTGGCAACACTGCCATGTATCTGCAATATTATTATATATACGTGTGCCATTTTGAAATAGCTCCCATTCATACCTTCCAAGATATCCAACATGGAGCTCAAATTTCAATTGCTTTTTTTCAGCAGTTGGTAGCTCTGACATCATTTTGAAATATGGCCGTGAGATATTCAGGTATAAATCTTTACTCCTACCGAATTTTGTTTCGATTGCTCCAGCCGTTTAGGAGTAGATAGGGGGGGGGGCACACACAGACAGACAGACAGACAGACAGAAGGACAGACAGACAGACACACATTTGCCCGATCTCATAAGTCTACTTTTTCCTCATTTTTGCAAAATGTGAAAAGTAGGCTAACAATATAGGATAAAGATAAGGAGGTGAGGAACAATAGATAGGTTTATGTTGTTGATTCTTTTACGAGCCGCGTGTACTTGGACTTTGAATTTGTGTAGAATCTGTCTGATAACCTGTGTCACTCTGATGTCTGTACTAGTGTGAGTATATGTAATTCAGGCAGTATTTCGGTAGGAAGCGGCTGTGGCCTTAATTTACGCACCAACCCTGTATTCGACTGGAATAGTACTGGGGAAACAACGGAAAACTACAGTACTTCCAGGATGGCTGAGGTAGGAATCGAACCCGCCTCTTCTCAGTTTTGCCTCACGAGGCTGAGTGTACCCAGTTCCAGCCCTCAGATCAGAATTAATTTTCTTGACAGAGTCGGTAATCGAACCCGTGCCTTCCCGGTGACAGCCAACAGGTCTAGCCGCTACGGGACGAGGTGGACCGGATAAGTACAGGTTCGCGATATTGAGACACAAGACGAGATTTTATCAAATCTGGAAATTCCAGCGAGATTGATGGAGATTTTAGAGAAATGCTTGAGTCGCACAGAAATCAAAACATCATAATTGTCCTTAAAAACAATATTCATAGGTCCAGGGATCTCTCCGTGGAACACGTCTCTGGCCGCCGCCAGTACTTATAGCAGGCATGGCCAAAGTACTGCCCGGGGGCCAAGTGCGGCCCTTAAGCTAGTCTAATCCAGCCCGCGACGTGGTTTAGAATTATCTTCATCTTCTTCTTCTGCTTCTACGCGATCAGGCCCAGTGGACCGCGCGCTGGTACAAGTTTCCTTCTCCATCGTCTCCTATCCCTAGCTGCCATCCGCCAACTGTCCACATGTATCGCTGCCTGTTGCAGATATTCATGGAGTCCATCACTCCACCGCTTCCTTGGTCTCCCTGGTGGTCTCCTTCCTGTGGAGATGAAATCCAGTAGCTTCCGTGGCCATCGGTGGTCTTCCATCCGGGCTACAGGTCCAGCCCACTGCAGTCTTCTGGTTTTGATGGTTCCAGCTATGTTGGCATCATGGTACAGATCTTCTACTTAATGATTGTGTCTAATCCTCCATTCACCCGTGTGTACATCCCTCACCGGTCCGAAGATCTTCCGAAGAACTTTTCTCTCAAATACGAGTAGTTTATGAAAGTCCTGTTTTCGGATACGCCATGTCTCACATCCATATAGTACAACGGGTTGGATCAGAGTTTTATACAGACGAATTTTGAACTGTCTGGAGAAATATCTGCACCGAAGAAGCTGTGTTAAGCTGTAGAGAGTTAGGTTTCCTGCTTGGATCCTGGCGTTGATTTCTGCCTTACATGATGAGTTCTCCGTGAAAAGCGATCCTACGTACTTAAATTCATGGACCCTCTTGTAGGACTGGTCCCCTACCCGGAGTGACTGTAGTTGCCCAAAAACGTGGCCTTGCCCGCGAGTCATATTGAGGTACTCCGTCTTGGTTTCATTCACGATTAGCCCAAATTTGTTGGCAGCTGCCTTGAGTGCTTCGAATTATACTACCTACAATTACACATAGGTCATATTTCCTGTTCTGTGTACCTAAAAGTGAAAAACTATTTCAATCTCATTGTGTTTATGCGTTTTGTGCAATATCATTTTGTGCGATAAATCTCCACGACGAATTTGAATAAACATTTCAGAACTTCAATGTTATTGGACAGGACTTGGGCATATTGAGCTTGTCATTTAATGTTGACTGTGAAACAGTAAAATCAGAGTTGCAGCTAGAACTGATTGAGCTACAATGTAACAACGAATTAAAAATTGAGTTCTACACAAAATAAAGCTTCCCAAATAGGAATCTCTGTTTCGCGGGCTTTTTGGTCGTGTTCCAAGGACATTTTGTCGTCCCGACGTTTCGCTGAATACGAAGCAGCGAAACGTCGGGACGACAAAATGTCCTTGGAACACGACCAAAAAGCCCGCGAAACAGAGATTCCTATTTCAACGCCGGTCGTGAAAGTCTACATTTTTACTTAAAGCTTCCCAAACTTGAAACCTTATGCACAAAAGATAACTGTCCGGGCGGGGACACCAAGAGCCCGCCGATGAGCCAGCTTGGTGTCCTAGGCGAAACCCCACACAAGACACGGCACAAACCTAGATGAATTGCTGAGTTTTAATTCACAGGCCGTGAAAGCCAATATACCATCTTTTTGGAAGCCTTCATAAGGAGGTTCAGGCTGCTTGAGCTTTTAGTTCTCGCTGTCAAGGAGTGCAGTTGCACCTAATATAAAGGGAGGTAGCGCGTAGTTCGTCACTCCTGTGGGGGTCCGGGCGGGGACACCAAGAGCCCGCCGATGAGCCAGCTTGGTGTCCTAGGTGAAACCCCACACACGACACGGCACAAACCTAGAAGAATTGCTGAGTTTTAATTCACAGACCGTGAAAGCCAATATACCATCTTTTTGGAAGCCTTCATAGGGAGGTTAAGGCTGCTTGAGCTTTTAGTTCTCGCAGTCAAGGAGTGCAGTTGCACCTAATATTAAAGGGAGGTAGCGCGTAGTTCGTTACTCCTGTGGGGGTCCGGGCGGGGACACCAAGAGCCCGCCGATGAGCCAGCTTGGTGTCCTAGGTGAAACCCCACACACGACACGGCACAAACCTAGAAGAATTGCTGAGTTTTAATTCACAGACCGTGAAAGCCAATATACCATCTTTTTGGAAGCCTTCATAGGGAGGTTAAGGCTGCTTGAGCTTTTAGTTCTCGCAGTCAAGTAGTGCAGTTGCACTCTATATAAAGGGAGGCAGCGCGCAGTTCGTTACTCCTGTGGGGGTCCTGGCGGGGACACCAAGAGCCCGCCGATGAGCCAGCTTGGTGTTCTAGGTGAAACCCCACACACGACACGGCACAAACCTAGAAGAATTGCTGAGTTTTTATAACTGCCATGTTCGCATCTTACTGTATCTGTGAACAGGTGTTTTCTACAATGAAGCTTTTTTCAAAAATTCCGTCAGAAATAGATCAGCTCATCCCAGTTTCAACCAGATTATGAAATACGTTTAGAAGCACAGTCACAGTTTCACTTGTCACATACTCCTTCCCCTTCTAACAAATAATGAAGGTGTGGTCTTTTTTTCCTAAGTTTTCTACAATTTGTAGTCTATAAGTTTTGTTTGTCTTAAAATTCAAAAATAAAAAGTTGTCGCCTCCGTAGCGTAGCGGTCAGCATGGTTAGCTGCCGCCCCGGAGGTCCTGGGTTCGATTCCCGGCTCTGCCACGTAATTTGAAAAGGGGTATGAGATACTGGAACGGGGTCTACTCAGCCTCGGGTGGTCCAAATGAGTAGAGGGGGTTCGATTCCCACCTCAGCCATCCTAGAAGTGGGTTTCCGTCGTTTCCCACTTCGTCTTCGGGCGAATGCCGGATGCCGCCTCCTTCCCACTTCCTTGCCTAACCGTCCCACTCTTCCCATCCCTTCATCAGGCCCCTGTTCGCTTTGCAGGTGAGGCTGCCTGGGCGTAGTGCTCGTCACACACCCCAGTTGTATCCCCGACTCAGAGTCTCAAGCTCCAGGACACTGCCCTCAGTGGCGGTAGAGGTGGGATCCCTCGCTTAGTCCGTGGGAAAAGCCGACCCTGGAGAGTAAAACGATAGCGGAAAAAAAAGTTTCGTTAGTGAGTTAGTTAGTTAGTTATTGTTGTCTTAAGGGGCGGAACTGCGAGGTCATCTGCCCCTCTTAACACGTAACACAAAATGGAGAGCGGTAATACTTACAAAATTTAGAACGAGAATACTCACCTAAGGAATATAAAAAGTTTATAATCTATCTATAAAGAGGTGTTGTTCTTATTTTCTGCCCGCCTAGATTATTTTGTATCGCATCTGGCCCTGCTCCTAAAACGTTTGCCCATGTCTGGCTTACAGGAAGCCTCAACATCTGGCTACAGTACAGGGTGTTGCGTGTATGCAAATATTTAGATTCATTTCTATATTCACTTCCTTTTTCTTTTATGTTTTAGGTTAATTTAATATTTTCTTTTGCAAGAGCACTTACCAATATTAATTTGCACCTTTCACCATTGCAATTAGTTTTCGATGTGTGACATCTTTCCGCTCGGTTGCTGGATAGTTTTGTGGGAGTGATTTTGAAAATTGGGGACGGAAGTGGATCGGAACGATCGAGCTGGCAGTGGTGGATCGAACGGAAGTATGCATTGCCCGCTCGATTGAGAGAATGGAAGTGTACTAGCTGGCAGTGGTGGAAAACGGAAGTATGCACTGCCCGTTCGATCGATCGAACGCATGTGTACTAGCTGGCAGTGGTGGAAAACGGAAGTATGCACCGCCCGCTCGATCGATTGAATGGAAGTGTGCCCTAGCTGGCAGTGGTGGATCGAACGGAAGTATAAGACGCACTGCCAACTCGATCGATCGATCCAGCTGGCACTGGTAAGAGAAACAATGAGCGCACGGTGACGAAAATTGATACTATGACGTACTCTCGGCCATGTGGAATGTATATGATATACTGAACGGAAAACGCTCATGCGAACTCTGGTATCAAGTGATTGAAACAAATGACATGGTACATGTTCGAAGTCTTCGTATCAGCATCTAAATGGTAAAATGCCTTAATATCAAACATTGTAAGTAGTCGGCATTGCCGGTATTATGTTTCTTCACAATGACTATTCAAATATTAACCCACATAACGGTAATGCTCCGTAGCGTAGCGGTCAGCATGGTTAGCTGCCACCCCGGAGGTCCTGGGTTCGATTCCCGGCTCTGCCAAGAAATTTGAAAAGTGGTATGAGGACTGGAACGGGGTCTACTCAGCCTCGGGTGGTCCAAATGAGTAGATGGGTTTCGATTCCCACCTCAGCCATCCTCGAAGTGGTTTTCCGTGGTTTCCCACTTCGTCTTCGGGCAAATGCCGGGATGGTACTGCCATTCTATCAATTGAATTATTCTGGGACAAAATGAGAGTATTTTCCGTCCCCATGATAAAATTTAACAAGAAAATATAGATTCTGGAAGTGTGACACAGGAGTGTAGTGTTACAAGCTCGAGGCCGTGGGAGAGCCCGATCACGTGACATATTTCACAATAGGCTATACGCTTCTAGAAGGCTGAAATTGGCATAGCAACAGTGAGTTTGGAAATTAATATTATAAATATTGTTATAAATTATGCTATTGGATCCCAGCCCAGAGCCAATGAGAAGAGGTTTTATTGAAGACGGGATCAACTTCAACTACATAATTTGGTGAAATTATGCATTTAGGCCCTTAGGAAAAGATTTTCTTATTTGGTAATGAAGAAAATAGAAAAAGAAATTATGTCTGATACTTTAAAAAGCGCAGATCGATTAATCTACGCAGTAATAAGCATTAGTAATCTACGCGCTAAAATTATGGTGGGAGATTGATATGGCCGCCAAAATTTCGACTTGGAGGGGGAGATCCAAGCATCGAGGTTCTTATTCCAGCAGTCTTTGAAGAGTGAGGAAGTGATTTTACTAGGTTAACGGAGATCCTAAAGTTTTGACCGAGTGCGACGACTGTCGACTTGTGGAGACGCTAGGATAGCTAGGTAGAACGTTGGAGATTACCGCACTTCCATTTTAAGTGAAGTTGTGAGGAACATTGAAATTAGTATATCTCTTATATAATTGAGATTTTAGTTTAACTAAGTGAATATAAATAAAGAACAGTACTACATTCTGCTGAAAGTCGAGCGTTCTAAAATTTACCGCTTCGACGATATAAGCCTGTTAAGACAGATTTTCAAATGTGTTGGAAATAAAGCTGAATATCGTTTTAGATTGCAACGTGAAGTTGGCGAACACAGTTCAAGTGAACAGTAGCGAAGAACTTTTAACATTGGCGCAGCAAATAAACATTATCATAATGACTATCATTATTCTTCAAGTGGTTTCATTCAACATAATTAACACTGTTGATATGATGAACTAAATAGTCATGCGCCAGAGACATATTCGATAACAGAAGTTAAGATACAACGATGGAACTTCGTTAGACGACGTATTCTTGAAGACAGACGTAGTGTACGGTCCATCTTGTACATTTTCGTCAGTCTACGAACACTAATGTAACATCAATTAGCAATAGAAATATTTCATTCACCATCTACCGGTATATGAATATTTCTATAAATTATTTTCCGATGATGAGGCTGATACATATTTGCGACGGTGAATGAAGATTCTACAGAAGAGATTTGCCAAGATGCTAGGGGTAGCCCAGCAACAACAGAAGAATTTGCCAGAAGGATGTCGTTCGAGCCCAGGCAAATGTTGGTGAATTCCGGAGAGGGAACGTTTTTTCCTATCTCTGAGGTCGCAGATCTGAGGTTCGAATGCAGATCCATCTCAGTATCTTGAACTGAGGAAACATCTAAAGTATTGTGTGAATACTTACATAGATCTTCAAGTTTTCGTCCAAAAGGAAGCTTGTAGTTTAACGTGACCGTTAATCTAGAGTACATGAGCCACGGGACCTCCTTTTTACGTGGAATCCGAACCACAGGACATGGCATTTCACTTCGAAAATCTCACATGCATTGACAGGGAATCGAACCCGGACCGCTTTGGTGAGAGGCATACAGCTAGGCCGCTGAGCCACCACGCCCCCAGTTTTCGTCCAAATAAGGTAGCTGTGTCTCTTATTTTTAGTATAGAGCTAGATTAGTGACACCCTGAGCCAACGATCTTACTCCATATTTTCACATTTCATGTATTTCAGTGTTCTCATGTATTTAACACTTCAAAATGTGTCCAAAAATTTTTTATGCTTCAAGATTATTTAGGAGATGATTGCCTTTCATCTATTTTTAATTTTTTTTTTACCGATCAGTTGTTGAACTGAGATTAAAAATTTTGTTTGAGGAATCATATCGCCTCATAGAAGACTAGTCGTTTCGACTCTCGAATTTCAATAATTTGATTTAAACCAAGTATCCTGACATTGTGTCATAGCTTCAAATTAAATTCTATTAAATTTAATTTGAGCACTTTAATGTAACAACATCAAACTTCAAGAACAGAAGGAACATCGAATGATATTGATATATCATTATTGTACATAAACTTTCGACGAGCTAGGAAATTATAGTCGTTTGATAAGACCGTAGTCTTAATCCCTATAAACATTCTTTGTTTAGAGTGGAAAAGCATTACGACGTTGACAAACCTTTTTATTATTTGTGAAGCTGAGAGCTTTGTTCATTTAATATGTTAGAGGAAATATCTTTTGATAGAAGATTGTTCAAATCTTTGGCTAGGAATTCAAAGCTAGTTTATCCCGGTCAAGATTGAATTCTATTTGACACTATAAATAACATGTGTGTTATTTTACACTATTTGTGTAATATCACGTCATTATGTAGACCTGATATTACAATGATATACAATTTAAAGCTTGATAAGTGAAGTGAGACAGGAGTATTATTTTTATTACATGTATTTGCGACAGACGAGTTAACAGTTAATTATCTTTTTGTGGAGTAAACTTTAGGAGGTCAATCACGACAGTCTAATATCGTTCATTATGATTGCAAGTTTCGTTTGAAGAACTTAAGTATGTATAATTGTAGATCAGTAGTCATGTGAAACGATACTGAGGGTAATGCCATTATTTGAGAAAAGTTCCTACAGAAGAAATATTAATAACATTTAATCCGTTTTGGTTATTGTTTAACATAGTGGATGATAATTTTTTATGCCATATATATTGTTATATGAGGATTTGTAGAGCTACGGAGTGCTCATGAGAAGGAAGTTCCGCATTTTTAACGAAGTCGAAGTATTATTGTTCTATTATAAGAGAAGGCATGGATCATGATAAGAGTCATTGTATACAAGTAGTCCAGTTCATGTGAAGTAACGTTTTAGCTGTGTTGGGTTTAAGTGAAAATACAATTAGTGAACGATTGTCTACTCATGTCAATGATACCATTATTATATTTTATTAAACCTGAAGTTATGTAATTACGTACAGTTAACCTTTATCAATCGACTGTATTAGACCGACAATGTAATGAAACCTATATAAAACGATGTGTGAGCAGTATATGGAAACTACGGAGTGTTAGAAAATCATTACTTGGAAAAACAGTGTAAATAATTAATTGAGAGTTGTATTGTAACCGAGAATCCAGAATCTCGAAAGTAACGTGTTAGCAACGTTAAATAGTGTCAATTATTATGAACAAATTACATGTAAATATTTTTCGGAAATGATTTAATTAGTTAAATAATTTTGGTAGGATTTATTAATCGAATGTTTTGGAATAGCGTGTGTTTTGTGAGCGGATGATTTTGTATGAATGATTGCCCACTGTTAACAGTAATTGTTGAACCGAATTGGTCTAGAACAATTTCGGGGTGCGAATGAAAGATTGTATGAAAATTCCAGAATGATTGTTAAAAGAACATAGAAGTTATGAGCATTTTTGTAAGATCTGAATGTTAATTTTACGTGTATTTAAACGCACACAAGGCAGTCTCAATGTAGGCCAGACAGAATGATTCACCGTTAGGAGTGGAGGACTTGGTGTGACATAATGTGAACAGTTGGAGACTCACAGCCTTCTATAAAATGTAAATAGTTCCGAGCTCAACGCTGTGCTATCGCTCATTCATGGAACAAGCCAGTGCACGTGCGTTTTCAGACGAGTGCCAATGAAGGTAACCTGTTCTCGGGAATGCCACGAATGTAAGAGCATCCCTTAAACGTTTTTCCTTTTTACGTAGTATAGGCCTAAACCTGCCAAGGCTTTCATGCTTATATTTTTGCACAGCAATCTATTAAGATGTGTAGTAGAAAAGAAGTGTGAATGATTGTATGGTTTTATTTTCTTTTGTTGTTAGGTTAGTTAATTGTTATTTTGTTTATATTAGGTTAGTTTACTATTGTTAATAAATTTATTCAGTTCGTTATCTGTCGGTGTTGACGTGTGATTCATTTTAAATATAAGGATTAGAGTATTGTGGATGTATTGTAGGCGAAGCTGAGTTCCCAGTCCCCGAGAACGTAAGTAAAGGCAAGTGTGCCCCGTGTAGTTTGTTGTTTATCCACAATATTCTTGTAACTGCTGTATGTAAATCCCTAAAGACCATGTTGGAGCGATTTCTAATGTAGTAATTGGCCGGTGCTGTTAGAAATAGGCGTTCCAGCTGGGGCAATGGATATTCCAACAGGCTACTTTCCGGATTTATGGGTACAGTACCTACTGTAAGCCCACGGCCGCCTCCTTCCCTCTTCCTCGCCTAACCGTCCCACTCTTCCAACCCTTCCCATCCCTCATGAGGCCCCTGTTCGCTTTGCAGGTGAGGCCGCCTGGGCGAAATGCTGATCACAATGTAATATAATCGTTGTGGTTATACGAGAATTGAGCAAGCCTTCATGAACTATTACTCAATACATTCTCTTTACTCACAAGAGGGCCTATTCATAAGGCATTTTAAACTCAATTTCACGCAGGAACATTATCGAAACAAGCAAAATATAAATGAAACTTAATTCCGTAATGCAGTATTATTGGAACGTGGAATAAGTCACCATCTTGTGCATTATATTCGCGTAGTCGAAATAGGCGTGGGGTTAGTGCGTACGACTGTGAATCTAGAGATCTTGGATTCGAATCCTGGGCGGGGTAGATACTTTTGCTACCAGATTATCATTTTAAACGATATTTATCATATCAATATGACTCATTTTAACAGAATCCATATGAAATTACATGTTGGTCTGTGAATCAAGAGGACCTGCTTATAAGGAATTGAAGGTTATGAGCGGTGTCGCGACTATTAATCTAGTTGATCCATATCGTATTCTTTATTTAGGCTCGTGCTGGTAACAAAGCCACTCCGTACAGGCCATGGAGGCCCTGGGAGTAGTGGAAGGTAGAGGCTTCCACTTTTCGTGACATCGACACTAGATGGGATGGAGTTGTTAGCTCCACGCCCGGCCGTCTTTGCTCCCAGGAATTACCCTGGTACTCATTTCCGATGTAGGCTGAGTGAACCCCAGGGCTATTTGCGTTTCTGAAAGTGGTAGTTTTGTTTCTAAAATCCACTGCCTGGGTGGGAATCGAACCCACTCCCTTTCAGTTAGAAGCTCAGCGCCTCTACCGACTGAGCCACGCAGCCCCAGGCTAGTGCTGGTGGAAGCTACAAATCATCTAATAAAATGAGTTCCGTATTATAAACTACAATATCTGTAAAACACTCCCTTTTACAATAGATAAATATTTGTGCCAATAATAGTATAAATGTCGCCTCCGTAGCGTAGCGGTCAGCATGGTTAGCTGCCGCCCCGGAGGTCCTGGGTTCGATTCCAGGCTCTGCCACGAAATTTGAAAAGTGATATGAGGACTGGAACGGGGTCTACACAGCCTCGGGTGTTCCAAATGAGTAGAGGGGGTTCGATTCCCACCTCAGCCATCCTCGAAGTGGTTTTCCATGGTTTTCCACTTCGTCTTCGGGCAAATGCCGGGATGTTACCTTCTTCAAGGCACGGCCGCCTCCTTCACTCTTCCTTGCCTATCCATCCTGACCATCCATTACCTTCCCTCATGAGGCCCCTCTTCGCTTTGCAGGTGAGGCCGCCTGGGCGAGGTGCCAATCACACCTCATCAGTTGTATCCACTCCGATTAGATGTTCCCAGCTCTAGGGCACTGCCCGTAGAGGCGGTAGTGGTGAGTTCCCTCGCTGAGTCCGTGGGTTCCACCAACCTGGAGGGTAAACGACTAAGAAAAGAAAGAAGAATAGTATAAAATACCGGTGTATCAACAATTTCACGTGAGGTTTATTTTATGTCAGATGTTACACATCATATGCGACTACTGTAAGGCTCGTAATTTTTTTTATTAATTTCTTCATCTGAAGTGCTCTTGTTCTTTAAATTATTTACTTTATGATACATTTTATCTGATGGCCTGGGCAAAAGAACTAATTGTTTGTGATGACTGGCCTTGACCAACCACCCTTACAATACAGTTTAATATTGTCTTTATCTCATTAGTATTTGATACGTTGTATTTTTAGTCTATTTACATTCATGAAAAATTAGGCTTATGAGTTCACCTTTTGTCCGTGTGTGTATCACTAATAAAATACAAACGGCTGGAGCGATTTCAATGAAACTCGGTAAGGTCATGCTACTACATAGGCCGACCACGATTGTGCCCTTCACATGTTATTACCTCGCATAAATCCAACATGGCGGCTGTGCGAAATACTGTACTTCACCAGCATTCTATATATCCGAAACTATTACTGATATCACCCTGAAATTTTGTACGGCGATAAAGGGCACTAATAGAAGTTCACCTATGTAACTTTCAAAAACCTGTTATGTACATAAACAACATGGTGCTCAAGCTACGTTGAAACATTTGAATAGACTATTCTTGCGATTTAACCATCCGAACTCAATGAAACTTGGTACAGAAAAGGTTTATACACATTTCAAGCACTGACATCTAATCTAATTTAGTTCAACTGTTTACATAACATCTAGATGGCGGCTGTGCGAAAATTTAAAATTAAGTTTCTATTTCTTGAGTCCTAATCATGCGATCGAAGTCAGCGTTTGAATAATGAACCTACGCAATAATCGTCATCTAATAGTACATAACTCTATGCCCTACATGTATTAAAATCCAACATGGCAACCATCCGAAATATTTAGACGGTTATCAACATCTACTGATCTATGACAGCAATCAACCTGAAATTTTGTATGTTGATAGAGCCTATAAACATAAGTTCACCTATGGGACTTTCAGGTGAGCTCAAATCCAACTTGGCGGTGACGCGAAATGGACATTTCACGTGATTTAACCATCCGAGTGCAGTGAAACTTGATACAGTAATGCTTAAACAAATTGTAATCCACTGGCATCAAATTTATTGCATTTCAATTGTATTCATAACCACAAGATGGCGGCTGTGCGAAATTTTAAAATCTTGTTTTTATTTCTTGTGTCCTAATCAGCGATTGAAGATTGAATAACACACCTACACAATAATCTTCATGTGATAGTACATACATCTACAGTCCAGCTCTGACATTTCTCATGAGGGAGGGAGACAGCGTTGCCGGTTCTGTACCACGTGTACTACATAAAATATTTCACATATTTTAAATGAATTCTGACGAACTGCTGACCATATTACTAAAGTAATATGCTTACACACAGTTAACCGGTAAGTGTGCACACACAAGACAATAAAACAACAAACCTGCATTAGCACAAAGAGAGCCTTGGCAGCATCGAGCTAAATTTAAATACCGGCTTTACGGGAAACCCGCTGATTGGTCCAGGTGACAACATTCTTCATGGCAGTAAGTGACTTCGCCAACATAGGCGGAATTCCAATGCGATCGAAGAATTTAGGTTTTGTATTCGCCTGTTCGCCATCTCTTGATGAATACAGTACATTTGCATTTGTCAGTTGGCACAGGCTAGAGTAAAAGGTGGCTTTTCACCGTTGTCTCAGTCTCACTCATGGCTGTGATTATATGGAAGCTACTGAGGTATGGGTGGTGCTTAGTAATGACATTCAGGGCACAGTCAGTGTCTGTTGGCACAGGCTAGAGTAAAAGGTGGCTTTTCACCGCTGTCTCAGTCTCACTCATGGCTGTGATTATATGGAAGCTACTGTGGTATGGGTGGTGCTTAGTAATGGCATTTGGGGCACAGTCAGTGCCTGTGAATGCTGTGAAAGGTTCAACTCATAGGGTTAGGACTACTGTTCTGACTCAGTGAGGAAAGCAATGGCAAACTACCTCACTCCTCTTCTTGCCTAGAACGCCTCAAAATAGCGTTGCCTTGGGTTTTTGTGGGTATCTACTCACATAACGTAACGGCGGTACTTTTTGAGGATCCAACCAGCCTTCGGGCTGACTACCTAACAGACAGACAACCGCAAAATGTCGGAATAACAAAATAATGCATAACATTGCAACTGGGGTGTGGGTCTTCCACGTTACATAGTGAAGACGCTAGAGAAGTATTACAATGATGCCAAGTTTCAAGATTCTACTAACAGCTTCTCACTGCCGTAAGTTGGCTATATTGTTCTCTTGACCCCTCTTCTCCCACCATCACCAAACGTAGGAGCTGGACACTCAGCGGCTGTACTGTAAATACACTGGTCAAAAGAATTAGGGGATCAGTTGAGATATCTAGATTCTGACGTATTGTCATCGGCAGAATGACCTAAAATGGATCGACGTCTTTCTGTCGGTTCTACGGAGTGGAGACAACAATATTACGGCAACCGAGATAGTGGTAATAACAGAAAGTTGCTGCAGAGGGGATTGGTGTCACAGATTACCTACTACTACAGATGGCCAACAGCCTTGCTAATTCTTGGTACCTAAGACTTCAGCGCTGTCTGGTGGTTGACTGATGTACTAGCAACATGTCGACCGGTAGCGCCACCTAAGAGCAGATCTCGTAAACACTAACCCTCCCGCCCCCTCCCCACCACCCTGCCCCTTCCCCTCGTTCCGCTAAATATTCCCGTCCTAAATGCTCTGCCCACTTCAATGTTCCGAAAATCACAATCTCCCAATACTTATGGCACGTTTTTAAGTGTGGAGATAATAATATGATCTACAAGAAATAAATCACATTCAAAATACCAATAACAGAAAAAATTAATAAAAATAATAATTAAGTGCGAAATTGTGAATTCCAGAACTTTGAAATGAACAATCACAGCATTTAGAACATAACCTCATCACTAATATACATGTTTAAATTTCTTTCAGTTGCAATTGGAGCATATTGCATTGGTGACAAAAATTATGCTACTACAAGGCCTGCAGCATATTATTACTCAGCTTAAAAAATGGCCCAATTAGGCCTATAACCAATTAGTTATTAGAAAAAACTACAAAGGAAAAGTACTGGAAAGGGAGAAAATTCATATTTTAAAATGCTTGATGCTGTTAGCAATAACAGTAAAATTTTAAGAGAGAATGCTAAGGAATCCGGTGGTGTAACCAGATCCTCATCACACTAAAATTGTTAGTGTAATTAGTGCCAAATACATTAGGGGACAGAAAAAGAATTGGATATCACAAAATTTCTATACAGTAGTTCATTTCATATGCCCTTTAAAATATGTCCAGTTAAAAATTTTGAAGGGTGAAATGCAGTAAGTAGGCTACATCAAAAATTAACATCACACACTAATACAGTACATTCCATGGCGTGCTGTTAAGGGGAAAGGAGAAGTAGGACTATCAATGAAAAACAAGAAAAACACTCAATACTGCTAGAATTCATCATGTTTTAATTAAAAAGTTGTCAATGAAGAGAAGATAACAGCAAGAGCCAAGATCAAACTTAGCAAAAATACAGTAATCAAATCTGGTCCTCCTAAAAGTATGTGTTGAGGCATGTTCCTTTCTTCTTTCTTGCCAAAGTATAACAGTAGGGACCAGCACATAATAATGGACCTAGTTCCTCCTTGATGTAATGGCTGACACCGATGAACCGCAAATTCCTACAACACATACCAGTGTGTATGTTGAAACAGTAAACTTAATAAATGTGTAACTTAATGATTGAAACGGGGAACTTGAATTTGCTGACATGTGTATGTTTGCACCTACTGTAAGTTAACTACATTTTAAAAGAATCATTGTGTTTTTGATATTAATTCATTTAGGGCGTTCGATAACATATTCATTTAGCCCCATGTATTTGGAAGTGTGTATGATTTGTCGATGATGATATTTGTTGTTTTAACGAGCCTAACATCTTGGTTATCGGCCCCTAATGGTTTGGGTGATCGTGAAGATGAAAATCAAATGTAAACTATAACTGAAACTAACTACAAACTTATATAGGCTACTAGAAGAAGAAATGGAAAACAAAAGGAGAATAAGGCAAACAAAGGACAGGAGGAAAAGAAATGCCCTCAAACCCTCGAAGAATTAGGATCGAGGGACTTGGAAGGAAGGAGAGCCACGAAAGGCCCCAGAGGCAATGGAAAAAAGGGGAAAAACCGGACCCTGCTCAGGAATCCCTCGGGGTCGCCACCTCCCGAACTCACCAGCCGTGAGCCCCTGAGGGTGTAGCAATTTCCAGGGCGCACCAAAGGTGGTGGGGCTACATACTCCCTGCCCCTTGAGGGCCTTGAGCAGAAGGCAGGAGATAACAAGAAAAGAAAAAGAAGGCTGACCCCTCGCAGGAGGAGGGCATCAGAAAAGATGAGACAAGGGCCAATTAAGGCGGGAAAGGAATAGACTCCCTAGGCCTTGGATACCCTAATACCGTCGGGGTCGGAAGAGAACAAGAGTTGACCAAGTGAAGTCGACAGAAAAGAAGACAGAGAGGAGCCCGGCACAAGTAAGTGGAAGCAATGCGGGACTCAGCTGGGGCCCCGTGGTCGCCAACCCACGTCCCACTAGATGTGAGCCCCTGGGGGAGTGTATGATTTGTATGATAATCTGTGTTGTTGTGGTATCTGTAGTAGTGTGTATACTTCCTGTAATTCAGGTGAGGACTGGAAAGGAGGCAGCCGTAGCCTTAAGTTGGGAACCATCCCAGCGTTAGCCTGAAGTGGAAGTGGGGAAACCTTGGAAAACCACTTCTTGGATGGCCGAGGTGAGAATCGAACCTACCTCTTCTCAGTTCTGCCTCACAAAGATGAGTGTGCGCCGTTCCAACAGTCAGACCAGAATTAAATTACTTAATCAAGCTTGGAAACTAGCCCAGGACCTCAGGAGTGGCAGCAACCACACCACAAGGTGGTCTTGTTACAGAATCAATTGAAAAAAACCCTCCATGTAAGCTTAGACATAGGCATCCTACGTGTTGAAAAATATTGTAAATAACGTGTGGGAATAAAATACTACCTATAGGTATATCAACCATTATATTGGCATACAATAAATCAATTATATTTGTCTTGTATCTATCTCACTGTTACAGAATATCATCGACAGAACCTAACACTTATTAACTTACCAAGAGTATAAAATAAAAATTGGCAGGTAAGGGTGGTGTTATCGGGCCAATGGATCCATGGTTTTATTGGATTTTCACGTTGGACTTAGTTCCACAGGACAAGAACACAATGTATATAGTTACACATTGGTAAGACTATAATATGATCCTAGGCCATTAAACCTATTAGATCATGGGGGTGAATGTTAAGTTTTAATAACCTGTAATTACAGTCCTACATCAGTATTGCCATTACTACCAATTCGACCAACTGAACACCCAGCCCAAACAATGCATTCCTACCATAACATAAACCGTACAGCTTATTTTCCTGTGTATCTACAAAAATAAATACAAAGTGCCCATAGCATGAATATGCAAGGAAACACATCTACACATTTGTTTGTTCTTGGCTTATTAGAGGAGGACAGGTGCATTTGAATGGTATTTGGGTCGCAGAACATTACACGAGTCGACTACTTTAGCACCATGACTTAGCAAAAGTATATTCACGTTGGACTTCGTTCCACAGGGAAAGAACACATTAACTTAATGTATATAGTTACACATTGGTAAGACTATATGATCCTAGGCCATTAAACCTATTAGACCATGGGGGTGAATGTTAAGTTTTAATAACCTGTAATTACAGTCCTACATCAGTATTGCCATTACTACCAATTCGACCAACTGAACACCCAGCCCAAACACTGCATTCCTACCATAACATAAACCGTACAGCTTATTTTCCTGTGTATCTACAAAAATAAATACAAAGTGCCCATAGCATGAATATGCAAGGAAACACATCTACACATTTGTTTGTTCTTGGCTTATTAGAGGAGGACAGGTGCATTTGAATGGTATTGGGGTCGCAGAACATTACAGTTCTACATCAGTAATGGCATTACTACCTATTCTACCAATTGAATAGGTACTTGCCACAGCACCAGTAGCTAACATGTACAAGAACTGATCTTTTTTGAATACGGTACTGTGCCCAACTCTAGGAATGGGTATTCCAAGATTCAGACACCTAGATATCAAGGAAAAGGCTACAGCCGCTTTTGAAAGTTGAGATATTTGAATATCGCGCTCCATTGCTTCTCGAAGCAATTGGAAAGAATATACCGATACTTGCTTGTCAAGTGACATAGCGAGTAATAGCAGAGGTCGAGGCTATTTATTGATTAAATAGTTAACCATGGAGTAGAGACTTGAGACTGGGATCAGATTACTGGCACGGCCAAATGAAAGAGAATGCACTTAGTATCAAGTAAATCGGACCAGGGATACCAGAGATATGAGGATTTCTAGATTTCAGCGTGATGACGCGTGACCCTGGCAGTTTTGAATAAAAGCCGGCTGGCCGAAGCATCGATAGCTCATTCCAACACAAGCACTTGCCGAGCAAGTTGCTGCTACGCTGAGCCAAGGCACATGGTTGCCGGATCTACGCAGAAGTAATTTTCAAAGTTGTGATAGTCACAAAAGTGCTGCACTACGAAGTGGAACTTAGTAAGTTTCCGGCGAGGAGAATCACTGAGGTGATTGAATTATTTTTCTACAGACATTAGTGGAAATATTTATATTTCTACATGGACATATGCTAGACTTTGTCTAGAATTAGTACTTTGTCACAGTCCAGTAATAACCTAATACTTGGATGTTTAAGTCCATTTCAGTCAGTTTTCATGTTGGTAACTTGTTAACCACTTCGATCTATCAGTACACTGAAGACCAGTCGATCACGGTGGTGTTCATTAGTCTACGCAGGGAAACTACAAGTTGCTTAGCGCATGGTAGATGGTGTTAAACCATGCCCAGGGAACGATCTTCAGAACAGCCGTTGATTGGTTCGACTGGGTCTTCTTGTATTGAAAAGATTACCGTGAGTTACGTTACAACTGACATATCTAAGAATAGATCACTTAGATCTGACCCCATTTAAACAAACTGTTATGGCTTTGATAGAAGCCCATATTAAAATGGAACAACAGTTAATTCAAACGTCAAGAGATACTACCACTATGTCTTACTAGACGGATTGTGGGTATATAATGGCGGCCGATACAAGGATTATACGTGCTTGTCCGATAGGGCATGTCTATGGATAGATCTGGTACAGACCAGGTTTACTACGCTTCAAGACCATCAAGAAATGTAAGCCACATTTGAATTATATTATGCCTAGCTAATTGGAACAAACTATTTTTCTGCAGATGACCAACACATTTATTTTTCTTCGTATGATTTACGCAAGACTTGTTAGAGTTATTCTGAGCATTTTCAGCACTCAGAACAGTTTAGGATCGATGACCGAGCATTTCGAGCATTTATTTGAATATTTCATATTTTTGGGAAATCACGGTAATCAGCCGATGTAACTGTAAAAGTTAAATTATTTTTGTTGAGGAATGGATATTTTTTCCATATTCGAAGGTTCGAACAAGTGGATTCTCACATAATGAGATGATAATTAAACATATTTAAACTAATACAAATAATAATAATAATAATCCACTAATAATAGTAATAATTTTCATAATTTTTCTAAATAATTTTTGGATATTATATTTTATAATAATCATATGTATTGAGAGAGAGCCTATGAAGTAGTTTAATCATTTCTAGTTTGGAACAGGAGATTTTCCGAAGGAGAGTGGTTAGCGCAAGCCCGCATTCAACCAACATTTCAGTTCTGGTTGAACAGTTGATATTTGTAATGAGCAAAGTATATTTTTCAGATAACACGGAGAGGCATGAAACGGGAAGCAATTGATATTTGTATCAAATAGGATATTCTTGTATTTATATAAAATCATGACGTAAATACACTCGAAAGTGAAATAAAGATTTTCATAAGTATGGTAAATTCACGGGTTGAACTGAATGGTAAAATAAAATAAACTTGTAAGTTTATTAATCTTCCAGTGTTGATAACAAGCAGAGGCTTGATTTATTGTATAAATTTTGGGAAGAAGATTTATGTGTGTGGAGTAGTTGAAATGCCATTCCCAGGTGCGCATGTTTAAGTCGCAGGAATGAAGATGTTTTTTTCGAGCATCAATCAAATAGCAGGTTCGATGGCTCAGGTGTATAGAAGGAGTATTGGAACTACACATTTCGTCGTATGAATGACCCGAAGGTTATTTCTTAGAAACCATCAGTTCTTATTTCAACCTTGTTTACGAATTCCATTTAGACTTTGATTTCGCTAGAACCCGGATTTGTCATGATAGTAGTTTATTCTTCTTCAGAGGAAGACCTTTGCCGTTGTTGTTGTAATATTGTGTTCTTACACAAATAATAGAATGGGCCACTGCCAATTAAAAATAATTCTTTAACCACGAATAATTTGAAGGATATTTTCAATCCTAGTGCCATGAACTAAATGAATTTATTATGAAGCTACAAATTCTTATTTCCGCATTCTGTCGAAGAATTGCAAGTTGTGAAAATTACTAAAAATGGCGATGAATATAAATATTTTTTATAATAATGATTCCAAGTGGAAAATTGAATAGTTGAATGGTCCAACAATTTATTGATCAAGTTAATGATTCAGAAATCATGTATTTTGTTAGAAACTTGAATTTCATAATCGAGTCACTTCTCGAATGTTAAATGTCAGAAGAACAATTAATTGTTGTTGTGCTTCGCACAGTTCTTCGATGCTCTGCTCAAGGTCAAATACTTTTCAGATGTTATTAATATGTGTAAATAATGTGTGTTGATTCATGATAATAATATTTTTCAACAATATATTTTTGAAACTGGAAAAATAAGTGAAAGTTAAAAATTCTATGAACATTTATTCTACGAGTGTTAATATTATGTAAATTCAAACAATGATCTACGATATTTCCAGTAGAGACAATTAAATTTGAAGTGGAATTAATCATAAATAATTTTGGAACACAGTCTACAGGACTGACAATCAGACTTGTGTTTCCAAAAAATGATTGTCAAATGTGTTTGGAAAATTTCTGTATATTATGTAAATAGGAGTGTGGGTCGCCACACGTGAGTGATGCTGTTTTGAGCATCTTTGCAGTCAATTTTAACTTCAAAATAAACTGAGATAATTTTACTTGATGTGTTACGCCCAATTGAATCTCCTTCTATCCTTATTGTTGCATTGAACCAAAAATCAGTAAAGCATTTTTTTCATTTGATGTCGTTTTTGCGATTAGCTTTAACCCATCTGGCGCTCCGGGATATTTTGACTCTCGTGCTGACTGATTATTGGTAAAATGCATATGTGGTCGTGCACTTCGGTCTAAACGGGCACAGTACCAATAATAATTTGAAATTCAAGGAAGGGGAAAATATTAAAGCTTCGACACGTTGTCAAGAATCATGACATTTTTAATCTACCGCAATGTAAAATGAATTATTAACACACCTCAAGAACTTGAGTACACATATGCAATAGGCTCATGGTACTGGACGAATCTCTGCAAGATGTAATCAAGTTGAAAATATTACGGAAACATAGACTCTTACCTGGTCATTTCTAAGGAGAGTAGGCCTAATTGCCACATTCCTCTGCTATTTCGAGAACAGCAAATTACGATTTGTTTGTTCCCAGAATTTGGTAGGCCTACCTGTGGGATAAATAATAGTGAAAGTTAATTAATATGTCAAGTGGAATGTCACCTGTATAATATAAATAAATAATATAAATTCAAAACTAAGCTACGGTATATTTTGCACACGCAGAAACACGTTTTTACTTAAATTCTTAAAATAAGCATACTTACTTGGCGTAGCAGAAGAAGAACTGTTCACTTCTCATCACCACGAAGACAATTTGATATAAGAAAGATGAGATAGAACACAACATTAGCTTATTTAGCTTATTTGTATACGGCCAATATTATTACATACAACACATAAACAGAGCCACCATGGCATGGTCAGTGCCGCCAACCCAGTAGAAATATTGTTTATTTAATGATAAGTGCCGTAATTATCGTCTGTGAGCAAGATAATTGCAAGGAAATGCCAATTAGGATTTATGTGTATATTTATTGACTAAATATAGTGATATGTTTGCAATTTAATTACAACGTTGTATCATGCATATGTTGGCAACACGATATACACGATATACAGCCCTCCATACGACTGGCACGCGCTACTACACCGATGGTGCCAAATGATCCCTATCTGGTTGACACCCCCTGGTTGGTGTGCAGGTGTGTTTACTCTACCACACGAATGACACAAGCAGTTGCGTTCAGATGGTGTAGTGAGCAGGTAGTGCAATGCAACAACAACGTGACTTACCCAAAGGTATTGCATGGACTGCCATAGGAAGGTTGGAAGCAGGACAGACACAGAGGGAGGTGCCTGCAGCTATTGGAGTGTCCCAAAATGTAATTTCCAGGACCTGGACGCGATTTCAGACAACAGGAACCGCTAAAAGAAGGCCAGACCAAGGTCGTTCACGGGTAACATCAGCAAGAGATGACCGTTATCTCCGGTTAACAGCCCGTCGAGACAGGAGGCTGAATGAAACTCAGCTACAACGCACCATCCAGGTGGCAACAGGACGCGCAATATCAATACAAACCGTCCGAAATCGATGTCGGGAAAGTGGCCTCTACGCACGGAGGCATATGGTGTGTGTCCCATTAAAACCACACCGCCGTTTAGCTCGCAGAAACTGGGCGGAGGAACATCAGGATTGGCGTCGTAACGAATGGCGCCGGGTTCTGTTCTCAGATGAGTCAGGATTTTGTGTTCAGCCGGACAATCGTCGTTCCCTCATCCGGAGAGAACGTGGAACTCGGAACAATCCCGCTTATGTGCAGGAAACCGCACCATATCATGGTGGTGGACGAATGGTGTGGGCAGGAGTCAGTATTGGCGGACGTACGGACCTCTATTTCGTTCAGAATGGCGCTTTGACTACTCAGAGGTATCGAGACGAGATCCTTCGACCGTTTGTTGTGCCCTACGCTGGTGCCATAGGCGATGGGTTCATTCTGGTGGACGATAACGCACGTCCCCACAGAGTTGCACTGGTGGACAGCATGCTTGACGACGAGGGCATTGAACGAATGGAGTGGCCAGCTTGTTCACCGGACTTAACTCCGATCGAGCATGTCTGGGATGGACTTGGCAGACGCATTGCAGCCACACCAGCATCTCCCACAATGGTTGCCGAGCTGGATATTGCACTCATGGAAGAATGGCCAAATATCCCTCAAGAGCCGATTGATAACCTCATAATGTCCATGCCACGCAGGTGTGCAACTGTCCTGGCCGTCCAAGGTGGTCACACAGCATATTAGAGAGCAACGAGAATGACATTTTCACTATTATGGTAGCCCCATGGTGCCTCGCTCTAAGTAAACGCCATATAAACCTCCAGTAAAGAGTTGAGACAGCACAATATCGTACTGTAGCACATACAAGTTACAATTGTAACCGAACTCTGAATAAAATACGTTACCATATGTATCTTGTGTTTGATATCTCACCTGATCCCCTAATTGTTTTGACCAGTGTACATCTACATACATATAAAAATCCAACATGGCGACCGTCCGAAATATTAAGACTGTTATCTTTATCTACGAATCTATCACAGCAATAAAAATGAAATTTTGTATGTTGATAGAGGCAATTAACATAAGTAGGATAGATGAAAATAGGCTAGTTCTTCACGGAACTACTTGTTATGTTTTAGTCCACTCAGCTCACAACTGAGTAATGTTATATTTCTCTCCCTCCTATTATGAATGACGGCCTGTTTCCCATGTCTTGATGAATGCAGTACATTTGCATTTGTCTGTTGGCACAGGCTAGAGTAAAATGTGGCTTTTCACCGATGTCTCAGTCTCACTCATGACTGTGATTATATGGAAGCTACTGAGGTATGGGTGGTGCTTAGTAATGACATTCAGGGCGCAGTCCGTGCCTGTGGATGCTGTGAAAGGTTCTACTCATAGGGTGAGTACTGCTGTTCTGACTCAGTGAGGAAAGAAATAGCAAACTTTAATACCTCACTCTTCATCTTGTCTAGTTTGACTCAATATAGCGCTGCCTTGGGTTTTTGTGGGTATCTACCCACATAACCTAACGGCGGTACTTTTTGAGGATCCAACCAGCCTTCGGGCTGACTATCCAACAGACATTATGAATGAGCCGCTGTTTGAAAGTTAAAGAATGCATTTAAATTATGTATACTTGTGTATTGAAATATTTCTTGAATAAATGTATTTTTAATCTGAACTCAAATGCATGACAAACACTTGTTGCCATGGTAACCACCAGATAACTCTGTGAGTTGTTTGTCCATGCTAATCATACATAGACCACCAGGCCTTAAACATATCCCTGTTATTAATAATAATACCTTTTCTTGAAGTAAGCTCTTCCCCATCGGCCTCGCACCCTAGGCACAGAGAGCATGTGAACATGAAGGGGTTACGCCGAGTGTAGCGTAGTTTTAACAGACTGTACCGCACATTACCTTCACTTTCTCCTGCAATCACAACTCTTAACTGGCGGTATGTCAACAAGCCAAGGAGGTGCCAACTGATAGTGCTTACAACTCAGCATTCAATCAGCAAACACTGGTATCGTCTCAACAACACTAACCCAGACACGCCAGCTTGGTGATAACAAAACTAATACTGTACACACCCCAATAAAGCAGTATATGCGTATACGTAATAGCCTACGCGTTCTCACTTTACGCATTTTCGCTGTAACACGATTAAAAAAACGCACATAATTATATAAAATGGGGCAGATGACCTCGTAGTTCCGCCCCAAAACCCTTTATAGGTCCTTGGGATACTATCTTCCCACCATGTATTTATAGAACGGTGTTAGGGAGAGAATCTTCCCACCCCTTCCATTTCAAGCAGTTCCAAATGCATCCACAAGCTAGCTGCACAGAAATATTGAAAACCCATTAATTTGATGTATACTGTCATCAGAAACCACAGGTGGGAAGCATATATCCCAGTGGTCTCCACAGTGCACGTGCTCGCCAGTTCGGTTGTGTTGAGTGAAACAAATGCATTGTTTTACAGAAGAAGGTGCTTTTATTGAAGATAAGAGATTTGTAAACGTTGGTAAATAACTGAAATACAATGTTAATAATGGTTTTGGCCACCTGAGTAAATATATTTCAGCTAGAATAGAAATAATTATCCTGCTCACGGTGTTTACCATAGAATAGAAGATTTTAAAAATTAATTTGCTGTGTTTTTCGAAAATACTATTTTGAAATTATTGAATTATATTCGAATATACTAACTTTTAACATTCCAAAATCACTTTTATATTTTTTGTGCAGTTTTCGGCAAAGATAATATAGGTCCCTGACCTTGTGTTGCGTGGGAGTTACTTTTTTATTATAGAGCGTAATGGGTGTTTTGTATATACTATGTCATGTTAAATAATAGTACATTATGCAACGTGCCTATAATGGCTATAATTAAGACACGAGTATATAAAAGGAGCGTATGCGAGTTTTATAATTTCCATACGAGTATCTTAATTACCATTATATGCGAGTTGCATACGACTGTTTATGTTCGACTATAATTATTATAACTATTTTATGTTCGAAGATAAATATTCATAAATATCTGTCGAGATTTCGCCAGTTTTATGTACTGAACAGGGCGCATGAGACGCAGAGAATGCCTTGTATTTGACCATGGCCTTCTCGATTACCCCACTATGACACTAGGCAACGCAGTTTAGAAGGCCTTGGAACTCCACGCAAGCGCGATGCTAACCTTATCTAATTGGTCAAACAACTGTTTCTTGAGCTGTGATTGGTGGGAGAAACTGTTTCATAATGAAAAATACTGTTATAATGACCATCATTATGATACATTTTTCAGACATATAATAGTCAGGGTCGAACTTAAACCCCATAATTGAATGATAAACACAGTATCATAACAATTTGGAGGTGGGAGATTATTACCCCATTGCCCATTTAAGAAAACATACTGTCGGATGTGGGCAGTGGGATAATAATTTCCCACCCCATATTTCATAAAATAGAATCCACACCCATAAAATCGATGCATATTCCTACTCATCTATCACTCATCTACGGGACACCTCCTTTAATGTATCTGACGCCTGGAGAGAACAATGGCATCTGCAATCCTCGTTACCAAATCATAACATCATTAAGAACCCCTGCAAGTGCCCTGATGGATTTTCCCTTCCCAGACGACAGTGGAGGACGCTAAACCGTATTGGGACCGGCCAAGGTAGATGTGGAGCCACTCTCTTCAAATGGGGATGGAAGGCATCACCTCAATGTGACTGCGGAGAAGAGGAACAGACAGTGAACCACATTACATTCGAGTGTCCTTTACGTGCAGACAGAGGCTCTATAGAATACTTATACTGTGTCTCAAGCGAAGCCCTTCTCTGGCTCTCAACTTTTAACATGGAACTTTAGTTATGAACTTGAGATGGTAGTTGTACTGTATATATTGTATTCATCATACGCTAAATAAATAAATCACCCCCAATTATAAATGTGCAAGAAAAAATAATTATACCCCCAGTCTTTTGCCCTATAAAGGGTTAATACAACAATAACTAACTAAATTATATAAAATAAAAAAAGTATACAAGTTAGGTTGCGGATTCACAATCACCCTATGATCGAGTGCGCAGCGCTGCAAGGCGGCGTGTAGTCAGTCTCAAAGAGAGTGCAGTGTTGACTGGCAGCATCTGGTCATTATTAACGAGAGCATTGAGTTAACTAACTGTGCTTTATTGTTTCTAAAAACGTTACGGAGAAAAGAAAATGTGGTCAAAATGCTTCTAAAAACAAAAAGCAAAGGAAATCAATAACACTTGAAGAAAAGCTGGAAGTTATAAAGCGATTTGAACGCAATGAGTGCACTGTGGACATTTTCCGAACTTCAGGAATCTCAGAATCAACTCTGAGAACCATAAGAAGTCAAGCAGAAAATATTAAAGAAAGCTGAAAAAGTGCGACCAGAATGACGTCATCCATAATAAGGGAGCCAGTGATGGAGGAAACGGAACAAATCTTGGCTCAATGGATTGAACATCAAGCTAAACGTACTATCTCGATATCCACCATGGTTATTCAGGCCAAAGCAAAAGCTCTGTTTAAAGAACTGAAAGCATCCTATCCAGCCTCTGAAGTTGCATTTGTTTAAAAACTTATAGGCTTTTTATTAGCCTACTTTTCACATTTTGCAACAAGTAGTTCCGTGAAGAACTAAACAGCCTATTTTCATATATCCTACTTATGTTAATTGCCACTATCAACATACACAATTTCAGTTTGATTGCTGTAATAGATTCGTAGATATTGAGAACCGACTAAATATTTCGGATGGTCGCCATGTTGGATTTTATATATGTAGGTCCTAGAGTTATGTACTGTTACATGCAGATTATTGTGAACGTGTAGTATTCAAATTTCAATCGCATAATTAGGACACAAGAAAAAACAAGGAGATTTTAAAATTTTTCACAGCTGCCATCTTGAGGTTATGGAAACAATTGAAATAAATTAGATGCCAGTGGATTATCATTCGTATAAGGATTTACTGTACCAAGTTTCACTGCACGCGGATGGTTTAGTTGCGAGAAACGTCCATGTGAATATTTATAATTCGCGTCACCGCCATGTTGGATTTGTGATCACCAGGTTATTTAAAGTCCTATAGGTGAACTTAAGTTCATAGCCCCTATGAACATTAAGAAATGCAGTTTGATTGCTAAATTAGATTCGTAGATATTCAGTATCGTCTAAATATTTCGGATGGTCGCCATGTTGGATTGTTAAATGTATAGGCCATAGAGTCATCTACCATTAAAGGAAAATTATTGCGTAGGTTCATTATTCTAACTTTCACTTCGATCGCATGACTACATCACAATAAATAAAATCTTAATTTTAAAATTCGCACTGCCGCCATCTTGAGGTTATGTAAACAATTGAACTAAATTAGATACCAGTGGATTACAATGTGCATAAATATTTCCTGTGCCAGGTTTCAGTGCGCTTGGAACATTAAATCGCGAGAAAGGTCTATTTAAAATTTTCAAATTCGCTTGGCCGCCATGTTCGTTTTGTAGTTAACCGGTTTTTGAAAGTCTTATAGATGGACTTCCAGTAGTGCCCTTTATCTCCGTACAAAATTTCAGGGTTTTACCGCTAATAGTTTCAGAGATATAGAATGCCGGTGAAATATTTCGCACATCCGCCATCTTATGATTTTGTAAACAATTGAACGAAGTTAGATGTCGGTGCATTACAATGTATATAAACATATTCTGTACCAAGTTTCATTGCGTTTGGTTGGTTTAATCGCGAGAAACGTCTATTTAAAAGTCGCAAATTCGCTTGGCCGCCGTGTTGGTTTTGTAGTTACCAGATTTTCAAAAGTCACATACGTGAACTTATAGTAGTTCCCTCTATCACCATAGAAAATGTCAGGATAATATCGGTAATAGTTTCGGAGATATTGAATGCTGGTGAAATATTTCGCACAGCCGCCATGTTGGATTGGTGAGTCGTAACAAAATTTGAAGGGCACGGTCGAGGTCGCCGGGAATAGTGCTATGAACTTTCCGAGTTTCATTGAAATCGCTCCAGCCGTTTAGATTTTATTAGGGGGACACACACACACGAATCACACACACACACACACGCACGCACACACACACGGTCAAAAGGTGATCTCATAAGCCTATTTTTTCAAAATTGAAAATAGGCTAAAAATGAGGAAAAAGTAGATTTATGAGATCGATCCGGGAAAATGTGTCTGTCTGTCTGGCTGTGTGTGTGAGTGTCCCCCTATCAACTCCTAAACGGCTGCAGCAATCAAAACCAAATTTAGTATGAGTAAAGATGTGCACTGGAATATCTCACGTCCATATTTGAAAATGATGTCAGTGCTACCAACTGCTGAAAAAACGCACTTGAAATTTGAGCTCCATGTTGGACATCTCGCAAGGTATGCATGGGAGCTATTCCAAAATTGGTAAACATGCAGATAATAATATTTCAGTTTAATTTCCAGGAGGCCAATAATGACAGTGTTGCCAAAATAATTTTAAGCCTTCTGATAGGTCCAATGTTTAAATGCATATAACATCTACACTATCAATTGGATTTCAACCAAATTTTGTATGTAATATCTGTACATAAACAGATATGATTGAGCGTATTCTTAAGAGCCACCAGGGCTGCCAACTGTTAGTAATTGCTCTCACTATTTTTTTTATCCTAATACCAATATATCAGAAGCCTCCGTGGCTCAGGCGGCAGCACGCCGGCCTCTCACCGCTGGGTCTGTGGTTCAAATCCCGGTCACTCCATGTGAGATCTGTGCTGGACAAAACGGAGGCAGACAGGTTTTTCTCCGGGTACTCCGGTTTTCCCTGTCAAAATTTCATTCCAGCAACACTCTCCACTATCATTTCATTTCATCTGTCATTCATTTAATCATTGCCCCAGAGGAGTGCGTCAGGCTTCGGCAGCCGGCACAGTTCATATCCTCGCCGCTAGATGGGGGCTTCATTCATTCCATTCCTGACCCGGTCGGAGACTGGAAGCAGGCTGTGGATTTTCACCAATATATCAGAAAGTATGCAAGCCAACAGCTTTAAACTATGCACACGTATATTCTGACATTTTAGATTAATTTGGAGTAACTTATATACGTCAGTTCTACCAACATGATTATAAGCCTGCTGATAGTATCAATTTTTAAATACATGTAACTTCTATACTATCAGTTGGATTTCAACCAAATTTCGTATATGCTATGTGTACCATAACAGATATGACTGTAAGTATTGTTAAGAGCAATCAGGGCTGCCAACTGTTAATAAATGCTGTCTATATTGTTTTTACCCTAATATCAATATATCAGAAAGTATGCAAGCCAACAGCTCTATACTTTGCACACGTATAGCACCTGACATTGTAGATTAATTTTGAGTAATTAATACAAGGCAGTGCTACCAACATGATTATTTGCCTGCTGATATGTCCAATTTTAAAATACATGTAACTTCTATACTAACAAATGGATTTCATCCAAAATTGGCACAACAAAATAACAAAATATTTCAGATTATTTCTGACCAGCAAACGCATGGTATTGTTGGCAACATGCTTTTACGCGTGCTGATAGATCCAGTGTCTAACTGCATGTAACGTCCATTGGACTTCAACCTAATTTTGTATTCTGTACCTTAAGAGATGGAACTAAGAATATATTCAGTCACCAGGGCTGCCAACTGTAGTGCTCTATTAGGCTACATTATACCAGGTATATTTTGAACTAATTTGATATTTCGATATTACCAACTTAATTTTGTCATTATTCTAGATAGGTTCATATACTGTAGAATAATCATTGGCATGAAAAGTAGGCTGTATAGTTCTTCACGGAACTTCTTGTTTTTGCATTGAAATAGTCCGTATCTCCTATCTAACCCATATTATAATACAGGGTGATTCTTTTGCTGGGGTGGGACGGGCAACCGGCTGCCGTGCGCGCGCGCCTTCCGCCAGCTAACCGAGCTCGTGCCGCGGGGTTGCGCGAGGTGGAGGCGAGCTAACCACGGTCATTTAAGTCCATTAAGTCACTAAACTTTCATCAACAAGGGTGTGAAATGTCAGCGCACAGATAAGAAGGTAGCATAAACAACAGCAGCAAGATTTAATTAAAGAAGCACAGATGTTATTTTATTTCTTGGGAATCTGGATGACCTCACGTCACCAGTTAAAGGTTAGAACTTACCTTTTCACAGAAGATACTAATAATGTTCTCCTTCAGCTGACAGACAGACATCGTTACATTATGTAGCTACTCCTGCACCCCCCCCCCCCCCCCCCCCCCCCGCGCGTGTCTGCTGCAATTAATCAAAGCACGGACCTAACCCCATTTGTTGTTCAATTGTGGGTTAATTTAACATTCCAAGTGTGCAGATCAATTACCCCTACTCTAGTGAAGCTGGAGAACAATATACGGCAGCAGATATCCTCACAACTGAAGGAAATCACAACGTGTAAACGCTAATTTATTTACACGGTACAACACCTGCCTGTCAGATGAAGGAGAACACTCTCAGCATCTTCTGAGGATAGGTAAGTTCTATAATCATGATTTGCTGGTGAATTTACCATTAATTAATGTACTTTGTTACGGTTTCCACCTGCGCACAATCCGCGGTGTGAGCTCGGTTGGCTGGCGGAAGGTGCGCGCGCCCGGCAGCCGGTTGCCTGTCCCGCTCCAGCAAAAGAATCACCCTGTACAATCACTTTACGCGTTTTCGTATTACGCGATTATTACTCGGAACGAATTCATCGCGTAAATCGAGGGATACCTTAGTTGTTTTGGTCTATGAAGCGACCGCTGCGCTGGTCAGTCATATGGCTCTACAGAACATTGAGGGCTTTGGTCTTCCAAACGATCACTGTTTATATTAGTCATATAACTCTCAGCCATTTCGCATGCAGATTACGGAGTGATGCATGGTCAGCGCGACGTGTATTCTTGGTTTCGTAGTTGGTAGCATGCTGAACTTCTGTGCCCAAGATCGCGGGTTTAAACCCGGCCGAAGTCATCGGATATTTTAAGACCGTTAAAAATCCCTCAGTATGCCTTCCTTCGGAGGGGAAGTAAAGCCGGCCGTCCCAAGTCATAGAATTATGGCATTTTAAAGAACCTTCCACTAATTACACCCGTGTGAATCTAAATTAGGTTAGGTTAAACATTTGGCAAACGCTCTTAGGGTCCGACGTTCGTCGCCAGGAGCCGACTGCGGTGGCGTCTAGTAGCCAAGTTCTGAAGTACTTAGTCGTTGACGGTGCGTTTGGCGGTGAAAGTAGGAACTACTAGAAATGCAATGTCTGCAGTCCTACTTGAATTAATTGGGTTTTTTTAGCGTATGGCTTTTGGTGCCGGGAGTGTCCGAGGACATGTTCGGCTCGCCAGTTTTTGTAGCTGCTTCGAGACGGACACCCAATGGGTGAGCTACAAGTACCGTTGGGGAGGGAAGGAGGGAAGTTGGAATGTAAGGACGAGGAGTTGGAACGTAGTGGCTGTGGCCTATAGTTAGGGACCAACCCCGGCATTTGCCTGGAAGGAAGATGGGAAACCACAGAAGACCATCTTCAAGGTTGCCGGCGGGGGGGATTCGAACCTCCTCGCCTCCCGGATGTGAGCGACTGCCAGCAGTCATGCCGTAACCACCACGGCTAACTCACCCGGTATTAATTGATTTGAATTGAATTGTCTTTCTCGATCAGGGTTGCTGCCTATCTTAAAGAGATTCATAGATGCTGTCTGCTTAGATGTCTGCACGTGCTGCAGTGCACCCCGTTCCCGGCCGATATATCTAACAGGGAGCCTCCTACGAAGAGACAAGCATGCTGATATTATTACACCACGTGTTCTATACAGCAAAAACATCATGTTATCCGTGCTGTAATTCACCAAGATACGTTGTAAAGGCAACACAACCAAGAGAAAGTTCTCTCTTTGTTCTTCATTGAGTTCCTCAGCAATTTGTCATCCTCCCACTTTTCCGTGAGACGTGCTAATAGCGTCTGCTTCTGAAGAAAGGGAAAACTGTCTTATGACTTGCTGCTGTTGCTTACAAAGCGTCCTTCAACTGTGCCGTGTGCGCTTAACTTGTTAACATTTGCTTATCGTTTGATGTGGGATATTTTTAAAAGGGCATCACTCCCATGAAGAATTGTTTTAGGGAAATTAAGAGAAAAAACACTGTTTGTATTGAAAATAAGGAAAAGGTCCTGGTATTTTTGCCGTTTTAATAACATACTGTCCCCGTTTACCCGGATAGTAGGCTGTCAGATATCCGCCCCCTCAATCGGATTGCCAACAATCAATCGCACCGGCTCAGCTACATCAATGAAAATGGCACTGACAGATACTATCGAGATATGAGCACAGAAGTTAACAGGAAATTATTGTGGAACACACCAAAATAGACGGGGGTTCATACTTACCTTTACTTACCTCTTAAAAATTATCTCGGGGATTGAGTTGACAACAGGATCACTAAAGTCTGTTCACACAATAACCTCCACCATGACATTTAAAAATGAACCAGAACGAAGACGAGAACTTTGAACTGTACAAAAGCTTTATTTCAAATAAAGGGTATGATTTTAACAACACAACAAAATACACGTGGCTATCAGTAGCCCATGTCAATCTGACTACGTCCTCCTTCAGGACTTGCAAAGTTATCATACAACATGATATAGAACATATTAGCTCCCACGAGCTCCAAATAACGTAATATTCATAACACAATTGGATTGGAAAGGACGTGAGGACGAGACATATATAGAGCATTTGGTTTCCTTTTAATAAACATGACACTTGTATTTATAGGCGCAAGGCCAGAGTGGACGACCTCACCCGCTGATAACCAGATGTTGGGACAGCTGCGAGCTACCCTCCAACCTGTTGCATACTTGTCAAATGGGCTCCCCTTCTCATGCCACATTACGTAAGAATACAGCTCTCTCTCAAGCTTTAAATGTCCGCAAGACAACTCATATATATATTTACGCAAGTCTTTCAAATACTTTACTCACATCCTACTGGATTATTATGACAATCCTTAAACTTGTTATGTTCTCATCCAAATGTTTAATAAGCTCTTAAATGTTTATAACAAAATCACATAAATTATTTATAACAATTAGAAATTGTTTATAATATTATCGAAGATAATTACAAAAATTTTAAACACGCCTTTAACATCACTTTCGTTCCTCATTATTGTCAAAAATATTTACAGCATTAATTTACAATATTAACATTTAAATTAATTTAAATTATTAATTTAAGAAATACATTAACCACATGTTCATCCGGTTGGTAATTTCATAATCGTGTCCATATAATCGACCAATGAAGGTTAGTTATACATGTTAATGTCACAATCTGTTTTAATAAAGGTTGTAATAATTATTTGTGACGGTAATCTTCATTCAAAATCTTATCTCAAATTCTTTCAAAACTCTTGTTAATTATAACAGTAAATTCACTTGATTAATTTTCAACGAACTATGACAATACACTCCAGCGGAAAATACTTCGCTAACAAAATAATGCATAAACTGCATTAAAAATTAGGCCCAAAATTCATCATATATTAATCTATATGGCATCAAAAACTTCCACAGAACTTACAAAAAACCTCCACTAATAATTCTTTAACATCATTAATTCCTGTGGGAACCTCCTCCATATTCAAGGGCATTATACATCAGCGACTTTCAACACGTGCGCTGCACTAGCGATTATACATTCATAGTTCCACTTAAAAATTCTTATAATCATTAATTGTTTCAAAACTGTTGTCATTTAACCTTCGTGGATTTCATTCATGAATCGAAATGAAGTCAAAATTTGCCAATCACAAACAAATTTAATAGTGAATACGCTTATATACGCCTGTCTGGTCTATCAAAATTTAAGATTAACATCTTCGAAGAATTGTAGTATAAAAATACTATCATCAAATAAAGTGCGACTAAACTGTAAAATAGTCGAATAGAATCCAATTAGACTGGGGAATGCAAACATCGTTATATAAATCTCTAATTGAGAAAAAACTCCTAACAAAAGTTCTTGACTTTAATGCATTCAATATTTCATAATTAAAGTTCATCTTTCACAAAAATGTCTATGATGCAATGGTCGTTCATAACTGACGATAAATGTCTGTGTTGCAATCAATTCAAATAACGACTAGTATTTCCAAGATCGTCGACAACGTAATGGATTTTAACGCTCTAAAATCATTTAAATGTTCTTCCTTCTTGATGATGACAGAAAATTGGTCAAAGTAATTAAACTGGGGTAGAATTACTTTAATAAAGTGACACGCTGTCTGAATTTAAATCTGCCATAAAAATCATTAACTTATAGTCAAATCGAGACTACAAAAAATAAGCAAATTACTGAAAAATCTAAATATCAGTCTCAACTGATCCAAAATCGTTTAACTATGCCCATGACATAACAATGTCTTAATAAATCGTCGAAAAAGGCATAACTCATCAAGATGTACTGAGAATATGAATCTCAACAAGAATAAGGCAAAATACATGAGGACAAAAATATGGGAAAAATAGTTGCTCAAACATTGCTAAGAAACTCAAATACAATAAACGTTCACGACTACCTTATCTGCCGATTGACGTTCCAGAGGAAAATTCCCCAAAGAAGACTGCTGATGGATCCATTTCACCAAGTTAAAGCTGAGCTCCATCCTCGAAATAGGAAATAGCATCCTCGGAGAATCGAACTGCTTCCTTCTCCGGAAATCGCACTGCTCCTTGAAGACGAATGACATCCTTCCGGCAATAATCTTCTTTGTGAGTCGGGATAACCCTGACCTCTCTTGAAAAATCCCTGAAGTTCCAGTAGACAATCGCCATGAAGTTTTTGTAGAAATTTCCGAAGAAATATTCATATACAGTGAGTATGAAATCATTTCCATGGCTGTTCGATAGTATTCAGCCTTTAATCACGAAACATGGGTGTAGATGGTATTCACCACATGTTCGCTTGTGTGGAATAGCAATTAGCGAAGTTCCATGCTGCTATCTTACTCCGTTGAAATATGTCCCAATCGCATTAAGTCCTTTAGCCTTCCATTTTCTCTTCGGTTGTAGTAATAGAAGAACAAACTGCCATATTAAATTGCTCCATTATACTGTAGTGTTGTGTCACAAAAGCAATCTGAAGTCTCCCTATTTCACTAGCCGTGTCAGCCGTGGCGTAAAATCTGGCGATACAAAGTGTTTCTCAGGTGGCGAGATAATCACTTTTGTCAGTCGTGTAAAACTGCCAATATCTTTCAAAATAATTGCTCGAAATTGTTCAGCTTTTCTATATTACTTCATGTAGCACTGCACAATAGAATTAGCTTATAGGCGACCGCTAACTGTTCAAAGCTAATCTTGTAGATGCGTTCTAAGGTGCGTTTTAACTTCACCTAGTTTGACTTGAATCTCGTTTAATGCAGTGGCTTCACCACGCGTTATAAAGACGACTCTTTTCTACTCGTTTCACTCGATGTCTCACCAAAATGACTGTATAAGAAAAGAACTTTCACAATTAGACTTCGATGATCTGAGAATGAGATCTGAGAATGATCGGAGAATGAGACTCCTCTCTTCTGCGCAAGGCCTTTTATGAACTTCCTAAGGGGCGTATCCATCCCTTCCATAGCGTGATACTGCGTCATCGCTAGAAGTTCCAACTTCGTCAATACATGACGGATTTTCAAAATTCAAAAACTGAAAATAAATTTCACCAAAATTCCAAATCAATGCCTCTACTGCAAATGGATTTCCACAATTCTGCATTCCAAAAGTAATAAAAATACCATAGTTTCAGCAATCTCCGTCTTCCTTTAAACTATCGTTCATTGGTTCAAGCCTCCCCTCCAATAGCATAGTTTCTTCCTCAGCAGAATTCCACGTTTCCTGCGACTGCGTCGTACATCTCGGAACATTCTCGAATAAATGCTGACGTCACTGAGAATCTCAGCTCAAGTAGCCTGCTGGCATAACGTTTGCGTCATCCGTGCTTACGTCATGACTACCCACGTCATAACTATGACAGCCATAACTTTCCTTATAATTTCCAAAATAGCCACCGTGGTCTCTATATAATTCAATTACGGGGGCAATACATTTAGACAAATGATCACAATTACATAATTTTTAAAGTGAAGATGTGCAATTTGTAGCAGTTATAATTTTAGAAAAATGTTCATCTTTAAAAATTACTGCAATTATGTAGGGTCCCCATCTTAGCAGACTAAATAGGGGTCCCCATCTTAGCAACCAAAGTAGAGGACTCCATCTTAGCAGACAAAGTAGGGGTCCTCATCTTCGCATACAATGTAGCGGTCCCCATCTTAGCACACAGAGTAGGGGTCCTCATCTTAGCAGACAAAGTAGGGGTCTCCATCTTAGAAGACAAAGTAGGGGTCCTCATCTTAGAAGATAAAGTAGGGGTCCTCATCTTAGCAGACAAAGTAGAGGTCCCAATTTTAGCTGACAATGTAGGGGCCTCCATCTTAGCAGTCAACGTAGGGGCCCCCATCTTAGCGGACAATTATTGGTTTAGGCAAAATCCATTGGTTTGCCGGATGCGATATAGTACCGAATGCGTGGGGTTGGCAATACTGTACATGATGCTAAAAATGGCGGAGTCAGCTGGAATATCCATATATTTAACAAGTAGTTCCGTGAAGAACTAAATAGCCTATTTTCATATATCCTACTTATGCTAAGTGCCTCTACTTACATACAAAATTTCAGTTTGATTGCTGTAATAGATTCGTAGATATTGAGAACCGTCCAAATATTTCGAATGGTCGCCATGTTGGATTTTTATATATGTAGGACATATAGTTATGTACTATTACATGAAGATTATTTCATAGGTTTATTATTCAAACTTCAATCGCATGGTTAGGACACAAGAAATAGAAGCGAGATTTTAAAATTTCGCACAGCCGCCATCATGAGGTCATGAAAACAATTAAAATATATTAGATGTCAGTGGATTAAAATTTGTATAAGCATTTACCGTACCGAGTTTTACTGCGCGCAGATGGTTAAATCGCGAGAAACGTCCATTTAAATTATTGCCCTTCTGAGCTGCTGTTATAAGCTTTTAGAAAGGTTAATCCTTAATAGAATTGGTCCAAATATCCATGAAGTTACACCAATTGAACAAGCAGGTTTCAGGCCTAACAGAAGCTGTACAGATCAAGTACTTAGCTTAGCTACATATATAGGAGCTGGGTTCCAACAACGGCTTAAAACATCTGCGGCTTTCGTTGACCTTACAGCTGCCTACAATACGGTATGGAAAGAAGGGCAATTGTACAAATTCGCAAGTATTATTCCTTGTCAAACCATTTCAAGGCTTCTAAACAACATGTTATCTGAGAGATATTTTCAAGTGGTTCTCGGCAATCAATTAAGCAGAGAGAAAAAACTTAACAATGGTCTTCCTCAGGGTTCACTTTTGGCCCCAGTTCCATTCAACTTATATACATCTGACCTACCTGCAACATAGTCAAGGAAATCTCTATCTATAACAAGTAGTTCCGGGAAGAACTAAATAGCCTATTTTCATATATCCTACAAATAATAATTGCCTCTATGAACATACAAATTGCCAGTTTGATTGCTGTAATAGATTCGTAGATATTGAAAACCGACTAAATATTTCGGATGGTCGCCATGTTGGATTTTATATATGTAGGTCCTAGAGTTATGTACTGTTACATGAAGATTATTGTGTACGTGTAGCATTCAAACTTCAATCGCATGATTAGGATACAAGAAGTAACAAATAGATTTTAAAATTTCGCACAGCTGCCATCTTGTGGTTATGGAAACAATTGAAATAAATTAGATGCCAGTGGATTAATATTCGTATAAGGATTTACTGTACCAAGTTTCACTGCACTCGGATGGTTAAATTGCGAGAAACGTCCATGTGAATATTTATATTTCGCGTCGCCGGCATGTTGGATTTTGGATCACCAGGTTATTGAAAGTCCTAAAGTCCCCTATGAACATAAAAAAATCAGTTTGATTGCTATAATAGATTCGTAGATATTCAGAGCCGTCGAAATATTTCGGATGGTCGCCATGTTGGATTGTTAAATGTATAGGCCGTCAAGTTATGTACCATTAAAGGAAAATTATTGCGTAGGTTAATTATTCAAACTTTCACTTCGATAGCATGATTACGACACAAGAAATAAAAACTTAATTTTAAAATTCGCACAGCCGCCATCTTGTGGTTATGTAAACAATTGAACCAAGTTAGATGTCGGTGCATTACAATGTGTATAGACATATACTGTACCAAGTTTTATTGCGTTTGGTTGCTTAAATCGCGAGAAACGTCTATTTAAAAGTCGCAAATTCGCGTGGCCGCCATGTTGGTTTTGTAGTTATTAGTTTTTCAAACGTCACATAGGTGAACTTCTAGTAGTTCCCTTTATCACCCTAACAAATTCCAGGGTGATATCGGGAATAGTTTCGGAGATATTGAATGCTGGTGGAATATTTCGCACAGCCGCCATGTTGGATTGGTGAGACGTAACAACATTTTGAGGGCACGGTCGGGGTCGTCCGGAATAGTGCTATGAACTTACCGAGTTTCATTGAAATAGCTCCAGCCGTTTAGATTTTATTAGGGGGGGGACGCACACACACCTGACACACACACACACACACGCACACACACGGACAAAAGGTGATCTCATAAGCCTATTTTTTTTTTCAAAATTGAAAATAGGCTAAAAATGAATGTTTGTCTGTTATTTCTGAATTTCCACGGAAATTTTGCATTATTTGCACGTTTCAGACTGTTTTATGACAGATACGCTCATAGATATTTTTTGTCTGTCTGTATATCTGTCTCTCTGTCTGTTTGTTTGTCTGTGGACAACTTTGTTCCCTTATAACTCGAGAACGGCTGGGGGATCAATGTAAAATTTGGTACAGACATCCATCAGAGTCACGACACCAATCATTGATGTAATTCTCCTCCGTATCTCTCGTAAAAGGGGGCCTACCTCCTTAAAATACTTGCTGAAATAGGTGTAGAAGGACGTGACAAAGCTTATTTTCAGCCCCTCAATGTGAGAAGCAAAATTTGGTGGTCCTAAAGGGCCCCCCAAAACCACATTTTAAGGCCCACAAACCAACAGTTTTTGAGTTAATCCCGGAAATATGAATTCATTTAATAAACTAATGAAAGAATGCAACCCGGTAACTATGGCAACCGAATCTCACAGGTCCTTCTATTTCTGTAAGACGCAGTGCAATCCTCCCTATATTTTTCTCCTAAGGTCCATTCCGGTTTTGTACCGAAAATAAGGTCCTGTTAACAGCAACCTACACATATGGGGTACCAACAGGTTCCGCATAACCCCATGTGTGCTCCAAACGCACTCACTTCTTCTCTAAATGTCTCACAATTAAATAAATACCTTAAAAATGTACACGTGAAAAATTCTAGGGTACCCCTTGACCCCTTATGCGCATTGATGAATTTTAGAATCAAAGTTGGTTCCGTGATAACCTTTTTTAATGTTCATGTGGGATATGAACATAAGTTCACCTATATAACTTTCAGTAACCTGGTGAGCCCAAATACAACATGGCGGCGACGCGAAGTATAAATATTTAAATGGACGTTTCTCGCGATTTAACCATTCGAGTGCTGTGAAACGTTGCACGTTAAATGCTTATACAAATGTTAATCCACTGGCATCTAATTTATTTCAATTGTTTTCATAACCACAAGATGGCAGCTATGCGAAATTTTCAAATCTCGTTTTACTCCTTGTGTCCTAATCATGCGATTGAAGTTTGAATACCCCACGTACACAATAATCTTCATGTAAAAGTACATACATAAAACTCCAACCTGGCGACCATCTGAAATATTTAGACGGTTCTCAATATCTACGAATCTATCACAACATTCAAACTGAAATTTTGTATGTTGATAGAGGCAATTAACGTGAGTAGGATATATGAAAATAGGCTGTTCTTCACGGAACTACTTGTTTTTTGTCGACAAATCGGTTCATCGCAAGGATGATTTTGTTTGATAGTGTGTGGTTGATATAGGATATCTATATTTGGGCATCTGGATGATATGTTGTAGGTTGGTTGGTTGATTGGTTCCTCAGTTTAGAGGCTGCGACAACCCTGTCATGTAGCCCCGTGTACTTTGGGCGTGTGTAGAATCTGTCTGATAACCGGTGATAATTGTGGTGACTGTATTAGTGTGTGTTATCTGTATTTCAGGTAAGGACTGCAGACGATCGATTTCAAGTAGTTCCTACGTTTGCTACCGACAGCTAGCTGTGACTTGGCTACTAAATACTACCGCAACTGACACCTGGCGGCAAACGGAACTAATAGAACGTTAATCAAATCTAACCTACAAATTTAGCTTCACACATTTGTAGTTAGTGGAAGGTTCTTTTACATGTCAAAAATCCATGACATGGGCCCGCCGGCTTTACTTTCCTTCCGAAGGAAGGCGTAGTGAGGGATTTTCAACGCTCATAAAATATCCAACGACCTGGGCCAGGTTTGAACCCGTGATCATGGACATAGAAGCTCAGCAAGCTACCAACTATGCAACCGCAGCCACTGTGATATGTTGTAGTCAATGGATTTGTCTGTCTGCCTTTCTGTGTACCCTTATGTACGCCTACGCCTATAATACTCGTGTTCAGGTGCTTGGAGCATTGTAAAATTAGGTATGGTATCCATGAGGGTCAATTCACCAATCATTTATAAAACTCTTCACCGTACTTCTCATAGAAGGGTGGGTATAGGAAAAAACTTTTCAAAATACATGCTAAAATAGGCGAAATAAAAAAATTATCCTGGAAGGACGACCAAGGCATGTGTGGCGCTTCTCAATGTGAGACACAAAATTCGGGAGTCTTTAAAGGGTCTCCGAAAACCACATTTAATGGCCCTTAATTTAACAGTGTCTCTCATATTCCCAGAAATCTAACTTCGCTCTGATAAACGTATGAAGGAATGACAAGTCCCTAACCATTGAAACAGTAGCTCAATTGATAACGTCTGGTTATTAATACCGTAGACCGTTTGAAGAACGGGTACTTCTGCTAGATTCATCTATATACAGTAAGTCGTGATCCTATTAGGGATGGCTGGGTGGGTTACAGACAGCGGAGAAGTAAACATCCATTGCTATATCATCACGTACATTATTTTCACATGTCATGATTTGTGCAAAAAATTAGGCCTAAAATGTAAGTTCTTGTGCAGGCCTAAATAGTTGCAATGCTTCAACAGGTGTCTTAGCATTCTGAGCGACTCCTACTACTCCAGGCAAGTGTTTCACAATATAGGCTATTTCTTGCTGCTCACATTCAGTCACGTCTTCATCTTGAGACTGCTCACTATGAGAATTATGATCACTATAATTCACTGCATCCAAATCACTGTCATAACTCACTCCAATTTCATCATCGTCCAACCCCTGTTATGTGAGCCATTGCTCCAGGAATAAATCAAAATATCTGCCTGATAAGAGGACACACGGGTATTATTCATAGGTCATTATTAGCCTACTTTCCACATTTTGCAAAAATGAGGAAAAAGTAGACTTATGAGATCGATCCGGGAAAATGTGTGTCTGTCTGTCTGGCCGTGTGTGTGTGTCCCCCCCCCCCCCTATCAACTCCTAAACGGCTGCAGCAATCAAAACCAAATTTAGTATGTGTAAAGATGTGCACCGGCATATCTCACGTCCATATTTGAAAATGATGTCAGTGCTACCAACTGCTGAAAAAACGCACTAGACATTTGAGCTCCATGTTGGATATCTCAAAAGGTATGCTTGGGAGCTATTCCAAAATTGGCACACATGTAGATAATACTATTTTAGTTTAATTTCCAGGAGGCCATACATGACAGAGTTGCCAAAATAATTTTAAGCCTTCTGATAAGTCCAATGTTTAAGTGCAAATAACTTCTACACTATCAATTGGATTTCAACCAAATTTTGTATGTAAAATGTGTACATAAACAGATATGACTGAGTGTATTCTTAAGAGCCACCAGGGCTGCCAACTGTTAATAATTGCTCTCTCTATTTTTTTAAATCCAAATACCAATATATCGGAAAGTATGCAAGCCGACAGATTTAAACTATGCACACGTATAATCTGACATTTTAGATTAATTTGGAGTAACTTATATACTTCAGTTCTACCAACATGAATATAAGCTTACTGATAGAACCAATTTTTAAATACATGTAAGTTCTATACTATCAGTTGGATTTCAACCAAATTTCGTATGTGCAATGTGTAACATAACAGATATGACTATAAGTAATGTTAAGAGCAATCAAGGCTACCAACTGTTAATAATTGCTGTCTATATTATTTTTACCTTAATATCAATATATCAGAAAGTATGCAAGCCAACAGCTCTATACTTTGCACACGTATAGCACCTGACACTCTAGATTAATTTGGAGTAATTAATATAATTCAGTGCTGCCAACATGATTCTATGCCTGCTGATAAGACCAATTTTTAAATACATGTAACTTCTATACTAACAAATGGATTTCATCCAAAATTGGCACAACAAGATATCATAATATTTCAGATTATTTCTGACAAGCACACACATGACATTGTTGCCAACATGCTTCTACGCGTGCTGATAGATCCAGTGTCTAACTGCATGTAACGTCCAATGGACTTCAACCAAATTTTGTATTCTGTACCTTAAGAGATGGAACTAAGAATATATTCAGTCACCAGGGCTGCCAACTGTAGTGCTCTATTAGGCTACATTATACCAGGTATATTTTGAAATAATTAGATATTTCGATATTACCAACTTAATTTCGTCATTATTCTAGATAGATTCATATACTGTAGAATAATCATTGGCATGAAAAGCAGGCTGTATAGTTCTTCACGGAAATTCTTGTTGTCATCCATATTCCACTACAGATAATGAAGTACAGAAACTACTTCTAAATACACATACTACAGCACTTGCAACCAATATATTATGTAATTGTATAATATATGATTGATATGATATAGATATTATAATATAAAACAACGGAAAAATGCATTACTTACCGAAGATGAGAGGACGATTTATGAGTCACCAATACACGCTACGGACTGAGACTCCGCAAGTCTGCGCGTGACGATATTAACCCCCACCAGCAACAGCTCGATTATTATTGACATAATATCACATTACCAGAGTGTTTATATTGTTGTAAAATGAAGCTAGAAGAAGCCACTCCCTTCCAACACCTTTTTTAGCCTTCTGGTAGCAAATAAAAAGTAAAGTGCGGACTCACACTCCAGGACGCGTGTAACGGAGGGTAGGACACCTGACACCATACCTTAGTAAGCATTTTCCTGGAGCTGTGAAATGATGAGCCTAAAAATTAATCCACTCGTGTAACATTTAAGTTATCAGCTGCTGTGCCCAGTGATGAAACATTCTCTCTGCGAGCCGTCAGTGGGTTTCACGTGTGTTATTAGAATGATTTTATTTGATAAATGCCACAAAGAAATGTAAAAGTTTCCTGTTAAAAAGGGCAATGAATTGATATTTGCGAGATGAATGTAGGTGAATAAACAGCTGTTCACCCCTTGACGGAATACAGCGGCCATTGCTGGCTGCCATGTGGGTGATGGCTCATTGGCTGCATTGCACGTGGCAGCGGCGGATTGTTCTGTCCAATAGGACTATTTGTTCCCGCGAGAACTGTCAAAAAAGTGCAAACTTACAATAAACGAACTCTACACAGGTTGGTTCCTTAGTGTAGGGGCTGCGACAACGCGGTCATGTAGCCCCGTGTACTTTGGGTGTGAGTAAAATTTGTCTGATAACTACTGCTTAATTGTGATGGCTGTATTAGTGTGTTATCTGTGATCAGGTAGAAGGACTGCAGAGATTAATTGTTTCAAATAGTTCCTACTTTTGCTACCAAATGCTTCCGTCCACGACATCTAGCTGCGGTCGTGGTTACTAAATGTCATCGCAGTCAGCACCTGGCGGCGAACGTTGGAACTATTATAGTGTTATCAAACTAACCGCTTGCCACGGTGGGTGAGTGGTTATCGTGTCGGACTGCCAACCCCAAGCTTGCAGGTTCGCTCCTGGCCGTGGTAAGTGTTTTTTGAAAGGCGACAAAAAATCACGATACGCATGACATACGATGTTGGCATGTTAAAGAATCCATTTGAATTCAGTAGGCCGTGTTCATAATGGCAAAATTAATCTCGGGTTTTTCCGCCAACATAAAGTTCCTCATTTCTCTACTAGAATGCGCTATAGTGTCAAAGAGATCTAACCTCCTTGACTTTCTTAGCGCTCCAAAGAGCGATGAAATTTGACATGCAAGCTGCCATCTGGGCGTCAATTAAGCGTGCACCCGGCACCCGAGACCATGAATTGACAGTAACAGGAACTAATTTGACTGTGCCAGACGTTCATTATTCTACCAACAGATGTCACTACAGAGCAGATCAGTTCGACATTCACCTACATCTGAAGTCGAGTAGAAGACAGATCGTGTTGGAGGCTGAATATTCTGTACGTCTGAGCAAATAAGTTTTTAACATTAACGTTTGCAACTTCAGTAAAATGTACTCTTGCTTGAAGACACGAGGATAGCTCATTCTTACAAATACTCGCTCTCTAGCCAACATTCACCTAAATTATATATCTCAACACACGGAGATTAAGGCTGGTGATAATGTTCAAATTACAAATAATTAAGTGCATAGATTTGGTCAATCCGCAGTAGGATGAGAGAGGGGGAGTTTGTATCTGTTGGATCGTCTGTGATGAGATAGTTGATTCACTGGAGGAGCTTGGACATCGTGGTCATTTAGTGCGTGTATAGCTTGCCTCTTACATAACCTGTGATAGTTTCCGTATTTGTAATATTATTATTGAAAATACAGCGCACAAATTGTGCATAGGGTTAATAAATTTGAATATACATGTGTGTTTTCACCTTCACAAAATATCACAATGGAAGGTCCTCGGTTCTTGCATGTGATTACGTGGTACCGACTAGGCTACATTGTTTACCACATAATTTACAAATACAGGATACGTCTATGTCATGAAAGTACCCGGTGACGCACAGTTTATGGTGGTACCCATGTACCGCCATCGAGTTAAAGAAGTGTCGTAGGTCTTGATTAGTGCCAGTCCATGCCCTATTCGTCATGGCTTCCGTTATGTAAAATTCGAGCCAGATTTCATCTTTCTTCTTCACTCTCTCATGCATTAGTCTTTCCCAGGCGTCCGTAGATGGTAGTCCACTCTTCGTCCGTATGTCCTCAATGAAGAAGTTCTACTTGGCAAGTTCGTACACTAGTCTAGATTTTGTATAGTTTGATAATCCCAGGGTAGCTTTTAGGAAGCGCGACTTCACTGCCTCGAGCGTCCTCAAGTCCGCTGGGGTCAGTTTCTCCCAGATGATTTCTATCCCGTATGAGGCGATGGGTGCTATAATCGCGTCGAATAATCTCATAGCGGTTCTCAAAGAGAGCTTCGTGAGTGATTTAATGTCATAGTTGCCGCCGTTGCACGAGACTTTATGTGGACTCTGTAGGATCTAGCTGTTGTTTGCATTGTCAATCCTAAGTATGTGAATGTATTGTTACGTGCCACCCCCTAGGGGCACCTTTGTTAACTGGATTACGGTGGGTAGGAAGCACAAAACCAATTACTGCTTAAAGAAATAATTAACTTTATTGCGGCTAGAAGGATACAGCACTCTTCAGCAAATGCAAACAATTATTACCTTACTCCAGTTTCCTCAAGTCGAGAATACTTCCCCTTTCACTTGTCAACAGACCACAGTTAATCCCTCGTAATGAGGTGGCCCTGTACGCTGGATGGGAATAGCTGCACTAGGTCTGTCATTCACTGTTTCACAATGTAGCACAATCACTTCTGTCGCACTGGAAATAAACACACTCGCTCAAGACACAGTTCCTCTGTAGGAGTCTCACTTTCCCGCTCCACTAGGGGTTTCGCAAGTCACCACACTTCTGTCGCTCACGATAATCGCTCACACTAGCTCGTAAAACACAACAACAACCACTGTTTGACAGGTCGCACTTATATAGCAGGCCGGTGACTCAATAAATGCTTCTAGATCCATCCAGGGTTCACGGCTTCTCGAGGTTTCCATCGCTGGTCCAGTCACGAATATTCTGGACTATCCCTTTGTCCTAGTAGCCCTGTTGCATAAGGCGCGCGCAATACAGGAGGCAGGCCACAGCCCAGCCCTGGGGCAGTTGTGACTCATGCGGCGAGCGATGACACAAACTCACAGCCGTAACACCACCCCCTTCCTAAAAAGGCTGATCGTCCCGATCAATCATTGGTCCGTCTGTGTCCCTCCGTAGGCTGCCAGGCGATCTCGGTGCACGATCTTCATCTTCGCCCTCGGGCTCCGCTGGATCCTGTAGACGACATCGTTGATCCGTTTCACGACTCGGTACGGGCCCTCCCAGGAATTCTGCAGTTTGGGTGACAGGCCTTTCTTCCGTAATGGGTTGAAGAGCCAGACCAGGTCGTCCTCGTGGAATCCGCCGGCATCCGTCTGCTGGTCGTATCGGGTCTTCATTCGGTCGGTCTCGATCCGCAGTTTCCTCCTCGCGAACGCGTGTAAGTCCTCCAGTTGGTCGACCCGTTCTTGACAATACTGGCTTACCGGGATCGGATCATTCCCAGGTCGGCCGAAGGCAAGATCGACAGGTAGACGGATGCCGGCGGATTCCACGAGGACGACCTGGTCTGGCTCTTCAACCCATTACGGAAGAAAGGCCTGTCACCCAAACTGCAGAAGTCCTGGGAGGGCCCGTACCGAGTCGTGAAACGGATCAACGATGTCGTCTACAGGATCCAGCGGAGCCCGAGGGTGAAGATGAAGATCGTGCACCGAGATCGCCTGGCAGCCTACGGAGGGACACAGACGGACCAATGATTGATCGGGACGATCAGCCTTTTTAGGAAGGGGGTGGTGTTACGGCTGTGAGTTTGTGTCATCGCTCGCCGCATGAGTCACAACTGCCCCAGGGCTGGGCTGTGGCCTGCCTCCTGTATTGCGCGCGCCTTATGCAACAGGGCTACTAGGACAAAGGGATAGTCCAGAATATTCGTGACTGGACCAGCGATGGAAACCTCGAGAAGCCGTGAACCCTGTATGGATCTAGAAGCATTTATTGAGTCACCGGCCTGCTATATAAGTGCGACCTGTCAAACAGTGGTTGTTGTTGTGTTTTACGAGCTAGTGTGAGCGATTATCGTGAGCGACAGAAGTGTGGTGACTTGCGAAACCCCTAGTGGAGCGGGGAAGTGAGACTCCTACAGAGGAACTGTGTCTTGAGCGAGTGTGTTTATTTCCAGTGCGACAGAAGTGATTGTGCTACATTGTGAAACAGTGAATGACAGACCTAGTGCAGCTATTCCCATCCAGCGTACGGGGCCACCTCATTACGAGGGATTAACTGTGGTCTGTTGACAAGTGAAAGGGGAAGTATTCTCGACTTGAGGAAACTGGAGTAAGGTAATAATTGTTTGCATTTGCTGAAGGTTGCTGTATCCTTCTGGCCGTCTTCTAATTTGGCAGTTAGCTCCTTGGTTAAATTCTTCTGGCCGTCTTCTATGCCATTTAATTTTTCTAGCAATGCTGCCAATTGCGCCTCCATTTTAGTTGTTTGCCTTGTAAAGGGCATGCACTCACAGGAAAATTAGAGAAAATGACCTGCTCGGGTTTTGAAACCAGGACCGTCAGGTGTTGTGCTTGAGTTCGTAATCCGGCTTCTGACACCGGTTGTTACGTGCCACCCCCTAGGGGCACCTTTGTTAACTGGATTACGGTGGTAGGAAGCACAATACCAATTACTGCTTAAAGAAATAATTAACTTTATTGCGGCCAGAAGGATACAGCACTCTTCAGCAAATGCAAACAATTATTACCTTACTCCAGTTTCCTCAAGTCGAGAATACTTCCCCTTTCACTTGTCAACAGACCCCAGTTAATCCCTCGTAATGAGGTGGCCCCGTACGCTGGATGGGAATAGCTGCACTAGGTCTGTCATTCACTGTTTCACAATGTAGCACAATCACTTCTGTCGCACTGGAAATAAACACACTCGCTCAAGACACAGTTCCTCTGTAGGAGTCTCACTTCCCCACTCCACTAAGGGTTTCGCAAGTCACCACACTTCTGTCGCTCACGATAATCGCTCACACTAGCTCGTAAAACACAACAACAACCACTGTTTGACAGGTCGCACTTATATAGCAGGCCGGTGACTCAATAAATGCTTCTAGATCCATCCAGGGTTCACGGCTTCTCGAGGTATCCATCGCTGGTCCAGTCACGAATATTCTGGACTATCCCTTTGTCCTAGTAGTCCTGTTGCATAAGGCGCGCGCAATACAGGAGGCAGGCCACAGCCCAGCCCTGGGGCAGTTGTGACTCATGCAGCGAGCGATGACACTAACTCACAGCCGTAACAGTATTTACTGTCTTGAGGGGATTCAATCCTAGGTATATCCTGTCTCCCGAGGCCTCTCTGCCACCTTTCCGAAACGTCATTTTCACTGTTTTCTCTGTGATAATTTTCATCTTGTTATCCTTTGCACAACTGACTAGATATGTTATGGCTTTATGCACTTCATGTACGGAACTCGAACCAATGACCATATCGACAGCGTATAGGTATATTTTAACATTTTCCGTTCCTAGCGTAAATGCCGTCACCACATCGTACGTTGCAATGTTGAACAGTAGTAGGTCTCCTTGTAATACACCGTTGGTTTGTGTTGTCAAATTCGAAGTTACGACATGGTCATCAATCTCTATATATATAAAAATGAACGTTTGTCTGTTTTTTCTGAATTTCCACGGAAATTTGCGATATTTGCCTGTTTCAGGCCGTTTTATGACGGATGCGCGCAAAAATAAAATGTTTGTCTGTCTGTCTGTCTGTGTGTCTGTGGACAACTTCTACGAGTCCTTATAACTTGAGAACGGCTGGGTGGATCAACGTAAAATTTGATACAGATATCCATCAGAGGCACCACACTAATCATTGATGTAACTCTTCTCCGTACCTCTCATAAAAGGGGCCCTACCCCCTTAAAATACATGCTGAAATAGGTGTAGAAGGGTGAAACAAACCACATTTTAAGGCCCTAAAACCAACAGTTTTTGAGATATTCCCAGAAAACTAATTTCACTTATTAAATTAATGAAAGAATGCATGGCGGTAACCATGACAACTGAATCTCAGAGGTCCATCTATTTCTGTAAGACGCAATGCAATTCCATTTATTACATTACTGTGAAGGTTTGCAAACGGCTATAAGGTTATAATGGATCCAAATTAAGCTGAAATATTCATTAATACATACAATGCGCTTAAGGGGTCAAGGGGTACTCTAGAATTTTTTCACGCGATTTACACGTGCGGGTGTGGTACGGAAGGTCTATTATATCCCTTCTCTATTATATAAAAATGAATGTTTGTCTGATTTTTCGGCTTTTCTACGAAAATTTGACATATTTGCCCGTTTCAGACTGTTTTGTGACGGATGCACGCAAAAATATATTTTTGTCTGTCTGTCTTTGGACAATTTATTGTGTCCTTATAACTCGAGAACGGCTGGGTGGATTAACGTAAAATTTGATACAGATATCCATCAGAGGCACGACACTAATCATTGATGTAACTCTTCTCCGTACCTCTCATAACAGGGGGTCTACCCCCTTAAAATACATGCTGAAATAAGCGTGAGACAAAGCTCATTTTCAGCCCCTCAATGTGAGAAACGAAACTCGGGGGCCCTAAAAGGACCCCGAAAACCACATTTTAAGACCCTAAAACCAACAGTTTTTGAGATATTCCCAAAAAACTAATTTCACTTAATAAATTAATGAAGGAATGCATGCCGGTAACAATGGCAACAGAATCTCAGAAGTCCATCTATTTCTGTAAGACGCAATACAATTCCATTTATTACATTACTGTGAAGGTTTGCAAACGGCAATAAGGTTATAACGGATCCAAATTAAGCTGAAATATTCATCAATACATATAATGCGCTTAAGTGGTCAAGGGTAATCTAGAATTTTTTAACGTGATTTACACGTGCGGGTATGGTCCGGAAGGTCTATTATATCCCTATCCCTATTTTGTTATATTATTATTATTAGTAGTAGTATTATTCTTTTAATTATTATCATTATTATGGCGTACAACGAAGAGATAAAGCTCATTTTCAAACCCTTGGGGTCAGAAACAAAATTCGGGGCCCCTCAAGAGCCGTAAAGGGTCCCCGAAAACTATATTTTAAGGCTCTAAACCCAACAGTTTCTTAGATATTCCCAGAAAAATAATTTCATTTAATAAACTAAAGAAGGAATGCAAGCCACTAACCATGACAACAGTATCTCAAGAGGTGGCATCCAACTTTCCGTCTATTTCTGGAATAAGCAATGCCACTCCATTTATTACATTTCTGTGAAAGGTTGCAAATGGAGTACCCTAGATTTTTTTCACACGACTTACACGTGCGATATGTCGTACAGAAGGTCTATTATATCTCCAAACATCAACATTATTTTCAAAAATTCCTGAATAGAAATAGTAGACTGTTTTTTGCTGATTTTAGGAATTTGGGCCATTGGAGGCTAAAAACACTGAATTTTCATGCACCACAAACCTTTATAATTTATAAAAGGGGTCTTCCTGGAGTTGGGCACTTGACACAACGCTTAGGGTCAGTTCGTATGTGACGTGTATTGCGATTCTTCTACGAAGTTTTCAATTTTATTTTCAAGCCAGGAAGAACACGTTAGGTAAATTTAGTTTGAGAGCACATTTTAACTAATAATTTTTCTTTGCCAACAAACAGGTTCCAAGCCCCTAAACATTGCAACAGTAGCTCAATTGATAACATCTGGTTATTAATACCGAAGACCGTTCGAAGAATGGGTACTTCTGCTAGTTTGTATATAATTAGCAACCCGCCCTGACTTCGCCCTGGAACAGTTATGAATGCATTACGTGATAAGCGCTTCCTTTTTCGATGTCAATGAACTACGACCAATATCCGATATACGTCTCGGCATGATGGGTTATAATCACTGACTGGACTATTAATTATATTATCATGGAGATGCATGTGCAACGAATTCTTGTCAGACGTAATTTAATAATGGCGAGGTGCATGAAACACAAATCCCCCCTCCGTCCAATCTTAACTTGACTGTGTATTTTGCGGATAGAAAAGTTCACAGGCGAAATGAAGAAAAGCCGAGTTGCACTTCCAAGGAAACTCCAAACACAACCACTCTTCTCTGAAGTCGAAACTGAACACGACTCGACAGTTTGTTTCTGGCTGTATCGGGGGTAATAGGCTCGCCCCTAGCTAGCTCGTAAACTGTTGCCTCAATAATTGAATGGAGATTGTTGAAAACTTAAAAGCATTTATAGTGGGCGATGTATTGAAGATAGAGAGAGATATACTGTCGCGGACTTTCCTGTAGAACTTTTCATGCTGAACAATTTTTACACTCATAATATATTTATGTTTTTAACGGTTTGCCCAGCGTAAGCTTAAAATGCGCTCGGACGCCAGGTTTTTCTTTCGAATTTTTCACTGAAATTGCTAGTGCTTGGCTTTGTCTGATCGTAAATGAATTATTTTCTACAGAAACCTTCCTCGAGATATCCTTTACAGAATGGTGAAAACCACACTAAAATCCATCCTGTGGTTCTCGAGATTACCCGTGACATCCAAAAATCGGGGACTTTGTTTTATACTAAGTAGAGATTATATTATATTATAAAAGCTGTACCCGGCATGCGTTGCAATGCCAATCAAAAAAGTGTTGGCGTTGTAATTTTGTTTTTTGAAATGGTTTTGGATACACAATATATTTTTAAATTCCGTTAACTCCCTCTAAACTATTGTAAATTGGATTAACTAATTCAGAAACAATCGTGGTGGCGTGCACAACAACCCACCGAAGTGTCATCGCTATCGGATGAATGGCATATGAACGCATACGGAATTTTGTTTAAACGATTCGCGCGCCGTCACACATTTGTTGAATCTACTCGTGCACTACCTACTGTTAAATGGATTTACTAAGTTAGAAACTTTCGCGTAAGGGTACTCAACAACTCATCAATCGATGAATGGTATATGAACGCATACGGGATTTTGTTTAAACGATTCGCGCGCCGGCACTCATTTGTTGAATCTACTCGTACGCTACGTTTTGTAAAATTGGATTTACTAAGCCTAAAACCTTCCCTGGAGTGTACACAACATCTCACCCAAGTTTCATCGCTATCGGACGAATGGTATATGAACGCATATGGTATTTGTTTGAAACGCTTCGCACGTCGTCGCTCATTTGTTGAATCTACTCGTGCGCTACGTATTGTAAAGTGGATTTACTATGCCAGAAGTCTTCCCTGAAGTGTACACAACATCTCACCCAAGTTTCATCGCAATGGGATGAATGGTATATGAACGCATGTGGGACTTGATTGAAACAAATCGCACGCCATTATGTGAAAGCTACTCGCGCGCCATCTATTGTAAATTGGATTTACTATGCCTATCACTTTCCCGGGAATGGGCACAACAACTCACCAAAATTTGGTTGCAATCGGATGAATGGTTTATGAACGCATGAAAGACGAACAGACAAACGTTCTTTTTAGCCTACTTTCGATTTTTGCAAAAAATGAAAGTAGACTTATGAGATCAACACAGGGCGAAAAAAGTGTGTCTGTCTGTGTGCGTGTATGTGTGTGTGTGAGTCTGTGTGTGTGTGTCTGTGTGTCTGTGTGTGTGAGTGTGTGTACTCTGAATGTCTGTCCCCCCCCCCCCTATCAATTCGAACACGGTGAATGCGAATTGAACGAAATTTGGTACAAAGGTAGCACTAGCAAAGGACACCTCAGTGTCATGTTTTATATCGCCGCCATCTTGACGGAAACGTAATGGCGGCCACACAAATGTTCAAAGCTTAAATCAAATTACGACTAACCTAATCATCCGATCTCTACCAAATTTTGCAACAACATACCTTTATGGGGGGAGCATCCTTTGACCAAACTAATAAGTCATCAGCGTAATAGTTTGCGGATGGCGGCCATATTTGTGTGAAAATCGATCCCCCCTATTAATTCGAACACGGTGCAACCGAATGGAACGAAATTTGGTACAGAGGTAGTACTAACAAAAGGCACCTCAGTGTCATGTTTTATATCGCCGCCATCTTGACGGAAACGTAATGGCGGCCACACAAATGTTCAAAGCTTAAATCAAATTACGATTAACCTAATCATCCGATCTCTACCAAATTTTGCAACTACATACCTTTATGGAGGGAGCATCCTTTGACCAATCTAATGGGTTATTAGCCTAATAGTTTGCGGGTGGCGGCCATCCTTATGTCAAAATTGATTCCCCCTATTAATTCGAACACGGTGGAACCGAATGGATCCAAATTTGGTACAGAGGTAGCACTAGCAAAGGGCACCTCAGTGTCATGTTTTATATCGCCGCCATCTTGACAGAAACGTAATGGCGGCCACACGAATGTTCAAAGCTTAAATCAAATTACGATTAACCTAATCATCCGATCTCTACCAAATTTTGCAACTACATACCTTTATGGAGGGAGCATCCTTTGACCAATCTAATAGGTCATTCGCTTAATAGTTTGCGGATGGCGGCCATCTTTGTGCCAAAATCGATTCTCCCTATTAATTCAAACACGGTGAAACCGAATGGAACGAAATTTGGTACAGAGATAGCACTAGCAAAGGGCATCTCAGTGTCATGATTTATATCGCCGCCATATTGACAGAAACGTAATGATGGCCACACAAATGTTCAAAGCTTAAATCAAATTACGATTAGCCTAATCATCCGATCTCTAGCTAATTTAGCAACAACATACCTTTATGGAGGGAGCATCCTTTGACCAAACTAATAGGTTATCAGCCTAATATTTTGCGGATGGCGGCCATCTTTGTGTGAACATCGATTCCCCTTATCAATTCGAACACGGTGAAACCGAATGGAACGAAATTTGGTACAGAGGTAGCACTAGCAAAGGGCACCTCAGTGTCATGTTTTATATCACCGCTATCTTGACGGAAACGTAATCGCGGCCACCCAAATGTTAAAAGCTAAAATGGAATTACGACCAACCTAATAATCTAGTCTCTACCAAATTTTGCAACACCATATCTTTATGTGGGAAACATATTCAGACCAAACTGCAAGAACATCAGCCCAATAGTTTGCAGATGGTGGCCAAGTATGTGTGCAAATCGATTCCCCCTATCAATTCAAACACGGTGAAACCGAATTGAACGAAATTTGGTACAGAGGTAGCTCTAGCAAAGGGCACCTCATATTCATGTTTAATATCCCTCTAGCACGTTGTATTTCAACAAGCTACTACAACCAACATTCAATCATAGTCCTTGAAAAGGACAAAGAGTTATAACAATACCCATGCATTTAGGAGAAAGTAGGCTATATGTTCTTTACTGAACATCTTGTTTATATATAAGATATATTATATTATATTATATACCAAGCAGCACAACCTTGAGCTCTGTATCTCACTGTTCACACGAGATTCCATGTTACACATTCAACACAACGGGCTGTAGTCGTAACACGAGGAGTTCCCACGATACGGTCATGTTGCAGTTATGAAGACATGCCCTTATAACAGGTGAAACTTCGTGCTACTGTGTTCCCTTGCTTGTGACAGGACAGCCAACTTGACAAACTTCAGCTCAGTACAATACAGAAGCAGAGCCACCGACAGGATTTAAGGGTCCCTCTTCAAATACTTTTAATTACTACTATTCACTACCAGCTATTCTGGAAAGTCAATGTCGTTTTGAGTTAATCGTCTGATACACAGTCAAAATGAAAATTTAAAAAAACAACATACAAATGTTACCGGTATACCATAAAATCATTTATGGTCGACGATGTCGAAATGTAAATATTATACGTCAGAAAACTGTATCATAATGATGGTCATTATAGTACTGTTTTTCATTATGATACAGTTTATCCAGCCAATCAGAGCTCATTCATTGCCCAATTAGGTAAGGATACCTTCGCGCATGCGCTCAAAATCCAACATGTTGGACATGAAATACATGATTTGAAGTTCAAATTGAATATTGGATCAACCATTGTAGTTACAACAAACAGCCAAAATCAGCACGAACCTTTACAATAACAAGAAAATACTATGACAAATGCAAGAAATTTATGAATGTACGTCCAGAAGTTAGCAACACAGCTTCCTTCTAGTTAAATAACCGACATGGAAAGTGCACCGTACCATATGTTCGCACAAATAAACTGGCGAACATGAGACAAGAAATAGCACTGTACCTTAATATCCCGAACCCCAATTTCTACACAGAACATTGATTTCAAACGACTTCGGTGACAATATTAATGAATGCTAGAGGTGGACGGCAATAGACAATATGCAGGCTGTAAACAATAGCATTGCCAAGCAAAGTGAATGGTCTCTGCTTTCGAAGTGTTTTGACGCACGTATGCGCTCTGTTCAGTCAGCAAAGCCAGTGCACCCTGTTCACTAACTGGAGTAACTGAATCCGAAATATTAAATTAATATTTATGTTAAAACATATAATAAAGTTATAATTATCGTCGAACATTAACAGTCGTATGCAAATCGTCTATAATGGTAATTAAGACACTCGTATGGAAATTATAAGACTCGCTACGCTGTTTTATAAATATAGTCGTGTCTTAATTATTACCATTATAGGCTCGTTGCATAGAAAACATTTTAGTAGTTATTTTATGAAATATGTTTTGCAAAGGGCACTGCACGATTTGGGATTTTTAATATAGTTAACATGCATAGGGAAATATTTTCCAATTCTGTAAGTTTCAACTTAAATTACCAGTACGTAATGAAGAGCATTTTTTCTCCACATTTGTTTGATAGCAGATTCAACACTAAATTGTACTACATTATTCCTAACTCACAGTCATATATACCGTATATCTAATTTAATACACTTCCTGGATAGAATAAGGTAGATTAAAAGTCTTTTTTGTAATGTTCAGAATCGAAGAACTATTTTTTACGAAATGAATGGTTTCTGCGAATACTTTCGCTCTGTCACATACAGGGTGTCGAAAAATAAGAGGTAGAAAATCAAACCACGCTTGGGGGTGGGTCTGGGGAGCAATATGAGATAAGATATCTGTGGGCGCAAACCAACCGTTAAGCCCCTGTGAGCATTTCTAATTACGAAGAAGCTTGGCAACGTTGCGCAGTGAGCAGCATCGAGTGCGGGGTCTATACTCTGTGTGTTTCGAGCTGAGCAGTTGACCTGAGGTTCTCGTAGCTCAGTAGGTAAGGCGCTCTCATCGGCTTCGGGTTTGAATCGGGAAAAAAATATTTTTATAATTTTAAATGATCTTGTCGACTTCGTCGTTACGCTGGGGTCTGGCGTTACGTTACGGTGACGGGATGAAATGTACCCAGATGCACTGAGGTGTGTGACGTCATAGTACCGCTAGGTGCATGTGTTCCCCGACAATCTCTACTTCGTTAGTATAAGACAAAAATTCCCGATTCTTGGATGTCACGTGCGATTCTTGGATGTCACGGGTAATCTCGAGAACCACTGGATGGATTTTGATGCAGTTTTCACCATTCTGTAAAGGATATCTTGAGGAAATATTCTGTAGAATATAATTTATGTATGAACAAAGGAAGCCATGCAGTAACGATTTCAGTGAAAAAGTCGAAAGCAAACTTGGCGTCCGTGCGCTTCTGAAGCTAACGCTGGGCAAACCGTTGAACATATCAATATACTATGAGCGTAAGAATTGGTCAGTATGAAAAGTACTACAGAAAAAGTCCGCGAGAGCATATCTCTATCTTCAATACATCGCCCACTATAAGTGTTTTTAGACTGGATGGAAGGGGCACGTCCCCGCGCGCTTGACCTTGCTTTGTCCTTGGCTTGCACTTGCCGTTCGCGAGTAGTTTGAAACAAGGTAAAGTATTATAAAGCAAGATAAGTATTATGCAGATAATTTTCTAACATTTCTAGCATTTTTCAGCATTTGTAGCATTTAAAATGATACAAAGTCTAGTCTTTCAGATTGACTGTCACTTTTTCCCCTCATTTTTTTCTCATTTCTTCTTTGCATGACAGATATTATTGTGCATTATTGTGCTGCCCAGCTCAAAACACACTAAAGAGTAAACGCTACACTCGATGCTGCTCATTGCGCGACATTGCCAAGTTTCCTCGTAATTACAAATGCCCACAGGGTCTTAACGGTTGGTTTGCTCCCACAGGTATCTTAACTCATATTGCTCCCCAGACTCACCCCCATGCGTGGTTTGATTTTCTACCTCTCATTTTCCGACACCCAGTATGCCTCTGAAGTGTAGTTCGGTTACATGATATATCTTCTGCAGAGCTGTAGACAAATCGACATCGTTATTCTGCAAAGCCTCGGACAGGTTGTAAGTTATATCCAACATTTTACATAATACAAAAGTAGCTAGCCTACAATAAACTCATTGCTTACGGGCCCCTATGCATTTCATTTCATTTCATATTTATTCATCAGTGCCTTACACTATATTTACAGTACACTGAAGGGAGTCTCTGAAAAGAGCAAAGCACCACTTCACATTCGGGATGCGTCAGAGCCCCCACTTTATATACTGGGTTATATCTACATATGTACACAAGATGGCAATGATTACATTATTTACAGTATGCATTAGGGGGATGGTAAATGCACATTTGCATCATTACATACGATAAGGGAGGAACGACAAGAGAGGAGATCAAATAAATATGGTGTCTTCCTGATTGCGACAATTCCGGATTGCGTTCACCTCAATATCAGTCCAGATTGCGGTCACATTCATTTTAGGGAAGAACTATAAACATTCCAGCGTCCAGATTGCGGTCACTTTTCTTGGGAAACCGGTCCGGTTATAACTCCCCTAGGGATTTCCTCACCTTTCACTTCCACCCCTCTTGCCAATGTTGAGGTACATGTCATGTGTCAGTTCTCTTTGGTCCTGATACACTACATTTTGACAGTGACCTTATTGATTTTGACTTATCAAAAGTCACAGATTTCAAATCTGAAATGTTAATAAACCGAAAACTTCAAATGTTTGATTTTGTGTGTAGGAGTGGCGGGGACCAAAATTGATTACAAAGGGGATTTAGAATCAAACGCAGAACAAATTACTTTTACGAGACGAATTTTTCGAGGTAATGAAAAGAATGTTTTTCACGATATACAGTATGTATGACTACCCCTTATTATTCCCGTTTTCCAACGGGGTCGGGGATGAGATGCGATGGAAGTCTTTGTGGCGATGGTTTTTACGGCCGGATGCCCTTCCTGACGCCAACCTCATGAGAGGAGTTAATGAGAGATGAAATGAATGATGGTGAATGAAACTGGGCAAGGATGTGGAAGGAAGCGGCCGTGGCCTGTCAGAAGGTACCGTCTGCATTTGCCTGGTGTTGAAAATGGGAAACCACGGAAAACCATTTCAAGGACGGCCGACGGTGGGGCTCGAACCCACGCGTCTACCGAGTCAGCAGAGAGCTTGGCCCCATGACCTAATGCTGTGCTTTAGCCAGCGTAGCCACTACTGTCGGTTTATACAGTACCTCTTATAAAAATAGACATCTCGCGTCTCAAATGGGAAGGGAGGGGCAGAAATTAAAAATTATACCCTGTAAGAAAAAAAATTCCCGTTACAACAATTTTGTTGAAAGTGAAGGTCGTTGATTCCGATCCTGAATCGTTTCTATTCTTAAGACTGAAAATGTTATAATCATTGCTTTACGAGGTTCTGTCAGATTGGGAGGGGAATTGATTTTTTTTAAGTAAAGTTTTATGGGGTGTGCTCAGCTGAACACTGAACTGTATTCTTTGGTTAGTTAGTGAAATATCAGTTTCCCCTTGTTATCCACAAAACTTACGGAAGGTATGAGTCAGTCGGGAAGAACCAAGAACCAAGGACCGGTCTCCCAAGAAAAGTGACCGCACTCTGGACGCTGGAATGTTTATAGTTCTTTCCTAAAATGAAAGTGACCGCAATCTGGACTGCTAATGAGGTGAACGCAATCTGGACTACTAATGAGGTGAACGCAATCCGGAATGGTCGCAATCAGGACACAACCAATAAATATTGTAAATAGATATACACGGGAAACACTAGCACAATAAAGAATCGGGGCATAATTTATGAAGAGCAACCTACCTGTTGAACAAATAATGCCGCAGCTTCCTCTTGAACTGAACGGCATTATTGTTGCTGGCCTTCAGGGAACACGGTAGGCTGTTCCATGCACAAATCGATCTATTTACAAAACCCAGTTTGTACGACTCAGTCCTGAGTAGAGGGGCGTACAGCGATCTGAGCTGATCGGTAGCCAAGAGAAATTTTGTCTAAAATAGCAGATGAGTCTGTATTATTAAAAAGTGTTCGCAGGTATAACAAACAAATCAATTTGGATAAATAGGTTCTCAATAGATGCAAGGCTACATTTTTGGCGCTTGATTTAAGAGTCTACGTCGGAATTTTTCGAAAGAATTAATTTAGTGGCACGATTTTGTATCTGTTCTAGCTTAAGGATATTTCCCTTGGTACCGGGGCTCCATGAAGGGCACGCGTGAATTAGCAGCGGTCGCACTAGACTCAGGTAGGCGGTCTTCTTCACTTTGGTACGGCAGCCACGTAGATTTCTGCTTAGCATACCCAGTTGGCGTGCAGCTTGGTTCCTCACTGCGTCGGTGTGGGTGTTCCATTTCAGGTCGGAAGTGATGTTGAGTCCAAGAAGTTTGACGCACTGCACACGGGGAATTGGAGTGTTTTCAAAGCGTTAAGGGTTGGCCACTGCAATTCGATTACGGGTTAGGGAGATTAGATTACTTTTGGAAGAATTGACAGCCAGGCCATTAATTTTGCACCAGACACTGATATTATTTAGATTCTCCTGCAGGGCGGCGAGGTCACTATTGTCTTTGATCTTGCGATAGAGGGTTGTGTCGTCGGCGTATTGGTAGATGTTTGAGGAGACTACATGGGTAAGATCCAACATGAATATGTTGAAAAGTAGAGGACCAAGGACAGATCCTTGAGGGACAACAGTAGAGGTATGAGCGCCTTAGAAGACTACTCTCTGATGCATTTGTCCCCTTGCACGTCCCTCTCGACGGCCCTGTACAAAAGTGCCTAATTGAAAGCTTGGTTTTTTGGTTCCTTAGTTTAGGGACAGCGACAACGCGGTCATGTAGCCCCGTGTACTTTGGGTGTGTGTAGAATCTGTCTGATAACCGGTGTTAATTGTAATGACTGTATTAGTATGTGTTATCTGTGATTCAGGTAGATGGACTGCAGACGATTAATTGTTCAAGTAGTTCCTACTTTTGCCAGCAAATGTTACCATCCACGACACCTAGCAGCGGAGACTTGCTATTTCTCACATCAACAACTGCAAGAACATGCCTACCAACCATCCACGGGATTTTATCTGAGGACATTTTGGGCCTCAAGGCTGGCAAAGTTTTGGGAAGGAGGTTGCCATAATCTCTTATGAAGTCAAGTTAAGATGAGAGATTCGAGATTCGAATCCTGCACCTTCGCGAATTAAGACTTCTATTGCCAGGATCTCATCGGGTTTGAGCCAATCTGGTCGCTGCAATTAGCGTTATAAAACCACAAGCATGATCTTCCAGAATTCATGTTTTTGGGCTAACGCCGTGTGAAAATAAAATTTATGTTCGACCCTGACTATTATATGTCAGAAAACTGTACTATAATGAGGCTCATTATAACACTATTTTTCATTATTAAGCAGTTTCTCCCACCAATCAGAGCTGAAGAAACAGTTGTTTGACCAATTAGATAATTTGATGCACTGAGTTCCACGGCCTTCTAATTTAAATTTCACTGCCTGGCTTAGTGTCATAGAAGGGTAATCGGGGAGGCCATGGTCAAATACAAGGCATTCTCTGCGTCTCATGCGCTCTGTTCAGTACATAAAACTGGCGAAATATCGACAGATATTTATGAATATTATCGTCGAACATAAACAGTCGTATGCAACTCGCCTATAATGGTAAGTAAGACACTCGTATGGAAATTATAAAACTCGCATACGCCCACTTTATAAACATACTCCTGTCATAATTACAGTAGAACGTCATTTATCCGGACGAGCAAAATAAAAGTCGGAGCATCGCGCGCTGCCTACAGTAGTGAGTCGGTTCTCATTTTCAATTGTTGTCTCCTAGCGTTTGTTTGATCTATAATGTTTGAAAGTGTTACAGTAACCTATGTAACTGTGCGTACCGTACTGTATTACGTTGTAAAAAGGACTTCTACGAGTGGCAAAAAGGAAAAACGAAATCGCATTGTTTTATCGATTGAGAATAAGGTGGAGATCATTAATGGACTGGATAAATGTCGGAGTGAGCAGTGCCTAATGAAAACTTACAGTGTTGGAAAATCCACAATATTTATGATTTGAAGAACCGAAAAGGTGAAATTCTGAATTAAGCATCGAAGTTAAGATATTGAAGAAGGGTCTAAAAAGAGAAAAACCATGAGATCAGCTACGGATGAATAATTGGAAGACGCGGCGAACTTGTGGTTTATTCAGACAAGAAATAAGGGACATCCCATTTCTGTACCTTTGTTATGTGAAAAAGCGTTGCACCTAAAGTAGAAGCTGGGTGGTTCTCCCTATGAAATAAACGCATGTTCGATTATCCGGAAAAATCGTTATCCGGAACACTTTCGGTCCCAATTAGTCCGGATAAACGACGTTCTACTGTATTGCCATTATAGGCTCGTTGCATAATTTACTAAATCACCGGACGTTTCAAAGGAACTTTGCCTCCTTTTTCAATGGAATTAAAACAATGTGGCCAAAGAAAGTGTAGCAATGAGATTACAAAAAAGTGACAGTCAGTCTGAAAGACAAGACTTTGTATAATTTTAAATGCTACAAATGCTGACTAATGCTAGAAAGGCTGTAGGCTTTTCGCTTCGCTCGAAGCCAAAGGCTCTTGACATGTTAGAAAAGTATCTGCATAATACTTATCTTGCTTATCTTGTTTCAAATTACTCGCGAACGGCAAGTGAAAACCAAGGGCAAAGCAAGGTCAAGCGCGCGGAATGCCGTCACGCTCACCAGAGCGCGCGGGGACGTGCCCCTTCCATCCAGTCTAAAAACACTTATAGTGGGCGATCTATTGAAGATAGAGATATGCTCTCGCAGACATTTTTGTAGAACTTTTCATGCTGACCAATTCTTACCCTCATAGCATTATTGATATGTTTAACGGTTTGCCCAGCGTAAGATTAAGAAGCGCACGGACGCCTTTGTTTTCGACTTTTTCACTGAAATCGTTACTGCTTGGCTTCCTTTGATCATACATAAATTATTTTCTACAGAATCTTTCCTCGAGATATCCTTTACAGAATGGTGAAAACCGCATCAAAATCCATCCAGTGGTTCTCGAGATTACCCGTGACATCCAAGAATCGGGGATTTTTGTCTTATACTAACGAAGTAGAGATTGTCGGGGAACACATGCACCAAGCGGTAGTATGACGTCACACACCTTAGTGCATCTGGGTACATTTCGTCGCGTCACCGTAACGTAACGCCAGACCCCAGCGTAACGACGAAGTCGACAAGATCATTTAAATTGATAAAACTAGAGAAATTCCTCTGTTCGTCACCAGAGAGCAGCCACCAGAGATGACTCTATGGACCTTGGCAGAAAAATGCGCTATATTAATTAGTACGGTGGACAGAGTAGTAAGGAAGGAGATGGTAAAGGGGGCGGGGGGGGGGATATTGAGACTCCTCGAAGAATGAGGATGTCCAAATAAAAGGGTAGGGGGTGGATGAATGAATATAGCCTAAGGAAACATAAACAAAACAAAAGGGAAGTGTATCTGTACATTACCCATCCTCATACAGGCAACGGCGAAAAAATAGATTGAAACTCCTCCAGTGACGAACAAAGGAGATCAAATCATGGCCTTGTAGCCATAGAGGAATACGTACAATTTGAAATAGGTGATGAACTACAGAAACTGAGAGGAACTATCTTCCCAGACCTTTAATAACTGGCAGCCAAATCCCATTTAGCTGATATCCAGTGTCTCTCTGTTAACGTTATTGCGACTTTACGAATTCTGTTAATGAAACAGCACACACAGGAATATTGTATCGGACAAAATGCCGTGACGTGTTGTCTCGAGCGGAACAAGACTGACGTAACGCCATTCCTTCCCAGCACGGGCAAAACACACAATGAAACTACATCTGTTCAATGTCTTGTCGACATTACATCACATTAACTGGCGCATCTCCAACAGTTGGGCTATATCAGCAGTTATCTTTCTTTCCTGTGGAACAAGAAGTCAAAAAGGATTTGGAAAGAAACATTACAGGAAAGTCAAGGAGGTTAGATAATTATTTAAGCTCCCTGACACTATAGCGCTTTCTAGTAGAGAAATGAAGAACTTTACATTGGCAGAAAATTCCGAGATTAATTTTGCCATTATGTACACGGTCTACTGAATTCAAATGCGTTCTTTATCAAGCCAACAACATATTAATTGCGTGCCGTGACTTTTGTCGCCTGTCAAAAATCATTTACAACGACCAGCTTGCAAGTTTGGGGTTGTAGTCCGACACGATAACCACTCACCCACCGTGGCAAGCACTGATGTGGTTAAATGAATATGTCATAATAATTTAATGAAAACTTGATGATCCCCCTCAAAACGTGACGGTTATTGAGAAAATATTTACTGAAGGATTCTCTTATACAGTATGTATTTTTTTAACGATTACTTTTTGACAGTGTTGCAACTTTCAGGGCGTCGAAAGATCGACTTCGAAACATATAACTGGCCATAACTGAAACCTTGACGAGGCAAATTGAGACCTACACGTTCTAGAGTTTCCCCTTGAGCTTTATTGATTGTGATAAAGTATGCCTAGCGATTTGGAAATTGGAAAATGAAGTGTTTTATCGGAAGATGTTAAATCAAGTCGAAGGATTATAGCTCTCTGCCCAGTCAGTGATTTGCCTCCACATATACTTACTCTAAAAGTTTGAGCCATAGAGCCACAACAATATTCCCCCCCCCCCTTTAATTCTCATAAACAAGGATCTCAGGAAGACGCGGCGGGATCCGCCTTTCTCTGGTGGAATAGAGTCATTGTGCACAAGCGCGGGAGTGACAAATATTACATTTTTCTTCAATTATTTAAAAATATACCCTAACATATATTTTCCTTTTAAAGACGCTCTGCAAATCTACATGCCAAGAGCTCTCGTTAGAATGCATTGCGAAGTCAATTGGTTATAAAGTTATCTTAATCTAGCGGTAACAAAAGTCACCTTAGTGTTTTAAATATACATAGATATAGATAATCTGAGTGCAAGGTCACATTCTCTTATACAGTATGTACAGTATGTGACTTAACATGAAGTAGGGTGACCAGTTCCACTCGCCACTACATGCAACACGAGGCTGGGAGATCCCGTGCCAGACCACACTTAGGTTTTGAAATTCTTGATGGACCCATCTGTAGCTTCGCATGGGAGTCCGCGAATGTCAATCTTTAAATTGAAGTGCCCCTATTACCATTTAATGTCTTAGGTGAAATGTAAACTTGAGCCCTTTCGGTGAGGATGTCGGTGATCTTCCTACCGTAGAGGAGATTCTTCTTCTTCTTCTTCTCTTCTTCTTGGTCGTAGATCGATTTCGAACGTAGTGACCCTTCACGCAATTCTGTTAACAATACCCCACCATACACCACAGTCTTCTGCTGTGTGCATTAATTTCTGACGTGGCAGATTAGTGAGACTCTTTATCTGGTCAAGGTACCGGTTTGGGGCGCGTCCTCTGAGCCGTTTTCCGTCAACTTTACCCTGATGATACACTTCTCAATGCAGTCTTGCAGGATGACATGGTCGAAAAATCTCAACATTTGCCTTTGGATGTTTAGGAGTAAGCGTGCTTTAGGAGAAACACTTCGCTCCTTCAGAATAGTGTTACGTGCCACCCCCTAGTGGCACTTCTGTTAACTGGATTACGGTGGGTAGAAACCACAACACCAATTACTGCTTTAAAGAGAAGTTAGCTTTATTGCTTGCAGATCAGAAATATACACCGTACAATAAGCAGATAGAAACAATTAGCTGTCTTACAGAAGCTCCCTCCTGTATGGAGCTCGACTCACCCTTTCACTCGGCCTTGCAGTTAATCCTCTCGCTAATGAGTCCGGTCCCGTACGCTGGCTGGAAATAGCTGCACTAAGTCTGTCACTCACTGTTTTGCAACTCACCACAATGACCTCTGTAGCACTAGGTAAGCACACACTCTTCAATACCCAGTCTCTCCGTATGATTCACACTCCTTCAATGTCAAGAGAATCAGCTTCACTAGGGGTTTCGCAAGTCACCACACTTTTGTCGCTCAGGATAAACGCTCGCACTAGCTCGTAAAACACTGTCCTCAGAAACTCCAGTCCCCTCACTGTTGAGGCCGCTTATATAGCAGGCTGGTGACTCAATGAATTCTAGAATCGTCCAGGACACATAGCTTCTCGAGATTTCCTTCACTCGCTGGGTCACGAATATTCTGGACCATCCCTTTCACTTCGCAGCCCGTTGCGTAACGCGCACGTAATACACTGAGGCAGAGGACACACAGCCCGGGACAGCTGTGACTCAACGCGGCGAGGCGATGAAACAAACTCACAGCCGTAACACCACCCCCTTCCTAAAAGGCTGATCGTCCCGATCAATCATTGGTCCGTCTGTGTCCCTTCGTAGGCTGCCAGGCGATCTCGATGCACGATCTTCATCTTCGCCCTCAGGCTCCGCTGGATCCTGTAGACGACATCATTGATCCGTTTCACGACTCGGTACGGGCCCTCCCAGGACTTCTGCAGTTTGGATGACAGGCCTATCTTCCGTAATGGGTTGAAGAGCCAGACCAGGTCGTCTTCGTGGAATCCGCCGGCATCCGTCCGTTGGTCGTATCGGGTCCAGTTTCCTCCTCGCGAAAGTGTGCACTTCCTCCAGTTGGTCGACCAGTTCTTGACAATACCGGCTTACCGGCACCGGATCACTCCCAGGTCGGCCGAAGGCAAGATCGACAGGTAGACGAAGTTCCCTCCCAAACATGGCCCGGGCTGGTGTGCACCCGGTGGCTTCATGCACGGCGGCGCGGTAGGCCAGGAGAAATAGTGGAAGATGTTTGTCCCAATCCCTCTGGTGCTCGCTGACGACTATTCGGAGATGGTTCTCGATGGTGCGATTGAATCGCTCTACCATCTCGTCGGACTGAGGGTGTAGCGGCGTCGTCCTTGTCTTCCGGATTCCCAGCAGCTGGCATAGGTTCTGGAACACCTGCGACTCGAAGTTCCTCCCTTGGTCGGAGTGCAGCTCCAGGGGTACTTCGTACCGGCTGACGAATTCCTTCACCAGGTTCTCTGCGATCGTCGCGGCTTCTTGGTTAGGGAGCGCATACGCCCCCGGCCATTTGGTGAAGTAGTCGCTAACGACCAATATGTAGCGGTTCCCTGCCTCGCTTAACGGGAATGGCCCAGCAACATCGATGGCCACTCTCTCCATGGGGCCGAACACGTTGTAAGTCTTCAGTGGACCCCGTCGTCTTCGTCCTGGGCCCTTCCTGGCTGCGCAATCGTGGCACCTCGCGCAGTGGTTCTCCACGTCTGTTCGGCATCCGATCCAGTAGAACCACTCTCTCAGCTTCTCCAGGGTCTTCTTTATTCCTAGGTGTCCACCAGATGATCCTCCATGAACTTCCTTCAGGGCTTCCTCCGTCATAGCCTTTGGAACGACGACAAGTTCCCGAGATGTATTCCCGTCGGTGCTCTCCCAGGTACGGCAGATGAGGCCATCCCTTACAATCAGCGAGTCCCACTGCGCCCGGTAGGACTTAAACTTTGGGCTGCAGTCACTCACAATGTTCCACCCGAGTCTGGGGACACTGGCCCTCTTCCATTCGGCTATCAGTCCCAGGTCATCATCTTCTGCTTGTGCCCGCGTGAAAGATTCGCGGCTCCAGCTCCCCTGAAGTTCCACGGTAGTCCTTCGGCACTGTATCCCGGTGTTCTCCTCTCTTCTGGTACAGAAGGTGCAGTCTTCGGGGCACGGTCTTCGTGACAGGCCGTCGGCGTTAGAGTGCAGTTGGCCTTTCCTGTGCTGGATCTCAAAGTTGTACTGTTGAAGCCTCTCTAACCACCGCGCGAGTTGACCCTCGGGCTGCTTGAAGTTCAGGAGCCACCGCAGGGATGCATGGTCGGTCCTGATGAGAAATTTCTGCCCGTACAGGTATTTGTGGAAGTGTTCAATGGTCTTTACGATGGCGAGCAGCTCCTTCCTGGTGACGCAGTAGTTCCTTTCGGGCTTTGACTAGGCTTTGCTGAAGTAGGCCACTACTCTCTCTCTCTTCGCCGTCCACTACTTGCGACATGATTCCCCCTATACCAAAGTCGCTGGCATCGGTATCGACGATGAACCTTTTTCCAGGTCTGGGGTAGGCCAGAATAGGTGCGGTGCACAGAGCCTGCTTGAGTTGTTCGAAGGCACCGTGGCATTCTGCTGTCCTCGTGAAGATTTGGTCCTTCTCAGTCAGTCGATGCAGTGGTTTAGCGATGTCGGAAAATCCTCTCACGAAGCAACGGTAATAGGTGCAGGGTCCCAGGAAGCTTCGTAGTTGGGATTTGTCCTTCGGAACTGGCCACTCCCTCACAGCTGCGGTCTTCTCTGGGTCGGTGCGCTCCCCCTCCTCGGAGACGATATGCCCAAGGTACTGGACCTGCTTCTGGAAGAGCTGACACTTCCTGGGGCTCAACTTCAGCTGGGCAGCCCGTAGCTTCATCAAGATTTCCTTCAGGTTGCTGTAGTGCTCCTCGAAGCTTCTCCCCAGAACGATGACGTCGTCTAGGTAGACCAGGCAGGTCTTCCAGTGTAGTTCCCTCAGAATGGACTCCATTAGCCTTTCGAAGGTCGCAGGGGCGTTACACAGACCGAATGGCATGACGGTGAACTGCCAGAGCCCGCTGCCAACAGAGAACGCCAATTTCTCGCGGTCCTTATGGTGGACCTCCACCTGCCAGTAGCCACTCTTTAAATCCAAGGTGGAGAACCATCTTGATCCTGATATGGTGTCCAGCGTGTCGTCGATCCAGGGTAGAGGGTAGCTGTCCTTCTTCGTGACGTCGTTCACCCGCCTGTAGTCCACGCAGAATCTGGTGGAACCGTCCTTCTTCTTCACAAGCACGACCGGAGAACTCCAAGGACTATGTAAAGGCTCGATCACCCCTTGCTCCTTCATCTCTTCTACCATCCGGTCGACTTCGGCTTGCTTGGCGAGCGGGACACGTCGGAATGGGGCCCTAATCGGTGCGCTGTCCCCAACGTCGATTCTGTGCTGGACCAAGCTTGTCCTGCCGAAGTATTTGCTCCCCACGGAGAAGACATCCTGGAATTCGTGTAGCAGGTCCCGAAGTTGGCGTGATTGTTCCTCGTCTAAATGGTCCTGGGATCCTTGGTACAGTTTCTGTAGTTCTTCTGGCAGGGCGCATCTTCTTCGGTTGTCCGTCTGCAGGTGTCCGTCTGTCGTATCTCTGATGCGGGCAATCCAGGTAACGGGCTCGCAGACCCCTAGGTTGGTGTCCCGGTGAACCGTAATGTCGTAGTCGTTCAGGTTGGACAGGCGGACGTACGGCCGAGACGTCATGTTGATGAGGGTCTTGGCAACTAGCAATCCTTTTGTCTGGATGTCCTCATATTTTGACTCGATGACAGCCGCCACTCCCTCAGCAGTTACGTCGACAATTACGGCGGCGCTGACCTCCGTCCTGGCGGGAACGATGACGTCTTCTCTCAGCCTTACTCGTCGTGCAGTGACGGCCTCGTGTGCTGGTTGCAAAGCAAGTTCCCCACCTCCGAAGTGCAGAGTATTGGTACTCAGGTCCAAGATGATGTTGTTCAGGTCCAGGAAGTCACAAGCCACAAGCACTGGAGTCTTTATCGCCCGTCGACCAATGACGAACTCCAGTGATGCTTCGCCATGTACCGGTGCGGTCTCTCCGGTCGCGGTTATTAGCTGGAGGTTCCTTTGTGTGGGTTGCACTGTCCACTTCGGGATCACGGTGGGACTGACGATGGTCTTCGATGCTTCCGTGTCGATTAGCATGGGCCAGCTCTCTCCGTTGACGACTCCGTCGACCATCAGGCTGCTATTATCCCTCCGTAACTGCGTCACACGAACTTGGACTGCCGGGGCTTGCCGACTGTCACAAGCCAACCTTTGCCCCCCAAGGCTGGCTGATACTTGCTTTCCTGGGCCGCGCGGTTTCCCTACGACTGATTGTCCCGACAGAAACCCTTGGCGGCGGCGATCACCGCAGTCCTTGTTCAGGTGGCCTCTCTTACGGCAGGTCCAGCAGGTCGGCAGTCCTCTTCCGGGCCGCCTCTCCGGATGTCCTTCGGCTACGTTTTTGTTGGTGGTACTGCGACTCTTGAAGAACCGGCCTAGCACCTCCATCAGTTCATCGGCCAGGGGCTTGGTCTTGTCGGCTATGGCTGGTTCGTCGACGTCCACCTGACGCACCCGCGTGCGCATTCTAGATACCTGCCTTGCCGTCTCGAACTCAAGTGCATGGCTCAGCGCATCTGCCAGGGTCTTATTGCGCGCGAGTCGCAGCGCCTGTTGAGTGTCCGAGTCCCGTAGTCCGTCGGTGAAGGTCTGCGTCGCTATCTGCTCCAGAAAGTCGGCCGGCGCTGTTGGGTAGGCGAGCCTTACGAGGCGTGCGATGTCCATCTCGAACTCCTGCAGGGTTTCTGCGTTCTTTTGTACCCGGGTCCGGAGCTGCATCTGGTAGGCCTGCTGAAGATGGCTATCCCCATATCGGGACTCCATATGGGCGATTAGTGAAGCGTAGTCCTGGGATCCAGTCGGAATGGCCTGAAGGACGTTAAGGGCGTTCCCTCTCAGCACTACAATGCGAGCTGTAGCCGTTTCCGTGCTGTTCCAGTTGTTTATGGAACGGGCTCGAACTGACGTAAATAGGTGCTCCACGGGACCTTTCCGTCGAAGGTTGGGGACGTCACTCTGCTCATTCCCGTTCCTGAAGTCCCCGGTGTACCTGTGGGCGGGCGTCGGCGCAGCTCGGCAACTTCCTCTTGAAGAGCGTTGAATTTCTCTTCCACCCCCGTGTGTGGGCGTTGGCGAAGTTCGGCAACTTCCTCTTGTAGAGCTTTGACTCTCTCATCCACCCCGATCGGCGGGCGTCGGAGCAGCTCGGCGACTTCCTCTTGTAGGGCTTTGAATCTATCTTCCATCCCTGTCGGCGGGTGTCGGCGCAGCTCAGCAAATTCCTTTTGTAGAGCGTTGCTCTATTCCACCCCCGTCAGCGGGCGTCGGCGTAGATCGGCAACTTCTTCTTTTAAGGCGTCGAACTTCTTTTCCACTGCCGTGACTTCCTCACGCAGACCCAGTTCTAATTTCTTCAGGTTCTGTGCTAACTTATTCTGCCCGTCTTCCATCTTCTTCTGGCCGTCCTCTATCTTCTTGGTTAAATTCTTCTGGCCATCTTCTAATTTAGCAGTTAGGTCCTCGGCTAACTTCTTCTGGCCGTCCTCCATCTTCTTCTGGCCGTCCTCCATCTTCTTCTGGCCGTCTTCCATCTTCGTTTCCATGCCACTTAACTTTTCTTGCAATGCTGCCAATTGCGCCTCCATTTTAGTTGTTTGTCTTGTAAAGGGCATGCACTCACTGGAAAATTAGAGAAAATGACCTGCTCGGGTTTTGAAACCAGGACCGTCAGGTGTTGTGCTTGTGCTTGAGTTCGTAATCCGGCTTCTGACACCAGTTGTTACGTGCCACCCCCTGTGGCACTTTTGTTAACTGGATTACGGTGGGTAGAAAGCACAACACCAATTACTGCTTTAAAGAGAAGTTAGCTTTATTGCTTTCAGGTCAGAAATATACACCGTACAATAAGCAGATAGAAACAATTAGCTGTCTTACAAAGCTCCCTCCTGTATGGAGCTCGACTCACCCTTTCACTCGGCCTTGCAGTTAATCCTCTCGCTAATGAGTCCGGTCCCGTACGCTGGCTGGAAATAGCTACACTAAGTCTGTCACTCACTGTTTTGCAACTCACCACAATGACCTCTGTCGCACTAGGTAAGCACACACTCTTCAATACCCAGCCTCTCCGTATGATTCACACTCCTTCACTGTCAAGAGAATCAGCTTCACTAGGGGTTTCGCAAGTCACCACACTTCTGTCGCTCAGGATAAACGCTCGCACTAGCTCGTAAAACACTGTCCTCAGAAACTCCAGTCCCCTCACTGTTGAGGCCGCTTATATAGCAGGCTGGTGACTCAATGAATTCTAGAATCGTCCAGGACACACGGCTTCTTGAGATTTCCTTCACTGGCTGGGTCACGAATATTCTGGATCATCCCTTTCACTTCGCAGCCCGTTGCGTAACGCGCACGTAATACACCGAGGCAGAACACACACAGCCCGGGGCAGCTGTGACTCAACGCGGCGAGGCGATGAAACAAACTCACAGCCGTAACAATAGATTCATTTGTTCTCCTTGCTACCCACGATATTCGTACCATTCTTCGATAACACGTCATCTCGAAGGCTTCGATTCTCCTACGGCATGCACATTTATGGTCCAGGACTCAGAGCCGTACGTGACGATAGGAAATACCAAAGCTTGAACCAGATTCTCCTTTGTTTCATTGACAATATGATGATCTTTCCATATTCTTGTTAGACTAGACAGTGCTTTCTTAGCCATACCTATTCTACTTTTAATTTTAATTTTTTAATTTTCTCTGTTTCCCATAGTGAAAATGCGGACTCCTAGGTAGACTATGTCTTCCTTGAGATTAATCTCTCGTATCAACTGGAAGGGATGAGGTTAAAGCTCAATTCTATCCTCCCAAAATCTCCAAAATGACAATCTCACGGGAAAGTATTTAGACTTTCCAAAAGAGACCATTTTCAACTATTTCTTCGATTCGTTTCACCGCTAGGTTTTGGAAAAGCAATGCATCCACATTTACATAGTACATATTGTTGCTATTTTGAGTGTGGGTTTTCCACATTCCGTCCAGGAAAATGTCGGGATAATAACTTATTTCATGTTCCGGGGCACCTACCTCATGCCCTACCACAACTGTAGTTACAAAGAGAAACACTGGTTCCGGTAATCAGACAAATTCAACAGACGTGAGAATCATGTTAAAACCGGTTTATGTCTAGAAATTCGGTAATTTGATAGTTTGATATTATTATTCTTATTAATATTGTTCTAGTTACAAAATATTTTAAGTTTAACTACATACTAATCACTTTTCATGAATTGAGTTATCATTTATGAAATAATAGGCTTATGAGATCACCTTTTTTCGTGTGTGTACCCCTAATGAAATCTAAACAGCTGGAGCGATTTCAATGAAACTCGGTAAGTTCATAGTGCTATTTTGTATGACCCCGACCGTGCCCTTCACAGTTTATTAAGTCGCACTAATCCAACATGGCGGCTGTGCGAAATATTTCACCGGCATTCTATATCACCGAAACTATTACTGATATCACCCTGAAGTTTTGTACGGTGATAAAGGGCACCATTAAAAGTTTACCTATGTGTCTTTCAAAAACCTGTTATGTACAAAACGAACATGGCGACCAAACGAAGTTGAAACATTTATCCATCCGAACGCAGTGAAACTTGGTACAGCAAATGTTTATACACTTTGCAATGCACTGAGATCTAATTTTGTTCAATTGTTTACATAACCTCAAGATAGTGGCTGTGCGAAATTTTAAAATTAAGTTTTTATATCCTGTGTCCTAATCATGCGATGGAAGTCAGCGTTTCAATAATAAACCACCGGGTGAGTTAGCCGTGGTCGTTACGGCATGGCTGCTGGCAGTCGCTCACATCCGGGAAGCGACGAGGTTCAAATCTCCCCGCCGGCAACCTTGAAGATGGTCTTCTGTGGTTTCCCATCTTCCTTCCAGGCAAATGCCGGGGTTGATCCCTAACTATAGGCTACAGCCGCTGCCTTCCAACTCCTCGTCCTTACATTCAAACTTTCCTCCCCAGACAACACTCCACACGCGACGGTACTTGTAGCTCACCCATTGGGTGTCCGCCTAGAAGCAGCTACAAACTGGTTAGCCAAACATGTCCTCGGACACTCCCGGCACCAAAAGCCATACGCTAAAAAAAACTACGCACTAATCGTCATCCGTTAGTACATAAATCTATGGCCAACATTTATAAAAATCCAACATGGCGACCATTTGAAAAATTTAGACGGTCCTCAATATCTACAAGGCAATCTATTACAGCAATCAAACTGAAATTTTGTATGTTGATAAAGGCTATGAACATAAGTACACCAAAGGGAGCACAAATCCAACATGGTGGTGACGTGAAATTTAAATATTAAAATGGACGTTTCTGGCGATTTAACCATTCGAGCGCAGTGAAACTCGGTACGTTAAGTGCTTATACAAATTTTAATCCACTGGCATCTAATTTATTTCAGTTGTTGTCATAACCTTAAAATGGTGGTTGTGCAAAATTGTAAAACCAATGTTTTTATTACTCGTGTCCTAATCATGCGATTCAAGTTTGAATAATAAGCTTACGCAATAATCTTCATCTAATAGTACATAAATCTATGGCCATTATATAAAATCCAACATGGTGACCATCCGAAATATTTAGACGGTTCTCAATATCTACGAATATATTACAGCAATCAAACTGAAATTTTGTATTTTGATAGAGGCAATTAACATGAGTAGGATATATGAAAATAGGCTGTATAGTTCTTCACGGAACTACTTGTTAAGCCATGAGGTGTGCCACCACACGACGAGCGACAGTTTGTAGTAGCGATAGTTCAGTTTGTTTCTCCATATCGCTGCAGTCAGGCAACTAGAGCCTATTTTATACAAAGCTAAGTGATAATAATAATGTTATTGGTTTTACGTCCCTTTTAACTACAATGGCTTTTAGAGACGCCGGGGTGCCGGAATTTTGCCCCGAAGGGGATCTTTAACGTGCCAGTAAATCTACTGACACGGCTCCCTCGCATTTGCGCACCCTCAAATACCAGCTGACTGCGCCAGGTTTCGAACCTGCAACCTTGGGCTCAGCAAGCGAGAACGTTACCCCTGAGCCACGCAGCCAGACAAAGCTAAGTGAGGATTCATCACTGCAAGAATTGTAACTGTAACGAAATTGCTTTTGTAAAGCAACTTACCCAACCCTAGTAGCTACTCCCTTCTTTCTATCGGTCGTTGTGTCTATCAGTTCTCCTTTCTTTCTTTCTTTCTTTCTTTCTTTCTTTCTGCCCCTCTATCAGTCTTTCTTTCTTTCTTTCTTTCTTTCTTTCTTTCTTTCTTTCTTTCTTTCTGTCCATCAGTCCTGCTTTCTTTCTTTCTGCCCTTCTATCAGTCTTTCTTTCTGTCTTTATTTCTGCCCTTCTATCAGTCTTTCTTTCTTTCTCTCTGTCCATCAGTCCTTCTTTCTTTCTCTCTGCCCTTCAATCAGTCTTTCTTTCTTTCTTTCTTTCTGCCCCTCTATCAGTCGTTCTTTCTTTCTTTCTTTCTTTCTGTCCATCAGTCCTGCTTTCTTTCTTTCTGCCCTTCTATCAGTCTTTCTTTCTTTCTGTCTTTATTTCTGCCCTTCTATCAGTCTTTCTTTCTTTCTCTCTGTCCATCAGTCCTTCTTTCTTTCTCTCTGCCCTTCTATCAGTCTTTCTTTCTTTCTTTCTTTCTTTCTTTCTGTCTTTATTTCTGCCCTTCTATCAGTCTTTCTTTCTTTCTTTCTTTCTTTCTCTCTGTCCATCAGTCCTTCTTTCTTTCTCTCTGCCCTTCTATCAGTCTTTCTTTCTTTCTGTCTTTATTTCTGCCCTTCTGTCATTCTATCTTTCTTTCTTTCTTTCTTACCGTCATTCTTTCTTTTTTCCTTTCTTTCTTTCTTTCTTTTTGTCCATGAGTCCTTCTTTCTTTCTGTCTTTCTTTCTATCTGTCTATCAATCTTTCTTTCTTTCTCTCTCTTTTTCTGTCCATCAGTCTTTCTTTCTTTCTTTCTTTCTGTCATTCTATCTTTCTTCCTTTCCTTCTTTCCTTCTTTCAGTCTCTTTTTCTGACTTTCTTTCTGTCCTTCTGCCTGTCTTTCTTTCACTATTCCGCCTTTCTTTCTGTCCTTCTTTTGTCTTTGTTTGTTTGTTTGTTTGTTTGTTTCTTTCTTTCTATCTGTCGATAGTTCATTCTTTCCCTACCTTTTTATTTCTTTGATCCTCCCGATGTTTCCTTTTAGCTGTGCCTTGATACCCTTGGCGAGTGAGCAAACGCTGCGACAGGAATTCTAACGAAGAGAGAAGGTGAAAGTTATTGGCTCACATTGCTCAAGGTTACACTTCAAATAGCTATCGAGACACCGCGCATTTCCCCGAGCGAGCATGGGCACGCAATTCAAAATAGAGGAAGCATCCATCAGATCTTGTTATTGCACCGCCTTGCTTAATCTATGTTCATTTCTTGCTGCTCTTCGCGTGTCGCGGAGTCCCCTGATTCTCTCAAGTGGCAGTGAATAATAATTTGGGTCTATAACGTTTTCAACCCAGTGACTGTCCTCACGTTATGAGGGCAGTCATCTTCCTGTAACAATACCACTGTGTGAGTGTGGCTCCTCAGTTCTACCTATTCACATGAGGCAAGACTCATTTGACCAATCCTTAGCCCTTGAGAAGTGGCGTAAAAAATAAACACGAGGACTTGCGCCGGGTCATTTTGACCCATAGTGTGTCGCTCCCTTTTTGTCGTAGTCGTACGGATTTTAATGAAGTAATTTTACACCTGGTGTCTTCCTATGAACTATTCCCAATATCAAATGAGGTTTATTTATATTTTTCAAATTCAACATGCAGAAACATGACTATAATTTTTTTTTGTAACAGTATAATTAGCCTTGATAATGGCGGTAAAGCAGTCATCTCAATTTTCTTGAACTAAGGACCTGATGACCAAGGTGTCCCTAGACACTAAACATGGATCAACAAGAACGTGAGCTATGTGATTGTGCTGCACCAAAATAGGTGGATTTCCCCCCTTATTTTATACGAATTTTCCCGACTAACATAGGTCGAAAATTGTCACGCGAGGACTGGCGCCATGGGTAAATCTGACCCGACCGTAAATAATATAGAAATAACTTGAATGTTTAAAAAGCTATGGACATGTTTCTTTTGCAGGGTGAAGTTCAAGGCTAGGAAGGAAGGTACAATAAGCGACAGGAAATAAGGCTGACCAAAACGAAAATATGGAGCATTATTTAAGCATCGGGCCAAAAAATACCCTTGCGCCAGTCCTCGCGCGTTAATTTGCTTCAAGTGACGGTCTCCCTCCTTGAAGACCGGAAGGAGCTCCACTAAGCTCTGGGAACCCCGTAATAGCTATCAGTTTACTAGATTTTGCATCAGCTAGCCACAGATTTTTCCAAATTTCCTGGTACCTGAGAGGAATACCTCTAACAGGTACCTCCACTGGTCGAAGATACAGCCTCTTTAGGATCAGCTAGATCCTGAGTTTCCCAAATTACCAGTACTTGAGAGGAATGGCTTACTTCTAACCGGTACCTCCACTGGTTGAAGTGGCAGTGATACCATCCGTTTAGGATCAGCTAGCCACTGAGTTTCCCAAAATGCCAGTAATTGAGAGGAACACCTCTAGCAGCGTTTTACGCTCAGCTCCATACTAGCCGGTGACATGAAGAGATGACCGTCATTCCTAAACTGTGGTATTCAATATTTAATTTCTAGGTTAAAGGTTAAAGCGATGATTACTAGAGTGCAGGACCATCATCACTGAGCTTTGATCGGTGACAATATGGCCAAGAGTTGACGAATGAGCTGCCTTCGGCGTGTAACGTTGGTAGTGTAAATAAACAAAAACTCAGAATCTTCACTAACACCGGAAGAAGGTCGTCTGGCGACACACCTGGTGAGGTGAGAAAGTAGGTAGCCTCAGGCTGAAGAGACAGTATTGCTCACCACAATCTCTTCTTCCATTGCTCAGATTGAAGTCACTCAAGGCCAACCGTCATTCTCCATCCCTCAAATTACATCTCTACGGTCAATAAGTAGCCTATCGTCAAATCGGAAAATTAGATCTAATAGTAATAGTCTATTAATAGAGTCAAACCTGCCTAACGCGGAACGCAAAGTTCCGGATTTATTTTTCCGTATACGCAGGTTTCCGTTTTACAAAGGGTTGAGTTTTAATAAGACAAAATACACTACAAAGATATACTGTATTATCGCATAGGATTACTACGATATAATTTGAGTTTTTCCAACTTTTAACAACACAATATTGTTTAGCCGCACGTTTGATTTTCTCGTGTTATTCAATAACTTAAATTTTCTCCTCCAGTGTGAGTGTCTTGTGTTTAGAAGTCATTGTCAATGAATTACAGTAGGTTACGTATATAAATGCAGTGCACAGTAAAAGAACACCTTTAAAGATTACTCCAGTTCACTGTTTTCGTCAACTTGTACTTCCACTCTCATTTGTCAGAAGGAAGCTGTGTGTATTACAAGAGGGTTGGAGGAATTAACGGTACAGATGTTGTGAAATGTAGCAAACCAGCTGCATCCTTGAGGAAAAATTAGAGTCAATGTGTCCTAGTACAGTCACGTTCAAAATTTAGTACATAGCTTTGTATTATGGATAAGATAATCCGTCTTATTGTTAGTCAGGTTAATTACGCCTACAATTCCGGAATGTCTTTCCGTTTCCACTTTAGGCAGTTTTTCGGTTTACAGTGTCATTTTACATAGGAAATACCTCCGTTCCGAATTTTGTTTTCAGTTTGTCCATGTTTCCGTTGGAATAGTTCCTTTCCACCAACACGGGCTGTATAGAAATACGCTCGTCCTACACCTCGGCTGTGAGGGCAGCTGCAGCAAGTCCGGAGATCGCAGGTTCAAATCCCGGCGCTGTCAGTGCAGGGGCGTATATAAGGGGGGGACCATGAGGGCTCCAGCCCCCCTCAAAAATGCCAATAAACATCAAGAAATGGTTTCTGTGGTAATTTATTGGCTAAGTTATAAACAATATTAAGATTGAAATTAGACTACCTCGTGGTGTAGTGGCTAGCATTCTTGGCTGCCGCCCCGGAGGTCCGAATTCGATTCCCGGCTCTGCCAAGAAATTATAATTCTCGTCTGGGGGATGGAACGGGGTACACTCAGCTTTGTGAGACAAAACTGAGAATTCCACAGTACAGTACTTTTGAGAAATAAATTATCAATTAATAAACTGTTTTCTTTATGCTTAGTAAATTGACAAATATTTAGATATTCGCCATTCATACTCCACAGGCCATAATAGAAAGTCCATTTGTATAACATTTTATCTGTGCGTTGTGTTGTATTTTACAACTTTTTTTGGTATTGCCACTTTTTTTTAGCGTATGGCTTTTAGTGCCGGGAGTGTCCTCGGACATGTTCGGCTCGCCAGTTTTGTAGCTGCTTCGAGACGGACACCCAATGGGTGAGCTACAAGTACCGTTGGGGAGGAACGTTGGAATGTAAGGATGAGGAGTTGGAAGGTAGCGGCTGTGGCCTATAGTTAGGGACCAACCCCGGCATTTGCCTGGAAGGAAGATGGGAAACCACAGAAGACCATCTTCAAGGTTGCCGGCGGGGGGATTCGAACCTCCTCGCCTCCCGGATGTGAGCGACTGCCAGCAGTCATGCCGTAACGACCACGGCTAACTCACCCGGTGGTATTGCCACTAATTGTAGGCTATATAAACTTAAGATTTTTACAGTTAACTCTTATCTAAAATAATTACACAAAGTTATATGCTCTAAGATATTGGTTGATATTTCTGGGTATTTTGCGCTGACAATCCCCTGAGAGTACTCACAATTATCCAGAATAGTCAGCCCTCTCCCCCCCCCCCCCAAAATGGTATATACGCCCCTGTGTCAGTGGCTATCTTAAGTGTGGTTGTTCCCTGAGTTTTTCCACACTCCCTCCAGGAAAATGCCGGGTAGAACCTTACTGCAAGTCCCTAATACACACTGCTACGGTCATCACAGGGATAGAGGTTATGAGACAACTACACGGTGCTAATGACCAATATGTCCCAAGCCCCTCAAATGAATTAACAAACAACAGAAAAACGTTCCATCCTAGCGGCTTCGGTGGCGTAGTTGGTAGCATGCTGAGCTTCTTTGCCCAAGGTCGCGGGTTCAAACCCGGCCGAAGTCGTCGGATTTTTTAAGAGCTTTAAAAATCCCTCAGTATGCCTTCCTTCGGAGAGGAAGTAAAGCTGGCGGGCCCGTGTCATAGATTTATGGCAAGATAAAGAACCTTCCACTAATTACACTTGTGTGAAGCTAAATTACAGGTTAGATTTGACTAACGCTCTTAGGTTCCAACGTTCGTCGCCAGGAGCCGACTACGGTGGCATCTTGTAACAAAGTTCAGAACTAGTTGGTCGTTGACGGTAGCGTTTGGTAGCAAAAGTAGGAACTACTTGAAATTGTATGTCTGCAGTCCTTACTTGAATTAAAAACAGATAACACACACTAATACAGCCATCACAATTAACACCGGTTATCAGACAGATTCTACACACGCCCAAAGTACACGGGGCTACATGACTGCGTTGTCGCAGCCCCTAAACTGAGGAACCAACCAACCATCTTTCACGGAAACATAATAATGCTTAAAAATGGTAGCAGCCCCTCCCACTGATACGCCGGCCAGGAAGAAAGTCTATTCCAATGAATAATGAGACTTTCACTAATGAAAGACATAAAAGTGCGCAGATTGTGTAATAACGCTAGTTCTACAAACACTCACCAAGCGCTGCTGCTGACCTTCGCCTGTTGCACTGCGAAACTCTGGCGGAAGCTCGCGAATAAAATGTATCGGAACACGGAACGCGATATTTGGAGATGACAACAATTACCGGCGCGACGCGACGCAACACGACGAACAGTTGAGGATCACAACGCAACGGGACGCGCACGTGGTGCTGTTGGTATGAGCAGACAGCTGACCGCTAACTACAGGTGGAGTTCCCCCTCCACAAACCAATCCCACTCTCTCGTAGCGCGGGCTGTAATACTTCCGCATGAGTACCGGGCCCAGCGCCAACCTTTAGTACACAATCAGATTACCTACTTGCAGGGCCGTATTTCTAAATAGGCTAAGTAGGCTGCAGTCTAGAGCGGCAAATTTTCAGGGGCGGCAGGTTGGCAATTTATTCAAAAGCTAAAATGAAGTATTTCAGACGTTAATAAAATTTTCCGTCGCCTCCGTAGCGTAGCGGTCAGCATGGTTAGCTGCCGCCCCGGAGGTCCTGGGTTCGATTCCCGGCTCTGCCACGAAATTTGAAAAGTGGTTCGAGGACTGGAACGGGGTCTACTCAGCCTCGGGTGGCCCAAATGAGTAGAGTGGGTTCGATCCCCCCTCAGCCATCCTCGAAGTGGTTTTCCGTGGTTTCCCACTTCGTATTCGGGCAAATGGTGGGATGGTACCTTCTTCAAGGCCACGGCCGCCTCCTTCCCTCTTCCTTGTCTATCCATCCTCACCATCCCTTACCTTCCCTCATGAGGCCCCTGTTCGCTTTGCAGGTGAGGCCGCCTGGGCGAGGTGCCAATCACACCTCACCAGTTGTATCCCTTCCGATTCGATATTCCCCGCTCTAGGACACTGCCCGTAGAGGCGGTAGTGGTGAGTTCCCTCGCTGAGTCCGTGGGTTCCACCAACCTGGAGGGTAAACGACTAAAAAAAATATATAATTTTCCCGTACGAATTTAAGAATACATGTTACTTAAAAATTTGTTTTAGTCCTTCTACATAGCCTACTTTCTAAAACTATAACATAATACAAATTAACAAATACAACAAAAACACTTTCATATGAGTAGACTTACATTATTAACGAGTTTGCCATTAAGAAATCTATGTAAATTTGAACATCAAGATTACGTGGGGTGAGTTGTTTTAGAGTAGTTTGTATATTTTTCAACAAATAAACCAGTAATTAACTACATTTTGTGTAATTTCATTTCACCGTGTAGGGCAACTTAATTAAAATTGAACACAGTTCTTCATTTACGAAAAAGATAGCCATTAGTTCCGTGAGGAACTATACAGCCTACTTTTCATGCCAATGATTATTCTACAGTATATGAACCTATCTAGAATAATGACGAAATTAAGTTGCTAATATCGAAATTTCCAATTAGTTCGAAATACTGTATACCTGGCATAATGTATCCTAATAGAGCACTACAGTTGGCAGCCCTGATGACTTAATATATTCTTAGTTCCATCTCTTAAGGTACAAAATACAAAATTTTGTTGAAGTCCAATGAATAGCATGGACGTTACATGCAGTTAAACATTGGATCTAACAGCGCGCGTAAAATCATGTTGGCAACAATGTCATGCATGTATTGTTCAGAAATAATCTGAAATAATATGATCTATTGTTGTGCCAATTTTGAATGAAATCCATTAGTTAGTATAGCAGTTACATGCATTTTAAAATTGGACCTATCAGCAGGCTTAGAATCATGTTGGCAGCACTGACGTATATTAGTTACTCCAAATTCGTCTAGAATGCCAGGTACTATACGTGTGTAAAGTTTAGAGCTATTGGCTTGCATACTTTCTGATATATTGATATTAGGGTAACAAAAATAGGGACAGCACATATTAACAGTTCGCAGCCCTGGTTGCTCCTTAGAATACGCATAGTCATATCTGTTATGGTACACATAGCACATACGAAATTTGGTTGAAATCCAAATGATAGTATGGAAGTTACATGTATTTAAATTTGGACCTGTCAGCAGGCTTAGAATCATGTTGGTAGCACTGACGTATATATGTTACACCAAATTAATATAGAATGTCAGGTACTATACGTGTGCATAGTTTAAAGCTGTCGGCTTGCATACTTTCTGATATATTGGTATTTGGATAAAATAAATTAAGAGCATTTATTAACAGTTGGCAGCCCTGGTTGGTCTTAAGAATACGCTCAGTCATATCTGGTTATGTACACATACAACATACGAAATTTGGTCGAATTCCAATTGATAGTGTAGAAGTTATATGCATTTAAAAATTGGACCTATCAGTAGGCTTATAATCATTTTGACAACACTGCCATGTTTGGCCTCCTGGAAATTAACCTGAAATATTATGATCTGTACGTGTGCCAATTTTGAAATAGCTCCCATACATACTTTTCAAGATATCCAACATGGAGCTCAAATTTCAATTGCGATTTTTTAGCAGTTGGTAGCACTGACATCTTTTTCAAATATGGCCGTGAGATATTCAGGTATAGATCTTTACTCCTACCAAATTTTGTTTCGATTGCTGCAGCCGTTTAGGAGTTGATAGGGGGGGGACACACACAGCCAGACAGACAGAAGGACAGACAGACAGACAGACAGACAGACAGACAGAAGGACAGACAGACAGACACACATTTGCCCGATCTCATAAGTCTACTTTTTCCTCATTTTTGCAAAATGTGAAAAGTAGGCTAAAAATAAGCAGACATATGTCTAAGGGTTTATCGATATGGTGTATATTATGAGGTGAAAGGAGTTAAATTTGGGGATGAAGGATTCTTAACGGAGCGTGTATCTCTTAAACGACATAGGCGGGAAGTTTGAAATTCAGCGGAAAAAAATCAGCATAAAAATAAGTAAATAGGTGTTCGAACATTTTTTCATAAATCCAATTTAAGGGGCCCATGGGGAAGGGTGAAATTCTGGGGGAAACAGGAAAGAAAATTTCCTAACTGATTGACTGACTCACTCATCAAACTCAGGGGAAAAACAGCTTAAAAATAAGTTAATAGGTGTTCGACCGTTTTTTTCATAAATCCAATTTAAGGGGTTCATGGGGAGGGGTGAAATTCTCAAAAATAAATGAAAGAAAATGTCCTGACTGACTGACTCACTCATCATTGCCCAACAAAACTATTCAAGTTGGAAACATGAAATTTTGGGGATATGTTCGCTGTATGTCGAAAACGTCAACTAAGGAAGGATATTTGTTTATTTGGGCTCTAAAGAGGTGTTAAGGGGTTTAAACTAGCATTTTATTGAATAACAATATCTCACGAGTTGTTTCATTTGGGGATGTGATTCGGCACATAAACTAATAATTAAAAACAAGAAGTTCCGTGAAGAACTATACAGCCTACTTTTCATGCCAATGATTATTCTACAGTATATGAACCTATCTAGAATAATGACGAAATTAAGTTGGTAATATCGAAATATCTAATTAGTTCAAAATATACCAGGTATAATGTAGCCTAATAGAGCACTACAGTTGGCAGCCCTGGCGACTGAATATATTCTTAGTTCCACCTCTTAAGGTACAGAATACAAAATTTGGTTGAAGTCAAATGGACGTTACATGCAGTTAGACATTGGATCTATCAGCACGCGTAAAAGCATGTTGCCAACAATACCATGCGTGTGCTGGTCAGAAATAATCTGAAATATTATGATATCTTGTTGTGCCAATTTTGGATGAAATCCATTTGTTAGTATAGAAGTTACATGTATTTTAAAATTGGACATATCAGCAGGCATAGAATCATGTTGGCAGCACTGCCTTGTATTAATTACTCCAAATTAATCTAGAATGTCAGGTGCTATACGTATGCAAAGTATAGAGCTGTTGGCTTGCATACTTTCTGATATATTGATATTAGGGTAAAAAAATATAGACAACATTTATTAACAGTTGGCAGCCCTGATTGCTCTTAACAATACTTATAGTCATATCTGTTATGGTACACATAGCACATAAGAAATTTGGATGAAATCCAACTGATAGTATAGAAGTTACATGTATTTAAAAATGGTACTATCAGCAGGCTTATAATTATGTTGGTAGAACTGACGTATATAAGTTACTCCAAATTAATCTAAAATGTCAGAATATACGTGTGCATAGTTTAAAGCTGTCGGCTTGCATACTTTCTGATATATTGGTATTTGGATAAAAAAAATAAAGATAGCAATTATCAACAGTTGGCAACCCTGGTGACTCTTAAGAATACGCTCAGTCATATCTGTTTATGTACAGATATTACATACAAAATTTGGTTGAAATCCAATTGATAGTGTAGAAGGTATATGCATTTAAACATTGGACCTATCAGAAGGCTTAAGATTATTTTGGCAACACTGTCATGCATGGCCTCCTGGAAATTAAACTGAAATAGTATTATCTACATGTGTGCCAATTTTGGAATAGCTCCCATGCATACTTTGCATGATATCCAACATGGAGCTCAAATTTCTAGTGCGTTTTTTCAGCAGTTGGTAGCACTGAGATCATTTTCAAATATGGACGTGAGATATTCCCGTGCACATCTTTACTCAAACTTAATTTGGTTTTGATTGCTGCAGCCGTTTAGGAGTTGATAGGGGGACACACACATCCAGCCAGACAGACAGAAGGACAGACAGACAGACAGACAGACACACACACATTTTCCCGGATCGATCTCATAAGTCTACTTATTCCTCATTTTTGCAAAATGTGAAAAGTAGGCTAAAAATATGTGTAAAATAGTGATCACTGATCTCCAAGAACAAAGGAGTAGATAACTACGGAGGCGACTACTGTATTATGTAAAGCATAAAATTGTTGTTTTATATCTTTTTTTTATTTAGTCACCTCTGGGTTGGTTGTTCCCGTGGACTCAGCGAGGGAACTCACCACTACCGCCTCGATGGGCAGTGTCCTGGAGCTGGGAACATCTGGTCAGGATGGATACCACTGGGGAGGTGTGATCAGCACTTCGCCCAGGCGGCCTCACCTGCAAAGCGAATAGGGGCCTCATGAGGGGTGGGAAGGGATGGAAGACTGGGATGGATAGGCTAGGAAGAGGGAAGGAGGCGGCCGTGGCCTTACAGAAGGTACCATCCCGGCATTTGCCTGAAGACGAAGAGGGGAAACCACGGAAAACCACTTCATGGATGGCTGAGGTGGGAATCAAACCCCCTCTACTCATTTGGTCCACCCGAGGCTGAGTAGACCCCGTTCCAGTCCTCATGCCACTTTTCAAATTTCGTGGCAGAGCCGGGAATCGAACCCAGGACCTCCGGGGCGGCAGCTAACCATGCTGACCACTACGCTACGAAGGCGACTAGTTTTATATAAACTAAATGAAATTTACGTTTAAAAAAGTTGAAAACGCCAATGAACTCTATCCCTTTGTTGTATAAAACAAAAGTATTAAGCAAATATCAACTATAGTGGGGGCGGCAATTGATGCTTAGCCTATAAGCGGCATATTCCTAAATCCGGCCCTGCCTACTTGAATACTATTTACTGACAACTAAGGAGCGTCTCTACTTTTGACTGCAACACCATAACGTGGCCATGATTCACGATTTAATGTTAGTCAAGCGGCTTCGGTGGCGTAGTTGGTAGCATGCTGAACCTCTATGCCCAAGGTCGCTGGTTCAAACGCGACCGAAGTCGTCGGATTTTTTAAGAGCGTTAAAAATCCCTCAGAATGCCTTCCTTCGGAGGGGAAGTAAAGCCGGCGGTCCCATGTCATAGATTTATGGCATGAAAAAGAACCTTCCACTTGTGTGAAGCTAAAATTTGTAGGTGAGAAGTGATAACGCTCTCTTAGTTCCAACGTTTGCCATGTGCTGACGGCGATGGCATCTAGTAGGCAAGTCCACAAGCTAGGTGTCGTGGGCGGTAGCATTTGGTAGCAAAAGTAGGAACTACTTGAAATTATTGTCTGCAGTCCTTACTTGAATTAAAACAGATAACACACACTAATACGGCCATCACAATTAACACCGGTTATCAGACAGATTCTACACACACCCAAAGTACACGGGGCTACATGACCGCGTTGTCGCAGCCCCTAAACTAAGGAACCAACCAACCAACCATTGTTAGTCATCTTTATGTTTCAAGTACGCTATACAATTTATTTTCAACTATTTGCAATAGCATAAACATTACTAAAAGCATAAGGTTATGTATTAGGCTATGCAGCATTATTAGCTGTGTTGTTGAAATACCAAGGGTGCCAAAATAAAGAAACTGACTGAAAGAAAATTCTTTACTAAAAGTGTTTCACCTAAAAAACATTATTAATCTCATATACATTCTTTTTCAGGATTAGGGAATCACCCATTACAATCGTGTTGACCACGGTGGCTGAGTGGTTATCGTGTCGGGCTACCAACCCCAAGGTTGCAGGTTCGCTCCTGGCCGTGGTAAGTGATTTTTGAGAGACGACAAAAATCACGACATGGATGTCATACGTTGTTGGCATGTTAAAGAACCCATTTTAATTCAGTAGGCCGTGTTCATAATGGCAAAATTAATCTCCGGAATTTCCACCAGCACAAAGTTCCTCCTTTCTCTACTAGAAAGCGCTACAGTGTCAAGGAGCTTAGATATTTAACCTCCTTGACTTTCATAGCGTTCCAAGGAACGACGAAATTCGAAATGCAAGCTGCCCTCTGGGAGTCAGATAACAAATCTTGCACTCGGCACCCGAGGCCGAACGATATTATTATTATTATTATTATTATTATTATTATTATTATTATTATTATTATTATCGTGTTAACCAACTGAAAAACATTAAATTTCTACTAAAAGAAGGCATAGACTACATTGTACGAGGGCAGATCAAAAAATAAGTTGCACTTCCCAGTAATGTCATACCACCTATACAACAGCAACACGCCTATAACGACATACAATGTAACGTCACTTTTCCACACAGTTTCCAAGAGACTCCAAACATTTCTGCGATCGCACAACCAACTTGACGATGCCGGATGTATAGAAAGTTCCTCCAGCGTTCTACAACCACACGGAGACAGCGGCCTTCACCTCCTCATCGGTCTGGAAACGTCGACAACCGACTGCGTTTTGAACTTACCGAACAGATGAAAGTCACATGGCGCTAGGTCGGGGTGGATGTTGCCAGACCTCCCACTTGAAACGCTGCAGCAGTTCGCTCGTTTGGCGAATTCGGAATTCGTATAAGAATTGGAGTGAAAAGTCCAATGTGGATAAGTGGCAAATCTAACATTTATCCAAACGTTTATAAAAAACAACATAAAAATTACTAAAAACTAGAGCTGTCGATTTAATCGATTAAACGGACCGATTAATCTAATTTTTTAAGAGCGTTAAAATCCTTCAGTATGCCTTCCTTCGGAGGGGAAGTAAAGCCGGCGGTCCCATGTCATAGATTTATGGCATGTAAAAGATCCTTTCACTGACTAAACTTGGGCAAAGCAAAATTGTTAGGTTAGATTTCGTCAGAACGCTCTATTAAAGTTCCAACGTTCACCACTAGGTAGCATTGATATCTGGTGGCGAAAGTTGGAACTACTTGAAATTGAACGGAACTTGTCGCTCACCCTTTAGGGTGTCCGCTGGAAGCAGCTACAGACTAAGGCGAGCCGAACATGTCCTCGGACACTCCCGGCACTAAAAGCCATACGATAAATAAATAAATAAACAAATAAATAAATAAATAAAAATCTAAAAATACGACTAACCGATCAATGTTCTTTAGTCGAACTAAAGAGCCTACTTTTCTTAAAATTTAGATCCATGCCAAGGATTAATCTATATAAACCTATCTAGAATAATGACGAAATTAAGTTGGTATATATCGAAATGTCTAATTAGTTCGAAATATACCTGGTATAATGAAGCCAAATAGAGCACTACAGTTGGCAGCCCTGGTGTCTGAATATATTCTTAGTTCCATCTCTTAAGGTACAGAATACAAAATTTGGTTGAAGTCCAATGGACGTTACATTGGATCTATCAGCACGCGTAAAAGCATGTTGGCAACAATGTCATGCGGTTGCTGCTCATAAATAATCTGAAATATTATGATATCTTGTTGTGCCAATTTTGGATGAAATCCATTTGTTAGTATAGAAGTTACATGTATTTTAAAATTGGACTTACCAGCAGGCATAGAATCATGTTGGCAACACTGACTTATATTAATTACCCCAAATTAATCTAGAATGTCAGGTGTCATACGTGTGCAAAGTATAGAGCTGTTGGGTTGCATACATTCAGATATATTGATATTAGGGAAAAAGTATAGACAGCATTTATTAACAGTTGGCAGCCCTGATTGCTCTTAAGAATACTTAGAATCATAACTGTTATGCTACACATAGCGCATACGAAATTTGGTTGAAATCCAACTGATAGTATAGAAGTTACAAGAATTTAAATCTTGGTCCTATCAGCAGGCTTAGAGTCATGTTGGTAGAACTGACATATATAAGTTACTCCAAATTAAACTAAAATGTCAGGTATTATACGTGTGAATAGTTTAAAGCTGTCGGCTTGCATACTTTCTGGTATATTGGTTTTTGGATTAAAAAAAAACCTGAGAGAGCAATTATTAACAGTTGGCAGCGCAGGTGGCTCTTAAGAATACGCTCAGTCATATCTGTCTATGTACACATATTACATACAAAATTTGGTTGCAATCCAATTGATAGTGTAGAAGTTATATGCATTTAAAAATTGGACCTATCAGAAGGCATTTTCCTGCAGTTGGTAGCACTGACATCGTTTTCAAATATGGCCTTGAGATATTCCGGTATACATATTTACTCATACTAAATTTGGTTTCGATTGCTGCAGCCGTTTATGAGTTGATAGGGGGACACACACACACACAGCCAGACAGACACACATTTTCCCGGATCGATCTCATAAGTCTACTTTTTCCTAATTTTTTTGCAAAATGTCAAAAGTAGGCTAAAAACAGTAGTGTGGTGTAGGAAAAGTAATTGTTTTGCGCAGCACTAAACCTGTGTATTGTAATACTATTTGCCATTTGGCGCGCTAGTATCAGCTATTGTAAGATTGTCAGGTCATTCAAGTTAGCTGATGCTCATTCCTTTGCTTCTGGAAGATAAAAGCGTTAATATCTAGAAGATGACTTCGCAGACCCTCTATAATGGTGGAAATTACATTCAGTCCATCTTCCAAATCTCTAACGCATAGCGAAACAAATAGTTCCATGAACAACTGAAGCCTATTTTCATATATCCTTCTTATGTTAATTGCCTCTATCAACATACAAAATTTCAGTTTGATTGTAATAGATTCGTAGATATTGAGAACCGTCTAATATTTCGGATGGTCGCCTTGTCGGATTTTAATATATGTAGTCTTAGAGGTATGTACTGTTACATGAAGATTATTGTGTACGTGTAGTATTCAAACTTCAATCGCATGATTAGTACACAAGAAGTAAAAACGAGATTTTAAAATTTCGCATAGCTGCCATCTTATGATTATGAAAACAATGGAAATAAAGTATATGCCAGTGGATTAACATTTGTATAGCTTAAGCATGTACCGTACCGAGTTTCATTGTACTTGGATGGTTAAATCGCGAGAAACGTCCATTTAAATATTTGAGTAGTCCGTTTGCAAAGGCCGCTAAACCGAGTAAATGACGAAAAACTGCTACAGCCTAACTATTTAAGCTAATACCATATTTTTTACCCCTGAAAATCAACATAAAAACATTTATTATTCAGTTAAAATCTGTGAAATCAACGGTTGGATCTTCTGTCCAGAAACATAAATTAAAATATTTACTTAGCGGTTTTTGCACACGTTTTGTGCAGTTAACGACATTTGCACCCGTGACAACAAGAGACGTTAGTGAAACTTAGGTTGCAAAACCCGCTATTTTATTGTTTCACGAATGTCATTTGGATGAGATTTTTAATAATGAACTATTTAAGTTTCAATTTGGTTTATCAGGAAAAATATATTTTGAAAAAATAGACCACGTCGGGTGCGAGAAAAGGATTTTTCTTTTTTAAATACATCTTAAACACCGCGCAACGTCATTTAGACAGCATAAAAATTACAAATTAAGAAAGTGCACAAAACAAGAAAAAATGGCACAAGTTATGTCAGGTCATCCTCGACACCGTCCATCAGCTAGTTCTTCGTCTTCTTCCTCTCGAGGTCGGACGATATTGTTGCGAATGGTTTCTAGTTCCTGGAAGACCTCACTGAAGAATTTTAGGTTGCCGTTCGCTGGCCAGTTTTCGCCGAAGTTCAGCTCTAAAAGCCGTCAGACGTCTTGTAGTTTAGTTTCTTTGAGTGCAACACCTTCTTGAATTGGTGAGAGACCAGGATGTTTTGTTAAAATACATACCTCCTCAAAATTGTAGAACAGCTCCCCTCGGACCAGACATGTTATTTTTTTGTTTTGCCAAATGTGAACACGATTTTCTTCGCTTTTAGGTAGATTTCATTAGAAAGCTAACTATTGCAATGGGTACCATGTTTCGACTTCCGGAAAATTACGACATATCTTCGCGTTTCACATCCCCCAGACCCCAAAACCACCGTCAGTTCAAAAGTTTATATATAATTTATGTATATATATATATATCAGTTTCTTGTGGACACGATAACTGCCGTAATTTTGCACCAATCACTTTGAATTTTTTACATAACATGTATCCCTATACAATCTCGGTCGAGTTCGTTAATGGGCAAAATCGGTCGAAGGGGGTGAAAATGGGGGGGCTTTTTTCGAAAAAGTGAAATTTCGCTATAACTCTCTTAATACGTGAAATATCGAATCCATTCAAAGTTCATAATATGTATCGGATAAGTGCCAAAAATGTATGTCAAATAAGTTTTTTGATAGCACCAACCATTGACCAAAGGGGTGGAAAAAAGTGGGTTTTTCGGGAAACATTAACCATATCTCTCTTAATAGGCACAATATCAAAACCGTACAAAATGGACAATATTCCTCCAATAATTACCTAAAACTTTTGTCTGAAAGAATTTTCGATATGACCCACCATTACACCACGGAGTGAGCAAAATGATTTAAATTATAAGAAAATTCCAAGTGCCAAGAGTGGTTGCCATGACAACTTTACTTTTAATTGATACGGGTTGAGCCATCAGCAGTTGCTATGACAACGCCACTGCACGAGATCACATTCTGTTTTCATATGTCTGTGGGAAGCGACTTCGGTATCGGAACTGGTAGCATGCTGAACTTCTATGCCCAAGGTCGCGGGTTCAAACCCGGCTGAAGTCGTCGGATTTACTAAGAGCGCCAAAATACCCTGAGTATGCTTTCCTTCGGAGGGGAAGTTCCAACGTTCGTTGCGAGTTGATGGTTCCGGTGGCATCTAGTGGCCAAGTTCACAGCTAGGTGTCGTTGATGGTAGTATTTTAAATTATGTAGCCTATTTTAGGTAGATTTCATCAGAAAGCTAACTATTGCAATGGGTGCCATGTTTCGACTTCCGGAAAATTTCGACATATCTTCGCGTTTCACATCCCCCAGACCCCAAACCACCGTCAGTTCAAAAGTTTATATATATGTGTGTGTATATATATGCATATATATCAGTTTCTTGTGGACATGATAACTGCCGTAATTTTGCACCAATCACTTTAATGTTTTACATAATATGTAACCCCTTAAAAAATCGGTCGAGTTCGTTAATGGGCAAAATCGGTTAAAGGGGGGGGGGAGAAATTGGGGGGCTTTTTTTTTTCGAAAAAGTGAAATGTCGCTATAAGTCTCTTATACGTGAAATATTGAATCAATTCAAAGTTCATAATATTTGTCGGATAAGTGCCAAAAATTTATGTCAAATAGGTTTTTTGATAGCACCAACCATTGACCAAAGGGGAGGAAAAAAGTGTTTTTTTTTTTCGGGAAACATTAATCATATCTCTCTTAATAGGCACAATATCAAACCCGTACATAATGGAAAATATTCCCCTAATAATTACCTAAAACTTTGTCTGAAAGAATTTTTGATCTGACCTACCATTACGCCAAGGGAAGAGAAAAATGATTTCGGAATTAAAGAACATGCCAAGTGCCATCAGAGGTTACCGTGACAACGCTTCTAAATTGATGAGGGATGAGCTATCAGAGGTTGCCAAGACAACGCCATTGCACGAGATCACATTCATTTTTCCATCTGACTGTGGGAAGCGGCTAACTTGTAGCATGCTGAACTTATATGCCCAAGGTCGCTGGTTCAAAGCCGGCCAAAGTCGTCGGATTTTCTAAGAGCGCTAAAAAACCCTCAGCATGCTTTCCTTTGGAGGAGAAGTTCCAACGTTCGTTGCAAGTTGCTGGTTGCGGTGGCATCTAGTAGCCAAGTTCACAGCTAGGTGTCGTTCACGTTAGGATATGGTACAAAATTAGGAACTACTACTTAAAATTGACCGTCTGCAGACCTTACCTGAATTACAGACAAAAAACAGTCATCACAATTAACACCGTTTATCAGATTCTACACACCCGGGGTTACATGACCACGTTGTCGCAGCCCCTAAACTGAGGAACCAACAAAAATCTCTGCGGGAGATAAAATTTTGCGAGAAGAAGTAACAGACTGTCTGATAGTTACACATCAGTTCCAAACCTTGCATAAGGGCAGTGTGATCAGAAGTATAAAAATGAACCCCGAATGACAAGAAGGTTACCATCCCCATAAGACAATAAAATGATAAAAATATGCATACAAAAACGAAAAAAAGTTGATTTTTAACCTCCAAATGTAAAATACTTTCTTGCAATCAATGAGGTCTGATCCTCCTACGAAAACCTGCATATTTTGCCTATTATAGCCAATCCCCTAGTTTGCCCGGTGAAATTTACCTCCGCCTTCCGGCGTGCTGAGAGGATTTTTTTTGGAATTGGAAATGCTTACTACCCGGATTTTTTTTTTACCATGCCGTCCACATACGCTTTCCAATCCCTAACAGGACATTCATCTTGTTCCAGGCGAACTACTGTCGCAAATGTCTCAATGTGCTTGATGAATCCGGAAGGATTTTCAAAGACACTCACTTTGCGAATTTGCCGTTTAATATTTCCAAAAACTCTGTCAGGTGGGATAAATGAGCGGCCCACAATTGGGAACCATAACTGTATTTCCTCTAGACATGCGGGAGCTTCTAGCAGTAACCAGTGAGATAGCATGCTGATCATAGTCTTGTTTTTGTTCTGACCCCCACAGCCACCAGAGAATAACCGAAATATTTTCCACCTTAAAAATTTATGCTGGCCAGTTTGTGAAGAAATGTTGACGCTATTTGGTTTGATCCTTTGGCATGTTGATGATATTCTAACCAGACGTAAAAAGTTGTTCCCAACTCCCGATATCAACGGGTTCAACTACTTCAACTTGCACTATTTCTCCCACTACTTCTGCCATTTCTGTTCTTCTCTCCGTATTTGGAACATCCACAATAGTATTACAGTCCACAAATGCAATAACTGCTTCACTTAAATCAACAAGATCATTCATTTTTCTGGCTTGAAATGCCCACAACCAAGAAACAAACCTGTCAATCAAATGTGCTTATACACGGTGTATTTCGACAAGACAGCAGGTCATTGTTGTGTACGCTTCCTCGATAGTGCAGCCAACTGAAATCTGAAACACAAAAATATCCTTCCCGATCGAAATAAATAATTATTTATTGTAAAAAAAATCTGTGGGAGGAATATTGGCAGTTCTTGTACCAGTTAGCGTGTTTTGCAGCCGTATGTGGCAAGGCAGACGCCATACTTATGGAACTTAGCGGCCTTTGGACACGTGGAACATTAAACTGGCTTTGCAACCGTAGCCAACTTGCATTTAGCGGTTTTTGCAAACGAATGCGATCTTTGTTGGCCATTTTCAACGATTTTGAGCGGGATATGCACCCTGAAACTTATTCCATCGTGTAGCCAGTTAAAAGACGAACGTGACGATATGCTCAACTCAAAATCGACAAAAAGTGCACTTAGCGGCCTTTGCATCTGGGCTACTCATTTATACTTCGCATCGCCGCCATGTTGGATTAGTGCTCACCAGGTTATTGAAAGTCCTATAGGAGAACTTATGTTCATAGCCTCAATGAACATAAAGAATTTCAGTTTGATTGCTGTAAAAGATTCGTAGATATTGTGAACCGTCTAAATGTTTCGGATGGCGCCATGTTGGATTGTTATATGTATAGTCCATAGAGTTATGTTCCATTAAAGGAAAAACTTTCACTTCCATGGCATGATTACGACACAAGAAATAAAAACTTAATTTTAAAATAGTGCTCAGCCGCCATTTTGAGGTTATGTAAACAATTGAACTTAATTAGATGCCAGTGCATTACAATATGTATACACATTGTATAAACTCCGCTCAGATGGTTGAATCGCGAGAAAAGTCTATTAAAATGTTTCAACTTTGCTCGGCCGCCATGTTCTTTTTGTACTCTGCAGGTTTTTGAAATTTACACTTGTAGTAGTGCCTTGTATCATTGTACAAAATTTCAGGGTGATATCAGAGATTGTTTCGGAGATATGGAATGCCGGTAAAATATTTCGCACAGCCGCCATTTTGAGGTTATGTAAACAATTGAACTAAAATAGATGTCAGTGCATTACAATGCGTATAACCCTTTGCTGTACCAAGTTTCATTGCGTTTGGATGGTTCAATCGCGAGGAAAGGCTATTAAAAGTCTCAAATTCGCCTGGCCGCCATGTTGTTTTTCTAGTTACCAGATTTTTGAGAGTTACATAGTTGAACGTCTAGTAGTGCCCTTTATCACCATACAAAATTTCAGGGTGATATCAGTAATAGTTTCGGAGATATTGATTGCTGGTCAAATATTTCGCACAGCCGCCATGTTGGATTCGTGAGACGTAATAAAATTTGAAGGGCATGGTCGGGGTCGGCCAAAATGGTGCTATCACCTTACCGAGTTTCATTGAAATCTCCCCAGCCGTTTAAAAGTTATTAGAGAGGACAGACACACATACACACATACGCACCCACACACACACACACACACACATGGACAAAACGTGATCTCAAAAGCCTCTTTTTTTTTTCATAAAATGAAAATAGGCTAAAAATTGCTTTGCATTCCAGCTACTTCAGTTCCGTGTGAGAGAGTGTTCTGTGACGCTGGAAATATTGTTACTAAGACAAGGGCAACCCTTTGTTCTGAGGATGTTTGAAGTCCTGGAGCACAGAAGTGTGACTGTGAACTTCAACTTCACACTCTTGTGTCATTAAATAATCAATATAGAAATATATTATAAATAATAGGCCCATTATTAGCTTAAAAGCATTTGAATTCATTTATTTTTTACTTGCACGCCACCAATACAACTAAATATACAATTATATCTTCCTCATAGCAAATGGAACTGTCAACATTTTAAAATATATTATTCAAAGGTTTTATTTCTCGAACTGATAATGTGTGAAACCGACTAAATGTGTATTTTTCGGAACAAAAAGTTCACAGGCAAAATGAAGAAAAGCCGAGTTTGCACTTCCAGGGAAACTCCAAACACAACCACTCTTCTCTGAAGTCCTAACTCAATACGATTCGACAGTGTGCTGCTGGCTGTATCTGGGGTAATAGGCTCGCGCACTAGCTATGCTGTAACTGGGGTGATAGACTCGCCCCTAGCCAGCTCCTGAACAGTCGCCTCAGTAATTAAATGGAGATTGTTGGAAGAAATTAAAACGTAAAAAACACTTATAGTGGGCGATGTATTGAAGATAGAGATATGCTCTCGCGGACTTTCTTGTGGAACATTTCATGCTGAACAATTTATACACTCATAGTATATACAGTGTGGTCCACCCGCCCCTTATTTTTTTTGGAGGAAGGCAACCCAACTAACGCGTATATCACAGTCATCCTAAAAACATTAGTACCTGCTCCCTTACGTCCATTGTACAACTTTACCGTTGAGTACATCCTCGCGAATATAGTAGAAATCAATAGTGGCAGTGTTCTTTCAATGACCTCAAATATAATGCATGATTGAAACGATCAGAGCTCCGAATAACACCTTCTTACTTTTGGACAGGAAGTCTCTCCGAATAGATTCAATAAGTTCCAGCAAAAACCCATGGCTCTCGGTAGCTACGGTGGCTAAATCAAGAATTGTTAGAGTAGCCTCAACGAAGTCACAATGTAGTAGGTGCGAACCTTGAACTAGTACTTTTTTTTTGCTTAATGTCGTTTATTGTGGATGTATTATGGACGCATATCTATCTGTTCCAACGAGTGATTTTTTATTTGGTCCTCAAAAGCACCGTACTTATCCGATGGTACGCAGCCAGATTGGACGACGACATAATGATCTGTAGAACGAAAGCAAGGTATCTTGTATATTCAACGTAGCAAGTGTTCGAAATTTTGTACACATTTGTTTAAAGGAAAACTCCGACTCACTCAGACGACCCACATAATAAATAGATTTGTTATGTGGGTAGGCTCACGAATAAATATATCAGACCGAAACTATAATTTCTTTCAACGGCGTCTGTGCGAAAAGCGCTTGCTATACACTTACAATAATAGTGAGGTTTTAAGGGGCGGAACTACAAGGTCATCTGCCCCAAGCATGCAGTAAATACAGATAATTATAACATTATTGGTTTTACGTCCCTTTTAACTACTCTGGCTTTTAGATACGTCAGGGTGCCGGAATTTTGCTCCGAAGGGGATCTTCAACGTGCCAGTAAATCTACTGACACGGCTCCCTCGCATTTGCGCACCCTCGAATGCCAGCTGACTGCGCCAAGATACGAACCTGAAACCTTGGGCACAGCAAGCGAGAACGTTACCGCTGAGCCTCACAGCAAGGCAGTAATTACAGAACGTGTCATATTATTATAAGTATTGAACTATTAAAATTCTAATTATCACGAATGGAGTCGCCTCCGTTGCGTAGTGGTCAGCGTGATTAGCTGCCTCCCCGGACGTTCTGGGTTCGATTCCCGGCTCTGCCACAAAATTTGAAAAGTGGTATGAGGACTGGGACGGGGTCTACTCAGCCTCGGGTGGTCCAAATGAGTAGAGGGGGTTCGATTCCCACCTCATCCATCCTCGAAGTGGTTTTCCGTGTTTTCCCACTCCGCCTTCGGGCAAATGCCGGGATGTTACCTACCGTACGGCCACGGCCGCCTCCTTCCCTCTTCCTCACCTATCCCTCCCGATCTGCCCCTCCCTTCCCATCCCTTAAGAGGACAATGTTCGCTTTGCAGGCCACCTGGGCGAGGTGCTGATCCCACCTCCCCAGTTGTATCCCCCAGGCGAGATGTTTCAAACTCCAGGACACTGCCCGTAGAGGCGGTAATGATAGGATCCCACGCTGAGTCCGTGGGAAAACCTAACCTAGAGGGTAAAATCGACTAAATAAATAATAATTATAACGAATAGTATCCATCCATGGTTTTGAACAGTATTTGGGGAAAATAGCCATTTAAATGAGACAAGAAAATAACTTTCCCTATCGTCTTCGTAGATAATGTGAACAAAACCAAGTTGAAATCTTGCTGTACGAGGTATGGAGGGTATAATAAAATAGTTTAAAATAATTTTAAAAATCTGCCGTTGGATAGCCTTGAACCCGGGATCATCGAAAGAGCGAGCAGACGCAATAACACTTGCACACATTTCCAACACACTTTGGAGGTTTTAATTGCGCGTCTTATTAACGCGTACGGTAAAATAATCAATTATTACAGTTAGATCTTAAATATTGATTGGGATGCATTCATTCAGTATCTGTCATGTTTTCAAATTTACTTAAAGCAAGTTTCGCGACCGCTTTACGTTAATAAGGCGACATAACTGCAAATAATGCCATCGATCGACAGCCCTTCGGTTTTATTTCATACATCTTAGCGTCCAAAATGCTAGCGTGTGATACACTTCGGTCATACAAGCAGGTGTACTGACGAAGAGAACAGAATCCTACAGGATTTTGTACCAGCGATCACAGCAGCTTCCTTGCCACCTAGTGTCGTGTGATACGGGCCTAATGATATGCTATGACTTTTTATTAAAATTTAATAACAAAACAATATGTTCGGTAAAGAACGTATTGCCTAATTTCTCCTAAATGCATGGGTATTGTTATAACTCTTTGTCCTTTTCAAGGAGTATAATTGAATGTTGGTTGTAGTAGCTTCTTGATATACAACGTGCTATACGGATATTAAACATGAATATGATGTGCCCTTTGCTAGTGCTACCTCTGTAAAAAAATAATTCAATTCGGTTTCACCGTGTTTGAATTGATGTGGGGAATCGATTTGCACACATACATGGCCGCTATCTGCAAACTATTGGGCTGATGACCTTGTAGTTCAGTCAAAAGATGCTTCCCACAAAAAGGTATGTTGATGAAAAATTTGGTAGAGATCAAATGATTAGGTTGGTCGTAATTTCATTTAAGAATTTAACATTTGGGTGGCCGCCATTCCGTTTCCGTCAAGATGGCGGCGATATAAAACATGACACTGAGGTGGCCTTTGCTAGTGCTACCTCTGTACCAAACTTCGTTCCATTCGGTTTCACCGTGTTTGAAAAGATAGGGGGAATCGATTTGCACACATACATGGCCGCTACTCGCACATTATTGGCCTGATGACCTTGTAGTGTGGTCAAAAGATTCTCTATACACAAAAGTATGTTGTTGCAAAATTTGGTAGAGATCAGATTATTAGGTTGGTCGTAATTTGATTCAAGCTTTAACATTAGGATGGCCGCCATTACGTTTTCGTCAAGATGGCGGCGATATCAAACATGACACTGGAGTGCCCTTTGCTAGTGCTACCTCTGTACCAAATTTCGTTCAATTCAGTTTCACGGTGTTTGAATTGATAGGGGGAATCGATTTGCACACATACATGGCCGTCATCTGCAAACTAATGGACTGATGACCTTGTAGTTCAGTCAAACGACGCTCGCCATACAAGTATATGTTGTTGCAAAATTTGGTAGGGATCGGATGATTAAGTTAGTCGTAATTTGAATTAAGCTTTGAACATTTGGGTGGCCACCATTACGTTTCCGTCAAGATGGTGGCGATATAAAACATGACACTGAGGTGTTCTACGCTAGTGCTACCTCTGTACCAAATTTCGTTCAATTCGGTTTCACCGTGTTCGAAGAGATAGAGGGGGCAGACATTCAGAGTACACAAACTCACACTCACACAGACACACAGTCACACACGCAGACAGACAAACAATCTTCGGCCCTGTATAGATCTCATAAGTGTACTTTCATTTTTTGCAAAAATCGAAAGTATGCTAATAATACCATGGTAATTTCTAAGGAATACGTATACTTTGATGCAAGCACTGGCGATCAGAATATCCTTCGATATGTTGTTGTTTTGTTTCATTTGAGGGGATAGAACATCGCGGTCAATTAGCCCCGTTTACTTGGGTGTGTGTATAGAATTCTTCTGATAACCTGAGTTATTGCGGTCTTGTAATTATGTGTGTATTTGCAATTAAGGATTGGGAAGGGGGCGGCCGTGGCCTTAAGATAGAATCCGTCCCGGAATTTGTCCGGAGTAGAAGTGGGAAACCACGGAAAACCGTTTCCAGGGTGGCTGAGGTTGGAATCAAACCCACTTCTTCTCATATTAGCTTCACGAGGCTACGTGTACCCAATTTCAGCCCTCAGACAAGTATTACATTTCTTGGCAGAGCTGGGAATCGAACCCGGACCACCGGAGCAACACTTTGATATGTTATGTTAATATTCATGCCAGTTTTTTAGTTTTCTGCCATTACAGTTCACGTGACGTATCGTACCAATTCGATCGTATTTTCTTTATAAATCATCAAAATTCAACGTACTCTTCACAAAAATACGTCGTAAGGCAATAAATGTGGCAATGTAGTTGCATCCCAACTAAAATGGAATGTGGGCTTTCGTTCAAAAAAAAAGTATGCCTACTACTGGATTCGAAGCAGCGTTCTATCCTCTCTCGCCCACCACGTACGGTCAGGCTTTAAACCTCTTTTTTTTTTTTTTTTTTTATTAGCTCGTTACAGAATTACAGAATTTTCAGATGTGATAAATACCATACTAATACATCACAAGAAATCCAGATAGTGTCCATATTTATCGTACAATTGTCCACTTTCACTAAGCTTCCAACGCTCTTTTTGCAGGTGGTACCTGAGATCCTGGAACGAGAAATGTTGATCATTGTCCATCACGAAGTGTACATATTGGCCCATTATCCACACAATGGCAGTCTGTTTAATTTGGGGGAAGGCGGTCATCGACAATCGAATCAACTTCCTGTCATCAAGGTCATCCGTGGGCACATTTAATAGTTGACATACTTTTCCCTTACACCACAGCCACGTGGAGGCAGCTCGCGTGCATGATTTAAAGCGGTGTATCGCCGTATCAGTTTGACCACATATAGTACACCATGGGTAAGCTTCAAGACGGATGGTATATCGCCGTAGAGCGGTTGGGATGAGATCGTTGAGGAAGATAAAAACCTGGGAGTGTACAGCAGAAGAAATGGTCATAGCCCCAAAATTTTTCCAAACAGTGGGCCAATGGACATAGAGGGTGGTGGCCTCGATTCGCGATTTGGAGTGTACCACTTGCCGCAACATGTTATAAATACTTTTCGTCGTTGGAACAGTCCCTGAAGGCATTTGGCGAACAGTTTCCAGAAGGTGCTGTTGATGGTCCCTAAATATCTTCGGCAAAGCTCTATCACAACCACGGGCTGTGTTTCGAATATCTTTGTATAGCGCTTTCGTAAAAGTGTCATGTTGGTAAAGAATGGTGATATCATTCTTGCAGAGGAGTGCACGGCATTTCATGCCATGAGCTGTTAGCCCTAGCCCGCCTTGCCGGGATGGGAGATACAACTGTTCCCGTTGTACTCGGAACAAAAATCCTTGCCATATAAACCAACCTGTATATTTTGCCAATTGGCTCTCAAACATTTTGGGAAGTGGGAAAAGTTGTGCAACATACCATATTTTAAAAAGCGCAAACACGTTGAGGATCATGACCCGTTGCACTATATTGAGGTTTCTTTGACCAAATTGGATCAGCACTCCCCTAACTTTGGCAATGACCTTAGTCCAGTTTGCTTGCATTGTGTCCAGAAGCGATTGCTTCCAGGTAATGCCAAGAATTTTCACCTCATTTACTATCCGGAACCAGGGCTGTTGGGTAATCACTGAGTTAGTATTGAGCGGAAGCAAAGCAGTTTTCTGGGGGTTCAATTGTGCTCCAGAGGCGATATGGTAGAGCTGAAGGGCGCTATCGATGTGGGAGATATCTTCATTATTGCGGATCAATATTGATACGTCATCAGCATAGGCGCACATTCCAAAAACATGTGTGGACAGTTTGTAACCCTGTAGCTTCACCTGGGTAGTCCGAATGAACGGTTCAAGGCCAATGACAAAAAGTAGCATGGAAAGGGGACATCCTTGCCTAACTGATCGTTGTATTGGAATCAGAGGGGAAAGAAAACCGTTGACGAGTACTCGAGACGTAGCATTACAATTTATCATACGAATGTAGTCAATAAGGGTTTCAGGAAATTCAAAGTGTTGCAAGACCATGTACAAGTATTCATGACTGATGCGGTCGAAAGCTTTATCAAGATCTAAGGTGAGAAAACTCATTGGCTCAGTGGGGAGCATTTCGGCTTTTAGGTGTAGGTCCCGTAGTATCGCTAAGTTTGTTAACAGAGTTCTTCCAGGAATACTGCAACATTGTTCAATACCAAGGATATCATGTAGAACAGTCTTCAATCGGCATGCAAGTACTTTGGTAAGGACTTTATAATCACTGCAGAGCAGAGTAACTGGTCGGAAGTCACCAACTGCCATGGGAGAGGATGTTTTTGGTATGAGGACTATGGTACCTTCGTGATGTGACTGACAAAGAGCACGACGTTGGAGAATGGTACGCAGGACATGACAAAATTCTTTGCCAATGAGAGGCCAGAAGTGTTTATACATTTCATATGGCAGTCCATCAATGCCAGGTGAGCGGTTGTTTGGGAGTTGCTTAACCACAGAGTGAATCTCTTCATCCGTAATATCCGCGCTGAGCAGAGTTTTGTTGTCCGGAGATAGTTGGGTACTGCAAGATGAAAGCAATAGGGTCACCTGCTGTGGATCAATTTCAGCCTTAGCGTAGAACCGTTGATAAAATAATGATATTTCACTACGTATAGCGTCAGGGGAGGTGACGACACTTCCAGTACTGGTGCGGAGGCGGTGGATATATTTACGTTGCCGCTCCCGTTGTCCTTTGGCGATATGGTATACACTTGCACTTTCGTCCGGGAGCACTGTACGATCTTTTAAAGCCACGTTTATATGAGCGAGCGTTCGTTGCTGTAGGGACAGGAGCTTGGTTTTAACTTCCCGAATCTGGTCATATATACGCTCCCCAGCATCAGATCTTTGCTGGAGCTGGCGAAGAACTCGATAGTAAAATTCAACTGTATCCCGTCTTTCCCGACCTCGTTGGTAGGATATGTTCTTAAAGACGCGGCGGATCCCTGGTTTAACTAAAATATCCCACCAGTCTGCGCAGTCGCGAAATTTGCATTTTTGTTGGACCCATCGAGTCCAGTGTTGTCTGAAAATATCTTGGCATTCCTCCTCCAGTAACAGCGAGCAATTCAGCTTCCAATAACCTCTTCCTATGTGAAATATGGGATGGGGGTAAGAGATTGTACATACGACAGCATGATGGTTAGTGAAACTGGCAGGTATCACTTCATATCGTCTAGGCTGGATAAGTTCCTGTGAAAAGTATATGCGGTCAATTCGTGATGAGGAGTTGTGACTTGTACAGGTGTAATGGGGCAGGGGCACCCTTAAACTATCCACAGCATCAATGAGGTGTAGGGAGTTAAGAAGGGTCCTGAGAGCCGGGTTGATACCTTGGTATGAACTAGTGGAATCCTCTGGGCGTTGAATACAATTGAAATCCCCTGCAAGAATAAGTTTTTCCTTAACGTCGTGCAGATGAGGCAGTATACTCTGTTGAAAGAACATTTTCCGTTCCACACGCTTATTTGACCCGGATGGGGCATATACATTTATCAGGGTGGTATTGTTTATGTGTCCAGATATTATGCGTCCTGATGGATGGCATAGCACACCTTCGAGTGAGATATCATGTCGTATGAGGAATCCGGTCCCTCTATTCGTATTACCGGTATTGATGTATTGTTTGTAGAAGGCAGATATTGGCAAACAGGTTATAGCAACTTCTTGAATGAAGGCAATGTCAATGTCTGCATCTCGAAGGAATCTCTCCAACAGTTGAAATTTCAGAGGGCATTCTATTACATTGATATTCACAGTGGCCACAGTGAGAAATTGCGCCATTAAGAAAAGTATAAAAGCTGTGCTAGACATACTGGAAGGTGGACTCGAGAAAAAAAGAAAAAAAAAGACACAGGTGAGAAATATACTGGTGCACTATGTCAAATTAGGTTGAGATAGTTCCTTATGACTGCCATTCATAGGCCGGCTGTCAGCGTTTGAGAGCGTTCGTGGGTCCCTAGATGACGTAGAATGAAGATTTTGTTTCTTTTTCACAGCTGTGGAAACGTTTGTGGAGCCAGTTTGATTCTTCGGGGCTGGTACGGCAATCGAGGCATTTGTTTTAATCTTCTTAGATACATTCTCGGATCCCCGATCAACCAGCTTAGGTGAGTCGGTAGATACCAGAGAAGGTGGTGGCAGTGAAGACAAAATTTCTGTGGCAGCCTGTAGTGACGGCATAGTCGGTTCTAAGGCTGCGATACAGGTTGCCGATATCACAGGGGCACTCTGTGGCTCACTGCTCTGGTCAGGGCAAGGTACCAGTTCTGCGTCATATGTAACCGAGGTCACTTCTGGTGTTGTCCCAGCTGACTGATCAATAAGCATGTTTTCATATGACGTTTGCTGCGTCACAACTTCCGAGTACTGGGCACGTCGTTGTTGTCTAGGAGTTATACCGAGGGGAATCATTTTCTTTGGGCAGTTGATACGTAGATGGGTGGTAGCATTGCAAATTAAACAGGTCTGTTTCTGTCCATTATACGTTATATAGCCAGAATGGCCACCAAAAGTCTCAGTGGAGGGGATATCTTGTTTGATTTCCATATTGACGGCACGTATTCCATTATACACCGGGAACTGATAAGCAGAAGACCATTGTTCTTTCCTGACGTCACTCACAGTGCCATATTTCGACAGGACGGATTTGAAAATTTCAGGAGGAACTTCGAGTGGGACATTAAATATCCGCACTGTGGTAAAATTGGAATCCGCTGTGGAGAGCTTAACATTTGTCATTTCGCCTGAGTCATACTGAAATTTAATAGGATCTGCAAAAGTATTTAACAATTTCTGATAAGTAGATATGCTGATTACCTTGATGTACATGGTTTTCTCGTGCGCATTTAACTGGATGGCTTCTACTTGGTCGACAGTCAACCGGAGGGTATCGCCAATCCAGCGGTGAATTTCTCCTGGTGAGGGGCGAGAACTCTGCCTGTCCCATTGGCAGCGTACGGTGTTCTTCCTCTGGTATCCGGACATGATTTTCAGCGGGGTTTTCTGGGTTTCTGGTTTTGTTGTCCTATCTGGAACACTACTTGAAAAAGTATTGTCCGAATGACACACGGAAGGTCAGTACACACGTGGAACTAAGGAAGCACCGGTATTAGGAAACCGTACACTCTTCCAAATGCGGTCACACAGCGCGCACACACGTACCTCACTCGGCCACGACTAGTGACCAACTTGAGCCACCAATACATGGTAAATACCGCACGCTAAACTTGCTATAGTTACTGTAGCCGTCCCACCTCAAACGTTTAAGTCCATCTCAAAGTCTTCAATCAGGGTTTATGGTGTTGATTTAACTTTCTACTATTACAGATCACGTGGCGTAAGCTATTAATTCGATCGTATTACGTGTATGTGTGTTATTTCAAGGAGCAGTAAGTCATATGTTAGTAGAATGGGCCATAATATTTGGCGGGGAAAAGATTAAGGTCGGTTTTTCTTTGCTAGACTCATGACCCAATTACATTGCTGTCACACAGTCTGAGCGCAGAGCAATATCGACCATCGGGAGAATTGAGATGTTAGTTGGGTTTCATAAAACTAAATAATAAGGGGCGGGGGGACCACACTGTATATATTTTTAGCGGTTTGCCCAGCGTAGGCTTAAAAAGCGCACGGACGCCAGGTTTCTTTCGACTTTTTCACTGAAATTGTTACTGCGTGGCTTCCTTTGATCATAAATAAATTATTTTCTACAGAAACCTTCCTCGAGGTATTCTTTTCAGAATGGTGAAAACCGCATTAAAATCCATCCAGTGGTTCTCGAGATTACCCGTAACATCCAAGAATCGGGGTCTTTGTTTTATAGTAAGTAGAGATGATACTCAAGTTTTTGTTGGTGGGAAATTCATTTCATTTTGCTAAAGAACGTGCAGAGTAAGACATGCTTATGCTACAATGACGCAGTTCACCAGCTCTACCGTGCTGGAGTCTTCACATAATGGCGTTCATTTTGCTTGATGCTGTTTTCAACTTCAGTAAATGTGCCATACAGATAAACTCTCCACTAAACCAGCGGTACAGAGTATCGATAAATTGGAGAGAAGCTTTTCTATACCAAGACCAACTACAATACTCCGACCTTGATGTAGAAAAAACATGGCGGCGACGGTTGCCCTATCAATAGCTAAGATCATGTCATCGGGCTTGTCACAGTTCGTGTAAATTATTATTTTTACTCACCTAAGAGCATAAAAAGATATCACAAGATGAGACTAGGTTCCGAAGAAATATGCATCAATAATTTAGACTTACCTGAATTAATTTATCTATGTAGTTCTCGCCTCGAATTATAGGTTTCTTCGTCTTCACCCAAGGGGCAGCTTCAATAGTCTCACTGTTTCTGTGGTTGAATAAGAAGCTTTTTGGCGAGTTATCACGATTTGTATTTAAGTTCCGTAATTATAGATTAATATTATTAGCATAAAATCAAACAGATTCTGAAGTAGGAGAGAAGAAAGTACCCGGTTACTGAAGTGCTGTCCCAGCACATGCAGAGTATTTGTGTACACAATTGGAATGAGAATAGTTGCCTGAAATAATCGAACCAACGCTATAGAGATACGATTCAATTAAGACATCTCGTGGAATTGTCTAAAATCTCGGGTAAAACATCACACCGAATTAGTTGATTGAAATATGCAAAGAAGTCGTCGAGCGGGTATCTGAACATAATTATGGAGATTACCACACACACAGGACGCGATATGTTACCATCTAACCTATTAAACACTCGCTGTTACCGTTTGGAATAGTTGTACGCTGGAAATAGTTGATTTAGTAAAGTAATGTAGGTAGGAAAGCACCATCTCCCTCTTACGGAATTATCGCGGCACACCGTCTCGTAATATAAGTACATAATTGGCAAGTTACTCACAACACTTTATTACACACATCATCATAAAAAATAACTTGCAAGCTGTAAGAATCACAAAAGTATGAATAATGACGGAACACAATGAGTTCACTGTTTGGCACAGGGGAAACATCTTCGTTAACCAATAAAACAGAAGTTCACTGTAGTATTTGGCGTGTATACAAGGCAGTGTAGAACATCTGCCAGACTGGTAAGGATTTACGGAGGCACATGAAGCTGAGCGTTCAAGATAACGTCAACAGTTTAGTCTTGCCGTAGATGATCATTGCGTTTTCCCTTTACGTACTTAAGTTCGACACTACCGGTACTGAAGTGTACTAAGCTATTATTATATTGTTACTAACTAGCAAATCATTGCGGTGTATATTCTTGAGACACTTCTATTAATGCTTTAGTCTTGGGTACTTCAACATCTGCAGTAAATGACACAATGCCATCGGTCAACTGAACAATCATCACACAAACGAACTAATCCATAATAAGCGTATTATCACGTCATATTTATACACGATTGCAGTACATAAACGCGAACTGGACTTTACAGACATACTGAAGACACTACAAATTACAGATGAGCTATAGTTTATCCCAACTTTCGTCAAACGAAGCTAATCAAAGCTAATATTGTATCCCAGCAACGAATGTAAACAAACAAAATCTCGGGCTTCCGCATACGCTATTTTCACACTTTCGATACCTGCATTAAGGTCTGAGTATTGTAGTTGGTCTTGCCTATACACAGAATGTTCCTATCACACACATCTAGGGGTTGGATGAAGCAATTCGAAGAGTGTTCTCCAAATGAGTGTCATAAACACGATTCCTCAATTTTGACTTCACATTCTTCATTTTGGAAAATAGTTGCTCACTGATGTAAGTGCTGCCAAAAACGGATGCTGTCGACAGAGCATGAGATCTGATTGCTGGTAATTGATTGGAAATTTATCTTTTTCAACATACAATGAGTAAAATTCAAAAATCCAAAATTTTAAAGTTACTCCTGTAAATCGCTATTACACCGAAACTCAATAACTTCCATTTATATGTTTCCGGGATAGTCTCCCACATTTCCCCCAAATGGAGCACAAAATAGCAATTTTCCGCTTGTCACAGGGTTGCCACACTTGCTTCGCCGGTTACAAAATTCCCTACCATGGCCTACGAAATATGATAACATTTAAAAATCAACAAAATGATGCAAACTCCTGAACTCTTTGTTCTTTTTATCATCGATACATGAACATAACATAGTTGTGGCTATCGAAATACCATCAAATATGAATTATTGAAACTTAATCGTTTTGCGGGCCGCTGAAATATACCTCATTTATGAAATTTCCTTAAAAAATAATTGAGATATACTTGGAAAAATAAACCAAAAAACAGTTCATTTTTTGAAAGAAAAAATTAATATTTTTTAAAAATATACTATAACATTCATGGTGGTTCATCCTCGCTATTTATGCGTTTACTTTACATGAAAAAAAAATCACTCCATTCAGACTGGTATTTCTTGTTAAATCGCGTTTCTTGTGATTCACGGAGTTTAAAATATCACGAATATTATCATTTTAATATATCACGAAATACTTTATATACTGCTCCTCTCTCTAAATTAGATGAAAGCTCTGTGTATTTACTATACATATGCTCTATGTTACACATTAGTGAAGCTATGATATGATTCGTAACTGTATGCGAAAATTCCTACTGACGATGTATAAGCCCCCTTAAAATAATTCTTGTATGTACTTCGTTATTGTTGATTTAAGGGCCGTAACTACGAGGTCATCTGCCACATTCTTGTATGTAGCCTAATTCATTTCAGGCTCTAGGGAATTCATTGTTACTCCCCACCTATAGTCATGTAGACCGACAGAAAATGACTTGTTGTTTCTTTAGTGGTCATGTAGCCCCGTGTACTTGATAGCAGCCATTTTAAGACGATGATGATGATGATAATTGTTGTTTTAAGGGGCCTAACATCTAGGTTATCGACCCCTAATGGTTTGGGTGATTCTGAAGATGATAATGAAATACAAACTATAACTATAACTAACTACTAACCTATATACTAGAAGAAGAAATGGAAAACAAAAGGAGAATAAGGCAAATAAAGTACAGGAGGAAAAGAAATGCTCTCAACCCTCGAAGAGAGCGGATTGAGGGACTTGGAAGGAAGGAGAGCCATAAACGGCTGATATGGAAGTGAAAGACGAGAGGGTCCGCCCTACAGGTAATGGATAAAAGGGGGAAAACCAGACCCAGCTCAGGAATCACTCGGGGTCGCCAACTCCCGAACTCACCAGCCGTGAGCCCCTGAGGGTGAGGCAATATCTAGGGTGCACCATAAGGGGTGGGGCTACATACACCCTGCCTCCTTGAGGGTCTTGAGCAGAAGGCAGGAGATAACATGAAAAAAAAAAGAAGGCTGACCCCTCGCAGAAGGAGGGTACCAGAAAACATGAGACAAGGGCCAATTAAGGCGGGAAAGGAAGAGACTCCCTAGGCCCCGGATACCCTAATACCGTCGGGGTCGGAAAAGAACAAGAGTGAACCAAGGGAGGTCGACAGGAAAGAAGACGGAGAGGATCCCGGCAAAAGTAAGTGGAGGCAATGCCGGACTCAGCTGGGGTCCCGTGGTCGCCAACCCACGTCCCACTAGATGTGAGCCCCTGGGGCGGCCATTTTAAAACGACCGAAGCCCTCTAGAGTGATGGAAAAACTGAAGAAGTCTGACCTCTCGTACCCTAATACTGCCAGTGTCGGAAGAGAACAAGAGTTGATTAAGTGAGGTCACAGAGAGCAGAACATGTTACTTGTGAGTTTCATTTGTCCACTTTCACTGTCCTTAGCACTCACGTCATCTCTGGCTTTCTCTGCTCAACGCCTTCTCAACACATCATTGGATCATCATACCTGTCTCCGGTCATTCCCCTTAAGAGGTACAACAGTCCGCTTCCTGACTCCAAGACTGTGGGTTCGGTTCCTAGCCAACGCAGAGGCTCAAATAACCACGGCTCACTCGTGAAATAACTTGGGTGATTTAATTTGAAAAGAGACTAAAAGTCAGCCACTGGTTGTCCAGTAGTGTTCTGGTTTCACATTTGTTGTTGTTGATTCTATAGCGGCTTTGCAACATCGTGGTCATTTATCTCGGTGTATGTGGTGTGTGTAGACGTTGTCTGATAACTTGTGTCACTGTGATGTCTCTACTAGTAGGCTATGTATTAGTAATTGAGATACCCCACAGGGGCTCACATCTAGTAGGACGTGGGCTGGCGACCACGGGACCCCAGCTGAGTCCAGCAGTGCTTCCACTTACTTGTGCCGGGCTCCTCTCAGTCTTCTTTCCTGTCGACCTCTCTTGGTCAACTCTTGTTCTCTTCCGACCCCGACAGTATTAGGGTATCCGAGGCCTAGGAAGTCTCTTAATTGGCCCTTGTCTCATCTTTCCTGATATTCTCCATCTGCGAGGGGTCAGCCTTCTTTTTCTTTTCCTGTTATCTCCTGCCTTATGCATAAGGCCCTCAAGGAGGCAGGGTGTGTGTAGCTCCACCACTTCAGGTGCACCCTGGATAATGCTACACCCTCAGGGGCTCACGGCTGTGATTTTGGGAGTTGGTGATCCTGGGGGATTCCTGAACTGGGTCCGTTTTCCCCCTTTATCCACGACTTTGGGGCGGGCCCTCTCTCTTCTTTCCCCTTTCCTATCTGCCTTTCATGGCTCTCCTTCCTTCCAAGTCCCTCAATCCTCATTCTTCGAGGGTTGCGGGCATTTCTTTTATTCCCGTCCTTTATTTGCCTTATCCTTTATTTGTTTACCATTTCTTCTTCTAGTATGTAAGTTCGTAGTTAGTATTAATTAAAGTTTTCATTCTCATCTCATGTTTCTCTATCACCCAAACCATTAGCGGACGATAACCTAGATGTTAGGCCCCCTTAAAACATAATCATAATTGAGGTAGGAGGCGGCCATGGCCTTAAGTTAGGTTCCATCCTGGCATTTGCCTGGAGTAGAAGTGGGAAGCCACGGAAAATCTTTTCCAGGATGGCTGCTGTCGGAATCAAACTCACCTCTTCTCACTTTTGCCTCACGAGGAACCCGGTACTCCACGGTGACGGCCATTTCACAGTGCTGTATTAATATTAGAAAACTGTTATTTACATTTTTCTCAGATCATACGAAGCATTGTAACATATAGTTCAGTAGTCAGGCTTTTGACATTGTGTTTTCCTATTTAATTGTTTGGTTGCGGGACGATTTGTTTAGCCCGTCGATTGTAGATTCTCTGTGATTCTTTTATTCGGCTCTCTACTGTAGGCTAATATTTAAAACACTAAGGTGATTTTTGTTACCGCGAGATTGAGATAGCGTCTTAACCGATTGACTTCGTAATGCATTCTAACGAGAGCTCCTGGCATGTTAATTTGCAAAGTGTCGTTAAAAGGAAAATATATGTTAGGGTATATTTTTAAATGATTAAAGAAAAATGTAATATTTGTCGGTCCCGCGCTTGCGCACAACTACTCTATCCCACCAGAGAAATGGCGGATCCGGCCGCGTTTTACTGAGATCTTTGTTTATGAGAAAATAAACAAGAAGTTCCGTTAAGAACTATACAGCCTACTTTTCATGCCAATGATTATTCTACAGAATATGAACCTATCTAGAATAATGACGAAATTAAGTTGCTAATATCGAAATTTCCAATTAGTTCGAAATACTGTATACCTGGCATTATGTATCCTAATAGAGCACTACAGTTGGCAGCCCTGATGACTGAATATATTCTTAGTTCCATCTCTTAAGGTACAGAATACAAAATTTGGTTGGAGTCCAATGAATATCATGGACGTTACATGCAGATAAACATTGGATCTAACAGCGCGCGTAAAATCATGTTGGCAACAGTGTCATGCATGTATTGGTCAGAAATCATCTGAAATAATATGATCTATTGTTGTGCCAATTTTGAATGAAATCCATTAGTTAGTATAGAAGTTACATGCATTTTAAAATTGGACCTATCAGCAGGCTTAGAATCATGTTGGCAGCACTGACGTATATTAGTTACTCCAAAGTAATCTAGAATTCCAGGTACTATATGTGTGCAAAGTTTAGAGCTATTGGCTTGCATTCTTTCTGATATATTGATATTAGGGTAACAAAAATAGAGACAGCATTTATTAACAGTTGGCAGCCCTGGTTGCTCTTAAGAATACGCATAGTCATAGCTGTTATGGTACACATAGCACATACGAAATTTGGTCGAGATCCAAATGATAGTATGGAAGTTACATGTATTTAAAGTTGGACCTCACAGCAGGCTTAGAATCATGTTGGTAGCACTGACGTATATAAGTTACTCCAAATTAATATAGAATGTCATGTACTATACGTGTGCATAGTTTAAAGCTGTCGGCTTGCATACTTTCTCATATATATTGGTATTTGGATAAAATAAATTAAGAGCATTTTTTAACAGTTGGCAGCACTGGTGGTTCATACTAATACGTTCAGTCATATCTGGTTATGTACACATACAACATACGAAATTTGGTTGAATTCCAATTGATAGTGTAGAAGTTATATGCATTTAAATATTGGACCTATCAGTAGGTTTATAATCATTTTGGCAACACTGCCATATATTGCCGTCTGGAATTTAAACTGTAATATTATTATCTATATGTGTGCCGATTTTGAAATAGCTCCCATTCATACCTTCCATGATATCCAACATGGAGCTCAAATTTCAATTGCGATTTTTCAGCAGTTGGTAGCACTGACATCATTTTGAAATATGGCCGTGAGATATTCAGGTAAAGATCTTTACTCCTACCAAATTTTATTTCGATTGCTCCAGCCGTTTAGGAGTTGATAGGGGGGAAACACAAACAGCCAGCCAGCCAGCCAGACAGACAGACAGAAGGACAGACAGACACACATTTTCCCGGATCGATCTCATAAGACTACTTTTTCCTCATTTTTGCAAAATGTGAAAAGTAGGCTAAAAATGTAATATTGGTCGGTCCCGCGCTTGCGCACAACTACTCTATACCACCAGAGAAATGGCGGATCCGGCCGCGTCTTACTGAGATCTTTGTTTATGAGAAAATAAAAAAGGGGGGTAATATTGTTGTGGCTCTATGGTTCAAACGTTTAGAGCAGTGGTTCTTAACCGGTGGTCCGCGAGTGACTCGGGAGTGGTCCGCGGGAGCACGTATAAAAAAAAGTGGCCAATAAATGGGGATTTCGAAAACGATGTGCGTTGAACGAGAATCGTCCGAATGTATTCGCGGTGATGACTATCAGATTTTTAATTGAAATATCTTTAAAATAAGTGTTATTGAGGAAGCGTTACAACTGATTAGGTGTATTGGGTGGAAGGGGTTAAGTACATGATTCAATTTCAGGCTGAGTGGTCCGCAGACTTCAACGGGTTCAGAACCACTGGTTTAGAGTAAGTATATGTGGAGGCAAATCACTTAATGGGCAGAGAGCTATAATCCTTCGACTTGATTTAACATCTTCCGATAAAACACTTCAATTTTCCAATTTGCTTGGCATACTTTATCACAATCAATAAAGCTCAAGGCGAAACTCTTGAACGTGTAAGTCTCTATTTGCCTCATCAAGGTTTCAGTCATATGTTGCGAAGTCAATCTTTCGATACCCTTAATGTTCCAACAGTGTCAAGAAGTAATCATTCAAAAAATGCATATTAGAGAATCCTTCAGTAAATATTTTCCCAATGACCGTCATGTTTTGACGGGTATCAATTCGTTACTTATTATTATGATTATTTAGGCACTATAAAACTGTTTTATATAGACCTAAACGTTCATGAAACATAAACATTTTGCCCAAAATCCGCCGTCTAGTCATCAGCAAATCTGAGTTCGTCTTGAATCTTTACTTCTACTTTAAAGTTTTCTCTGATTGCCAGATTTTGTCTCATGTCTTTCGGCTCGAATAACTGCCGTCTGGTATCTGTATGGATTGTAGATCACCCTCCTATTCCTGTACAGTACATACATTTCTTCCCGTGGTAATTTTCTCGCGAGCCAACACTCGATCACTACCCTAAGGTAGTTTCTGGTGTTGTTGGCTGTTCCCTGCGGTATGTGTCCCTATCCTTTAGATTTTTGGACACCCCAACATGGAATCTCTGCTGAGAATTGTTGAAAGTAACAACTTTGGATGAAGTTCGCTGTATGGGTGTGTGACTCGTGACGTCACACAAGGAACAGGATCCGCATGACACTCTCTGTTTCATCCTCCGTACGCTCCGAGCGCTGTGGTTCATATACAATTTCTTCAAGGGGGATATTGGCCAGCACTTCATTCTACGGCCCATTCCGTTTCTTTTCACGTTCTAGGAATTACATCACGATCGTGGATCCGGATACTAGCCCTGTGATGTCAACGTGGTGCAAGACTTCTGTTCCGACCGAATCCCGGCGCAGTCACTTTACATTTTAAAACTCAGCAATTCTTCTAGGTTTGTGCCGTGTCTTGTGTGGGGTTTCATCTAGGACACCAAGCTGGCTCATCAGCGGGCTCTTGGTGTCCCCGCCCGGACCCCCACAGGAGTAGCGAGCTGCGCGCTACCACTCTTTTTATCAAGTGCACCTGTGCCTCTTTACTACGAAAGCTAAAATCTTAAGCAGCCATAACCTCCCTATGAATGCTTCCAAAAAGATGGTATATTGGCTTTCACGGCCGGTGAATTAAAACTCAGCAATTCTGATAGGTGTGTGCCGTGTCTTGTGTGGGGTTTCGCCTAGGACACCAAGCTGGCTCATCGGCGGGCTCTTGGTGTCCTCGACTGGACCCCCACAGGAGTAGCGAACTGCACGCTACCACCCTTTTTATGAAGTGCACCTACGCCTCTTTACTGCGAGAACTAAAATCGTTGACGACTCCCCAGTAAACGGGCCCGTCTCTGTGCTGGAGTGAGCGGGACGCACACCACTGGACGTCTGGCAAACAGCCCTGCTGTTCTGAGCCTCCGGTACACGGTTTTCAGGAAAACGGCGTCCCCTGTGACGGCTGCAAGCTCCGCCGTCAATAATAGCCTTGCAGGTGCAATCCGATGTCGTCGGTCGGTTAAGGCCAGATATCGGTCCTGCTGTGGAGTGGTTACCCTTGGTCGACCTGGTACTGGCCTACGACTAACATCTCCTGTGTCTCGAAATCGTCTCCAAAGCCTGAAAATGACACTTTGCGGCACATTCAAGGATACGGTGACTTCGGTCTGTGTCTGGCCTGCTTCCAGGCGGCCAAGTATTCTACCCGGCAGAGCGGGATCCAAATTGCGTCGTCGTGCCATTATGTTGTCACGTTCACCACGAGGCTACACTCCGCACACTATAACAGGGCAAACACGACTGAGGGAATATGGGGCGCAGACACTGGCTGTGTTTACATTGCGGTTACGCGGCTCGTCAAACCAGGGAATACTACTTTGCTATACAGAGCGAACACGTAAGGTTGGTAGGTGCATATGTCGAGCGATTTTGCGGTCTATTTCCTGTGGCCCTGCTTGTTCCTAACTTATGCTTTACTTTTGGACACTAGGCTAGTGTATAAAATATGTTTATGTTCGACCCTGACTATTATATGTCAGAAAACTGTATCATAATGAGGCTCATTATAACATTATTTTTCATTATGAAACAGTTTCTCCCACCAATCAGAGCTCAAGAAACAGTTGTTTGAACAATTGGATAACGATAGCATCGCACCTGCGCTTAGTTACACAGCCTTCTAATTTAAATTTTACAGCGTTGCCAAGTGTCATAGTAGGGTAATCGAGGAGGCCATGGTCAAATACAAGGCATTCTCTGAGTCTCATGCGCTCTGTTCAGCACATAAAACTGGCGAAATCTCGACAGATAGTAATGAATATTTATGTTCGAACATAAAATAGTAATAATAATTATCGTCGAACATAAACAGTCGTATGCAACTCGCCTATAATGGTCATTAAGACACTCGTATGCAAATTATAAAACTCGCTACGCTCGTTTTATAAACATACTCGTGTCGTAATTATTGACATTATAGCCTCGTTGCATACTGTACTAAAATAAAACTCATGGAAAACATTTACAAGTATTAGCTAATTATCACTATTATAATGGGGCAATTTAGGATCACACGTTTCAACCTTCAAGCGGCCATCATCAGATCCTGATCATTGTATTGAGGTTTGAGTTATGCACTAAAAACTACGATTGTAGCGCGTTTTGGGTGTTTATGATACGATTCGCAATTTGAATCTCATTATACGGTTTATATGAGTAAAAATTAACACAAACAAGTAGTTCCGCGACGAGCTAAAGAGCCTAATTTCCTTAATATGTAAGATCCATCCCAGTGATTAATCTATAGAGACTTATCTAGAATAATGACGAAATTAAGTTGGAGATACCGACATTTCTAATTAGTTCGAAATATATCTGACATAGTGTAGCCTAATAGAGCACTACAGTTGGCAGCCCTTGTGACTCTGAATATAATGTTGGTTCCATCTCTTAAGGTACAGAAAGCACATTCAAAATTTGGTTGAAGTCCAATAGATAGTATGAACGTTACGTGCAGTTAGACATGTTGGCAACAATGTCATGTATGTGTTGCTGAGAATTATTCTGAAATATTATGATCTATTATTGTGCCAATTTTGGAAGAAATCCATTTGATAATATAGAAGTTACATGTATTTAAAATTGGACCAATCAGCAGGCTTAGAATCTAAGATGTTAGGCGCTATACATGTGCAAAGTTAAGAGCTGTTGGATTGCATACTTTCTGATATATTAATATTATGATATAGAACAAGAAGTTCCGTGACGAACTAAAGAGCCTACTTTTCTTAAAATGTAAGATCCATGACAATCATTAATCTATATGGATCTATCTAGAATAATGACGAAATTAAGCTGGTTATATTGGAATTTCTAATTAGTTCGAAATACTGTATACCTGGCATAATGTAGCCTAATAGAGCATTACAGTTGGCAGCCCTGGTGACTGAATATATTCTTAGTTCCATCTCTTAAGGTACAGAATACAAAATTTGGTTCGAGTCCAATGGATAGCATGGACGTTACATGCAGTTAAACATTGGATTTAACAGCGCACGTAAAATCATGTTGGTAACAATGTCATGCATGTGTTGGTCAGATTCCGAATTCCTCTCTCTCTTAAATTTCCATGAACCACGCATCAATTCTAGGAACAATATCACTTTTTGAAAATGAAAGAACCAGGAGATCTGGCCACAAAAATTCACCGCTGAACAGGCTATGTTATATTTTCAACACTGTTGCTCAAAGAAATAATGCCATAGATTTTAGTACTTCCTTGACAGTATTTTTGATGGAATTCCTAACCACTCTCCAGAAATAATGACTCAAACCTTGCAAATTGTAAATCATGAATTCGTACCACTGTGTCATTCTACCTGGCCAATCTTGTATTACACATGTATTATTTGTACCATACTGTTTTAATTGTACACCTAGTTATTTTAATTAGTTTTATTTAGTTACTGTTTAGTTTAAGTTAGTATAAGTTTTAAGATAACATACTGTGTAATCTTTATGCCACTGTAATTGGGATGAAAATCTTGTTGTGCGCAAATAAATAAATAAATAATCTGAAATACTATGATCTATTGTTGTGCCAATTTTGAATGAAATCCATTAGTTAGTATAGAAGTTACATGCATTTTAAAATTGGACTTATCAGCAGGCTTAGAATCATGTTGGTATCACTGATGTATAAAAGGAACTCAAAATTAATACAGAATGTCAGGTACTATACTTGTGCATATTTTAAAGCTGTCGGCTTGCATACTTTCTGATATATTGGTATTTGGATAAAATCAATTGAGAGCAATTATTTACAGTTGGCAGCCCTGGTGGCTCTTAAGACTACGCTCAGCCATATATGTTTATGTACACATAGCACATACGAAATTTGGTTGAAATCCAATTGATAGTGTAGAAGTTATCAAATCTAACCTACAAATTTATTTCCAGGTTGTTTGAGTGCGTGTCTGTAAGATTATGATTGTAGTTTCTTTCTGATTGAATTCGTGTTTGTTGTTTTGGTTTTACTTGTAAATGTTACTGTTAATTATTATATTATCACACGTGCATTCGATCTGTCTGACAACAAAGACAATATTTGAAAAATAATTAAGGTCATATTTTTAGCCTACTTTCGATTTTTGCAAAAAATGAAAGTGGACTTATGAGATCAACACAGGACGAAAAAAGTGTGTCTGTCTGTGTGTGTGTGTGTATGTGTGTGTGTGTGTGTGTGTCTGTGTGTGTGTGTGTGTGTGTGTATGTGTGTGTGTGAGTCTGTGTGTGTGTGTGTCTGTGTGTCTGTGTGTGTGTGAGTCTGTGTGTGTGTGTATGTGTGTGTGTGAGTCTGTGTGTGTGTGTTTATGTGTGTGTGTGAGTCTGTGTGTGGGTGTGTCTGTGTGTCTGTGTGTGTGTGAGTGTGTGTACTCTGAATGTCTGTCCCCCCCTATCAATTCGAACACGGTGAATGCGAATTGAACAAAATTCGGTACAAAGGTAGCACTAGCAAAGGACACCTCAGTGTCATGTTTTATATCGCCGCCATCTTGACGGAAACGTAATGGCGGCCACACAAATGTTCAAAGCTTAAATCAAATTACGACTAACCTAATCATCCGATCTCTACCAAATTTTGCAACGACATACCTTTATGGGGGGAGCATCCTTTGACCAAACCAATAGGTCATCAGCGTAATAGTTTGCGGATGGCGGCCATCTTTGTGTGAAAATCGATTCCCCCTATTAATTCGAACACGGTGCAACCGAATGGAACGAAATTTGGTACAGAGGTAGTACTAACAAAAGGAACCTCAGTGTCATGTTTTATATCGCCGCCATCTTGACGGAAACGTAATGGCGGCCACACAAATGTTCAAAGATTAAATCAAATTACGATTAACCTAATCATCCGATCTCTACCAAATTTTGCAACAACATACCTTTATGGGGGGAGCATCCTTTGACCAAACCAATAGGTCATCAGCGTAATAGTTTGCGGATGGCGGCCATCTTTGTGTGAAAATCGATTCCCCCTATTAATTCAAACACGGTGCAACCGAATGGAACGAAATTTGGTACAGAGGTAGTACTAACAAAAGGCACCTCAGTGTCATGTTTTATATCGCCGCCATCTTGACGGAAACGTAATGGCGGCCACACAAATGTTCAAAGCTTATATCAAATTACGATTAACCTAATCATCCGATCTCTACCAAATTTTGCAACTACATACCATTATGGAGGGAGCATCCTTTGACCAATCTAATAGGTCATTCACCTGATAGTTTGCGGATGGCGGCCATCTTTATGTCAAAATTGATTCCCCCTATTAATTCGAACACGGTGGAACCGAATGGAACGAAATTTGGTACAGAGGTAGCACTAGCAAAGGGCACCTCAGTGTCATGTTTTATATCGCCGCCATCTTGACTGAAACGTAATGGCGGCCACACGAATGTTCAAAGCTTAAATCAAATTACGATTAACCTAATCATCCGATCTCTACCAAATTTTGCAACTACATACCTTTATGGAGGGAGCATCCTTTGACCAATCTAATAGGTCATTCACCTGATAGTTTGCGGATGGAGGCCATCTTTATGTCAAAATTGATTCCCCCTATTAATTCGAACACGGTGGAACCGAATGGAACGAAATTTGGTACAGAGGTAGTACTAGCAAAGGGCACCTCAGTGTCATGTTTTATATCGCCGCCATCTTGACTGAAACGTAATGGCGGCCACACGAATGTTCAAAGCTTAAATCAAATTACGATTAACCTAATCATCCGATCTCTACCAAATTTTGCAACTACATACCTTTATGGAGGGAGCATCCTTTGACCAATCTAATAGGTCATTCGCCTAATAGTTTGCGGATGGCGGCCATCTTTGTGTCAGAATCGATTCCCCCTATTAATTCAAACACGCTGAAACCAAATGGAACGAAATTTGGTATAGAGGTAGCACTAGCAAAGGGCACCTCAGTGTCATGTTTTATATCACCGCTATCTTGATGGAAACGTAATCGCGGCCACCCAAATGTTAAAAGCTAAAATGTAATTACGACCAACCTAATAATCTAGTCTCTACCTAATTTTGCAACACCATATCTTTATGTGGGAAATATATTCTGACCAAACTGCAAGAACATCAGCCCAATAGTTTGCAGATGGTGGCCAAGTATGTGTGCAAATCGATTCCCCTATCAATTCAAACACGGTGAAACCGAAATGAACGAAATTTGGTACAGAGGTAGCACTAGCAAAGGGCACCTCATATTCATGTTTAATATCCCTATAGCACGTTGTATTTCAACAAGCTCCTACAACCAACATTCAATCATACTCCTTGAAAAGGACAAAGAGTTATAACAATACCCATGCATTTAGGAGAAAGTAGGCTATATGTTCTTTACTGAACATCTTGTTTATGTATCAGACATCATTTTCTCTTACTAAAACCATTATACCTACAAAGTGTCTGAACTCCACATCCTGTGATCCTATAGTATAAAATTCTTGTGTCTATGGTCAATTGAACCTTGGAAAAGGCAGCTTCGGTGGCGTAGTTCGTAGCTTGCTGAGCTTCTATGCCCAAGGTCGCGGGTTCAAACCCAGACGAAGTCGTCGGATTTTTTAAGAGCGTTAAATATCCCTAGTATGCCTTCCTTCGGAGGAGAAGTACAGCCGGCGGTCCAATGTCATAGGTTTGTGGCATGTTAAGGAACCTTCTACTAATTACACTTGTGTGAAGCTAAATTATAGATAAGATTTGACTAACGCTCTTGGATTCCAACGTTCCTCGCCCGGAGCCTACTGCGGTGGCATCTAGTAACCGAGTTCAGAACTAGTTGCCGTTGACGGTGGCGTTTGGTAGCAAATGTAGGAACTACTTGAAAATTGATTGTCTGCAGTCCTTATTTGAATTAAAAACAGATAACACTCACTAATACAGCCATCACAATTAACACTGTTTATCAGACAGATTTTGAACACACCCAAAGTACACGGGGCTACATGACCGAGTTGTCGCAGCCCCTAAATTGAGTAACCAACCAACCATCCTTGGAAAAGCAGAAAGACCGTCCATTTCTCGGTGGTGATGGAAGAATTTAGATCAATGAGAGATGTGCCAACCAAACCTATAAGTAAATAGGGAAACGTTGTCTGGTAGGGGTTTTATTTTTCATTTATTTTACGCCCACATTGGAGCACTAGAATCAATCTATATACAGTCAAGTCTTTTTAGCCTAGTTTCGATTTTTGCAAAAAATGAAAGTAGACTTATGAGATCAACACAGGGCGAAAAATTGTGTGTCTGTCTGTGTGAGGCTGTGTGTCTGTGAGTGTGTGTACTCTGAATGTCTGTCTCCCCCTATCAATTCGAACACGGTGAAACCGAATTGAATGATATTTGGAAGAAAAAAAAAGGTTGCACTAGCAAAGGATACCTCAGTGTCTTGTTTTATATCGCCGCCATCTTTACGGAAACGTAATGGCGGCCACCCAAATGTTCAGACCTTAAATCAAATTACGACTAACCCAATCATCCGATCTCTACCATATTTTGCAACATACATTTATGTGGGGAACATCCTTTGACCAACTCACAAGGTCATCAGCCCAAAAGTTTGTGGATGGCGGCCATGTTTGTGTGCAAATCGATTCCCCCTATTAATTCAAACACGGTGAAACCGAATGGAACGAAATTTGGTACAGAGGTGGCACTAGCAAAGGGCACCTCAGTGACATGTTTTATATTGCCGCCATCTTGACGAAAACGTAATGGCGGCCACCCAAATGTTAAAAGCATAAATCAAATTACGACCAACCTAATCATCTGACCTCAACCGGTTATTGCAACATTATACCTTTATGTATGTAGAATCGTTTGACCAAATTAATAGGTCATCAGCCCAATAATTTACGGATGTCGGCCATGTATGTGTGCAAATCTATTCCCCCTATCTATTCATACACGGTGAAACCGAATTGAACGAAATTTGGTACAGATGTAACACTAGCAAACGGCACTTCATTGTCATGTTTTATATCGCCACCATCTTGACGGAAACGTAATGGTGGCCACCCAAATGTTAATAGCTTAAATTAAATTAAGACCAACTTTATCATCTGATCTCTACCAAATTTTTCAACAACATACCTTTATGTAAAAAGCGTTCTTTGACATAGATACAATGTCGTCAGTCGAATAGTTTACATATGGCGGCTATATATGTATGCAAATCGATTCCCCTATCAATTCAAACACGGTAAAACCGAATTGAACGAAATTTGGTACGTAGGTAGCACTAGCAAAGGGCACCTCAGGGTTATGTTTTATATTGCCACCATCTTGATGGAAACGGAATGGCGGCCACCCAAATGCTAAAAGCTTAAATCAAATTAAGACCAACCTAATTATTTGATCTCTACCAAATTTTGCAACAACATACTTTTTTGTGGGAAGCATCTTTTGACTGAACTACAAGGTCATTAGCCCAATAGTTTGCAGATAGCGGCCATGTATGTGTGCAAATCGATTCACCATATCAATTTAAACACGGTGAAACCGAACTGAATGTAATTATATACAGATGTAGCACTAGCAAAGGGCACCTCATATTCATTTTTAATATCCGTATAACACGTTGTATTTCTACAAGCTACTACAACCAACATTCAATTATTCTCCTTGAAAAGGACAAAGAGTTATAACATTACCCATGGATTTAGGAGAAAGTAGGCTATTTGTTCTTTACTGATCATCTTGTTTTATTTATCGAGTTTACCCGCCAGGGTGGTGGCTCCCATGGACTCAGCGAGGGAACTCATCCCTAACTACCGCCTTCAGGCAGTGTCCTAGAGCTGGGAACATCTGGTCGGTGTGGATACAACTGGTGGGGTGTGATCAGTACCACGCCCAGGCGGCATCACCTGCAAACAGAACAGGGGCCTCATGAGGGAAGGGAGGGGAAGGTTAGGATGGATAGGCAAAGAAGAGGATAGGAGGTGGCCATGGCCTTACAGTAGGTACTGTACCCGTATCCACATGGTCTTACCTGTTGAAGTCCAATGGAACAGCTGGATCGTAGAATCTGGAAGTACCCGGCTAAAATAAACCCCCAAAAATTCTACCAACGTGGATCAACCTGGGAAAAGGACACTTCAAGAAAATAGAATGCGTTAAGAAAGCCCCATTGGAAAAAGAACAAATGAATACTAGCTCAAAGTGAGCTCGAATAACTCTAAAACTAATCCCGGACATATGGCTGACGTTGGAAATATTGCCCCACTGGTCCTCCTAACACATCCTGTTCTTAATATAAATCACTGAATCATTGAATATTTAAAATGTATGACTCAGTTTATTAACTGAAAACGAGGTATGTTGTAGATCAAAGTCTACAATCTGCAAGACAAAAATATATATGTCGTCTTATCTCTGGCGAAAGTTTCAAGTTATTGCATAAATATGCAATGTTCATATTCATGGAAATGCTGATATACGATTTTACAATATCGCATAATAAATACACACAAATACCCTAGAAAAATATTAAACACAAAATATATACAAAAATTTACAGTAGGATCTACTCATCGAATCTCGATAAGAATCTCATTATCCATCGGCATTATCCTTTTAATATTTCCTCAAATCATAATCTGTCTTATTTGACAATCAACAAAGTTTATCAAAGGTAGTCTCTCTCAAGTAAATTTCAATCGTAGCTTCATTTAATTACAACATTATCATATTATTTCCTATTATTGTTTCACAATGGATATTCGTTAAGTTTAACAATCTAATTCATGATAAACAAATTTCCCTTTAATAAACATTTAAATGGTGGGTAATATTTTAATTCCAGCATTGTGCCTTCAATGATCGTGCTCTATTCACGAATAATACTCATTATTATATAATTCAGCGACTCCTTATCAGCTCGCAAAATCCACAAAATTCCATTACAAAATGGCAATCTCTCCACATTTGAGATTCCTTATACAAACTTAATACTATTTCCCGATATCCACCGATATCAAAATATACCCAAACAACTTCATTAATACCTGTATTGGTTCATTCAATACGAAAAGTAGCGTTCAATAGCTGTATGTAATTTTCCTCACCTAAATGAAAGTTATATAAATTTCAATTAACTATCAAGAAATATCATGTTTCACAATTAACATGATTATCATAGTGATAATCCACTCTTGGAAAAACTATAACAATAGTGCCATTATTATTCAACTTAATTCATTTCATCTATGAATTCCAACTATGTCATATTATTATTCATGACAGCATATACTTGACTTGATATCGAGATTCAATTCTCAATTATAATTCATTGCAACTATTAATTTCAACAATCACAAAAATATTGATAAGAGATAACATTTTAATAGATATCGAGATTTAATTCAGATCTTCAAAATAAAATCAAAATAGGTCTGCCTCTTAAGAAAATCGTACAACTCTACACCATGGAAAAATGCCTAATATTAATTGGATGCGATATAAACCATTAGAATTGTACGAAATCAGAAAAGACTAAACCAAATCGAACTATCAAAATCGAAAACTGAACTTACTCTAATCCAACAAAAATATCTCTACTCAATTAACTTTACTCGAAAAGTGGCTATAATTACCTAATCCAAAAATGTTGCAAAGATCTAACTTAAAAAATGTTACTAGATTTCAATGCAAGTATCTAGCTTCAAGTAGAATAATACAGTCATTTGAAATGCAATACTGTATAAAATGACGAAATAATTCTGTTCTGTACTCCACGAAGTAACAGAATAAATGTTGTAAAATGTTCATAATTTCGTTGTAAATCTTCTTCTTCCTAATACATATTCTTATACAAAGCTATGGTAGTCTTCTTCCTAAAAACGCATCTTCTTGATAAATATTTCTTCTCAACTAATTATAATGCATTCCATGATTCAAGCATCGGTTACACTTAAATTCTCAATTCTGCTTTGTGTTGCATTCCTTCTGAATGTTTAGCAACTCATTACTACACGTAAAAATGACTGGTTGGCAATTCCTCTCAACTCAGTAACGTATGACATGGTAGTATAGTTTGTAGAAAACACGATAATAATATAAGTTCACTTGTTATAGTAACCAGCTTACTAAAAGTTTATGAAAATCACAAAGTTCATTCGCGACACTATTACAACCGTATCACGCCAACACCGGGTTACGCGACCGACCCGTGTCTCCGCGGTCGTGCCTGCTTGCATGCAGTGAACACTATTCCCGTGCCGTACTTACAAAGCGCACTATCTTAATATATATTTGAGACTTGTTATCCGAACAGTTTCAAGACGTGAGTGAGTGTCATAATCCAGTGCTCGGGACAGCTGTGCTGGGTTCTTCCCATGATGAACCGCTTTCCGATCGATAAAAATCGAAGCTGAATGCCGTTGATGCGATAAACAAATATTAACTGTTATAAATGCATATATATCTCCGTAAATATCTTCAGATTACTCCGTATTATAATTCATTATGATCCCATGTTGTAGATCCACTCTGTGATCTCTGTAAATATCAATAACAGTTGGTTTCATGTCGCGGATATAACGCAGCCAGTTTGTGTACAAGTTCGTCCTTCGAAAACATATGTGAGCAGGGTCACCGTGGAAGGACTAGAACGTCACTGCGTCTGCAAAGCAGGGTTGCCTAAGCGATTCCCCCAAGCTCGCGTCTTGCTTGCTATAATTCACAACTGGAAGTTGAAATCTTCACATTTAAGTTGAATAGTCGCTTCTTATAAATACACGTAATCTATTGATACAGAAAATACTGGTACAGTACTGTGCCAGTATTTTGTATAGTATTGGAACACTGACATGTATGAGAAACATATTTGGTATTTTTTGACATCATTTCAACCTGCAGACGAGAGCAATAGCAAGCTGATGCTCGATTAGGGGATTGGATAAGCAACGCTGCCACGCATCTCAGACCATATGATCGGGAGAGGTACAGTTACTCAACAAGATGGCTGCCGTGGAAGCATGGCATTGATATACACAATCATAAAGCACTACTGAGATTGCTGATGGGATCGACGACTGGGAATCACATTATAACACAAGAAGAAATGATTTGATGACATTTATGGAATTATTAACACACTTATTATGATATCAGATGTTTATCGCAATTATCCTGTGACAACTTCGATTCTTGTATCGACTGGTCAGAGTGGTGTTCCGGGTAGGATTAGTCCAACTGGTTGTAGCACGTTTCGGTGAGAGACACTTCATTACCCGCTGTCAAACTTACTCGTTGCCTCGGCCAGAAGCAACTATTAGTGTAACCGCCTACCTGCCCTCGACATTCATCGAAGGACAAGCAGCGAACAGAGACAGGTCATCAAAGCGTTCTGTCACTGCTACCTATCAAACACCCTGAAGATCAGCCGTTCAGGATTTACCTGTGGAGTGGAAAGGAACCCTACAAAGAGGCCGAGGCCTTTGAAGAAGGAAAACAAGCATTCACTGGTAAAAATATAAATGTATTCCAAAATAATCACGAATAAACAAGATTAAACAAACAACCAAACTCTAACCCAACAAACCTAACCCCCGAAAATGAACATAACCCCCAGGAGAATGAAAATGAAACACGTCCCGAATTTGCACACATAACCCCAAAAATAAAATGAACATATTACCCAATTTACGACCGAACATTTCGGAGGTACTCGTCTTGGAGAATAACGCCAAGAGCACGTGATATGATATCTGTGGCCACATAAATTACAATATACAAAACACAAAATAAATAAAAACTTAAAGCATGACCAGGGCCAACCATGGAGGGGCTTCACAAAACGCTAATAATAATTCCTAACAAACCTATCTGATCAGGGCTAACACAATAAAACAATAGGAGGAAGTTACGAGTTTCATTACACAAGAAGCCACAGACACCAACCCTATGACCTCCGCGTCATCCCCAACTCGAGGACCTACGAAGAAAAGAAAACCCAATCAAAATTAATAATAATTATTCAACAGAACCCCCCCCCCCCTGAAATGAAAATGACCGAACCAATTACCAGAGCAAAATTAATCAGAAATGATGAGGCCAAAATAAATATTGACGACCATCGTGCTTATACCAAAATGGAGGCATCGCCACAATAATGGGCGTTCAAATAATGGAAATTTCAATTTTACATCACAGAAAGGGAGACTCACTGAAATAGAGCACTCAAAATACCATTTTAAATGATGATGGTGCTTCCTACAGTCCTTAAGCACAGGCTAGGCACACCACTTAATAGATGCTCAAAACTAAGGTATAAAAAGAGAATTTACAGTCCGAAACAAACAATTTATCAAACAAAATCCAGCACTGATGTTAATATTAATTTCTTTCGAATGAGAGTCCAAATTATCTGCAGAATGGATCAAAGACGAAACACTTTAAGTTTTCATGATATAATTTACCTTCAATTCAATGGACTCTCAAAGACCAAATATGACCTTGGGAGCCCCGTAGCACGTGTGTATTGAATACCAGTCACAAGAGTAGTGATTGAGGCGTGCTAGCTTCTTCTGTACGCCGACAGAGTTCATGGGAATTCAATTTAAACGGCGGCACAATGTAGCCAACCCCCAACAGGGAAATCCACTAGGCTTGGCAAGTTAGTTAGTACAGAGATATGAAATCACAAGGTTGGTATATCGAGTCTTCACACAGAATCCAGTGTTGATTCCGCCAATTTGAATAGTCGGTTATTGTAAAAGACTGTTCCAACGTTTGAACAATGGTCGACAATGCGCCAGGCAGGCAGCGCCTGTCAGGGCTGTCCAAGATCTCAGAAGGCGGGAAGGTTTGGATTGGTCTCCCCAAAGAAATGATGTAGGATAACGATTTCCAATCGTTACAATTAGTATCACTTTTACTTAGTGCGATTTGTGAAAGTCCGGTACGGTACAGTACGTCTTGGCTTTTTCTAGCAAGACACGGGCTTAATACACAAGGGACGAACGCTTAACCCAGTGTATGGACTTGGTGCAACATGATAGTGACGCGTGTGAACTTTGCGTTCCGCTTAAATTTTTCTGTAGCTATTGCTATCACGAAAAGACTTATAATATATCCAGTGGTCATTCGAAATTACAACATGAATATTAACACTACAACGAAAGGAATAATGTACCAGTTCAATACGAGGAAAAAATGAATTGCTAGATACTCAATAGGAATGCAGCACATCAGCAGAGTTGAACATATGGAAATGATCGAAGCTGGATAACAGATTTCATTAGCAGAAGGCTATTTAAAAGGAGATTGAAGGCAATCTGTATAATGACACTGACATAATTACCACTACGATATGGTGAACCCTTATAAAGAAGCGGAATGAGACTCTTTTCGGGGACGTGTTGCGGTCCATACCGTTGTTGTTAAAACTATTTGCTTCTTATCATAACAAGGAACATAGGTAAAAATATCACACAGAAAGAAAAGTTAAGCCAAGGATTAACTAACATGAATTTAATTTCAGATCAAAAGAAAAATAACAATCAACAAATAAACAACCCCCATAGTTACACCCGCAAGTTAATTAAATGACAAATAAACAAAATCTCTCTGACGAGATTAATATAAGTTTGCAGGCCAATCAGTGGTCCCGTTCTTCCTTCAAATCATGCGTGGCGATGTGACGAGGACACATAAGAGAATAAGTACTTTTTATACACGACCCGCGACCATAAGCTACAGCACGACAAGCTGCGGGTCCGTATAATAGGAGGTAGACATGGTACTGGGAATACAACTACAACTAAGCAAATATTTGCAAATACCCGACACTCGCTAGCCTTACAAAATTAAAACTGAGATTCCCGCTCGGAATCTTGATCAGGTGTCAAAGACACGAAGAATGGTTAATCAGGACTTCAATCAAACAAAAACAAGTATGAACGCGCGTGACTAGACTGACTGACATCACCTGATGACCGTTGTCATCTTACGAGAACACACAACAGGGTGTCTAACTAATCAAACAAATTACATGGAAATCAAACACAAACCATATTGCTCAGTAGCAGTTATATACAACAACACAAGAATTCATTTTAAACGAAACATGAGATTACTCTTCGTGCGTGAGCAACATCCCCTTTAAATTATCAAAGCTTCAACTAAACAGGCACACTCTATAACTAGGTCACGAGAAACCCAGTCCCCTCAACTCATTAGCACGCCTTATCTAGATCTGCGCCTGGTGGATGTCTCGCTGGCCCGTGTCAATAATCCAGTGTGTCAACGGAAATATCCAGTGCAGCGCTGAGAATCGAAGCAATACCATGTGTGTCACAAAATACCAACAGTTCCATACATTCCCACGGAATTCAAGAACCTCCTCGGGGACGCTCAGAGTCTCGCAATAAGCATCATCTGATGCCCAATACAGCAGCAGGCAAGGAAAGCCATAGCACCAGGGTGTGACAATCCCTGAAAAAAACATCATAAATTCCACCCGCTTACAGCGCTACAGATCATAGATACGACCGAAGAGAAATAACTACCAGAATATTTAAATTTACTAGACAATGCTAGAGAACAGACGGTTCCCTTCAAATTGATTGCAGAAGCAAATACCCGATTTTAATCAAATAAAATTACGCCTGTTTAGTTCAAACGGCTAACGATAATACCAAGATTCCTCCCATACTATTCTTAAATCGCACCTATAAACGTCTCACTTGTCACACTTCCCGTAACGCATGTTCTCAAAAACAAATCATACGCTCAAGTACACACGGCACTTGGATTAACATTATACTGACTATTTACATAATAAAATCAAACAATAGTCACGCAACATTCTACATTTAACAGGTAGTTCCGTGAAGAACTATACAGCCTGTTTTCATATATCCTGCTCATGTTAATTGCCTCTAACAACATACAAAATTTCAGTTTAATTGCTGTAACAGATTCGTAGATATTGAGAACCGTCTAAATATTTCAGATGTTCGCCAGGTTGGATTTTTATTTTTGTACTATTACATTAAGATTATTGTGTACGTGTGATATTCAAACTTCAATCGCATGATTAGAACACAAGAAGTAAAAACGAGATTTTAAAATTACGCACAGCAGCCATCTTGTGATTAAGCAAACAATTGAAATAAATTAGATGCCAGTGGATCAATATTTGTATAAGCATTTAAAATGCAACGTTTCACGGCACTCGGATAGTTAATTAGCGAGAAACGTCCATTTAAATATTTATATTTCGCGTCGCCGCCATGTTGGATTTGTGCTCACCAGGTTACTGAAAGTCCTTTAGGTCAACATATGTTCATATTCTCTATGAACATAAAAAAATTCAGTTTGGTTGCTGTAAAAGATTCATAGATATTGGGAACCATCTAAATATTTCGGAAGCTCGCCATTTAGGATTGTTATATGTATAGGCCATAGAGTTATGTACCATTCAAAGACAATTATTGCCTAGGTTCATTATTCAAACTTTCACTTCGATCGCATGATTACGACACAAGAAATAAAAACTTAATTTTAAAATTTCGCACAGCCGCCATCTTGAGGTTATGTAAACAATTGAATTAAATTAGATGGCAGTGCATTACAATCTACAAAATCATTTACTGTACCACATTTCACTGCGCTCAGAGAGTTAAATCACGAGAAAAGTCTATTAAAATATTTCAAATTCGCTTGGTCGCCATGTTCGTTTTGTACTTTACAGGTTTATGAAATATACATAGGTAAACTTGTATCAGTACCCTTTATCACCGTACAAAATTACAGGGTGATATCTGTAATAGTTTCGGAGATATAGAATGTCAGTGAAATAATTCGCACAGCCGCCATTTTGAGCTCATATAAACAATTGAACTAAATTAGACTCCAGTGCATTACAATGTGTATAAACAATTGCTGTACCAAGTTTCATTACGTTTGGATAGTTAAATCGCGAGAAAAGTCTATTTAAATGTCTCAAATTCGCTTGGACGCCATGTTGGTTTTGTAGTCTCCAGGTTTTTGAAAGTCTCATAGGTGAACTTCTAGTAGTGCCCTTTATCACCGTACACAATTTCAGGGCGATATCGGTAATAGTTTCGGAGATATTGAATGCTAGTGAAATATGTCGCACAGCCGCCATGTTGGATTGGTGAGACGTAACAAAATTTGAAGGGCACGGTCGAGGTCGCCGGGAATAGCGCTATGAACTTACCGAGTTTCATTGAAATCGCTCCAGCCGTTTAGATGTTATTAGGGGGACACACACACACACCTCACACACAACACACACACTCACACTCACACACACACGCACACACACACGCACACACACACGGACAAAAGGTGATCTCATAGGCCTATTTTTTTTTTCAAAATTGAAAATAGGCTAAAAATATGAGTGTCGGTACAAACCCTTTCACAGAACATCGAAACAACGCGAACAAAATCTAAATTTAACTATTTACAAATCCCAGTCCAAAATCTAACTACATGCTTGAAATAAATAAATCAATGCAGTCCTTATTCCTTCAGCCACTCGATTCAGCTCACGTCACATGACATGGTCCCACAGGGCCTTTCTACTCCTCCTTAACCATCTGGACAGATGATTCCATGGTCACCATCCAAAAGCAGGTCCTCGTTGTCGACATCTTGGCCTTCTTAAATGATGAAATGTTCAACATACAAATAGTGCTACAACAACCTACAAAATTGCAACGTCAGTTACTCACTTCACTCGCAGTCCATTTACAAGTTTTTATCGTCGACTTTCCCTAATTAAATGAAACCCTATTTACACACGCACACATGATCATTACAGTTAATAAAATATAACACAGTTACTAGTTAGACCCACGGTCTAGCTCAAAATTTACAAGTCCAAAGACTTAATAACTCGGACAGTACTTCGCCTATAATTACGTCGTAATGAAATCAGTGAATCGTCGCGCAGCACTTCGCCTCCTCAGAGACCTCGAAATAGTTTTAAGTCGGGCAGCACTTCGTCTCACCAGAGACTTCGAAATAGCGGGTCTCAAACTGGCATCGTGGACCCATTTATACAAGACAGTCGAAATTTCAGTGGGGAAGCAATAAAAATATATAAATCGAAGCAGGTGAGCTCTCGGATCGGGCAAGGAATCATTCTTCATCATTTTTCACGCAGGTTGCATTTCTGCCCAATGGATCCCAAATCGATCGGCCAATTAATCAGAACACATTTCGCGCACTTTCTCAACCCACGCGCACATTTCGCGCCACTCCAGGCATCTATCTGTGATTCGCTGGGTTCAAGCGTAGCACGTTGGATACAACCACCAGCCCATGACTTCTAGACGCCAGCTAGTATCTCTGTCTCGCTTGCATCCGAGTTCCCCACCTCTCTCTTGACGCGTCCTGACAAAGACTTCAGGCCACGCGTAAAGTTCAAGCACCCAACTTCCAGGAATCGGCTATGAATACCACGCTTGCTTCACTGGCCCCTTCGCTCTGAACAAATTGCAACACCTCCAAGTCCACTAGCCTTCTCAACTGCACAAATATGTCTTCAAATATGATGAATAAAATTAACATGAAACATTATTATACAGCATGTATCATAAGGGTTCATTTGATCTTCAAGTGAGAGAAGAAGTGGCATCTTTCTCTTTTCTACAAATGGACTTGAGTCAGTTTCCGTATGATGAACATTGTGTTACGGATAGCTGTTTCGAGTGGAGGAGTGTTGGGTTAGAGTACGAGCAGTCCTGACCAATACTTCACCTTTTCAGCGCTATGGACAGGGTTCGATTCCTACAAGGGATGTACGAAGTACGTCCAGAAAGTAAATTCCGTTTGGTAATAACATTAAATTGTGTACAGATACAGAAAAATTATTTATTGCACAAAATTCTACAACCCTTAAACTACTTTTCCACATAACTGCCGAAATGTTGCAGGCATTTGTCGTAGCGTGGCACGAGTTTTTGTATACCTTCTTCATAGACGTGTGCGGCCTGAGTCTTCAACTAGTTGTACGTTCCGCTGCAGCGAAGTTCCGCATATGCGCGGTAGACGCTCTGTATTAAGGAGAAGAAACGTGCGCCATTTGGAGAGCGCCGTCAGCCACGTACGCGTTGTTGTGAATGTTTACTCGTACAATGTCGGTGTTGATTGAAAATCCCGCCGCTTGTGAAATCAGAACTGTGATTTGTTTTCTGAATGCTAGGAAAGTGAAACCAATTGAAATTTATCGGCAAATTTGCGAAGTGTATGGACTAAATGCGATGAGTGATTCAATGGTGAGAAGATGGGTCCGACAGTTCAATGAAGGACGTAGTGAAGTGCACGATGAAGAACGAAGTGGGCGTCCATCTTTGGTTACAGAAGTAATGGTTCACGCGATTGCTGACAAGATCCGAGAAAACCGCAGGTTTACAATTAGTGCTCTCGCTATGGAATTTCCCCAAATCTCACGATCACTAATTCATGAAATTGTTACCGAAAAACTGAACTTTCGTAAACTTTGCCGGCGTTGGGTACCAAAGATTCTTACGGAGCAACACAAAACAAAACCGAAGGGTAGTGCACTTCAGTTTTTGACCCGTTACAATGAAGGCGGCGAAGAATTTCTGACACAGATAGTCACACGAGATGAGACTTGGGTTTCTTACGACACCCCTGAAAGTAAGCGGCAATCAGTGGAATGGAGGCACACTTCATCCCCAGCAAAGGTTAAGCCGAAACAAATCTTGACACCTCGGAAAATGATGTGCACAGTGTTCTGGGACTGGAAAGGCATCTTACTCATTGATTTCTTACCGCGTGGTCAAACAATCAACGCAGATGCTTACTGCGAGACACTTAGGAAATTGCGCCGCGCAATACAGAATACGCGCCGAGGGTTGCTGTCGAAAGGTGTTGTTTTTCTTCACGACAACGCACGATCACGCACTGCAAATGTGACGAAAAACCTCCTACAGGGATTTGGCTGGGACGTGTTTGACGACCCTCCGTACAGCCCAGACCTCGCTCCTAGCGACTTCCATCTTTTCACATATCTCAAGTCTTTCCTTGGTGGTCAACACTTCAACAATGACGACGAGCTGAAAGAAGATGTTTCCAACTGGTTGAAGACACAGGTGGCAAACTTCTATGAAGAAGGTATCCAGAAACTTGTGCCACGCTATGACAAATGCCTGCAAAAGTTCGGCAGTTATGTGGAAACGTAGTTTAAGAGGTGTAGAAAGTTTTGCAATAAATAATTTTTCTGTATCTGTACACAATTTAATTTTATTACCAAACGGAACTTACTTTCTGAACGTGCCTCGTATGTTCCAACATGCATTATACGTTCATCAAGACGACTAAAGGTAGCTGGAAATCTTTTTATCAGTAGACGGTATGAATCATGTCATATCAATAAAATGTTATTTTTTCACCAATTTTTATTCAGTAGTTAGAAAATGGAATTGAGGATTTGATCTGACATCTTTGTCATTTCTGTTCGATGATCTAATGAAGGTTTTGATCCTAATAAGGATTCACCTACATAGTCATTTCTGTAGTTTATTTTTAATGTAGTGTTATTTTTACAACATTACTATTTCTTATTTTGGCAATAATAATAATAATATCGTATGGCCTCGGGTGCCTGGTGCAAGCTTTGTTAATTGACATCCAGAGGGTAGCTTGCATGTCGAATTTCGTCGTTCCTTTGAACGCTATGAAAGTCAAGGAGGTTAGATATCTAAACTCCTTGACACTACAGCGCTTTCAAGTAGAGAATGGAGGAACTTTGTGTTGGCGGAAAATCCCGAGATTAATTTTGCCATTGAACACGGCCTACTGAATTCAAATGGGTTCTTTAACATGCCAACAACGTATGACATGAGTATCGTGATTTTTGTCGCCTTCAAAAATCACTTACCATGGCCAGGGGCGAACCTGTAATCTTGGGGTTGGTAGTCCGACACTATAACCACTCACCCACCGTGGCAAGCACATTTTGGCAATAATTCTGAGCATTATAATTAGTTGAGAAGCATATTACAAGAAAATTTAGGATCAAGACTACGATATCATTATATAAGTATAGGAGATAGGAAGAAGATGTCCTACCACGAATACATGAACATTATTTTTCAGCATTAATTCTGTTAAACACTGAGCAACGAAACAGAATATTTTCGACAGTCCATGCAGCATTTTAAATGATTGTATATTTTTCGTCAAGCTTATTATAGACATGGAAGTCTAGTAACATATTTGATGTGGTCAATTGTGGTTTTTGGATTAGACAATTACAGCCAACATTTTTGCATTCCATTTTGAGTATAGACATTTTTATTGAGATACAGTTCGTCCAGTTTTTCGACTTTCATAATTCTTTTTTGGAATACTCCTGTTTTGATTCTATGTGATTCTAATGGATTAGTTGTATTCTACTCATACTAGGCGCTTCTCCATGATGTAGTCTCACACGAATTTCTTAAGGGGAGAACCCATCTTTGAGTTTGGTTATGCGAATCTGAATTAATTCTTTAACAGCAATAAATTTAAAATATCTAGTGAGATATATTTGTGAACATTGAGATTATAATGAAGTGAAGTATAACTGAGATATGAAGCTCACGTATCTATAAAATATTTTTCGTCATAGAACAGAATGACATTTTGAGAATTTATGAATGCAATGATTCGAACAGGTAATTACGAAATTATTATTAAAGTTTTTTATGGAAGTAGACTATAACACTTCGACATTTGTGTCAATTATGAACCATGATATTTTACAATCTCTTATATAAAAACAAGTGTCCTGACTGACTGACTGACTGACTCATCATCGCCCAGCCAAAACTATTGAAGTTAGAATCATGAAATTTTGGGGATATGTTCGTGGTAAGTTAAAAACGCGCACTAAGGAAGGATTTTAGGATATTCAGGTTCTAAAGGGGTGTTAAGGGGGTAGACCTGCATTTCATTGAATAACAATATCTCCCGATTGGTTTCATTGGGAGATGTGATACTCGGCATATACACTCATCATTAAAAATAAGAAGACACGTGTCTGAGGGTTTTTCGATGAGAAGTATATTATGAGGTGAAAGGGGTGAAAAGTGGGGGTTGAAGGATTCCTAACGGAGCGTGTATCTCTTAAGCGACATAGGCGAGGAGTTTGAAACTCAGTGGGAAAAAATCAGATTAAAAAATAAGTAAATAGGTGTTTGACCGTTTTTTCATAAATCCAATTTAAGGGGCCGATAGGGAGGGGTGAAATTCTGGGGGGGAAGAACAGGAAAGAAAGTGTCCTAACTGATTGACTGACTGACTCACTCATCAAACTAAGGGAAAAAACTGCTTAAAAATAAGTAAATAGGTGTTCGACAGTCTTTTTCATAAACCCAATTTAAGGGGTCCTTGGGGAGGGGTGAAATTCTGAAAAAAGGAAATTGAGAGAAAAAGTCCTGACTTACTCACCATCGCCCAGCCAAAATTATTGAAGTTAGACACATGACATTTCGGGGAATATGATCATTGTATGTCGGAACCGTCCACTAAGGGAGGATTTTCGGATATTCAGGGGGTCTTAAGGGGGTTAAACCTGCATTTCATTGAATAACAATAACTCCCGATTGGTTTCATTGGGGGATGTGTTACTCGGCATATGGACACATAAAAAATAAGAAGACATGTGTCTGAGGGTTCTTCGATGTGGTGTATATTATGAGGTGAAAGGGGTGAAAAGTGGGGGTTGAAGGATTCCTAACTGAGCGTGTATCTCTTAAACGACATGGGCGAGGAGTTTGAAACTCAGCGGAAAAATCAGCTTAAAAGATAAGTAAATAGATGTTCGATCGTTTTTTTCCTAAATTCAATTTACGGGGCTCATGGGGAGGGGTGAAATTCTGGGGGGGGGGGGACCGGAAAGAAAGTGTCCTAACTGATTGACTCTCTCGCTCACTCTTCAAACTCAGGGAGAGAAAACTGCTTAAGTATAAGTAAATAAGTGTTTGACAGTTTATTTTTCATAAATCAAATTTAAGGGGTTCATTGTGAGGGGACAAATTCTGAAAAAAAAAAAAAAATAATGAAAATGTCCTGATTCACTCACTCACTCATCATCGTCCAGCCAAAATTATTGAAGTTAGAAACATGACATTTTTGGGATATGTTCGTTGTATGTCAAAACCGTACACTAAGGGAGGATTTTCGGATATTCAGGTTCTAAAGGTGTCTTAATGGGGTTAAACCTGCATTTTATTGAATAACAATATCTCGTGAGTGGTTGCATTTGTGGATATGATACTCGGCATATAAACTAATCATTAAAAATAAGCAGACATGTGTCTAAGGGTTTTTCGATGTGGTGTATATTATAAGGTGAAAGGGGTGAAAAGTGAGGGTTGAAGGATTCCTAACGGGGCGTGTATCTCTTCAACGACATACGCGAGAAGTTTGAAACTCAGCGAAAAAAAAACAGCTTAAAAATAAGTACATCGGTGTTCGACGGTTTTTCATAAATTCAATTTAAGGGGCCAATGGGGTGGGGTGAAATTCTACAAAAAAAAAGGGAGAGAAAGTGTCCTGACTGACTGACTAACTCACTCACTCATCAAACTCAGGGGAAAAAGACAGCTTCAAATATAAGTTAACAGGTGTTCGAGCGTTTCTTCATAAATCCAATTTAAGGGGCGCATGGGGAGGGCGTAAATTTCAGGTAAAATAATTGAAAGAAAATGACCTGACTGACTCACTCACTCATCATCGCCCAGCGAAAACTATTGAAGTAGGAAAAATTAAATTTTGGGAATATTTTCGCTCTATGTCGCAAACGTCAACTAATGAAGGATTTTTGTTTATTCGGGTTCTTAAGAGGTGTTCAGGGGGTAAACGTGTATTTCATTGATTAACGATATCTCACGAGTTGTTTCTTTGGTGATGTGATATTCGGCATATAAACTAATCATTAAAATTAAGCAGATATATGTCTAAGGGTTTATCGATGTGGTGTATATTATGAGGTGAAAGGGGTGAAAATTGGGGGTTGAAGGATTTTTACGGAGCGTGTATCTCTTAAACGACATAGGCGAGAAGTTTGACATTCAGCGGGAAAAAAAACAGCTTAAAACATAAGTAAATAGGTGTTCGACCGTTTTTTCATAAATCCAATTTAAGGGGCCCTTGGAGAGGGGTGAAATTCTGGGGGAAAAAAACAGGAAAGATAGTGTTCTAACTGATTAACTCACTCATCAAATTCAGGGGGGAAGAACAGCTTAAAAAGAAGTAAATAGGTCTTCGACCGGTTTTTAAATCATAAATCCAATATAAGGGATTCATGAGAGGGGTGAAATTCTGAAAAATAAATGAAAGAAAATGTCCTGACTTACTCACTCACTCATCATCGCCCAGCCAAAATTATTGAAGTTAGAAACATGAAATTTTGGGGTTGTGTTCGCTGTATGTCGAAAACGTCCACCAAGGGAGGATTTTTGGATATTCAGGTTCAAAAGGGGTGTTAAGGGGGTAGACCTGCATTTAATTGAATAGCAATATCTCCCGATTGGTTTCCTTGGGGGATGCGATACTCGGCATATAAACTCATCATTAAGAAAAAGAAGACACACGTCTGAGGGTTTTTCGATGAACTGTATATTATGAGGTGCATGTGTGAAAAGTGGGGGTTGAAGGATTCCTAACGGAGCAAGTATCTCTTAAAATACAGAGGCATAAAGTATGAAACTCCGGGGGAAGAATCAGCTTGAAAAATAAGTAAAAAGGTGGTCGATCGTTTTTTTCATGAATCCAATTTAAGGGGCCCATGGGGAGGGCTGAAATTCTGGAAGAAAAAGTCCACTAAGGATGGATTTTTGGATATTCACTCTCATCGACCAACCAAAACTATTAAAGTTAGAAGAATGATATTTTGGCGATATGTTTGTTGTGTGCCGAAAACGTCTACTAAGGAGGGATTTTTGGATATTCAGGTTCTAAAAGGGTGTTAACGGGGTTAAACCTGCATTTCATTGAATAAAAATATGACACAACTATGACGCGAGCGAAGCCGCGGGTACCTGCTAGTAATTGTATAAACGTGTATGAATTTTTGAGAATGTGTGGAATATTATTAACAGCTATTGAGAACTACATTACGTATTGGATAATTTAACAGTTGTATTAATGAAGTATTTTTGAAGCATATTTCCGACATCAATGGATGATCAGGAATAAATTAAGGTGAATATCAGGTATCTCACATGTGGAAAGATTGTCGTATTTGTTACGAATTTTCAGTATTGTGCGAGCTATTGAGCTATCGCTGAATTATGTTAATGAAGTATAATTAAACGTGAAATATAGTCACGAACATCGTTACTAGAAGGCTAGTAGTTAAATAAATCCACCATTTAAAATATCATATGTGTATAAAACAATTAATCTAAATTTTATTGCTAATAATAACACATATTTTAGTATGAAGCTATGATCTGAAAAACATGAAATACTTTGTATAACATTGAAGTAATAAGTGAAATATTAATTTGAGATAATTGAAGTATTAATTTGAGACAACTCAAATATGGATTGAAATATTAATTGGAATGACTTTACGTTCGATTACCTTAAATGATCGTGGAATATGACCGATTATGTCAAAGAGACAGATTTAAAATACTTGTTAATTGAATGATTGATAGTAATGGTGAAATTCGGCACACGAATTTAATTTTATATCTTTGTAAATATGTTGATATAAAATCTGTTAGGGTATTTGTGTAAAATAACTTGTAATATAATTACTTATGCATAAGAACGTTCACGATTTGAACATTACTAAATAATCTACTTTCTGTTTAGTGGAAGTAGATCCACAATGCTACGTTTTTCAGTTAATAAACTGGTTATTTAATTTTAAATTCTTTAAATGATTTGGTGATTTATATTAGAATCAGAATTTGCTAGGAGATCCAGTGGGCAGATTTAGTCAATGCTTAGTCTAACGCCCGAGATTAATTTTATGAGTTGAGTTCATTTTGAGCTACTATTTCGTTTTTATTCTTTTAACCACTGGCATTTTCTTATCGCATTCTTTAATATTGAGATGTCTTTATCCCAGGTTGATCCTTGTTGGTAGAATGTTGAGGGTTATTTCAGCCGGGTACTTCCAGATTCTACGATCCAGCTTTTCCATCGGATATCAACAGGTGAATACGGATACAGTACTGCCCCCGTAATTGAATTATATAGAGACCACGGTGGCTATATCTGAAATTATAAGGAAAGTTATGGCTGTCATAGTTATGACGTGGGTAGTCATGACGTAAGCACGGATGACGTGAATGTTATGCCAGCAGGCTACTTGAGCTGAGATTCTCAGTGACGTCAGCTTTTAGTCCAGAATGTTCCAAGATTTACGACGCAGTCGCAGGAAACGAGGAATTCTGATGAGGAAGAAACTATGCTATTGGAGGAGAGGCATGAACCAATGAACGATAGTTTAAAGGAAGACGGAGATTGCTGAAACTATGGTATTTTTATTACTTTTGGAATGCAGAATTGTGGAAATCCATTTGCAGTAGTAGCATTGATTTGGAATTTTGGTGAAATTTATTTTCAGTTTTTGAATTTTGAAAATCCGTCATGTATTAACGAAGTTGGAAGTTCTAGCGATGACGTAGTATCACGCTTTGGAAGGGATGGAAACGCCCCTCGAGAAGTTAATAAAAGGGCTTGCGCAGAAGAGAGGAGCCTCTTTCGTTCTCTGATCATTCTGAGATCTCATTGTCAGATCATCAAAGTATATTTGTGAAAGTTCTTTTCTTATACATTCATTATAGTGAGACGTCGAAGTGAACAGCAGTGAAAAGAATCGTCTTTATAACGCGTGGCGAGGCCACAATATTAACGAGATCCAGGTCAAACTAGGTGAAGTTGAAACGGACCTTAGAAAGCTTCTACAAGTTTAGCTTCGAACAGTTAGCGGTCACCGATAAGATAATTGTATTGTGCAGTGCTACATGCAGTTATAGAGAAAATCTGAACAATTTCGACCGAGTAGTTTAAAAGATATTAGCAGTTTTATACGACTGACAAAAGTGATTATCTCGCCACTAGAGAAGCACTTTTTGTATAGCCAGAATCAACGCACGGCTGACGCTGCGAGTGGAGTAGAAAGACTTCAGATTGCTTGCTTACAGAACGATACAATATAATGGAGCAATTGAATACGGCAGTTTGTTCTTCTAACACTACAACCGAAGAGCAAATGGAAGGCTAAGAGGGCTTATTGCAATTGGGACATACTTCATTGGAGTAAGATAGCGACATGGAACTTCGCTAATTGCTATTCCACACAAGCGAACATGCGGTGAATACCATCTACACCCATGTTTCGTAATTAAAGGCTGAATACCATCGAACAGCCATAGAAACAATTTCATACTCTGAATATGAATAATTTCTTCGGAAATTTCTACAAAACTTCATGATGATTGTCTACTGGAACTTCAGGGAATTTTTCAAGAGAGGTCAGGGATATCCCGACTCACAAAGAAGATTATTGCCGGAAGGATGTCTATTCGTCTTCGAGGAGCAGAGCGATTCACGGAGAAGGAAGCAGTTCGATTCTCCGAGGGTGCTATTTCCTATTTCGAGGATGGAGCTCAACTTTAACATGGTGAAATGGATCCATCAGCAGTCTTCTTTGGGGAATTTTCCTCTGGAACGTCAATCGGCAGATAAGGTAGTCGTGAACGTTTATTGTATTTGAGTTTACTAATAATGTTTGAGCAACCATTTTTCCCATATTTTTATCCTCATGTATTTTGCCCTATTTTCTTGTTGAGATTCTTATTCTCAGTACACCTTGATGAGTTTTGCATTTTTCGACGATTTATTAAGACATTGTTATGTCATGGGCATAGTTAACGATTTTGAATCAGTTGAGACTGATATTTGAATTTTTCAGTAATTAATATTTTTTTGTAGTCACGATTTGACTGTAAGTTAATGATTTTTATGGCAGATTTAAATTCAGACAGCGTGTCATTTTATTAAAGTAATTCTACCCCAGTTTAATTACTTTGACCAATTTTCTGTCATCATCAAGAAGGAAGAACATTTAAATGATTTTAGAGCGTTAAATCTCTTACGTTGTCGACGATCTTGGAAATACTAGTCGTTATTTGAATTGATTGCAACACAGACATTTATCGTCAGTTATGAATGAACATTGCATTATAGACACTTTTGTGAAAGATTAACTTTAATAATGAATTATTGAATGCATTAAAGTCAAGTACTTTTGTTAGGAGTTTTTCTCAATTAGAGATTTATAGAACGATGTTTGCATTCCCCAGTCTAGTTGGATTCTATTCGACTACTTTGCATTTTAGTCGCACTTTATTTGAATATAGTATTTTTATACTACAATTTCTTTTTAGATGTTAATCTTAAATTTGATAGACCAGACAGGCGTATATAAGCATATTCACTATTAAATTTGTTTGTGATTGGCAAGTTTTGACTTCATTTCGGTTCATGAATGAAATCCACGAAGGTTAAATAGAAAAACAGTTTTGAAACAATTAATGATTATAAAATTTTTAAGTGGAACTATGAATGTATAATCGCTAGTGCAGCGCGTGTTGAAAGTCGCTGAGGTATAATGCCCTTGAATATGAAGGAGGTTCCCACAGGAATAAATGTTAAAGAATTATTTGTGGAAGTTTTGTAAGTTATGTAGAAGTTTTAAATGCCATATAGATTAATATATGATGATTTTGGGCATATATTTTTAATGCAAATTGTGCATTAACTTGTTAGCGAAGGATTTTCCGCTGGAGTAAGATTGTCATAGTTCGTTGAAAATTAATCAAGTGAGTTACTGTTATAATTAACACGAGTTTTGAAAGAATTTGAGATAAGATTTTGAATGAAGGTTGCCGTCACAAATCATTATTAAAAACTTTATTAAACCAGATTGTGACATAATATGTATAACTAACCTTCATTGGTCGATTATATTAATCACGATTATGAAAATTACCAACCGAATGAACATGTGGCTAATGTATTTATTAAATTAATAATTTAAACAATTTAAATGTTAATATTGTAAATAATTGCTGTAAATATTTTTGAAAATAATGTGAAACGAGAGTGATGTTAAAGGCGTGCTTATAATATTTTTATTGTCTTTGACAAATATTATAAACAATTTCTAATTGTTATAAATAATTTATGTGATTTTGTTATAAACATTTAAGAGCTAATTAAACATTTGGATTGAAGTTAACAAGTTTAAGAAATTAATATAATGATCCAATAGGATGTGTGCAAAGTACTTGAAAGATTTGCGTAAATATAATGTGAGTTGTCTTCTAGACATTTAAAAGCTTGAGAGTGCAGGCTGTATTCTTACGTAACATAGCACGTGAGAAGGGTGTGCATTTGACCAGTATGCAACAGGCTGAAGGTAGCCCGCAGCTGTGCCAACATATGGTTCTCAGGGAGTGAGGTCGTACACACTCTGGCCTTGCGACTATAAATACCATTCTCTTGTTTATTAAAAGGAAACCAAATGCTCTATATATGTCACACCCTGACGTCCTTTTCCAATCCAATAGTGTTATGAATATTACGTTATTTGGAGCTCTTGGGAGCTAAAATGTTTTACATCATGTTGTATGATAATTTTTGCAAGTCCTACTGGAGGACGTAGTCAGATTGACTTGGGCTACTGATAGTCACGTTGATTTTGTTGTGTTAGTAAAATCAGACCCTTTATTAGAAATAAAGCTTTTGTACAGTTCAAAGTTCTCGTCTTCGTTTCTGGTTCATTTTTAAATGTCATGGTGGAGGTTATTGTGTGAACAGACTTTAGTGATCCTGTTGTCAACTCAAACCCCGAGATAATTAAGAGGTGAGTAACGGTAAGTATGAACCCCCGTCTATTTTGGTGTGTTCCACAATGATTTCCTGTGAATTTCTGTGCTCTTATCTCGATAGTATCTGTCAGTGCCATTTTCATTGATGTAACTGTGCCGGTGCGATTGATAATTGGCAATCCGATTGAGGGGGCGGATATCTGACAGCCTACTATCCAGGTAAACGGGGACAGTACCATCCCGGCATTTGCCCGAAGACGAAGTGGGAAACCACGGAAAACCACTCCGAGGATGGCTGAGGTGGGAATCGAACCCCCTCTACTCATTTGGACCACCCTAGGCTGAGTAGACCCCGTTCCAGTCCTCATACCATTTTCAAATTTCGTGGGGGAGCCGGGAATCGAACCCAGGACCTCCGGGGCGGCAGATAACCATGCTGTCCGCTACACTACGGATGCGACTCCAGTCAAGTCTTAAGGAATTATAGTTACTAATTTGGCTTCTTCTTCTTCTTCTTCGTCTTCTCCTCCTTCTCCCTAAACTGTTTCATTCTGTCTGACCTGGCGGCCCTTGCTTCGTCCGTTATGGTGTATTGTTTGCGTGTAGAAGGTTTTAGACTAAGTCTAACGTCTTTTTTCCTCAGGATCCTCTTCTCTTCCCGGTGTTCAATTTGTTATATTGGCAAGCCTAATCCATCTAGATTCTAGATCATCTAGGACTTCACTTTAAGTATTTGTAGGTTGAAATAACGATAGTAAACATAACTGACCAAGTGGTAAATATTATGTAGTAAGCGTCCAGTGAAAGATGGCCCAAAAGAATATTCAGTGCTTGATCACCCAATAACCGGCTTTTAATGGAATATTGTTATGGCTTTTAGTCGATGTAGACCAAAGCGAATGGTGTCCTCCTGGATCTGTTTTTAACTTTGGTTATGTTCTGCTTAATATACGAAGTACTTTTCAGGATTTGAATGATATGAGTTTTACTTCTATATTTGTTAATTGAATTTCAGAGTCCGCTAAATTTGAAACCATCTTTTGTAAGGAATTCCATTGAAATATTAATGTTGGCAGGACTCGCAGGGTGTCTGTCAGCGATTTAATTAGCAATTTGGACTTTTATGTACCCCTAGGATAATTTTCACTTGTTGTCTATGCTCGCTCAAGCTGGCACCATTGAGTGCCGAAACTATAGCCTACGATAAACATGTGTATTAATTGACATGATTGTATTCTTTTATATTGATTAAGGCGTATCAATAACAAATAGTTCCATGAAGAACTAAATTACCTGTTCTCATATATCTTACTTATATTAATTGCCTCTAGCAACATGCACATTTTCAGTTTGATTCGACATGCAAGCTACCCCCTGGGTGTCAATTAACAAAGCTTGCACCAGGCATCCGAGGCCATACGATATTATTATTATTATTATTATTAGTTTGATTGCCGTAATATATTCGTAGATATTGATAACCCTCTAAATATTTCGGATTTTGACCATGTTGGATTTTTATATATAGGCCTTAGAGTCATGAGATTATTGTCTAGGTGTATTATTCAAACTTCAATCGCATGATTAGGACACAAGAAATAAAAAAGAGATTTTGAAATTTCACACATGCGCCATTCGTGGTTATGAAAATCATTGAAATAAATTAGATGCCAGTGGATTAAAATGTATGTAAGCATATAACGTACCAAGTTTCACTGTACTCGGTTGGTTAAATCACGAGAAACGTCCATTTGAATATTTTAATTTCGTGTCACCGCCATGTTGGATGTGTGGTCACCAGGTTATTGAATGTCCCATAGATGAACTTGTGTTTATAGCCTCTATACACATATAACATTTCAGTTTCATAGCTGTTATGTTTTAATAGATATTGAGAACCATCTAAATATTTCGGATTGTTGCCATGTTGGATTTTAATATATGTAGGCCATAGAGCTATGTACTATTAGATGAGAATTATTGTGTAGGTTCATTATTCAAACGTTGATGTCAACCGCATGATTAGGACACAAGAAATAAAAACATAATTTTAAAATTTCGCACAGCCGCCATCTTGAGCTTATGTAAACAATTGGACTAAATTAGATACCAGTGCATTGCAATTTGTATAGTCATTTGCTGTACCAAGTTTCACTGCGTTCGGATGGTTAAATCGCGAAAAAAGGCTTTTTAAATGTTTCAACTTTGCTTGGCCGATGTTCGTTTTGTAGTTAACAGGCTTTTGAAAGTCACATAGGGGGCAGATGACCTCGCTGTTCCACCCCCTTAAAACAATAACAACAATAAAGTCACATAAGGGAACGTCTAGTAGTGCCCTTTATCACCGTACAAAATTTCAGGGTGATATGAGTAACAGTTTCGGACATATAGAATGCTGGTGAAATATTTCGCACAGCCGCCATGTTGGATTGGTGAGACGTAATGACATTTCAAGGGCACGGTTGGGGTTGGCCGAAATAGTACCGTGACCTTACCGAGTTTCATTGAAATTGCTCCAGCCGTTTAGAAGTTATTAGGGAGGACACACACACATACACACGCACACACGGGCAAAAGGTGATCTCATAATCCTAATTTTTCATAAATGAAAATAGGCTATACAATTATATATACATATATTTTTAACGTCCATTGTTACTAATGTAATTTAATTATTAATCTAGATATACCGTTTTCTATTATAGACTATAAACTGACGATGGCTCCAATCCGATACGAAACATGTACCTTTGAATGAATAGATATGATCATTAAGTGTATTGAAAGGCGTTCTATATTATTAAGAATATATCAAGTGACAATAGAAAGTGTAGTTCACCAGAGACAAAGAGAAGGACAGGTTCAAAAGAATCCCGATATGGTACTTAGAAAGTAAATGTAATACGGAATGCTACAGTGAAAGGAAACCTCACGTGAACTGGTTTGACGAAAAGAAATAAATGTATGTATAGCCTAAACGTATCTCTTCGGCTTATGCTAGCGTAATCTGAGACAACAGATATCGACATGGCTGACGTCACAGACGAAGAAATACTACAAATCTTGGAAACATCTAAAGGATGAGCAGGATTTGCATCTACAACGGCTGATAGAGAAGGAAACCTTATGGGGTAGCTGCCGGCCTGTGCAAAGTTTCTCGTGCTTTGTGGATCGCACCTTGTTCTAATTTGTAAAACGGCATTTCAGCACGCTTATGGTGTGAAATTCATTAGTGTTGATGCTGTTGACCAATTCAATGTTCTCAACTAACTGAACTTGTAAATGAGTTTGCGAGCAAAGTTTGCTAGTGTTTTGTAGAGCCATTTTTTGCCCACTTTTCACATTTTGCAAAAATGAGGAAAAAGTAGACTTATGAGATCAGGCAAATGTGTGTCTGTCTGTCCGTCCTTCTGTCTGTCTGTCTGTCTGTCTGTCTGGCTGGCTGTGTGTGTTTCCCCCCATCCTATCAACTCCTAAACGGCTGCAGCAATCGAAACAAAATTTGGTAGGAGTAAAGATATCTCTCGGCCATATTTGAAAATGATGTCAGTGCTACCAACTACTGAAAAATTGCAATTGAAATTTGAGCTCCATGTTGGATATCTTGGAAGGTATGAATAGGAGCTATTTCAAAATTGGCACACGTATAGATAATAATATTGCAGTTTAATTTCCAGGAGGCCATACATGGCAGTGTTGCCAAATGATTATAAGCCTGCTGATATGTCCTAATTTTAATTGCATATAACCTTTACACTATAAATTGGATTTCAACCAAATTTCGTATGTGCTATGTATACATAAACAGATATGACAGAGCGTATTCGTAATAATAAATAATGTTAATAAATACTCTCAATAGTTTTTTTTTTCAAATACCCATATATCAGAAAGTATGCAAGCCGACAGCTTTAAACTATGCACACGTATAGTACCTGACAATCTATATTAATTTGGAGTAACTTATATAAGTTAGTGCTTCCAACATGATTCTAAGCCTGCTAAGAGGTCCAAATTTGAATACATGTAACTTCTACACTATCATTTGGATTTCAACCAAAATTCGTGTGTGCTATGTGTACCACAACAGATATGACTATCCCTATTCTTAAGATTAACCAGGGCTGCCAACTGAATACTGTCTCTATTTTTGTTACCCTAACGTAAATATGTCAGAAAGTATGCAGCCAATAGCTCTAAACTTTGCACACGTATAGTACCTGGCAATCTAGATTAATTTGGAGTAACTAATATAAGCCTACGCCAGTGCTGCCAACATGATTCTACTCCTGCTGATAGGTCCAATTTTAAAATGCATGTAACTTCTATACTAACTAATGGTTTTCATTCAAAATTGACACAACAATAGATCATATTATTTCAGATTATTTCTGACCAATACATGTATGTCATTGTTGCCAACATGATTTTATGCGCTGTTAGATCAAATGTTTAACTGCATGTAACGTCCATTGGACTTCAAACAAATTTTGTATTCTGTACCTTAAGAGATGGAACTAAGAATATATTCAGTCACCTGGGCTGCCAACTACAGTTCTCTATTAGGCTACATTATGCAGGTATACAGTATTTCGAACTAATTAGAAATTTCGATATTCATTTCGTCTTTATTCCAGATAGATCCATATAGATTAATCATTGGCATGAATCTTAAGTTTTAAGAAAAGTAGTCTCTTTAGTTCGTCACGGAACTTCTTGTTTATTGTGCTGTATATTTGGAGAAGATGTAGTCCATAACAAATGTATTTTAATCACGTGTAATTTTTTTCAGGTTATGTTTTCGCATGTTCCAATAATTGGGATTATACGCATTGTGTTAACCGATTGAGGAGTTGCAATATATAGTTAATGGTGTCAAATGTAGGAGATGAACTATTGTCGCAACAGTGAAGCAGTTACACAAGCCTCGTTGAGTGATGGGGAAAGTTGATTTATTAATGACCTTACCTCATTAACGACCGTGAGGTCAGGCTAGACCTAAGAACAAAAACCTCAAGTCCTTCAGCTATCGTACAGTTCATGTAGACTTTAAACCATGGCCCGATCCGTGTCGACAAACAAGAGTTAAAAATAATTCCTTCATGTTTACGGATATTTCCTTTTTTATCCAATGTAAATAAATTACCGAACTATAAGGCATCCAACGTTCAGAATGAAGCACTGGTTAGATAGGGATATACTTCTCTCTTTCAGTTGCAAGTGAAACATGTATGACGCTGTCATTTTCTATCAATCCACTGTTGCCATATCAGTCGAAAATTTTTCTTGGTCCAAAAAACAGCATATTCGGCTAGAAATATGTTTTGCCGATCTTTTTTGTCCTATATTAGAACTACGTAAATCTGATAGAAATGCTAGAAAAATCAGGTGTCCATAATTTTTGGAAAAACGATAAACAGTGTCCCCTTTTTAATAAAATCGATCTTTTATCATATTGCATTGGCTTTGTGGCGCCTATTTTCCACACAAGTGTAGCTAAATGTGCCGTCTTGATGATGGATTCTTGAAAGATTTTATACTGGCAATATTAAAATTTTCATGTAGGTAAAACTCCTGAATATTCTCTCATAACCACATAGCAGCATTGAAAAAGTTCGTATGCTGCCAACTTTTCTATTTTTAAAGATAACCATGTCATGTCAGTTTGAGAGTTGTAGAGGAATGTTGGAAGAAGTGTTCTACCTGCTTACCCAGAGTGTAGGTTTAATTGTTTACACAGGCCGGGCTGTTCATTGACCGCGGATTATAAGAATGAAGTTTCGAAGGACCGCACGGGGTTCAGCTTGCTACTCACAGCTTTATTACTGTTGCCTCCGAGCTTGCATTTCTGTAGTTCAGCTGTCTGTATCTTGAGTGTGTGCGCAGCAGTTCTGTTATATTTAACGTGTTGTGTTTTACTTTTTTCACGTACAACAATGGATAGTTTTGTTAAAAGAAAGTGTGGTCAAGTGCTCAAAAGGAGGGAAAAACAGGTTGTAATTAATGTGTTCAGTTAGTTTATTTTAGGAATGTTAAACCTAACGAAATTATAAATAATTTAATCAATGAAGCTGCTCTGGCTACAGGAATATCAAAGACTACCGTTTTTAAAATATGTGGTGAGAGTGGACAGGGTCCAGTGCTGTCGACACGCAAAAGGAGACTAAGTAATACACTTCGCAAGAATGTTAAGTAGCCTAGAATGACTTTGTGAGGAGGAGCATCCATTTAATTTCGTTGTATGCGTTATGTTATTATTTGTATTACTATACAGTACTCATATCAAGTCTTCGTCACTGTACGATTGCTGAATATGCGGAAAGTGTACGCGAAGCGTTCTGTAGGCCTACTGCCTCCTCTCATGGATTGGCAACACTGTCGTAACGCGCCATAAGACCAATGCTTCATTCTAAACGTTGAATGCCTTATAGAGTAAGGGGATTGTTGTCTGCCTGTGGCCCTATCAGAGTGAAGCCAGACTAGAACATCCAAACAAAGATGGCGGCAATCTTAGGGGAGTAGTTGCTGACACTGGTAGACATACTGTAGCGTCATCTTAGCAGCGGTAAATTCAAAGGAAGTGTTTCTTATAATTGATAAAATTCCACCAGAAATGACACACATGACGTGCTGATAATTTCAATGTTTAACTCCTAGTAACTTCCACACAAACGAATGGATTCCATCCACATTTTGTGTGCAACGTATGCTTTAGGACATATAACTGTGCTTACTATGAGAGTCGCCAGGGCTACCAACAGTCAATATGTAGACGAGAAAAATTCAAACTTAGAAAAGTTTTAGATATTTAGAGTAAATCTCCAACATAACTCTATGTATGCCCGGCCATACTTATTTTTGGATGTATACAAAATTTTGCATGTGCAATGTATGCGGACATAAGTATTTATGTCTATTTATAGATTCCACAGGACTACCAACCACCATGTAACATTCTGAGAACATTTGTGCCCTTGACTCAATATCATAGAATCTGTTCATATAAATAGTTTGAAACTCGATACACTGGTTGGTTCCTCAGTTTAGGGGCTGCAACTACGCGGTCATGTAGCCCCGTATACTTTGGGTGTGTAAGAATCTGTCTGATAACCGGTGTTAATTGTGATGACAGTATTAGTGGGTGTTGTATGTTTTCAATTCAAGTAGTCTAAGGACTGCAGACATTCAATTATCAAGTAGTTTCTACTTTTGCAACCAAACGACACCGTCAACGACAACTAGTAAGTTCTGAACTTGGCTGCTAGATGCCACCGCAGTCAGCTCCTGGCGACGAACGTTGGAACTTAGAGCGTTAGTGAAATCTAATCTATAATTTAGCTTCACACAAGTGTAATTAGTGGGAGGTTCTTTTACATGCAATACACCTATGACATGGGTCTGCCGGCTTTACTTCCCCTCCGAAGGAAGGCATACTGAGGGATTTTTAACGCTCTTAAAACTTCGACAACTTCGGTCGGGTTTGAACCCGCTATCTTGGGCACAGCACTTCAGCATTCTCCCAATTACGCAACCTGCCAATTTGAGCCGTAGACTCTGAATATCTAAGAATCTATTCAAGGAAACATTTCGAACATGCTGTATAAGACACCATCATTCCAGTTGTATTTTGAGCAAATTTGATAATTCCGTAGATTCTTAGGCCTATCTGTTGTGGATTCTTTTCTTTTCAGGCGTTTGGATTCATGGTCATTTACCTCCTTATAGCCTACTTGGGTGTGTGTGTGTGTGTGTGGAGATTTGTATAATAACCTGTGTTATTGTGACACCTATAGTAGTGTGTGTATTTTTTAGTCAGTCGAGGATTGGGAAGGAGGTGGCCGTGGCCTTAATCTAGAAACCATCCCAGCATTTTCCTGGATTAGAAGTGGAAAACCACGGAAAACCACTTCTAGGATGGCTGAATCGAGCCCACTTTCTCTCACGTGGATGAGTGTACCCCGTTCCAGCACTTAGACCAGAATTAAATTTCTTGGCAGAACCGGGAATCGAGCACCGGACCACCGCGTGACAGCCAAGTATGCTAGCCGCTACAACACGAGATTTTTTAAGACGGTTAAAAATCTCTCAGTATGCCTTCCTTCGGGGGAAGTAAAGATTTATGGCATGAAAAAGAACCTTCCACTAACTACACTTGTGTGAAGCCAAAATTTGTAGGTTAGAATTGATAACTCTCTATTAGTTCCAACGTTCGCCAGCAGGTGCTGACTGCAATGGCATCTAGTAGCCAAGTCCGCCAGCTAGGTGTCGTGGACGGTAGCATTTGGTAGCAAAAGTAGGAACTACTTGAAATTATCGTCTGCAGTCCTTACTTGAAATAAAACAGATAACACACACTAATACAGTCATCACAATTAACACGGGTTATCAGACAGATTCTACACACCGACAGTAGTGGCTACGCTGGCTAACGCGCAGCATTAGGTCAAGGGGCCAAGCTCTCTGCTGACTCGGTAGATCGTGGGTTCGAGCCCCACCGTCGGCCGTCCTTGAAATGGTTTTCCGTGGTTTCCCATTTTCAACACCAGGCAAATGCTGGGACGGTACCTTCTGACAGGCCACGGCCGCTTCCTTCCACATCCTTGCCCAGTTTCATTCACCATCATTCATTTCATCTCTCATTAACTCCTCTCATGAGGTTGGCGTCAGGAAGGGCATCCGGCCGTAAAAACCATCGCCACAAAGACTTCCATCCCATCTCATCCCCGACCCCGTTGGAAAACGGGAATAATAAGGGGTAGACATACAATACATCAGACAGATTCTACACACACCCAAAGTACACGGGGCTACCTGACCGCGTTGTCGCAGCCCCTAAACTGAGGAACCAACCAGCCTACATCACGAGATGGTTAAATTAATATTCTTAACATGTGTAATTAGAGGAACAGGAATTGAATCTTAAAGTAGGCTGTTCATCACGAAACTACTTGTTTTCAGTCACTAATTTTTCTCATGAATTTCGGATATTTCCGAAGAATTAGAAATGCCTGCCCGCGAAACATAAATAACATGGTTGAAATGCCGGTGACTCATTGACTCAGTGTCGACATCTGTCGGCCGTTAGGTCAAGTGTGAACTTTCCTCTTCATACCACAGATGGCTCTACGTGTCCAGTGAAAGTTAACTTGAACCGAGACTACTTTCAATTTCATATACGTCAGGTCATTCATGGACATTCAACCTTACATAACTAGGCTAGTGTGTAAGATAATTGAAAGCAATACAGAGCTAATTTGGGAGGAATATGCCTCAGATATCAGTGGCGAGGCGTTCTATTGAACAGCGGGGTGTTTGAGGGAAACGCTAAAAGTATAACAAGTCGCAATTCCTGTTTTACCCTGGAAATCAAATACAGTCAAACTTCAATTTCTCGAAGTAATTTTAATTTAGTCGCCTCCGTAGCGTAGCGGTCAGCGTGGTTAGCTGCCGCCCCGGAGGTCCCGGGTTCGGTTCCCGGATCTGCCACGAAATTTGACAAGTGGTATGAGGACTGGAACGGGCTCTACCTCGAGTCGAGGGGGTTCGATTCACACCTCAGGCATCCTCGAAGTGGTTTTCCGTGGTTTCCCACTTCGTCTTCTGGCAAATGCCGGGATGGTGCTAACTGTAAGGCCATGGCCGCCTCCTCCCCTCTTCCTAGCCTACCCTACATTCCCCTCCCTTCCTATCAATCATGAGGCCCCTGTTCGCTTTGCTGGTGTGGCCGCCTGGGCGAGGTTCTGATCACATCTCACCAGTTGTATCCACTCCGACAAGATGTTCCCAGCTCTAGAACACTGTCTGGAATGGTGGTAGGGGTGAGTTCCCTCACTGAGTCCCTGGGAGCCACCAACCTGGAGGTTAAACTCGATTTAAAAATAAATAAAATAATAATTTACCGGTGAAATTCTACACAACTCTATAATTCGAGTTCTATTACTCGAATATTTCGATCCCGTAATTCGAATGATATTTTGTTACCCAGACATAATGTGTGTGTCTTTCACTCGAAGTAGAGGTCGCGGGTTCAAACCTAGCCGATGTCGTCGGATTTTGTACGTTAGATTGATATCGCTATATTAGTTCCAACGTTCGTCGCCAAGTGATGGTTGCGATGGCATCTAGAAGCCAAGACCACAAACTAGGTATCAAGGACGGTAGCATATGGTAGCAAAAGAAAGAATAACTTGAAATTATTATCTGCAGTCCAGGCTTGAATTACTTCTAAGTCCAAGGTCGCGAATTCAATCCCGGAGAAGTCATCGGATTTTTAGGAGCGTTAAAAATCCCTCAGTATGCTTTCCTTCAGAGGGAAAGTAAATCCAGCGGTCCCATGTCATAGATTTATGGCATGTAAACGAACCTTCCACTAATTACACTTGTGAGAAGCTAAATTGTAGGTTAGATTTGACTAACACTCTTAGGTCCCAACATTCGTCGCCAGGTGCCGACTGTGGTGGCATCTAGTAACCAAGTTCAGATCTAGTTGGTTGTTGATGGTGGCGATTGGTAGCCAAAGTTGGAACACCTTGAAAATCGAATGTCTGCAGTCCTTACTTGAATTAAAAACAGATAACACACACTGATACAGACAATTAACACCGGTTATCAGACAGATTCTACACACACCCAAAGTACACGGGGCTACATGACCGCGTTTTCGCAGCCCCTAAACTGAGTAACCAACCAACCAGACTTTACCAGCATTCTTTTGAGAAATAAGGAATAACCGCAATGAGGGTTTTCTTCTTTTTGCCAACGACTGTTTGGAGTGTGTGAAACATCTAAACCTATCGCACCATGAGTTGTTGTTGATTCATTTAGGGGCTTTGTGACATCGTGGTCATGTACCCCTGCGTACTTGTGTGTGTGAGATAACCTGTGTTATTGTGTTGGCTGCATTAGTGTATGTATTTACAATTCAGCTGGGGATTGGGAAAAGGGTGGCTGTGGCCTTAATTTAGGAACCGTCCCTGCATATGCCTGGACTAGAAGTGGGAAACCTCTTCCAGGATGGCTGAGGTTGGAATCGAACCCGCCTCTCTCAGTTTTGCCTCATGAGGCTGAATGTACCCTGTTCCAGCCCTCAGACCAGAAATAAATTTCTTGGCAGAGCCAGGAATCGGACCCTTGCCTCCACGGTGACATGCTAGTTACTACACAACCGAGCCACGAGTAGGAACATGTGAGCAGGTAAGAGTGTCCAAATGACAGGCCTGCATTAGTTTTCAATAAATTAGAAAATAGGCAATTTTAAAGGGGTCAGTTTTGTAACATCACATCTTGTTTAGGATTTTTACTGTTATAATCAAAACTGTTTTTACTGTTGCCAATTACCCTGAAGTGAAAGGGATGAACAGAATGCATTTTCGAATTCTGCACAGTGAATTTAAGCAATTACACATATTTTCGTTTTTCCACAGCTTATTTTTGTATCTACGTGGTACAGTCATTAAGTTCTGAGACTGACCGAATGACGGCGTTGTGGGGCACTATGGCGCTTAGGGTACCATGTCAGTTAGTCTCTCGTCCCTGCAAGAGACAGTTGAATGCATGCACTGGCAGCACACGTACGGTCGTTGTTGTGACAGTGATTTGAATGCGCCAGTCGGACCTGATGATCATCCGATGTTTCTCAACCGGATAATAACGGGAGACGAAACATGGTGTTTCCTTACGATCCGCAACTGAAACGACAATCAGCCACTTGGAAAACGCCATCATCACCACGGCAGAAAAAAACACAAGACGGGTCAAAAGGCAAGGTGATGCTAGAACTGTTTATTGATTCAAATGGAATCGTTCACATGGAATTCCTACCAGACGGTGCAACGGTAAACAAAATCTGCTACCAGGAGATCCTTGGCCGTTTACGTGATGCAATTCGCCGTAAGCGACCTGCGCTTTGGCGTACAAAGAATTGGCTGTTGCTACACGACAACGCCCCTGCACATCGCTCTGTCCTTGTCCAAGAGAAACTTGCAAGGCAACAGGTGACAGTTTATCCCCTCTGTCTGTACTCACCTGATCTCGCACCATGCGATTTTTTTCTCTTTCCTCGCCTGAAAGCACTCCTACGTGGGCGCAGATTTCAGTTGCCCTAAGAGGTCATGACGGCCACGAGAGGAGCCATACAGGACCTTCCTTCCAACTGCTTTCAGCGACGCTTCCAGCAGCTATACCAACGTTGGCAAAAGTGCATAACAGCAAACGGCGACTATTTTGAGGGTGGATGTGGTTCTGTGTAGGTGTACGCCGGGAAATGCGGCAGCGGGTGCAACATACAGGGTCGTGGGGTGGCCTGTCCTCCAGGCGACAAGTCTCAGAACTTAATGACTGTACTACGTATAATTGATACAGTAGTCTGTGAGGTATCCCAAATTCGCCCTTCAACCGTAACATTGTAAATCATACCCAGCTTGTGCGGTTGTACGTAGCAGGGGCGTATCCTGAGAGATAGGGATGGGGAGGGCTGCAGTTCACTCCGAAATTGTCTCGGAATTCTTACATAGTCGTGACTTTAAAAATCTACAGTAATATTTGGTGTTGTTAAACCAAAATTTAGTTTAAACCTTTGCTTACATCGCAGCAAATACTGTTATGAATTTTAGTAACCCTACTATCTAAGGCATGCTCCACCGCTGGACTGGGTAGGTGAGATCCATGGTTTGATTCCCAGTACTGACAGCAGTTCCCCTGAGTGTGCTAAGTGCTCAACTTCAAGCATTCCATGACCCGATACAGTTACACACCTATATGTTATTACTAAGGCCCGAAAGTTCATGCAAAATCATATTTTTGCATATTTATGCATAAATTGGTTATTTTGGCACAATGCAACACATTTTTCTCCGTTGCCTGTTTAAATGCATATCTCTGCTTGAGAATGGTATATATTCTAATTTGCCCTTGTCTTGGAGAGCTTTTTGTTACTTCATATTCTTAAAGTCGTATATTTCAATTCGGACTCCAAGAGTTTATAACAGAATAATACTGAAATAATTTAATACCGACGTTTCAGTCCTTTTTGAAACTAAAATGAATTTTTATATTCTGCATTCCATATGTGAATATTTTAAAAATTATTTTCATTAAAAAAAATACAAAGGCTATTAAAAATGTAAAACAGTTATACTTAACTAGAAGTTCCGTGACGAACTAAAGAGCCTACTTTTCTTAACATTTAAGATTCATGCCAATGATTAATCTATATGGATCTATCTAGAATAATGACGAAATTAAGCTGGTAATATAGAACTTTCAAATTAGTCCGAAATACTGTATACCTGGCATAATGTAGCCTAATAGGGCACTACAGTACTCAGCCCTGGTGACTGAATATATTCTTAGTTCCTTCTATTAAAGTACAGAATACAAAATTTGGTTGAAGTCCAATGGATAGCATGGACGTTACATGCAGTTAAACATTGGATCAACAGCGCGCGTAAAATCATGTTGGCAACAATGTCATGCATGTATTGGTCAGAAATAATCTGAAATAATACGATTTATTGTTGTGCCAATTGTGAATGAAATCCATTCGTTAGTATAGAAGTTAAATGCATTTTAAAATCGGACCTATCAGCAGGCTTAGAATCATGTTGGCAGCACTGACGTATATTAGTTACTCAAATTATTCTAGAATGCCATGTTCTATAAGTGTGCAAAGTTTAGAGCTATTGGCTTGCATACTTGCTGATATATTGATATTAGGGTAACACAAATAGAGACAGCCTTTATTAACAGTTGACAGCTCTGGTTACTCTTAAGAATACGCACAGTCATATCTGTTTTGGTAAACATAGCACATACGAAATTTGGTTGAAATCCAAACGATGGTATAGAAGTTATATGTATTTAAAATTGGACCTCTCAGCAGGCTTAGTGTCATGTTGGTAGCACTGGCGTATATAAGTTACTCCAAATTAATCTAGAATGTCAGGTACTATACGTGTGCATAGTTTAAAGCTGTCGGCTTGCATACTTCCTGATATATTGGTATTTGGATAAAAGAAATTGAGAACAATTATTAACAGTTGGCAGCCCTAGAGGATCTTAAGAATACGCTCAGTCATATATGTTTATATACACATAGCACATACAAAATTTGGTTGAATTCCAATTGATAGTGTAGAAGTTATATGCATTCATAAATTTGACCTATCAGTAGGCATATAATCATTTTGGCAACACTGCCTCCTGGAATTAAACTGAAATATTATTATCTATACGTGTGCCAATTTTGAAATAGCTCCCATTCATACCTTCCAAGATATCCAACATGGAGCTCAAATTTCAATTGCGATTTTTCAGCTGTTGGTAGCTCTGACATTATTCTCAAATACGACATTGAGATATTCAGGTAAAGATCTTTACACATACCAAATTTTGTTTCGATCGATGCAGCCATTCATGAGTTGATAGGGGGGACACACAGCCAGACAGACAGAAGGACAGACAGACACACACTTGCTCGGATCGATCTCGTAAGTCTACTTTTTCCTCATTTTTGCAAAATGTGAATAGGAGGTTAAAGATATGCACCATGAAATAACTACGGCAATTACAATCGCTCTGTATTCTTTACCGTTTCTATTTTGAATATAAAGAAAATATGAACAGACGAACAAGTAACTACACCTTTTTTAAATATCTCAACTAAGAAACAGTTCTAAGTAGGAAATATTATCTTATGGAACTTCAAGCGGTGTTGACCATCAATATCTATTTTATTATGTTAATTTTTAAGTATAACTGATATACAATTTTAATCTCCATTGACATTTTAAAAAATGGAAATATTTTTATAATATTTACATAGTGATTGCTGAATAAAATTAATTGATATTACCTTGCAAAGCGGACTGAAACGTACTTGGTATTGTTACGTGCCAACCCTAGTGGCAAGTTCGTTAACTGGATTACGGTGGGTGAAACACAACACAATTGTTTCTTCAACGAAATATTAACTTTATTGCAGGCCAGGAAAAAAATACACCACACAATAAGCACTGAATCTCACTTCATAATACACTGCTAGTCACTATAGCTTCCACACTTAGCCTGCGTTCACACTACTGTCCTCGCTATTAATACCTGCATCTCTGCCTTGTACACAAACTACAGTTATTTACGATAGCCATTCACTCACCACTACACACTGTTTCGCTGTCCGTTGGCTAGGGAACAGCCCCCTGTGTTTCGCAATTCACCACAATATCTCTGTCGCACTGGGTAAGTACCTAGGAACACACTCCTCAAAACTCAGTCCCTCCGCATGATTCACACTGCCTCGCTAGGGTTACGTAACTTCGCACGTCACGTCGCCGCACTACTGTCGCTCAGGTAAAAGCACGCACTAGCTCAAAAACACAGTCCCTCCCTCGCTGACGAGGCCGCTTATATAGCAGGCTGGTGACTCAATGAATGCTTCTAGAATCGTCCAGGATTCACGGCTTCTCGAGATTTCCATCACTGGCTGGGTCACGAATATTCTGGACCATCCCTTTGTCCTCGCAGCCCGTTGCGTAAGGCGCAGGTAATACACAGAGGTAGGGCATAGCCCGGGGCAGCTGTGACTCACGCGGCGAGGCGACGAAACAAACTCACAGCCGTAACAGTATTAAAATAATTTCAGTATTATTCTGTGATGGACTCTCGGACTTAAGAACATGAAGTAACAAAAGGCGCTTCAAAACAACAGGAAATTAGAATATTCGCCCTTGTCAAGCAGAGATATGCACTTAAACAGGCAAAGGAGAAAAATATGATGCATTGTGACAAGATAACTAAAATATGCATAAATATGCAAAAATATGATTTTGCATGAACTTCCGGGCTTAGTTATCATACTCTTGTAAGTACAGGGCACCAGAAAACGTTCTCCACAGCGGCTACATGCTGTTGCGAGAGGTAGAGTCAGCAGTTTAGTTGGCAGCACGGTGTGTAGCGGTACAGTGAGAGGCCACACGTGTGGGCTGCAGACTGTCGAGGTCGTCAGTGTGTATTGCAGTTATTTATTTTGTTGTTGTTTAAGTCTTCAGTCTTTTGACTGGTTTGATGCAGCTTTCCATGCCTCCCTGTCCTGAGCTAATCGTTTCATCTCTACATAGCTACCGCACCATACGTCCGAGGCAATCTGTTTAACATATTATAACCTTGGTCTACCCCTACAGTTCTTGTCCTCGACCCTTCCTTCCATAACTAAGCTTGCTATTCCTGGGTGTCTTAGTATGTGTCCTACCAACCTATCTCTTCTCTTCATTAGCAGTCGCCAGAAACATCTCTCCTCTCCCACTAGTCTCAATACCTCTTCGTTTGTAACCCTATCTTCCCATCTGATCTTCATCATTCTCCTGTAACACCACATTTCAAACGCTTCATTTCTCCTCTTTTCTGCTGCACCAATAGTCCAAGTTTCACTTCCATAGAGCGCCACGCTCCAGACAAAGGCTTTCAAAAATTACTTCCTAATACCTAAATCTATATTCGATGTCAACAGATTCCTTTTCTGTAGAAATGCTTTCCTTGCCTGAGCTAACCTACTTTTTATATCCTCTTTGCTTCGTCCTCGCTGGTTATTTTGCTTCCTAAGTAACAGAATTCTCCTCCTTCCTTTAGCTTTTCACCTGCGAATTTGATGTCCATAGAGGTTTCTGATTTATTTCGGTTGCATTCCAATATTTTTCTTTTACATTTATTAATTTTCATCATGAATTCTTTACTCAAGACAGAGTCCATACCATTCAAAAACTCATTCAAATCCTCAAGCGTGTCGGCCAAGATGACGATGTCATCGGCAAATCTCAGAGTTGAAATTATTTCTCCTTAAATCATTTTTATTTACCTATTAATAGGTACTGTTACAGTTAGGCAAAACCTGGGGGTAACAAGATATTAACATGCTGTATATCTCAATTTCTCTCCATAATGTCTCTGTGTTCCCTGAATGCAACATTTAATATCTTTTTGAAAACTTTTAAACTGTTAGGAAAATGTTTTAAGACTTCTTCAGGTAACTCATTCCATGTTTGAATACCCCTGTTTATAAAATAATAATTTGCTAAGTTTGTTTTTGGAATGATGGGCCTAATTTTGTATTCGTGATCTCTCCTACCCATATAATCTGGATCATGCATTCTATTTCGCAACTCATTCCAGACCGGCTCCCCTGTGTATGCTTTGTACATCTCCTGAAGTCTTCTTTTATGTCTTCTGCTGTGAAGGGATTCCCAACCTATTGACTTTAACATGTCAGTGACACTGTCAGTTTGAAAGAATTTGCCAAGTACGAATCTTGAAAATTTCCTTCGCATCATCTCCAATTTGTTCGTTAGAGTTGATTGGTAGGGCTCCCACACACTCGTGGCGTATTCCAGAATTGGTCTCACAAGACATTTGTGAGCCAATTCTTTGGCCTGAATACTGCTACCCTCCATGTTTCTCATAACGAAGTATAACGACTTTTGCGCCTTATTAGCAAAGCTCTCAACGTGCTCACCCCAGTGTAACCTTTTAGTTATGGCAGTCCCGAGAAAGCTGCATGACTCCACTCAAGGAATAATTTTGTTTCCTAATTTATAATCAACTATTGTTCCTTTTCTGCTGTTAGTAAAAGAAAGGCACTTATCCTCATGTTATTTCGGATGACCCAGCATTCTATATGTTATCGAACGTTCAGATATATTATTGGAAGAGTGCAACAGTATACAGACGGGAATGTTTACTGTTAATGACATAGAGTTGCAGATACTGACAGAAGAGTGTGCCAACAGGAGAACCTCGACGGAGTTCTGCGAAATTAGGAAAATTATGAGCATAAAGCCTGAATGACTAACGAAAAGAGACATGAGAGGGATAATTTGGTGGTTAATGGGGGGTGTACGAGTAAGAACAAATTATTGAGAGAAGTACGAAAAGAGGACCTTTGCCTGTTTTGTGGGAAGGTTATGGGTGCAGGACACCTGCAATAAGACTAAAATTATAGAAGCAAAGTTTGTAGACAAGTCAGATTTAAACAGAATTGAAAGTCAAAATGAATACCACACTTTAATAGAGTTACTAAAAAGGGAACGGAGGAAGCCAGGTAAATTAGCGAAATGTTGTAATATTATCAGGGGAATGTGGAACAGGAAACCGACAGATGAGAAACAGGACAAAGATGCTTGTGAATTAAGCATACAAGTACAGGAGATGGTATCCTAAACTATAAAACTTAGTTAAAGTCTAGGATAGCCTCTCTGTATCAACTAGGATAATATTAAGTTAGTACATAATTAATAGCCATTACTAGTATCTTGTTAATTGTTTAAAATGTAAATTAGTTGTGGGTTTTTATGAAAAAAAAAGGCTTATGAGATCACCTTTTGTCCGTGTGTGTGTGTGTGCCCCCTAATAACTTCTAAACGGATGGAGCAATCTCAATGAAACTCGCTAAGATCATAGCACCATTTTGGCCGACCCCGACCGTATCCTTCAAATTTTATTCTGTCCCACCAATCCAACATGGCGGCTGTGCAAAATATTTCACTAGCATTCAGTATCTACCAAACGATTACCGATATCACCCTCGAATTGTGTACGATGATAAAGGACACTACTAGAAGTTCACCTATGAGACTTTCAAAAACCTGGTAACTACAAAACCAACATGGCGGCCAAGTGAATTTGAGACTTTTAAGTAGACTTTTCTCGCGATTTAACCATCCAAACGTAATAAAACTTGGTACAGCAAATGTTTATATACCTTTTAAAGCACTGGCGTCTAAGTTAGTTCAATTGTTTACATAACCTCAAAATGGCAGCTGGGCGAAATATTTCACTGGCATTCTTTATCTCCAAAACTTTTACAGATATCATCCTGAAATTTTGTACGGTGATAAAGGGCACTGGTACAAGTTAACCTATGTAATTTTCATAAACCTGAAAAGTACAAAACGAACATGGTGGCCAAGCGAAGTTGAAACATTTTAATAGACTTTTCTCGAGATTTAACATTCTGAGCGCATTGAAATGTGGTACAGTAAATGATTATACATATTGTAATGCACTGGCATATACTTTAGTTCAATTGTTTACATTACCTCAAGATGGCAGCTGTGCGAAATTTTAAAATTAAGTTTTTAGTTCTTGTGTCGTAATCATGCGATCGAAGTGAAAGTTTGAATAATGAAGCTACGCAATAATTTTCCTTTAATGATACATAACTCTATGGCCTATACATATATTGATCCAAAATGGCGACCATCTGAAATATTTAGACGGTTCTCAATATCTACGAATCAATCACAACATTCAAACTGAAATTTTGTATGTTGATAGAGGCAATTAACATGAGTAGGATATATGAAAATAGGCTATATAGTACTTCACGGAACTACTTGTTAAATTTTATGTAAACATCGTATCATGTAGGCCTATCAGGTGTTGGTTGGAATAAATAATACTCTCGTCACAATCTCTGGTTATCCGAGACTAACAGTAGTGCCCGGCTTCGCCCGGTGGAATTATTTGTTTTGTGGATAATAATGAATACTACTACAGAACTGGAGCGCTCAAGGATAAGGATCGGAAAGCACCAACGCTTATTGCAGCCGATAACCTCAGTATACTGCACCAACACCATCGCCCTTATACAGAGGCATACTATTGTCATCATGATGATAACTGTCTTAAAGGGTCTATGAAATCTTTTTGCACTAATTACTCCCCGTGACTGAAATTTATAAGCAGCTCCCAATTCTGCACCAGAACACTGGTAGAGGCGACGTGATTCAGCCCGCATTACCAGGCAACAATAGACTTAGGTAGCCTATTATTGGAGCTGTCCGGGAGCCCTTGTTCTTCCGACTTACTGAACACAAATCAATCTTTATAGTTACCTGAGAGGTGTAGCGTAATGCTACATAACCTAAACTATTCCTCTTGAATCTGGCTATCATATACAAAAAGAATTTTGTGAATCCGACTGGTAGTTCCAAGGATTAGCGCGTTTAAACACACAAACTCTTCAGCTTTATTATATTAGAATAGATTATGAGCAGAGGGTATTCTATTCTATTGTTACTGCTGAAGAGAGAGATGTTTTGGTGGAATACGTTCTTCGCGGAGGCGATCGGTTTACCGAAAATCTAAAACTAAAACCAAAATTTCAGGCACGGTCTCCTCATTCAAAGTGTCCAAACCGGGATACCGCTCGGGATTTGATAAATAAATTTCGTGTGACTAGCTCACAAACTAACCCAAAAACGATTGATGAACTTAAAGTCAATATCCTTAATTATGTACAGTCCATTACGCAAGAAACGTTAGTGAAAGTCTTCGACAATATGTGTAGACGTGTTGATGTCTGTCTTCGAACACAAGGCCAACACTTCTAGCAACTGTTATGAATAGCTGTGGTGAGTACGAAGTTTACCGTGCTGCCAACGTTACTGTTGATCCTACCTCTCGCAGCAGCATGTAGCCCTGTACAGGGTGTTTCGAAAAAAGTGTCCCGATATTGCAACAGGGGCTGGGATTGGTCAAAACAAGAAGAAATATTCCTATAAACATAATATGTCCGGAAAAAAATACCCCGTTGAGATATGCACCATTTTACCTGCGTGGAGGGGGCGTTGTGTTCGGTGGTCTGTCCGTTGAAGGTATTTGCATCAGTTGGATGTTCAGTCATAGTATGCAGTAGTGCGGTTCGCCGGACCTTAATCCATTGGATTTCTGGTTATGTGTATGCCACATCTATCGACAATGTGCAGATGTTACATGAGTGTGTGACCAATGAGAGTGGTCACTTCCGTGAGCAGCCAGACGTGATTGGACGAGTTGGGGATTCCTTGCGAAGACCAGCCGAAGCATGTTGTAACCATTTGGAGCATCTGTTGTGTAACGTGCATATGGTATCCACGGACAGACCGGCTGAATTCATCACAGCTCATGGTTGATGATGCTGATGGATGTTTGCCCAACGCCTGTTCTGTTAAACGTGTGTGACAGTCAAGTGTTCACTAGAAATAGCTGATAGGATGACGACCATTGGCTGAAGTGTAAATACACAATAAAAGTAAAATGGCTCATAACTCAACAGATAGCCTATTTGTTTCCGGACATATGTTTATAGGAACATTTCTTCTCGTTTTGACCTATCCCAACCTCTGTCGCAATATCGGACTCATTTTTTGAAACACCCTATATTTTTAATTCAATTCTCTTGGCTTAATTACTACACTGTTCAGGTTCTGTAAATACGAATTCACATGTCCCATAGAGATCTGAGAATATCCACCGAGCAGTGTTGTCTTCTCCACCCTGCGCTATAAATGTGAGGCCTGGAGTTATATCGCCATGATATGAAGGAATTAGAGGAGTTCCACCAACAGAAGCTCAGATACATTGTGACTACGTTCCACACACCAGTTCATGACAGAGAAAGATGAACAGTTGGTCACCAATTCAGATGGATTGTGTAATAATCGGATACCCTAACCAAGGTTACACTGAAGCAATAGTTTACTGAGGAAGGAAAGTTACGTCAAACCTAAAATCAAAGACACTAGAGTTCAAAGGAAGAAACAAAGGAGCACAGGCGTTAATAATACCGTCTTGTTGTCATGTAAACTATTGTTTTTCTCTGACAAATGGTTCTGTAAACAAATCTCCCATCCTGGCATGGCTAAGGCCAAAGGACCCATATAAGCCAACAACCAATTTTAAAAAATATATAAAATCGCAAATAACAGAATTGGATAGAATATTTGGAATTTCCAGTGTTTTGAACTCAAAGTTTAAATTATACGTCTATCAATACTTAAACAAATTTCATATATATTATTTCAGTAGTATAGATCCTTCACAAGCGACCAATCGTGACAAATGAGCTTTCAAATTAAAGAGAATAGACATTAAAAGTGAAGAATTGCACTCTAATTTCATAAATATCTATAATTTCTTAAAAGAAAAAGACTTTAAAAATGTACGATGTGTGCGATTTGCAGATACTGTTTCTGTAGGAAAATACGCTCCATAATTACTGTCCACTTCACATTTCGCCGCTGTGACGCCTGTTTCATGTCATTTTAACATTCTGAGTTTAATCATTGTGCATGGATTTCAGAAACAGTAAATCAAAGGAATGAGTACCGTACTCAAATCATATAATTTCATAAATATCGAATAACCGGTGAGTGTTATAGCTAAGCTGTCAATCAATGGACTGAGCACACAAATTACATTGGCAGTGACGAATTGCATTCTAATTACATTTATATTTTTGTAAGAAGTGTGCGATTTGCAAATACTGATGCTCTAACATGCTGCAATTATGAGTTGTCGCCTAAAACCTTAAAACTAACAACCTTTCTCCTTAAGTCTCTCATTATAAACCTATTGGGGAAAGTGTGATTAATGAACATGCGAGATTGCTCGGACGGATCCGCTAGTAAATATTAGGACTATATATCGTATCATACATGTTTCCACCTGAAGTTGAGGTCTTCTTCAGCTCAATTAAGAATAAAATAAAATACTAGAGATGTACTTAAGTCTAATGAATGTTTGATATGAAAAATGTTAATGAGATAAATTGAATTTAAAAGAATGAAATAATGGACTAAACAAGTAGTTCCGTAAAGAACTATACAGCCTATTTTCATATATCCTACTCATGTTAATTGCCTCTATCAACATACAAAATTTCAGTTTGAAGGTTGTGATAGATTCGTAGATATTGAGAACCGTCTAAATATTTCAGATGGTCACCAGGTTGGATTTTTATTTATGTACTATTACATGAAGATTATTGTGTACGTGTGGTATTCAAACTTCAATCGCATGATTAGAACACTAGAAGTAAATAAGAGATTTTAACATTTCCACAGCTACCATCTTGTGATTATGCAAACAATTGAAATAAATTAGATCCCAGTGGATTAACCAATTGTATAAGCATTTAAAGTGCAACGTTTCACTGCACTCGGATAGTTAATTCGCGAGAAACGTCCATTTAAATATTTATACTTCGCGTCGCCCCCATGTTGGAGTTGTGCTCACCAGGTTACTGAAAGTCCTACAGGTGAACATATGTTCATAGCCTCTATGAACATTAAAAAATCCAGTTTGATTGCTGTAAAAGATTCATATATATTGAGAACCGTCTAAATATTTCGGATGCTCGCCTTTTTGGATTGTTATATGTATAGGCCATACAGTTACGTACCATTCAAGGACAATTATTGCCTAGGTTCATTATTCAAACTTTCACTTCGATGATTACGACACAAGAAATAAAAACTTAATTTTAAAATTTTGCACTGCCGCCATCTTGAGGTTATGAAAACAATTGAACTAAATTAGATGCCAGTGAATTACAATATGTAAAATCATTTACTGTACCACATTTCACTGCGCTCAGAGAGATAAATCACGAGAAAAGTATATTAAAATGTTTCAAATTCGCTTGGCCACCATGCTCGTTTTGTACTTGACAGGTTTATGAAAGTTACATAGATAAACTAGTATTAGTACCCTTTATCAACATACAAAATGTTAGGGTCATATCTGTAATAGTTTCGGAGATATAGAATGTCAGTGAAATATTTTGCACAGCCGCCATTTTGAGGTTACGTAAACAATTGAACTAAATTAAACTCCTGTTCATTACAATGTGTATAAACATTTGCTGTACCAAGTTTCATTACGTTTGGACAGTTAAATCGCGATAAAAGTCTATTTAAAGTCTCAAATTCGCTTGAACGCCATGTTGGTTTTGTAGTCACCAGGTTTTAGAAAGTCTCATAGGTGAAATTCTAGTAGTGCCCTTTATCGCCGTACACAAATTCAGGGCGATATTGGTGATAGTTTCGGAGATACTGAATGCTGGTGATATATTTTGCACAGCCTCCATGTTGGATTGGTGAGACACAATAAAATTTGAAGGGCACGGTCGGAGTCGGCTAGAATAGTGCTATGATCTTACCGAGTTTCATTGTAATCGCTCCAGCCGTTTAGAAGTTATTAGGACACACACACACACACACACACACACGCACACACACACGGACAAAAGGTGATCTCATAAGCCTATTTTTTTTTCATAAAATGAAAATAGGCTAAAAATGCATATCCTTACAAAGTAATATTAATTGTAAATAGAATAAAATATAATATTGAACTTCACATTAATTGTTTTGAAAATACAGTTAGGAAAACAAGAAATTTATTTTTTTATTTTATTTCTTCTTCTTCGTTTCGGCCAGCTATGCACCACGTTACTTCAACTGTTTCCGTCTTTGAGCTTTAATCTTCTCCCAGTAATCCTTCATCCGTTTCCTGTGCGCCTCCTTTCTGTTAGCGTCCACTTGTTGCCTGTTCTCAGTTTTGGCTTTTCTTGGAATCGCTGGTGTGCTCTAAGTGTTTTCTGGAGAGAAAGACGTTCTTGAATGCCCTCAAGCGAAATACCTACTTCTATAAGATCTTTTTCGATCTCAGATAACCATGGCCCTTGTAGTTTCCTTGTCTACAAAGTAGGAAAATATGCTCTTGCGTGTTATGTGGCCATAGAAACTAATTCTCCTTTTTCGCATCAAGTCCGTTATCCCTTCCACACGTATGTAGAGTTCGTTGTTATGTCGCCTCCATTTTTTCTGACTGGTCCTATTGTATTCCATTATTTTAAATACAATTTATCTCATAAATATTTTTCACATCAAACAAACATTAGACTTAAGTACATCTCTAGTATTTTATTTTATTCTTAATTGAGCTGAAGGAGACCTCAATATCAGGTGGAAACATATAAAATACATAATCGATATATTTGTGTGAGTGCTGATTGGTGTATAATGTAAACTTTGAATTCATCTATCAACACGGATATCTACAAATATTGTGCTATCAATGGTAAATGTACAGGGTCATCGGAAAATGTTGCAGCAATTTCAAAAAATCATATCTTCCGTTGTGTGTGTTTGAGTCTTCAGTCTTTTGACTAGTTTGATGCAGCATCCATGCCTCTCTGTCCTGAGCTAATCGTTCCATCTCTAGATAGCTACCACACCCTACATCCGAGGCAATCTGTTTAACATATTCTAACCTTGGTCTACCCCTACAGTTCATGTCCTCGACCCTTCCTCCCATAACTAAGCTTGCTATTCCTGGGTGTTTTAGTATGTATCTTACCAACCTATCTCTGCTCTTCATTAGCAGTTGCCAGAAACATCTCTCCTCTCTCACTAGTCTTAATACCTCTTCGTTTCTAACCTTCTCTACCCATCTGACATTCATCATTCTCCTGTAACACCACATTTCAAACGCTTCAATTCTCCTCTTTTCTGCTGTATCAATAGTCCAAGTTTCACTTCCATAGAGCGCCACGCTCCAGACAAAGGCCTTCAAAAATGACTTCCTAATACCTAAATCTATATTCGATGTCAACAGATTTCTTTTCTCTAGAAATGCTTTCCTTGCCTGAGCTAACCTACATTTTATATCCTCTTTGCTTCGTCCATCACTGATTATTTTGCTTCTTAAGAAACAGAAGTCTCCTACTTCCTTTATAAGAGAGATAAATACATAATTCGATCTGAAAACTAATCAGGAACTCATCGAGTTTTAGTTTTAGATGTGTCTGTACTCCGCCCATGACCTTCATCAGTGTGATTGTAATGGTGATAGTTCGTCAGAATGCACAGTGTGTGTTGGGGGTAGCGGTGTATAAATCTGTTATAACTGTTCAGCGCACTTTCCGACGTGTTTATGGTAGGGATCCCCTTCATGCTAATAGCATTAGACGGTGGTATGAACGGTTTCAGAAAACTGGCAGCGTTGACGTGAAGAAGTCAGCCGGACGCCCTAAAACGAGTGACGAACCAAGGGAGCACATATAGCAACATTATAACGTATGCAAAAAGCTTTTTGAGTTGGTTAATTCAACAAAAACACACTCGTTTTAATATCTCAAATACTTCCTGAGCTATGATCTTTTGAAATTGCTGCAGGCTTTTCCGATGACCCTGTATTACTGTATTCAGTGTTTAAAAATCTGTTGTATTCAATCAGTTGCAACTTTGGAAGCAGCCAATAAGTTCACTTCACTTCATTATCCCACCAATAACAGCTTGAGGCTTTAAGTTCATTCCTTTAGCACACTGGACAAATGGTGACCACTGAGCTCATTGTGTTCATATTCTTATTGATTGATTTTGGGACTTGACTCTTAAGTGTTTCATAGTAATAACCATTTGACTTTAAATACTACAACACATTCACATAAAATTAACATACTGTATTTTATCATTGCAACACACTTGTGTGAATGCATGTTAGATTTTCGAAGTGAATGCCATGACCTGTGGTTCGGATTGCAAGTAGTTAGTTAGTTATTGTTGTTTTAAGGGGCGGAACTACGAGTTCATCTGCCCCTGGATTCCACGTAAAAAGGAGGTCTCATGGCTCATGATCGCGAGATTAACGTTCACGTAAAACTACAAACTTCCTTACCTTACTTGTAAGTGTTCACATTGAGAATAGAATTGCTTCTCAGGGTTCGTGGGTCGGTTTGGAGGAGCTTAGTTAGTTAGTTATTATAGAATTACATTAAAAAATGACACCATGATAGCCCGATACTTTATTGACGTGTTAATTATAAACTATTTATTTTTTACTTAAAGTCAATATTCTTCTAGCTATATTCTGATAAATAATATCTTTACTGAATGTAACACGTTTTTTTAAATCATTTTCCAAGTTCTCTTCATGTATACGATCGCTTATTACTTCAGCATAAGCAGACTTCTCCAAATTATTTTCATTTAGCATGCAACGCCACCATGGTAACGGGAATTCCAACAAGCTTCATTCTTTACATGCTCTCTATAGGAGGTTTCGAGATACTAGTATCTAGGCAACACTCTGTTCATATCTGTCCATATTATCCTTTCCGTCTAGGCAAACCATTTCTACCACGTTATTTAGTTTCATTAATTCTTTACGAGAGGGTTTCCTTCCTTTATAACACATTCACAAGGCTAAATATTGAAAAAAATAAAAATTGATTCACATAACTTCTGGGAGCTTATGGGAGTTCATTTTCTATTTGCATCGGCATTGCTGCACTGGAAATAATTACTTTTACTACCGATAACAGTTAATTCTTACGAGATTCCGCGCCATCTTACATTCACGTCACACGCTACGTCATACCCGTTGTCAATGTTGCCAACATGTCCAATACAATATACACCACACGACATGAAATAAAAAGGCAAAAACTATTGGTCTGGATAAAGATTATCGATGCGTGACCTCCCCACTGTGCGTGACAAGAACCAGGGGTGTTATCTATTAGCTAACGCGGCCCACAGGGCCGCGCTATCAATCCACCATTGGTCTGGACGAAATATTGGTCTAGGCAAAACCATTGGTCTGCCGGATGTGATATAGTACCGAATGCGTGTGGTTGGCATTACTGACTCCTTGAAAAAGATGGATGCCGAAGTCACAATTTCACCTATATAAGTCGTGTTCATATTTGGGATGGCTGGGTGGGTCTCAGACAGCGGAGGAGTAAACATCTATTACTACATTATCTCCAGATATTTTCCTGACTGTTGATTCAGGTGAACTCGTTAATTTCAGTAGTTAAAAAAATTTACGAAGGAAACCCTCTTGTGAAGTTTAACCTATTTCTTAATAACTTCACCAGAAATATTCCAAAGGTTTTCTATACTATGTAGGTAAAAGAAGTTTTTGCTCTTAAGATTACTTTCATTGTAGAAGACTGTTTATATTGTTTGTTTTTTCTCTCTGCACAGACCTAGCAATTACACATCAGGAATGTTTATAACCTACGTGGAATGCGGATTATATCCTACACTTGCAGCAGTCATAAATGTGGCTTTTACATACCTTGTGTCCTCGTTTCATCTTCTGGGCGATATTACGTATTGAAATTAGGAACCCTGGTCACTACTGAACCTCATATATGTGCTCAAATTCGTAAACATGTGTTTTATTTCTTGCTATTCTAAAAACCGGGCACCATATTTCGACAGCGCTTTCATCTCGTTCAACTGTCGACAAGGTGCACTCTATCGGGACGCAGCGAGGCGCACAAATTGTTGCCAACATGTGAGATACAAAATCAATGTTGATAAAAATAAGTGAGATACAAAATCGCTGTTGATCAAAACAAATATTCATCGGGACGTATTAGGCTGTAACAATTGTCAAAACTCATTGATCTGGGCGCGTTAGGCTGTAACCATTGTCAAAAACCATTGGATTGGACAAAACGAAGGTTAGAAGGTCGGGGGCAGGTGTGGCCTTTGGCCGCGCGCAGCTAGCGGGGTACAGTTGACTCAAAACCCTTGATCTGGGCGCGTTAGGCTCTAACCACTGTCAAAAACCATTGGATTGGACAAAACGAAGGTTAGAAGGTCGGGGGCGGGTGCGGCGTTTGGGAGGCAATTTCCACAATCCGTGATCAATAAACAATTCAATTGGGCGCACTATCTATGAATTGAGTGGTGCGCACGAATGGTGCGCACTAGCGACTGAATTTGGCGCTTCTTTGTTTTTCATAGTACTGTAAGTACGATATTGGCAGTACTGTCATGTTACTGTTTTGATAACGATCGATGAGAACAATGGCGCTGACAGCTGTAATTTTCGCTATTAAGTCGTGTACCTATTTGGGATGGCTGAAAGCGAATATCTCAAGCGGATACCTCCATTGGTCGAGGTGGTAGTGAATTCTGGAGCTTTAAATGTTTCTCAGCCTTCGTGGTTTGGTTTGGAGGAGGTTGTAGGCAATGCTGTCAAAAACGGCAATTGACCAAGAGGTTAAGCACATACAGGAGGGTGGCTGACCGTTCATGAGTGGCTTTCAGCCTAGCAGCCTTGAAGATATTAATAAATTTTATCATTTCAAATGATCTTGTCGACTTCATCGTTATGCTTGAGTCAAAAGTTATGCGTTACGGAGACGGAGACGGTGACGCCATGCAGCCGCGCTGGAAGCCTAAGTTAATGGGTAAATGGACGGCGAGTGCGTGACGTCATGCAGCCAGGAGGGAAGCCTAAGTTAATAGGTAATGGACGGCGAGTGCGTGACGTCATGCAGCCAGGAGGGAAGCCTAAGTCAATGGTTAATGGAGTCTGTTGAAAGAGTCCTGGGTCGTTGAGCGACCTGGGGCTTTGAGCGAAGTGAAAAGAATACAGGGTGACACCTAAAGAGGTGTACAAGATGCCAGATGAGAATACAGGGTGACTTCTAAAGAGATTTACAAGATGCCAGATAAGAATACAGGGTGCCTCCTAGAGGTGTGCAGTATGTCAGAGCAAAATACAGTACAAGATGCCAGACAAGAATACAGGGTGACTCCTAAAGAGATATACAAGATGCCAGATAAGAATACAAGGTGACTCTTAAAGAGGTGTACAAGATGGCAGAGAAGAATACAGGGTGGCTTCTAAAGAGGTGCACAAGATGTCAGACAAGAATACAGGGTGACTCCTAAAGAGGTGTACAAGATGTCACACAAGAATACAGGGTGACTTCTAAAGAGATATACAAGATGCCAGATAAGAATACAGGGTGCCTACTAAAGAGGTGTGCAGGATGTCAGAGAAATATATAGGGTGACACTTAACGAGGTGTACAGTATGTTAGACTCAATTCAAATACAGGGTGACCCTTAAAGAGATTTGCAAGATATCAGATTCAAATAATGGGTGACCCTTAAAGAGTTGTAAAAGATGTCAGACTCAAATACAGGGTGAGAGGTGCCGCGCGGGAAGCCTTAGTTAATGGGTAATGGAGTCTGTTGAAAGAGTCCTGGGGCTTCGAGCGAAGCGAGAAACCCTCTTGAGCCTTTCTAACATGTGTAGCATTTATACCATGCGTCATTTGAAATGATATAACGTCTAGTCTTTCAGACCGACTGTAATTTTTCTTTTTAAGGGGACTTAACACTTCAGTTTGTAACAGGTGTATTAGCCGTACTTTGTAGGATTCTTTTGATCGTAATGTGGTTTGTGTTTGACGACCTTTTGCATTTCATGGTTGACATTGTGGGATTTAGTAGCGTTTTTAAAACTATTTTGTCTCTTAGATTTGAACTTTGGGATGCTCGCTCGACGAGCGAGACATTTCTTCTGGTAATCTGTATCAAATACTTTTTTAAATCACATGTAATGTTTTCCAGGTTGATTTATAATAACGAGGGAGAGGGGAATGACATGTAAGGTTAGGATGGTTTTAAAAATTGTTTTTTTCAAGCTCCAACACTATTATACAACAAAAATGTTGTTTTAACTTCCTAGATTGAGACGCCACCACGTATTGAAATAGTTGGCATGCGGAACAGAAGGCATATATGAACTGAATGAGCATCGAAAGTTAGACTTGATGCTATTAGTAGAGTCCAAAATTGTGTCAGTTCCAGAGATATGACTACATTGTGTTATTTCAACTTCATGGTACAGTACTTTAAAGCTTTACTAGTTTATTTTTAGCCTACTTTTCACATTTTGCAAAAATGAGGAAAAAGTAGACTTATGAGATCGGGCAAATGTGTGTCTGTCTGTCTGTCTGTCTGTCTGTCTGTCTGTCTGACTGTGTGTGTGTCCCCCCCCCCCTATCAACTCCTAATTTGATAGGATTAAAGATCTATACCTGAATATCTCACGGCCATAATTGGAAATGATGTCAGTGCTACCAACTGCTAAAAAAATCGCAATTGAAATTTGAGCTCCAGGATGTATATCTTGGAAGGTATGAATGGGAGCTATTTCAAAATTGGCATACGTATAGATAATAATATTGCAGTTTAATTTCCAGGAGTCCATACATGGCAGTGGTGCCAAAAATGATTATAAGCCTGCTGATAGGTCCAATATTTAAATGCATATAACTTCTACACTATCAATTGGAATTCAACCAAATTTCGTATGTTGTATGTGTACATAACCAGATATGACTGAGCGTATTCTTACGACCCACCAGGGCTGCCAACTGTTAATAAATGCTCCTAATTTATTTTATCCAAATACCAATATATCAGAAAGTATGCAAGCCGACAGCTTTAAACTATGCACACGTATAGTACCTGACATTCTATATTAATTTGGAGTAACTTATATACGTCAGTGCTACCAACATGATTCTAAGCCTGCTGACAGGTCCAACTTTAAATACATGCAACTTCCATACTATCATTTGGATTTGAACCAAATTTCGTATGTGCTATGTGTACCATAACAGATATGACTATGCGTATTCTTAAGAGCAACCAGGGCTGCCAACTGTTAATATGTACTGTCCCTATTTTTGTTACCCTAATATCAATATATCAGAAAGTATGGAAGCCAATAGCTCTAAACTTTGCACACGTATAGTACCTGGCATTCTAGATGAATTTGGAGTAACTAATATACGTCAGTGCTGCCAACATGATTTTAAGCCTGCTGATAGGTCCAATTTTAAAATGCAAGTAACTTCTATACTAACTAATGGATTTCATTCAAAATTGGCACATAATAGATCATATTATTTCAGATTATTTCTGACCAATACATGCATGACATTGTTGCCAACATGATTTTATGCGCGCTGTTAGATCCAATGTTTAACTGCATGTAACGTCCATGCTATTCTTTGGACTTCAACCAAATTTTGTATTCTGTACCTTAAGAGATGGAACTAAGAATATATTCACTCATCAGGGCTGCCAACTGTGGTGCCCTATTAGGCTACATTATGCCAGGTATACAGTATTTCGAACTAATTAGAAATTTCGATATTAGCAACTTAATTTCGTCATTATTCTAGATAGGTTCATATACTGTAGAATAATCATTGGCATGAAAAGTAGGCTCTTTAGTTCGTCACGGAACTTCTTGTTTAAGATACTGTTTATGTTCAGAGAACCATATTAACTAATACATTTTTCAGAAGAGGAATTTTTACAATATTTTTCATATATATTTTTCAGATGATTAACCATATAATTGCCTAAATTTTTATAGATATTTTTAAGGATTTATAAATGTTTTTTTCAAAATTATTCTTTTAAGACGTATTGTAAGGATATCCATTTTTAATGTAAGTTTTTCCTTAGAATAAGTTTTTTCTCTCTCAATTGTGCTGAAGAAGAAACCATTGTTGTTTCGAAACATGTACACTTCAAATAATCTATAAATTGTAGACATTTAAGTGTGTTATTATTAGCATTGATTTGGCGTATAATTAACTTAAGTGTTTTCTTAGGTTGATTTATAATCCAATAATTGCCAGTTGTGACTGCGTGGAATGGGGTAGAGAAAAATGTAGAATCAGTGCTGATATATCTGTATTTCCAGCGAGATATACATAATTACAGCTCACAACATATTACACAACTCAAGAATCCAGCAGTTTCTAATAGAAAGGGCTGCATCCTTTAGTATCACTTATAGTGGCATCTTATGAGACGTGTAGAGTGTCTCCAGTTACAATAAATACATGTACCTCTACAACTCTAGCAAATATTCTCATGAGATGCCATTCAGTACAAGATTATAAAATAAAAATATACATTTTATTTATACGGTATATGGGAGTTTGAGGACCACGTAACAGATCCCGTTAAAACAACTCGAATATCGAGTGTGGTTTCTCATTCCCGGTCAACTTTTGTCATATGTCTCTTCAACATTCACTGAATTGTTCCATTTAAAAATATGATTCGTGTGAACATAGAAACTCTTCCAATCGATGATTAATGACTTTCGGAATGTCTTCACGAGTTAACATTGAAAACTGGTAGTATTATGAAATTCGTTCCGCTGTAGACTCAGAGGTTTAAAATGAAGTGATGATGATCACGTGGACGCCGACAGAGACAGCGACGCGCTCTTCCCGCCACTGGATGAGAATATTCCAGTCACCAGGTTGAGGAGAGAACTGAACACCGTGAACTTGGTCTGAAACAATACAATAACAATTAACATCAATTATACAGACGGTATTGTTCAATTCATAGCGCTAATTGCAGAAAATGAAGAAGACTTACAAACGGACAAAATAATGGAGGAAGGATTTAATATGAGAATAAATACTAACAAAACAAAAATTTTCGTCTGCAGTAGAAATTGCGAAAACCAGACAGCAGTAGAGTTAAGAAATGAAACAATACAAGAAGTGAATGAGTTTAATTATCTGGGAAGTAAAATAACGAATGATGGAAGAAGCAGTAGAGAGATATTAAGTAAGATTGCCCAAGCCAAGAACGCTTTCTATAAAAAGAAGAAGCTATTTACTGCAAAGAACATAACTCTTGATGGGAGGATACAAATGTTGAAGACCTACAGTATGTATGGAGCATCGCGCTATATGACAGCAAATCTTGGACAATAGCAGAGAGAGAGAGAGAGAGGTAAATACTACTAGTATTTGGAACCTGGTGCTATAGAAAGATTATGAAAATCAGCTGGAAAGAAATGGTCACAAATGAGGAAGTCTTTAGAAGAGTGGGAGACAGAAGATGCTTCCTTAAATATTTAAAAAGAAGACGGAATCACCTCGTGGGCCACATACTGCGACACAATGGACTGATTAAGCGTATAATCGAGGGAACAGTAGACGGCAAGAATTACAGAGGAAGGCCCAGACTGGTGTACATGAGTCAAATACTGCAAGATATGAGTTGTGGCTAAAACTGTGAACTGAAGAGGAAGGCGGAGAGACGGAAAGAATGGCGAGCTGCTGCCAACCAGCCTCACGGCTGTTAACCACTGACAGATTGTTCAATTTGAATTCCCTAAAACGTCCACCATTTTGGATATGACCCCAAAGAATACAAGGATACAATTGCGGTAGTCCATCGTTTCCAATATACCAAATTCAATTGAGCCATCCGAAACGAACCCAGAATGTGACGAGAAGTGTTCAATGTAGAGATTACTCGACCGTATGGGAACTGGAGGACCACGTTGCAGAAATAGGGGTTCTGCGCCGAGTTCTCTTAACCCTTCAAACCTGACTTCAGATGTTGCACGTTAGCCTATGTCATTATTTAATTTTACATAATACCACCCTAATGAACGGTCATTTGCATATTCCTCATACGACTAAATTAAAAAGATTTATCAAACAGAGCATCCGACAAGATCAGGGTGTGAATTCATTTATCGCGCGGTGAAAGTTCCAGCAAGATCAGGACGAGAGTTCATTTATCGCGGTGAAAGTTCAAACAATATCAGGACGTGAATTCATTTATCGTGGTGAAAGTTCCAACAAGATCAGGACGTGAGTTAATTTATCGTGGTGAAAGTTCCAACAAGATCAGGACGTGAATTCATTTATCGTGGTGAAAGTCCCAACAAGATCAGGACGTGAATTCATTTATCGCGGTGAAAGTTCCAACAAGATCAGGATGTGAGTTAATTTATCGTGGTGAAAGTTCCAACAACATCAGGACGTGAGTTAATTTATCGTGGTGAAAGTTCCAACAAGATCAGGACGTGAGTTAATTTATCGTGGTGAAAGTTCCAACAAGATCACGACGCGAGTTCATTTATTGTGATGAAAGTTCCAACAAGATCAGGACGTGAGTTAATTCATCGTGGCGAAAGTTCCAACAAGATCAGGACGTGAGTTTATCGCGGTGATAGTTCCAACAAGATCAGGACGTGAGTTAATTTATCGTGGTGAAAGTTCCAACAAGATCAGGACGTGAATTCATTTATCGTGTGAAAGTTCCAACAAGATCAGGACGCGAGTTAATTTATCGCGGTGAAAGTTCCAACAAGATCAGGACGTGAGTTAATTTATCGTGGTGAAAGTTCCAACAAGATCAGGACGTGAGTTAATTCATCGTGGCGAAAGTTCCAACAAGATCAGGACGTGAGTTTATCGCGGTGGAAGTTCCAACAAGATCAGGACGTGAGTTAATTTATCGCGGTGAAAGTTCCAACAAGATCAGGATGTGAGTTAATTTATCGTGGTGAAAGTTCCAACAAGATCAGGACGTGAGTTAATTTATCGTGGTGAAAGTTCCAACAAGATCAGGACGTAAATTCATTTATCGTGTGAAAGTTCCAACAAGATCAGGACGCGAGTTAATTTATCGCGGTGAAAGTTCCAACAAGATCAGGACGTGAGTTAATTTATCGTGGTGAAAGTTCCAACAAGATCAGGATGTGGGTTAATTCATCGCGGCGAAAGTTCCAAGAAGATCAGGACGTGAGTTTATCGCGGTGAAAGTTCCAACAAGATCAGGACGTGAGTTAATTTATCGCGGTGAAAGTTCCAACAAGATCAGGATGTGAGTTAATTTATCGTGGTGAAAGTTCCAACAAGATCAGGATGTGAGTTAATTCATCGTGGCGAAAGTTCCAACAAGATCAGGACGTGAGTTTATCGCGGTGAAAGTTCCAACAAGATCAGGACGTGAGTTAATTTATCGCGATGAAAGTTCCAACAAGATCAGAATGTGAGTTAATTCATCGTGGCGAAAGTTCCAACAAGATCAGGACGTGAGTTAATTTATCGTGGTGAAAGTTCCAACAAGATCAGGACGTGAGTTAATTGATCGTGGTGAAAGTTCCAACAAGATCAGGACGTGAGTTAATTTATCGTGGTGAAAGTTCCAACAAGATCTGGACGTGAGTTAATTTATCGCGGTGAAAGTTCCAACAAGATCAGGACGTGAGTTAATTTATCGTGGTGAAAGTTCCAACAAGATCTGGACGTGAGTTAATTTATCGTAGTGAAAGTTCCAACAAGATCAGGACGTGAGTTAATTTATCGTGGTGCATGTTCCAACAAGATCAGGACGTGAGTTAATTTATCGTGGTGAAAGTTCCAACAAGATCAGGACGTGAGTTAATTTATCGTGGTGAAAGTTCCAATAAGATCAGGACGTGAGTTAATTTATCGTGGTGAAAGTTCCAACAAGATCAGGACGTGAGTTAATTTATCGTGGTGAAAGTTCCAGCAAGATCAGGACGTGAGTTCGTTTATCGCGGTGGGAACTCTGCCAATTGGCTATTAAAGCTGAGCGTCTATAGCAATTCCCGAACAATGTATCATACAGTTCAAACAGTGTAACATTTTATTGGTTAACAATTGTTCATTTACTTGTTGCTATTTTTCGACCACACTATGTTTAATTGTTTTGTATACCGGTAACAATTCTCACGTACTGATATCCAATCGCTGAGGCGTAGTAATGCTACACGAAGTAGCGATTCAGGTTGCGATCTTACAAGACCGTTTCCGGACACAACGTGGAAATACTTAGACATTAAAAATAAATTGAACTAATATTTTGAGAATGGTGTGCTAGTTCCGGTTTTTAAACGCTCTCTGAAATACTCAATAGTTCGCTCTAATCCCCAGCTTGAACATGTTTCCAATAGTCACTTTAGGAGGATTGCTGTTGTAAGAAGTATCAAGCTCTCTACTGCCATTACGATGATGATGATGATGATATTTCTTGTTTTAAGGGGCCTAACATCTAGGTTATCGGCCCTAATGGTCTGAGGGATAGCGAAAATGACAATGAAATGGAAACCAGAACGAAAATTAAGCTGGACTGAAAATACTTACAAAATGGATCTCAGATTTCAAGCTCACAAAATGGAGAGTGGTAATACTTACAAAAGGGAATTTAGAAGGAAAATACTCACAAAAGGAATTTAGATTGAAAAATACGCACAAAATGTAGTTTAGGTTCAAAATACTTACAAAATGCAATATAGAATCGAAATACTCACAAAATGTAATTGAAATTCAAAAAAATACTTACAAAATGCAATTGGAATTGAAAATACACAATGCAAGTGAGATTGAAAAAGGCCGGTTTAGATTCAAAATACTCACGAAGTGCAATTGGAAATCAAAATACTTACAAAATGCAATTGAATAAAAATGCTTACAAAATGTATGGTAGATTCAAAATTCTCAAAATATATGGAAGCCCGCGATTCAAAATACTGTACTGACAAAATGGAGTTTAGATCGAAAATACTTACAAAATGTGGTTGAGATTCAAAATACTCACTAAATGTAATTTAGGGAAATGGGGAGCCAATTCAGAAAAACAGGGTGGGAATCTTAAAGAGAAAAGGAACTATAATGAGTGAAAAAAAAGAAGACTGTTCCTTAGAAGAAAGAGGAATCAGGAAAGACGAGAGAAGGGCCAATGAAGGCGGGAAAGGAAGAGACTTCCTAGGCCTCGGATACCCTAATACCGTGGGGGTCAGAAGAGAACAAGAGTTGACCAAAAAAGGTTGACAGGAAAGAAGACGGAGAGGAGCCCGGCACAAGTAAGTGGAAGCAATGTCGGACTCATCTGGGGTCCCGTGGTCGACAAACCACATCCCACTAGATGTGAGCCCCTGAGGGGACTACCATTACGGCCGTTGAGTGCAGTGATCCTTACCCTAATCGCAGGTCCAAGGTTGTTGCTGAACGCCAGTACTGGATCATACCCCTGGATGCCCTTCCCGATCAGGTCATCGTACTGAAACATAAACACCAATCACATGAGATAACCATAGCCAACTCTTGATGCTGCTAAAGAATGCATCAAGTCCACACAGAGGAAAGGCGAATGCTGCGTTGGTCACGTCTTGTTGTAAATCTTGTCCTCTGACAACTGACTTGTTAAAAAGCTGCCTCATGGGTGTGAAAATACTGTAGCTCACTCTGACACTCAGTAGAAGATGCTAATGAGTTGTTACATCAAAACAGAAATCATTACATTTACGGTATTACAAATATTATTTTTCAGGGTTAACAAACAACTTTCGTTGTTTAAACCTTTATGGGATATTAACCACCTGTCATAAGGACAATTTATACTTTCAGTTGAATTTAAACCAAATTTGGAAGAATGTTCATGTCGAAGTGCTAGTATTTCTAAAAATCAATTATTATATTCTTATCTACTTGACGAAATGTGTTGGATAAAATTTAGAAAAAATAAAAAACAAGAAGTTCCGTGACGAACTAAAGAGCCTACATTTCTTAAAATTTAAGATTCATGCCAATGATTAATCTATATGGACCTATCTAGAATAATGACGAAATTAAGTTGGTAATATCGAAATTTCTAATTAGTTCGAAGTATACCTGACATAATGTAGCCTAATATAGCACTACAGTTGGCAGCCCTGGTGACTGAATATATTCTTAGTTCCATCTCTTAAGATACAGAATACAAAATTTGGTTGATGTCCAATGGATAGCATGGACGTTACATGCAGTTAAACATTGGATCTAACAGCGCACGTAAAATTATGTTGGCAACAATGTCATGCATGTATTGGTCAGAAATAATCTGAAATAGTATGATCTATTGTTGTGCCAATTTTGAATGAAATCCATTAGTTAGTATAGAAGTTACATGCATTTTAAAATTGGACCTATCAGCAAGCTTAGAATCATGTTGGCAGCACTGACGTATATTAGTTACTCCAAATTCATCTACAATGCCAGGTACTATACGTGTGCAAAGTTTAGAGCTATTGGCTTGCATACTTTCTGATATATTGATATTAGGTTAACAAAAATAGACACAGCACATATTAACAGTTGGCAGCCCTGGTTGCTCTTAAGAATACGCATAGTCATATCTGTTATGGTACACATAGCACATACGAAATTTGGTTGAAAACCAAATGATAGTATGGAAGTTACATGTAATTAAAGTTGGAACTCTCAGCAGGCTTAGATTCATGTTGGTAGCACTGACGTATATATGATACTCCAAATTAATATAGAATGACAGGTACTATACATAGTTTAAAGCTGTCGGCTTGCATACTTTCTGATATATGGGTATTTTGGATCAAATAAATTAAGAGCATTTATTAACAGTTGGCAGCCCTGGTGGCTCTTAAGAATACGCTCAGTCATATATGGTTATGTACACATAGCACATACGAAATTTTGTTGAATTCCAATTGATAGTTTAGAAGTTATATGAATTTAAAAATTGGACCTATCAGCAGGCTTATAATCATTTTGGCAACACTGCCATGCATGGCCTCCTGGAAATTAAACTGTAATATTATTATCTATACGTGTGCCAATTTTGAAATAGCTCCCATTCATACTTTCCAGGATATCCAACAGGGAGCTCAAATTTCAATTGCGATTTTTTAGCAGTTCAGACATCATTTTCAAATATGGCCGTGAGATATTCAGGTATAGATCTTTACTCCTACCAAATTTTGTTTCGCTTGCTCCAGCCGCTTAGGAGTTGATAGGGGGGGACACACACACACAGCCAGACAGCCAGACAGACAGACACACATTTGCCCGATCTCATAAGACTACTTTTTCCTCATTTTGCAAAATGTGAAAAGTAGGCTAAAAATAAATATATAAACATTAAAATTGGAGAAACAAAAATAAGATTATTTATAATTATTATTATTGTTAACTTCTATTCTTGAAAGCAAGGACCAGAGAATTAATGAAGGAGGAACCATTACAGGATGGTCTAGAGAAATCTAGACTTAGATGGTATGGACATGTAAAACGAATGGAAGAGAAGAGGATGCCCAGGAGAGTACACGAGAAAAAGTGGGAAGGAAAGAGACCGAGAGGAAGACCGAGAGACAGGTGGCTGAAGGGGGTGGAAGAAAGCGTGAAGAAGAGAGGAGAAGACTGGACAAGGGTGGAGGCTGAGAGATGGTGGGATAACAGAAGACGTTGGAGAGGCTTGTGTTCCTAACAGACCCGGCCAGTGGCTGGAAACTGTGCATGATGATGATGATGATTATTATTAACTTTATTGGCCACATTCCACTCGAGTCTTCCATGTACACTTTTTCTTTGAATGTTGTATTGTTTGATTCTTCTTATCTGCCAAGTACTTCTTCATTCGTTCTGATCGCAGTGTTCTTAATTCGTCTGATATCTCTACAGGCTGTTTGTGCATCATTTCTGCTGAATAATTATAATAATTAAAATAAATTAAAATGTAGAAACACATACAAGTAAAATAGTGTTTTGCCCTATAAAGGGTTAAGTGCACTTGTTACATTTTGGACAAACATCATGAACAGTGCAAGAAAGGCAGCCAACACAACAGTTAAGTATTTCCTAGAATTTACGGCGATCTGAAAACAAACATTTATGGTCACCGGGTAGTGTAGATTAGTCAACAATGCAACTGTGTAATAAAAGCTTTGTTATTAGATAACCATGGCAACTAGAAACTTGAGATGTTTACAAGTTATCAGCAACATCCATGGCAGTGCTTTGATAGTGAATTTTATTATAGAAATTGAAAACATATTTGAAAAATAATGAACATTTGAAAATTCTGAAAATTTTAGAAGAGTTCTTGTATTTTGGTACCTTTTTCTCTGGTGTTAAAATGGGCCTAGATAATTGGGTGAAATCTATAATTCTTAATCTAATGTTATAGATACAGCTTGTCAGCCATTTGGTTTCGATTTTATGAATTTTTGATTTCGTCAATATCTTTTAGCCTTTTTTTTTTTTCGATTACTTCCATTTCTCTTCGCAGCTTTTGGTTTGTAAGCATCTATAACTTCAGAAAATTTCAACTTGATCAGGCATGTGGTTCCTGAGAGAAAGGTCCAAAATATCGAAAATTTTAACACTAGAGAAAAATAAAGTTAAAGATTCAGTCCTTTCATGTAATTGATGTATGCATGGTTACATTGAAAGATCAATAATGACCTCAAATAAGAATTTTTTGAACCTAAAAACAAAAAGCTATTTTCGGTCATTCCACACTACCTGGTCCCCTTAACTCTGGAGGCTACGAGTCTCTAGTCCAGAGTAATTCTTCAAACATCATGAGGTGTAATATTACCTTCCTTCGCAAACGACATTCCTCTGCCGCCATCAAGGCCGCCAACTGTACACCACATAGTCGCTAGAAAGTAACCTGATTTCTAATTTCATAACCAGAAATAAAATGACTTAAGTGTAGCATGCTGTTGGGCTGGGATACAGTATGTTAACATGTGGTCCATTTGCTCTTGAAGCAAAATGTCTCAAAATATAGCACATAAAAGTGGCTCCGTTAAAATATGGCTGATGAACACGTCATTGAAGATACAGGGTGTTTAGAAAAAAGTGTCCGATATTGCAACAGGGGTTGGAATTGGTCAAAACGAGAAGAGATGTGCCTATTAACATATGTCCGGAAACACATAACTGTTTCCAACTCATTAAGCATGGGAAACACACAAGAACAAAACATCCCAGCATACCATATGCAGCTCTTTCTCACAGGAGATGTTCAATATGCCCTCCGTGCGCATTGATACATGCATCAACCCACTGTCTGTCGTAGTGAATCTCGGATGCGCTGATGTAGCCTATCCCTGGAGTGTTGCGTATGGTTTCTCAGCCTTCCATAATACGGGAAAACATAATATGACCATCCTGTACAGGGGTTCAATACACAAGAGCTTTCAAATGCCCTCACGAATAAAAGTCCAGCGGGTTTAGGTCCGGAGAGCGTGCAGGGTAGGAAATTGGTCCACCTCTACCTATCCATCTGTCACAAAATCTGTTATTTAGAATCCGACGGACATTAACACTAAAATGAGGAGGTGCTCCACTGTGCATTAAGTACATGTTTTGTCGCGCAGCTAAAGGTGCATCTAGCAAGTCACAAGGCAACAGGGCCATGTAAATCTAAACACTGGCGGTGCACCTACGATAATGACAACGAAACCAGTTCCCCACGATTCGAAAGTTCTGTTCTTGTGTGTTTCCCATGATTAATGATTTGGAAACAATGAGGTGTAACATGGAAACAAAGTGTTTCCGAACCAATGTTCATATAACATAATTTCTTTGTCTGTGTGTGAGGAATGTGTCCTGCAATTGGTGTCGTACATTTTATCATTTCAAATGATCTAGTCGACTTCATCGTTATGCTTGAGTCAAAAGTTATGCGTTACGGAGACGGAGACGGTGACGTCATGCAGCCGCACGGGAAGCCTATATTAATGGGTAATGGACGGCGAGTGCGTGACGTCATGCAGCCACGCGGGAAGCTTAAGTTAATGGTTGATGGAGTCTGTTGAAAGAGTCCTGGGGCGTCGAGCGACCTGCGGCTTCGAGCGAAGCGAAAAGAATACAGGGTGACTCCTAAAGAGGTGTACAAAATGAAAGATCAGAATACAGGGTGACTCCTAAAGAGATATACAAGATGCCAGATAAGAATACAAGGTGACTCTTAAAGAAGTGTACAAGATGGCAGAGAAGAATACAAGGTGACTTTTAAAGAAGTGTACAAGATGGCAGAGAAGAATACAGGGTGACTCCTAAAGAGGTGCACAAGATGTCAGAAGAATACAGGGTGACTCCTAAAGAGGTGTACAAGATGTCACACAAGAGCACAGGGTGACTTCTAAAGAGATATACAAGATTCCAGATAAGAATACAGGGTGCCTCCTAAAGAGGTGTGCAGGATGTCAGAGCAAAATACAGGGTGACACTTAACGAGGTGTACAGTATGTTAGATTCAATTCAAATACAGGGAGACCCTTAAAAAGGTTTGCAAGATATCAGATTCAAATAATGGGTGACCCTTAAAGAGCTGTAAAAGATGTCACACTCAAATACAGGGTGACCCTTAAAGAGGTGCCAGCGCGGGAAGCGTAAGTTAATGGTTAATGGAGTCTGCTGAAAGAGCCCTCCTGAGCCTTTCTAACTTGTGTAGCATTTGTCATTTGAAATGATATAACGTCTAGTCTTTCAGACTGACTGTAATATTTTTGTGATACTCTGTATATACAGTAGATAGAAAAATTTGAATAAATTAATACACCGTTATTGAGGTTTTAAGAGGTGGGACTACGAGGTCATCAGCCCCATAATGAATACATACTGTAAATCTATGCTAGTCACAAGTGCCTATACAAGTCAAGTTTTAGTGAGAACAACTTTTGAGCATCTCCAAGGAAAATAAGATTCAGATCAAATATACGGAGGATGCGTGTAAACAAGAGTGAGAAGAGTGGAACCTCTAGGCTAGTCCCAACACATGAAGAGTGGAACCTCTAGGCTAGTCTCATCACATGAAAAACGGGGCCGTGGTACCTAAAATAAAAATATCGATCCAAGACAAGTTTGGTTGGTTCCACAGTGTAGGGGCTGTGAGAACGAGGTCATGTAGCCCCGTGATCATTGGGTGTGTGTACAATCTGTCTGATAACCGGTGTCCATTGTGATGGCTGTATTAGTGTGTGTTATTTGTTTTTAATTCAAGTGAGGATTGCAGACAGTAATTTCAAGTAGTTCCTACTTTTGCTTCCAAACGCCACCGTCAACGACAACTAGTTCTGAAGTTGGTTATTAAAAGCCACCGCAGTCAGCTCCTGGTGACGAACGTTGGAACCTAAGAGCGTTAGTCAAATCTAACATGTAATTTAGCTTCACACAAATGTAATTAGTGGAAGGTTCTTTGACATGCCATAAATCTATGACATGGGATCGCCGGCTTTACTTCCCCTCCGAAGGAAGGCATACGGAGGGATATTTAACCCTCATAAAGTAAGAGCTTTGGCCGGGTTTGAACCCGCGACCTTGTGCATAGAAGCTCAGCATGCTACTAACCACTACACCAAAGCGCCCAAGACACGTTTCATCATTTAAAAAGCAAAGAAAGAAGTAAACTACAGTCGAATCTTATTAACAAGATTAGAATTGCTAAACTGACTCACAATTCGTTAATGATTGTAAAATAGCGTAACAGTCATCAAATTAACGGAAATTGAAAACAAACAATGCAATGAGCCACTGGATCAACAAGATAAAAGAAGCACGACAAAAAACTACACTATTTAAAAGCGACCACAGAGCGATATTGTTCCCGCGGTGAAATACGATACAGTATACGGTTAAGAGTAGAACAAAATCCCAATGAAAGAAAGGACGACGCACTGGTAATTAACCATCCTGAAATTGTGTTTCTTTAATTTCGAAAACAATAACTTTCAAAATTAATTAGTTCTTGTTGGCTTCGGTGGCGTAGTTGGTAGCATGATGAGCTTCTATGCCCAAGGTCGCGGGTTCAAACCCATCCGAAGTCATCGGATTTTTAAGAGCGTTAAAAATCCCTCAGAATGCCTTCCTTCGGAGGGGAAGTAAAGCCGGCGGTCCCATGTCATAGATTTATGGCATGAAAAAGAACCTTCCACTAACTACACTTGTGTGAAGCCGAAATTTGTAGGTTAGAATTGATAACGCTCATTTAGTTCCAACGTGTGCCGCCAGGTGCGGACTGCAATGCCATCTAGTAGCAAAGTCCGCAAACTAGGTGTCGTGGACGGTAGCATTTGGTAGCAATAGTAGGATCTCCATGAAATTATTGTCTGCAGTCCTTACTTGAATTAAAACAGATAACACACACTAATACAGCCATCACAATTAACACCGGTTATCAGACAGATCCTATACACACCTAAAGTACACGGGACTACATGACCGCGTTGTCGCATCCCCTAAACTAAACAAAGGACCAACCAACCAACCAACCAACTTGACAGTTACACGCTCTAGATTTATTGCTCGTGGGTGTTAAAAATTTGATATGGCATTATTTGCATGGTATTCTTATGGGACTAACGCAATGTTTTGAGCAATAGCGCAGGACTAACTCGTAGCTTCACTTCCTGGCCGTTTGGGCTTCTCCTTATTACTCCTTGCCTGGACCTCTTCGGTCCCTGCTGCACTCTTGTGGTGGCAACACGAAGTTCGCCTAAGGGCTTCTCCTTATTACTCCTTGCCTGGACCCCTCCGGTCCCTGCTGCACTCTTGTGGTGGCAACACGAAGTTCGCCTGAGGGCTTCTCCTTATTACTCCTTGCCTGGACCTCTTCGGTCCCTGCTGCACTATTGTGGTGGCAACACGAAGTTCGCCTAAGGGCTTCTCCTTATTACTCCTTGCCTGGACCCCTCCGGTCCCTGCTGCACTCTTGTGGTGGCAACACGAAGTTCGCCTATGGTCTTCTCCTTATTACTCCTTGCCTGGACCTCTTCGGTCCCTGCTGCACTCTTGTGGTGGCAACACGACGTTCGCCTAGAACACTGCCATTCTCGCGAGTTATCGAGTACGGGACATCAGGTGTACTAACTGGCTGAGAACAGCTCTCACGTGCTACTAAAGAACACTCATGGTGCAGGCCTATGTTGAAAAGTCCGAAGTGCCAACTAGTGCAAACTTTATACATGATTTGATGGCATTAGGTTGTTTTAATTTAAAAGAATGCACTTTATTTGTTTTCATTTATCAGAGAAACATCATCTAGGATAGAGGCAAAGCAATACAAGGCTTTGGACGAAGTAATCCCAGTCTTTAAGCCTGTCCATCGTCTTATGTCTCGCACCATCTCTCCGTCACCACCTTGGTCCAGTCTTCTCCTCTCTTTCGCATGCAGTCCTCCACACCCTTCAGCCACTTATCTCTTGGCCTTCCTGTTAGTCTTTTTCCCTCTATTTTCATCTCTTGTATCTTCCTGGGTAGGCCTATCCTCCAGCTCCCTCCTTGACTAATTTTCTGATCTTCTCATTTCTTAACCTGTCCACCTTTATCATCTTGGCTTACAGGATTGAGCCGCGTCGCATATCGGTTATTATTTCCCGACGTTTCGGCTGACATTGCAGCAGCCTTAATCATGGGTAGGTACGAGATAACAGATAACACACTTGGACACAGGGTCTATAGGAAAGATACTCACACAGATCGGTACCTACATGCTAACTCAAGTCATCCCCCATCGCAGAAAGAAATGGTAGCTAGAACACTCCTCACCAGAGCCAACCGCATTTGCGTTAAGGATAGCGTGAATGAAGAAAAGAAACATGTTTGGAACACGCTCCTAGCTAATGGCTACAGCAAAGGACAAATAAATAGGGCCACACGGAAGGTAGAACAAAGCCGAAGAACTGGCAAAAAGAACAAAGATAGGCCCCACCATAAAGCCTTTCTGCCGTACGTACAGGGGTTGACAGATAGAATCGCCAGGCTGCTCAAGAAACACGATGTTACTACTGTGATGCATCCTATAAACAAGCTGACACAAGTGGTGCGTTAATCAAACGAGATAAAGCTGCCAAACCAGGACGCAGGAGTTTACAAAGTGCCTTGCTCCTGTGGACAGGTTTACATAGGGCAAACAAAAAGACGCGTTTCCATTAGGATTTCAGAGCACATTCGGGACACGAAACAGATAAACTACAGATCTGCAATAGCTGAACATGCTGATGTCACGAGACACGCCATCGAATTTGATAAGGCCGAAACACTTGCTAAAATTCCCGGATACCAATACAGGTTAATTAGAGAGGTCGTGAAGCATCCCAATAATTTCAATCGCGAAGATGGGTTCAAACTCAGCAACATCTGGAAAGTTCTACTAGCGTGCGACTGCCAGGGGCGGGGACCAATCAGCGAGCAGCGTGACGTCAATGCAGGGCAAGCAAGCACATCGTGCTGGCAATAACCGTTAGTTTGAGTACGGACACCCCTTCTCGTACCTACCCATGATTAAGGCTGCTGCAATGTCAGCCGAAACGTCGGGAAATAATAACCGATATGCGACGCGGCTCAATTCTGTAAGCCAAGATGATAAACTTGACACCGGCCGCGAAAGCCTACGATCTAAATACATACTGTCCACCTTTGTCACTCCTATACTGTTTCTCAAGAATTTCACCTCACTAGACTGTGTTCTGCTTCGCTCCCTTCCTTTCATAACCCAGGTCTCTGAAGCATACGTCAGGATTGGAATGTAGTTCGTCTTCTATATAACCCTATTCCTGTTTTCAGGGACATCCTTGCTCCATACCAGGCTCCTAACACTTTTCCTGAATAATTCTGCTTGTCTCCCCCGCTCATTTATTTCTCTGTTGTTTCTTCCATTTTCTTGTATCATGCTCCCCAGATACTTGAACCGCTCTACTTTCCTCAGTTTTTCCGCACAAATTGTTATCCCCGTTGTGACTCTGTCCTTCTTCCTGGCTGTGTTCATGCACTCGCTTTTGCTTATGCCATGTCCACGTACTACTTCTTCCCTTACATCCAACTGCTCCTGTGCTTCCTTATCATTGTTTCCCCAGATCATCAAATCATCTGCAAACACTTAATTACTAATTACACTTCTTTCATAAAAAAGTGACAGTCTGAAAGACTAGACTTTGTATCTTTTAAAATGCTATAAATGCTGAAAAATGGTAGAAAGGCTGGAGGGTTCTCGCTTCGCTCGAAGCCAAAGACTCTTGACATGTTAGAAAATTATCTGCATAATACTTATCTTGCTTATCTTGTTTCAAATTACTCGCGAACGGCAAGTGCAAACCACGGGCAAAGCGGGAAGCCGCACGCTCAGCAGAGCGCGCGGGGACTTGCCCCTTCCATCCAGTCTAAAAACTCTTATAGTGGGCGATGTTTTGAAGATAGAGATATGCTCTCCCGGACTTTTTTGTAGAACTTTTAATGCTGACCAATTCTTACGCTCATAGTATATTGATATTTTTAACGGTTTGCCCAGCGTAAGCTTAAGAAGCGCACGGACGCCAAGTTTGTTTTCGACTTTTTCACTGAAATCGTTACTGCTTGGCTTCCTTTGATCATACATAAATTATTTTCTACAGAATCTTTCCTCAAGATATCCTTTACAGAATGGTGAAAACCGTATCAAAATCAATCCAGTGGTTCTCGAGATTACCCGTGATATCCATGAATCGGGGATTTTTGTCTTATACTAACGGAGCAGAGATTGTTGGGGTACACATGCACCTAGCGGTACTATGACGTCACACACCTCAGTGCATCTGGGTACATTTCGTCCCGTCACCTTAACGTAACGCCAGACCCCAGAGTAACGACGAAGTCCACAAGATCATTTAAAATGATAAAATACATAAAATAAAAGTAAACAATTTCTTCTTGTATTTTCACAGCGATTATGGCATAGATACGCAATTTGAACATAGCAAGTGTTTTCCCCTCATTGTTGGCCAAGCTTCCTACACGAGCCTTGTTTTTGAAACAGAACGCCAGTACACTAACACCTAGAACACTGGTCACTACATGGTCTCTCCTTCAGACAAAACGCAAAGGCGTTTATAAATCTCTCGACAAATGACAATAGATGTGGTCTTGACACTAAACTATGGGCTATGCTGCAGTGTGAGTTGGGATTTTTGTTTGTAAATATACAATTCGAGTATAAGTAGACAGTATTTAATAAGAAAAAAAACGCTCTTTTCCTTGTCTTCTGGAAAGCCAATTGCTGTATCCGAAGATCGCACATAAAGTCTAACGTTACTCTGTATTCACAAAGAAAGGATGTGACGGATATTGTGTGACTGATAAAAATTATTGGGTGTGTGCAACTACGATGCGTGACGATATTTGAGCGTGACAACGTATTCTCGGACTGTTTTCTTTAAACTGTCGCTCTTGCGAAATTTCAGCTTCGCATATATTTTAATGATGTATATTGCGGAACGAAAAGTTCACAGGCGAAATGAAGAAAGGCCGAGTTTCACTTCCAGGGAAACTCCAAACACAAACACTATTCTCTGAAGTTTTAACTCAACACGACTCGACAGTTTGCTGCTGGCTGTATCTGGGGTAATATGTTCGACCGCTAGCTAGGCTGTAACTGGGGTGATAGACTCGCCCCTAGCCAGCTCGTAAACTGTCGCCTCAGTATTTGAATGAAGATTGTTGGAAGAAATAAAAAAGTAAAAGCACTTATAGTGGGCAATGTATTGAAGATAGAGATATGCTCTCCCGGACTTTTTTGTAGAACTTTTCATGCTGAACAATTCTTACACTCATAGTACTGTATATAGATATTTTTAACGCTTTGCCCAGCGTAAGCTTAAAAAGCGCACGGACCATATATGTTTCTTTTTTTCAACTTTTTCACTGAAATCGTTACTGCTTGGCTTACATTGATCATAAATAAATTTTCTACAGAAATCTTCCTCAAGATATTCTTTACAGATTGGTGAAAACCGCATCAAAATCCATCCAGAGGTTCACCCTTGACATCCAAAAACAAAATTCCTCTCGGCACGCCGGAAGGCGGAGGTAGATTTCACCGGACAAACTTGGGGATAGGCGAAAATAGGCAGAATATGCAGGTTTTCGTGGAAGGATCAGACCACATTTATTGCGAGAAGTTATTTTATAATTGGAGCTTAATTAACTTTGTTTTTCGTCATTTTATGCTTATTTTAAACATTTTATTGTCTTATGGGAACGGTAACCTTCTTGTAATGTGGGGTCCATTTTTATACTTGTGGTCACACTGTCCTTTGCAAGGTTTCGACACTGATGTGTGACTATGTAACGGTCTGTTACTTCTTCACGCAAAATTATATCTCCCGCAGAGATTTTGGTTGGTTGTTCAGTTTAGGGGCTGCGACAACGCGGTCATGTAACCCCGTGTACTTAGGGATGGCTGTATTAGTCTGTAATTCAGGTAAGGACTGCAGACGGTCAATTTCAAGCAGTAGTTTCTAATGTTGCTACCAGGTACTACCGTCAACGACACCTAGCTGTGAACTTGGCTACTAGATGCCACCGCAACCAGCAACTCGCAACGAACGTTGGAACTTCCCCTCCAAAGGAAAGCATACTGAGGGATTTTTAGCGCTCTTAGGAAATCCGACGACTTCGGCCGACTTTGAACTCGCGACCTTGGGCATAGACATTCAGCATGCTACCAGTTACGTCACCGAAGCCGCTTCACACTTAGTGAGATGAAAATCTGAATCTGATCTCGTGCAAGTGCGTTATCTTGGCAACGTCTAATGGCTCATCCCTCATCAATTTAGTAGTGTTGCCATGGCAACCTCTGATAGCTCTTGTCATTTTCTTATAATTCCGAAATAATTTTTCTCATCCCTTGGCGTAATGGTGGGTCATATCAAAAATTCTTTCAGACAAAAGTTTTAGGTAATTATTAGGGAAATATTGTCCATTTTGTACGGCTTTGATATTGTGCCTATTAAGAGAGATATGATTAATGTTTCCCGAAAAACCCACTTTTTCCCACCCCTTTGGTCAATGGTTGGTGCTATAAAAAAAACCTTCAAACATAAATTTTTGGGCTTTATCCGACACATAGTATGAACGTTGAACGGATTCGATAGGCCCTATGTCACATATTAAGAGAGTTATAGCAATATTTCACTTTTTCGAAAAAAAAGCCCCCCATTTTCACCCCCTTCGTCCGATTTAGCCCAGTAACGAACTCGACCGAAATTTTATAGGTATACATATTCGGTAAAAAAATTCAAAATGATTGGTGCAAAATTACGGCAGTTATCGTGTCCACAAGAAACTGATATATATAAATTATATATAAACTTTTGAACTGACGGTGGTTTTGGGGTCTGGGGGATGTGAAACGCGAAGATATGTCGAAATTTTCCGGAAGTCGAAACATGGTACCCATTGCAATAGTTAGCTTTCTAATGAAATCTACCTCTGGTTGGTTCCTCAGTTTAGGGGCTGCGACAACGCGGTCATCTAACCCCGTGTACTTTGGGTGAGTGTAGAATCTGTCTGATAAACGGTGTGAATTGTAATGGCTGTATTTGTCTTAATTCAGGTAAGGACTGCAGACGGTCAATTTCAAGCAGTAGTTCCTAATGTTGCTACCAGGTACTACCGTCAACGACACCTAGCTGTGAACTTGGCTACTAGATGCCACCCCAACCAGCAACTCGCAATGAACGTTGGAACTTCCCCTCCAAAGGAAATCATACTGAGGGATTTTAGCGCTCTTAGAAAATCCGACGACTTCGGCCGGCTTTGAAACCGCGACCTTGGGCATAGACATTCAGCATGCCACCAGTTACGTCACCGAAGCCGCTTCCCACTTAGTCAGATGGAAATACTGAATCTGATCTCGTGCAAGTGCGTTGTCATGGCAACAATGATGGCTCATCCCTCATCAATTTAGTAGTGTTGCCATGGCAACCTCTGATAGCTCTTGGCATTTTCTTATAATTCCGAAATCATTTTTCTCATCCCTTGGCGTAATGGTGGGTCATATCAAAAATTCTTTCAGACAAAAGTTTTAGGTAATTATTAGGGGAATATTGGCCATTTTGTACGGTTTTGATATTGTGCCTATTAAGAGAGATATGATTAATGTTTCCCGAAAAACCCACTTTTTCCCACCCCTTTGGTCAATGGTTGGTGCTATAAAAAAACTCTTCAAACATAAATTTTTGGGCTTTATCCGACACATAGTATGAACGTTGAACGGATTCGATAGGCCCTATGTCACATATTAAGAGAGTTATAGCAATATTTCACTTTTTCGAAAAAAAAGCCCCCCATTTTCACCCCCTTCGACCGATTTAGCCCAGTAACGAACTCGACCGAGATTTTATAGGTATACATATTCGGTAAAAATTCAAAGTGATTGGTGCAAAATTACGGCAGTTATCGTGTCCACAAGAAACTGATATACATATATATATATAAACTTTTGAACTGAAGGTGGTTTTGGGGTCTGGGGGATGTGAAACGCGAATATATGTCGACATTTTCCGGAAGTCGAAACATGGGACCCATTGCCATAGTTAGCTTTCTAATGAAATCTACCTAACAACAGTAGCGACACTCGAGTGCAGCAACAGAAGAGAGAGAGAGCGCGTTGCAGCAGAAGAGAGATAAAACTATATCATCACCTTTCACTGTAACACGTTTTCAAGAACGTCACTGTAGTCCAACAATTTATTTGACGTTGTTACGTCAAAAATGGCCGCCGGTGGGCTCCTATTGGCTGGAATTCAACAACTAGCGTACCACATTACATGCTGCTACTAGTGTATGTAGAATAACTGGTTAGATTACATGGTCATTTAGTCATGAGATTGCTTTCACATCACCGCCACTTTCACATAAATGTTGCAAGAAAGAACAAAGCAATTTTACCGAGGTACTACAGGAGTTAGCTATAGATGGTTTTGTCGAAGATCGACCCGAAGACCGGATTGTGATGAAATACATTTTGAGGGCTGTAGAACTAGGATTCTTCTTCTTCTTCCTCTTCAAGTGCCTCGTCCTCCAAGAACATTGGCGACCAGTAGCACGATCAGCTGTTTGTCCATTGCTGGTCTAAACAGTGTCACTGAATTAAGTCCAAACCACTGGCTTAAGTTCTTTAGCCAGTATAGTCGTCTGCGTCCTGGACCCCTAATGCCATCAATCTTCCCTTGGATAATTAATTGCAAGAGGTGGTATTTGTTGTTGCACATGAAATGACCAAAGTATTCTAGTTTCCTCTTTTTGATGATCCTGAGAATTTCCAAGTCTTTGTTCATACGCCGCAGTACTTCCACATTTGTGACTTCAGCTGTCCATGATATCCTTAAAATTCTGCTATACATCCACATTTCAAATGCTATCAGTTTCTTACTTAAAACACTTAAGTGTCCATGATTCAACTCCATAGAACAGCACACTAAAAACGTAGCATCGAAGCAGTCGGGCGCGTAATGACAAACTTAAATCACGGCTGGTCAAAACTTTCCTCATTTTCATGAAATAACTTCTGGCGTGCTCAATTCTACAGCGAATTTCTTGACTTAAGTCCCGGTTATCATTGACATCCTAAATATTTATATGATGAAACCCTTTCAATTCTTTCATTACCAAGTATAAGAATGCACTGAATTTCATCTTTGTTTCTACTAACAACCATCCACTTCGTTGTTTTTACATTTAAATGTAATCCCATGGCATTACTCTCTTCAGAAATAGAATCCAGTAGTGTTTGTAGATCATCCATACTTGTTGCAAGGATGACAGTGTCATCAGCATTTCGGATGTTATTAATGATAGATCCATTTACCACTACTCATTGAGACTTTCCATCAAGAGCATCTTGGAAAATCCTTTCAGAATAGATGTTGAAGAGGAGTGGAGAAAGAATGCAACCTTGGCGAACTCCCTTCATAATCGATACTTCTTCAGACAGCTGACCATCAACACGTACTGCAGCACGTTGATTCCAGTACGGATTTCCAATTAATCAGATGTCACGTCCATCTAGTCCCTGGTCACATAAAATGTTCATCAGTTTAACGTGTTGAACAGTGTCAAAGGCTTTTTCATAATCGATGAAACACATGTAAACATCGACACGAACATCACGACATCGTTGAATCAACACCTGAAGACTGAGCAATGCCTCCCGAGTTCTGAAACCACTCCTGAATCCAAACTGTGTGCCTCCGATGTTCTCCTCACATTTATGATATAACCTTAAGTGCAGGATTTTAAGGAATAACGTCAGGGCATGACTCATTAAACTGATCATTTTATAGTCATTGCAGCACTTTGCATTGATCTTTTTGGGAATCGGTATAAAAGTTCATTTGAGCCAATCATGTGGTATGTATCCACTTCGATATATATTATTGATCAAACCAACCAGCAAGGAAAGAGATCGTTCATCCTTGAGAAACTTTAGTATTTCAATGTGCAAATCATCTGGACCTGGAGCCTTTCTACTCTTCGATATTGTTATGGTATGTTCAATTTCAGCTCTTGTAATATCTATGCCATCGCCCGTTCGAATACCATGATCAACACTTCTGTTGTCTTCGAATAGAGTTTCAATGTAGTCCTTCCATTCTGTCAACTTCTCTTCAGTACTAGGGATAATGATGCCATATCTATAGGATGAAATTATCATTCAGCTTCCCAATTTAACCACACGAAGCTCTGACTGGTGACGCGAATGGTATTTAAGGGTGGGTGGAGGGTGTCGAACCCTTGCCAAGCCTCTGAGGTTGATGTATTTACACAGTCTCTCTCTGTGGTTAACAGCCGTGAGGCTGGTTGGCAGCAGCTCGCCATTCTTCCCGTCTCTCCGCCTTCCTCTTCAGTTCACAGTATGAGCCACAACTCATATCTTCCAGTCTGGGTCTTCCTCTATAATTCTTGCCGGCTACTGTTCCCTCGATTATAAGCTTAAGCAGTCCATTGTGTCGCAGTATGTGGCCCACGAGGTGATACCGTCTTATTTTAATTTTAAAAATTTAAGGAAGCATCTTCTCTCTCCCACTCTTCTAAAGACTTCCTCATTTGTGACCTTTTCTTTCCAGCTGATTTTCATAATCCTTCAATAGCACCAGGTTTCAAATGCTAGTAGTCTTTTCCTCTCACTCTCTCTCCTATTGTCCAAGATTCGCTGCCATATAGCGCGACACTCCATACATAGGTCTTCAACATTTGTTTCCTCACATCAAGACTTATGTTCTTTGCAGTAGATAGGTTCTTCTTTTTATAGAAGGCGTTCTTGGCTTGGGCAATCCTACTTAATACCTCTCTGCGGCTTCTTTCAGCATTCGTTATTTTACTTCCCAGATAATTAAACTCATTCACTTCTTGTATCGATTCATTTCTGAACTCTATTGCTGTCCATTCCTACTGCAGACCAAAATTTAATACAGTACAACCCCTGTAATCCATCAGCTTTGGGACTGAGGGTTTCGTCGGAAGGCTAAAAAAGTTGGATTATCAGAAAGTACAGAAAAATACGGATTTACATAAAATAAACAATCGATGAACTCAAGATATCGGGGTTCCTTTCCTTCTTTCTTGGGAGCCCTTTAAGTACTGAGTTTATTCATTCGTAGATAAAAAAGATTGTAGAAGTCACAATATTGAACCTATCAAGGGGATGAATTGCCCTTAAAGTACTGAGTTTATTCATTCGTAGATAAAAAAGATTGTAGAAGTCACAATATTGAACCTATCAAGGGGATGAATTGCTTAAAATGTTTATAAATGTTGGTTCTAAATATTTCAATGCAAATAGAAGATCTTACGATTAGCCTATGTTCAATATTATAATGAGAGAAATGAAAATTTAACTTTTTGTGCTCATGTGCAATGTAAAGGGCCCAAAATAAAGGTATTTCCTAAAATATGTAGGCAACTAATATAACTATGTTACTTCATCATCACTTTCCGCTGTGGTTAATAACTCAAGGATTCTTTGATCCGAAATAACATCGCGTCGAGAGCAACTAGTTTGTTGTCCCGCCATGTTTGTTTATATCAAGGATGAACGACAGTTGTAGAGAACGGACTTCTACAAACAGCTCTGGTAGTCAATTCCCGAAGATATTAGCCGTGCTCAATCAGTTACACATAAAGCTCAACAGATGGCAGAACATACCAGACATCGATTCGGCTCTTGAAAGTGAACCGGGAAACTGAAAAAAATAAAAGTTCTCGTGTACCGTCTACAGACGGGCATAGTACTCATCGGCGAAGAGCCACATCCACAATGCGTTGTCAAGCAGTTCAAGTTTAGGTTCTATCAACGTTTTGAGATTCATAAGAGCGTTTTCGCCATCTGTCCTCGCTGTACATGACTCAATGTCTTTCCAATTTCTTCTCCAATCCATAATTTTCGTAACGCCTACACTGAGTTTCTTGGCAATTTTTTGGAGTGATTCCCCTTTGTCCAGTCTTCGTAGCACTGCTAATTTTTCATTCATTGAAAGAGTAACGTGTTTACGTTTCACTCCTGACATGTTGTAAAGCCATACACAATGTACTGTACAGTAATAATAACAAAAATTATATCGAATGGCCTTGGGTGCCGGGTGAAAGCATTGCTATTTGCGACCAGAGAGCAGCTTGCATGTCAAATATTTGTTGGTCCTTGGAGCGCTATGAAAGTCAAGGAGGTTAGATATCTAAGCTCCTTGACACTGTAGCGCTTTCTAGTAGAGAAAGGAGGAACTTTTGTGTTGGCCGAAAATCCCGAGATTAATATTGGCATTATGAATACGGCCTACTGAATTCAACTTGAGTTAAGACACTACATATCATTGATGATGCTCACAATTTGCAGTACTACAAGAACTCTCGGTCCTTGATTTATGAGACTCCATATCTTCGACGTTACACGCAGTTTGCTGGACTACAAGAACTCTCAGTCCTTGAGTTTAGAGACTTCATATCTGCGACGTTCCCCACAGTTTGCTGGACTAAAACAACTCTAAGTCCTTGAGTTAGGAGACTTCATATCTGCCACGTTACACAGAGTTTGCTGGACTAAAACAACTCTCAGTCCTTGAGTTAGGAGACTTCATATCTGCGACGTTACACAGAGTTTGCTGGACTAAAACAACTCTCAGTCCTTGAGTTAGGAGACTTCGTATCTGCGACGTTGCACACAGTTTGCTGGACTACAAGATCTCTCAGTCCTTGAGTTAAGAGACTACATATCTGCGACGTGGCACGCAGTTTGCTGGACTACAAGAACTCTCAGTCCTTGAGTTAAGAGACTTCATATCTGCCACGTTACACAGAGTTTGCTGGACTAAAACAACTCTGTCCTTGAGTTAGGAGACTTCATATCTGCCACGTTACACAGAGTTTGCTGGACTAAAACAACTCTCAGTCCTTGAGTTAGGAGACTTCATATCTGCGACGTTACACAGAGTTTGCTGGACTAAAACAACTCTCAGTCCTTGAGTTAGGAGACTTCGTATCTGCGACGTTGCACACAGTTTGCTGGACTACAAGATCTCTCAGTCCTTGAGTTAAGAGACTACATATCTGCGACCTGGCACGCAGTTTGCTGGACTACAAGAACTCTCAGTCCTTGAGTTAAGAGACTTCATATCTGCGACGGGGCACGCAGTTTGCTGGACTACAAGAACTCTCAGTCCTTGAGTTTAGAGACTTCATATCTGCGACGTGGCACGCAGTTTGCTGGACTACAAGATCTCTCAGTCCTTGAGTTTAGAGACTACATATCTGCGACGTGGCACGCAGTTTGCTGGACTACAAGAACTCTCAGTCCTTGAGTTTAGAGACTACATATCTGCGACGTGGCACGCAGTTTGCTGGACTACAAGATCTCTCAGTCCTTGAGTTAAGAGACTTCATATCTGCGACATGGCACGCAGTTTGCTGGACTACAAGAACTCTCAGTCCTTGAGTTTAGAGACTTCATATCTGCGACGTGGCACGCAGTTTGCTGGATTACAAGATCTCTCAGTCCTTGAGTTAAGAGACTTCATATCTGCGACGTGGCACGCAGTTTTCTGGACTACAAGATCTCTCAGTCCTTGAGTTAAGAGACTTCATATCTGCGACGTGGCACGCAGTTTTCTGGACTACAAGATCTCTCAGTCCTTGAGTTAAGAGACTCCATATCTGCGACGTTGCACACAGATTGCTGGATTACAATAACTCTCAGTCCTTGAGTTAAGAGACTCCATATCTGTGGCGTTACACACAGTCTGCTGGACTACACGATCCCTCAGTCCTTGAGTTAAGAGACTCCATATGTGCGACGTTGCACACAGTTTGCTGGACTACAAGATCTCTCAGTCCTTGAGTTAAGAGACTTCATATCTGCGACGTTACACACAGATTGCTGGATTACAATAACTCTCAGTCCTTGAGTTAAGAGACTCCATATCTGTGGCGTTACACACAGTTTGCTGGACTACAAGAACTCTCAGTCCTTGAATTTAGAGGCTTCATATCTGCGACATTGCACACAGTTTGCTGGACTACAGGAGATCTCAGTCTTTGAGTTAAGAGACTCCATATCTAAGATGTGGCACATAGTTTGCTGTTCTACAGGAGATCTCACTCCATATTTTTCAAGTCTTCTTTGAAATGAGAGATAAGAAAAGAGATGCCTGAGACTCTTTATCACTCTCCATCCATCATTTTTAAAATTGTTTTATGTAGGAAGACAACACCACTCAACTTACCTCTGTAACGATGACTGCCTCTAGCCGTAACTTTGTGGATGTAGAAACTGTGTTTTGATGGGTCGACGCTGGGATTTAGAATAGATTGTACGCTTTCTGGTTCAGTGCGAACCGGTATACGCCTTATAATGACTGGAGGTTGTCCTCTATTCCACACCGTAGAGCCTGTCCCAAGCCGATCATGCGACAAGTTTTAATACAGAATGTACGAATTTTGGCAAAAAGAAATAATACACAATTTTTCTAAAGGTTTGCCCAGTGAATCCTCTACAGCAGGCCTCTCCAGCCATGCCACTGGTGGCTGTGGCACCACGGCTTGCCACGAGACTCGCTCCTCCGCCACGCCCACCAGCTTCTCCTCTCACTACCTTCTCTTGCTAGAGAGCCCCCCACCCACTCCACCTCCACACCTATGTCCTAAACACACTGCGCTGTAGTGGAATGAGTCATAAGCCAAGTGTCAAGCAAGGCAAGAAGGAGAATCTTATTTCCTCGTCCTATAAAGAACGGTATATCAGTTGTAGTCGTTGTTGTTTGAGTCTTCAGTCTTTATTTGATGCAGCCGTCCATGCTTCCCTGCCCTGAGCTAATCGTTTCATCTCTACCCTACACATGAGGCAATCTGTTTAACATATTCTAACCTTGGCCTACCCCTACAGTTCTTGCCCTCGACCCTTCCTTCCATAACTATGTTTGCTATTCCTGCCTGTCTTAGTATGTGTCCTATCAACATATCTCTTCTCTTTATTAGCAGTCGCCAGAAACATCTCTCCTCTCCCACTTGTCTTAATACTTCTTCATTCGTAAACCTATCTTCCCATCTTATCTTCATCATTCTCCTGTAACACCACATTTCAAACGCTTCAATTCTCCTCTTTCTTGCTGCACCCATAATCCAAGTTTCACTTCCATAGAGCGTCACGCTCCAGGCAACGGCTTTCAAATATGACTTTCTAATACCTAAATCTATATTCGATGTCAACAGATTCCTCCTCTGTATAAATGCTTTCCTTGCCTGTGCTAACCTACTTTTTATATCTTCTTTGCTTTGTCCATCACTGGTTATTTTGCTTCTTAAGTAACGGAAGTCACCTACTTATTTTAGCTGTTCACCTGCCAATTCGACATCCATAGGGGTTTCTTATTTCTTTCGACTGCATTCAAATATTTTTGTTTTACATTATTTTATTAAATCTCGTCATGAAATCTTTCCTCAAGAAAGAATCTACTGTATACCATTTAAAAACTCATTCTACTCCTCTGGTGTGTTGGCTAAGACGACGATGTCATCAGCATATCTCAGAGTTGAAATTATTTCTCCTTGATTCTATACTCCTACTTTAAATTTGCCTCCAATTTCTTTCATTGCTTGTTCAGTTGTAGAAAAGTTGCGAATGGCAAAAAAGACGTTCAACATTAGAGGTGGGTGGCGGAAGGAATTTAGTTCAAATGTATTATTTTCATTCAAAAAGATTGAATCGATTTTCTATAAATATTTTAAATATTGAATCTCTATTGTTCTTCTGAAATACACCTACGAGTAATCATACAAGATTTATTATGAAAGCTACATAACTCGCACTATTTTAAGTTTCAAAGGTGTGTACGGCAATACTTCAGCTAATTTTACCTACAATGAACATTCAGGTCGTACCAGTGTCCGGTCTGATGACCAAGGTATCCCAAGAACATCGCATACATGTTGAGACGTGTGACGTGGAGTAGCACAAGCACTCCCAGCTAGGCCACTGCAGACTCCTCTCCAGGCATGGATCATCACAGATGTTATCTTTGGGGCCTGATCTACAGGGTCATTATCTATGTGCGCCCCGATAAACACGGCAAGCTAAGCCGGCTTTGACTGGCGCAGATCGCGGGTGCACGTACACTGTTCAGCCAGTGGTTGGTGCACACCGCTGACTCATGGACGTGTATCTGCAAAGTTTTGACGTTAGTTTTGCACGCTTAGTGAGTATTGTCATTACTGTGATTGTTGGTCATGCCTAGACACCAATTCGCATTGCGCGAACGTGTGTATATCCATAATTCGTATATGAATAGCAGAAAGTATTTTTCTGAAACAAGACGAAAATTTCGAATCAAGTTTCCAGGATGACCTGTGCCTAATGCCAGTACAATTAGGAGGCTCGCTAAACGATTCAAGGAAACAGGCTCCGTAAATAATAAAAGAGTTGGCAGACATTCTTTCATCAGAAGATGTCAGGTGTATTACAAGAGAGGGAGGACATTTAGAGCATCGCCTACGAGCACTGTAAGTACACATTATTGAACATGTTTTGTAAAAGTGTAAAAGGACGCGCAAACCACCGGCTGAACCTGTACGCGCTTCCGGGAATTGCCCCAGTCACAGCCGGCTTAGCTTGCCGTGTTTATCGGGCCGCACATAGATACATGTAGCATCTCAACGATGTTGTAAGAAACGAAACAACCAATTCGGTCAGTAGGCTTCTCCAGAAAGCACCAGTAGATATGAAGTGTATCAGTCCCACCCCCACGATAGCACTCAAGATTTGATGCCATTACAGTCGTGAAAAGGTGCATTTTTAGCTTACTTTTCAATTTTGTAAATTTGAGGAAAATGTAGACTTATGAGATCGATCCGGGCAAATGTGTGTCTGTCTGTCTGTCTGTCTGTGTGTCCCCACGACCCTCCCTATCAACTCCTGAAGGGCTGCAACTATCAAAACCAAATTTAGTAATAGTTAAGATTTATACCTGAATATCTCACGACCATATCTGAAAATGGCATCAGTGCCACCAACTGCTGAAAAATCACAATAGAAATTTGAGCTCTATGTTGTATATACATGCGAGCTGTCCAAAAATTGTAAAACACAGAGATAATGACATACCAGATTAATTTTCAGGAGCCCATATATAACAGTGTTACCAATATGATTCTAAGCCTGCTGATAGGCCCAACATTTAAATGCATGTAACTTCTATACTATCAATGGGATTTGAACAAAATTTCGTATGTGCTTTGTGTACCATAACAGATATGACTATTTGTATTCTTGAGAGCCATCAGGGCTGCCAACTGTTAATAAGTGCTCCCTCTCTAGGCTTTTTATCCTAATTCCAATATATCAGAAAGTATGCAAGCCAACAGCTCTAAATTTTGCACACGTATAGTACCTGACATTATAAATTAATTTGAAATAACTGATACATTTCAGTGCTGCCAACATGATTCTAAGCCTGCTGATAGGTTAAAATTTTAAATAATTTTAACTTCTATACTAACAAATGGTATTTATCCGAAATTGGGACAATAATGTTTCAGATTAATTCTAAGCAACAAATACATGACACTGTTACCAACATTAATTTACGAGCGCTGATAGATCCAATGTAATATTTCATTTCTGATAGATAGATTTTTCATTGATATGATTCTTAAATTTTAGTTCGTCACGGAACTTCTTGTTTTTTACTGAAGTGTGCATAAATAAGTAGAGTGCAGGTTTCAGTTGGATTGGGAGATGACGGTTAGGTTCGTGATTTTATATTAAATTTATTTTTTATCTTGATGCTATATAATTCAGTAAAACAAATCCCCGCCATTCCTCTTTCGTGGTCTTCTTCATCTGGATTCCGAACTCTGCAACACGAATGGCACTGAATGTAGTGAGTCATGCTGAGTAAAAATGTTCTGAACAGCTGTGGCGTCTAAACGAAAGGTGAGCCATAGGGCAACGGGAGCACGAGTTAAGAGCCCTATAGTCTTTCCGTTTGGCCACGATACCCAGAGGATTAAGGGACTTCTCGGAACTCAACTGAAGTCACTCACTCACCCTCCCGAGCCGCTCACCGGACCGGCCGGTGGCGTACAGTGACTCACCTACTGGTGCTGTCCCACAGCACTAAAACGTTTCTTATTTCAAGTTTAAATTTACAATTTTCAAGTTTTTTGAATTCTACATAAAATTCTAAAGAAAATGAGTCCAAACTCTGACTTCTTACTTCTTAAACTGTCGTTTATTACAAGTCATTTATGATTATGTTGCAACTACTAGCACGAAATACGTCAAACGTTTTGACTGACTATCAGACCGTGGATATGAAGCATTTCAGTCGCGTTTGCACTTATTTTCTTTAGAATTTCATGTAGAATTAAAAAACTTGAAAATTGTGAATTTAAACTTGAAATAAGAAAAGTTTTAGTGCTGTGGCACAGTGCCAGTAGGTGAATCACTGTTCGCCACCAGCCGGTCCGGCGAGAGGCTCGGGAGGGTGAGTGAGTGACGTCAGTTGAATTCCGAGAAGTCCCTTATCTTCTGGGTATCATGGCCGAACGGAAAGACTATAGCCCAAAAAGCGACCGCTGCATTGCAGACGTGTACTCTCGGCCTTTACTCTTGACTGAGAGTTTCCTACTTATCCTCGCGAGACTGAGCGCATCCCTCACGTGAATCGAACTCTGGACGTCCTTGAGACTGCCGCTACAGCTCGTTCCATTTAATGAAATATTTGAAATGTTACTTGTTGGTCGGTTTCTGAAAGGAGCAGGATTCACTTTACATCAACCATCTTTTGGAGGCTTCTCGTGAGGTTTGGGTTCGATTTCCGACTCTGGTTGGTTGGTTCCTCAGTTTAGGGGCTGCGACAACGTGGTCATGTAGCCCCCTGTACTTTGGGTGTGCTTAGAATCTGTCTGATAACCGCTGATAATTGTGCAGGCTATATTAGTGTGTGCTATCTGTAATTCAGATAAGGACTGCAGACAATCAATTTCAAATAGTTCCTAATTTTGCTACCAAATGCTATCGTCCACGACACGTAGCTGCGAACTTGGCTACTAGATGCCATAGCAACCAGCACCTGGCGACGAACGTTGGAACTAATAAAGCGCTAATCAAATCTAACCTACACATTTTAGCTTCACACAAGTGTAGTTAGTGGAAGGTTCTTTTTCATGCCACAAATCTATGACATGGGACCGCCGGTTTTACTTCCCCTCTGACTGAAGGCATACTGAGGGATTTAAACTTTTAAAAATTCCGACGACTTCGGCCGGGTTTGAACCCACTATCTTTGGCATAGAAGCTCAGCATGCTACCAACTACGCCACCGAAGTCGCTGATTTCCGACTCTGCCAAGGATTATTATTTATTATTTATTTATTTATTTATTTATTTATTTATTTATTTATTTATTTATCGTATGGCTTTTAGTGCCGGGAGTGCTCTCCTTATGAAGTGCTACAACTTCCGATCAGTTTCAAGTAGTTCCAACTTTCGATACCAGATGTCACTGATACCTAGTGGCGAACGTTGGAACTTTGATAGAGCGTTCCAACGAAATCTAACCTAGAAATTTAGCTTCAGACAAGTTTAGTCTGTGAAAGGATCTTTTACATGCCATAAATCTGTGATCTGCCAAGGATTATAATTCTGATCTGGAGGGTGAAACGGGGTACTCGCAGTCTCATTGAGAGGATGTGGGTTCGACTCCGATCCGAGTCTTTCTAGAAGTAGGCAAATGCCAGGATGGTTTCTAACTTAAGGCCACGCTGTCACCTTCCCAATCCTCTTTGCCTCAAGTACACTGATAGAGACACCTCAACAACACAGGTTGTACATAGGCCAGGACGTTCGTAGATCGAGGTATATAGGCTACGTTTTGCCATGCCAGCTGTTCAAAACTTAAGACTGAGGACGGACAAGACGATGCACCAACATAGACCACAAGGCTATTAGTCTGTTAGCTAAGTACAATGTGAGTGTATTCTTTGTATTATAAAAAACTACAGCAATAACTAAATTTTTAAATGTTTCCTCCGTATCTCGCGACCCCCCAAGACACATCCTGCGAACCCCCAGGGGGTCACGACCCACCGGTTGAGAACCCCTGCCCTAGATTATTAAATGTGCTATGATATCGACTCGTGGGTCACTACACTTAGCAATGAACGTAAGGAAGTAACTTACTGTTCCAGGTTTGGGCGATACGGCTGGTTGAGCCGGAGCCAGTTTGGATGACAGTAGACTGGACAAGAATCCTCCGGAACCTCCTGCACTGCCACCAGCAGAACTGTCGCCACCCTGCAAAGACACAACATAGATTGGGCGAGTGCTATTTCTTAGTATTCCCTGCCGGGATAGGCTACTACCGTCATCAGACATGTGCACGGCCCCGTATTGAAGTAAGAACAATACATCTCTTGTTCCGTAGGGAAATTAGCCTGATAACCTGTGTTATTCTAATTACTAAGGCCCTGAAGTTCATGCAAAATCATATTTATGCATATTTTGTCACAATGCAACATATTTTTCTCCTTTTCCTGATTAAGTACATATCTCTGCTCGAGAAGGCCGTATATTGTAATTTCCTATTGTTTGGAAGCGCTTTTTGTTACATCATGTTCTTAAAGTGGTATATTTCAATTCGGACTTCGAGAGTCCATCACAGAATAATACTGTTCATTTTAAATACCTGCGTTTCAGTCCATTTTGCAAGTTAATACTGTGGAACTTGGATAATTCGAGCCTCAAAGGACCAGATAAAAAATTCGAATTATCCAACAATTCGAATTAAGAAAGTTCTTTGAAAAGGGTAGAGAAAATATCCAATTTTAAAGTTTTCATCCAAGGACCTTTATTAAACATAGGGTTTTAACAAGTGAAGTGCTTATATACTATGTGTTACTGTACTTTTACATAATGATTTACGTTCAACGGTACTCTATAATGACTGTATCGTGAATAACCTCAAAAGTTTCAAATGAAAAATAAAATCAAAATGTACTATTCGCCTGTTTAACGACAGTAATAATCCAGCAATCTAGTTAAGTTAAGGAATGTACTTTTTTTCAAAAAAGTTTGAGATTTTTACCTGTTTCCTACAATTAAGTCTCTCGGGCATCACAAAAGAATCAAACAAATTTTTAGGAACGGAAAACAGAATCACTTACGTCATGTCTACTTAAAAAAACGCCTAACAATCGAGTAGGGGCCGCATGCCAATGATAAACGCCGTTTTTCGGGAATTCCTGACCCAACTGTTTGGCTTCCGATCGGCTTTTTACACGTAAAAACTTCCAATTATCCAAATTATAATTCGAATTAACCACGATTTTTTAACATTGATTGTATATAAAATTCTAGGGACCAAGAGAAAAATTCGAAATAAAGAAGATTTCGAATTATGAATGAAAATCCACAGCCTGCTTCCAGTCTCCGACCGGGTCAGGAATGGAATGAATGAAGCCCCCTTCTAGCGGCAAGGATATGAAGTGTGCCGGCTGCCGAAGCCTGTCGCACTCCTCAGGGGCAATGATTAAATGAATGACAGATGAAATGAAATGATAGGGGAGAGTGTTGCTGGAATGAAATTGTGACAGGGAATACCGGAGTACCCGGAGAAAAACCAGTCTGCCTCCGTTTTGTCCAGCACAGATCTCACATGGAGTGACCGGGATTTGAACCACGGACCCAGCGGAGAGAGGCCGGCGTGCTGCCGCCTAAGCCACGGAGGCTCCAAGATTTCGAATTATAGAGGTTCGAATTAGCCACGTTCCACTGTATCATTTATTTTTATTCAGCATTCACTATGTAAATATTGTAACATTATTTTCATTTAAAAAATGCAATGCCTATTAAAATAGTACCGTATATCGGTTATACTTAAAAATTAACATAATAAAATATGTATTGATGGTCAACACCACTTGAAGTTCCAAACGATAACATTTCTTACTATTTAGAACTGTTTCTTAATTGAGATATTTAAAAATACGTGTACTTACATGCCCATCTCCTGCACTTAATGTACGTATTGTGCAGATATACTCGTTCACGTAACGAATATTTCACTTAAGGCATTACAGCACTACACACAATCACAATAAAACACTACACAGTAAGATATACAGTACCGGTACACAGTAGCTTTATAAAACACTGAAAGACTGAAACACCCAATTAGCTGGGAGCTCACACGTCTACAGGAGCGAGTGAATACCCGGGCAATACGGCTGGAGACCACGCCAAGGTCGAGTGAAGGTCTGCATTAATAGGCCTACGTGCCGTTCATAACGTGCGATAGAACAAGACAAAAGTTTCGAATGACATTTCCAGGGAGACCCGTTCCTATAAATCGGACAATAAATCAACTGGCTAAGAGATTCAATCGTACAGGTTCAGTAAACAATAAAAATAGACGAAAATGTCGTTATTTCCTTACTGAAGCTAAATTAACCGGAGTAACGGGAAACTTCATAAGGAGATGCCGATTATGTGTGACAGTGGATGAGGAACATTTTCAGCATCTGCTGTAAGCATGGTGAGTAAAAATGCATGATACTGATTTTAAGCGCGGTATTCTGCCGTCTATACGCGCGCGCGGTCGCCGGGAACTGAGCTGTCACTGGCGGAGCGCGTGAGCGAGACTGTCCTTGCCAAGAAAAAATAAAGACCCTGTAGAAACGCTAAAGAAACCGGAGTGATCGTAATTGTTGTAGTTATTTCATAGTGCATACTTTTTGAAACGTGATACATATTTGACCAATATTTAGTGCATTTTGCATGCATATTTATTCATTTAATAGTGCATGAACCTCCGGACCTTACTTATGATCAGGGCCTGTATTTTGATGACCTAAGAATGTTCACAAAATGACTGCAAAAATCCCATGAAATGATCCGAAGAGTTTGAAAAATGACCTAAAATTTGAATGAAACTGACATAATTTCATCACACAAGAAACGCAAACAGACAATATCATTGTACTGTATGTTGAAATGATTTTAATAGCTACCTAATAAAATTTAATTATTATTTAACAAATACGAGTTATTTTCACACAAATACTGGTTATTATTTCAGTCCAGTGTGTCTCCTGGAATCTGTATATTTGAAGAAATACATTTTGAACAAAGTTGTGAAGATTCTCATGTCTTAATCCGTTAATATCCACTACCATACGCAGAAAATGCATCTTAAACTATTAAGAGAGAGAGAGAAAATATCTCAAAACGGATAAAATATTCTAATAAATTCCGTAAAATGTCTTAATAATGACGCAAAAAGCGAGAAAATTACCTAAAAATAAAATACTTAGATAAATGACGAAAGAATGACTTAAGGCGACACTCCGGAGATAAAAGTCGATATTTTGTTCATTTTGATGTATTTTTTATGACTGAAATTGAAAGGATTGGGTTTCATCTTTCTTGTCACAAAGTTATTCCGTTGAATTCAAACAATTTGTCACCTTAATAATGCTTTGTTTGTCAGCCTGCGCACAGCAGAAATGGGCGTGGCATCTGCTGAACTGCTTGTTAGATTATTTATGATGTCATTGTCATGTTTTCATTCAATCAAATCAATAAAATATCCCTGTTCTTTGCAATTACGCATTTTGGGGATGGACCAACAGCCACCTCCCCCCCCCCCCCCCCCAAGCCCCCACCCCCCTCCCGAATATATTTCTACAGAATCGTGCTGTAAGATCTACCATGTTTCTGAATTAATTTATAAAGCCATAATATTCTGCCAAATGTAACAAAATTTGTATGGCATATGTATCACAGCTATGTTAGGAAATCTGCGTATGGAATTCTTGATTGCAGAATTCTTCCCAGTAGTAGAGATTTAAAAGTCCAAAATTTTTGAACAAAAAATGTACACAAATTTAGGACTATAATATCTCATTATATAAATTATTTACAGAAGAATCGATTCGTAGTGTTTTTTTAAAGAAGTACTATCTACCTAATTCCAAATTTCCATTAACATGTCATTTGAAATCTATGAAAAAAATGGAATTAAAAATTCAAAAAAATATTGGATAAACTATTAATTGTATATGAAAGAAATGTTTGTGATATCTCTACTTTTGTTTGGGTGACATTCCCACAAAGTTTCGTGAAAATCCATGCATTAGGTAAAAATATCTGTTTATCTCAGGAGTGTCGCCTTAATAAATAGGTGCATTTCTGTAATGTGGGGTCCATGAACAGGATGTGTATATAAGTTAGCAATGTCTGTGGTGAACAAACTAAAAGATGACATTTCATCAGAATTCGGGCCATGCTAATGCAGTGAGGAGGTCAGGGAGGCCGTGCAAGGAACAGTTGAAGTACGTACCCCGCTGCTCGCTCCCAGCACGCCAGTGAGCAGGCTCAAGACGTTGGAACCGCCGCCGGAGTCACCATCTCCACCACCCTAACAACACAAGACATGTTTCATTGGCTGCAACAGGGCGACTCCTTGCAAGACAGTCCAAGCTCACAGTTTGAGCGCGTGGCCCAGCTCAAGAAACTGTAGGTCTACTTCTTGTCAAACCCAATAATAAAAACACCGAGCTTAGTTATTTATTGTTGTTTTAAGCGGCGGAACTACGAGGTCATCTGCCCCTCTTAACACAGATTAAAGTAAACAAATTCGGAATCGAATTTAAAATTTAGAGGTGATCACCTAAATTTGATACGACCGAAAATTAATCACACAAGAAAATAAATAAAACTAATGATTTTAATATAAACAAAAATTAAGGAAAAACAAAAATTCAGCATTCAAAAACGCACAAGTCTTTTAGTCAATGTACATTGGAAAATTTAGATTGCTGACCCTCTCTCACTTATAAAGCGGATAACGCGATCAGCAGCCACCGCGACATGGGCTAATATAAGTTTGAGTGTCATCTGCAAACCAAGGTTTCTTCGTAAGTCAGCAGGATCCACACACTCGGTGAAAATGTGGGCCACGGTGAAAACGGCTCCACAGGTACAAAGTGTGTGTGGGGGGGGGATCTTCCCTTCACATTAGGTACGAGTGGATGGATCTTGTGTGACGTATCCTTAGCCCACACAAAATGACGGACTCTCTCCGTGACCGGAAAGAGCTCCGCCACACGCGAGTAGTTTCCTTGATCGCTCTCAGTTTACTGGGCAGTTTACTGCCAGTACTTGTCGGCGTAACTGAGAGCAAATATCTCTAGCGGAAATCACCGAGCTAGCTACTGCCGTAACGTGTCAATTAACAGCTTGTCAATGAAATGAACGGGTTTGTTACGACATAGTCTCAACGCTAATGGAGCCAATTTCTCATGCAGAACTGGTTTATGGTCCTGGTGATCAACCAGTGCAGTCTAGTCTCGAACGTGAAAGTGGGACAGGTTATTAGCGACCATCAATTCCGGTACGAACTCAGACGAGGACCAAACAATGAGCTTTCTCTGTCTTGCAACGAGATCTTGTCGAATAGAAGTTATTTTAGTGAAATTTAAGATTAAATCAAAATACTCCAAAACACATCTGAAATTTCCAAGAGTTCACCATTAACTTGACAATTCTACAGTTACGTTGCGCAAAGAAAATTAAATATCGTTAATTACAGAGCAAGTTTGAGTACATTTACTTTTTGGCAATCAAATTGAATTAATTTTGGCAATAAGAATTAAAATGAACCTACAGATAAGTTATCTCAAATCTCCACTTTGAAACATTATGATTGAGTGGGTCAAGTAAATGAGAAAACACTCCACTGACCATAGATGGAATTGAGTCAGGAAACAGCAGTATTCACCACGTCTTGTTTGGCGATACCAGTGGGAGAGTCATACAAAGCAAAGATGGGTAACTTCTTGAGGATGGCCTAACAATACTTTCCAATTGTAGTAGCAAAACTAGTTTACGTTCTTACGTCATTGTTAAATCTGAATCCCAGATGGGGTTTCTCAAGTACGAGTATTAAGCCATGAAATACAAGCCATCTAGAGTTACGAGGTGCGTACTATATTGTGTTACACTTTATTTTTTTCTACCCAATTGAAGTACATTACACATCAGTTGTTACGTCCACCTACTCAACATAATCTCCTTGTAACTTTATGCACTTTTGCCATCGATGTGTCAGTCTCTCCAGACCTTCCTGAAACCATTTTTTCGGAATGCTGCGTACTCATGCCTTGACAACTGTGTCCAGAGTTTTCTTCATGTTCCCGAACAGGTGATAATCACTTGGTACCAAGTCGGGAGAGTATGGTGGATGTGGCAACACCGTGAATCCCCTTTGGTTAATGGCAGCGATGGTCTCTCGGCAATTGTGGGGGCGGGCATTGTCATGTTACAGAAGCACACCTTTAGCCCATTTTCCTGGCCGCTTAGTTTGAATGGCACGACATAAGCCATTAAGGGTTGCCACTGTTAATCGTGGCCCCCAATTCCAGCCAGTCAATGAGGATGATGCCCTTTGTGTCCCAGAACACTGTCGCCATTCACTTGCTAACTGATGGCACTGTTCGACGTTTCTTTGGCGGTGGACTGCCCCTATGCTTCCATTGCATGGTCGCCGTGTTGCGGATTTTGCAGAACAGGACACAGCTGTCAAGGCATAGGTACGCAGCACTCCGAAAGAATGGTTTCAGGAAGGTCTGGAGAGACTGACACATCAATGGCATAAAGTTACAAGGAGATTATGTTGAGAAGGTGGACGTAACAACTGGTGTGTAATGTACTTCATTTGGGTAGAAACAATAAAGTGTAAAACAATATAGAACGCCCCTCGTAAAATGAGCCGCGCGCATAGCGAAAGTTCATTTAGAAAGAGCATCTTGCCGGAACCCAGAGGTCCAAGGTTCAAAGTTCGGTTGCGCTTCTGTCATGGCTTGTAGTTCAGGTACACAACACAATCTAATAGTTGAAAAACTGCATTTGGTATTCAAACAGCCGCGATAAAATACAAATTGGAATGTAAGAACCTTCAGATTGGTCAAATGATCTCCATACTGCAAGGTAAAGTCCGTTTGAAATATACTCACCATTATTGTAACAAACTTGAAAGTTTGAGTATGTGGTGACTTCAGACAAACCAATAATTCACATTTACGGTATATATTTTATCAATGGTAACTCTTTGTGTAGCTCAAGTAAGGACTTTCAAAATATAGTTTTACGAATCCATAATATATTGCGAGAAGTTACACCCATCTTTGTAAGGTTACAGAATGTGGATATCGCTTGGTCCTGAGTAGCGATTGGTGTAAGGTTACAGAATGTGGATATCGCTTGGTCCTGAGTAGCGATTGGTGTAAGGTTACAGAATGTGGATATCGCTAGGTCCTGAGTAGCGATTGGTGTAAGGTTACAGAATGTGGATATCGCTTGGTCCTGAGTAGCGATTGGTGTAAGGTTACAGAATGTGGATATCGCTAGGTCCTGAGTAGCGATTGGTGTAAGGTTACAGAATGTGGATATCGCTTGGTCCTGAGTAGCGATTGGTGTAAGGTTACAGAATGTGGATATCGCTTGGTCCTGTGCAGCGATTGGTGTAAGGTTACAGAATGTGGATATCGCTTGGTCCTGAGTAGCGATTGGTGTAAGGTTACAGAATGTGGATATCGCTTAGCCCTGTGTAGCGATTGGTGTAAGGTTACAGAATGTGGATATCGCTAGGTCCTGAGTAGCGATTGGTGTAAGGTTACAGAATGTGGATATCGCTTAGCCCTGTGTAGCGATTGGTGTAAGGTTACAGAATGTGGACATCGCTTGGTCCTGAGTAGCGATTGGTGTAAGGTTACAGAATGTGGATATCGCTTGGTCCTGTGTAGCGATTGGTGTAAGGTTACAGAATGTGGATATCGCTTGGTCCTGAGTAGCGATTGGTGTAAGGTTACAGAATGTGGATATCGCTTGGTCCTGTGTAGCGATTGGTTCTGGGTTCATAAGTAAGGAACGACTGGAGAGGGCAGTAGATACTCACCTTACAGCAAGTTGGTAACCACACTTATGATATTAGACCCACCACCTATCCCCTATGTGCATCAAACAAGCGTGCAATGTACAGTACAGCATGGGTCATAAGTGCTCGCGACACTGTTGTACACTGTGCCCCAACCGACAACATGCAGTCCAAGTACTCCGTCCCACCATAGAGTCTTGGTAGCTATGCCAAGGACTGAAGAAGAGAAAGAACTCGGTGCATTCATGAATTTTACTGGTCAGAAACGAACATGCGTACTATTAGGCGACGGAAAATTGTAGGCAGTCACAGTGTACTGTATCGCTGAAGCACTTAATCTACAGCTCGCAACAAGCAACTCAGCAAGCGGAAAGTAGTTAGCACAGTATTTACAAAGCAAGAAGACAAAGTAACTCTCTTCACACAAACCCGAAGATTGATTTTGTGGGCAACAATTAGATAACCTCTACTGTTAGGTAGATCACGTCTCACCGAACACATCATGCTGATGTTCTACAACTCTTACAGAGTACGTATTAACACAAGTCACACTGAAACTCGACAATTATCGTAGAGCATGCACGAAGATTTGGCTGGTCGTTAAAGGGCCAGGCATGTGGATTAGCAAACACTGACAGACAATTTGAAATATTCTGGAAGTAAAATAACAATTATGACAATGAAAACTCAGCAATTTCTCGAAGTTTGTGCCGTGTCTTGTGTGGGGTTTCATCTAGGACACCAAGCTGGTTCATCAGCGGGCTGTCGGTGTCCCCGCCCGGACCCCTACAGGAGTAGCAAACTGCGCGCTACCTCCTTTTCTATGAAGCCTTCATTGGGAGGTTATGGCTGCTTGAGATTTTAGTTCTCGCAGTAAAGAGGCGCAGGTGCGCTTCATAAAAAGGGAGGTAGAGCGCAGTTCGCTACTCCTGTGGGGGTCCAGGCGCGGACACCAAGAGCCCGCTGGTAAGCCAGCTTGGTGTCCTAGGCGAAACCCCACACAAGACACGGCACAAATCTAGAACAATTTCTGAGTTTTAATTCACTGGCCGTGAAAGCCAATAATACCATAACAATGAAAGTTTGTCCGGCACTTTTCTGGATTTCCACGTAAATTTGCATTATTTACGCGTTTCAGACTGTTTTATGACAAATGCGCTCTGTCTGTCTGTTTTCACGCCTATAACTGGATAATCTATCCTCACCTTGTTGTTTGAATCGAGTCTTTTGACTGCTTAGATGCAACTCTCCATGCCTACCTGTCCTGAGCTAATCGTTTCCTCTCTACAATCCTTACATCCGAGGCAATCTGTTTAACATATTCTAACCTTGGTCGACCCCTAAAGTTCTTGCCCTCTGCCCTTCCTTGCTATTCCTGGATGTCTTTCATACCAACCTATCTCTTCTCTTCATTAGCAGCGTAAGGCAAGGCTGCAACTGATCACCCATACTTTTCAATCTTTACATTGAACAAGCAATGAAGGAAATTGGAGAAAAATTTAAAGTGGGAGTGTAGATTCAAGGAGAAATGATTTCAACTCTGAGATTTGCTGATGACATCGTCATCTTGGCCCACACGCCTGAGGATTTGAACGAGTTTTTGAATGGTATGGACTCCGTCTTGAGGAAAGAATTCATGATGAAAATTAATAAATGTAAAACAAAAATATTGGAATGCAGCCGAAATAAATCAGACACCTCTATGGACATCAAATTGGCAGGTGTAAAGCTAAGGGAAGTAGGATACTCCTGTTACTTATGAAGCAAAATAACCAGTGATGGACGAAGCAAAGAGGATATAAAAATAGGCTGGCTCAGGCAAGGAAAGCATTTTACAAAAAAAGAAATCTGTTGACATCGAATATAGATTTAGGTATTAGGGAGTCATTTTTGAAAGCTTTTGTCTGGAGCGTGGCGCTCTATGGAAGTGAAACTTGGACTAATGCTGCAGCAGAAGAAAGGAGAATTGAAGCGTTTAAAATGTGGTGTTACAGGAGAATGATGAAGATCAGATGGATAGATATGGTTACAAATGAAGAGGTATTAAGACGAGTGGGAGAGGAGAGATGTTTTTGGTGACTGCTGTTGAAGAGAAGAGATAGGTTGGTAGGACACATACTAAGACAGCCATGAATAGCAAGCTTAGTTATGGAAGGACAAGAACTGTAGGGGTAGACCAAGGTTAGAATATGTTAAACAGATTGCCTTGGATGTAGGGTGTGGTAGCTATGTAGAGATGAAACGATTAGCTCAGGACAGGGAGACATGGAAAGTTGCATCAAACCAGTCAAAAGACTTAAGACTCAAACAACATCAAATGATAATGCGCACAGATATTTTAAAGGTTCCCAGAAAGTGATTTTAATGTATTTGTAACTTACACAAGTTTCAGACTATATTATTGTGTTCCAGCCCAAATACAACTTGGAGTAGAAAATCGACAAAGATAATATTCCCACCATGACACACTCGCGACATTGATCGCACTGTTAACATACATGGTCATTAGCTATGTGCGCCCCGATAAACACGGCAAGCTAAGCCGGCTTTGACTGGCGCAGATCGCGGGCGCGCGTACACGGTTCAGCCGGGGATGGCGCGCTCCCCTGACTCATATCGTTAGTTCACACGTGTTTTGTCATTCATATGGACGTGTATCTGCAAAGCTTAGACGTTAATATTTCACGTTTAGTGAGTATTGTGATTACTGTGATTGTTGGTCATGCCTAGACACCAATTCACATTGCGCGAACGTGTGTATATCCATAATTCGTATATGAAAAGCAGAAAGTCTTGTTCTGAAACGAGACGAAAATTTCGAATCCTGGAAGACCTGTGCCTAATGCCAGTACAATTAGGAGGCTCGCTAAACGATTCAAGAAAACAGGCTCCGTAAATAATAAAAGAGTTGACAGACATTCTTTCATCAGAAGATAGCAGGTGTGTGTTACAAGAGAGGGAGGACATTTTCAGCATCGCCTATGAGCACTGTAAGTACACATTATTGTCGGCCCCGTGGTGTTGGGGTAGTGGGTCTGTCTCTCACCCGGGAGCCCCGGTTCGACTCCCGGCTCCGTCAGGGATTTTAGAAACTAACGTGAGGACTCGAACGGGGTGCACTCAGCCTCGTGAGGACAATTGAGTAGCTGTTTGACAGTGGGGAAGCCTCCCGGTCACGATAACCAAGATTAATGGCCGAGGGGACCCGACGCACTGACCACGCGTCACTCCAGTATCTGCAGGCCAAATGGCTGGGCAGCGGTCGGTGGTAGGCCTAGGCCCTTAATGGGCTGCAGTGCCAGGGGTTATTATTTATTATGATATAAGTACACATTATTGAACATGTTTGGTAAAAGTGTTCGAGTGCGTACCACCACCGGCGGAACCGTGTACGCACGCCCGCGATCTGCGCCAGTCAAAGCCGGCTTAGCTTGACGTGTTTATCGGGGCGCACATTGATAATAACTCTGTACTATCGTAGGGGAATTGCCACCTGACACGCGACAAACGCCGCTTACCTTACCGTCTATCACATCCACAAGTACATTACCATGGTGAGCATTGTCGGCAAAAAGTTGAGGACTGCGCCAAAATTCCCTCCGGCCTGCGGAAGTCAAACAAGAATCAAACAGGACTCAGTAAGTTAATGTATGGTACAGGCAGCTTTGTCAGGAAGTGGCCCTACAGTACTTACAATCAAGGACGGCAGGAGTTTGGACACCATGCGCAATGACTGTGGTGAACAGAGAAACATGCGAGATATTAGAGCCCATCACCACATGAATCATGCACATACATTACATTGGCATGCTTTTATCCTCCACAGTCGACTTTCGCACTTCCTTCAGAGTCAGCGTCGCAGCTTCTGAAAATATTCACATAGCCATTTCTTTCAGTTATAAGCAGTAGCGATTCCTCCATGTAGGACTGTCAGCTCTCAGCTGTAACTGTTTGAAAAGAAAATTGATTGTTTTGTAAAATAGTCTTTGGGGCTACCTTGCACGCCCTCTCGATAAGCTCAGTCTCACTGCCTGTACTTGTAACTAGTTCTACATTTCACCCCTAGATGGATGAAGTGTGTTCTTCACGGCCCGGAGTAGAAAGCTGAGGAAGGAAGCCTTGCATCCTCAAAGCACGTGTTTATATCTTTAGAAATGTAAAGGAGCCCTTGAGGGGGTAAGGGCTGTTTGGTCTGTTTTAAAGCCGCTCTGAGGACGACGACTGAGATTCTGAAGTCTCGCTATTGGTTGAATTTAAACCAACACTACGGACTTATTGGTTACGATTTCGCGCGGTCAGAATGGATAGTCTGTTTTCAGCGTGTGCACATCTTTGGAGTGGTATTCGATTGTATTGTGTTGTGTAATATGTTCGTAATAGAGCTCTGCGACTGTATAATTAATAATAGACTGAGTCTAATGTCTCAATTTAGCCCAGCTATGATAATTATCATAAGTTAAGCCTATCATATTACGTCCTAGGTAATCTGTGGTCCTACACATTATAAAAATCAGCAGTCGCCACTCTGGTTAGAAGACAAAGAAGACTTGTTCGACACAAGAAGTGTACTCTCGCGTTTTACATTCAGCGAGGGTTCCAAGATTGAAAACACGGTTATTTGATAAAGAGCACCCACAACACCCAAGTCTAATGGTGTCCACAACGTCTCTCACTTGATACCTGTCGATATGGTACCGATATTTAAAACACTAAAGTGACTTTTGTTACCGCGAGATTGAGATAACGTCTTAACCGATTGACTTCGTAATGCATTCTAACGAGAGCTCTTGGCATGTAGATTTGCAGAGTGTCTTTAAAAGGAAAATATATGTTAGGGTATATTTTTAAATTATTAAAGAAAAATGTAATATTTGTCGGTCCCGCGCTTGCGCACAATGGCTCTATTTCACCAGAGAAATGGCGGATCCCGCCGCGTCTTACTGAGATCTTTGTTTATGGGAATTAAAAATGGGGGCAAATATTGTTGTGGCTCTATGGCTCAAACTTTCAGAGTAAGTAGGCCTATATATATGGAGGCAAATCACTTAATGGGCAGAGAGCTATAATCCTTTGACAGGATTTAACAACTTCCGATAAAACACTTCAATTTTTCAATTTCCAATTCAATTGGCGTACTTTATCACAATCAAAAAAGCTCAAGGAGAAACTCTGGAACGTGTAGGTCTCTATTTGCCTCATCAAGGTTTCAGTCATGACCAGTTATATGTTGCGAAGTCGATCTTTCGACGCCCATAAAGTTGCAATAGTTTAAAAAATAATCATACTGTATTAGAGAATCCTTCAGTAAATACTTTCCCAATGACCTTCATGTTTTGACAGGTATCAACTAGTTAATAAATAAATATCAGAAACGCTACGTAAGTCCACTGCCAGCTGGATCGCACCCCTCCTGATTGCTTTAATGCAGCCAGGAGGGATGCGATCCAACTTGCAGTGAGTGAGTGGTGCAGTGCTGCTATCTACTGAGCTCGCCCATCACCAGTATTTACCCCGCTGAGCGCGCCGATGAGGTTCAGAATACTGCCACTGTCGCTGCCTCCAGCGCCATCTCCGCTGCTTCCCTGAGATCATCAGACACATCCTCATCATTATTTATTTCACTACTCAACCCTCCGGTACTCAATGGTCTAGACTAGACTAGAGTTCACTACCAGTGCGATGCTACTGACCTGACCGGTCTAGAGTTCTTTACCAGTGCGATGCTATAGAATGCAATGAACTGTATTTACCGCGCTGAGCCCACCAAGCAGCCCCGGCAATAAGTTGAGGATGGCGCCACTGTCGCTTCCTCCATCTCCACCTCCTCCCTGTGTTCAGTGTGAATAAACAGTATTATATTTGGCAAATTCGGCTAAGTAAGTCCACTGCCAGCTTGATCGCACCCCTTCTAATTGCTTTAATACAGCCAGGAGGGATGCGATTCAGCTGGCAGTGAGTAAGTCATAATCGTGGAGATAGTAAACGTTCTACAGAGGTGCAGTGCTGCTATCTACTGAGTATTTACCCCGCTGAGCGCGCCGATGAGGTTCAGAATACTGCCACTGTCGCTGCCTCCAGCGCCACCGCCGCTGCTTCCCTGAGAGCATCAGACACATGAATGAAAATCCACAGCCTGCTTCCAGTCTCCGACCGGGTCAGGAATGGAATGAATGAAGCCCCCATCTAGCGGCGAGTATATGAACTGTGCCGGCTGCCGAGGCCTGACGCACTCCTCTGGGGCAATGATAAATGAATGACAGATGAAATGAAATGATAGTGGAGAGTGTTGCTGGAATGAAATTTTTGACAGGGAAAACCGGAGTACCCGGAGAAAAACCTGTCTGAGCATCAGACACATCATCGTCATTATTTCAATGCTCTACAGTAGACTAGAGTTCTCTACCAGTGCGATGCAACTGAACGGTTTATAGTTCTCTACCAGTGCGATGCTACTGAACAGTCTAGAGTTTTCTACCTGTGCGATGCTACTGAACAGTCTAGAGTTCTCTACCTGTGCGATGCTACTGAACGGTTTATAGTTCTCTACCAGTGCGATGCTACTGAACAGTCTAGGGTTCCCTACCAGTGCAATTGCTACTGAACAGTCTAGGGTTCTCTACCTGTGCGATGCTACTGAACGGTCTAGAGTTCTCTACCTGTGCGATGCTACTGAACGGTTTATAGTTCTCTACCTGTGCGATGCTACTGAACGGTTTATAGTTCTCTACCAGTGCGATGCTACTGAACAGTCTAGAGTTCTCTACCAGTGCGATGCTACTGAACAGTCTAGAGTTCTCTACCTGTGCGATGCTCCTGAACGGTTTATAGTTCTCTACCTGTGCGATGCTACTGGACGGTTTATAGTTCTCTACCAGTGCGATGCTACTGAACACTCTACGGTTCTCTACCTGTGCGAAGCTACTGAACGGTCTAGAGTTCTCTACCAGTGCGATGCTACTGAACAGTCTAGAGTTCTCTACCAGTGCGATGCTATTGAACGGTCTAGAGTTCTCTACCAGTGCGATGCTACTGAACACTCTACGGTTCTCTACCTGTGCGAAGCTACTGAACGGTCTAGAGTTCTCTACCAGTGCGATGCTACTGAACAGTCTAGAGTTCTCTACCAGTGCGATGCTACTGAACACTCTACGGTTCTCTACCTGTGCGAAGCTACTGGACGGTTTATAGTTCTCTACCAGTGCGATGCTACTGAACAGTCTAGAGTTCTCTACCTGTGCGATGCTACTGAACGGTCTAGAGTTCTCTACCAGTGCGATGATACTGAACAGTCTAGAGTTCTCTACCAGTGCGATGCTATTGAACGGTCTAGAGTTCTCTACCAGTGCGATGCTACTGAACACTCTACGGTTCTCTACCTGTGCGAAGCTACTGAACGGTCTAGAGTTCTCTACCAGTGCGATGCTACTGAACAGTCTAGAGTTCTCTACCTGTGCGATGCTACTGAACAGTCTCGAGTTCTCTACCTGTGCGATGCTACTGAACGGTTTATAGTTCTCTACCTGTGCGATGCTACTGAACGGTTTAGAGTTCTCTACCAGTGCGATGCTACTGAACGGTTTAGAGTTCTCTACCAGTGCGATGCTATTGAACGGTCTAGAGTTCTCTACCAGTGCGATGCTATTGAACGGTCTAGAGTTCTCTACCAGTGCGATGCTACTGAACAGTCTCGAGTTCTCTACCAGTGCGATGCTATTGAACGGTTTAGAGTTCTCTACCAGTGCGATGCTATTGAACGGTTTAGAGTTCTCTACCAGTGCGATGCTATTGAACGGTCTAGAGTTCTCTACCAGTGCGATGCTATTGAACGGTCTAGAGTTCTCTACCAGTGCGATGCTATTGAACGGTCTAGAGTTCTCTACCAGTGCGATGCTACTGAACAGTCTCGAGTTCTCTACCAGTGCGATGCTATTGAACGGTTTAGAGTTCTCTACCAGTGCGATGCTATTGAACGGTTTAGAGTTCTCTACCAGTGCGATGCTATTGAACGGTCTAGAGTTCTCTACCAGTGCGATGCTATTGAACGGTCTAGAGTTCTCTACCAGTGCGATGCTACTGAACAGTCTCGAGTTCTCTACCAGTGCGATGCTATTGAACGGTTTAGAGTTCTCTACCAGTGCGATGCTATTGAACGGTTTAGAGTTCTCTACCAGTGCGATGCTATTGAACGGTTTAGAGTTCTCTACCAGTGCGATGCTACTGAACGGTCTAGAGTTCTCTACCAGTGCAATGCTACTGAACGGTCTAGAGTTCTCTACCAGTGCGATGCTACTGAACGGTCAAGGATTCTCTACCAGTGCGATGCTACTGAACGGTCTAGAGTTCTCTACCAGTGCGATGCTATAGAATGCAATGAACTGTAATTACCGCGCTGAGCCCACCAAGCAGCCCCGGCAATAAGTTGAGGATGGCGCCACTGTCGCTTCCTCCATCTCCACCTCCTCCCTGTGTTCAGTGTGAATAAACAGTATTATATTTGGCAAAGTTTACAGTTGTAAGGCTCTTAGTGTTATATTCTATTGTATTTACCCCACTCAGACTGCCTAGCAAGCCAGGCAAGAGGCTCAGGATACTTCCGCTGTCGCTTCCGCCGGCACCGGTGCCCTAAATCATATGCAATTCACAGAATTAGTCGGTTGTGCTTCATGGAAAAGGAGATCGTTTGGCATTGGATCAGAATGTTAGCTTACATGGGCAATAATGCACAGTAATTCAACAAATAAAAGGAAGTACATTTTCACTGGTTTGTCGGTTTCTTTGGGGTTAACATTCTTCATGATTGGTCCGTATTGACGAAGGATAGTTTAAAATACACATATGTTCCGTCTAGTCAATTCTTTAATATTTATTTACACACTAGGACATGTTTAGAGGCATAATATTTTCTTTGAAAATCTGTCCCATCATCAGCTAGTACAATTATTGGCAAGTCATTGTGACATTAAAATTAATGAAACCTGGATGATGTGGATGAAATGTGATTTAAACATTTATGATTGTTGCACTTGCACATTATAAAAACCCTTATACTAATTACAAAAAAAAACTGAAACACTGGAAGTACACTTAATTTTCAGCAGCAAACAATCAATCACTGGAAAAAAAAACCTGCTGTAGAATATAAAACTTCCCTAATTCAGTTTCTTTCCAGTTATTGATTGCTTTCAGCTGAAAATTAAGTGCACTTCCAGTGTTTCAGTTTTCTTTGTAATCATCATAAGTTTTTTTATAACGTGTAAGTGCAACAATCATATATGTTTACAAACCCGGCCAAAGTCGTCGGATTTTTTAAGAGCGTTAAAAATCTCTCAGTATGCCTTCCTTCGGAGGGGAAGTAAAGCCGACGGTCCCATGTCATAGATTTATGGCATGTTAAAGAATCTTCCACTAATTACACCTGTGTGAAGCTAAATTAGGTTAAAATGTAAAGAGCGCTCAGGTTCCTACGTTCGTCGCCAGGAACCGACTGCGGTGGCGTCTAGCAGTCAAGTTCTGAACTAGTAGTCACTGACAGTGGCGTTTGGCGGCAAAAGTAAGAACTTCTTGAAAAATTCAAAGTCTGCAGTCCTTACTTGAATTAAGAAACAGATAACACACACTAATACAGTCATCACAATTAACACCGGTTATCAGACAGATTCTACACACACCCAAAGTACACGGGGTTACATGACCGCGTTGTCACAGCCCCTAAACTGAGGAACCAACCATTACATTTCATTCACATCATCCATTTTTCAACAATTTTAATATCACAATGACTGGCCAATAATTGCACTAGCTGATGAAGGAGCAGATTTACAAAGAAAATATTATGCCTCGAACATGTCCTAGTGTGTAAATAAACATTAAAATATTGACTAGACAAAACATAAGTGTGTTTTCAAATTTTAAACTATTGTTGGTTTCTACAAAGCACAGGGAGAAATTTGAAAACTCCATTCTGATTCGCATTTCCACGTAAAACTGTAGGTCCCGTGTCTTACGAACATTTTAAACGGAAATCATGGTAGCCTTGTTAACATAGGCTACATCAGTCTTGTAGGTACTGAGCGTGTTATACATTACAGAATACAAGGCATTACACCTAAATATTTGAACTGTTGAAGCCATCTTTGAAGTGTTGCCTGTACAATCAAATTATACTTTCCAGTCGTTCAACAAGCTTTGGCCCAAGAAACCTTCGGGGGTTGCCAGACGTTCCGTTTTTAGCCTACTTTCGATTTTTGCAAAAAATGAAAGTAGACTTATGAGATCACTACAGGGCGATAAATAGTGTGTCTGTCTGTGTGTGTGTATGTGTGTGTGTGAGTCTGTGTGTGTGTGTGTGTGAGAGTGTGTGTACTCTGAATGTCTGTCCCCCCCTATCAATTCAAACACGGTGAGCGCAAATTGAATGAAATGTGGTACAAAGGTAGCACTAGCAAAGGACACCTCAGTGTCATGTTTTATATCGCCGCCATCTTGACGGAAACGTAATGGCGGCCACACAAATGTTCAAAGCTTAAATCAAATTACGACTAACCTAATCATCCGATCTCTACCAAATTTTGCAACAACATACCTTTATGGAGGGAGCATCCTTTGACAAATCTAATAGGTCATTAGCCTAATAGTTTGCGGATGGCGGCCATCTTTGTGTCAAAATCGATTACCCCTATTAATTCGAACACGGTGAAACCGAATGGATTGTAATTTGGTACAGAGGTAGCACTAGCAAAGGGCACCCCAGTGTCATGTTTTATATCGCCACCATCTTGACGGAAACGTAATGGCGGCCACCCAAATGTTCAAAGCTTAAATCAAATTACGACTAACCTAATCATCCGATCTCTACCAAATTTTGCAACAACATACCTTTATGAAGGGAGCATTCTTTGACAAATCTAATAGGTCATTAGCCTAATAGTTTGTGGGTGGCGGCCATCTTTGTGTCAAAATCGATTACCCCTATTAATTCGAACACGGTGAAACCGAATTGAACGAAATTTGGTACAGAGGTAGCACTAGCAAAGGGCACCTCATATTCATGTTTAATATCCCTATAGCACGTTGTATTTCAACAAGCTACTACAACCAACATTCAATCATACTCCTTGAAAAGGACAAAGAGTTATAACAATACCCATGCATTTAGGAGAAAGTAGGCTATATGTTCTTTACTGAACATCTTGTTCCTTGTTTTGTTCCGCGTTCCGTTTTAATCTTTAATGGAACGCCAAATATTCCGTTTTTTTTTGTGGTTAATTTGATGATATATTCAATTTCGCATCAATTTTCAAATGTTCCGCTTCAGAATTGATTGTAATATCTAGCTTGTTTTCTTGGTGATACAGGCGCAAGTTTGGATGAGAAAATAGATTTCTATGTCTGGGTCAGATCGGTACATGTTATAGATCTATTAGGGGCAACAAAATTAAGGAACATCTTAGTCCTTGTGAAGTTAACTCTCAGCATTTTCCTCTCCGATGTTTTTTTTTTTTTTCGAAGAGAGTTTTTCTTCTGTCATTAATATCAAATGGACAGATGATAGAAACGGAACCTGAATTGTTCACATATTACAATAATGATGAAAATTGTAGTGCATTTTATCAGAAGGTATTTACAAATAAAAATTCCTTGCAAAGGGTCGCTCAAATGAAAAGCATTTGTAAGTTGCTGGTGTCATAGGCCTATTGATACGTCAGCAATATCTAGTTGTAATTTTGTGTATTTGGTTTTGTAATGCTTATTTAATACACATGTGTATTACAACATTTATCAACCTTGATTAAATGGAAACAATGTTTTGGGACGTGTGTTCCGTTTTTCATTCTTGAAATCTGACAACCCTACGGGCCACAACAACTCACCAAAGTTTCATCGCGAACGGAAGAATGGTATATGAACGCATACTTGACAGACAGACAAACCATCACGTAACATTAGGTAGAGATATTGTATTGTTCTGGGGGTGTTTCATTTCAGGATTTATCAGGTTCCATTGCAATCTTAATGCCAAGCGATCTTCCAGAAACTTGTGATGCATGCAACAGAATCCATTAGTTTTACGTGAGGTGATTTTGGCAATTTTTCGACTACCTCCCCCTCTCCCTCCCTTAATCTCACGTGAGATTTTCCAAAATGCGTATATTTAATGTAAAGATGATAATCTGTGCTTGATTGCGTTGGATTTATTTAAACAATACCATTTTCTTAACTCTTTTTATTTAAGACTATTTAAAACTAGTATTTAAGACTTCTAAGAACGTAGTCTAGAATCACAGTGAGAAAATTGAACAGTAAAATATTGGGCAGGATTTCTAGAGGCGCTAAGAGTCGACTGTCTGGACGAAACCATTCGCATTGGTCTTGCGTTGGCTAAACAATCGACGGGCTACTTTGTGGCGTTCGCATAACCGCGATAAACTTTATTATATATAATTTAGCCATATTTTAATGGAGAAATATTTTTTACTTAATTTAACCTAGTTTTCTCGCAATTTTACACTGTTACTTGTGGAAAAAAGGAAACCGTCCCCATAGAGTGCGTGATGTATTACCACGCTAAGCCCGCCGATCAATCCCGGTAACAGACTGAGAATAATCAACTCCCATAGTCGCTCCCACCGCCATTTTTTTCGCCCTTAAAGAACAATCCACACATAATATACTCTGAATCACCTAACTTCTATTGGTATTACTGTTTCTTAACAACATATGGTTGTATTTACCCCACTTAGGCCTAGACTTCCAAGCAATCCGGAGAACAGACTAAGAATACTACCACCATTTTCGTTGCCCCAAAAGAAAAATTCACACATAATATACCGTGAATCAACTAACTTCTATTAGTATTACTGTTTCTTAACAACATTTGGTTGTATTTACCCCACTTAGGCCTACACTTCCAAGCAATCCGGAGAACAGACTAAGAATACTCCCACTGTAGCTCCCACCGCCATTTTCTCCGCACATAATATACGGTGAATCACCTAACTTCTATTGGTATTACTGTTTCTTAACAACATTTGGTTGTATTTACCCCACTTAGCCCTAGACTTCCAAGCAATCCGGAGAACAGACTAAGAATACTCCCGCTATAGCTCCCACCGCAATTTTCTCCGGACATAATATCCTGTGAATCACCTAACTTCTATTGGTAATACTGTTTCTTAACATTTGGTTGTATTTACCCCACTTAGACTGCCGAGTAGGCCGGGCAACAGACTAAGAATACTCCCGCTGTCGCTTCCACCGCCATCTTGTCCACCCTATATTGGAAATAGAGCAAGGCAAAATAAGTGATGGTTTCTGATTGTTGTAATCAATTATGACAGATGGACATTAATTTACCCCACTTAGACTGCCGAGTAGTCCGGGCAGCAGACTCAGAATACTCCCGCTGTCGCTTCCGGTGCCATTTTCTCCACCCTAAAAATTACAAACATGACTTCTTAAAATAAGTTCCTCCTCGGAAATGTACTGTAGTTCATTTAAGGCCTATACAGGGTGTCACAGATTGCAGGACACATTCCTCACAAACAGACGAAGAAATTATGTTATATGAACATGGATCCGGAAACGCTTCGTTTCCATGTTATACCCCATTGTCTCCAACTCATTAATCATGGGAAACACACAAGAACGGAACGTTTGAATCATGGGGAACATGCACTGTTCGTTGCGTCTCATAATCGTAGTGCACCGCCAGTGTTTTGTTTAAATGTCCCTGTTGCCATGCGACATACAGCATTGCGACAAAACATGTACAATGGAGCATGTCATCATTTTAGTGTTAATGTCCGTCGGCTTCTAAATAACAGATTCAGTGACAGATGGATGGGTAGAGGTGGACCAATTGTCTGGCCTCCACGCTCTCCGGACCTAAACCCACTAGACTTTTATTATTTTGTGGGGACATTTGAAAGCTCTTGTGTATCGAAACCCAGTACAAGATGTTCAGAGACTCCGTGCACGTATTATGGAAGGCTGTGAAACCATACGCAATACTCCAAGAATACATCAACGCATCCGACATTGGCTACGACGGTGGGTTGTTGCATGTATCAATGCGCACGTAGGGCATATTGAACATCTCCTCTGAGCAAGAGATGCATGTGGTATGCTGGTACGTTCTGTGTTGGTTGGTTGGTTCCTCAGTTTAGGGGCTGTGACAACGCAGTCATGTAGCCCCATGTACTTTGGGTGTGTGTAGAATCTGTCTGATAACCGGTGTTAATTGTGATGGCTGTATTAGCGTGTGTATTTTAATTCATGTAAAGACTGCAACTTTGAATTTTTCAAATAGTTCCTACTTTTGCCGCCACCGTCAACGACTATTTGGCCTAGTTCAGCCCTTAGCTACTACACGCCACCGCAGTTGGCTCTTGGCAACGAACGTAGAAACCTAAGAGCGTTGTTTACATTCCTAACCTATACAATTTAGCTTCACAAAGGTGTAATTAGTGGAAGGTTCTTTAACATGCCATAAATCTATGACATGGGACCGCCTGCTTTACTTCCCCTCCGAAGGAAGGCATACTGATGGATTTTAACGCTCTTAAAAATCCGACGGCTTCGGCCGGGTTTGAACCCGCTATCTTGGGCATAGACTGTTCTTGGTGGTTCCCATGATTAACGAGTTGGAGACAATGAGGTATAACTTGGAAACAAAGCGCTTCCAGACCCATGTTTATATTATAACATAATTTCTTGGTCTACATTTGAGGAATGTGTGCCGCACATCTTTAACATTAGAGCAAGAGTGTGTGTCTACTTGGAGTTCAAGTGCTACTGTAAGTTACCCCGCTCAGACTGCTGATGAGTCCAGGCAAGAGACCCAAAATGCTCCCAATGTCGCTTCCACCTCCTTCTGTGCCATTTTCTCCACCCTGAATGTGAAATAAAAGAAGAACTCATATTAATACGTGTTTGATTGTTTCTCAAGTGAATACAAGTGTTGGATGGTGATGATTTACCGCACTCAGGCTGCCCAGAAGGTCCGGTAGTAACATCAGAATGATTCCGCTGTCGAAACCGCCTCCGTCACCATCTTCACCGCCGCCCTGCGTTTAGAGGAAGTTCCATTTAGCACGTGATCATGTGTGCCAATTATTGTGCGGTGCGGTGCGGTGCAGTGGTCCATTGCGACACTTGTCATCCTTCAGTGTTTCTATTATTTGAATCACCGTATTTATGTGCTTAAATAGTTTAAAAAAAAGGTTTATGTTACCGCTTGAATCAATACTTTAATGAATAAATGATTATCAAAGTTGTTCTTGGTTCACATTTCAGGGACTAATGACCAATGTTTGTCCCGTAAATAAGCAAAATGTAAAACATTAAAATAATGAAATTATGTTTTTTTTTTTTTTTTTTTTTTTTTTTTTGTAGTGCCGGGAGTGTCCGAGGACATGTTCGGCTCGCCAGTTTTTGTAGCTGCTTCGAGGCGGACACCCAATGGGTGAGCTACACGTACCGTCGCGTGTGGAATGTTGTGTGGGGAGGAAAGTCTGAATGTAAGTTAGCGACCAACCCCGGTATTTGCCTGGAAGGAAGATGGGAAAACACAGAAGACCATCTTCAAGGTTGCCGGTGGGAGGATTCGAACCTCCTCGCCTCCAGGATGTAAGCGACTGCCAGCAGCATGCCGTAACGACCACGGCTAACTAATCTAATATGGTGCACCATATTGGTTCCAGACACCTAGAAGAGTGCAACAAGCCTTTCACCATTACTATTCATCACCATCATGGATGAAATCATAAAGGAAGTGAAGCAGAGCACCAATATGGATCTTAAAGCATTTGCTTTTGCAGATGATATACGGTAGTTATCTGGGGGAAATAGTGAGATGGAAGTCCAGGAAAGGCTCAACGTCTGGAACGATCATTTGAAAAACTATGGACTGAAAGTAAGTGCTACAAAACTGCTGCAATGTCTGTTAACAGACACAGAAGTAAAGATAATATAATGCTGAAGGGTGTACAATAGTAACAGTAAACCAGTATCAGTACCTTGGATGCTTAATATCAAGTGACAACAGAATACAGCTCGAATTAAATAACCGTATTCAGAAATCAAGTCAATTCTATCAGCAAGTTCGATATCTACTCTGGAATAAGCAAGTGCCACTAAGATCAACACAAACTCTGTTTCGAACATACTTTGTCCCTATATTGACTTATGGGTTGGAAACATGCACAACTACCAAAAAAAGATAACAGCAGAATTCAGGCTTCAGAAATGAAGTTTCTAAGAAGCAAGCTTCAAAAAACTAGGAAAGACAAAGTACGAAATGAGAAGATAAGAGAACAAGCTGGAATAAATCAGTCCCTGAAGGAGACCATAACTAGGGCATGTCAAACGTATGACAGAAGGAAGAATTGCAAAACAATGGTTGCATACTGAGATTACTGGAAAGAGACCTGTTGGAAGACCTAGGAGAAGATGGCTGGACCAAATGAAGGAAGACATCACATCCAAGGGAATCAACTGGGATGAAGTCTTGAAGGAGCAGTAGTACATAAATCGACTAAAATGGAGAGGGCTCGTAAACCACACCCGGGAAACTCGAGTGGAAACTTGATGATGATGATGATGGTGGTGCACCATATTAGATTAAATGACCATTAATATTTCAGTGCTACGCTTTATCATAATTTCTTTATTTTAATGATTTACATTTGGCTTATTAAAGGGACAATAATTGTTTATTAGTCCCTGAAACATGTACCAAGAACAACTTTGTTAATAATTTTGTCATTAAAGTATTGATTCAGGTGGTAATATAAACCTTTTTTAAAAACAATCATTTAGTGTGCCAAGTTAATTAGTCATTGTGTTTTTAAGAGGCGGAACAGCTAGGTCATCTGCCCCTGTTCATTTTAAGAAAATGTTTAATGCTTATTAAGTTAAATATATTAAAATGATTATGGTGTTTTCAATTATTTTTAGCAATTAATTCAGATTGTTTCCAAGGAGATAATTAAGATCCAGAGAGCACCAACTCGGTCACTTGGTTTTACATCTAGATCAGGGGTTCTCAATCGGTGGGTCGCAGGATGTGTCTTGGGGGGACGCGAGATACGGAGAAAATGTTTAAGAAATTAGTTATTGCTGTAGTTTTTTTTATTAAAGAAGAATACATTCACATTGTATTAAACTTTTACGTTTTTATTATATTAATGTGAAACTTGAGCATGTTTGGACTTAACCAGTTTTTGAATTAATGTTTATTATTTATTTATTTATTTATTTAGGAGCCTCCATGGCTTAGGCGGCAGCCCGCCGGCCTCTCACCGCTGGGTCCGTGGTACAAATCCCGGTCACTCCATGTGTGTTTTGTGCTGGACAAAGCGGAGGAGGCAGACAGGTTATTCTCCGGGTACTCCGGTTTTCCCTGTCACAATTTCATTCCAGCAACACTCTCCACTATCATTTCATTTCATCTGGCATTCATTTAATCATTGCCCCAGGGGAGTGCGACAGGCTTCGGCAGCCGGTACAGTTCATATCCTCGCCGCTAGATGGGGGCTTAATTCATTCCATTCCCTGACCCGGTCGGAGACAGGAAGCAGGCTGTGCATTTTCATTTTGTTTATTATTTATTTAGGAACGTTTCAACCTCCTATGGGTTACGATTACACAACTTCCTTTACTGTAGATGTTCCTTCCTGTTACGCCAATACTCTTTCATTCGTCGGCTCACTCTTGCTCGTTCCTCTTCCGAGAACACCCTTCGAGTTCTCTCGGCTTTCTCTACGGACAGATCTGTCACCTCCGAAATTTTCCTTCTGAACACTTTTCTGTTTGCAATATCTCCCTCCTCAATGCCACATTTTTTAAGATCCTGATAAACTGCTTTCAACCATGGTACTTGAGTCTTTCTCCTTTCCTGAAAGATGAGGATTTTATTTGCTAGGCGTTCCGGTCCCACTCTTCTCAAGTGTCCATAGATCTTTTCCTCATAGATGTTGAAATTTTCTCGCATGTTTTATATAGCTCTTGATTTGATCTCAAACGGAAGGTAGACTCATTTGTTGCTTTCTTGGGTCCCAGAATTTTCCTCAGAAATGTACGTTCTTTCTTTTCTATTTCTATGATTCCCTTTCTGGCAATTGTCTCCTCTGCATAAAGGCATTCAGGTTTCACCACGGTATTATAGTGTCTGAGTTTGGCTTCATAGGAGAGGGATTTGGACCTATATGTTTATTAATATTAGTTTCAAGTGATTTTTATGAATAAAACTTAACAATTATTGTATGTTTTAAATTATTGTTTTAACGTTAAAACTTGGGGGGGGGGGGGTCGCCAGAATAATACTCTACCTAAAAAGGAGGTCGCAGTGTCTAATAGGTTGAGAATCCCTGATCTAGAGGAATGCTACATGGGGTATCAAGGCTACGGTCAGCCGTCCTTGAAGTGGCTTGCCGTCTTCAATTCCAGACAAATGCTACTATGGTACTTTCTTAACAGGCCACGGAGTTTCCTTCCTTGCCCAGTTTCATTCATCTTTATTCATTTCCACTGTCACTAACTGGCACCAGGAGGGGCATCCGGCCGTAAAACGCATCTCACCTTTATAAGCAAATACAGGGTTGCAGCAATTTCAAAACGTCATATCTCCCGTTGTAAGTGAGATAAATTAATAATTTGACCAGAAAACTAATCAGGAACTCATCGAGTTTTAGTTTTAGATGTGACTGTACTCCGCCCGTGACCTCCAGCCGATGTGCAGAATGAGTGCGCGACAGGAAGCTGCCACGCCAGTGTGCGAGTGTGATTGCAATGGCGACAGTTCAGCAGAAAGCACACTGTGTGTTGTGGTTAGCGGAGTTGAAATCTGTTTCAGCGCACTTTCCGACGTGTTTATGATAGGGATCCCCCATATGCTAATAGAATTAGACGGTGTCATGAACAGTTTCAGGAAACTAGCAGCTTTGACGTGAATAAGTTCCTGGGACGCAATAGAACAAGTGAAGAAACAGTATATGGAATGAAAAGAACTTTTTGAGATGGTGATTTCAACAACAACATCAAAAACACGGATAGTCAGTCTGAAAGACTAGACTTTATATCATTCTAAATGCTACAAAAGCTGTGTGAATTCAAAGTCCGTTAGAAAAAAAAATTAAATAAATTTTAAAATAAATAATAATAATAATTATACCGGTAATAATAAATATTAAAAAAAGAAAAATAGCAAATGCAAACCAAGGTCAAAGGAGGTAGCTGGCTGGATGACGTCACGCTCACCGGAGCGCGCGGGAAAAGGAAGAAGCTCGAGCAGTTCTATGACGTCACACACCTCAGTGCATTCTCGGTACATTTCGTCCCGTCACCGTAACGTAACGTCAGACCCCAGCGAAGTCGACATATCATTTAAAATGATAAAATATTCGTTTTAATATCTCAAACAGTTCCTGAGATATGATTTTTTGAAGTTGCTGCAACCATTTTCGACGAGCCTGTATGATAAGATGGTGCCCTCTGTCCCTGTTCCTAGGATGGTGTCTCAATGGTTTGTGCTAGATTGGTATCTAGACTACTCCTCCACCAAGTTTATTTAAGTGTTGCATTATTACCCCGCCACTCAGGCCGCCCAGAATGTCCGGCAACAGGCTGAGGAGACTGGCGAAATCGATGGTCCCGTCCTCGTTGACCTACAGGAGTAGGTTAACATTTAGTGACTCAATATTTAATTCCTATGATATTTAATTAATGTAATTTATTATATTTAATTCATATAATATTTAATTAATATATTTAATTCAAATTAATTTTATATTAGACTAATTTAAGTACCTAGCTTAGCGGAAGTTGATGTGTGAGATCTGTGGACTTTGTCACTTCTGCACATTACGGTACTGATTTATTAATGAATCCTATATTAGTACATTATATAACGAGCCTTTAATGGCAATATTAAAGACACGATTCCATACGAGTGTCTCAATTATCCTTGTAGGCGAGTTGCATACGACTATTTATCTTCGACGATAATTATAAATTTATTATATGTGTTATCATAAATATTCATAAATATCTGTCGAGATTCTGTCGGTTGAATTCTTCTTCTCGGGAATTGCGTGGGCTCAGCATTTGATCTCTACCCAATAACGAATCCCAAAGCTTTGACACATTGTTTATCCTGAAGTAGCACCAACAGATAGCGCACAGGTACTATGTATGATCATTTTGGTCAAATAACACAAAATAGGCTGTTACAGACGCTTTAAAATTAAAATGTATTGTATTGTCAACTAGTTATTCTTCAAATTCGATGCGTATAGAAGAAGACAAATCAATTGAGTCCCAAATAGAACAGTTATGACATCTGGTGACAAAGTTTCGTATAAGAAATCCATTTACTGAACAAAGAGCTGGATAAAAATTTCCGTTGAACTAATGTCATACGCTTGCTTCCTTCATGACGTTCTGGTGTGTTTATTTCAACAACAGCATTCACTAAAATTCACAAAATGTCTTCAGTCGTTAATGTTTCCTAGAACTTTGGTGCAAGTACACTAGCACTCAAAATTTAGTACTGTACATAGCTTTGTATTATGGATAAGATAATCCGTCTTAGTCAGGTTATTTACGCTTACGGTTCCGGAATTTCTTGCCGTTTCCACGTTAGGCAGTTTTCCGGTTTACAGTGTCAATTTACATAGGAAATACCTCCGTTCCGAATTTTGTTTTCCATTTGTCCAGGTTTCCGTTATATAAAGGTTCCGGTTTAGACAGGTTTTTACTGTAGTAGATATTGAGAAACGATGTGAGATACTCCTGACTACACATTGTCCTCGTTCAGATCCTCAGTGTTCGAAAGTGACTCCATAATATCGCGAAAACTTCCGTTGAAGAAAATACTATTTTTACTAAACATACGGTACTTAAAATACGGTTAGTTACACAAAGGTTGTTACCAAACCGAGACTATCCAAGAGCGCTGGCAACATCTCCAAGAGGGCTCCGCTGTCAAACCCACGACCTTCACCTTCACCGTCACCATCCTGCCCGGGTTCACCATCCTGGTTAAAGGAGTTACGTCACGGGTTACCACACAGACACTCAACACATATCAGTTTACCCCAACGAGACCTCCTAAGAGGCCTGGCACCAAATCCAGAATGCCAATATCTGGGTTGTCCCCGCCGCCGGTCGAGTTGTCGGCACCTCCGCTGTCGCCTCCCTGGTTATCAAAATAAGCACATGCGTAATGCTGAATTGTGGGACTCACACAGTATTCTGGAATATACAGGACCATGGCATCGGAAGAGCATGAGTTTGAATCCCACCTCGACCGTCCTCAAAGTGGTTTCCTATTTTCACCAAAGGCAAATGTCAGGACGGTTGAAGCCTTTTAGCCACATGTGCGGCAACATGAGTGGGAGTTTTTTGCACACAGATAAGAATTAATATGTAACATAGAATTATGGGAACATACAAAATGATAGTCAATACATAGGGCTTTTATTTCATATATAAAGGCGAACAGTACATAACGTATTGCGTGATTTATTGGTAGGAAAATATTTGAGATTTTTTAAACGTTATGAATCACAAAAGGACACGATTTAACAAGAAATACCAGTCTGAATGGAATGAGTTTTCTTTCATATAAAGAAAACATATGAATACCGAGGAAGAACCACCATTAATGTTATATTGTCAATAGTATGTTAAAAAAAATGTCTTTCTAAAAAGTTTTTTTGTAAAATTTTTCCAAGTAGGCTATATCTTAATTATTTTTTAATATAATTTCATGAATGACGTTTATACTCCGTATTCATGAGTTTTCTTTTTATGAAAGAAAAATCATTCCATTCAGACTGGTATTTCTTGTTAAATCGTGTTTTTTTGTGATTCATGACGTTTAAAAATCACAAATATTTTCCTACCAATAAATCACGCAATACTTGATATACTGAACGTCTTTATACAAGGTGTAACAAGAATGTACGGCACAAATTGCAGGACACATCCCTCACACGTAGACGAAGAAATTATGTTATATAAACATGGGTCCGGAAAAGCTTTGTTTCCATGTTACACCTCATTGTCTCCAACTCATTAATCATGGGAAACACAATAACAGAACGTTAGAATCGTGGGGAACATGCACTGTTGGTTACGTCTGGTTACGTTGTCATTATCGTAGGTGCACCGCCAGTGGTTTGTTTTACATGGCCCCGTTGCCATGCGACTTAGTAGATGTGACTTTAGCTGCGCGACAAAACATGTACTTCATGCACGATGGAGCACCTCCTCATTTTAGTGTTAATGTCCGTCGGCTTCTAAATAACAGATTCGGTGACAGATGGATAGGTAGAAGTGGACCAATTGCATGGCCTCCACGCTCTCCGGACCTAAACCCATTGGCCTTTTATTTGTGGGGACATTTGAAAGCTCTTGTGTATCTAACCCCAGTCTTCGTGCCCGTATTATGGAAAGCTGAGGAACCATGCGCAATACTCCAGGGATACATCAGGGCATCCGAGATTCACTACGGTGGGTAGATGCATGTATCAATGCACACGGAGGCCATATTGAACATCTCCTGTGAGCAAGAGCTGCATGTGGTATGCAGGTATGTTCTGTATGCGTTGGGGACAATGAGGTATAACATGGAAACAAAGTGTTTCCACACCCATGTTCATATAACAAAATTTCTTCGTCTAGGAGTGAGGAATGCGTCCTGCAATTTAGTCTATTGACTGTAACTTTGTACGCTCTCATAATTCAATGTTACATATTAGTGAAGCTATGATCTAGCAACTGTGTGCGAAAACACCCACTCGCAGTGAACGAGCCCCATTGAGATACGTGTGGAAACAGAAATATGTACAAAATACGTCCAATATTCCAGAATACTTACAAACAATTCAGATCAATTAGTTAGGCTATTAGTTGGTCCCCAAACCTTGTTGTTGTTCAGCGGCACTGCAACCTGTGTTATTTAAGCGAAAGCATGCGTTATGTACATATTGTTTACCGAACTCAGGCCGCCCAGCACTGAGGGTAGGAGCTGGAGGATACTGCCGCTATCACTGCCCCCGCCGCTGCTGCTACTGGAGTCTCCATCGCCACCGCCCTGTGTAAAGCAAGCGTCAGCTGAAAACATGCGGCATGGTGCTCAAGGCCAGAGCCTCTCAACCGCAACTTGAAGCATTCTCATTAACATTTATAGAGCAAAACTTCATTATGTGTTTTTAAATTTTAATTTGTTTTAATTATTATTATTATTATTATTATTATTATTATTATTAATAATGTTATTTTCTTGTTTCTCTAATTTTAATGTTTATATATTTATTATTAATATTTAATTTATGTTCTTATAGATTTAATTTCAGGAAGGTGTAAGGCAAGGCTGCAATTTATCACCCATACTTTTCAATCTTTACATTGAACAAGCAATGAAGGAAATTGGAGAAAAATTTAAAGTGGGATTGAAGATTCAAAGAGAAATAATTTCAACTCTGAGATTTGCTGATGACATCGTCATCTTGGCCGACAAGCCTGAGGATTTGAATGAGTTTTTGAATGGTATGCAGTCCGTCTTGAGGAACGAATTCATGATGAAAACTAATAAATGTAAAACAAAAATACTGGAATGCAGCCGAAATAAATCAGAAACCTCTATGGACATCAAATTGGGAGGTGATAAACTAAAGGAAGTATGAGACTTCTGTTACTTAGAATAACCAGTGATGGACGAAGCAAAGAGGACATAAAAAGTAGGTTGGCTCAGGCAAGGAAAGCATTTCTACAAAAAAGGAATCTGTTGACATTGAATATAGATTTAGGTATTAGGAAGTCATTTTTGAAAGCCTTTGTCTGGAGCGTGGCGCTCTATGGAAGTGAAACATGGACTATTGGTGCAGCAGAAAAGAGGAGAATTGAAGCATTTGAAATGTGGTGTTACAGGAGAATGATGAAGATCAGATGGGTAGATAGGGTTACAAACGAAGAGGTTTTAAGACGAGTGGGAGAGGAGAGATGTTTCTGGCGACTGCTAATGAAGAGAAGAGATAGGTTGGTAGGACACATACTAAGACACCCAGGAATAGCAAGCTTAGTTATGGAAGGAAGGGTCGAGGACAAGAACTGTAGGGGTAGACCAAGGTTGGAATATGTTAAACAGATTGCCTCGGATGTAGGGTGTGGCAGCTACGTAGAGATGAAGCGATTAGCTCAGGACAGGGAGGCATGGAAAGCTCAATCATCATCAATTAATTAACTAATTTAGAATTGATTTTTACAATTATTTTCATATATTTTATAGTTATGTTTATTATTTTCTTTTTAAATTTCTTTTATTATTGTAATATTATTTTTATGATATTTACTTCTGTATTTATATTTTTTAAAGAATCGACTTGAAGCTGCTGAAATGTGGACATGCCGGAAAATGACAGGAACGAGCTGGATGGAAAGGAAAACCAACCTGGAAGTCTTAAGGGAAGTCAAAGAAGAGAGAAGATTAATGAAGGAAATGGGAAAGAGAAACATAAAATTTATTGGACATGTCATCGGACACAACACTTTCATCGTTAACATTCTTGAGAGAAAATGTTGGGAAAGAAAGGAAGAGGACGGCCTAAGACAGAGTATTTGGAAGACATCAAGAATAGAATGGGAGGTGACAATTACATGGAACTGAACCGAACCGCCAACAACAGAACATTTAAATTGTTAGCGTTTTTTATTTTTATTTTATTGTATTCAACTCATTACGTCAACTAGATGCGTATATAATATTTGATTTTTAGAAATACTAGCACTTCGGCATAAAAATTCTCCGAAATTTGGCTTCAAGATTCAACTATCAGCATCTTTGAAAGCATAAACTGTCCTAATGACAGGTGGTTACTATAGAGACCACTATCCCGAGCCGATATTCATGGCATAATTAAGTGACACTTCCCCATTATGCGATCCTCCCTTAGCGGTTGAGAACACTGGACTAGGCCACATGCTTTATGTACACAACCAATAGGCTACAACATGTTACCGGCAAAGTTTGAAAACTGTACAAACATAAGGAGGTCAAGCATGAAGTAGAGATTATTTTGCACACTTCCTAGGCATTTAATTGACTAAGGGCTGGGTTCACCAACACAGCGTTAACAGGCCGTCAGTAAATGCGTTGTTAACTTTAACATCGGCATTAAGATCGTTTGCGTTTCACCAGCACATTCGCCGGGGACTGTGAAATTTTCGTTAAATGAAAGAAACATTAATTATCCATCGTTATCTACTTGGTGGATGAGTATCGAGAAATCGTTGGAAATAAGAGGACTGATGCTGTAACGTTTATGCATTCTTTTGTTAAATTAACTAGGATGTGTTATAACATAATGCATCACACGATATTACTTAAAAGGAAATAAGATGACTGATGTTGTGACGTCTAGGTTGTCTTTTATTAAATTAACTACATGAGCTACACCGTAATGCATCACACGATATTACACATAAATAACGAATGGTGCATAGGCCTAGGCTATCTTACTTATCAGATGGGAATTCCAGGTTAGGTTCTGTCATCTGTAGAACATTCAACACAGAAGGTTTTGACAACCGAAATCTCATGATTAATTCTGTGTCGTCACAATCATTCAAGTAATTCCTTCGTTAGCCTATTTATAAGTTAGTGGTCGAAGAAAATCTAGCATGTCTTCAAAAACATCGCCATCGTTCAGAATTAAGTTTAATGCACGGCTATTCCGGCTTTGGCCGCACGCCATTTTGGATTTGAATGCTGCGTAAATCGACCGTCAAGTCGTTAATTCCATGTTGACAGAGCAATTAGTTTTGACGGCTTGTTAGGAAAGCTAATGGATTGTTATACTTTGGTGAACCACGACATTTCGGTAATCGTCCGTCAACGGCCTTGATTGGTTTGTTAACATTTTAACGAACCATGGCGAACCCGGCCCTAAGGAAATACTGAAGAATGTCTTCAAACACAATAACTTTGCCAGTAACATATACTGTACAATATCTAGACAGATCGTTTACCGAACTCCCTCCAAGGATGGAGGGAAGCAGCTCCACCGCCCGCCTCCCTGCACAAAGCATGCATGCTCCAATGTACAATATATACAATGAGGAATGTGTGTTTACCGAACTCAAGCCACCCAAGATGGAGGGCAGCAGCTGCAGAATGCTGCCACTATCACTTCCGCCCCCGCCAGATGCATCACCACCGCCTCCCTGTGTAGAGGAACGTCAGGTTTACAGGGGCTGCCAACTTCTCATTAGATGTCAACATTAAGTTCAAGGATCAACAAAATTAAAATATACAGTAGCCTATGTGTGGTGATCAGAACAATCACGTGGCGTAAGGGAAGGGCATCCGGCCTTAAATCCCCGGACAAAACCAAAATGAGCCTGTTTGGCTCCGGTGACCCCAATTAAGTTGAATTGGGAAAAGCCGAAGAATGTTTTTTATATGTGGTGATCAGACCATCGGTAGGGATACGTAGGTTTGCTTCTTAGTGAAAGGCACGTTGTTACAGTCTCTAGAAATGTGGGAACCGCTTCGAGGGTGTCAATGTGTAGAACATTGCCCCCTTACAGGGGCGTATATACATTTTTTTTGGGGTGGGGGGCTGACTATCTAGGAAAATTGTGAGTATTCTCAGGGGATTGTCAGCGCAAAATACCCAGAAATATGAAGCAATATCTTAGAGCATATAACTTTGTGAAATTATTTTAGATAAGAGTTAATTGTAAAATTCTGACTTTATATAGCCTATAATTAGTGGCAAATCAAAAACAAATTATAAAATACAATACAATGCACAAATAAAATGTTATACTTAATGAATTTTCTATTATGGCCTCTGGAGTATGATTGGCAAATTTCTAAATACTTGTCAATTTATTAAGCAGAAAGATATAAATAGATTTCTTTTTTTAACAAATTGATGATTTCATTTCTCAGAAGTACCGCACAGTGGAATTCTCAGTTTTTCCTCACAAGGCTGAGTGTACCCCGTTCCAGCCCTCAGACCAGAATTAAAACGTCTTGGCGGAGCCGAAAATCGAATTCGGACCTCCAGGGTGACAGCCAAGAATGCTAGCCACTACACCATGAGGTAGTCTAATATCAATCTTAATATTGTTTATAATTTAGGCAATAAGTTAAGATTACGGTACAACCAAATTACAATTATGTTATGCTTTTACACTTTCTTAATTTTTATTGGCTCTTTTTTTGGGGGGGGGGATCGAGGCCCCACAGCTCTCCCCCCCTCCCTATATACGCCCCTGGGCCCCCAGATGTTTAGTTGTACCTTGTTGTTGCTTGGGCATCAAGGTCATTTAACCCCGTACAATTGGGTATAAACAAAATGTGTCCTGTGTTATTGTTGGGTCTGTAGTAGTGTGTGTATTTGTAATTCAGATGAGGATTGGGAAGGGATTGGCCGTGGCCTTAAGTTAGGCACCATCCTGGCAATTGCCTGGAGTAGAAGTAGGAAACCACGGAAAACCACTTCTAGGATGGCTGAGGTTCTGCCTCACGAGGCTGAGTGTTGTCACGGGCTGTGTTGAGGACCATCTTTACTGTTCACATTCTTTGCTACCTTTCTCGGTGTAATGTACGCCTCCAGACTCTAATATCGTGGGTTCGAATCCCGGCTGAGAATGATGCACGAAAAATTCACGCCACTCTGAGTGGTGCCGTGTTGGATCTAAAATGCTATATATCGTGGTTACAACAACATCAACAAAATAAATAATAAAGAAGAAGAAAGAGAAAGAAAGAAAAATGAAAGACAATAAGAGAAATAAATAAATAGAGTGAGAAAGAAAGACAGAAAAAAAGAAAGAAAAAAATACATGAATAAATAAATAAAGAAAACGATAGAAAGAAAGAAAGAGAGAAAGAAAACATGAGAAATAAAGAACAATAGAAAGAAAGAGAGAATGAAAACTTGAGAAATAAAGAACAATAGAAAGAAAGAAAGAAAGAAAGAAAACTTGAGAAATAAAGAACAATAGAAAGAAAGAATGAAAGAGAGAAAGAAAACATGAGAAATAAATAACAATAGAAAGAAAGAAAGAAAGAAAGAAATCCTCAGACCAGAACTCAATTCTTTGACAGTACCGGGAGTCGAACCCAGATCTCCGGGGCGGCTGCCACTACACCAGTAGTGAGCTGTTCATACTGCGTAGCTCATTGACTTGTAGGTGTACGGTGCCAAATCTCCTGTATTGTTGGTTAGTGATTCTAATTGTGTGTTGTGGACCAGACATTGCACGACCAGATCAAGTGCAAGGGACGGTGCTTACCCCACTGCTGGAACCTAGAATGCTAGGGAGAAGCTGCAAGATGCTGCTGGACCCGCTGCCACCATCAGTTCCACCCTCCGCCCTAACTTCAGCCTGGAACAAACATCAACAACATCCTTGTTCTTCATCAATCCCACCACCAAGATAATATGGATGCGGTTTGATTAGTAGGAGTCACTTTGTTGTTACATTTGTCACTCCGTTAGGGATCCGATATTCCTTGGGGCATGGCCATCTTACCTCAGGCGTAATTCCAGTTTTCTTGCGTAATTATAAAGAACTCGATTAAAGTTTATCCTCGTCGCCAATTTGTAATATATCAGGAACACCTACTAAATGAAATAGTGCAGCTTGCCAAAATACACATAGTTTAATGCTGAAATTAACTGAACAGTTTACATAGAAGTATAAAGATAGCCCGACCGACATATACAATAAACTACTGTAGTTTATCTAAGAAATTGAAAATACAGCACTATAGAACAGTAATTAAACCAGATTGCTTATATGCCAGTGAATGTCTAATACTAAAATATAAATTGGATAAATTAGAAGTATCAGAAAGAAAAATTATACGCAATTAAGAACTACAGAGTTTCAGAAATTAAGAAGTAACGAAGAAATATATCGGAACATTGAAAACATAACGGAGGCAATGAAGAAGAGGCGATTGTTATTTTTCCGACATTTATATAGAATGAATGATAGCAGATTATCCAAACAGATTTTTAAATATCTTTGGAAAAAGAAATCGACAACAGCCTGGTTTCAAGAAAGCTGTAGAAAGAAACAATGGAAGAGTAGAAGATGCACTAGAGAGAGAAATTAAAAAAAAAGAAAGGTATTGGGAATGGAAGGTATCCAAGGAAGGCAATACAAGAAATCACGCTCAAAATGGTCGATAGAGAGAAAGAAGACACACAGCGAAAAGATGAAGGAGCACTGGAGGACGAAGAAATAACAGCAAAGGACTAAACATTGAAATTGGTTCGTGGTCCTCAAAAGACCCTAACGGACGGAGAAAGAAAAAACTAGTAACTCAATACATTGCCAACTATGTCACAACCGGCAACCAATTCGCCGTCAATACATGTAGAGAGGAGATATACGTGGACTTGGTACGCATAGGTTGGCAAGACGCTCTTTTTAAGAACATGTTGGGAATCAGGGGCGTATCCAGAGACTAGGGAAATGAGGCTAAGGGGAGGTTGTAAGCTCATTTGGGTAAAAAAAAAGGTGGAATTTTAGATATTATGTTATTTTGATAGCCTGAAGTCCAATGTATAATGTACATGTGCTTATTTGCTCAAAAAGTTAACTAAACACCATTTATAGGTCATTTAAAGTCACGGCCCCCTTGAAGATCTGTTCCTGAGAACTGGCATATTACCTCCTCCTCCTTGTCCTTCTCGTCCTCCTTCTCCTGCTCCTCCTCCTACTCCTCCTCCTTCCCCCAGGGGCTCACATCTAGTGGGACGTGGGTTGGCGACCACGGGACCCCAGCTGAGTCCGGCATTGCTTCCACATACTTGTGCCGGATTCCTCTCCGTCTTCCTTCCTCTCGACCTCACTTGGTCAACTCTTGTTCTCTTCCGACCCCGACGGTATTAGAGTATCCGAGGCCTCGGGAGTCTCTTCCTTCCCGCCTTAATTGGCCCTTGTCTCATCTTTCCTGATACCATCCTTCTTCGAGGGGTCAGCCTTCTTTTTCTTTTCATGTTCTCTCCTGCTTTCTGCTCAAGGCCCTCAAGGAGGCTGGGTGTGTGTAGCCCCACCACTTCTGGTGCACCCTGGATAGTGCTACACCCTCAGGGGCTCACAGCTAGTGAGTTCGGGAGTTGGCGACCCCGAGGGATTCCTGAGCTGGATCCGGTTTCCCCCCTTTTATCCATTACATCTGAGGCGGACCCTCTCCTCCTTCACTTTCCTATCTGCCTTTCATGGCTCTCCTTCCTTCCAAGTCCCTCAATCCTCATTCTTCGAGGGTTTGTAGGCATTTCTTTTCTTCCTGTCCTTTATTTGCCTTATTCTTTTGTTTTCCATTTCTTCTTCTAGTGTATAAGTTAGTAGTTAGTTTTAGTTATAGTTTACATTTCATTATCATCTTCACGATCACCCAAACCATTAGGGACCGATAACCTAGATGTTAGGCCCCTTGAAACAACAATGATCAACATCATCATCATCATCATCTCCTCCTCCTTTTCCTCCTGCTCATTTTCCCCCTCCTCCTGCACCTCCTACTTCTCTTTCTCTTAAGAAGCTAGGAAGCCAAAAAGAAACCAGAAGAGGGGCAGAGAAGATGAAGACAACCCAGATGGGCCTGGTGCACATTAAGGTAACACTTTATCTTTAAGAGCATTATTCTTCACTTCTGTTTATTTTCGAGACAAGTGTTCCTTTTTCTCAGGACGTATGAACAATGGCACTCTGATTTTTTTTCAGTAATTCAATTTGATGCAATAAAGGATTGTATGTTTTCTTGTGATTTTATCATAAATAGAAAAATAATAATTTATTTTTTCTCAGAGAAATAAGTTGCAAAATTTAACATTTGAAAAATATAATATTAAAAATATTATTTACAAACACACACATTTCCAAAAATAACCATTTAAAGATAAAACATAGATCTAAATATCTGTAAGGTTTTGTTTCAATAGGTGAAATACTTAAAGAGAAAAAGGAAGCTGAGATTGATATATTTAACATGGCTTACAACTTCCCCTTGAAACAATGTAGTCACATCAACAATTATTCCGACAGTAAAGGTAGACGAAATAACAGCAATCTAACTGCATTTGGCGCATGCGCAGAAGAGATCATAAAAAAGTCGGGTCGCTGGCGACCCAACAGTGTGGTTCTAGGGTTAGGAGCGAAAAAGGAGTAAGCTTGAATTTGGAGGCTTTTCGGATCACAGTAGAACACGTAACAAGACTGGACATCAATTGAGAAGCCCTGTGTTGTATGTAGCCTAATACTGGAACTGAAACTGAACATATTATGAGGCTTGCCATGAAACATGGAACTATCTTATTCAAAACCACCCTTGTCAAACACTAAAGAATGTGGTTTAATCACTGCTTAAACGTGCATGTTTCGGTGTTCAATGACACCATCATCAGCGTATATTGAATTAAAATAATCGTAGAAATAAGTTTACCGAGAAAATGGATAACCTTACAAAATACTACTGGAAATTTAAATAAAAAGAAAGCTCACAAAAAGAATTAGAAAACATATGAATGGTTCGATTAATCGGACGTCGCTGCTATATGATGTATCTTCCAGTTATATCACGATCAACTTCAGTGTTGTTTAATATTGTCGGACGTAATATGACTACAAATCAACCTTAATGGATACGGCAGTCTGTATCTCATAGATGTGGTCTAACCTTGAAATAAACCAGAAGACTCCTGTTAGAGTTCGTCTACTGTAAGTTTGCACTTTTTTGACAGTTCTCGCGGGAAGAAATAGTCCTATTGGACGGATCAATCCGCCGCTGCCACGTGCAATGCAGCCAATGAGCCATCTCCCAAATGGCAGCCAGCAATGGCCGCTGTATTCCATCAAGGGTTGAACTGCTCTTCATTCACCTACATTCATCTCGCAATATCAATTCGTTGCCCTTTTTAAAGGAAATTTGCATTTCTTTGTGGCATTTATCAAATAATCGTTCTAACAGCACACCTAAAACCGACTGACGACTCGCAGACAGAATGTTGCATCATTGGGCGCGCTGTGACACAGCAGCTGAAAACTTAAATGTTAGAGTGGAGTTATTTTTTAGGCTCATCATTTCACAGCTCAAGGAAAATGCTTACGAAGGTATGGTGTAAGATGCCCTTGACCTGTTAATTGATATTAAAATAAAACGTACGAAAAATTTCACCATGTAAATTAACTTTCAGGCCTACACAACAACTCATATTTTAGGCCTAATTTTTTGCACAAATAAATATGAAAATTATTCACCAGGACAATGTCCTTGGGGAAATCAATAGTTCTGCTGCTTTTCTTTTACTTTCAAAAAGAGAGAAGTAAAAAAAAAATATCTTGAACAAGAAATTCCGTATCTGCTTCCGACTCGAAAGACAAAACAAAGATGCCCGACCTGGAGACCACTCAGGCTAAATATTTACTCCACATTTGAGATAACCACTATAAACTTATTTTAACACGCGTTCAAATGGAAATAACACTTTCAGATGACTTTACGCAATATTATAAATTATAGTATTAATATTTAATATAATTATCACGTTATTTTCTCAGGCGGATGAACACAGTAAAGCGTCCATTACCAACCGCACACCCATGCCACGAGCACGTGGTAGTTAAGTTTGATAATGCAACTTTTCAGTCTGGCCGACAGAATATGTTGCCAATATATTCACAATTACTGGGACAAGTGAAAAGATAACCTGAAAAACGTACATATATTTGTTATGAACTGCAGGTTATAATTGAGTCTTTCTTTATGAAAGTTGGCAACCCTAGCTGTAAAAAAGGTGCAAACTTACGGTAGACGAACTATAGTTGGATCGTTGTGTTGAAGTTAGTTTTAAGATTATTTAATTCAATATACGCTGACGAAGCTGTCATTGAACATGCACGTTTAAGCAGTGATTAAACCACATTGTTTAGTGTTAGACAAGGCGGTGTGAATAAGGTAGTACTATCTGTCAATACGGGTATTAATTATTAACATTGTCATAATGGTTAACGTTTACGCATGAAACATGGAACTAAATGGCGACGCGACTCACCCCTCCGCCCAGAGCGCCGGCCAGCAGATCCACTTGCCGCTTGTCTCTCTGCACCAGCTCCTGCAGAGCCCTGAGGTCGCGAGCTCGCTTCTCGGGGTCGCCCTGGTCCGCCCTCAGTGTCTCTATCGCAGTCTTGAGGATGTCCTCCTCTAACTGCTGCTCGTTCCGAACAGCTCGGGCGGCGGCTGCTGCCACGGACGCCTTCAAGATGTCCCTCTCCAGACTCTGAAAACACAAAGGTGATTATAATTTAAGGGGGCTTATACAACGTCAGTTGGAATTTTTGCATGCAGTTATGAATCATATCATAGCTTCACTAATATATAACATAGAGTTATCAAAACTGACATATGTATAGTAAATACATACAGCTTTCATCTAATTTAGAGAATGTAACAGTATATAAAGTATTTCGTGATTTATTGAAAGGATCATATTCGTGATTTTTTAAACTCCGTGAATCACAAAAAACACGATTTAACAAGAAATACCAGTCTGAATGGAATTATTATTTTTTCATGTAAAGTAAAGGCATGAATACCGAGGATGAACCACCATGAATGTTATATTGTAAATAGTATATTTAAAATAATAAAATTAAATTTGTCCTTCAAAAAAATTACGAGCCTTACAGTAGTCGCATATGATGTGTAACATCTGACATAGAAGAAGCCTCACGTGAAATTGTTGATACACCGGTATTTTATACTATTATTGGCACAAATATTAATCTATTGTAAAAGGGAGTGTTTTACAGATATTGTAAATTATAATATGGAACTCATTTTATTAGATGATTTGTAGCTTCCACTAGCACTGGCTAAATAAAGAATACGATATGGATCAACTAGATTAATAGACGCGACACCGCTCATAACCTTAAATTCCTTATAAACAGGCCCTCTTGATTCACAGACCAACAAGTAATTTCAAATGGATTCTGTTAAAATGAGTCATATTGATATGATAACAAGAAGTTCCGTGAAGAACTATACAGCCTACTTTTCATGCCAATGATTATTCTACAGTATATGAACCTATCTAGAATAATGACAAAATTAAGTTGGTAATATCAAAATATCAAATTAGTTCAAAATATACCTGGTATAATGTAGCCTGATACAGCACTATAGTTGGCAGCCCCGGTGACTGAATATATTCTTAGTTCCATCTCTTAAGGTACAGAATACAAAATTAGGTTGAAGTCCAATGGACGTTACATGCAGTTAGACACTGGATCTATCAGCACGCGTAAAAGCATGTTGCCAACAATACCATGCGTGTGCTGGTCAGAAATAATCTGAAATATTATGATATCTTTTTGTGCCAATTTTGGATGAAATCCATTTGTTAGTATAGAAGTTACATGTATTTTAAAATTAGACATATCAGCAGGCATAGAATCATGTTGGCAGCACTGCCTTGTATTAATTACTCCAAATTAATCTACAATGCCAGGTGCAAAGTATAGAGCTGTTGGCTTGCATACTTTCTGATATATTGATATTAGGGTAAAAAAATATAGACAGCATTTATTAACAGTTGGCAGCCCTGATTGCTCTTAACAATACTTACAGTCATTCTGTTATGGTACACATAGCACATACGAAATTTGGTTGTAATCCAACTGATAGTATAGAAGTTACATGTATTTAAAAATTGGTACTATCAGCAGGCTTATAATCATGTTGGTATAACTGGCGTATATATCTTACTCAAAATTAATCTAAAATGTCAGAATATACGTGTGCCTAGTTTAAAACTGTTGGTTTGCATACTTTCTGATATATTGGTATTTGGATAAAAAAATAGAGAGAGCAAGTATTAACAGTTGGCAGCCCTGGTGGCTCTTAAGAATACGCTCAATCATATCATATCTGTTTATGTACAGATATTACATACAAAATTTGGTTGAAATCCAATTGATAGTGTAGAAGTTATATGCATTTAAATATTGGACCTATCAGAAGGCTTAAAATTATTTTGGCAACACTGTCATGTATGGCCTCCTGGAAATTAAACTGAAATAGTATTATCTGCATGTGTACCAATTTTGGAATAGCTCCCATGCATACCTTGCGAGATATCCAACATGGAGCTCAAATTGCTAGTGCGTTTTTCAGCAGTTGGTAGCACTGACATCATTTTCAAATATGGACGTGAGATATTCCGGTGCACATCTTTACTCATACTAAATTTGGTTTTGATTGCTGCAGCCGTTTAGGAGTTGATAGGGGGGGACACACACACAGCCAGACAGACAGACAGAAGGATAGACAGACAGACAGACAGACACACATTTTCCCGGATCGATCTCATAAGACTACTTTTTCCTCATTTTTGCAAAATGTGAAAAGTAGGCTAAAAATTGTTTAAAATGATAATCTGGTAGCAAAAATATCTACCCCGTCCGGGATTCGAACCCAAGATCTCTAGATTCACAGTCATAAGCACTAACCCCATGGCTATTTCGACTACGCAAATTTTTTGCACAAGATGGTGACATTTCCTCGTTCCAACAATACTGCATTACGGAATTAAGTTTCATTTATATTTTGCTTTTACGATAATGTTCCTGCGTGAAATTGAGTTTAAAATGCCTTATGAATAGGCCCCCTTGTGAGTAAAGAGAATGTACTCAGTAATAGTTAATGAAGACTTGCTTAATTTTCGTATAACCACAACATTTATATGACATTGATGACTGCATTACCGTTATGTGGGTTAATATTTGAATAGCCATTGTGCAGAAACATAATACCGGCAATGCCGACTACTTACAATGTTTGATATTAAGGCATTTTACCATTTAAATACTGATACGAAGACTTCGAACATGTACCATGTGCTTTGTTTCAATCACTTGACACCAGAGTTCGCATGAGCGTTTTCCGTTCAGTATGTCATATACATTCCACATGGCCGAGAGTACGTCATGGTATCAATTTCCGACACCGCGCGCTCATTGTTTCTCTTACCACTGCCCTCTGGGTCTTACCACTGCCCGCTGGATCGATCGATCGAGTTGGCAGTGCATCTTATACTTCCGTTCGTTCCACCACTGCCAGCTAGTACACTTCCGTTCGATCGATCGAGCGGGCAGTGCATACTTCCGTTTTCCACCACTGCCAGCTAGTACACTTCCGTTTGATCGATCGAGCGGGCAGTGCATACTTCCGTTTTCCACCACTGCCAGCTAGTACACTTCCGTTCGATCGATCGAGCGGGCAGTGCATACTTCCGTTTTCCACCACTGCCAGCTAGTACACTTCCTTTCGATCGATCGAGTGGGCAGTGCATACTTCCGTTTTCCACCACTGCCAGCTCGATCGTTCCGTCCCCAATTTTCAAAATCACTCCCACAAAACTATCCAGCAACCGAGCGGAAAGATGTTGCACATCAAAAATGAACAGTTATATTTTAAGATAATTTCATGAATGAAGTTCATCCTCTAGGGAGCTAAAGTTGGAATGTATCTGCCGAGTTTCATCCAGTTTCATCACATAGTTCACGAGCTATTGTGTTTTTCCTACCAAAAGAACAATCTTTCGGGAAAACAGCTTTGAATATTAAACACTCCATTGACAGATAGGAGAATTGTCTCAAGTAATACGCTACATCTCTGCCAAAACGCTGAATTGAGTTATAAAACTTAACAGATATATTGAGAAAGGTGTTGTCTTTCATTTAAATGTTGAAAGAAAACTAAAATATTTACATCCAACGGTGTATGAGTCCCCTTTTAATTGCTTTATTGCAGTCTATGGTCAGGGAAGGAAATCGACCGTGGACCCATTGAAGGGAACCGTCCCGGTATTTACCTGGTGGTGAAAATGGGAAACCACGAAAACCATTTTCAGGACGGCCGAAGTGTGACTCGAACCCATGCTTTCCCGACGCCAGTGATGCACGAGTTAGCGCACCCATAGAGGGTAAGACACAACCTCCCTTCGAAAGGATAGACCTAGTAACTAAATATTTTGCTAACCCATTATAGGGGCTTAGAACGGATTGGTCATCAGCCCCGTGTACTTGGATATGTGTTGAATGAGTATGTATGTTGATTGAATGTTTTCGAAAGGACAGGTGGCCTAGAACTTATCCGCATGGCCGCTATCGGGTGACTCCCACGGGGTCTGGGTTCGATTCCTGACTCTGTCAGGAGGATTTATTTAATCATTTTCCGTGTCGGAATCAAATTAAATTTTGCCAGTAAGTACCACCAGCATTAGTATTTTTAGCCATAAGATCGTCTTTTGAACATATGTCCTCCAGATCAGCAGGAGTTCTGGATCTTGTAACATGCTGCAGTCGCAGAACTTATCATTGTTAACGAGCATGTTCCATTTCTTGAGATTGTTCTTGCAGCGTGAAACCCCCGTCCTCAGCCTATTCAATGATTTCCAAATTCCATATGGCAAGTTTTTTTAGCGTATGGCTTTTAGTGCCGGGAGTGTCCGAGGACATGTTCGGCTCACCAGTTTGTAGCTGCTTCTAGGCGGACACCCATTGGGTGAGCTACAAGTACCACCGCGTGTGGAGTGTTGTCTGGGGAGGAAAGTTTGAATGTAAGGACGAGGAGTTGGAAAGTAGCGGCTGTGGCCTATAGTTAGGGACCAACCCCAGCATTTGCCTGGAAGGAAGATGGGAAACCACAGAAGACCATCCTCAAGGTTGCCGGCGGGGGGATTCGAACCTCCTCGCCTCCCGGATGTGAGCGACTGCCTTCAGCCATGCCGTAACGACCACGGCTAACTCACCCGGTATGGCAAGTTGTGACCAGGTGCCATTTTTTCTGGTAGAAGAATAGTTGGGTCTTTGATTTCTGTCTCCCATATCTTCACACGGGCAGCTTCTTGTGAGTCTTCGAGGGCGGTTACTCCACTCAAAAAGCTACTTCTGGACTTAAGTCTCTGTCGGGCTGGTTGTTGATCGAAAAGTGGAAGCCTTGAATCGGTTTTTGCCGTTTCTTCTCAGATGCTGAAGCTACCATTCTTCGGACATGAGGTGGAGAAATTCCAATAAGAGGGTAGATCTTCTGAAGTGGTGTTGGTCTAAGACATCCAGACACAATCCTGGCAGTTTCATTCAGAGCTACATCCACCCCTTTGGAATGTGGAGAGGAAAGCCAAACTAGTGCTGCATATTCAGCAGCTGAGAAGGGCTGAAGTTCTGAGGATTAGAACGGGGTATATTTATTTCGTGAGGCAAAACTGTGAAAAGGTGGGTTAATGTTTCACCTCAGCACTCTAACCAATTGATACCAAGAATAGGCCTACCGTGTGAACAATGTGAATGGAACTGAAATACTTGACTCTAACAGGAATACAATACAACTGTAATAATATATTTAAAAGCAGATGAGGATGGAGCTGACAAAGCTGTAAGTTATCGTCAGTAACATTAACAAGATACTTAAATAATATATTATGCAACAAGCCTATAATGGCAATAATTGAGACACGAATATATTTTAAACACGAGCGAAGCGAGTGTTATAATTTCCATGCGAGTGTCTTAATTACTATGATAGGCGAGTTGCATACGACTGTTTATGTTCGGCGAAAATTATAAATTTATTATATGTTCTAACATAAATATTCATAAATATCTGTCGAAATTCTGTCAGTTGAATTCTTCTTCTTGGGAATTGGGTGGGCTCAGCATTTGATCTCTACCCAATAACGAATCCCAAATATTTGAAACATTGTTTATCCTGAAGTAGCACCAACAGATAGCGCAAAGGTACTATGTTGGATCATTTTGTTATTTTGGTCAAATAACACAAAATAGGCTGTTACACATGCTTTAAAATTAAAATGTATCGTATTATCAACTAGTTATTCTTCAAATTCGATGCGTATAGAATGTCAACGGAAGGAAAATCGATTGAGTCCCAAATAGAACAGTTATGATATCTGGCGGAAAAGTCTCGCGTAAGATAACAAGTTACTGAACAGGGAGCTGGATTATAATTTCCGTGGAAGTAATGTCATACGATTGCTTCCTCCATGACGTTCTGGTGTGTTTATGTCAACAACAGCATTCACTAAAATTGTCGGCAACATATTACGAATGTGTAGAAATTGGAGTTGCGGATATTAAGGTATAGTGCTATTTCTTTTGCAACATTGCCAGGTTTGTTTATGCATTATAACTGCAATGGTTGATCCAATATAGGCTACATTGCAACTTTCAAATCATGTAATTCATGTCCGACATGTTGGGTTCTGAGTGCATGTCAGAATCTATCATTACCTAATTGGTCAATGAATGAAAATATTGAGCTCTGATTAGTTGGATAAACTGTGTTATAATTAAAAGTAGTACTTTAATGACCCCCATTATGATACAGTTTTCTGACGTATAATATTTACATATCGACATCGTCGAACATAAAGTATACTTAAAAGTCACGCAAATTATGGATAATTATTTTAATTTTTGAGTGGATTTTCGGGTAGGAGATTATGATAGCTTGAGATTTTGTCTGATTGAGCGGTAGTCTATGTGGGTCTATCCAGTTGCAGATTTCAGTGAAGTCTAGAGCCGTACATCGTCAGCGTATAAATAGTGCTATTAGGTAGTCCTTAGTGGTTGATGAAGTGTAGATCGAATTTTCACCCAGGGCTGTCACCTTTCCAATGGTAGCACCAAATAAATGCAAACACTACTGCAGAATGCACAATATCACGGTGAGAGAGCGGTGTTTACTTTCATACCAGCTGCAGCCTGGAGCGATCCTTTCACTTTCAGGAAGAAAGTGAGACTGCTCTTCCGCGTTATCATTAGGGGTTGACAACATTCCTCAGATTATTATCTCAGAGTGTGGTCAATGTGGAGTAGGGACTTTGGGGTAAGGACTGTGGTGTGAAATCGTACTCAGCCCCGTCGCTAGCGCGCTGCGAGCAGATTTCAAGCCGATTGCGGGTGGGTAGGTAACCCATTTTACAGTTCCGTGTTGAATCAGAACACGCTGTACGTAGGGAAGGAGGAGGTAGATACAATACCTTGTGGAAGATCTGAGGATCTTACGAGATGGTGGGAGAAAGCGCAGGATAGAGACGGTGTGAGGCAAACTAATGCCCACCCCGGGTTGTAGCACCGAGTAAGGATGGATGGCTTCTATTCTTGATTCCCAGCAAGTGGAACTTATGATATGATTTTTAAGGAGGAAAAAAAAAACGTACAATTTCTGAATTGTTTCAAAATATTGAATCCTATCAGCAGACGACATAACGCCATAGTAGTACAGAAAGGTTGGTTCTGTTCTTGTCCTAGTTGGAATGGAGAACTTGCAAAACAACACCCATTTAATTAGACATACAGTAAGTTATACAGGGTGTAACAAGAAGGTACGGCACAAATTGCAGGACACATTCCTCACACGTAAACGAATGAATTATATTATATTAACAAGGGTCCGGAAACGCTTTGTTTCCAAGTTATACCTCATTGATTCCAACGCATCAATCAAGGGAAACACACAAGAACAGAACGTATCAGCATACCAGGAGATGTTCAATATGCCCTCCGTACGACTTGATACACCATCGTAGTGAATCTTGGATGCGCTGATGTATCCCTGGAGCATTGCGTAGTCTATGGTTTCGCAGCCTTCCATAATACGGGCACGGAGACTCTGACAATCTTGTACTGGAGTTCGATACACAAGAGCTTTCAAATGCCCCTAAAAATAAAAGTCCAGTGGGTTTAGGTACGGAGAGCGTGGAGGCCAGACAATTGGTCTATCTCTACCTATCTATCACCAAATCTGTTATTTAGAAGCCAATGGACATTAACACTATAATGAGGACGTGCTCTATCGTGCATGAAGTAGGCTGCATGTTTTGTCGCACACCTAAAGGCACACCTGCCGAGTCGCATGGCAACGGGGCCATGTCAAACAAAACAATAGCGGTGCACCTACAATAATGACAACGTAATCAAAAGTGCATATTCCCCATTATTCGAACGTTCTGTTCTTGTGTGTTTTCCAAGATTAATGAGTTGTAGACATTGAGGTGTAACATGGAAGCAAAGCGTTTACAGACCCATGTTCATATAACATAATTTCTTCGTCTACGTGTGCGGAATGTGTCCTGCATTTTGTGCAGTACATTTTTCTTACACCCTGTATCTTTAAAATTTAAATCTGTTACGTCATTTGGCCTGCAGTTTAAAACCTGACTTTTTTCGCTTACATGGTCGCGAAATGAGAGATAAGTTCATTCCAGTCTCAATGACCGACATCATGTTCAATTGAGATCATTGCAAGTCCTACCAATCGTGATTCTGTCATAGAAGACGGTAAATACGCGTATAAGTTTTAATTTAGAAATGTAAGCCTCCATGGCTTAGGCGGCAGCATGCCGGCCTCTCACCGCTGGGTCCGTGGTTCAAATCGCGGTCACTCCATGTGAGATCTGTGCTGGACAAAACGGAGGCAGACGGGTTTTTCTCCGGGTACTCCGGTTTTCCCTGTTAAAAATTTCCTTCCAGCATCACTCTCCACTATCATTTAATTTCATCTGTCATTCATTTAATCATTGCCTCAGAGGAGTGCGACAGACTTCGGCAGCCAGCACAGTTCATATCCTTGCCGCTAGATGGGGGCTTCATTCATTCCATTCCCTGACCCGGTCGGTTGACTGGAAGCAGGCTGTGGATTTTCATTTTCCGCTCACCACTTGCGACAGTTATATTCTTAGACCTAAACCGACATTAGTGGAAAAGTTGTTTTTAACAAAACTTCAATTGGCAACGTATTTTCAATTCACCCTCAATGGCGTCAATATCTGTGCTTTCTCCATGTGTTTACAGTCGTCGTCTCAGATTGTAACTGAGGGATATTCTATAAGAAAGAAAACTGAAATACTATGGTAGTCAAGTTGCTCAAATCTTTCTTCATTGGAAATAAATACGACGTCAAGACCACGGAAGAAAAATTCAATCTTAAACTTAGCTTCCGGATCCAAAATGGGCTCATCTTTTGCCTCATAATCGAGCTGTCGTTTCTGCCTACGGATTATCGGTGTCATAGTTGGTAGCATGCAGAGATTGCGGGTTCAAACCCGGCCGAAATCGTCAGATTTTTTAAGAGCGTTAAAAATCCTTCAGTATGCCTTCCTTCGGAGGGGAAATAAAGCCGGCGGTCCCATGTCATAGATTTATGGCATGAAAAAGATCCTTCCACAGACTAAACTTATGTGGAGCTAAATTTCTAGGTTTATTTCGTTGGAACGCTCTATCAAAGTTCCAACCTTCACCACTAGGTATCATTGACATCTGGTAGCGAAAGTTGGAACTACTTGAAATTGAACGGAACGTGTAGCTCACCTTCTGGGCGTCCACTGGAAGCAGCTACCGACTCGGGCGAGCCGAACATGTCCTCGGACACACCCGGCACCAAAAGCCATACGATAAATAAAATCGTGTATATGCTGCCTTGAAATAAGTGTCAACTTCAAGTTTTTCGGCTAATGTTCGAGCATCATTAAGACAATTTTGCAATGATCGTTTCTGAGATTATTAAGGCTTTGGAGAATACAGACTAACGTTGATACAGCAGTAGTTTTCTTGGGACGTTAATTTTATTTATAATCAAGTGCCATATAACTAAACAACATAAAGATGGTATATTGGCTTTCATGGCCGGTGAACTAAAACTCAGCAATTCTCTAGGTTTGTGCCGTGTCTTGTGTGGGGTTTCGCCTAGGACACCAAGCTGGCTCATCGGCGGGCTCTTGGTGTCCCCGCCCAGAACTCCACAGGAGTAGCAAACTGCGAGCTACCTCCCTTTATATAGTGCAAGTGCACTACTTGACTGCGAGAACCAAAAGCTCAAGCAGCCTCAACCTCCCTATGAAGGCTCCAAAAAGATGGTATATTGGCTTTCACGGCCAGTGAATTAAAACCCCACACAAGACACGGCACAAACCTAGAAGAATTGCAGAGTTTTAAACAACATAAAAATTTAAAGCTGAGCTTAAGGGCAAACGATTAATTTTCATGACTTCCATTTTGCCCAATCTCTGTCAAAGCATCATAATAGCCATCAATGTAATACCGTAAAGGACGGATGGCTTCTATTCTTGATTCCCAGCAGGTCGAACTTAATGGCTTTGGAGTTAGGCCTGTGATATGATCATTAAGGATTCCCCAACGCAGTGTTGACGCCGGAAAAAACACGTACAATTTCTGAATATTGAATCCTATCAGTAGATGACATAACGCCATCAGATGAGAACTGCAAGGGGCAAAAAATGCTCTCTGATTTAAATCTCTAATGTGCTGGCAAACTCCTGAATGTTTTCCTTTCATATTCGAACCATTGCCATAGCCTTGATATTTGAGATATGGTTGGTTCCTCAGTTTAGGGGCTGCGACAACGCGGTCATGTAGCCCCGTGTACGTTGGGTGTGTGTAGAATCTCTCTGATAACTGGTGTTAATTGTGATGGCTGTATTAGTATGTGTTATCATCATCATATATATTATTTCAGTAGTATGCTCCCCTCCTGCGGCGGTCACAAGAGACCGATCGTGAAAAATGAGCATTCAAATGAAAGAGAATATACATTACCAGTGACGCATTGCACTCTAATTTCATAAATATCTATAATTTCTTTAAAATCTGACTTAAAAAAACTGTACAAAGTGTGCGATTTGCAGATACTGTTTCTGCAGGAAGATACGCTCCATAATTGCTGTCCACTTCACATTTTGGCCGCTGTGACGCCTTTTCTTATTTCATTTTAACATTCTGAGGTTTTTCCTTTATAATTTTGCAAGTATTTCAGAAGCAGTAAGTTGAAGGAATGAGTACTCAAATCGTAGGCTATAAATTTATAAATATCGAATAATCGGTGAATGTTACGGCTAAGCTGTCAATCAATGGACTCAGCACACAAATGACATTAGCAGTGACGAATTGCATTCTAATTTCATAAATATCAGTTTTTGTAAGTTGTGTGCGATTTGCAAATACTGTTACTGTAGGAAAATACGCGACATCATTGCTGTTCAGTTCGCATTTTGGCCGTAGGGACGCCTGAAACGTAAATAGTGTTCTATAATCATTTGGTTGAAATAAAAACATAACAACCTTTCTCCTCAAGTCTCTTATTATAAACCTATTGGGGAAAATGTGGCTTATGAACATGCGAGATTTATCGCACGGATCCGCTAGTCTGGTTTCAATTCAAGTAAGGGCTGCAGACATTCGATTTCAAGTAGTTCTAAATTTTGCTACCAAACGCCACCGTCAACGACAACGAGTTTTGAACTTGGTTACTAGATGGCACCGCAGTTGGCTCCTGGCGACGAACGTTGGAACCTAAGAGCGTTAGTCAAATATAACTTATAATTTAGCTTCACACAAGTGTAATTAGTGGAAGATTCTTTACATGCCATAAATCTATGACAGGGGACCGCCGGCTTTACTTCCCCTCTAAAGGAAGGCATACTGAGGGATTTTAACGCTCTTAAAAATCCGACGACTTCGGGCGGATTTGAACCAGCGACCTTGGGCATAGAAGCTCAGCATGCTACCATCTACGCCACCGAATGATGATTATCCGTACCCCTCCTGTTTTATTTGCCAGAAGTTTCTTCGTAGTTTTCCTAGCCGGTTGCTGCGATCCATCTCCATGTTCGGATTGTCGCAGATATCTCACTGGATACGGGTACAGTACAATCTCTGCATTTGCCTCGAGTAGAAGCGGGAAACCACGGAAAACCATGGAAAAGGATGGCTGAGGTAGGAATCGAACCCACCTCTACTCATTTTTATTTGAGCCTATTTTCATTTATGAAATTAAAAAAAAGGCTAATGAGATCACCTTTTGTCCGTGTGTCTGTAAGTGTGTGTGCGTATGTGTGTGTGTCCCTCCCAATAACTTCTAAATGGCTGGAGCGATTTCAATGAAACTCGGTAAGGTCATAGTACCATTTCGGCCGACCCCGACCGAGCCCCATAAATTTTATTACGTCTCAGCAATCCAACATAGCGGCTGTGCGAATTATTTCACCGGCATTCTAAAATCTGAAACCTTCACTCATATCACCCTGAAACTCTGTACGGTGATAAAGAGTACTACTAGACGTTACCTATGCGACATTGAAATACCTGTCAACTACAAAACGGTAATGGCCACCAAGCAAAGTTGAAACATTTAAATATAATTTTCTCGCGATTTAACCAGTCAAACGCAATTAAATTTGGTACAGCAAATGTTTATACACATTGTAATACATTGGCATCTAATTTTGTTCAATTGTTTATTAAACATTTGAATAGATTTTCCTCGCGACTTTACCATCTGAGCGCCGGGAAATACGGTACAGTAAATATTTATACACATTGTAATGCGTTGGCATCTAATTTAGTTCAATTGTTTACATAACCTCAAGATGGCGGCTGTGCGAAATTTTAAAATTAAGTTTTTATTTCTTGTGTCATACAGTAATCATGCGATCAAAGTGAAAGTTTGAATAATGAACTTACGCAACATGCTTCATTTAATAGTACATAACTCTATGGCCATAACTAAACTTCCAGCCATCTTGAGGTTATGTAAACAATTGAACTAAATTAGATGTCAGTGCATTACAATGTGTATAGATATTTGCTGTAGCAAGTCTGATTGCGTTTGGATGGTTAAATCACGACAAAGTGTATTTACAATTCTCAACTTCGCTTGGCCGCTATGTTGGTTTTGCAGTTATCAGCTTTTTGAAAGTCTCATATGTAAACTTCTAGTAGTGCCGTTTATCACTGTACAAATTGTCAGTGTGATATCTGTAGTAGTTTCGCAGATATAGAATGCCGGTGAAATATTTCGCACAGCCGCCATGTTAGATTGGTGAGACGTAATACAATTTGAAGGGCATGGTCGGGGTCGGCCTAAATAGTACTATGAATTTACCGAGTTTCATTGAGATCGCTTCAGCCGTTTAGAATTTATTTGGAGGGACACGCAGACAGACACACATACGTACATGGACAAAAGGTGATCTCATAAGCCTAGCATAGCATTAGGCTACTACTTGATTTGATGGTCAGTTTGACGATATATTGATAATCATTTTTATATACTTTGATGTCAAGAATTCTGTTTTTTTTTGTAAAATTAAAATGTTACAACCTTGTGTTAGTGTTATTTTATTTTATATGCCCCTGAACATTTTCGAATTAGGAGTAAATTTATTGTAAATCAGTAATTTGATAACTTAGTAACGCAATTCGCCTAAAATCTTCAAAAATGGATTTATACCATTTAGAAAACACAAAAATGGTATTGAAACACTTTTTTTGTCTGCTGGTAAAATAGGTTATTCAGATAATAGTAACATTAGCTTTAGCGGTAGGGTTTGGCAAGTGTCTATGTGGAAAGGTAACTTGCGGCCCGACAATTATTATGTAAAAATAAACTTGGCCCCCAGTTATAAAAAGGTAGTGCACCCCTGGCTTATACCGTGAAAACAAAACATTATGTCTCCTCGAAAAAGAAAGATATTAGGAATGAAAAGGCAATGAGAGAAGTGAATTGTGAGTCCCTGTGACAGGTGACAGTCTTCATCTTCTTCTAAAACCACTCTAGCATTGTTTACAAAACTGTAATTAACTCAAATGCCAATGTTTGGAACTGGTTAAGAAGCATCAAGTCTTTTGTTAAACCAAACACAATTTGCAGAGACTTTGAAGCTTTATGTCGAGTGGCGATTGTTTTCGTTAACCCGCGAGAAGTGGCGCAAAGGTATTTTTGACTCGATGCTTTATTAATGCTCTATATTTTCGTTTTGGTCAGCCCTTATTTCCTGTCTCTCACTGTACCTTCCTTCCTAGCTTTTAACTTCATCCTGCAAAAGAAACATGTCCATAGCTTTTTGAACACTCAAGTTATTTCTATATTATTTTCGGTCGGGTCAGATTTACCCATGGCGCCAGTCCGCGCGTGACTATCTTCGGCTTACGTTAGTCGCGACAATCTGTACAAAATTAGGGGGAAAATCAGCCTATTTTGGTGCAGCACAATCACACAGCTCACGTTTTCGTTGATCCATGTTTAGGGTCTAGAGACACCTTGATCATCAGCTCCGTAAAAAACAAGAAGTTCCGTGAAGAACTATACAGCCTACTTTTCATGCCAATGATTATTCTACAGTATATGAACCTATCTAGAATAATGACGAAATTAAGTTGGTAATATCGAAATATCTAATTAGTTCAAAATATACCTGGTATAATGTAGCCTAATAGAGCACTACAGTTGGCAGCCCTGGCGACTGAATATATTCTTAGTTCAATCTCTTAAGGTACAGAATACAAAATTTGGTTGAAGTCCAATGGACGTTACATGCAGTTAGACATTGGATCTATCAGCACGTGTAAAAGCATGTTGCCAACAATACCATGCGTGTGCTGGTCAGAAATAATCTGAAATATTATATCTTGTTGTGCCAATTTTGGATGAAATCCATTTGTTAGTATAGAAGTTACATGTATTTTAAAATTGGACATATCAGCAGGCATAAAATCATGTTGGCAGCACTGCCTTGTATTAATTACTCCAAATTAATCTAGAATGTCAGGTGCTATACGTGTGCAAAGTACAGAGCTGTTGGCTTGCATACTTTCTGATATATTGATATTAGGGTAAAAAATATAGACAGCATTTATTAACAGTTGGCAGCCCTGATTGCTCTTAACAATACTTAAAGTCATTCTGTCATGGTACACATAGCACATACGAAATTTGGTTATAATCCATTTTTTAGTATAGAAGTTATATGCATTTAGATCTTGACCTATCGGCAGGCTCAGAATCGAGTTGGCAGCACTGATGTTTATAAGTTACACTATGATAAGGTAGAATGTCAGGTACTATACGTGTACAAAGTTTAGAGCTGTTTGCTTGCATACTTTCTTATATATTGATATTAGGGTCGTACAGAAAGCATTTATTAACTGTTGGCAGCACTGGTGGCTATTTAGAATACGCACAGTCATATTTGTTGCAATTCACATAGTACATACGAAATTTGCTTGAAATACAATCAATAGTATAGAAGTTACATTCATTTAGAAATTGGACCTATCGGCAAGCATATAATTTTGTTGGCAACACTGGCATGTAAGTTATGGATTTCTGCAAATTAATCTAGAATGTTATTACCTATATGTGTTCCAATTTTGGAATAGTTCGCATGCATAACTTCTAAGATATCCAACACAGAGCTCAAAGTTAAATTGCGATTTTTCATCAGTTGGTAGCACTGACGGTAATTTCAAATATGGCCGTGAGATATTCAGGTCTAGATCTTTACTCTTACCAAATTTCGTTTCGATAGCTCCAGACGTTTAGGAGTTGATAAGGGTAAGGGTGGGACACACACCCACAGACAGACAGAAGGACAGACAGGAATTTTCCCGGATCGATCTCATACGACTACTTTTTCCTCATTTTTGCAAAATGAGAAAAGTAGGCTTAAATATAAATAAACCATATTTTGTATTGGGAATAGTTCAGAGGAGGACACTAGGTGTAAAATTACTTCATTAAAATCCGTACGACGACGACAAAATGGCAGTGACACACTAAATGGCCCGTCGCCAGTCCTCGCATTATATTGTTAGCCTATTGAGATCGATCCGGGCAAATGTGTGTGTGTTTGTCTGTCTGTCTGCCTGTCTGTCTTTCTGTGTGTGTGCCCCTCCCTATCAACTCCTAAACGGCTGCAGCACTCAAAACAAAATTTGGTAGGAGTAAAGATCTATATCTGAATATCTCAATGCCGTATTTGAAAAAGTTGTCAGTGCTACCAACTCATGAAAAATCGCACTTGAAATTTGAGCTCCATGTTGGATATCTTGCAAGATATAAATGGGAGCTATTTCAAAATTGGCTCACGTTTAATTGCAGTTAAATTTCCAGGAGGCCATACATGGCAGTGTTGCCAAAATTATTCTAAACCTGCTGATAGGTCCAATTTTTAAATGCATATAACTTCTACACCATCAATTAGAATTCAACCAAATTTGGTATGTGCTATGTGTACATAAACAGATATGACTGAACGTATTCTTAAGAGCCACCAGGGCTGCCTACTGTTAATAAATGCTCTAAAAAAAATATCCAAATACCAATATATCAGAAAGTATGCAAGCCGACAGCTTTAAACTATGCACACGTATAGTACCTGACATTCTATATTAATTTGAAGTAACTTATATACGTCAGTGCTACCAACATGATTCTAAGCCTATTGAGAGGTCCAACTTTAAATACATATAACTTCTATACTATCATTTGGTTTTCAACCGAATTTCGTATGTGCCATGTGTACCATAACAGATATGACTATGCGTATTATTAAGAGCAACCAGGCCTGCCAACTGTTAATAAATGCTGTCTCTATTTTTGTTGCCCTAATATCAATATATCAGAAAGTATGCAAGCCAATAGCTCTAAATTTTGCACACGTACATTCCCTTGCATTCTAGATTAATTTGGAGTACCGTAACTAATATACGTCAGTACTGCCAACATGATTCTAAGCCTGCTGATAGGTCCAATTTAAAAATGCATGTAACTTCTATACTAACTGATGGATTTCATTCAAAATTAGCACAACAATAGATCATATTATTTCAGATTATTTCTGACCAAGGCAAGACATTGTTACCAACATGATTTTACACGCGCTGTTAGATCCAATGTTTAACTGCATGTAACGTCCATGCTATCCATTGGATTTCAACCAAATGTTGCATTCTGTTCATTAAGAGATAGAACTAAGAATATATTCAGTCACCAGGGCTGCCAACTGTAGTGCTCTATTGGGCTACATTATGCCAGGTATACAGTATTTCGAACTAATTAGAAATGTTGATATTACCAACTTAATTTCGTCATTATTCTAGATAAGTCCATATAGATTAATCATTGGCATGAATCTTACATTTTAAGAAAAGTAGGATCTTTTGTTCGTCACGGAACTTCTTGTTTCACGCCAGTTTCAAGGGTTAATATTAGTTTCATTATACATTTATGGGAATGGGCTAGGATTGTGGTACCATCACGCCATTTGCCTGAAACGCACTTCTGAGGTCGGAATCGAACCCACCACTTCTCAGGCGACTGAAACCCGATCCAACCCTCAAATCATCATTAAATTTATTCGTACAGCCGGGATTTGAACCCGCGTCTCAGGAGTGTCAACTACCCATTACACCACGAGGGAAACTTTGCTGTACCACTAATACTCGTATTAATGCGCCGCCTCGTTGCGTAATAGGTAGCATGTCACCGCGGAGGCGCTGGTTCGATTCCCGGCCCGGCCAGGAAATTTAATGATGATTTGAGGGCTGAAACGGGGTACACTCAACCTCATGAGGGAACAAATAGTTCCGCGAAGAACTACACAGCCTATTTTCAAATATCCTACTTATTTTAATTGTCTCGAACAACATACAAAATTTCAGTTTGATTGCCTTAATAGATCCGTAGATATCGAGAACCGTCTAAATATTTCGGATGGTCACCATGTTGGATTGTTATATGTATAGGCCATAGATTTATGAACCATTAAATGAAAATTATTGCGTAGGTTCATTATTCAAACTTTCAGTTCGATCGCATGATTACTGTATAACGCAAGAAATAAAAACTTAATTTTAAAATTTCGCACAGCCGCCATCTTGTGGTTATGTAAACAATTGAACAAAATTAGATGCCAACGCATTACAATGTGTATAAACATTTACTGTACCGTATGTTCACGGCGCTCAGATGGTAAAATTGCGAGAAAAATCTATTCAAATGTTTCAAATTCGCTTGGTCACCATGTTCGTTTTGTACTTTACAGGGTTTTGAAAGTTACATAGATGAACGTGTAGTAGTGCCCTTTATCACCGTACAAACGTTGAGGGTGATATCAGTAATAGTTTCGGAGATACGAATGCCGGTGAAATATTTCGCACTGCCGCCATCTTGAGGTTATGTAAACAATGGAACAAAATTAGATGCCAATGTATTACAATGTGTATAAACATTTGCTGTACCAAGTTTAATTGCGTTTGACTGGTTAAATCGCGAGAAAATTATATTTAAATGTTTCAACTTTGCTTGGCGGCCATGTCCGTTTTGTAGTTGACAGGTATTTCAATGTCACATAGGTAAAGTCTAGTAGTGCTCTTTATCACCGTACAGAGTTTCAGGGTGATATGAGTGAAGGTTTCGGATTTTAGAATGCCGGTGAAATAATTCGCACAGCCGCTATGTTGGATTGCTGAGACGTAATAAAATTTATGGGGCACGGTCGGGGTCAACCGAAATGGTACTATGACCTTACCGAGTTTCATTGAAATCGCTCCAGCCATTTAGAAGTTATTGGGAGGGACACACACACATACGCACACACTTACAGACACACGGACAAAAGGTGATCTCATTAGCCTATTTTTTATTTCATAAATGAAAATAGGCTCAAATAAAAATGAGTAGAGGTGGGTTCGATTCCTACCTCAGCCATCCTTTTCCATGGTTTTCCGTGGTTTCCCACTTCTACTCCAGGCAAATGCCGAGATGGTACTGTACCCGTATCCAGTGAGATATCTGCCAAAATCCGAACATGGAGATGGATCGCAGCAACCAGCTAGGAAAACTACGAAGAAACTTCTGGCAAATAAAACAGGAGGGGTACGGATAATCATCATTGTGCTCTAAGCGGCTTCGGTGGCGTAGATGGCAGCATGCTGAGCTTCTGTGCCAAAGGTCGCTGGTTCAAATCCGCCCGAAGTCTTCGGATTTTTTAAGAGCGTTAACAATCCCTCAGTATGCCTTCCATTAGAGGGAAAATAAAGCCGGCGCGGCGGTCCCATGTAATTGATTTATGGCATGTAAAAGAACTTTCCAATAATTACACTTGTGTGAGGCTAAATTATAAGTTAGATTTGACTAACGCTCTTAGGTTCCAACGGTCGTCTCCATGAGCCGACTGTGGTGCCATCAAGTAACCAAGTTCAAAACTCGTTGTCGTTGATGGAGGCGTTTGGTAGCAAAAGTAGGAACTACTTGAAAATGGAATGTCGGCTGTCCTTTCTTGAATTAAAAACAGATAACACACACTAATACAGTCATCACAATTAACACCGGTTATCAGACAGATTCTACACGCACACAAAGTTCACGGGGCTACATAACCACGTTGTCGCAGCCCCTAAACTAAGGAACCAACCAACCATCATTGTGCTGTAGGACTATTCTAAGGGGTTGGTTGGAATTTCAACTCTAAAAGGAGAGTGAGAAACCTTTTAAACACTCGGGAAATCGGATAGGACGTGTGGGTAAGCAAGTCCTATCTCACATCTATAGCACAATATATCTGCAAATTATAGCTCAAAATTTTCTATAAAATATCCGAACTAGTCTGCGTAAATACGTATCTGATTTGATTTATTCAAAAATAACATTTACAATTAAAATAAAATGATAATAATAATATCGTATTTAATTTAATTTTAAGAAGGATTTATGGTCCTAGGAAAACACAGGAAGGTTATAGACTGAGATCGAATGCAGAAATTTATAGTAAAATCGACAACCTTGAAGTGATGATCAGAAAACGGCGACTTCAGTTCTACGGGCATATGGTCCGCATGGATTGCTCAAGGTTAAACAAACAAATTTTTGATAAAATCTGGAACTATAAAGGGCAAGGAGGCTATGTAAAACAAATGAAAGAAGAACTTCAAAAATTCAAAATTACTGAAGAAGATTGTCTAAATCGAATAGAGTACAGAAAAAAATGTTTTGGTCTCAAAATTCTTGTCGGGGAGAAGAAGAATCTCAACAGAGGAGAATGGACTGCTGAAAGAAGAGCTGCACAGTCGACCAGAATGAAAGACTTCTGGAAGAGAAAGAAGGAAACTAGACCTATAAAGAAGTGATATTTGCGTGGTCCTTGTTGGCCTGTCCGCGGTGTATATATATAATATCGTATGGACTCGGGTGCCGGGTGTAAGCTTTGTTATTTGAAACCCAGAGGGCAGCTTGCATGTCAAATTTAGTTCTTTCTTGAAGCACTATGAAAGTCAAGGAGATTAGTTATCTAAGCTCCTTGATACTGTACCGCTTTCTAGTAGAAAAATGAGGAACTTTGTGTTGGCGGAAAATCCCGAGAATAATTTTGCCATTATGAATACGGCCTACTGTATTCAAATGGGTTCATTTAACATGCCAACAACGTATGACATGCGCATCGTGATTTTTACCACCTTTCAAAAATCACTTAACACGGCCACGAGTGAAGTTGCAAGTTTTGTGTCAGTAATCCGACAGGACAAATCTCTATCTCAATCTATCTAGAATAATAAATCGGTTAATTAATCGAAACTCTCAGCAAAATCCTGCTGTGCCCTAGTTTAAGGAGTAAAATAAAAATGTCTTTAAAGTTACCTAGCTCAAAAAAATTGAATTAGCGATGGCCTTTTGTTATTACATTAACCATATTGAACCCTATACAATTCTCCTTAAACCTGATTAATCCCTATTTTATTAAATAACTGAATATTCTGTCTATAATTAATATTTATACAAATATTTACATATTTACATTCTCTGCTCAACAACTACTTGTACATCGAAACCTGCCACTAACCTTGGTCTAAATCGCTACTGTTTGTCAAAATAAGATCTAATGATCTGTTCAATAAAGCCTAGGTCACGACATTGTCAACAAATACTAATATGAATAAACTTCGTTCCATTTGAAATAGCAATTCACATTGTTTCAACTTTCTCTGATATAAATGACCCATCAGAAATCTAGATCTGAGTATTTTTTAACAACACAATTACGGTATAACAGCTGATCTCAAATACAAACCTATCAGACTTTATTACAAGTGATTATCTCTGCCAACACATACAATTCAGTCCACTGTGCATTGTACACATCAACAACATTATTTCGCTAACTATCAACAATTATCACTAAATTTCATATCGTGGAACAATGTCAAACTCCTACATTGCCACATTCGCTTCATAATGCAAACCTTCGCTACCTAGGTCCAATAAGCTGGAATACCATCCGTCAGTTTTAAATTTATTTATTTAACTTTTGGAAAAACATTGTAAAGATAATAAATTATAGTCTATATACATATTTACATAATAATCTATAAAGCAATGCAAAACTAACTCCGTACAGGCCATGGAAGCCCTGGGAGTAGTGGAAGGTAGAGGCTTCCACTTTTTGAGACATCGGCACTAGATGGGATGGAGTTGTCAGCTCCACGCCCGGCCGCCTTTGCTCCCAGGAATTACCCTGGTACTCATTTCCGGTGTAGGCTGAGTGAACCCCAGGGCTATTTGCGTTTCCGAAAGTGGTAGTTTTGCTTCTAAAATCCACTACCTGGGTGGGGATGGAACCCACTGTCTTTCAGTTAGAAGCTCAGCGCCTCTACCGACTGCGCCACGCAGCCCCCCATAATAATCTATACACTGAGTCACAAACAGATATCCAGATTTGTGATGTATTCCATAGCTTTATTTGTTGCGAAGAGAAATGCTCGTAAGGGGCACGCCTGGACAATGTGCTGAACCGATTGACGTTCAACACCCCAATGTCAGCGCGGATGTCATCCCCCAATTATGAAGGGAATCAGCGCATCTACTACAATTAGTTCGTATTCTATTCAGAGTGGTCCAAATCTTCCTTTGTTGCACTGGTTTGCCATAATTTAGTCCATCGATCACTTATATTATATTTATTGTTATTGACTTGGCAAGTTTGTAATGGAGGATGACTGGAACGGAGTCTCTTTGTGTTGATGGCAGGAATGTCTTCATGAATAAGGAGCTCAGGACTAGCAGTTATTTTCGTGAATTCACGCACAAGTGAACATTCTCGTCGCAGAGAAGGAGGCTCAATATGGCTCAGGATTGGAATCCAGAAGGTAGGCGTATTCTTTAAAGTGCCTGTTATAATGTTATAATGTGCTTTTTGTTCGACCCTGACTATTATATGTCAGAAAACTGGACTATAATGAGGTTCATTATAACACAATTTTTTAGCCTATTTTCAATTTTGAAAAAATAGGCTTATGAGATCACCTTTTGTCCGTGTGTGTGTGTGTGTGTGTGTGTGTGTGATTCGTGTGTGTGTCCCCCCCTAATAAAATCTAAACGGCTGGAGCGATTTCAATGAAACTCGGTAAGTTCATAGCACTATTCCCTGCGACCCCGACCGTGCCCTTCAAATTTTGTGACGACTCACCAATCCAACATGGCAGCTGTGCGAAATATTTCATCAGCATTCAATAGCTCCGAAGCTATTACCGATATTACCCTGACATTTTGTATGGTGATAAAGGGAACAACTATAAGTTCACTTATGTGATCTTTGAAAATCTGGTAACAACAAAACCAACATGGCGGCCAAGCAAAGTTGCGACTTTTAAATAGACGTTTCTCGCGATTTAACCAACCAAACGCAATGAAACTTGGTACAGTATATGTTTATATACATTGTAATGCACCGACATCTAACTTCGTTCAATTGTTTTCATAACCACAAGATGGCGGAGGTGCGAAATATTTCACCGGCATTCTATATCTCTGAAACTATTAGCGGTATCACCCTGAAATTCCGTACGGAGATAAAGGGCAGTACTGGAAGTTCATCTATAAGACTTTCAAAATCCGTTAACTACAAAACGAATATGGTGGCCAAGCGAATTTGAAAATTTTAAATAGACCTTTCTAGCGATTTAATGTTCCAAACGCAATGAAATCTGGTACAGGAAATGTTTATACACATTGTAATACACTGGTATCTAATTTAGTTCAATTGTTTACATAACCTCAAGATGGCGCCTGTGCGAATTTTAAAATTGAGTTTTTATTTCTTGTGTCGTAATCATGCGATCGAAGTGAAAGTTTGAATAATGAACCTACGCAATAAGGTTCCTCTAATGGTGCATGACTCTATGGCCTATACATTTAACAATCCAACATAGCGACCATCAGAAATATTTAGACGGCTCTGAATATCTACGAATCTATTATAGCAATGAAACTGAATTTTTTTATGTTCATAGGGGCTATGAACTTAAGTTCACCAATAGGACTTTAAATATCCTGGTGATCACAAATCCAACATGGCGGCGACGCGAAGTATAAATATTCACATGGACGTTTCTCGCAATTTAACCATCCGAGTGCAGTGAAACTTGGTACAGTAAATCCTTACACGAATGTTAATCCTCTGGCATCTAATTGATTTCAAATGTTTCCATAACCACAAGATGGCTGCTGTGCGAAATTTTAAAATCTCATTTTTACTTCTTGTGTCCTAATCATGCGATTGAAGTTTGAATGCTACACGCACACAATAATCTTAATGTAACAGTACATACCTTTATGACCCACATATATAAAATACAACATGGCGACCATCCGAAATATTTAGTCGGTTCTCATTATCTACGAATCTCTTACAGCAATCAAAGTGAAACTTTGTATGTTGATAGTGGCAGTTAACATAAGTAGGATATATGAAAATAGGCTGTATAGTTCTTCACGGAACTACTTGTTCATTATGAAACAGTTTCTCCCACCAATCCGAGTTCAAGAAACAATTGTTTGACCAATTAGATAATTAGATGCGCTGATTTCCACGGCCTTCTAATTTAAATTCCTCTGCCTGGTCTAGTGTCATAGTAGGGTAATCGAGGAGGCCATGGTCAAATACAAGGCTTTCTCTGCGTCTCATGCGCTCTGTTCAGTACATAAAACTGGCGAAATCTCGACAGATATTTATGAATATTTATGTTCGAACATAAAATAGTTATAATAATTATCGTCGAACATAAACAATCGTATGCAACTCGCCTATAATGGTAATTAAGACACTAGTATGGAAATTATAAAACTCGCATACTCTCGTTTTATAAACATACTAAAATACATGATGAAGTCAACTGTGTTTCAACACTATCAACAAAGTCAAAAACTTTACGTAAAATATCAGCCTGCAATGTTTAAATATGCTCACACAGATCTCTACCCTGAATATTAAATTAATTATTACTGATCGCGGTTTTCTTTTTCCTTGCAACAGCACACATTTTACTTCACTTCCATTACCTGTTTACTAAACCGGAAGTCCCTTATTCTTACTGAAGCGAAAGTGGTGCGTCACAAGGCAAGTGAAAGAAATAAGAAAGAAGGAACTCTTTATATAAGTTTTCGGTTTGGAACGATGTTAAAGTGAGAGGTGTGGATATAGAAAAAATTGCAATACTAACTGTGATTAAAAGGCGTCTAGTACTTTCACAGGGATATGCAGACTGAATATTCACACACGACAGTCTAAAATCAAAATGTGCATCGTACTTTGAATAGGCAGGAGCCAATCAAGTTACGCCTTTCCATCACGGAAACACAAGCATGCTTGAAGCTAATTTCACGCGTCTCTCTGAACTTAATAACCGTTGTGAAGTATCTCAGTGTGTTGCAAGCTTCTTGAGAGTGAAAGTAGATGAAGGTGCTCAATGAACTCGTTTGTTCTTCAGCCACAATCTAAAAGTCACATGCTACTGAGAATATCTCGCCAGATGCAAGGAGGCTGGTTGGACAGGCGCGGATCTAGAGTTTGGCTTTGGGGGGTGGGGGTCAGAGAATCGAAATTGCTAAGAAAAATGGTATCACTAGAAATGCAATCACAAAATAACCAAACGTACAAAACCAGACCATTTTTTTTGCAAGCTACATGGATAAAAATTTGATGCGTTTAGCGCACCAAAAATATTCGTCCAAATTGCAACGGCGTGTTTTGCGACTTTTACATTGAGCTTCGAGAAAAGTATCATGGTACGTTACAGTTTCGGCAAGTCGAGTTGGTACCGACAAAGGGAGAAAGTCACAGCTTAAATTGCCAACCAAGCTTGCAGTTTGGACGTCGGCAAATTTTTTTGGTGCGTTAAAAGCCCCAAATTCCTATCCGTGCATTGCTGCATATTCATCGTGACATCACTATAAACATCGATTCGGTAATCACAAGGTTTGCTAAACAAAATAGACGAGTTGATTTTGTTGTATAAATAATCATTTTTATATAACAGGCATAAAGTTGTAAATATGTACACTTGTAACACAACATAATAATTGCAATAAAGATATTTTCAGTATTGGATGAAGTGAAAAAAAAAAAGGTTTTCAGTTAAAATTCGTTAAGTTTTATTTGTCTGGATATTGTGTTTTCGTTTTTTGAGTTTGCAAAAAAATTTTGGCCTTGTCTGGGGGGTGGGGGGAATGGGGTCATGACCTCCGTGATCCCCCCCTGAATCCGCGCCTGGGTTGGATCTACCAGCGTTAAACTATTATAATAGACTGTAGTGTCTTGAAATATGGAAGAGCTTATTAGTGATCCTCCAAGATCATATTGCCACCTTCAAACTAGCCACCTGAGTTACAGTATAGATATTACAGTACAGTATGGACACTCAGGCAAAACCGGAAGAATGGATTTTCAAAAAGACAATTGATAATTCACCTGTAAGCCGCTTGGTAGCACCACTTATGGACAAACACATGTTAATCAGCTGGGTGCTGAATGTATATTTTATGTAATTTATTTAACTCGATTTCTACACACTAACTCTCTTTGTAATCAGATAGTTTATGAAAATAAAAAATAAAAAGTGTTAATATTACTGAGTTTTAATTCTAAGAAGTGTGTAATTTAATGTTTAACACCACATTCCTCCAGTCCTGTGGTGTCGCATTGTGATTGCATCGTAACGATGAAAGGTTATGATAGCCTATGTTTGAAATTATTAATTTAACACCCGGTTTATTGAAACGTGAGGGGGAAATGTAGTTTATGTTTCGTAAACGTTTGCGGTCCAGTGGTCCGAATACCAAGTAAAAATAAAAGAATGGTTCTGTGGCTTATGATCACGAGAGACCCATGAAGCTACAAGTTTGCTCTGCTAGTGAATGTGCCAGGGGCGTATAAGAGGGGGGAACTGTGGGGGATCCAGCCCCCCCCCCCCCGAAAAAAATTAAGAAGGTGTTGTTTTGGTAAGAGCATTAAAAAATTGTAAATTTGGTTGTAACCTAATCTTAACTTATTGGCTAAGATATAAACGATATTAAGATTGAAATTTAACTCCCTCGTGGTATAGTTGCTAGCATTCTTGGCCGCCAGCCCGAAGGTCTAAATTAGATTCCCTGCTCTGCCAAGACATGTAATTCTGGTCTGAGAGCTGGAACGGGGTACACTCAGTCTTGTGAGGCAAAACTGAGAATTCCACTGTACGGTACTTTTGAGAAATAAATTATCAATAAAAAAAATAAAAAAACAAGAATGTTTACCTTCCTGTTTAATAATAAACTGTCAAATATTTAGATATTTGCCGGTAAAAAGAAGAAAAAATAGGGGAAGCAACAAATCTCCGGTATTATATCTGAGTGTGATGTTGATCATGGCCTATGTTGTAGACAATAACACATTACATCTTTTTTGTATCTTGCTATTTCATCATACGACGAACAATAAGGGAGTTATTAATGATTTTGTACTTTTGGTCGAAATTTTCTAAGTGCCACGAATAACTTAAAAATTGATTTGAATGACATTTCAAAAATAGTTTTTTTAATACTTTTATTATATTTTTTGTCTTGTAGGGTCGGAAACATGATATTTTGATGTTTTTTTTTTTCGTCCCATTCATTCTTGGTTTCAATAAGTTGGTTAAATTCCAAAATTAAATTACAGTATTGTCTTTAACAATTTCACGCAATATTTTCCATAATAGAAAATTCATTAAGTATATAATTTTATTTTGTGTTGTATTTTACAACTTTTTTTGTATCGCCACTAATTGTACGCTATATAAATTAGAATTTTACAACTAACTCCAGGGGCAGATGACCTCGTAGTTATGCCCCTTTAAACAACAATAACTAACTAACTAACAATTAACTCTTATCTAAAATAATTACACTAAGTTATCTGCTCTAAAATATTGATTGATATCTCTGGGTATTTTGCGGTGACAGTCCCCTGAGAATACTCACAATTTTCCAGGATAGTCAGCCCCCACCCTGAAAAGAAATTGTATATATGCCCCCTGGAATATGCTAATATAACTGGTAAAACACTATATACAATGGTGTCGCCAATCAATCAAGTAAAACCCCAAGCAGACCTAACTTTAACCTTGTCACGACCAATAAGCAGGTTAAATTCCAAAATTAAATTACAGTTTTGTCTTTAATAATTTCACGCAATATTTTCTTGAAACAAAATCGACAGACTACAGTCAATAGCCTATGGATAAGCTGCTCTCTCGCGGATACATAGTGAAGTAGTGCCGTCATGCGTGCGTGCGTGCGTGTGGAACATCCGGTGACTGCAATTTTAAAACCATGACGAAACAATTACATGGTAAAGGCTTGATGTATCCATACTGTATATGATTATTATACTATGCCTGAGTTTAAGCCTCCGTGGCTTAGGCGGCAGCACGCTGGCCTCTCACCGCTGGGTCCGTGGTTAAAATCCCGGTCACTCCGTGTGAGATCTGTGCTGGACAGAACGGAGGCAGACAGGTTTTTCTCCGGGTACTCCGGTTTTCCCTGTCAAAATTTCATTCCAGCAACACTCTCCACTATCATTTTATTTCATCTGTCATTCATTTAATCATTGCCCCAGAGGAGTGCGTCAGGCCTCGGCAGCCGGCACAGTTCATATCCTCGTCGCTAGATGGGTGCTTCATTCATTCCATTCCTGACCCGGTCGGAGACTGGAAGCAGGCTGTGGATTTTCATTTTCATACTATGCCTGAGTTTAGAAGGCTGTGCGATGTTCCAATACGATCAGTTGCTCACTGGCAGGACGCAAGGGCTCATGGGTAATGCTCCAAGATTATATTGCAACGTTCAAATTAGTCACCTTAGTTTAGAAGGCTGTGCGATGTTCCAATACGATCAGTTGCTCACTGGCAGGACGCAAGGGCTCATGGGTAATGCTCCAAGATTATATTGCTACGTTGAAGAACTTGGTCTGAGTTTAGAAGGCTGTGCGATGTTCCAATACGCTCAGTTGCTCACTGGCAGGACGCAAAGGCTCATGGGTAATGCTCCAAGATTATATTGCTACATTGAAGAACTTGGTATGAGTTTAGAAGGCTGTGCGATGTTCCAATACGATCAGTTGCTCACTGGCAGGACGCAAGGGCTCATGGGTAATGCTCCAAGATTATATTACTACGTTGAAGAACTTGGTCTGAGTTTAGAAGGCTGTGCGATGTTCCAATACGATCAGTTGCTCACTGGCAGGATGCAAGGGCTCATGGGTAATGCTCCAAGATTATATTACTACGTTGAAGAACTTGGTCTGAGTTTAGAAGGCTGTGCGATGTTCCAATACGATTTGTTGCTCACTGGCAGGACGCAAGGGCTCATGGGTAATGCTCCAAGATCATATTGCCACGTTCAAATTATTCACCTGAGTTTAGAAGGCTGTGAAATGTTTCAAAACAATCAGTGCTCACTTGCAGGACGCAAGGGCTCATGGGTAATGCTCCAAGATCATATTGCTACTTGGTCTGAGTTTAGAGGGCTGTGCGATGTTCAATAGCAACAGCAACACGGTGCCAGGAATGCAGTGGATAGTTCGAAAAGACTTGTTTGAGAACATTGAGTAGACCGTGACTTTACAGAAGAAAGTGTGAAGGACCATTAAAAGATTGTAAATGATGAATAGAGATATGTGAAGATGGTTGAGGAAAGTTACTTTCGCTCACTACTCAATGCCGCCAACGGACTGGATGCTAAAATACGCTAGCTCACGGAAGTTAGCGATTCTCACTAGTGTGGCGTGGGCTGAAATTTGAGTATGCATTCGGCTGCTCTCATTCATATATCATGCCTGGATCAACTATTGTTGCCTTCTATTTCCCCCCACCACTCCTGATCCTTACTTCGTTTCCCTAGTGCCCTCATTCTTCCACCCTTCTTCAAGAACATCAGTCAACCCCTTCGACCCCGGAAAGATTCTCTCACAGATTGATGCAAATCGGGAAAAAATAGCCTGCTTCAAACGCGTATTATTCCCGTTTCTACTGAGTCGGCGTTGTATTTCCTTGGGACGAAGCGGCTTCGGTGGCGATGTCGGTAGCATGCTGAGCTTCTATACCCAAGATCCAGGGTACAAACCCGGGAAGTAAAGCCGGTGGTCCCATGTCATAAATTTATGGCATGTAAATGAACCTTCCACTAACTACAATCGTGTGAAGCTAAATTTGTAGGTTAGATTTGATTAACGCTCTATTAGTTCCAACGTTCGTCGCCAGGAGCCGACTACGGTGGCATCTACTAACAAAGTTCAGAAATAGTTGGTCGTTGACGGTGGCGTTTGGTAGCAAAAGTTGGAATGTCTGCAGTCCTTACTTGAATTAAAAACAGATAACACACACTAATAGAGCCATCACAATTAACACCGGTTATCAGACAGATTCTACACACACCCAAAGTACACGGGGCTACATGACCGCGTTGTCATAGGCCCAAAACTGAGGAACCAACTAACCAATCTCTCAATCATGAGCTACGGGAGCACCATTGATACGTAGAATCCGAACCACAGGATGTGAAAGTTCACTTCAAGAATTCCACATTCATTGACCTGGAATTGAACCCGGTCCGCGTTGGTGAGGGGCAAGTAGCTTGACCACTGAGGCGGTGGGACACGGCCAGACCAGGGCGAGGCTCGGTGAATGGGGAAATCACTAGCCTGGTTAAGTAACAGCGAGTGAATGTGGATCGTTGAAGTTCTTACTGTCCTCTCCTCGAAAGGCTGTTTGAGGGCGCGTTTATGTGTTGTACTCTTATCACCTAGAGATAGCAAGCTTGCTGTTTTAGAAGACTGGATCCTTCAAATATGTAGGAAGCATCGAAAATTGGAATAACAACATGGAGGAAGAGATAATGAACCGTATAAAATCTGCAGAGAGGTGCATGTTTGCAATGAAAAAACTATTCAGCAGTAAACTGTTATCAAAGACATCAAAACTCCGTGTCTATAAGACAAGTGTACGACCAGTATTAATATATGGGGCAGAGACATGGGCACTGAGCAAGAAGATGGAGACGAGAATATTGACCTTTGACAACAACGTGTTAAGAAAAATTTTCGGGTTGGTATTAGAGCAGGGAAACTTCAGAAGAAGCAAAGACACTTAGGTTAACGATTTTATTCACCACTAACATTATGATATGATTGAATGATTGATGTTCAGTTCCAGAACTCCGGCACTAACTTGATAGGCTAATTACAACGACTACAATATTCACCTTTTAAGGAACATTCACTGGTATGAAAACATTAATATAATCGGATATTACAAAAGCATGTGTCTCCAGGACTCTTCATTTAGGAATAGAAAAAACATCCCATTCTACGAAGTTCTCGTAGATTACATTCAGCATGGTGTTGTGCGCCATTGCCTACAGTACACAATGGCTGTTGTGTCCTAACGAATACCACGTGTTGCCTCCAAATATTATTCGACATTTTGCCATTCAACATAACATCACCGTTGCCAACTGTTAGCTAAAGGAGATACCAACTTATCCTTGATAACTTGGAAGAGGTTAACCCAAATTTGTGCAGCCATTTTTCTGAAAGAGCGATTACTAGCAATGCCTGATTTATCAAGTTTCAGAAATTTGTTGTGCTGATAAATTGGGTCCGGATGTTGATGTCATGTCATCTTTTTACTGAGCTGTCCAAAACAAGGCTGAAGTACATAGAAACTCTGGACGGGCCACCCCGTCTTCAAATGTAATTTTTATTTTGCATGTTTTTGCATTTTTTGCTATTTGTCCATTTTAAGAATATTTTTTTAAGTTTTGTAGATTTTTATCATTTTAAATGATCTTGTCGACTTCGTCGTTACGCTGGGGCCTGGCGTTACGTTACGGTGACGGGACGAAATGTACCCAGATGCACTGAGGTGTGTGACGTCATAGTACCGCTTTGTGCATGTGTACCCCCGACAATCTCTACTTCGTCACTCTAAGACAAATATCCCCCATTTCTTGGATGCCACGGGTAATCTCGAGGACCTCTGGATGGATTTTGATGCGGTTTTCACCATTCTGTAAAGGATATCTCGAGGAAGATTCTTTTGAAAATAATTTATGTATGATGAAAGGAAGCCAAGCAATAACTATTTCAGTGAAAAAGTTGAAAACAAACTTGACGTCCGTGCGCTTCTTAAGCTTACGCTGGGCAAACCGTTAAACATATCAATATACTATGAGCGTAAGAATTGGTCAGCATGAAAAGTTCTACAAAAAAAGTCCGCGGGAGCATATCTCTATCTTCAATACATCGCCCACTATAAGTGTTTTTAGACTGGATGGAAGAGGCAAGTCCCCGCTCGCTCTGGTGAGCATGCGGCATCCCGCGCGCTTGACCTTGCTTTGCCCTTGGTTTGCAATTGCCGTTCGCGAGTAATTTGAAACAAGATAAGCAAGATAAATATTATGCAGATAATTTTCTAACATGTCAAGAGTCTTTGGCTTCGAGCGAAGTGAGAAGCCTCCAGCCTTTCTAGCATTTAAAATGATACAAAGTCTAGTCTTTCAGACTGACTGTCACTTTTTTGGCCATCTTTTGGAGAAATAGACCATTTAAGGTCATTTTTCCAATTTATTAGTCATGTCACAGCCTTATATAAGGGAGTTACGTCTCTCAGAGTTAACAAGAAGCTATCTTGGATGCAGAAGAACGGTACTGTAGGTAAATAGATGCTCTTGTTTTCAGCGCAAACCAGTTATTAGCCGAATGTAATATTACCTGCTCTGTTGTCATTTTTGAAATATTGGTGAGTTTGTTATTATAAGATCATTTTCTCCATTTTATAGTGCATTTTTCGAATTTTTGAAATATTGGTGAGTTTGTTATTATAAGATCATTTTCTCCATTTTATAGTGCATTTTTCGAATTTTTGAAATATTACTGAGTTTATTAGGCCTATTATACGATCATTTTCTCCTTTTTATAGTTCATTTTTCGAATTTTTAGGTCATTAAATACAGTGTTTTTGAAAAATTTAAGTGCATTTTTAGCCTATTTTCAATTTTGAAAAAATAAGCTTATGAGATCACCTTTTGTCCGTGTGTGTGTGCGTGTGTGGTGAGGTGTGTGTGTCCCTAATAAAATCTAAACGGCTGGAGCGATTTCAATGAAACTCGGTAAGTTCATAGCACCATTCCGGGCGACCTCGACCGTGCCCTTCAAATTTTGTTACATCTCACCAATCTAACATGGCGGCTGTGCGAAATATCTCCGAAACTATTTCCGATATCACCCTGGATTTTTTACAGTGATAAAGGAAACTACTAGAAGTACACCTATGTAACTTTTGAAAAACTGATAATTACAAAACCAACATGGCGGCCACGCGAATTTGCGACTTTTAAATAGACGTTTCTCGCGATTTAGCCAACCAAACGCAATAACACTTGGTACAGTACATGTTTATACACATTGTAATGCACCGACATCTAACATCGTTCAATTGTTTACGTAACCACAAGATGGCGCATGTGCGAAATATTTCATCGGCATTCTATATCTCTGAAACTATTAGCGTTATCACCCTGAACTTTTGTACGGAGATAAAGGTAACTACTGGAAGTTCATCTATAAGACTTTCAAAAACCGGTTAACTACAAACCGAACATGGCTGGCAAGCGAATTTGAAAATTTGAAATAGACCTTTCTCGCGAATTAATGTTCCAAACGCAATGAAATCTGGTACAGGAAATATTTATACACATTGTAATGCACTGGTATCTAATTTAGTTCAATTGTTTACATAACCTCAAGATGGCGGCTGTGCGAATTTTAAAATTAAGTTTTTATTTCTTGTGTCGTAATCATGCGATCGAAGTGAAAGTTTGAATAATGAACCTACGCAATAGGCTAATTTTCCTTTAATGGTACATGACTCTATGGCCTATACATTTATCAATCCAACATGGTGACCATCCGAAATATTTAGACGGCTCTGAATATCTACCAATCTATTATAGCAATCAAACTGATTTTTTTTATGTTCATAGGGGCTATGGACTTAAGTTTACCTATAGGACTTGAAATAACAAATCCAACATGGCGGCGACGCGAGGTATAAATATTCACATGGACGTTTCTCGCAATTTAACCATCAGAGTGCAGTGAAACTTGGTACAGTATATCCTTATACGAATGTTAATCCACTGGCATCTTATTTATTTCAATTGTTTCCATAACCACAATATGGCAGCTGTGCGAAATTTTAAAATCTCTTAGTTACTTCTTGTGCCCTAATCATGCGATTGAAGTTTGAATTATACACGTACACAATAATCTTCATGTAACAGTACATAACTCTAGGACCTACATATATAAAATCCAACATGGCGACCATCCGAAGTATTACGTCGGTTCTCAATATCTACGAATCTATTACAGCAATCAAACTGAAATTTTGTATGTTGATAGAGGCAATTAACATAAGTAGGATATATGTAAAAAGGCTGTATAGTTCTTCACGGAACTACTTTTTTAAAATTTATTACGGCATAAACACCAGGGCCCTACTGATAAACATCGCGGGTACACATCATTTCTTCGACAGAAAGTATTAACTACTTGGAATAGGTTGCTGTTCAGTACAACATGACTTATCTATTCTTGTGGGTCTTGGAATATCGTAAAATATAAAATATAAGTTTGCACCTAAATGACAATTTTTCCCAGTTTTGAACGTTTGATTTCGGCTATATCACTGAACCAAATTTGAAGATTTGGATTTCATTCGACGCAGATTTTAACCCACTGAATAATATTTTCTGACCGACGTACCGTTCTCGAGCAACAAGCAAAATACTAAACAAGTAGTTCCGTGAAGAACTATACAGCCTATTTTCATATATCCTACTTATGTTAATTGCCTCTATCTACATACAAAATTTCAGTTTGATTGCTGTAATAGATTCGTAGATATTGAGAAACGAGTAAATATTTCGGATGGTCGCCATGTTGGATTTTATATCTGTAGGTCCGAGAGTTATGTACTGTTACATGAAGATTATTGTGTACGCGTAGCATTCAAACTCCAATCGCATTATTAGGACACAAGAAGTAAAAACGAGATTTTAAAATTTTGCACAGCTGCCATCTTGTGGTTATGAAAACAATTGAAATTAATTAGATGCCAGTGGATTAACATTCGTATAAGGATTTACTGTACCAAGTTTCACTGCACTCGGATGGTTAAATTGCGAGAAACGTCCATGTGAATATTTATACTTCGCGTCGCCGCCATGTTGGATTTGCGACCACCAGGTTATTTAATGTCCTATAGGTGAACTTAAGTTCATAGCCCCTATGAACATTAAAAAACTCAGTTTGATTGCTATAATAGATTCGTAGGTATTCAGAGCCGTCTAAATATTTCGGATGGTCGCCATGTTGGATTGTGAAATGTATAGGCCATAGAGTCAAGTACCATTAAAGTAAAATTATTGCGTAGGTTCATTATTCAAACTTTCACATCGATCGCCTGATTACCTACGGCACAAGAAATAAGAAAATAATTTTAAAATTCTCAAAGCCGCCATTTTGAGGTTATGTAAACAATTGAACTAAATTAGATACCAGTGTATTACAATGTGTATAAACATTTCCTGTACCAGATTTCATTGCGTTTGAAACATTAATAGCGAGAAATGTCTATTTAAAATTTTCAAATTCGCTTGACCGCCATGTTCGTTTTGTTCGTTTTTGAAAGTCTTATAGATGAACTTCCAGTAGTGCCCTTTAACTCCGTACAAAATTTCTTGGTGGTACCGCTAATAGTTTCAGAGATATAGAATGCCAGTGAAATATTTCGCACATCCGTCATCTTGTGGTTATGTAAACAATTGAACGAAGTTATATGTCGGTGCATTACAATGTGTATAAACATATGCTGTACCAAGTTTTATTGCGTTTGGTTGGTTAAAACGCGAGAAACGTCTATTTAAAAGTCGCATATTCGCGTAGCCGCCATGTTGGTTTTGTAGTTACCAGTTTTTCAAAAGTCACATACGTGAACTTGTAGTAGTTCCCTTTATCACCGTAAAAAAATCATAACATGAGATAAATTAGTAAATTAGTTATAAAGCTTTAGCTGGTGAAATAATTCGCACAGCCGCCATGTTGGATTGGTGAGACGTAACAAAATTTGAAGGGCACGGTCGGGGTCGCCCGGAATAGGCTATAAACTTACCGAGTTTCATTAAAATCGCTCCAGCCGTTTAGAAGTTATTAGGGAGGACACACACCTCACACACACACACACACACGCACACGCACTCACGGACGAAAGGTGATCTCACAAGCCAGTTTTTTCAAAATTGGAAATAGGCTAAAAAGAACAGGTTATTTTGGTCACAAAAGTTATGCACACCTCTTAGGATGGCGCAAACTCGGATTACACGCATTTCGGACCAAACTAAAGGATTGAAACGATTTCCAACTTGCTGGAAATTAATTCGTCGATCAATTCTAATTCGACTGAGCTAGTGTGTTTTCATGGAGTTAGTTATTGTTGCTTTAAGGGGTGGCACAGAAAGTTCATCTGCTGCAGTCCAGGAAGAAAGACAAAATAAGGTCCAGCAAATCCCTGTAGGATTCTATGAGACAGATGCAATGAGAAATGATGAATGGAAAGGACCGGACTACAGCCTACGCCACACCTTCACTCGATTCGCCGTCCACGGGTTCCATGGAAGGATAGGCTATGTGAAATTACCAGGTTCCATGTACCGGATGAAGAATGTACCTGTCGCCCATGTGGCATGAGTTGTTCCAGATATCACCTCATGAACTGTACTGTACCGCATGAACAGTTTCAAATGCCACATGTTCTAAACACTGGTAAGAAAAAAAAGAAGAAAAAAAGAATCGAAATGTAAAGCCCTAAATAATTATGTACACGTTGTGTTTAATAAATTATTAATTATTCAAATTAGGTAAATAAGTAAGATATTGCAAGTGAACTAACCTGAACAAGGGCTTGCTTGGCCTCCAGCGCGTTCTCCCCCTCACTTGGTTGAGGTAGGGGCAGCGCAGCCACGGAGCAAATGAGAGCCGCTATCACAAGATGAAACTGCGTCATGGCGCTGGAACACATGATATTATCATTGTAGAGTTGGTAACAAAGAAGAGACCAATTTGTCGAAGACACTCGCTGCTCACATTTACCTTTCTTTATTCTTGATACTGTATTTCGTCTATGTTGACCTTTGAAGGATGATTTGTGTAAGTTCAACATTTTGTCTCTCTCCCTTTACGTTGTGTCCACTCTTAACTCTTGATAAAAGGCGTGAAAAACTGGCGCCGGGCCATTTTGACCCATAGTGTATCACTCCTTTTTTGTCGTAGTCATACGGATTTTAATTAAGTAATTTTACACCTGGCGTCTTCCTATGAACTATTCCCAATATAAAATGTGGTTTATTTACACTTTTCGAATTTAACATGCAGAAAAATGACAAAAATTTCGTAACAGTATAATGGACCATGATAGCGGCGGCAAAGCAGTCATCTCAATATTTTTGATCAAAGGAACTGATGACCAAGGTGTCCCCAGACCCTAAACATGGATGAACAAGAACGTAAGTTATGTGATTGCGCTGCACCAAAATAGTTGGATTTTCCCCCTTATTCTTTACAGATTGTCCCGACTAACTTAAGCCAAAAATTGTCACTCGAGAACTGGCGCCATGGGTAAATCTGACCCGACCGTAAATAATATAGAATTAACTTGAGTGTTCAAAAAGCTATGGACATGATTTTTTGCAGGGTGAATCTCAAGGCTAGGAAGGAAGGTACAGTAAGCGACAGTAAATAAGGGCTGACCAAAACGAAAATATAGAGCATTATTAAGCTTCGGTTCAAAAATACCCAAGCGCCAGTCCTCGCGGGTTAAACGTTGAACGAAACCTCGTTAGACTGATGTTACCTAGTGACGTCATGAGCGCAACACGCGACAATTCTTTTCTTTTAAATAGTGTATTACACATTTGGATATACAGTAAGTCACACTGGGGATGTTAAGAACGACTATCGAATCAAGACATCAGAAACAGAGAGGACGAAGGACAAAACAGAGGGAAAATAAACGGGCGGGCATCAATTCCACCCGGGAATTCCAGTTAGGTATCTAGGGTTACCTCAATTCCAACCGGTCCTCCAAGGGACCCAGAAATGAGTTCCTCAACTCCGCCCAGGCTTTTCCCCAATGACGTAAACAAATGTCATTACCCTCCTGCTCGCATACCAAGGGCCGGGGTTATGGTTTGAAATGAAGTAAAGATTTATGTGATTTTTAGATGCTGATTTTTCTTATTTTATTAAATTTCCTGCCCATATTTTTTATTTAACAACAGTGATTAATATCTAGCTCTTTATGTATTATGTTTATATCTGATTTAACGAATGAGCGGACTTGACTTCAGAGCGTTTGACCGATGGCGTGGTGGTGTTCGCAAGACATTGCTGTGCCATTGGTCAACCGCTCTGATGTCAAGTCCGCTCCTTCGTTAAATCAGGTATAAAGTGTTTGGCACATTATAACTTATATGGCAGAAAATACAAGTGATTTAAAATTAATCATAATATTCTTTTAAATAAGTCTGCCAAGTTTTCTATTTTTTTCTACAAATTTTGTACATTGTTTTTAACATGTGCATAATTAAATGTTTGTATGTTTTTTGACCTCGTCAGACATTATTAAATTAAAGTTAGATAATAATAGGTGTATAATTTGAACCTAAAAGAATACTTTCGATATCAGCTGCGGATGCTGAAAATACTGTTTTCCAGCCTAGAACGGAAAAATCAGCTGCATTCAAGAATTCACTCATGCGCTGCATAAGGTGTTAGACCCGGCCCTTGGTATGCGAGCAGGAGGGTTATGACAATTGTTTACGTCATTGGGGATAAGCCCTTTGCCAAACGGTCTTAATATTTCAGATGGTCGCCAGGTTGGATTTTTATTTATGTAATATTACATGAAGATTATTGTGTACGTGTGGTATTCAGACTTCAATCGCATGATTAGGAGACAAGAAGTAAAAACAAGATTTTAAAATTTCGCACAGCTGCCATCTTGTGGTTATGAAAACAATTGAAATAAATTAGATGCCAGTGGATTAACATTTGTATGAGCATTTAACTGCACTCGGATGGTTAACCGCCAGAAACGTCCGTTTAAATATTTATATTTCGCGTCGCCGCCATTTTGGATTTGTGCTCACCAGGTTACTGAAAGTCCTATAGGTAAACTTATGATCATAACCTCTATGAACATTTAAAAAAGTCCTCTCGGCACGCCGGAAGGCGGAGGTAGATTTCACCGGACAAACTTGGGGATAGGCCAAAATAGGCAGAATATGCAGGTTTTCGTAGAAGGATCAGACCACATTTATTGCGAGAAAGTATTTTATAATTGGAGCTTAATTAACTTTGTTTTTCGTCATTTTATGCATATTTTAAACATTTTATTGTCTTATGGGGACGGTGACCTTCTTGTCATTTGGGGTCCATTTTTATACTTGTGGTCACACTGTCCTTATGCAAGGTATCGACACTGATGTGTAACTATGTAACGGTCTGTTACTTCTTCACGCAAAATTATATCTCCCGCAGAGATTTTGGTTGGTTCCTCAGTTTAGGGGCTGCGACAACGCAGTCATGTAACCCCATGTACTTTGGGTGAGTGTAGAATCTGTCTGATAAACAGTGTGAATTGTGATGACTGTATTAGTCTGTAATTCAGGTAAGGACTGCAGACGGTCAATTTCAAGCAGTAGTTCCTAATGTGCTACCAGATACTACCGTCAACGACGCCTATCTCTGAACTTGGCTACGAGATGCCACCGCAACCAGCAACTCGCAACGAACGTTGGATCTTCTCCTCCAAAGGAAAGCATACTGAGGGATTTTTAGCGCTCTTAGAAAATCGAACGACTTCGGCCGGCTTTGAACCCGCGAACTTGGGCATAGAAGTTCAGCATATTACCAGTTACGTCACCGAGGCCGCTTCTCACTTAGTCAGATAGAAAACTGAATGTGATCGCGTGCAAGTGCGTTGCCATGGCAACGTCTGATGGCTCATCCCTCATCAATTTAGTAGTGTTGTCATGCCAACCCCTGATGGCACTTGGCATTTTCTTCTAATTCTGAAAATATCATTTTGCTCATCCCTTGGCGTAATGGTGGGTCATATCAAAAATTTTTTCAGACAAAAGTTTTAGGTAATTATTAGGGGAATATTGTCCATTTTGTACGGTTTTGATATTTTGCCTATTAAGAGAGATATGATTAATGTTTCCCGAAAAACCCACTTTTCCCCACCCCTTTGGTCAATGGTTGGTGCTAACAAAAAACTCTTCAAACATAAATTTTTGGGCCTTATTCGACACATAGTATGAACTTTGAACGGATTCAATATTTCACATATTAAGAGAGTTATAGCAATATTTCACTTTTTCGAAAAAAGCCCCCCATTTCCCCCCCTTCGACCGATTTAGCCCAGTAACGAACTCTAGTGAGATTTTATAGGTATACATATTCGGTAAAACATTCAAAGTGATTGGTGCAAAATTGCGGTAGTTATCGTGTCCACAAGAAGTGATATATGTGCTTCAAAAAAATGTATACACACTTTAAACTATCGTAGTTTTCCCGCTCTACAAGGCTAATGTTATATTTCTTCGCCAGGTGGCAGCATAATCGTCCCTCTATGTTATATTGTCAGTTGGAATTTGTAATATCAACATGGCGGACGTACGTTTGAGTTTTGAAGAACGTAAGCAGGTTATTAAGTGGTACTGGAAGTTTGAGAATGTAAATGAAGTTCAAAGACAGTGGAGAAGGGAGTATGATACAGAACCACCTTCAAGATTAACAATTACACGCATACGAGACAAATTCGAAGTTCATGGAACAGTGTGTGATGTGCATAAAGGTCATTCAGGTCGACCTCGAACAGCTACAGGTGATGAGTCATCAACGGCAGTCTTGGAAGTGTTTAAACGCTCTCCTAACAAATCTTCAAGGCAAGGGGCACGTGAAAGTGATGTAAGTGCTAGCAGCGTGCTACGCATTCTGAAGAGAGGCAAGTATCGTGTTTACATTCCAAGGCTGGTGCAGCAGCTAAGTGACGACGATCCAGATCGAAGGTTGCAATTTTGTGAATGGGTTCAGGAGATGGTGATACGTGAACCGGGATTTATGGGTAGCATCATTTGGTCGGATGAAGCCCAATTCAAACTTAATGGAACTGTCAATAGGCACAATTGTGTTTACTGGGGTGAAGAAAATCCTCACATTACAATTGAAAAAGCTGTAAATTTGCCTGGTGTAAATGTGTGGTGCGGTTTGTCTTCAAGGGGACTCGTTGGACCTATTCGATTTGAAGGCACTGTAACTGGTATAACTTACCTAACAATGCTTGCTGATTCCATATTTCCTGCCATTTGTGCATTATACGGTAATGATAATTTTTATTTTCAACAAGATGGTGCCCCGCCGCACTATCACAGGGACGTACGAGCTTACCTGGATCAAAATTTGCCGGGCCAGTGGATAGGAAGCAGGGGGCCAATCGAGTTTCCAGCACACTCTCCAGACTTTACACCACTGGATTTCTTCTTAAGGGGCACAGTAAAAGATGAGGTGTACAAACGTAAACCACGTAACCTAGACATTCTTTGGAATGAGATTCAAGCCATGTGTAGAGAAATCTCATTGGACGTTTTGATACGATGTACAGAATCAGTGGTGACTCGTACTCAGAATTGTATTGATGCTGCAGGTCGCCAATTTGAACAGTATTAACATTTGTTATTTATGTTTCATTTACATTGGACTTTCAGCTTTCTAATTTCCTGAAATTTAACTTTGTAGAACGGTAAATAAATTTTCTATGTAAGTTCAAAGTGTGTATACATTTTTTTGAAGCACCCTGTATATACATATATATATATACATATATATATTTACATAAATTATATATAAACTTTTTAACTGACGGTGGTTTTGGGGTCTAGGGGATGTGAAACGTGAAGATATGTCGAAATTTTCCGGAAGTCGAAACATGGTACCCATTGCAATAGTTAGCTTTCTAATGAAATCTACCTAAAAAATCAGTTTGATTGCTGTAAAAGATTCGTAGATATTGAGAACCGTCAAAATATTTCAGATACTCGCCATTTTGGATTGGATTGTTGTATGTATAGGCCATAGAGTTATGTACCATTAAAGGAAAAATATTGCGTAGGTTCATTATTCAAACTTTCACTTCGATCGCATGATTGCGACACAAGAAATAAAAACTTAATTTTAAAATTTTGGACAGCCGCCATCTGGAGGTTATGTAAACAATTGAACTAAATTAGATGCCGCATTACAATATGTATGATCATTTACTGTACCATATTTCACTGCGCTCAGAGAGTTAAATCACGAGAAAAGTCTTTTATAATGTTTCAAATTGGCTTGGCCGCCATGTTTGTTTTGTACTTTACAGGTTTTTGAAAGTTACATAGATAAACTTGTACCAGTGCCCTTTATCACCGTACACAATTTCAGGGTGATATCTGTAATAGTTTCGGAGATATAGAATGCCAATGAAATATTTCGCACAGCCGCCATTTTGAGGTTATGTAAACAATTGAACTAAATTTGACGCCAGTGCATTACAATGTGTATAGACATTTGCTGTACTAATTTTTATTACGTTCGGATGGTTAAATCACGAGAAAACCCTATTTAAATGTCTCAACTTCGCTTCGCCGCCATGTTGGTTTTGTAGTTACCAGGTGTTTGAAAGTCTCATCGGTGAACATTTAATAATGCCCTTTCTCACCGTGCACAAGTTCAGGGTGATATCGGTAATAGTTTAGGAGATAATGAATGCTGGTGAAATATTTCGCACAGCCGCCATGTTGGATTGGTCGGACAAAATAAAATTTGAAGGTCACGGTCGTGGTCGGCCAGAATGGTGCTATGATCTTACCGAGTTTCATTGAAATCGCTCCAGCCGTTTAGATTTTATTAGGGGGGGGGGGGCGGGGGACCCACACACGAATCACACACACACGCGCACACAGACACACGGATAAAGGGTGATCTCATAAGCCTTTTTTTTTTCATGAAATGAAAATAGGCTAACAATACAGAAGTCGTTTACTTTGACGTAAATAGCAGTACGTAATCTCTCCAGCCTCTTATACTGTCTCTGGTTTTTATGAGGTTGTTTTTATAAACCCTCTGAAGTGATGTGACCTATCCACATCAAATTCCCCACCTCTATGTTATTACCATGGAGAAACCAATATGTTGTTAAATTGAAGGATAGTTTCCAGGCAATTCTCTGCCCCATGATTATGCCTCTAGAACTGATTGGCATTAATAACAAAAGCATTGACATCACCACCATAGACCAGTAGAAGTCCTGCTGGAAGATGGTAGGGGGGGGGGGGGGGGGCACAGATATAGATAAATTATGTATACACGTAAATCTTACGTATGTTAGTATTGTAGGGTTAATGTTGTTGGTTTTACGTCCCTTTTAACTGCTCTGACTTTTAGAGACTCCGGGGTGCCGGAAATTTGCACAGAAGGGGATCTTTAACGTGCTAGTAAATCTACTGACATGGCTTCCTCGCATATGTGCATCCTCAAATGCCAAATGACTGCACCAGGATTCGATCCTGCAACCTTGGGCACAGCAGGCGAGAACAATACCGCTGCGCCACACAGCCAGTCAAATGGAATTGTGAACTCAAGTCAAGTGTGAAGGACTCGCGTACAATGAACAAAAGAATCCCTGTGGGAGACCTCACTAGTCGTGAGGGAAACAAGAGACCAGGGTATCAAGGACTCACTAATGTGGAAGGCTACTTTGCTAATTGAACTACTGTACCGTACTTGTCTAAACGTTCGTGCTTTACAAGTCAATCCCAGATATCCCCTGTCAATTGCCAGTGGTGATTCCTCCATGTAGGACGTGAGGATCATCCTAGTGTCAGCTCTCAGCTGTAAATAGTTGATGCACTAAAAACTGAACCCACATGGCTCTTTATTAATACATATATTCTCTCCTGTGCTTGGATGAAGCAAATTTATCCATCAGCTTGGTTGATGAGGACATAATTATTTAATTTCTAACTTTGTGTTCAGAGCTATAGAAGAAAATGGACTTGTTTAAAAATTCCACTTTCATTTTCCTATTTCTGCATACAATCGACATATTAAATAACTACGTACCGAGTCACAAATTTAAAAAGAAACATTTATACAGCAGAAATTACAGCTTCATCGACAGAACTCACTAACACATTTGCAATGTACTTGGAATATCAGACAACTGAAAATGTATAATTATATGTTTGTCTTATGTCAGCAATCTGCGAACAATAGCTGAATACCTGTTTAAGAGCGTGGGGTGAACCCTTCTCCCGTACTTTTGTTTGACAGAGCTTCAACGCTATGGGCCCAATCTACTGGCTTGAAGAGAGAGATAATTCCCTTCATAGCACTGAAGAATTCGCGTGCAAGACAATGCTATGTCTACTGTTTCCTCACCCGGCCCATGAAGCCATATACTTTACATGGGACTTTCTGTGGAGCAGCCCTCGCTATGACGATACGCCGTACGAGACTGTCAGGATCTTAAGCTAGGGATGAGCTATTCATAATGAATTCTCTTTAGAGATTCTAGAAGGGTAAAACACTTATTTTAAGTTGAGTATCTGTAATATAAAGTAATTTTAAAAGACATTAATTCAACAAATTCTTTGCAATGCTGCCTAACGGCCTTGGGTGGGCAGGGCATTCGGCCCTTAATGACGCACCCTCCCTGGCTGTAACTATTTACAAAAAGTGATTGTTTTGTAAAATAGTCTTTGGGGCTACCTTGCGCGCCCCCTCGATAAGCTCTGTCTCACTGTCACTGTCGGTACTTGTAACTAGTTCTACATTTCACCCCTAGATGGGTGAAGTGTGACCTACACCGCCCGGAGAAGAAAGCTGAGGAATGAAGCCTTGCATCCTCAAAGCACGTGTTTATAGCTTTAGAAATGTATGGGAGCCCTTGAGGGGGAAGCGGCAGGTTGGTCTGTTTAATGGCGCTCTGAGGACGTCGACTGAGATCCTCAAGTCTCGCTATTGGTTGAATTTAAACCAACACTACGGGCTTATTGGTTACGATTTCGCATAGTCAGAGAGGATGGTCTGTTTTCAGCGTGTGCACATCTTTGGAGTGATATTCGATTGTATTGCATTGTGTAAAGTGTTCCTAATAATGCTGTGCGGCTGAATAATTAATATTAGACTGAGTCTAATATCTCAATTTAGCCCAGCTATAATAATAACTTAAGTTGAGCCTATCATTTGTTTGCCATGTCTTGATGAATGCAGTACATTTGCATTTGTCTGTTGGCACAGGCTAGAGTAAAATGTGGCTTTTTACCGATGTCTCAATCTCACTCATGGCTGTGGTTATATGGAAGCTACTGAGGAATGGGTAATGACATTCAAGGCACAGTCAGTGCCTATGGATGCTGTGAAAGGTTCTACTCATAGGGTTAGTACTGCTGTTCTGACTCTGTGAGGAAACAAATGGCAAACTACCTCACTCCTCTTCTTGACTAGTATGCCTCAATATAGCGCTGCCTTGGTTTTTGTGGGTATCTTCCCTCATAAACTAACGGCGTTACTATATGAGGATCCAACCAGCCTTCGGACTAACTACCTAACAGCCTAACAGTCAGAAGCCTATCATATTACGTCCTACACATTACAAACATAAACTGGTCAATTCACTGTGAGACATCTTTATCCCAGGGGTTTGTCCTCTCTAGTGTCTTGGAGAAGAAGATTATCCTGACTGCAATGGCGGTCAAGGCTAGCACGATTCATTGCTATTCTACTTGCAGCCAATGTCATCAGCTGTGAGCCATTGCAACAACAGGCAATTCAAGGAACACCGATTACTAGAGAATGGCATGTGTTAAATATTTTGATTGCGGACACTATGACGTAGCTAACTTCCATGAGATTGTCGGGGAAACTTTCAATATTTCAGTCGTTTTGAGAAGTGCTCTAGACCAGTCTCAACATAGATAAACAATTCCCAAACATCAACATCAACAGACTTCAGAACCACAATGAAGTTTCGTTTAATCACCATTTGCGCTTTCCTCAGGTCTTCGAGGAGTTCCATCGCTTCAGCATTCCTAGCGACAGCGTCGTAGTATTATTGTTAGTTCGGTGGCGTAGTAGGTACAATGCTGAGCTTGTATGCCCTTGGTCGCTGGTTCAAACCGGGCCGAAATCGTCGGATTTTTTAGAGCGTTAAAAATCCCTCAGTATGCCTTCCTTCGGAGGGGAAGTAAAGCCGGCGGTCCCATGACATAGATTTATGGCATGTAAAAGCACCTTCCACTAATTACAATTGTGTGAAGCTAAATTATACGCTAGATTTGACTAATGCTCTTAGGGTCCAACGTTCGTCGCCAGGAGCCGACTGCAGTGGCATCTAGTAAGCAAGTTCAGTACAAGTTGGTTGTTGACGATGGCGTTTGGTAACAAAAGTTTGAACTACTTGAAAATCGAATATCTGCAGTCCTTACTTGAATTAAAAATAGATAACAGACACTAATACAGCCTCACAATTAACACCGGTTATCAGACAGATTCTACACACACCCAAAGTACACGGGGCTACATGACCACGTTATCGTAGCCCCTAAACTGAGGAACCTCTGTTGTTCCTGTTATGAAATATTTCGGGAAGGAACCATGCCGACACTAGTTTGGTGGGAGTGTGGTGCAGTGGGAACGAACCAGTTCTTCTTTTTCTAAAAGAGATTTAAGGGGTACTCTTAGTTGTAGTCGACAAAACACCACAATCTTGCAATTCTCTGCAATTTGCAAAGTCCGGTCATTGTTTGTGTTCCAATTATTAACTTTCAGCTTTTTCGATGCCTGGGAGGATGTTAAATAGTTCGTTATTTTATTCATCCTTCAAAACGAACCACACGCACAAACTTCCCGCCTTCAAACACTATCCTGCGAGCTTATAAGAACGGAGTGCCGAGTTGCCGACCAAAAGAAACTGATTCGATAGATCGAATTAAATCGAGGATTACTGGAAATCTCCTCCAGCTGTTGTGAACAGCGCGTTGACGCCAGCTGATCGAGGAACTTTCAAGTCGGGAGTTATGTTTGCCGGACTAGATACAAATGTACCAATATTTTTTCTTTAACAGTTTTCAAAAAATGTTTAAGGGACACGCGTACCCAGGTGCGGATTCAAGGGCGGGGGGTCACGGGGGTCATGACGCCCCCCAAACGGAGACCAATTTTTTTTGCAAACTCAAAAAACGAAAACACAATAACCAGACAAATAAAACTTAACGAATTTTAACTGAAAAACAGTTTTTTTTCATGTTATTCAATACTGAAAATATCTTTATTGCAATTGCAGTATTATGTTCTGTTACAACTGTACATATTTACAACTTTATACCTGTTATATGAAAATCCACTGCCTGCTTCCAGTCTCCGACCGGGTCAGGAATGGAATGAATGAAGCCCCCATCTAGCGGCGAGGATATGGACTGTGCCGGCTGCCGAGGCCTGACGCACTCCTCTGGGGCAATGATTAAATGAATGACAGATGAAATGAAATGATAGTGGAGAGTGTTGCTGGAATGAAATTTTGACAGGGAAAACCGGAGTACCCGGAGAAAAACCTGTCTGCCTCCGTTCTGTCCAGCACAGATTTCACATGGAGTGACCGGGATTTGAACCACGGACTCAGCGGTGAGAGGCCGGCGTGCTGCCGCCTAAGCCACGGAGGCACCTGTTATATAAAAACGATTATTTATGTAACAAAATCAACTCGTCTATTTTGTTTAGCAAACCTTGTGATTATCGAATCGATGTTTATAGTGATGTCACGATGAATGTGCAGCAAAGCACGGATAGGAATTTGGGGCTTTTTTCGCACCAAAAAATTTTGCCGACGTCCAAACTGCTAGCTTGGTTAGCAAATTAAGCTGTGACATTCTCCCTTTTTCGGTACCAACTCGACTTGCCGAAACTGTAATGTACCTCGATACTTTTCTCGAAGCTCGACGGAAAAGTCCCAAACACGCCGTTGCAATTTGTATGAATATTTTTGGTGCGCTAAACGCTTCAAATATCTATGCATGTAGCTTGCAAAATAATTGGTCTGGTTTTGTACGTTTGGTTATTTTGTGATTGCGTTTTTAGTGATACCATTTTATCATTTCAAATGATCTTGTCGACTTCGTCGTTATGCTTGAGTCCAACGTTATGCGTTACGGAGACGGAGACGGAGATGGAATTGACGTCATGCAGCCGCGCGGGAAGTGACGTCATGCAGTCGCGCGGGAACTGAGTGCGTGACGTCATTCAGCCGCGCGGGAAGCAGAAGCTAATGGTTATAGGAGTCTGTTTCCTGGGGCGTCGAGCAACCTGGGGCTTTGAGCGAAGCGAACACAAGAATACAGGGTGACTTCTAAAGAGACATACAAGATGCCATATAAGAATACAGGGTGCCTCCTAAAGAGGTGTGAAGGATGTCAGAGCAAAATACAGTACATGATGCCAGATAACAATACAGGGAGACTCCTAAAGAGGTGCACAAGATGTCAGACAAGAATACAGGGTGCCTCCTAAAGAGGTGTGCAGGATTTCAGAGCAAAATACAGTATATGATGCCAGATAAGAATACAGGGTAACTCCTAAAGAGGTGCACAAGATGTCAGACAAGAATACAGGGTGACTCCTAAAGAGGTGTACAAGATGTCACACAAGAATACAGGGTGACTTCTAGAGAGATATACAAGATGCCAGATAAGAATACAGGGTGCCTCCTAAAGAGGTGTGCAGGATGTCAGAGCAAATTACAGGGTGACACTTAACGAGATGCCCGCGCGGGAAGCCTAAGTTAATGGGTAATGGAGTCTGTGGAAAGAGCTCTCCTGAGCTTTTCTAACATGTGTAGCATTTGTAGCATGCGTCATTTGAAATGATATAACGTCTAGTCTTTCAGACTGACTGTAATTTTTTTTCTTAACAATTTCGATTCTCTGACCCCCCCAAGCCAAGCTCTAGATCTGCGCCTGCGCGTACCCCCGCGTTACCCCTGAAATTAAAAAAAGCACTGGAACGAACCATACCGACGCTAGTCTGGTGGGAGTGCGGTGCAGTGGGAAGGTACCTTACCGATATTAGACTGCAGGGAGTGATCCAGCGTGCAGCATGCGGCGCTTTCCCCGAGTGAGTGAGTGGGCTATAAACCGGTTCAGCATTACATAACTCGCCTAACTTTCACCAGTCGCGAGCAGCTGACCTTTACTGGGGCAATGTTCTCACTTCACGAGGCTCAAGGTCATGATGTTGGCACGGGTTGCCTACCTCTAGGACAGTGGTTTATGGTACTGGGACGGTATCACAGTACGGTACCGTCAAGACTCGCCCCGGGTTTCAATGGTCGACTAATACCGTTTGTCTCTAAGATGCGGTTGGTTTACTGGCTATAAGGCCCATTAACCCTCTATAGGCAGACTGGTTCTTTTTTTTTTTCTAATTTTTACTTTAATTTCTTCATTTAAATTTTCATTTCAGCTCTAATTTTTCATTTTGATTTTCATATTCAATATTATTTTTTAAATACATTTTAAAAATTATCTATTTACTAGCAGTACCCGGCTTCGCCCGGTGGAATTATTTGTTTTGTGGATTATAATGAATACTACTACAGAACTGGCACATGATACTTAAACTAACAGAAAAACATATTTTAAAAATATAACATTTTGTGGTGGTGGTGGTGGTGGTGGTTGTTGTAGTGGGGTGATGAGTGGTACAGTATAATGGACGTAACATTCAGGTCATTTTCTCATAATGATAGTAATGATAATTGTGAATAGGGAAACAGCTATTTACTAACTACAGCACTGACACATGTAATTCACTAACAAATTTAAAAAAAAATATATATTAGAAAGAGGAGTAAGTGAATTAAAAGACACTGCCTAGGCCCTATATCTCATTGGCTGTTAGAAATGTAGAGACCAATAGTGTCGTCTTTTGTCGCATAGCGCCGTAGGAAAGTAATTAGAACACGTTGGAAAACTTCGGCTGTCCCGAGCTAGTAAAGTAGCAATAGTGTCATTTATCGCTACATAGCGCTCAACGATGAGGTTCGGATTAATTGAAGGTAAATTTGAAAGCACCAACGCTTATTGCAGCTGATAACCTTAATGTACTTCACAAACACCATTGCACTTCTACAGAGACATACTATTTTCATGATGATAACTGTTTTAAGGTGCCTTAGACTTTTTTTTGCACTAATTACCCCCCGTGACTGCAATTTATAAACAGCGCAAGATGCAATTATTCTCGCAATTCTGTACCAGAACACTGGTAGGAGCGACGTGATGCTGCCCGAATTGCCAGCCATCAATATACTTATTACCGGGTGAGTTAGCCGTGGTGGTTACGGCATGACTGATGGCAGTCGCTCACATCCGGGAGGCGAGGAGGTTCGAATCCCCCCGCCGGCAACCTTGAAGATGGTCTTCTGTGGTTTCCCATCTTCCTTCCAGGCAAATGCCGGGGTTGGTCCCTAACTATAGGCCACAGCCGCTACATTCCAACTCCTCGTCCTTACATTCCAATTTCCCTCCTTCCCTCCCCAACGGTACTTGTAGCTCACCCGTTGGGTGTCCGTCTCGAAGCAGCTACAAAACTGGCGAACCAAACATGTCCTCGGACACTCCCGGCACTAAAAGCCATACGCAAAAAAAAAAATATATATACTTATTAAAATATTCTTTCAGTTACACTACTACGGACATGAATGGTTCTAGGGCCTTAATACGTGGTTTTCAAGTTCATTTTGTCTGTTATTCTAAATGTTCGGGAATTGAGAGCGTTGTCCAAAATATCAATTGGACAGTGTTACCAGCAAGGTTTCAAAGTGTATGTAAAATTTGGTGCAATTAGGAGAAACGGTGCAGATTTGTGATGAAGGGCCTAATTTAAAGTGGACAGTGTCACCCGCATGGTTCCAAATGGTAAGTATACAAATTTGGATGAGATCGGTGAAGTGTATATTTGTGATAAAGGGCCTAAATGCAGGGAATGGAGTGGTATGTCCAAAATTTCATGCAGACAGTATTACTCGCAAGGTTCCAAATGGTAAGTATACAAATTTTGGATGATATCGGTGAAGTGTATATTTGTGATAAAGGGCCTAAATGCAGGTAATGGAGTGGTCTGTCCGAAATTTCATGTAACAGTGTTACTCGCAGGGTTCCAAAAGGTAAGTATACAAATTTTGGTTCAGATCGGTGGAAAGGTTGTAGATTTGTGCCAAAGGGCCTAAATGCAGGGAATGGACTGGTCTGTCATAAATTTCACCTGAACAGTGTTTCTCGCAGGGTTCCAAAGGGTAAGTATACACATTTTGGTTCAGGTAGGTGAAACGGTGTACGTATCACTAACCATAACGCCAGCGCATGCGGATAGAGCAGTTCGAGAGCGCTTGTTCTACCGACTTACTGAACAAAAATCAATATTTAAGGTTACCTGAGAGGTGTATTCTAATGCTACATAACGTAAACTATTCCTCTTGAATCTGGCTATCATATGAAAAAAGAATTTTTCCAATCGGACTGGTAGTTCCAGAGATTAGCGCGTTTAAACACACAAACACACAAACTCTTCAGATTTATTATATTAGTATAGATTTATTATTATTATTTTTATAATTTAAATTTTTTAATTTTATAATGTTAATTTAATTTTAATTTTTATTGTGTATTGTTTTAATTTGTGTATTTATGTTTTATTTTATTGTTTAATTGTAAATTTTTGATTACATTTACTAGTTGAAATTTCATCCAGCACCATAAAACTAGACAGATATAATATTTGCTAATCAGAAGTATTACATCTACAAGAAATGTTGTTGTAATTAGGCTGAGAGTTTCAACTATTAGCACCTTTAATAACAGCTTACAAACTCTATTTATAGTAGGTGGTTAATGTATAGTCCACTATCTGATTGCAAACGTGCTCCTGTTTTTCTTCTGGTTGGAGGTCTGTATTCACCCACCAAAACTGAGACAAGAGAGAGATTAGCTTTGCGACATGCGAGTGTTTTTATGAGAAAATCTTTGCCTTGTATGTTTCGACTCGGTGTACAAAAACCAAAGCGAAGGGAAAGTGACATTGTGACATTCTTAAGTATTTACTTAGCACACGCTGTCAATAATTTGAGGCCTTCAACAAAGTGAAGAAATGTTATTGATTCGCCTTTCCCTGACATAAGAGAGTACTTGTTTGTTCGCTGCAGTATCTTACGGTACAACTTCCAGTCCCTCAGGGTCTTCTGTGGTCGGTACCGACAGGATCTAGTTAGCAGGTGATTAATAGCATGTGATATCACACAGTGGCACCGGAACCATGCTAGGCGTCTTTGGTTCGATTACCGGCCGGGTCAATTCCCACCCACTTGTTTTGAATCGACCACACTAGTTGCCAGGAAGATGGCCATAGTGCCAAATTTTGAGGAAAATAAAAACAAGTTCTATAGAATTAATGAATTTTCCCTCTTTTCATGTTCCCAAGGTTAGATCGCGAAGTTATAAACTATTTCACAGTCAAAGGTCAAGAACTACCAACCACTTAACCCTTATAGGGCAAAAATATTTGTTATTTTTATATATATTTTAGCCTACTTTTCACATTTTGCAAAAATGAGGAAAAAGTAGACTTATGAGATCGGACAAATGTGTGTCGGTCTGTCTGTCTGTCATTCTGTCTGTCTTTCTGTCTGGCTGTGTGTGTGTGTCCCCCTATCAACTCCCAAACGGCTGCAGCAATCGAAACAAAATTTGGTGGGAATAAACATCTATACCTGAATATCTCACGTCCATATTTGAAAATGATGTCAGTGCTACCAACTGCTGAAAAATCGCAATTAAAATTTGAGCTTCATGTTGGATATCTTGGAAGGTATGAATTGGAGCTATTTCAAAATTGGCACACATATAGATAATAATATTGCAGTTATATTGCCAGGAGGCCATACATGTGTGTGTTGCCAAAATGATTATAAGCCTGCTGATAGGTCCAAATTTTGAATGCATATAACTTCTACACTATCAATTGGATTCCAACCAAATTTCGTATGTGCTATGTGTACATAAACATATATTACTGAGCGTATTCTTAAGAGCCACCAGGGCTGCCAACTGTTAATAAATGCTCTCAATTTTTTTAAATCCAAATATCGATATATCAGAAAGTATGCAAGCCGACAGCTTTAAATGTGCACACGTATAGTACCTAACATTATATATTAATTAGGATTAACTTATATACGTCAGTGCTACCAACATGATTCTAAGCCTACTGAAAGGTCCAACTTTAAATACATGTAACTTCTATACTATCATTTGGATTTCAACCAACTTTTGTGTGTTCTATGCGTACCATAAGGGATATGACTATGCCGATTCTTACGAGTAACCAGGGCTGCCAACTGTTAATAAATACTGTCTCTATTTTTGTCACCCTAATATCAATATATCAGAAAGTATGCAAGCCATTAGCTCTGAACTTTGCACACGTATAGTAGCTGGCATTCTAGATTAATTTGGAGTAACTAATATACGTCAGTGCTGCCAACATGATTCTAAGCCTGCTGATAAGTCCAATTTTAAAATGCATGTAACTTCTATACTAACTATTGGATTTCATTCAAAATTGACACAACAATAGATTATAATATTTCAGATTATTGCTGACCAATACATGTATGTCATTGTTGCCAACATGATTTTACGCGCGCTGTTAGATCCAATGTTTAACTGCATGAAACGTCCATGCTATCCATTGGACTTCAACCAAATTTTGCATTCTGTACCTTAAGAGATGGAACTAAGAATATATTCAGTCACCAGGGCTGCCAAGTGTAGTTCTCTATTAGGGAACGCTATGCCAGGTATACAGTATATCGAACTAATTAGAAATTTGGATATTACCAACTTAATTTTGTTATTATTCTAGATAGATCCATAATATAGATTAATCATTGACATGATTCTTAAATTTTAGGAAAAGTTGGCTGTTTAGTTCGTCACGGAACTTCTTGTTACATTTTAATTAATTTTAATTTTAATTATTATGATTAATGTTGTTTTTTGTTTCTCTAATTTTACGTCAATTTTTTTAAAGTCAATTTTACTCTCCTGGTTGGTGTTCCCAAGGACTCAGCGAGGGAACTCACCACTACAGCCTTTCCTAGATCTGGGAACACTTGGTCAGATTGGATACAACTGGGGAGGTGTGATCAGCACTTCACCCTGGTGGCCTCACCTGCAAAGCGAACAGGGGCCTTATGATGGATGGGAAGGGAGGGGAAGATTAGGATGGATAGGGAAGGAAAAGAGAAGGAGGCGGCTGTAGCCTTACAGGAGGGACCGTGCCGGCATTTGCCCGATGACGAAGTGGGAAACCACGTAAAACCATTTCGAGGATGGCTGAGGTGGGAATCGAACCCCCTCTACTCATTTAGACTACCCGAGGCTGAGTAGACCCCATTCCAGTCCTCATACCACTTTTCAAATTTCGTGGCGGAGCCGGGAATCGAACCCAGGACCTCAGGGGCGGCAGTTAACCATGCTGACCACTACGCTACGGAGGCTACCCTGAATTTTAATATTTATATATTTATTTTTCATTTTAATTTATGTTCTTATAGATTTAATTTTGATATTTTTTTAATGTAATTAATTGTGAATTGATTTTTACAATTATTATAATATTTTTAGCCTACTTTTCACATTTCGCAAAAATGAGGAAAAAGTAGACTTATGAGATCGGGCAAATGTGTGTCTGTCTGTCCTTCTGTCTGTCTGTCTGTCCTTCTGTCTGTCTGTCTGTCCTTCTGTCTGTCTGTCTGGCTGTGTGTGTGTCCCCCCCTATCAACTCCTAAACGGCTGCAGCAATCGAAACAAAATTTGGTATGAGTAAATATCTATACCTGAATATCTCATGGCCATATCTGAAAATGATGTCAGTGCTAGCAACTGCTGAAAAATCGCAATTGAAATTTGAGCTCCATGTTGGATATCTTGGAAGGTATGAATGGGAGCTATTTCCAAATTGGCACACGTATAAATAATAATATTTCAGTTTAATTTCCAGGAGGCCATTCATGGCAGTGTTGCCAAAATGATTATAAGCCTGCTGATAGGTCCAAATTTTGAATGCATATAACTTCTACACTATCAATTGGATTTCAACCGAATTTTGTATGTGGTATGTGCACATAAACATATATGACTGAGCGTATTCGTAAGAGCCACCAGGGCTGCCAACTGTTAATAAATGCTCTCAATTTTAATTAATCCAAATACCCATATATCAGAAAGTATACAAGCCGACAGCTTTAAACAATGCACATGTATAGTACCTGACATTCTATATTAATTTGGAGTAACTTATATACGTCAGTGCTACCAACATGATTCTAAGCTGCTGATAGGTCCAATTTTAAATTGCATGTAACTTCTATACTAACTAATGGATTTCATTCAAAATTGACACAACAATAGATCATATTATTTCAGATTATTTCTGACAAATACATGTATGTCATTGTTGCCAACATGATTTTACGCGCGCTGTTAGATCCAATGTTTAACTGCATGTAACGTCCATGCTATCCATTGGACTTCAACCAAATTTTGTATTCTGTACCTTAAGAGATGGAACTAAGAATATATTCTGTCACCAGGGCTGCCAACTGTAGTTCTCTATTAGGCTACATTATGCCAGGTATACAGTATTTCGAACTTATTAGAAATTTCGATATTACCAACTTAATTTCGTCATTATTCTAGATAGATCCATAATATTAATCATTGGCATGAATCTTGTTATAGTTATGTTTAATATTTTCTTTTTATATTTTCTTTTATTATTCTAATTTTATATTTTTTTTACACTTTAATTGTTAATGTGCTTAGTTTTTATTTTATTTTAAATTTATCCAGCTCATTACCATAAGTCAAGCAGATACGTATATAATATTTGCTTCTTAGAAATACTAGCAATTCGGCCTGAAAATTCTCCGAAATTTGGCTGAAAAATTCAACTATCAGCATCTTTGAAAGCATAAACTGTCCTCATGACAGGTGGTTAATATAGAGACCACTATCCCATAAAGGGTTAAATTCACCATTCATGAAAATAATAACCAACTACAATAAATTTGCTACAGTCATATACGAGGCACGTCCAGAAAGTAAGTTCCGTTTGGTAATAAAATTAAATTGTGTACAGATACAGAAAAATTATTTATTGCACAACATTCTACACCTCTTAAACTATATTTCCACATAACTGCCGAACTTCTGCAGGCTTTTGTCACAGCGTGGTACAAGTTTTTGGATACCTTCTCCATAGAAGTTTGCCGACGACCGTAAACGAGAGTGAAGACTCCCCTGTAATATATCGTACCGTTTGTCCAACGCCGTTCGGCAAATTGCGTGCTTACCAGGAGAACTGCGTATATTTAGGAGTTCTCCTGACCACATACGCAATTTGCCTAACAGTGGTGGCCAAACAGTAGGATAGCTTACAGGGGAGTCTTCACTCTCGTTTACGGTCGGCGGCAAACTTCTATGGAGAAGGTATCCAAAAACTTGTGCCACGCTATGACAAAGGCCTACAGAAGTTCGGCAATTATGTGTAAAAATAGTTTAAGAGGTGTAGAATGTTGTGCAATAAATAATTTTTCTGTATCTGTACACAATTTAATTTTATTACCAAACGGAACTTACTTTCTGGACGTGCCTCGTATATATTTATTGAATCAAACGTTGTGTTTAACAACAAACTAGAGATTTATTTGTGTCTAAATTATCAGCTGTGCCTCTTTATTAGGCACTGTCCATGTTTTTTCAAGGTGTCAGCTTTATGTTTTCTTTTGAATTATTTTTAGTTCGTTTATTCATAACTAAGCTTTAGCCTATTTTAGCATTTTTATTTTATTTTGTAGTATTAAGTTCAATTCTTTTTTTCTTTTCTTGTCTTTTCCTAAAATTATTTAGATTTACAATTATCAACTTTCTATTTGTGTCAAGAAGGTACTTAATTGGGTTTATGACCTGTGTACTTTCAAGGAGAAATAATTTCAATCTGAGATTTGCGGATGACACCGTCATCTTGGCCGACACGCCTGAGGATTTGAATGGTATGGAAAGAATTCATTATGAAAATTAATAAATGTAAAACAAAAATATTGTAAAGCAGCCGAAATAAATATCAGAAACCTCTATGGACATCAAATTGGCAGATGAAAGCTGAAGGAAGTAGGAGACTTCTGTTACTTACGAAGCAAAATAACCAGTGATGGACGAAGCAAAGAGGATATAAAAAGTAGGCTGGCTCAGACAAGGAAAGCATTTCTTCAAATAAGGAATCTGTTGACATCGAATATAGATTTAAGTATTACGAAGTCATTTTTGAAAGCCTTTGTCTGGAGCGTGGCGCTCTACGGAAGTGAAACTTGGACTGTTGGTGCAGCAGAAAAGAGGGGAATAGAAGCGTTTGAAATGTGGTGTTACAGGAGAATGATGAAGATCAGATGTGTAGAGAGGGTTACAAACGAAGAGGTATTGAGACTAGTGGCCGTAAATTTAACCTGCTGAGGGGGCGTGGTGGCGCAGCGGTCAAGCTGTTGGCCTCTCACCAAGGTGTACTGGGATCGATTCCCGGTCAATGCAAGTGAGATTTTCGAAGTGAAATGCCATGTCCTGTGGTTCGGATTCCACGTAAAAAGAAGGTCCCATGGCTCATTATCGAATGAATAACAGTCACGTAAAACTAAAAGCTTCCTTTCAGACTCAACGGTCTAGCATTGTTACAGAGACATACAAATCACTGACAATGAAGTTATGAACTTGACTTTTCATTATTGTAAATCAACACAGTATTATAATGTAATGTAGTGTTAATTCTTTCCATGTGAACACTATCAAGTGAGCAAGATAATTGTATTAATGAAAAGTAACATAAAATGGTCTTAGCTGGGTTTGACATTGTTTGTTTGAGTCTTCAGTCTTTTGACTGGTTTGATGCAGCGCTCCATGCCTCCCTGTCCTGAGCTAATCGTTTCATCTCTACATAGCTACCACACCCTACATCCGAGGCAATCTGTTTAACATATTCTAACCTTGGTCTACCCCTACAGTTCTTGTCCTCGACCCTTCCTTCCATAACTAAGCTTGCTATTCATGGGTTTCTGAGTATGTGTCCTACCAATCTATCTCTTCTCTTCATTAGCAGTCGCCAGAAACATCTCTCCTCTCCCACTAGCCTTAATACCTCTTCGTTTGTAACCCTATCTACCCATCTGATCTTCATCATTCTCCTGTAACACCACATTTCAAACGCTTCAATTCTCCTCTTTTCTGCTGCACCAAAAGTCCAAGTTTCACTTCTAGAGAGTGCCACGCTCCAGACAAAGGCCTTCAAAAATGACTACCTAACACCAAAATCTATAGTGTATTCGATGTCAACAGGTTCCTTTTCTGTAGAAATGCTTTCCTTGCCTGAGCTAACCAATTTTTATATCCTCTTTGCTTCGTCCATCACTGGTTATTTTGCTTCCTAAGTTACAGAAGTCTCCTACTTCCTTTAGTTCTTCACCTGCCAATTTGTTGTCCATAGAGGTTTCTGATTTATTGCGACTGCATTCCAATATTGTTGTTTAACATATATTAATTTTCATCATGAATTCTTTCCTCGAGATGAAGTCCATACCATTCAAAAACTCATTCAAATCCTCAGGCGTGTCGGCCAAGATGACGATGTCATCAGCAAATATCAGAGTTGAAATTATTTATCCTTGAATCTTCACTCCCACTTTTAATTTTTCTAAAATTTCCTTCATTGCTTGTTCCATGTAAAGACTGAAAAGTATGGATGATAAGTTGCAGACTTGCCTCACGTCTTTCTGAATACCAGCTTCACTCTCATGTCCTTCAGCTCGAATGACTGCTGTCTGGTTTATGTACAGATTGTAGAGCACCCTCCTATCCCTGTACTTTATTCCAATCGTTTTCAAACATGAAACATCACAACAATTTGGTTGAAAAGTGATGCCAGAAAGCCTTAAAACTCATCATTTTGTACCAAATTATACAAAAGTTTCCTGGGGAGGAACACTGGAACCCCTATTCTTTGGGGCATATACCACGCCCCCTAACCCCAAGTTGGGCACCCACCAAAATAACACTATATACGCCCCTGACGGCGGGTATCGAACCAACTCGCCTACCAACGCCTGGCGTATTCAGGAGCTGAGCTATACCAGTGAGAAATGAGTGTTAATATAGTTAAGGGTTGAAGATGTGAGTATACATTCATGGCGTATGCTCTTTGTACAAAACACATCAATGCGATCGTGAATCTTGGTTGAACTCGAAGGTTGTGGTGACCCACTGGATCCAACTGGGACTCACGTGCTGTGACGTAACAAGACTTTCTCTCGCAAACTGCGTGCGACCGTGAAAATTGCGTATCCATTGTATCATCTCTACAGACAATATCACAGAATATTTTCCTAAAGTACGAGTGGTTGGGGTGGAATACAATATGTCAAAGAACTACGACCAATATCCGATATACGTCTCGGCATGATGGGTTAAAATCACTGACTGGACTATTAATTATATTATCATGGAGATGCATGTGCAACTAATTCTTGTCAGTCGTAATTTAAGAATGGCGAGTTGCATGAAACACAAATCCCCCTTCCGTCCAATCTTAACTTGACTGTGAATTTTGCGGAATGGAAAGTTTACAGGCGAAATGAAGAAAAGCCGAGTTGCACTTCCTGGGAAACTCCAAACACAACCACTCTTCTCTGAAGTATTAACTCAACATGACTCGACAGTTTGCTGCTGACGGTATCTGGGGTGATAGCTCGTAAACTGTCGCCTCAGTAATTGAATAGAGATTGTTGGAAGAAATGGAAACATAAAAACACTTCTAATGGGCGTTGTATGTACTTTTTTGGAGAACTTTTCATGCTGAACAATTTTTACACTCATAGTACATTGATATTTTTAACGGTTTGACCAGCGTAAGCTTAAAAAACGCACGCACGCCAGGTTTTCTTTTCGACTTTTTCACTGAAATCGTTACTGCTTGGCTTCCTTCGATCATAAATAAGTTATTTTCTACAGAAACCTTCCTCGAGATATACTTTTACAGAATGGTGATAACCGCATCAAAATCCATTCAGTGGTTCTCGAGATTACCCGTGACATTCAAGAATCGGGGACTTTGATTTATACTAAGTAGAGATTTAACACAGTGTTATGAGAGTGTGCGTATAAGCTCAAAGATAAGATGAGGACATACAATAAAGATATAAAATGATGTCTAATAATAAATCAGCATATTGCAGGATTCAGCTAATGCCATGTTAAAATGCTAATAATTTACAATTCATGGAAATCTTTGATCCCATTATTCAGTGTTGCCTTACTAAACGTTACTGTCTCTCTCTTCAGACTGATGATTTGTCATGTTACCGCATATTTAAACAAGTAATTCCGTGAAGAACTATATAACCTATTTTCATATATCCTACTTATGTTAATTGCCTCTATCAGCATACAAAATTTCAGTTTGATTGCTATAATAGATTCGTAGATATTGAGAACCGTCTAAATATTTCGGTTGTTCGCCATGTTGGATTTTAATATATGTAGGCCATAGAGTTATGCACTACTAGATGAGGATTATTGCGTAGGGTTATTATTCAAACGTTGACTTCGATCACATGATTAGGACAAAAGAAATTAAAACTTAATTTAAAAATTTCGCACAGCCGCCATCTTGAGGTTATGTACACAATTGACCTAAATTAGATGGCAGTGCATTAAAATGTGTATGAACATTTGCCAGGCGCGGATCTAGAGTTTGGTTTTGGGGGGGGTCAGAGAATCGATCTAGTGTTTGGCTTGGGGGGGGGGGGGGCGGTGCGGTGGAGGGGGGGGGGGGTCAGAGAATCGAAATTGTTAAGAAAAATGGTATCACTAAAAACGCAATCACAAAATAACCAAACGTACAAAACCAGACCAATTTTTTTGCAAGCTTCATGGATAGAAATTTGATGCGTTTAGCGCACCAAAAATATTCGTACAAATTGCAACGGCGTGTTTTGCGACTTTTACATCGAGCTTCGAGAAAAGGATCAAGGTACGTAACAGTTTCGGCAAGTCGAGTTGGTACCGACAAAGGGAGAAAGTCACAGCTTAAATTGCCAACCAAGCTTGCAGTTTGGACGTCGGCAAAAATTTTTGGTGCGAAAAAAGCCCCAGTTTCCTATCCGTGCATTACTGCACATTCATCGTGACATCACTATAAACATCGATTAGGTAATCACAAGGTTTGCTAAACAAAATAGACGAGTTGATTTTGTTGTATAACTAATAGTTTTTATACAAGAGGTTAGAAGTTGTAAATATGTACAGTTGTAACAGAACATAATAATTCCAATAAAGATAATTCAGTATTGAATAAAATGAAAAAAAAACTGTTTTTCAGTTAAAATTCGTTAAGTTTTATTTGTCTGGTAATTGTGTTTTCGTTTTTTGAGTTTGCAAAAAAAGTTGGTCTCCGTTTGGGGGGGGGGGGGGTCATGACCCCCGTGACCCCCCCCCCTTGAATCCGCGCCTGACATTTGCTGTACCAAGTTTCACGGCGTTCGGATGGTGAAATCGTGAGAAAAGTCTATTTTAATGTTTCAACTTTGCTTGGCCGCCATGTTGGTTTTGTAGTTAACAGGTTTTTCAAAGTCACATAGGTAAACTTCTAGTAGCGCCCTCTATCACCGTACAATATTTCAGGGTGATATAGAATGCCGGTGAAATGATTCGCACAGCCGCCATGTTGGATCCGTGAGACTTTATGAAATTGGAAGGGCACGGTCGGGGTCGGCGAAAATAGTTCTATAACCTTACTGAGTTTCATTGAAATCGCTTCAGCTGTTTAGATTTTATTAGGGGGGGGGGTTACGCACACGGACACACAGACACACGGACAAAAGGTGATCTCATAAGTCTATTTTTTTCATAAATGAAAATAGGCTAAAAATCCTGTTGATTGGCTTTATTACTAATTGTTGGATACATGATTTTTTCGCACTAATTTTTGAATGATTTTGCAAGAAAGATACTAATTTTTGCGTGAAATTTAAAATTAATCATTAAAGATTTCATTTATTTATTTACACTGTTTACGCCCACATTGGAGCACCAAAAATTAAACCTTATATACAAAGTCTTCAAATACTACAGTAAGTTCAGTTCTTAATTCTTGATAATTTTTTCCTTTCCCAATACTTCTTCATTCTGGAAGATCTTGCAGCCCGTTCTTCGGCAGATAAAGTATATTGCTTACGATGTGAAATTTTGAATGTTAGTCGAGTGTATTTGTTATTCAGAAGCCGTTTCTCCTCTCTATGTTTAATTTGATGCTTAGTAATTTTCAATTCGTCTAAATCCAGTTGTATTTCTTTAAACCATGTGATTTTTGTTTTACTATTCCGAAAGAAGTCAAAAAGTTGTTTCAGGAGTCTAGTATTTGGCAAGCGGGATATGTGTCCAAAAAACGCAATCCTTCGTTTTCGCATCGTGTCAATGATAGATTCATTTTCCTTGTAAAGTATTGAATTGGGCAAAAGTCTCCACTGGCCCTCAACCTGGTGTTTTTATTGAGTATTGACCGAAGAATCCGTCTATCAACCTTCTGTAGTTTGTCAGTTGTTGATCGGGTGTTTAGTTTAAATAAAGTTTCACTTGCATTAAAGATTTCATTATTGTAGTTCTGAATTATTTATATGAATGATAGATGTATAAATTACTAGTAGACTAAGCTTCCAATATTACTTTATTATATTCCTGTTTTTGCATAAATTTTAATGACATCAGTGACTGAATTATTTCACCTTGTTGAATCCTTGTTCGCTCCTCTCTTTCTTTTCAGACATAATCTTGAAACATAATTTGAAGCTCGTTATTCACTAGAGATCTCGCTGTAATATCGCGCTTATCGCGAAATAATTATTTTTCACTTAAAATGTCCTTATCGCTTTAATTCTCGAACATAATAACCTTATATTCTTAACCAGAAACATGTGATTCGTAAAGATATCCCAAAATCGATTTTAAATATTTTTTGTCGCGTTTATCGTTAATGCGAAAACATCCTGCCTCTACTAATTGATTCGGTCGGAGCAGAGAAGCATTAAGTCAAAAATGGTCAATTTTTAAACAATTAGTATTGTGAAGTATTGACCCAGGGCCTTGGAACGGCAGAGGAAAGAATTAAGTCAGCCTTCTGTTTAAGCCAGGAACCACTGCTACATGCAGTGCGATCAGAGGAGAAAACATTAAGTCAATGAATAACTGCCTTTCGGAGCCGTATTCCGTACTTAATATTGGCTGCACTACAAGATTCCCGCGTGTTACAGTAATATGGTAAATTACATTTGTACAGAATTTAGGTGGTTTTATGTTCCAAATACATTTTAAAATAAAATATCATGTGAAATATCCATTCTGGACGGCTTTATGCGGCACTAAACTGACCACGGAGCTGAATGGCATTAACTCACGTAAAATATGTTTATAAAATTAAAATTGATATTCCGCTAACACAAATATAACCTGAATAGTTGCTTAACAATATAGATGACTTATACAGTGTGTTTGTTAAGTTCTGTTCTGTCAAAGACGTTTTATCTGTCTCCCGAAAAGTAGTGAAAACCGACGTAATACTTTTCAGCTCCAGCCGAATCAATTCTGAACGACGTAGACCAATTTGATGCTCTCATGAGCTTCATGGCGGTAGAGAGGGATGTTACGAGACCTGATTGTGAGACGACGAATATAACCACGATTTTTCTGACCAAGTGATTTCGGTAGCAGAGATGTGTGCATAATTACGTTAATCAGGATTAGGGCTTAGGTTTCTGTTCAGGTTAGAATGGGATGATAAGCTGCCTGGAGATGGCGATCAATATAACGTAGTAAGGCGTTTTTGCCTACTTTTCACATTTCTTTAAAAATGAGGGAATTGTAGACGTATGAGATCGATACGGGCAAATGTGTGTGTGTGTGGGTGTCTGTCTGTCCTTCTGTCTGTCTGTGTGTGCACGGCTGCAGCTATCGAAACCAAATTTGGTAGGAGTAAAGAGCTATGCCTGAATATTGAAAGGTCATATTTGAAAATGACGCCAGTGCTACCAACTGCTGAAAAATCACAATTGAAAATTGAGGTCTATGTTGAATGTCTCGGAAGATATGCATCGGGATTGTTCCAAAAGTGACACATATATAGATAATATTACATCAGACTAATTTGCTGGAGCCCATACATGAGAGTGTTGCCAACATGATACTATGCATGCTGATAGGTCCAATGCATGTAACTTCCATACTATCAATTGGATTTCAACCTAATTTAGTATGTGATTTGCGCACCAGAGCAGTTATGAATATGCATTTTTTAGTGTCAACAGGGCTGCCAACTGTTGAAAAATGCACACTCTACATTTATATCCTAATCTCAATATATCAGAAAGTATGCAGGTCAACAGTTCTAAACTTCAGTAACCGATATACGACAGTTCCGCCAACTTGATTATACGCGTGCTGATAGGTTTAACGTTGAATCAAATGTAACGTTCATACCAATAAAAGAAGTTATTTCAAAATTGGCACATATTTCAAGTTAAGTATGAGCATCCAATTTATGGCAGTGTCGCCAACCTAATTTTACGCATGCTGATAAATTCAGTATGTAAATACATGTAACGTGCATACTATCTATTGGAACTCAACTAAATTTCGCATGTACGTTGTGTAACTTAAGAGATGGAACTAAGAATATATTTAGAGTCGCCAGGTCTGCCAACTGTTAATATATGGTCTCTATAATTTGAAGAAAAGTAGGCTATTTAGTTCGTCACGGAACTACCTGTTATTATTATCGTTTATTGGAGCCAGTTGTATTTTTTCGCCGGGCTCTCGACGATCAATGCCACTAATAGTTGTCAGATCCTTTTCTTTCCCGTCATCTGCCGAGTATTGCTTGCTTTTTTTTGGAGGACTTCTCTTAGGGATTATTAGGACTTAAAGTAGGATATTTTTCTTATTCAGGAGGGTTGATTAGTTAGATAATTTCTTATTAAGCTTCGCACCCAAATCCATATAAGAGAATAGCCTATGGACTTCGAATCTGGATCTGTTGTTGTTTGAGTCTTCAGTCTTTTGACTGGTTTGATGCAGCCCTCCATCCCTCCCTGTCCTGAGCTAATCGTTTCATCTCTACATAGCTACCACACCCTACATCTGAGGTAATCTGTTTAACATATTCTAACCTTGGTCTACCCCTACAGTTCTTGTCCTCGACCCTTCCTTCCATAACTGAGCTTGCTATTCCTGGGTGTCTTAGTATGTGTCCAACCAACCTATCTCTTCTCTTCATTAGCAATCGCCAGAAACATCTCTCCTCTCCCACTCGTCTTAATACCTCTTTGTTTGTAACCCTATATACCCATCTGATCTTCATCATTCTCCTGTAACACCACATTTCAAATGCTTCAATTCTCCTCTTTTCTGCTGCACCAATAGTCCAAGTTTCACTTCCATAGAGCGCCACGCTCCAGACAAAGGCTTTCAAAAATGACTTCCTAACACCTAAATCTATATTCGATGTCAGCAGATTCCTTTTTTGTAGAAATGCTTTCTTTGCCTGAGCCAACCTACTTTTAATATCCTCTTTGCTTCGTCCATCACTGGTTATTCTGCTTCCTAAGTAACAGAAGTCTCCTACTTCCTTCAGCTTTTCACCTGTCAATTTGATCTCCATAGAGGTTTCTGATTTATTTCGGCTGCATTCCAGTATTTTTGTTTTACATTTATTAATTTTCATCATGAATTCTTTCTGTAAGACGGAGTCCATCCCATTCAAAAACTCATTCAAATCCTCAGGATTGTCGGCCAAGATGACGATGTCATCAGCAAATCTCAGAGTTGAAATTATTTCTCCTTGAATCTTCACTCCCACTTTAATTTTTTCTCTAATTTCCTTCATTGCTTGTTCAATGTAAAGATTGAAAAGTATGGGTGATAAGTTGCAGCCTTGCCTTACACCTTTCTGAATGCCAGCTTCTCTCTCATGTCCTTCAACTCGAATGACTGCTGTCTGGTTTCTGTATAGATTGTATATCACCCTCATATCCCTGTACTTTGTTCCAATTGATTTCAGAATGTCAAACAATTTAGTCCAATCAACGTTATCAAAAGCCTTTTCTAAATCTACAAAAGCCATGAACGTTCTCTTATCTTTCCTTATTCTACCTTCCAAAATCAGCCTAAGACTTAGTACAGCTTCCCTTGTTCCTACATTTCTCCTGAAACCAAACTGGTCTTCACCCAACTCCGTTTCTATCTGGCTTTCAATCCTCTTGTAAATTATTCTAGACAGGATCTTTGAAGCATGAGTAATCAAGCTGATTGTACGGTAATCTTCACATCTGTCAGCTCCCACTTTCTTTGGTATAGGGATGATTACATTCTTCTTGAAATCAGGGGGTACCTCGCCTTTCTCATAAATCCTACACACCAAGTGAAATAACCTGATCAGACCATCATCATCTCCTATGCAGCGTAGCATCTCAATCGGTATATCATCTATGCCTGGTGCTTTGTTCTCGCTTAAGTCCTCCAATGCTCTGTCAAATTCTGGTCTCAATATTAAATCTCCTTTCGCATCCTCATCAATTTCCTCCTCACTTTCCATTACATGATTCTCAATCTCCTTTCCCTTATACAAACTCTCTATGTAAGCTTTCCATCTCTCAACCTTTTCTTCCCTATCTGTTAGAGGCTTTCCATTTGTGTCCTTAATATTATAGCACTTAGTCTTCTTTTCCCCAAAAGTATTCTTAATCCTTCGATAAGCTGTGTCTACTTTTCCTAATTTCAGACAATTTTCTATACCTGCACATTTCTCTTTCAACCATTCTTCTTTCGCTTCCTTGCACTTCTTGTTAACCTCATTTCTCAGACGTCTGTATTCTGCTTTCCCCTTTTCATCTCTTACATCCTTGTGTTTCCGCCTTTCATCCATCAATTCTAGTATATCCTGAGTGATCCACGGTTTTCTACCTATTCTTTCTTTCCTACCAATGTTTTCTTCTGCGGATTTTGTTATTTCATTCTTCAAAAGGGCCCATTCGTCTGCAATTGAAGTTTCTTTAGGGTTTTTCATTAGTCCTTCCTTTATACTCTTCTTGAATCTTTCGTTTACATCCTTCTCTTTCAGTCTGTCTATTGCCCACCTTTTTGGCTTTTGACTTTTCTTCAGTTTCTTCAACTTTAATCTGCATTTCATTACAACCAGATTGTGGTCAGAGTTTATGTCAGCACCAGGATATGTTTTACAATCCAAAATCTGGTTTCGAAACCTCTGCTTGACCATAATGAAGTCGATTTGGTAACGCCCTGTATCTCCTGGTCTCATCCATGTGTATATTCTTCTACTGTGGTTATTGAATAAGGTGTTAGCTATGACCAACTCATGCTCGGTGCAGAATTCTACCAGCCTGCTTCCTCGATCATCTGATCTGGATCTGACTTAAATAAATCCTGATAGAAATATCGTTTTATCTTAAACTAGTGTTCTATTTAGCATATTCCCCCTTGTTTCCTTGAGCATGTAATCAGGGCTATTTCCTCCCGACCCCTACCCGACACACCCTGACTTATGCGATCACCACGCTACACTATGCCGGATTAAACGGGCAAAATATATGGGCGTCTCGTGCTTTCAAATGGTGCTCTGTTTTTTTTTTTTTTAATTTACGTTTATATTCGTAGATACTATTCAAGGTATTGAAGTGAAACTTTCCATAATGATCCACGTCTGCAATACACTGGTTCCCAAAATTGAAGCAACAAACGGATATGTTGTAAGGTTGCGGTTTTTTGCCACAGAATAGTACATTATGCAACGAGCCTATAATGGCGATAATTAAGACAAAAGTATTTTTATAAAAAGAGCGAAGCGAGTTTTATAATTTCCATACGATTGTCTTAATTACCATTATAGGCGAGTTGCATACGATTGTTTATGTTCGACGATAATTATAACTTTATTAGGCTATATGTTCTATCATAAATATTCATAAATTTATGTCGAGATTCTGTCGGTTGAATTCTTCTTCTTGGGAATAGTGTGGGCTCAGCATTTGATCTCTACCCAATAACGAATTCCAAAGCTTTGGAACATAGATTATCTTGAAGTAGCACCAACAGATAGCGCACAGGTACTAGGTTGGATCATTTTGTTATTTTGGTCAAATAACAGAAAATAGGCTGTTACAAACGATTAAAAATTAATATGTATCGTATTATCAACTAGTTATTCATCAAATTCGGTGCGTATAGAATGTCAACGGAAGGAAAATCAATTGAGTTCCAAATAGAACAGTTATGACATCTGGCGGAAAAGTTCCCATTACTGAACAGAGAGCTGGATTATAATTTCCGTGGAACTAATGTAATACGCTTGCTTCCCCCATGACGTTCTGGTGTGTTTATGTCAACAACAGCATTCACTAAAATTGTCGGCGAAATCTTGCGAATGTGTAGAAATTGGAGTTGCGGATATTAAGGTACAGTGTTATTACTTTTGCGATATTGCCCAGTTTGTTTATGCATTGTAACTTAAATGGTTGATCCTAGATGGGCTACATTGTCAACTTTCAAATCAGGTAATTCATGACCGACATGTTGGATTTTGAGTGCAAGTGAGAAGCTATCCTTACCTAATTGGTCAATGAATGAAAATATTGAGCTCTGATTGGTTGGAAAATACTATGTTACAATCAAAAGTAGTACTTTAAAGACCCCCATTATGATACAGTTTTCTGACATATAATATTTACATATCGACATCGAGGAATATAAATAGTACTTTATGCAACGAGCCTATAATGGCAATAATTAAGACACAATTTCCATACGAGTGTCTTAATTACCATTATAGGCGTGTTGAATACGGCTGTTTATGTTCCACGATAATTATAAATATTTTATGTTCGAACATAAATATTCATAAATATCTGTCGAGATTTCACCAGTTTTATATACTGAACAGAGCGCATGGGACGCAGAGAATACCATGGCTTCCTCGAATACGCCACTATGACACTCGCCACGCAGTGAAATTTATAATAGGGGGGCCATGGAAGTGAGCGCAGGTGCGATGCTATCTTTACCTAATTGGTCACACAACTGTTTCTTGAGCTCTGATTGGTGGGAGAAACTGTATCATAATTAAAACTTGTACTATAATGAGCGAGCCTCCGTGGCTCCGGCGGCAGCACGTCGGCCTCTCACCGCTGAGTCCGTGGTTCAAATCCCGGTCACTCCATGTGAGATCTGTGCTGGACAGAACGGAGGCAGACAGGTTTTTCTCCGGGTACTCCGGTTTTCCCTGTCAACATTTCATTCCAGCAACACTCTCCACTATCATTTCATTTCATCTGTCATTCATTTAATCATTGCCCCAGAGGAGTGCGTCAGGCCTCGGCAGCCGGCACAGTTCATATCCTCGCCGCTAGATAGGGGCTTCATTCATTCCATTCCTGACCCGGTCGGAGACTGGAAGCAGGCTGTGGATTTTCATTTTCACTATAATGAGCCTCATTATAGTAGACTACAGTTTTCTGACTTATAATATTTACATTTCGCAAGGGTCGAACATAAAGGTATAAATAGACGATAGAAAAGTAGCAACAATGTAAAGAATAAAGTAAATAACGGCAACAATGCATAACAGCAGACAAAAGAGTTCTTCGTTTTTTCCAACTTTATGGATTTGCGCACACATTCCGACAACTGGTTACTGTGCTCAGTATGGGGTGCGGCCACCTCTGACAGCAATACGGCGGCGAATGAGGTCATCAATGTCATGTAGAGGCAATAACGCCCATTCTTCCTGCAGAGCAGCTCGCAAGTCTTGGTGGATGCTGACGTGATGCAACTTGTCTCCCCAATGCGTCCCAGACATGCTCTATGGGATTCAAATCGGGAGAGCGAGCAGGTCACACCATGCGTGCAATAATAATAATAATAATAATAATAATAATAATAATAATCTCGTATGGCCTTGGGTGCCGGGTGCAAGCTTTGTTAATTGACGCCCAAGGGCCAAATTGCATGACGAATTTTATTGCTCCTCGAAGCGCTATGAAAGTCAAGCTCCTTGAGACTAGCGCTTTCTAGTAGAGGAATTAGGAACTTTGTGTTGGCTGAAAATCCCGAGATTAATTTTCCCATTATGAACACGGCCTACTGAATTCAAATGGGTTCTTAAACATGCCAACATCGTATGACATGCATATCGTGATTTTTGTCGCCATTCAAAATTCACTTATCATGACCAGGAGTGAACCTGCAAGCTTGGAGTTAGCATTCCCACACGATAACCACTCACCTCCCGTGGCAATCACCATGCGTGCAATATATTCCGTTTCCAAGAAAACATCAACCACCTGTGCACCATGAGGTCGGGCATTATCATCCATCAGTACGAAATCTGGGCCCACAGCACTTCGCAACAACCGAACATGAGGTCCCAAGATCTCGTCACGATACCTGACAGCAGTTAAATCTTGCCAATTTGCAAGTGTTCAAGTAGTCAATATAATTTCTGCCAATACCATTAGGGATCCTCCTAGTTATCGGTCTCTTCCCACAATGCATAGGTCCCGAAATCGTATTCCAGGTTCTGTCCAGATGCGAATCCGTCGAGAATCGTTTTCGTTGTGCCACACTGCAACCTTATTTCCGGCCATCAGTGCTGAAACTTAGAGTGAATTATAGCACGTAGTGGTATTGGTGATGCTGTTTGATTTGAAAGGAGGAACGTCGAGGTCATTTTCCCCAAATTTCTAGCGAAGGTATTGTGCACCGGGTTCATTCAGCCGTGTGTGCTTGGGTGTGTGCAGGATTTATAACGACCTGTGCAATTTTCGTGACACTTTTAGTATGCAATTGAAACAAGAATTTAAACGGACTCAACCGTGGCCTGAAGTTAGGAACTATCCCTACATTCTCATGGAATAAGTATTGGAAAGCCACGGAACACCACTTCTAGGATGCCTGACACGGGAATCGAACCCAGCTCTCCATCACGTGCCTCAGTAAAACCCGTTCCAAACCTTAAATCAGAATGTACCTTTCTGGAAGCCACGGGATTCAATCCTGGACCTCGAAGGTTGCAGCAAGGATGCTAACTATTACACCAGGAAGGGGTTAGAAATGTGTAGATTTTAGGGGACACACAACCACAGATTCAATAGTGAGTAGTAATGTAGAGGATGAGATTACGTCAGGAACTGACCATTACGGCTCACAGTGTCAGAAGTATTGTAGGGGGTGAGATTACGTCAGGAACTGACCATAAAGGCTCACAGTGGCAGTAGTAATGTAGGGGGTGAGATTACGTCAGGAACTGGCCATTAATGCTTACAGTGTCAATAGTAATGTAGGGGTGAGATTACGTCAGGAACTGACCATTACGGCTCACAGTGGCAGTAGTAATGTAGAGGGTGAGATTACGCCAGGAACTGACCATTATGGCCCACAGTGTCAGTAGTAATGTAGGGTGTGAGATTACGCCAGGAACTGACCATTAAGGCCCACAGTGTCAGTAGTAATGTAGGGGCTGAGATTACGTCAGGAACTGTCCATTAAGGTTCACAGTGTCGGTAGTATTGTAGGGGGTGAGATTACGTCAGGAACTGACCATTACGGCTCACAGTGTCAGTAGTAATGTAGGGGGTGAGATTACGTCAGGAACTGACCATTAAGGCTCACAGTGTCAGTAGTAATGTAGGGGTGAGATTACATCAGGAACTGACCATTAAGGCTCACAGTGTCAGTAGTAATGTAGGGGTGAGATTACGTCAGGAACTGACCATTAAGGCTCACAGTGTCAGTAGTAATGTAGAGGATGAGATTACGTCAGGAACTGACCATTAAGGCTCACAGTGTCAGTAGTAATGTAGGGGTGAGATTACGTCAGGAACTGACCATTAAGGCTCACAGTGTCGCTAGTAATGTAGAGGGTGAGATTACGTCAGGAACTGTCCATTAAGGCTCACAGTGTCAGTAGTAATGTAGAGGGTGAGATTACGTCAGGAACTGACCATTAAGGCTCACAGTGTCAGTAGTAATGTAGAGGGTGAGATTACGTCAGGAACTGTCCATTAAGGCTCACAGTGTCAGTAGTAATATAGGAGGTGAGATTGCGTCAGGATCTGTCCATTAAGACTCACAGTGTGAGTAGTAATGTAGAGGGTGAGAGTACGTCAGGAACTCTCGGTTAAGGCTCACAGTGTCAGTAGTAATATACGGGGTGAGATTGCGTCAGGAACTGACCATTAAGGCTCACAGTGTCAGTAGTAATGTAGGGGGTGAGATTACGTCAGTAACTGACCATTAAGGCTCACAGTAGTAATATAGAGGGTGAGATTGCGTCAGGAACGAACCATTAAGACTCACAGTTTCAGTAGTAATATAGGGGTGAGATTGCGTCAGGAACTGACCATTAAGACTCACAGTGTCAGTAGTAATATAGGGGGTGAGATTGCGTCAGAAACTGACCATTAAGGCTCACAGTGTCAGTAGTAATATAGGGGTGAGATTGCGTCAGGAACTGACCATTAAGGCTCTCAGTGTCAGTAGTAATATAGGGGGTGAGATTGCGTCAGGAACTGACCATTAAGGCTCACAGTGTCAGTAGCAATGTAGGGGGTGAGATTGCATCAGGAACAGACCATTAAGGCTCACAGTGTCAGTAGTAATCTAGGGGGTGAGATTACGTCAGTAACTGACCATTAAGGCTCACAGTAGTAATGTAGAGGGTGAGATTACGTCAGGAACTGACCATTAAGGCTCACAGTGTCAGTAGTAATATAGGGGGTGAGATTGCGTCTGGAACTGACCATTAAGACTCACAGTGTCAGTAGTAATATAGGGGTGAGATTGCGTCAGGAACTGACCATTAAGACTCACAGTGTCAGTAGTAATATAGGGGGTGGGATTGCGTCAGGAACTGACCATTAAGGCTCACAGTGTCAGTAGTAATATAGAGGGTGAGATTGCGTCAGGAACTGACCATTAAGGCTCACAGTGTCAGTAGTAATGTAGGGGGCGAGATTGCGTCAGGAACTGACCATTTAGACTCACAGTGTCAGTAGTAATATAGGGGTGAGATTGCGTCAGGAACTGACCATTAAGGCTCACAGTGTCAGTAGTAATATAGGGGGTGAGATTGCGTCAGGAACTGACCATTAAGGCTCACAGTGTCAGTAGTAATGTAGGGGTTGAGATTGCGTCAGGAACTGACCATTAAGGCTCACAGTGTCAGTAGTAATGTAGAGGGTGAGATTACGCCAGGAACTGACCATTAAGGCTCACAGTGTCAGTAGTAATGTAGGGGGTGAGATTGCGTCAGGAACTGACCATTAAAGCTCACAGTGTCAGTAGTAATGTAGGGGGTGAGATTGCGTCAGGAACTGACCATTAAGGCTCACAGTGTCAGTAGTAACGTAGAGGGTGAGATTACGTCAGGAACTGTCCATTAAGGCTCACAGTGTCAGTAGTAATGTAGGGGGTGAGATTGCGTCAGGAACTGACCATTAAGGCTCACAGTGTCAGTAGTAATGTAGGGGGTGAGATTACGTCAGGAACTGACCATTAAGTCTCACAGTGTCGGTAGTAATGTAGGGGGTGATATTGCGTTAGGAACTGTCCATTAAGGCTCACAGAGTCAGTAGTAATGTAGATGGTGAGATTGCGTCAGGAACTGTCCATTAAGGCTCACAGTGTCAGTAGTAATATAGGGGGTGAGATTGCGTCAGGAACTGACCATTATGGCTCACAGTGTCAGTAGTAATATAGGGGGTTAGATTAAGTCAGGAACTGACCATTAAGGCTCACAGTGTCAGTAGTAATGTAGGGGGTGAGATTACGCCAGGAACTGTCCATTACGGCTCACAGTGTCAGTAGTAATGTAGGGGGTGAGATTACGCCAAGAACTGACCATTAAGGTTCACAGTGTCAGTAGTAATGTAGGGGGTGAGATTACGTCAGGAACTGACCATTAAGCCTCACAGTGTCAGTAGTAATGTAGGGGGTGAGATTACGCCAGGAGCAGACCATTAAGGCTCACAGAGTCAGTAGTAATGTAGAGGGTGAGATTACGCCAGGAGCAGACCATTAAGGCTCATCGTGTCAGTAGTAATGTAGGGGGTTAGATTACGTCAGGAACTGACCATTACGGCTCACAGTGTCAGTAGTAATGTAGGGGGTGAGATTACGCCAGGAACTGACCATTAAGCCTCACATTGTCAGTAGTAATGTAGGAGGTGTGATTACACCAGGAACTGACCATTAAGGCTCACAGAGTCAGTAGTAATGTAGGGGGTGAGATTACGCCAGGAACTGACCATTAAGGCTCACAGTGTCAGTAGTAATGTAGGGGGTGAGATAACGTCAGGAGTTGACCATTAAGGCTCGTCCGCCGCGTGGAAAGCAGTCGACTCTGCTTGAGAGCACTCGACTACGGACGGTTTCCAAGTCAGTGTAATTAAAAAAAAAAAGTTTATTATATTGTCCTATTTCAAAGTTGTCTTAAAGCTGGTATAGTGAAAAATTTGTGGGCTGTGCTGCGAGGCGTTGTTGTTACTAGGGGTTGTATTGGTACAATGAGGCACTATGTAATAGTAATAATAATAATAATAATAATAATAATAATAATAATAATAATAATAATAATAATAATAATAATAATAATAATAATAATAATAAAGATGATGATGTCACGAGTCACAGAAGCGCGATTGACCAACCATGAGAGTCAAGGTCGCCACCGACCCATCATTTGCTAAGGATCATATAAAGTAATCCACAATTATGTTGGTAAAACTTTTCGAAAGACAGGAAGACTGCGAATTGGAGCGTGTGCCAGTTGATCCAACTTTCCCTTCAGCTCAAGGCCTTAAGGGTTTCGATCCCAGAGCATGGCACATATGGATCACTGGTACCAGCCCAATGATCACAAAACATATGTTTGATGTATCGGTGAGTCTTTCGCCTTATATGCCTAAGGTGCCTGGAACGGGTCCCGGCGTAATAGGTTGGCAATTGAGACTCTTGAAGGTACCAGGCGGCAGCATCAGCGGCTATAACCATAGCATTATTACACTAGTAGATTTCACGACACCAACAGGTATATTATAATTGAGGTCGCCAGAATCAATCATACTCTTTCTGTTCTTAGATTTAAGACCCAATGCCATGTGATTTCTAGATAAAAGAAAAAAATTCATCCTGCTGCCACCGGGTTTCGAGTTAAAGACGAGCTTAAAAGGCACTGTTAAATCATTCTACCCTCAACTTCTTCTTCTTCTTCTTCTTCTTCTTCTCAACCTCTTGGTTGGTGGGTAACATGCATGTCTTCCAAAAGTCTTCTTTCTCTGGCCTGGAGTTTCAAATGGCAATAAATGTGCTTGCCTTTAATGCTGTCTATTTATTGAGTCCTTGGTCTTCCTCGACTGCTCTTTCCTTCTAGCTTCCCTCCGAAGAGTTTGGTGCACCACTCAGAATGACGAATCAAATGGCCTACAAAACTATTCCTTCTTCTGTCTCCATTGCTCCTTTGAGAACATTCTCATTCGTGACTTTATCAGACCAAGGTATCTTTAGTAGTCGTCACCAGCACCACATCTCGAATGCCCTAAGTTTTGACACATCTGCCTGTCGCAGAGTCCATGTTTCAGAGCCATAACTTGCAATAATCCATACAAAGCTTTTCACGAAGTGTTTTCGCACCTCTAAGTTAACAAACAGTCTTGGATGTTAGTAAAATCTTCTTTTTTGAGAAGGCTTCTTTTGCCTGTGCGATTCGAGCATTTACTTCTCTCGTACACTTTCCATTTGATGTGATCAAGCTCCCCAGATATTTGAAATCCTTTACTTGGGCTAGTTTTTCACCATCCATTAGCACATGACTATTTGGTCGCCATCCCTCAACTTATATTCTAATAAATCAGAATGATTTTAATAATAACCACAAAGCACATCACCTGTATCGTTGATTGATTCATTGACATGAAATATTAAAGTCATGCAATATGTAAACACAATCTACCACTGAAACAAGGAAATTAGGTTCTTTTCTTGTTTAACAAGAAGAAAGTAGTCCTTGAGGATTCCAAACATCAGAATGTTTAAGCAGTAACCTTGGTTCAAATAGAATAATTACGGTATTGGTTATCCACAAAGTGAAGTGCTTTGCTTTAATCCTTTATGGGATAGTGGTCTAGATATTAACCACCTGCTATAACAAGAGTTTGTAGGCTGTTATCAGAGGTGCTATTAGTTGAAACTTTCAGCCTAATTACAACAACATTTCTTGTAGATGTAATATTTCTGATTAGCAAATATTATATCTCTCTAGATTTATGGTGCTGGATAAAATTTCAACTAGTAAATATAATCAAAAATATTAAAATTAAACAATAAAAAACTCACTAAAAATTAATATAAAACATAAAGGACACTGAATATTAAAATGAAAAACGCTAAAAATTAAAACAAAAGATAAAGGACACTAAAAATTAAAACGAAAGACACTAAAAATAAAAATGAATTTAAGATTATAAAATTTAAATGTTAAAATTTTAAAATTAAAAATAATAAATAAAAATATAATTTTCAATTATTTTAAAATAATAATATTGAATATTTAAAATCAAAATAAAAATTAGAGCAAAAATTAAAATTTAAATTTAAAAATTAAAGTAAAAATCAGAAAAAAAGAATAGTAATCGTGCCCTATAAAGGGTTAAACAAAACAATACCGCATTTATTCATAAAGATAATGTAAAATACGTAAAGATAAAGATAGTGCTGTATAATGTTCAATTGTTTTAGTTTTGAAAAATAATCTCTTAGCAATTGTTAATAGATCACTAAATGGAAATGTTTTATTCTTAGTTTGTTAGAGATACGTGTAATTTGCGATTTGGTGACAAGCTAGATTACGCGCAGCTCTGAGAAGGTAGAAAGGTGGCTCACCTGTAGGCGGTGCGCAGCGTAAGACACACAGACAAGGAATGGCTGGACTGAAGGCTCGCTGTAGCGATATAACATGCGAAGCGCGGAGCAGCGCACTCTAACGCTGGCCTAGAAAGTGAAGCTTATCTCCGGGCAGGAAGATCCTCCGAGTTACCCAACTGTGTTGCAGCCCCCGGGCCATATTATTACACCGCCCCTGTTTACCTGTTTTCGTTGCATTATTTCCTGTTTATGTAGTTTATGCAATTGCTACATTCCTATCATATCGAGAAGAGAATTTGTCAATTGAAGCTTTCATGCAAGTTTTCCACGCGAAGTAGGCTACCTAAAAAAATTAATAATTGGGGCGTTAATAATAGTAACCAGCGGCCCCGTGTGAGAACTCTCGAATAATGGGCTGTGTGCGCCCCATGTGTACAGACTACCCACCCGGCTCTAGTGCTATGCGGGCTGTACGGTCTATCGTCTTGTTTATTTGTTTTTGTTCGACCCTGACTATCATATGTCTGAAAACTGTATCATAATGATGGTCATTATAACACTATTTTTCATTATGAAACAGTTTCTCCTACCAATCAGAGCTCAAGAAACAGTTGTGTGACCAATTAGGTAAGGATACTTTCACGCATGCCCTCAAAATCCAACATGTCTATATAAATTACCGAAAGTGCACCGTCCGTATGTTCGCGTAAATAAACTGGTGAATATGAGACTAGAAATAGCACTGTACCTTAATATCCCCAAACCCAATTTCTACACAGCGCGTTGTTTTCAAAACGACTTCGGTGACATTTTTACTGAATGCTGGTGCTCAATCTGCACATATGGCTTTGAAACACACAGAGCGCATGCGTCGGTCGGTCAGAGAGCTTGGAAATCAGAGATATCCTACCCAGCGCAGCACCCGATCACAAAATTCTAGTGACAATCTCAACAGATATTTATGAATATTTATGTTAAAACATATAATAAAGTTATAATTATCGTCAAACATAAACAGTCGTATGCAACTCGCCTATAATAGTAATTAAGACTCGTATGGAAATTATAAAACTTGCATACGCTCGTATTATAAACGTACTCGTGTCTTAATTATAGCCATTATAGGCTCGTTGCATAATGTACTATTAAAAGCACTTTATAAACAAATAAATATATTTCCCCTGACTTTTCAAGAAATGCAAGATTTTCCCTGTACTATTGAGACGATTTGGAAGATTTTGGTACAAACCACACCTTCTAACTCCCTCTGGTTTAGGAGCTTGGGTTTTGTGAAACATACATCTTAGCGTATTATATTATAAGATAATATCGTATGGCCTCGGAAGCCGGGTGCAAGCTTCGTTATTTGCCGCCCAGAGGGTAGCTTGCTTGTTGAATTTTGTTGTTCCTTGGAACGCTATCAAATTCAAGGAGGTTAGATAGCCAAGCTCCGTGACACTATAGCGCTTTCTAGTAGATAATGGAGGAACTTTCAGTTGGCGGAAAATCCCGAGATTAATTTTGCCACTATGAACACAGCCATGGGTTCTTTAATATGGGGCGTTAAAGCTAATCAAGGTGGTTAGTTCACAGGCAGGTTGGAAGTCGAGGTTACATTAGGGATACTAATATACTCGAGTAGCCTCCGTGGCTTAAGCGGCAGCACTCAGGCCTCTCACCACTGGGTCCGTGGTTCAAATCCCGGTCACTGCATGTGAGATTTGTGCCGGGCAAAGCGGAGGCAGACGGGTTTTCCTCCGGGTACTCCGGTTTTCCCTGTCACAATTCCATTCCAGCAACACTCCCCACTATCATTTTATTTCATCTGTCATTCATTTATTCAATGCCCCAGGGGAGTGCGACAGGCTTCGGCAGCCGGCACAGTTCATATCCTCGCCGCTAGATGGAGGCGTCATTCATTCCGTTCCCTGACCCGGTCGGTCGACTGGAAGCAGGCTGTGGATTTTCAATATCCTCTCTGACAGGAAGAGCCCAATATTAAACGCTATTCGACAAGATATTGCGTTAAAATATGTCCGCATGTGCATTACCCCAGTGGGTAAAGAGAAGTGACTAGGCTTTGGCACGAATGGTCTGAGTTCGAATATTGGCTGCGTCGAAAATGCGTTCATTTCCTAGGGCTAGTTCCCATGTCTCTGGGATGGAAATAAAATAAACTACAAAGAAAAGTAAACCACGTGTAGAATGCCAAATCGCTATTCCTGTGGTGACATGTTCAAATTCATCTAAATTCCATTTTCAGTTTCCTACGTTATATATACGATTATCGAGAATTTTCTCCTCGAGAAGTATGCATTGAAATGCATTTTGTCATTTACAACCCGCTTTGTTTTTAGAAGCATGTCAGTTAATGGAACTCATGTACTGTCGTTGCCTGCGAGATATACAAGGCAAAAGACTGTCCTTTTCGAGTGCGTAGATTTCCCGCCTGATATCTCGACTTGTCGCTAAAATTTGCGTCTGGTGCGATGCATTACGATAGAGAGAGAACGGTCCTATTTTACTTCTATCATGGTTTCATTGAGTTTTCCCAGGGGCTCACAACTTGTGAGACGTGGGTTGGCAACCATGGGACCCCAGCTGAGTCCAGCATTGCTTCCACTTACTTGTGCCGGGCTCCTCTCTGTTATCTTTCCTCTCGACCTCCCTTGGTCAACTCTTGTTCTTTTCCGACCCTGACGGTATTAGGGTATCCGAGGCATAGGGATTCTTTCACTTTCCCCGCCTTGATTGGCCCTTGTCTCATCTTTTTCGGATCCCTTATTCTTCGAGGAGGCAGCCCTCTTGTTTTCTTTTCATTCTATCTCCTGCCTTCTGTTCAATGCCCTCAAGGAGGCAGGGTGTATGTAGTTCCACCACTTGTGGTGCACCCTGGATAGTGTTACACCCTCGAGGGCTCACGTCTGGTGAGTTCGGCAGTTGGTGACCCCGAGGGCTTCCCGAGCTGAGTCCATATCCTTTGGGGCGGTCCCTCTCCTCTTTACCTTTTCTGGCTCTCCTTTCTCCAAGTCCTTTAATTCTCATTCTCTGAGGGCTGTGGGCATTTCCCTTCATTCCTGTCTCTTGTTTCCCTTATTCTTACTTTTGTTCTCCATTTCGTCTTCTAGTTTGTAAGTATCTAGTTAGTTTTAGTTTCATTTCATTACATTTTCACGATCAACCAAACCATTAGGAGCCGATAACCTAGATGTTAGACCCCTCAAAGTAACAATGATCATCATCATCATCATCAACTGTTTTATCTACTGCAAGAACTCAAATTTATCCAGGCATGTTTTATTCATATCCATAGACATACTTCATTGCAAATCTCAGCTCCACATTATAGGCGGCTTCGGTGGCGTAGTTGGCGCCAAGTCGTGAGTTCAAACCCGGCCGAAGTCGTCAGATATTTTAAGTGTGTTAAAAATCCCTCAGTATGCCTTCCTTCGGAGAGGAAGTAAAACCAGCGGTCCCAAGTTATAGATTTATGGCATGAAAAAGAACTCTCCGCTAACTAGACTTGTGTGAGGCCAAAATTTGTAGGTTAGAATTGATAACCCTCTATTAGTACCAACGCTCGCCGCCAGATGCTGACTACAATGCCATCTAGCAGCCAAGTCTGTAAGCTAGTTGTCGTGGACGGTAGCATTTGGTAGCAAAAGTAGAAACTCCTTGAATATTATTGTCTGCAGTCCTTACTTGAATTAAAAACAGATAACACACACTAATGCAGTCATCACCCAATTAACACTGGTTATCAGACAGATTCTACACACACCCAAATTACACGGGGCTACATGACCGCGTTGTCGCAGCCCCTAAACTGAGGAACCAACCAGCCAAACCATCAGTTCCACATTCTAGGAGGAAAACTGGCGATTTTATAGAAATCGTTAGCTGAAGATCGTAAGTCATACTAGTAAGGGCGTAACATCGAGGTCATCGAGCGATGATGTGAGGTTACTAGTACTACTTACAAACTGGAAGAAAGAAATGAATAAGGAAAGTAAATAAGAGGAGAAATAAACGTGCCAAATCTCGATGAATTAGAATTGAGGAACTTGGAAAAAGTACTGTAGAGCCATGAAAGGCGGATAGGAAAGGACAAGAGAAGACAGTCCGCCACGATGACAAAAAAACTGATCTGATTAACTTGGTTCACTCTCCTCTGTCATAAAACACTATCAAATCAATACTATTCTGCTATCTTAAGAATATTTGTTGTGAAGGTGTGAATATAACGACTGTATATTCCATTTCAGATGTAGAGGAATCTTCCGGTCCATGGGGCATTAACACGCACCATCAGAAGTCATCCGGAATCCAAAGTACCGAAAGTCGGATGTCCTTGCAAGTGGGGTAGGCCTACCATTTACGAGATTTGTGTTAAGGGAAGGAAGGGAGCTTGAAGTTTTACGTGACCGTTAATCGTGCGGGACCTTTTTTTTACGTGGAATTCGAAACACAGATGAAAGAAAGAATAATATGTTCGTAAGGCTCTTTTACAGTTCCATAATGTGATTGTCCCATTTATAATGAACATCCGCCATGACTCGAAAATCTCCCAGTAATAATAATGATTATAATAATAATAATAGGTCTAATAATAATAATAATAATTCTTAGCAAAATATTTGGCTCTACGCTAGAAAATAGAATTTGGATCAAGAGACGAAGTGCAGACCTCTATAGTCTCAGTGACAGTTTCACAAACACTGTAGGCTACGCAGACGTTTAAAATATATTGAGCTCATATTTACGATGGACGACAATAGACTACCGCAACAAAAACATATTCAATACTAGCGGACCCGTGCTAGATCTCTAGCATATTCTAATGGGTTGTGTGCGCCCCATGTGTACAGACTACTCGCCTGGCTCTAGTGCTATGCGGGATGTACGCGATGCCAGGGACTACCGTCTTGTTTATTTGTTTAATAGCACGTTAAAAACAAATAAATATATTTCCGTTGACTTTTCAAGATATGCAAGATTTTTCCTGTACTGTTGAGACGATTTGGAAGATGTTGGTACAAACCACACCTTCTAACTCCCTCTGGTTTAGGAGCTTGAGTTTTGTGAAACATACACCTTAGCGTATTGTATAATAAGATACATAATACCCAAAATACTAGGATAAATATTGGCTGGAGGAAACAATGGGGGACCCGAATGAGTTGAGCGCCGGGGAGAACATAATGAAAACCTGAGAAATCTCAGATCCTCTGTAAATAAGCACACATTTAGGGTGAAACCTAGCAGCAGGACTGGGACAAGATGGACGGAGGAACGCAAGAAGCAACACAGTGAGTTGATGATGAGTTTGGGAGAAGAGGAGGGCAAAATTCATCAAGTTCATGGGCAAAACGAATAAATAAATAAATAAATAAATACATTAATTAATCACATAAATAAATATATAAATAAGTAAGTATATAAATAAATAGATAAATGAACAAATAAATTAATTAATAAATTTATAAATAAATAAATAAATAAATAATAGTGGTTGACCTACCAAAGAGCTATATGAACACACAGACAGACTCACAGATATCATTAGAAAACGCAGACTAACTTTCTACGGGCACATACAGAGAATGAACAATAAACGACTTACAAAGAAAATCTTTGATGTAGTAAACAGTTCAAAAAGGAAAACAAATTGGTATCATGAAATAGAAGACGACTTAAAGCAATTAGGGATCAACAAGCAAATGATAGAAGACAGAGAAAAATTCAGAAACAAAATTAAGAACGCCAAATTTTTAGTAAGTGAAAGGAAGAAGATAGGAACATTGTGGACGGAAAAAAGGAAACAGGAGCACAGTCAAAGGATGAAGAAATTTTGGGAAGAGAAGAAGGGAAAGAAGTGAAAATTGTGACATCATGAGATATTTAAGTTCAAACACTGTCCATAAGGGCAAAAATGATGTAATAAATAATAATAAATAATAGTGGTGAATAGACAGGTGCCCTCTGGACAAAGGAGAGAAAAGAACAACACAGACAGAGGATGCGTGAATACTGGGCAAACATCAAGACCCACTCCAAGCAAAATAGTTGAATATCTGGTCCGTAGTTGGCCTATACGGAACAACAAGAAGAAGAATAGTGGTGAGAGCGGGAAGGTGACATAAACAAAATCATGCTCATAGAAATAAGATTGGTTCGATGCATCCTTGGCCCAAGGAAAACAGAAACAGACTATAACAGACCACGACCTAACAAGGAAATATACACCCATGTGGAGAACATAGTTCACACCATGCGCAAACGACGAATTTCATTCTTTGCGCAATTAAATAGAATTAATAATGACAGACTAACAAAACACATTTTTAATAAAATTTTAAAACATAAAGTTCAACCAGCGTGGTTTACACAGACATTAATAGTACATTATAATTATTATAACTATTTTATGTTCGAACATAAATATTCATAAATATCTGTCGAGATTTCGCCAGTTTTTTGTACTGAACAGAGCGCAGAATGCCTTGTATTTGGCCATGGCCTCCTCGATTACCCTACTATGACACTAGGCCAGGCAGTGAAATTTAAATTAGAAGGCCGTGGAACTCAGCGCAACTAATTATCTAATTGGTCAAACAACTGTTTCTTGAGTTCTGATTGGTGGGAGAAACTGTTTCATAATGAAAAATAGTGTTATAATGAGCCTCATTATAGTACAGTTTTCTGATATATAAAATAGTCAGGGTCGAACATAAAGTATCTTAAGGAAGCCGACATTGACATTACAGATACATGCCTAAATAGGAATTTATTTCGGGACAAAATTCAAAAAGTGATCTTCAGTAAGGAACAAGAATGACAACGAAAGCAGCCACGTAACATTGAACAGCTCCGGAAGCAGAGATAAGAGAGGATGTAGCGAATGTGGGCAGAGAGAAGTAAGACATGTGGCAAGATTTGAAGTATTGATTTTAAGTGCTCTGTAATAGTGCTATTCGAGTAAATAATAAAAACAAGTAGTTCCGTGACGAACAAAAGAGCCTACTTTTCTCATAATTTAAGATTCATGCCAATCTATATCGACCTATGTAGAATAATGACGAAATCAAGTTGGTAATACTAATATTCATGTACAATAGGGTTCAAACTATTCGGATATTCAATAATAATACTAATATTTCTAAGTACAGCAGTTTCAAATAGGAACACCTGAAATAGTGTAGCCTAAAAGAATAACTTACTATAGTTGGCAGCCCCGATGACTCTGAATATGTTCTTACTTCCATCTCTTAAGGTATAGAATACACATACGAAATTTGGTTGAAGTCTAATGGATAGTATGGACGTTACATGCTGTTTGATATTGGATTTATCAGTGCGTGAAAAATCATGTTGGGAACAATGTCATGTATTATATGTGATGCTCAGAATTAATCTGAAATATTACGATCTATTATAGTGCCAATTTTGGTTAAAATCCATTTGTTAGTATAGAAGTTACGTGTAATTGAAAATTGAAACTATCAGAAAGCTTAGAAACATGTTCGCATCACTGAGGTATACTAGTTACTCCAAATTAATCTAGTATGTCAGGTACTATACGTGTGAAAAGTTGCGAGCTGATAGCTTTCATACTTTCTGGTATATTGATATTAGGATTAAACAAATAGACAGAGAATTTATTAACAGTTGGCAGCCCTGCTGGTTCTTACGAATACGCATAGTCATAACTGTTATGGTACACAAAGCACATACGAAATTTGGTTGAAATCCATTTGTTAGTATAGATGTTATACGCATTTCAAAACTGGACCTATCAGCAGACTTAGTTTGTGTTGGCGTGTTGGCAGCACTGATGTATATTAGGAACACCAAACTAAGGTAGAATATCAGGTACTATTCGTGTGCAATGTTTAGAGCTGTTAGTTTGCATACTTTCTGATTTATGGATAGTAGGGTTAAAACATAGAGAGAGCATTTATTAACAGTTGGCAGCCCTGGTGGCTCTTTAGAATATGCACAGTTATATCTGTTGTAGTACGCATAGTACATACGAAATTTGGTTGAAATCCAATCGATAGTATAGAAGTTACATGCATTTAAAAATTGGACCTATCGGCAGGCTTAGAATCATGTTGGCAACACTGGCATGTATGAACTTCTGCAAATTAATCTGGAATGTTATTATCTATATGTGTGCCAATTGTGTAATAGTTCGCATGCATAACTTCTGAGATATATAACATAGATCTCAAATTTCAATTATGATTTTTCAGCAGTTGGTAGCGCTGATGTCATTTTCAAATATGGCCTTGAGATATTCAGGTATAGATCTTTACTCATACCAAATTTGGTTTCGATTGCTGCAGCTGTTTGGGAGTTGATGGGGGGGGGGGACACAGACAGACAGACATACAGATAGACTGACAGACACACATTTTCCCGGATCGATCTCATAAGTCTAGCTTTTCCTCAATTTTGCAAAATGAGAAAAGTAGGCTAATAATAATAGTGGTATGGTCTCAGTGTAGATTGTTTCAATTAGAGCATTTAGGCGCTCTTCTTTCCAATTTTGAAATTCCGTTTAGCACTGCCATCTGAGAGGGAACACAGGTCCACGACACTCTATAAGGCAGTCTGTCTCGTTACGTAGTGGCTAGCATTCTTGGGTGTCGCCTTGGAGGTCCGGATTCGAATACCGGCTCTGCCTAGAAATATAATTCTGGATTGAGGGCTGGAACGGGATACACTGTCTCGAAGGCAAAACTGAGAATAGGCGGGTTCAATTGCCACCTCCGCCATCCTGGAAGTTATTTTCCGAGGTTTCACATTTCTACTCCAGTCCAATGCCAGCATGGTTCCTTCTTCCAAATCCTCATCTGAAATACGCATAAACACATTAATACAGCCATCTCAACAACACAGGTTGGCAAACAAAATTACACACACACTAGTACGCGAGGCTAAATGACCGCGATACCCAAGCCCTCCAAATGCAACAACAACAACCTTTTGCCAATAGGGGCCAAGCAATAATTAATAAGATCAGGACTGCCTGTCAACTGACTGTAGCTACTGACATCTATTAACTGACTGTAGCTACTGACACCTGTCAACAGACTACGACTTAATGGAGGCATATCCAGCTCGTGCCCACTGATGGCTCAGTCCGGGACGCAGGCGAACTCAGGTGAAACTAACAATTCACATCAGAGCCAGCAGCCAAGATTTGAACAATTAATAATCCTAAAAGTATTAAAGGTAGGAGAGTGATGCACATTTTATCATCCATAATATTGCGTTAATTTTTATACAAAAATAAACAAATTAAAAACTTTGTTTTAAAACTGTTTTCTTCCAAGTTTACTGACAAGGAAAGTATCAGTAAGACAGGTGGAAACCTATCTTGAAACTTTGTGCACGCAATCGCTGTACTAGAAGAGGACAACGTGTGGAAAATCAGCCGCCAGATTGAACTGCAAGGCTCCGAAATCATGTGGCGAATCTCTCATATAAATCAATGGGAGGTAGGGAGTACCGTACATGTTGGAATGGACAGCCCTGACCACCAAGCACTCAAGGCCGGTGGGAAGCAGCCGCACGCTCCAGTCAGCATATACGCCCCGCCTCGCTACTACTCCGAGTGCTGCAGGGATGTCCAGATCCGCCAGCCGTCATGCCTGCGTACCAGGATGTTTGGTGCGATTTCGGAGCCTTGCAGTTCAATGTGGCAGCTGATTTTCCGCACGCTGTCCTCTTATACTGTAGTACAGGGTCATCGCAAAAGGTCGCAGCAATTTCAAAACGTCATATCTCCCGTTGTAAGTGAGATAAATTTATAATTCAACCTGAAAACTAATCAAGAACTAATCGAGTTTTAGTTTTAGACGTGACTGTACTCCGCCTGTGACTTTCAGTCGATGCGCAGAATGAGTGCGCGACGGGAGGCTGCCACGCCACTGTGTGAGTGTGATTGCAATGACGAAAGTTCAGCAGAAATCACAGTGTGTGTTGTGTGTTATAACTGTTCAGCGCACTTTCCGACGTGTTTATGGTAGGGATCCCCCTCATGCGTATAGCATTAGACGGTGGTATGAACAGTTTCAGGAAACTGTCAGCGTTAATGTGAAGAAGTCCCCCGAATGCCCTAGAACGAGTGACGAAACAAGGGAGCGCACATAGAAACATTATTAGATATGAAATAAAACTTTTTGAATTGGTGAATTTAACAACAAAAAATCGTTTTAATATCTCAAATAGTTCCTGAGCTATGAAGTTTTGAAATTGATGTAGCCATTTTCGATGGCCCTGTTCAATTATTGCGTCCTCAAAGTTTCAAGATAGGTTTCGTCCTGTCTTAACTGTCACTTTCCTTGTTGGCACAATGTTTCCTCTTTTCTTCCCAATATCACTGTGCTCTCTTCTGTCAATCCCGAGTCCTTACGGGTGCATTTCTCGGTGAATTTGTGTCCATTTATTAGCGTTCTAAATGTAGTTCTATTGTGAATGAGTTCTTCGTTGATACCCATTTCTTGTAGGACTTGTGATATTTCCACCAGCGAATTGTTGTGGATCTCCAGTGATCGTTCTTTTTGTTAACCTATTGTCATCAATTGATATCGTAGGCTTTCGCGGCCGGTGTCAAGTTTATCATCTTGGCTTACAGGATTGAGCCGCGTCGCATATCGGTTATTATTTCCCGACGTTTCGGCTGACATTGCAGCAGCCTTAATCATGGGTAGATACGAGTTGGTGTCCGTACTCAAACTAACGGTTATTGCCAGCACGATGTGCTTGCTTGCCCTGCATTGACGTCACGCTGCTCGCTGATTGGTCCCCGCCCCTGGCAGTCGCGCGCTATTAGAACTTTCCAGATGTTGCTGAGTTTGAACCCATCTTCGCGATTGAAATTATTGGGATGCTTCACGACCTCTCTAATTAACCTGTATTGGTATCCGGGAATTTTAGCAAGTGTTTCGACCTTATCAAATTCGATGGCGTGTCTCGTGACATCAGCATGTTCAGCTATTGCAGATCTGTAGTTTATCAGTTTCGTGTCCCGAATGTGCTCTGAAATCCTAATGGAAACGCGTCTTTTTGTTTGCCCTATGTAAACCTGTCCACAGGAGCAAGGCACTTTGTAAACTCCTGCGTCCTGGTTTGGCAGCTTTATCTCGTTTGATTTACGCACCACTTGTGTCAGCTTGTTTATAGGATGCATCACAGTAGTAACATCGTGTTTCTTGAGCAGCCTGGCGATTATATCTGTCAACCCCTGTACGTACGGCAGAAAGGCTTTATGGTGGGGCCTATGCCAGTTCTTCGGCTTTGTTCTACCTTCCGTGTGGCCCTATTTATTTGTCCTTTGCTGTAGCCATTAGCTAGGAGCGTGTTCCAAACATGTTTCCTTTCTTCATTCACGCTATCCTTATCATAAATGTGGTTGGCTCTGGTGAGGAGTGTTCTAGCTACCATTTCTTTCTGCGATGGAGGATGACTTGAGTTAGCATGTAGGTACCGATCTGTGTGAGTGTCTTTCCTATAGACCCTGTGTCCGAGTGTGTAATCTGTTCGTTTATAGAGCAGAACGTCTAAGAAGGCCAGCTGATTATTTCCTTCTACTTCCATTGTGAAGTTGATGCTCGGATGTCTGGAGCACATGAAGTCTAGAAAGTCCTGAAGTGTGGTGCGTCCATGTTCCCATATCAAAAAGACGTCGTCTACGTATCTGAACCAACACTTAGGCTTCAATGGGCTCTCCTTGATCGCTTCTTCTTCGAAGTTAGCCATAAACACGTTAGCCAGTAGTGGAGAGAGGGGGGAACCCATGGCTGCTCCCTCCGTTTGCTGAAACATTTGCCCATTGAATACGAAGACTGTGGAGTTAACGCAGTGTTCAGCTAACTCCACTAAGTCCGTTGGGCCTCCTGTGGCTGTAAGTTTTTCCCTGATTAACTGTATGGAGTCAGGTACAGGCACCCTGGTAAATAGGGACTCCACATCGAAGCTTGCCAGTAGATCGCCGTCACTCAGGCTTATACTCGCTATGATATCAGTAAAGTGCTGCGAGTTTTTCACGTGGGAGGCTGGCGGAGGGAATAATGGCTGCAGTACCTGGTTCAAAATCTTATCTGCGGGGTAGAAGCTTCTATCCGTCATCTACCAGCCTTAGAAGCAGAAGAAATTAGAGCAGAGGCCTCTCAGATCATCAAACATGCCAGGCCCGTTTCAAGCAACATCAGCAGGGAAGAACGTCAGGCCCTTAAAGAGCTACGAAGCAATGACAGCATTACGATTTTGCCAGCAGACAAAGGGAATGCTACGGTTGTATTCGACACCCAAGACTACGTGGATAAATTTCACAGCCTCCTGTCAGAATCAGCTTATAAGGCGATCCCGAAGAACCCCATAAGGAAGATAGAACTAACGACGACGCGGCTAATTAAGGAGTCATCTATTCCAGAAGAGAAGCAGAAATCCCTAGTAACTCGCTACTCAAGAACTCCCACGTTCTACGGCCTACCTAAAATACACAAGCCCGATGTGCCTCTGAGACCTATAGTTAGCGCCATATCGTCTCCAACTCACGCTCTGGCTAAATATTTGAACCAGGTACTGCAGCCATTATTCCCTCCGCCAGCCTCCCACGTGAAAAACTCGCAGTACTTTACTGATATCATAGCGAGTATAAGCCTGAGTGACGGCGATCTACTGGCAAGCTTCGATGTGGAGTCCCTATTTACCAGGGTGCCTGTACCTGACTCCATACAGTTAATCAGCGAAAAACTTACAGCCTCAGGAGGCCCAACGGACTTAGTGGAGTTAGCTGAACACTGCGTTAACTCCACAGTCTTCGTATTCAATGGACAAATGTTTCAGCAAACGGAGGGAGCAGCCATGGGTTCCCCCCTCTCTCCACTACTGGCTAACGTGTTTATGGCTAACTTCGAAGAAGAAGCGATCAAGGAGAGCCCATTGAAGCCTAAGTGTTGGTTCAGATACGTAGACGACGTCTTTTTGATATGGGAACATGGACGCACCACACTTCAGGACTTTCTAGACTTCATGTGCTCCAGACATCCGAGCATCAACTTCACAATGGAAGTAGAAGAAAATAATCAGCTGGCCTTCTTAGACGTTCTGCTCTATAAACGAACAGATAACACACTCGGACACAGGGCCTATAGGAAAGACACTCACACAGATCGGTACCTTCATGCTAACTCAAGTCATCCTCCATCGCAGAAAGAAATGGTAGCTAGAACACTCCTCACCAGAGCCAACCACATTTGTGATAAGGATAGCGTGAATGAAGAAAGGAAACATGTTTGGAACACGCTCCTAGCTAATGGCTACAGCAAAGGACAAATAAATAGGGCCACACGGAAGGTAGAACAAAGCCGAAGAACTGGCATAGGCCCCACCATAAAGCCTTTTTGCCGTACGTACAGGGGTTGACAGATAGAATCGCCAGGCTGCTCAAGAAACACGATGTTACTACTGTGATGCATCCTATAAACAAGCTGACACAAGTGGTGCGTAAATCAAACGAGATAAAGCTGCCAAACCAGGACGCAGGAGTTTACAAAGTGCCTTGCTCCTATGGACAGGTTTACATAGGGCAAAAAAAAAGACGCGTTTCCATTAGGATTTCAGAGCACATTCGGGACACGAAACAGATAAACTACAGATCTGCAATAGCTGAACATGCTGATGTCACGAGACACGCCATCGAATTTGATAAGGCCGAAACACTTGCTAAAATTCCCGGATACCAATACAGGTTAATTAGAGAGGTCGTGAAGCATCCCAATAATTTCAATCGCGAAGATGGGTTCAAACTCAGCATAATCTGGAAAGTTCTACCAGCGCGCGACTGCCAGGGGCGGGGACCAATCAGCGATCAGCGTGACGTCAATGCAGGGCAAGCAAACACATCTGGCTGGCAATAACCGTTAGTTTGAGTACGGACACCAACTCGCACCTACCCATGATTAAGGCTGCTGCAATGTCAGCCGAAACGTCGGGAAATAATAACCGATATGCGACGCGGCTCAATCCTTTTAGCCAAGATAATAAACTATTGTCATCAATTCTGTACAATTCAGTCTCGCGTAGAATCTGAGATTTTTTAGCCTACTTTTCACATTTTGTGACAAGAAGTTCCGTGACGAACTAAAAAGCCAACTTTTCTTAAAATTTAAGATTCATGCCAATGATTAATCTATATGGATCTATCTAGAATAATGACAACATTAAGTTGGTAATATAGAAATTTCTAATTAGTTCGTAATACTGTATACCTGGCATAATGTAGCCTATTAGAGAACTACAGTTGGCAACCCTGGTGACTGAATATATTCTTAGTTCCATCTCTTAAGGCCCAGAATACAAAATCTGGTTGAAGTCCAATGGATAGCATGGCCGTTACATGCAGTACACATTGATCTAACAGCGCGCGTAAAATCATGTTGGCAACAATGACATACATGTATTGGTCAAAAATAATCTGAAATAATATGATCTATTGTTGTGTCAATTTTGAATAAAATCCATTAGTTATATAAAAGTTACATGCATTTTAAAATTGGACCTATCAGCATGCTTAGAAACATGTTGGTAGCACTGACGTATGTAAGTTACTCCAAATTAATATAGAATGACAGGTACTATACGTGTGCATAGTTAAAAGTTGTCGGCTTGCATAATTTCTGATATATGGGTACTTGGATAAAAACAATTGAGAGCATTTATTAACAGTTGGCAGCCCTGGTGGCTCTTAAGCATACGCTCAGTTATATCTGTTTATGTGCACATAGCACATACGAAATGTCGTTGAAATTCCATTGATAGTGTAGAAGTTATATGCATTTAAAATTTGGACCTACCAGCAGGCTTATAATGATTTAGGCAACACTGCCATGTATGGCCTCCTGGAAATTAAACTGCAATATTATTATCTATACGTGTGCCAATTTAGGAATAGCTCCCATTCATACCTTCCAAGATATCCAACATGGAGCTCAAATTTCAATTGCGATTTTTCAGCAGTTGGTAGCATTGACATTATTTTCAAATATGGCCGTGAGATATTTACTCTTTACTCCTACCAAATTTTGTATCGATTGCTGCAGCCGTTTAGGAGTTGCTAGGGGGGGGGGGGGGGGACACACAGCCAGCTAGCCAGACAGACAGACAGAAGGACAGACAGACACACATTTGCCCGATCTCATAAGTCTACTTTTTCCTCATTTTGCAAAATGTGAAAAGTAGGCTAAAAATGAGGAAAAAGTAGACTTATGAGATCGATCTGGGCGAATGTGTGTCTGTCTGTCCGTCTGTCCCCCCCCCCCCCCCTATCAGCTCCTATCGACACCAAATTTGGTATCAGCAAAGACATATGGCCGAATATCTCACGGCGTATTTGAAAATGACGTCAGTGCTACCAACTGCTGAAAAATCGCAATTGAAAATTAAGGTCTATGTTGGATATCTCGGAAGATATGCATGTGCATTGTTTCACAATTGGCACACATATAGACTATATTACATCAAACTAATTTACAGGAGCCCATACATGAGAGTTGCCAATATGATACAATGCCTGTTGATAGGTCCAATCTTTAAATGCATGTAACTTCCATACCCATACTATCGATTGGATTTCAACCAGATTTGGTAAGTGATTTGCGCACCGGAGCAGATAATTATGAATATTCGTTTTTAGTGTCAACAGGGCTGCCAATTGTTGAAGTATGCACTCTATACATTTGTATTGTTTCTTGAGTACTGAGACGTTATAAAATAAAGAATTATATGGTGCACATTGGAATGGATAATATACAGTATATTTAATTAAAACAAAGTTATCCAATGGATCTGCAGGAGTGACATCTACCAACAACTAGTTGAACTACAGTATGCGGGAGCTATCCACGGCCTACTAGATGCGAGCTGCGCTATATACCGGCCAGTTAGTAAACCCATGCCAGCGGTGTTACTGAAAATGACGTCTTGTTGCCGATTGAGCGCACTGCTAAGTATAGGCGAGATTAAAAATTAGGTGTACAGTACAGTAGGTATATTAAATGTGTTTCTCCCATTGATACGTTTAGACCAACGAAGTTTCAATTATTGTTAGTGGTCGGTGTTAATATACTGAATTCCTCCGTTGTATGGAGTGTTTGCTGATATAATTGCGAAATACTGGGGACAATTATAAACTATGGTTTGAACGCCACTGCTCAAATCCAGTGTCCCAATTTTCACTTCGAATAGGAAGAAAATAGGAGGTGATAAGGACAGAGAGTTATAATTATACCAATACATTTAGGAGAAAGTAGGCTATATGTTGTTTCCTGAACATCTTGTTTGATCAGTTCGATTAAATCGACAGATCTAGTTATTATTATTATTATTATTATTATTACTATATTGGATATATTAACCCTTTATAGTGCAAAACTATTCTTTATTTTCATGTGTTTTTACATTTTAATTTATTTAAATTATTATTAATAATGCTATATTTAGCCTATTTTCATTAATGAAAAAAAAAAGGCTTATGAGATCACCTTTTGTCGTGTGTCTGTTTGTGTGTGCGTGTGTATGATGGATTTTTGTGTGTCCCCCCTAATAACTTCTAAACGGCTGGAGTGATTTCAATGAAACTCGGTAAGTTCATAGCACTATTCCAGGCGACCTCGACCGTGCCCTTCATATTTTGTTACGTCTCACCAATTCAACATGGCGGCTGTGCTAAATATTTCACCAGCATTCAATATCTCCGAAACTATTACCGATATAACCCTGGAATATTTTACGGTGATAAACGGAATTACTAGAAGTTAACCTATCTGACGTTTCAAAACCTGGTAACTACAAAACCAACATGGCGGCCAGGAGACGTTGCGACTTTAAATAGACGTTTCTCGCAATTTAACCAACCAAACACAATGAAACTTGGTACAGTATATGTTTATGCACACTGTAATGCACCAACATCTAACTTCGTTCAATTGTTTACATAATCTCAAGATGGCGGCTGTGCGAAATATTTCACCGGCATTCTATATCTCTGAAACTATTACCGGTATGACCCTGAAATTTTGTACGATGATAAAGGACACTACTGAAAGTTCATCTATAAGACTTTCAAAACCGGTTAACTACAAAACGAACATGGCGGCCAAGCGAATTTGAAAGTTTTAAATGTATGTATGTATGTATGTATGTATGTATTCTTTATTGTCAGACAGATAGAATCCACTAGTGACAATATAATAATCAACAATAAAATGTACAAGTATAAACAAAACAATAACAGCAAACAAGAACAAAAAATAGAAATTCACTAGTCTATTATAAATCAACAACCACAACCATACAGACACGCACTCAAACATCCGATCTCAAGCATTCATTCATACAATCCCTTTGTACAAGAAACATTGAAATAATTACAGAAAAAACAAAACTATCTACAGTAAACGGAAAAAGGCAAAAACATAAAATGAAAGATAGAAGAAAAAATCGAAAACTGGGAAAAAAAAGTAATATAAGAGTGACATTCGAGGATCTAAAAAAAAAAAAAAAAAAAATTACTTCAGTCGCTCGTACATTCAATCAACCATTCATTCAACCACATATTCAATCAATCAATCAATCAATAAACGCAAATAGAAAAAACACAAAATGCACACACTATTTTACAGCCCACTCGAGATGTTTCTCATAACAGTTGATAGAGAGTCGAAGTGAATATCAGTAGCACTTTTACTCTCCATCAAGCTGTTTGTTGACTGCAACCGGATCAGACATGAATTTTTATGTACATTAGACTTTTCTCGTGATTTAATAATCCGAAGGGAATAAAACTTGGTATAGCAAATGTTTATACACATTGTAATGCACTGGTATCTAATTTAGTTCAATTGTTTACATAACCTCAAGATGGCGGCTGTGCGAATTTTAAAATTAAGTTTTTAATTATTTCGTCGTAATCATGCGATGGAAGTGAAAGTTTGAATAATGAACCTACGCAATAATTTTCCTTTAATGGTACATGACTCTATGGCCTATAGATATAATAATCCAACAAGGCGACCACCCGCAATATTTAGTCGGTTCTGAATATCTACGAATCTATTACAACATTCAAGGTGAAATTTTGTATGTTGATAGAGGCAATTAATATAAGTAGGATATATGGAAATAGGCTGTATAGTTCTTCACGGAACTACTTGTATTTTCATGTTTCTTACATTTTGAAAATGAAAATCCACAGCCTGCTTCCAGTCTCCGACCGGGTCAGGAATGGAATGAATGAAGCCCCCATCTAGCGGCGAGGATATGAACTGTGCCGGCTGCCGAGGCCTGACGCACTCCTCTGGGGCAATGATTAAATGAATGACAGATGAAATGAAATGATAGTGGAGAGTGTTGCTGGAATGAAATTTGACAGGGAAAACCGGAGTACCCGGAGAAAAACCTGTCTGCCTCCGTTTTGTCCAGCACAGATCTCACATGGAGTGACCGGGATGTGAACCACGGACCCAGCGGTGAGAGGCCGGCGTTCTGCCGCCTAAGCCACGGAGGCTTATGTTTCTTACATTTTAATTTATTTTAATTATTATTAATAATTTTATTTTTGGTTCCTCTAATGTTATATTTTAAATATTTATTTTGAAATTTCAATTTATGTTCTTAAATATTTAATTTTGATATTTTTAACTTGAATTAATTAATTAACCAATTTCCAATCGATTTGACAATTCTTTTCTTAATTGTTTTATAGTTATGATTATTATTATTTTAATTTTGTATTTCCATTAATATTGTAATTATATTATTTATATTTTATTTTTACACTTTAATTCTTAATGTTTTTAGATTTTATTTAAAAAAATATCCAACACATTACGTCAAGTAGATACGTATATACTATTTGATTTGTAGCAATACTAGCACTTCGGCATGAACATTCTCTGAAATTTGGCTGAAAGATTCAACTATCAGCATCTTTGAAAGCATAAACAGTCCTTATGACAGGTGGTTAACATAGAGACCACTATCCCATAAAGGGTTGAATCACTAATCTAGTTAGGGACAACTGTCACAAGATATCGTTTCCAGATTGTAGTTAACATCAGCTCGCTCACCGTAACGAATTTTAGCACCCATTGACTGCACCACGTTTTACTGCTATCAGCTGAGAAGCACGCAGTTTACCTAGAAGTCAATAAAATGGTGATCGCCCCATTACAATGCCTTATCTTCCTGGCATGAGCACGTGCGTACGTTATATCTCTCGGTAATGGTCTTCATTAATCACCCTCTAATCGTCTCTGCAAGTTCAACATTCGTCTTAAAGTGTATTTTTCTCCCTTGAACCAGTCTCCCGTCTGCCATATTAAATACATATGAGAGGTGTTCAAATGAAAAGGTATGAAACGATACTGTGGGTACAAGTTATTCGTTATTCAAAAGTAATCACCACAGGTGTCCCATTGCTTCACTAGCTGCAGGATTCCCTGTTCCCAGAAGTCTTGGGGTTGTGACAGGAACCAATCCTGTACGGTGTCCTTTAGTTCGTCGTCCGATTGGAAACGTTTTCCCTTGAGACGAACCATTAACAGTGACACTCCGTAGCCTACGTAAGTCCATCAAGAACAAACGCCCTGGACTGCTCACGATGGGAGCGATTCTCTCCATGATAACGCTCGCCCTCATGTCTCTACGTCACACAAGGTGTATTGGCCACGTTCCAGTGGGAGCAACTTGAGCATCCGCCCTACAACCGAGACTTGTCTCCTTGCAACTTCCATCTGTTTGGTCCCTTAAAAGAATACACTCCTGGAAAAAATTACATGTATTAGTTAATTATCACATTAGAGCCTCCGTGGCTCAGGCGGCAGCACGCCGGCCTCTCACCGCTGGGTCCGTGGTTGAAATCCCGGCCACTCCATGTGAGATTTGTGCTGGACAAAGAGGAGGCAGACAGGTTTTTCTCCGGGTACTCTGATTTTCCCTGTGACAATTTCATTCCAGCAACACTCTCCCTTATCATTTCATTTCATCTGTCATTCATTTAATCATTGCCCCAGGGGAATGCGACAGGCTTCGGCAGCCGGCACAGTTCATATCCTCGCCGCTAGATGCGCGTTTTATTTTTTCCATTCTCTGAGCCGGTCAGTCGACTGGAAGTAGGCTGTGGGTTTTCAGCTAAAGCGCAGCGCTACACCATGGGGCCAAGCTCCCTGCTGACTCAGTTGACGTGGATTCAAGTCCCACCATCGGAGGTACTTGAAATGGTTTTTCGTGGTTTCCCCATTTTCAACTCCAAGAAAACGCTGAGACGGTACCTTCTGACAGGCTACGGCCGCTTCCTTCCACATCCTTGCCCAATTTCATCCATTCATTTCATCCCTCATACCGGCGCGCGGGTCGCCCACGGGCGTCGACTAGACAGAGCTCCACTCGGCCTCTCAGGAGGCCACACGAAAAAAAAATCTCATTAAATGGGGCAATTTAGGATTACACGTTTCGCCCTCAAGTGGCCATCACCAGATCCTGATCACTGTGTTAGAGATTAAATTTTCACTGTTGTAAATTCACTAGCGTGGTTCAATAGTAAGTCGTTAGGTGATTGGTTGGTTCCATAGTTTAGGGGCTCGACAACGCACTTTGGATGCGACTAGAATCTGTCTGATAACCGCTGTTAATTGTGATGACTATTAGTGTGTGTTATCTATTTTCAATTCAAGTAAGAACTGCAGGCGGTAATTTCAAGTAGTTCCTACTATCGCTACCAAATGCTACCGTCCACGACACCTAGCTGTGAACTTGGCTACTACAAGATGCCATCGCAACCAGCACCTGGTGACAAACGTTGGAACTTAAGAGCAGTAATCAAACCTAGCCTACAACTTTTGCTTCACCCAAGTTTAGTTAGTGGAAGGTTCTTTTACATGCCATAAATCTATGACATGGGCCCACCGGCTTTACTTCCCCTCCGAAGTAAGGCATACTGAGGGATTTTTAACGCGCTTAAAATATCCCACTACTTCGGCCAGGTTTGAACCTGCGACCTTGGGCATAGAAGCTCAGCATGCTACCAACTACGCCACCGAACTCGCCTGACTCGACAGTTTGCTGCTGGCTGTATCTGGGGTAATAGGCTCGCCCGCTAGCTAGGCTGTAACTGGGGTGATAGACTCGCCCCTAGCCAGCTCGTAAACTGTCCCCCTCAGTATTCGAATGGAGATTGTTGGAAGAAATGAAAAGGTAAAAACACTTATAGTGGGCGATGTATTGAAGATAGAGATATGCTCTCCCGGACTATTTTGTAGAACTTTTCATGATGAACAATTCTTACACTCATAGTATATTGGAATTTTTAACAGTTTGTCCTGCGTAAGCGCACGGACACCAGATTTCTTTTTGACTTTTCACTGAAATCGTTACTGCTTGGGTTCTTTACATCGTAAATTAATGATTTTCTACAGAAATCTTCCTCGAGATATCCTTTACAGAATGGCGAAAACCACATCAAAATCCATCCAGGGGTTCTCGAGATTACCCGTGATATCCCAGAATCGGGACATTGTTTTATACTAAGGAGAGATATTAACTCCACACTTAATAACGTGGCATATTCTAATGAGAAGATTGTGAATTTTGGAACTTCGTAGCGGACAGAACGTTTAGGAAGTGAATATTTTGCGGAATAGTTGCGCGGACGGGAAAGTCAGGGTCTGGTGCTGCTGCTAGTATTTACAAGTACTGCTCATAGATGGCGTTACTATTCTGCATGCTACTACTAATGCGTGCCCGACGACAGACAGCGCTAAGTCCTAGGGACCAAGAATTAACATGGCTGTCGTTCATCTGTGATAATGCTGTATTAAAGGAGTCGGTAGACAGTAAGTGTTGCTTCCTAGTGGCTCTAGTTGGAAACTTGCGGGAAAACCAATGCCGTGCTCAAGGAATTAGCAGGCAGTGAGCACACAAGATGGTGACATTTCCTGCGAAATATCATTTAACCCTTTACGGGATAGTGGTTTCTATATTAACCTCTTGTCATAAGGACAGTTTATGCTTTCAAAGATGCTGATAGTTGAATCCTTCAGCCTAATTTTGGAGAATTTTCATGCCGAAGTGCGAGTATTTCTAAAATCAAATATTATATACGTATCTACTTGACGTAATGTGTTAGATAAAACTTTAAAAAATTATAACTAAAAACATTAACAATTAAAGTGTAAAACTAAAATATAAATACAGAAATAAAAATCATAATAATAAAATTACAATAATAAAAGAAATATAAAAATTAAAATAATAAACATAACAAGGCACCAGGCGAGGATTCAATAATCGCCGAATTATGGAAGCCTGCTGGCGACATAGCTATCGATAAGCTAACAGAAATAATTAGTGAGATATGGGAAAAGGAGGAACTCACTATTGATTGGACATCAATTTTTTCATATTCCCTCGATGCAGCCGCAGTGCAAATTAATGAACTCCAGATTCAAGCAGTAAAAACGGGTCTTAAGATCTCCTTTGAAAAAAAAAACAGAATTCATCACTAATATCAAGCTAGCGCCAAAAGAGCTGGATGTAGGACAGGGGAAAATCAAGCAAACGAAAGCGTTCAAATATTTGGGTGAGTGGATACACCCCAATCTCTCCGAGAAGGCAGCTTTCGAGTCTCGAATCAGGAAAATGGAAATGGCATATAATCTAACAAAGGCCATTTACAACAAGAAATCCATATCAACAAATGCCAAGTTAAGACACTGCCAAACAGTTATCCGTCCAGAGGTTTTGTATACTGCAGAGTGCCTTGCAATGCATCGCAAGGTACTAATAGAGAATCTGGAAGTGAAAGAAAGAAAAATTCTAAGAAAAATCTTGGGTCCGGTAAAAGAAAATGAGGAATATAGGAGACGGCACAACCACGAACTTTACCCCCACGTGGAAAAAATAACTGATACCATGAGGAAACGGAGAATTGCCTTTTACTGTCACATAATGAACAGAATGAACCCAGCACGATTGACAAATAGAATTTTCACCTACTTCCTCAAAAAGAATACCAAGGGAGCTTGGTTCACGCAGGTGGACAAAGTTTTACAAAAAGTGGCAATAACAGGCAACGATATTTGGGAACGTGCCACCCTTAAACAAAAACTAACAGCACACCGATGTTTCCAAGAAAAGCCAAAGCTTCCAACTGGCAAGAAGTGGACTGCAGAAAGGAAACAACAGCATCGAGAACGAATGCGAATGTACTGGGAGGATGTTAAAGCTCGATGCAGCAAGAGGCAGTTGAAATGACGTGGTCCTTAGATGGACGAATCGAAAGTAGAAGCAGAAGAAGAAGAGGAATGATGAAAATAAATGTAAAAATCAATGTGAAATTAGTTTATTCAATTATTCCATAAAATATCAAAATTAAATGTCTACAAATCTAAAAGAATAAATATATAATTACTAAAATTAGAGAAAAAATAACATTATTTATAATTATGATAATTAAAATATATTAAAATGTATAAACACATAATAGTAAAGAATAGTGTTTTGCCCTATAAAGGGGTAAATGCGCATTTTCGGGTAGGACAACTACTTTTCGAAATGAATTAAGAAACTCAGTTTGACAAATCATATAATTGTTTCAGTGGTATAGTGAACCTTTTATCCACAGGCTGTATAATGAAAATCCACAGCCTGCTTCCAGTCTCCGACCGGGTCAGGAATGGAATGAATGAAGCCCATATCTAGCGGCGAGGATATGAACTGTGCCGGCTGCCGAGGCCTGACGCACTCCTCTAGGGCAATGATTAAATGAATGACAGATGAAATGAAATGATAGTGGAGAGTGTTGCTGGAATGAAATTTTGACAGGGAAAACCGGAGTACCCGGAGAAAAACCACAGGCTGTATAAAGGATTCTAATAATTATTCATCATCTTTTGATACATTTCTACAGACAACAGATATGAGAGCCAGACGGTGTTGGGAAATATTGAGAAATCAGTGGCCAAGAGGACACAATGGTTTAAGCTCCTGTGGTATTTTAGGAAGAAGCATATATATTCTTGACACATAGGACAGGTGCAACTTTTAGCGCGGAAGACGGCTTGGGGACGCACATTATGGCCTGTTGCTGGGAAGGTTGGCGCCAAGAAGGAAATCGAATGCTACGAGGCAATTGGTCTATCATCATGTTAACCACTCCCTACTGCAGAAAAATATGTAAAAGCGCACAAAGACATACAAGAGTCTGGGCCAATAATACCAAGACGCCTTGTTTTAGCGGCAACTCGGCTTGGTAGCGCACACTGGTAAATTAACGCGGGAGTTATCTACAGATTAATTCCACGATCGATTCGAGCCGGCTACAGCATAATCGTAACCTCCACACTGCTACGAACTTAATGATACCGATCGCATGCTAGTCTGATAATTATTATGGAATATTTTTTAATAAATCCCCTTCCACACCTACCCTAGTCGGTTTCATTTATAAGGATCCATAATGCTTCGAGGATGATCTCTCATTTTTGTACGTCTGAGGACGGAACACTCTGACTTATTTTTGTACGTCTGAGGACGTAAGGTTCATACTCTGCATATTTTCATGTTTTTGAACATGGAGCAGTGTCGTCAAGTTATAAGTATAACTTCAGTGATTTATTTGTAGTCCCAGCACTATCAGTAGGACCAGTTCATCGAAATAATTCACCAAATAGACTGTCAAGGAATATAGTACTTGATAGGTGAATATAGTAGGAATTATATCGTGTGTGTATCTGACAAAACTTTATTTAATTCAGCACGAGATGACGTCTAAGAACGAGAAAGGATCTGGGATCCAGCAGGACATTTGCCAGAAGATGTCGATGACCAGATAAACATCTTAAAGGAGATGGCTGCAGACGTTTTTCCTGGCGCTCTTTTAAAGGATAGAGTACAAATGAATTTATTTATTTATTTATTAAATCAGCTATGGTATTATGGGACATATTTTTGTAGATATTTGTTTGATTGTTTGGTAATGTAGATTATTAGTTTTTGTTTTACTGACACATTAAATATGGGACTAGCCGAGCGTTGCGTAATTTGTAAATATTGTGATTGTATTTGGTTCAACTTTACGGGGCGACGCGGAGCCCGTGCTCGCTTTCGCTTGCGTAAATCGCGGTCAAGCATTATTATTCGGAGGTATGCCTTACAACAAAAATGGAACTGAATTAATTTTGAGATTAAAAATAGAATTTGGAGGGTAAGATTATTTGTGAGTAGAATTTTATGACGGATCAGGATTATTTTGATAGTTGCTTTCCAGCAGTTTGAACGGGATGGCACTTTGCACCCGAGTTTTTTTGTTGTGTATTTTTGTTAATGTGTCAATGGACGCAGTATTGTTGATCTGTTTGAGCCGATCCAGTGTGCGTATGAGAGTCAGTCCAAGATTTTGGTGCGTTGTGTGATTTTTATAATGTGCTAGCGAGAATATATCGTGGTAATTATTCTGTCTTGCTCCACATTAGCCCAGTTCATGACCTCGCGAGGCTGAACTTGTGGTATATATTTGTGTTTCTTGCCATCCAGGGGATGGGTGAGATTTGTTGTCGTTTCCAGAGGGAAACTGCACCTACCTTGTGGGGCTGAGAGAGATAATTGAGGCAGTGTTGACTCATACAAGAAGGGCGCGCTCAAATCAGATAACGTGACTTGTCATTTGTAACAGGATTGTTTCCTGTACTGCAATTTAAGATGTTGTTTAAAAATTCACAAAACCTGATCGGTTATAATGAGTATTGATTGATTAAATGGGTGCTGTCCATAGTTGTAAGGGAGCTTCCGAAATTCGTGTTTGTCTGGCGTTTTTATAAAAATGTAAACATAGTTTTTCAGCCGTCAGGCTTGTATTTTGTTGTTGTTGGTTCAATTTTTGGTGTGTTTATTTTTACGCGTTCTTGACCCGTGTCAAGTTAGAGTCCGCGAAGCTATGTTCCCAAGTTTGATGAGAGCGTTTTTGGCCTATTTATGGCATGCTCTTTTTGTGTTCATTATGTGCTCCGGCACCAGCTAGGATCTCAGGGAAATTCTTCATTCTGTTTGTATTATTAAATCTTGCATGTGTCAGTAGTAATTATAGTGTATTAGTTAAGAGTGGGTCCCATAGCCGTAGTGTGCCCGTTTAGACCGGAGTCCGCACGACCACATATGCATTTTACCAATAATCAGTCAGCACGAGAGTCAAAATATCCCGGAGCGCCAGATGGGTTAAAGCTAATCGCAAAAACGACATCAAATGAAAAAAATGTTTTACTGAGTTTTGGCTCAATGCAACAATAAGGATAGAAGGAGATTCAACTGGGTATAACACATCACGTAAAATTATCTCAGTTTATTTTGAATTTAAAATTGACTGCAAGAATGCTCAAAGCAGCATCACTCACGTGTGGCGACCCACACTCCTATTTACACAATATACAGAAATTTTCCAAACACATTTGACAATTATTTTTTGGAAACACAAGTATGATTAATAGTCCTGTAGACTGTGTTCCAAAATTATTTATGATTAAATCCAGTTCAAATTTAACTGTCTCTACTGGAAATATCGTAGTTCACTGTTTGAATTTTTACATAATATTAACACTCGTAGAATAAATGTTCATAGAATTTTTAACTTTCACTTATTTTTCCAGTTTCAAAAATATATTGTCGAAAAATATTATTATCATTGAATCAACACAAATTATTTACACATATTAATAACATCTGAAAAGTATTTGACCATGAGCATAGCATCGAAGAACTGTGCGAAGCACAACAAAAATTAATAGTTCTTCTGACATTAAACATTCGAGAAGTGACTCGATTATGAACTTCAAGTTCCTAACAAAATACATGATTTCTGAATCATCAACTTGATCAATAAATTGTTGAACCATTCAACTATTCAATTTTCCACTTGGAATCATCATTAAGAAAAATATATTTATATTTATGGCCATTTAGTAATTTTCACAACTTGCAATTCTTCGACAGAATGCGGAAATAAGAATTGTAGCTTCATAATAAATTCATTTAGTTCATGGCACTAGGATTGAAAATATCCTTCAAATTATTCGTGGTTAAAGAATTATTTTTAATTGGCAGTGGCCCATTCTATTATTTGTGTAAGAACACAATATTACAACAACAACAACGGTAAAGGTCTTCCTCTGAAGAAGAATATACTACTATCATGACAAATCCGGGTTCTAGCAAAATCAAAGTCTAAATGGAATTCGTAAACAAGGTTGAAATAAGAACTGAAGGTTTCTAAGAAATAACCTTCGGGTCATTCATACGACGAAATGTGTAGTTCCAATACTCCTTCTATAAACCTGAGCCATCGAACCTGCTATTTGATTGATGCTCGAAAAAACCTCTTCATTCCTGCGACTTAAACATGCGCACCTGGGAATGGCATTTCAACTACTCCACACATATAAATTTTCTTCCCAAAATTTATACAATAAATCAAGCCTCTGCTTGTTATCAACACTGGAAGATTAATAAACTTACAAGTTTATTTTATTTTACCATTCAGTTCAACCCGTGAATTTACCATACTTATGAAAATCTTTATTTCACTTTCGAGTGTATTTACGTCATGATTTTATATAAATACAAAAATATCCTATTTGATACAAATATCATTTGCTTCCAGTTTCATGCCTCTCCGTGTTATCTGAAAAATATACTTGCTCATTGCAAATATTAACTGTTCAACCAGAACTGAAATGTTGGTTGAATGCGGGCTTGCGCTAACCACTCTCCTTCGGAAAATCTCCTGTTCCAGACTAGAAATGATTAAACTACTTCATAGGCTCTCTCTCAATACACATGATTATTAGAAAATATAATATCCAAGAATTATTTAGAAAAATTATAAAAATTATTATTATTATTATTATTATTAGTGGATTATTATTATTATGTTATATTATTTTAAATATGTTTAATTATCATCTCATTATGTGAGAATCCACATGTTCGAACCTTCGAATATGGAAAAAATATCCATTCCTCAACAAAAATAATTTAACTCAACCTTTACATCGACGGTTTTCCGTGATTTCCCTAAAATATGAAGTATTCAAATAAATGCTCGTTCTGCTCGGTCATCGATCCTAAACTGTTCTGAGTGCTGAAAATACTCAGAATAACTCTAACAAGTCTTGCGTAAATCATTGCAAAATTTAAATACGAAGAAAAATAAATAAATGTGTTGGTCATCTGCAGAAAAATAGTTTGTTCCAATTAGCTAGGCATAATATAATTCAAATGTGGCTTACATTTCTTGATGGTCTTGAAGCGTAGTGAACCTGGTCTGTACCAGATTTATCCATAGACATGCCCTATCGTACAAGCACGTATAATCCTTGTATCGGCCGCCATTATATACCCACAATCCGTCTAACAAGACATAGTGGTAGTATCTCTTGACGTTTGAAGTAACTGTTGATCCATTTTAATATTGGCTCCTATTAAAGCCATAACAGTTTGCTTAAATGGGGTCAGATCTAAGTGATCTATTCTTAGATATGTCAGTTGTAACATAACTCACGGTAATCTTTTCAGTACAAGAAAACACTGACAGTCTAAACCAATCAACGGCTGTTCTGAAGATCGTTCCCTGGGCATGGCTTCACACCATCTACCATGCGCGAAGCAACATGTAGTTTCCCTGCGTTGGCTAATGAACACCACCGTGATAGACTGGTCTTCAATGTACTGATAGATCGAAGTGGTTATTAAGTTACAAATATGAAAACTGACTGAAATGGACTTAAATATCCAAGTATTAGGTTATTACTGGTCTGTGACAAAGTACTAATTCTAGACAAAGTCTAGCATATGTCCATGTGGAAATAAAAATATTTCTACCAGTGTCTGTAGAAAAAAAAAATTCAATCACCTCAGTGATTCTCCTTGCCGGAAACTTACTAAGTTCCACTCGCAGCGCAGCACTTTTGTGACTATCACAACTTTGAAAATAACTTCTGCGTAGATCCGGCAACCATGTGCCTTGGCGCAGCGTAGCGGCACCTTGGTAGGCAAGTGCTTGTGTTGAAGTGAGCTACTGATGCCTGCACTAGCCGGCTTTTATTCAAAACGGGTCAGGGTCACGCTGCATCAGCTGATATCTGGAAATCCTCATATCTCTGGTATCCCTGGTCCGATTTACTTGATACTAATTGCATTCTCTTTCATTTGGCCGTGCCAGTAATCTGATCCCAGTCTCAAGTCTCTACTCCATGGTTAACTATTTAATCAATAAATAGCCTCGACCTCTGCTATTACTCGCTACGTCACTTGACATGCTCTTAGCGGTATATTCTTTCCAATTCCATCTCGAAGCAATGTAGCGCGATATTCAAATATCTCAACTTTCAAAAGCGGCTGTAGCCTTTCCCTTGATATCTAGGTGTCTGAATCTTGGAATACCCATTCCTAGAGTTGGGCACAGTAGTGTGATTTAAAAGATGCAACTCCGTAAGCAACATGACTGTTTCAGTTGTAAACGGACTCGCATCAGTACTCAGTTTCTTATTAACGAGCAGTAAACCACACATTATATAACTTCTTGACCAGAAAAAATGGACTTGTATCCATAGGTTATGACGAGTGAGTTCTTACCGCTCAAATGCTTATGTTATGATTTTATCACTTATGTGAAGCTGCATTCACATTGTCTTGTTGTGACGAGCGAGTTCCTACCGATCAGTGTTATTATTATTTAATAAGGGGGTGAAAGTCAGGGAGGATTTTTTATTTATTATTATTATTATTATTATTATTATTATTATTATTATTATTATGCACATACCTTTCAGTCATTAAATTTCTGTTATTCTACTTGTTATTCATTTTATTTTTAGTATAGCCTCTGTCATGAACCTTTCTATTCATTAGAGCATGTTGTTTTAAGCGAACTTTGCTGTGTAACGCAGTCAGGACTGAACACGACCCCGTAGATGAATCTTGAGAAAACCATGCTTTATTGAAGGGTGCAATAGATCCCTCCTGCGGCGCTCACAAGCGACCGATCGTGACAAATGAGCATTTAATTGAAAGAGAATAGACATTAGCAGTGACGAATTGCACTCTAATTTCATAAATATCTATAATTAAAAAGAGACTTTTAAATAATGTACGAAGTGTGCGATTTGCAGATACAGTTGCTGCAGGAAGATACGATCCATAATTGCTGTCCAATTCACATTTTGGCCATGTGGCGCCTGCTTCATGTCATTTTAACATTCTGAGGTCTTTCCTTTATTATTTTACATGGATTTCAGAAACAGTAAATCCAAGAATTGAGTACTCAAATCGTATAATTTCATAAATATCGGATCACTGGTGAGTGTTATGGCTAAGCTGCCAATCAATGGGCTCAGCACACAAATGACATTAGCAGTGACGAATTGCATTCTAATTTCATAAATATCAATTTGTGTAAGAAGTGTGCGATTTGAAAATAATGTTGCTGTAGGAAAATACGCGACATCATTGCTGTTCAGTTCGCATTTTGGCCGTAGGGACGCCTGAAACGTAAATAGTGTTCTATAATCATTTGGTTCAAATAAAAACATAACAACCTTGATTCTTAAGTCTCTCATTATAAACCTATAGGGGAAAGTGTGGCTTATTAACTTGCGAGATTTCTCGCACGGGTCCTCTGGTTGCTTATTATTCTGTGAAACATTGAAATGTATTCATGCACATTGTACCGTACAAGGTGACTTAAATAAACTATATTTTTAATATTTTTAGCCTATTTTCAATTTTGAAAAAAAAATAGGCTTATGAGATCACCTTTTGTCCGTGTGTGTGAGTGCGTGTGTGATTCGTGTGTGTCCGCCCTAATAAAATCTAAACGGCTGGAGCGATTTCAATGAAACTCGGTAAGTTCTTAGCACTATTCCAGGCGACCCCGACCGTGCCCTTCAAATTTTGTTACGACTCACCAATCCAACATGGTGGCTGTGCGAAATATTTCACCAGCATTCAATATCTCCGAAACTATTACCGATATTACCCTGACATTTTTTATGGTGATAAAGGGAACTACTATAAGTTCACTTATGTGACCTTTGAAAATCTGGTAACTACAAAACCAACATGGCGGCCAAGCGAAGTTGCGACTTTTAAATAAACGTTTCTCGCGATTTAACCAACCAAACGCAATGAAGCTTGGTACAGTATATGTTTATATACATTGTAATGCACCGACACATAACCACAACATGGTGGATGTGCGAAATATTTCACCGGCATTCTATATCTCTGAAACTATTAACGGTATCTCCTGAAATTTTGTACGGAGATAAAGGACACTACTGGAAGTCCATCTATAAGACTTTCAAAAACCGGTTAACTACAGACTGGACATGGCGGCCAAGAGAATTTGAAAATTTTAAATAGACCTTTCTCGCGATTTAATGTTCCAAACGCACTGAAATCTGGTACAGGAAATATTTATACACATTGTAATGCACTCGTATCTAATTTAGTTCAATTGTTTACATAACCTCAAGATGGCGGTTGTGCGAATTTTAAAATTAAGTTTTTATTTCTTGTGATGTAGTCATGCGATCGAAGTGAAAGTTTAAATAATGAACCTACGCAATAATTTTCCTTTAATGGTACATGACTCTATGGCCTATACATTTAACAATCCAACATGGCGACCATCCGAAATATTTCGACGGCTCTGAATATCTACGAATCTATTATAGCAATTAAACTGATTTTTTTTATGTTCATAGGGCCTATGAACTTAGGTTCACCTATAGGACTTTAAATAACCTGGTGATCACAAATCAAACATGGCGGCGACGCGAAGTATAAATATTTACATGGACGTTTCTCGCAATTTAACCATCCGAATGCAGTGAAACTTGGTACAGTAAATCCTTATACGAATGGTAATCCACTGGCATCTAATTTATTTCAATTGTTGCCATAACCTCAAGATGGCAGCTGTGCGAAATTTTAAAATCTCCTTGTTACTTCTTGTGTTCTAATTATGCAATTGAAGTTTGAATACTACACGTACACAATAATCTGCATGTAACAGTACATAACTCTAGGACCTACTGAACCCAACGGGGTTAGGCTGACTGGTGTCGAACGTGGATCTCAGAGATAGTGAGCTCAGAATTGAGGGTCCAGCAAGGAACGAAGACGAGATCTGTTGAGGGAGTTTAAGTTATAAAAACCCCTAGAGAAAATACATATTAAATCACTGTTGTGATATGAACTAGTGCTGACATTATTTATTAATATAATGCAGGGAATATTAGTAGAATACGGCATTATTGGGCTGTATGAGGCATACTATTCTGGACTTGAGCACAGAAGTTGGAGCTCTTGACGTTTGTCTAATGACTCTGGAAGAGGGGCGGAGATTCTTGGAGCCGTGTCACTCTATGTGACCTACTTAAGTCGTCTGGAGCAGGTCAGGAGGCTAATTTATTGTCAAGTTATTCCCCGTTTCAGAATGGAGAGGCTGGTGGAGTGAGGAATTACTAGCGTAATTTAATGATTACTCGTGATTGGAGCAACGCAGTGACATAAGGTTTTCACCTATGTGAATGTTTAGCCGGGAGGCTAATTATCAAGACATTAAACATTGAAATCGAGGCAGATTTAATGGAACGCGCAGTAACGCAGTAATTGGAGGTTAGCGGAGAGATATAACCGTGCTTTCGGGGGTTTTTAGATGACGCCGCTTGGGCACGCCATGGCAAAGGCAATTAATATTAATTAATTGGCCGATCGATCCTCGAGCACGCATACAGATCTGTGATCAGCGAGGAAAAAGGACCCATAGAAACGTTAATTCAAGACCAGAATCATGCTGTGAAAGAAGATGGCACTGCAGGGGAATTCTCGGTAAACTTTTTCTCTCCGCACGGATATAAGGGGGTGGACCCAGGACAGGGGGTCAGCCGTCAGGAGTCAGTCGTCAGTCGAACCATACTTGAGAGCGAGGAGCATGTCACCCCAGCTCAGAGAAGAAAGGCGCGGACTTTAACATTCTAAGTGCAGCAACATATAATCATGCATTAAGTCATGAGTTAATAACGAGTAATGTAACCAGTTGAACCGCAGTCTAGTGCGAAGTGCGCGTTACCGAAGTCGAGAAGGGACGCTCGGACTTCTGCATGAAGAGCCGTGCAGTAAGACATTTATTAATACCATTTATTAAGGACAGTCGTGCCATATTTGTATAGTCGGCATTACGAGCGATTGTTATTGTGCACGTAGAAAATGTACCGTGTAATATACAAGGTAGGACAATTGAGAGTGATAATTTGTACAAGTACAATAGTAGTGTGTTTTGGCCGGTTCTAGCACCTCCTCCTCATCCCCTCCTCCAAGATGGCGGCGGTGCGATATCTCTCGAACCCATGGTTGGATTTTAAAAAATGAGGTGTTGTTGAACTCGGGCTGACACCCCCTTTCCAATGGACAACATATTTCCACCCCAAAATAAAACCTACCCCTACTAGGGGGGTGAAATTGTAATTTTTTAGAGAATCTCTCTTTCCAATTGCAACATGTGAGAGTTTGATGCCGATATGGATTTAAACGTTGTTCTACATAAAGTGGATGTGTACGGTCGATAGTCACTATGAATTAACATGCATGTTTTTTGTTTTTGTTTTTTACGCATGCCCACTCATGGCTTTTGAAGAGGGTGGGGGAGTGGATCCCTGTGGATGGGTTATTGTTGACGGATCATTGTTGGCGGGGTCATTGTTGTCGAGTCCTTGTGGACGAGTCCTTGTGGACAGGTCATTGTTGACAGGTCATTGTGGACGAGTCTGTGTGGACGAGTCCTTGTGGACAAGTCCTTGTGGACGAGTCCTTGTCCCTTTGGACGGGTCCCTTTGGCCTGGTTCCTACGGACTAGTCCATGAATTTATTTAAATTATGTCAAAGGGCCTAACTACATTTGTGTGTGTTGAATTGACGTTGTTCACCACTACTATAATGGAATAACGATATGAAAGGAAAGTGACGAAATACATGTGAACACGTGTGAAATGACCTTATTACCGTCCTCCTTGTGAAACAAGTCACATCCTGTTTTGCTTCATACGTGAGAAAATGTGAGTTCGAACCCGTGGTCGGATTTTGACAAATGAGGTGTCATTGAACTCGGGCTGATACCCCCTTTCCAATGAACAACATATTTACACCCCAAAATAAAACCTACCCCTACTAGGGGGTGAAATTGTATTTTTTTTAGAGAATCTCTCTTTCCAATTGCAACATGTGAGAGTTTGAATGCCGATATGGAATAAAACGTTGTTCCACACAAGAGACATGTGTTTGGTGGATAGCCACTATGAATTAACATGCTTGTTTTTGTTTTTTGTTTTTTACGCATGCCCACTCATAGCTTTTGTAAGAGGGCAGGCTTTTTAAAAGATGGCGGCTGTAGTGTAACCTAACCTAACCCAACCCACGAGTGGTGATCAAAAAGTATTTTAAGTGACGCTTGTCGATTGGCAAACCAATAATCAAAGAGGGATATGTCAGGCCTTGAGGTGATAGCCCCTTTTGATTGATCCCTGTTGATTGATCTCTGTTGATTTGTCCCTTTGGACTGGTCTCTGTTGACTAGCCCCTTTTGGACGGGCCCTTTTTGACAGGGGGTCATTTTTGATGGATCCTTTTTGACAGGTGCTTTTCGATGGGTCCCTGTTGACGAGTCATTGCTGACGGGTCCTTGTTGATGAGTCCCTGTGGACGGGTCATTGTTGACGGGTCCCTATTGACAGGTCATTGTTGACAGGTCATTGATGACAGGTCATTGTGACGGGTCATTGTTGATGGGTCCTTGCTGACAAGATCCTGTTGATGGGTCCCTGTGGAAGGGTCCCTTTAGACGGGCCCCTTTGGACTAGTCCCTATGGACCGGCCCATGAAATTTATCCAAATTATGTCAAAGGGCCTAACTACATTTGTGTGTAAAGCAGTGTGTTGAACTGACGTTGTTCACTAGTCCTTACTACTACAATTGGATAACGATATGAAAGGAATTGATTAACTAGACATGAGTTAACTACCAACGAAACACTTTGGCGACTCTGCTTGTTATTGACCAATGAGTAGGGTTTTAGAAAAACTGTTTGCTATTTTGGGTTATATACAAAAAATGCTTATACCTTTTGAGTGACTATGTTTGCTAAACAAGACATTATACCAGACACGATTAGGATTCTTATGTAGCTCAGACAAGGAAAGAATTTCTACAGAATCTGTTGACATTGAATATAGATTTAGGTATTAGGAAGTCATTTTGAAGGCCTTTGTCTGGAGCGTGGCACTCTATGAAAGTAAAACTTAGACAATTGGTGTAGCAGAAAAGTGGAGAATTGAAGTGTTTGAAATGTGGTGTTACAGGAGAATGATGAAGATTAGATGGGTAAATAGGATTACTAACAAAGGGGTATTAAGACGAGTGGGGGAGAAGAGATGTATCTGGCGACTGTTAATGAAGTAAAGAGATAGGTTGGTAGAAAACGTACTAAGACACCCAAGAATAGCAAACTTAGTTAAGGAAGAAAGGTTCGAGGACGAGAACTGTAGGGGTAGACCAAGTTTAGAATATGTTAAACAGATAGCCTTGAATGTAGGGTGTGGTAGCTATATAGAGATGAAACGATTAGCTCGGGACAGATAGGCGCTGAGATCTGCATCAAACCAGTCAAAGGACTAAAGACTCAAACAACAACATGTAAGTTCACTAAAATAATGTTGTGTAACGGTATATGTTAGTCAACGAACAGTAATGCATTACTAAAACCCATGACACGATACCTAAGAGCTTTTCTAAAATGATTTTAAAATGCCTTTAACCCAATATTGAACACCCAGTTCACAAGACTCATAACTGCAATGTTATGGTAAAACAAAACAAAATCTATATTTCAAAACAAGCAAGTGGTTTAGTCAATGTATACTGGAAAAAGTTTTGTAAACACTCAAGTCCTCAAGACTAATTAAATTAGTAACTGTCAGGTTGACCGAGTGGTTAAGGTGTTTGACTTAAGATCAAATTTTCTGTATAAGGAAGCAAGGGTTCGAATCCCTTACCTGACATAACTATTGCCTTGACATGGCTTGGCCACACGGCATTATTATGACACTCGGTACACAAACCATAGATATAGTGTATTGTTTAAGGCCACTCTCTTTCTGAACATAGTCAGAGACTGTTGATGGTTAACAATTGTATTAATAGTGGGACATGGGGATAGTAATTAAGAAAAACAGACAATACCCATACAATATTTTTATTAAATTCATTTTATAATAGTTACACACTGAATTCAAGTCTATCTCTTTACCATTGTTCTATATAGATTTTTAAACACAACGCTTGTTGTAGATCCTTTTACAACTTTCTCCAGGTACTCTTGCTCTTAAAAACTGGGGAAGCCGCAATGGTTTTATAAACATAAAACCCTCATCCTCTTCTTTTTCATAATTATCATCATCATCATCATCATTATGAATATTATCATCAAAATTATTATAGTCATTGTCACCATCATTATCATCATCATCATCATCATCATTCTCAACATCACTAGAACTATCCAATTCCTCTTGTTTGTTTTCCACAGGGACCTCTTGTGGAGTCTGCGTTGCTTTTGATAGTGTTAAGGGTATTTTGAACGATGGTATTTGTCCTAACATGTCTTTTTGAGGTGATGATGAATGCTTTTTAACAAACAATGCACTATCTTGAGCAGCAATATATTTTTCTTGGACTTGCTTTTTACATGGGTATTTTGCGTATTTAAATGTGTATTAATTTGAGATTCAAAATGATGTTCTTTTGATGTTAGTACGTTGGAGTCTTTTGTTTTAATCATTCCTCGACACTTTTTGGATCGTTGTTTTGAACATCGCCAAAGAACAGTTCCATCTTTATTGGTTGTTTTTACAATATATGTATATCCTTTATAGAAGACACATGGCTTGCCATGACTGGTTGTTGAGACTTCCATATCAACTAATACATATGAATTAAATTTTAGTAAAGTCACATGAACAATCTTTAGATTACAAGTGATTTACACACACACACACTTTCCTAAATGTCAAGATTTATGGATGTTGTTTTCCGCCAACAGCTGCTTACTGCGTATGACAAGGCTGGAGACTGGTAGGTGAGACGTTCTTTCTCTATGTGAACACTGTAACAGGCAGTATTCAACTGACAATATTCTTATACCCTAGTCAAGGTTAACAGGTACTTACTGCGTATGACAAGACCGTACACTCGTAGGTTAGACCGTATTTTTTGTTTGTTGCTAAGGATCCCATATATACCCTAGACATGTTAGTTCTGAACACTTAGTGGTTAATTGTATATATTGAATTTAAATGCACAGCTCATACAAGCACGTTTTGCGGATGGGAGGGGTGAGAGGCTGGCAAAAAAGGAAATGTTTTAGTTTAATGAAACGTCATGTCCTAGTAGGCGTGATTTATAGTAGACGCAATTGATAGTAGACGTAATTGATAGTAGGTGTAATCGATACTAGACGTGATTAATAGTAGACGCAATTGATACTAGGCGTGATTGATAGTAGGCGTGATTTGTAGTAAGCGCGATTTATAGTAGACGCAAATGATAGTAGGCGCGATTGATAGTAGGCGTGATTGATAGTAGACGCGATTGATAGTAGGCGCAATTTGACATGGGCGCGACTCAGATCATTTTTGATATCATAAAGTTACAGTGTCAATGTTTATACAAAGTACAAGGTAGAGGGTATTTTAAGACATAACCTCAGCTCACTTAACATAACCTAACTTTACCTAACCTAACTTTGTCACGTGACATGTTCTACAAGTTTAGACTTGCTTTAAGACTGATTATGACGTCATAGATTGATGGGAGGGGTGAGAGGCTGACAAAAAAGGAAATGTTCTGGTTTAATGAAACGTCATGTCCTAGTAGGCGCGATTTATAGTAGACGCAATTGATAGTAGGCGCGATTAATAGTAGACGCAATTGATAGTAGACGTGATTGATAGTAGGCGTGATTTGACATGAGCGCGATTTATAGTAGACGCGAAAGGTAGTAGGCGCGATTGATAGTAGGCGTAATTAGACATGGGCGAGATTTATAGTAGACGCAATTGATAGTAGGCGCGATTGATAATAGGTGTAATTGGTAGTAGGGGCGATTTGACATGAGCGCGATTTATAGTAGACGCAAATGAGTGTAGGCGTGATTGATAGTAGACGCAATTGATACTAGGCGTGATTGATAGTAGGCGTGATTTGTAGTAAGCGCATTTCATAGTAAGCTCAATTGATAGTAGATGCAATTGATAGTAGACGTGATTGATAGTAGGCGCGATTGATAGTAGACGTGATTGATATGGACGCGACTTAGATCATTTTTGATATTACAAAGTTACAGTGTCAATGTTTATACAAAGTACAAGGCAGAGAGGGGGTATTTTAAGACTTAACCTCAGCTCACCTAACATAACCTAACTTTACCTAACCTAACTTTGTCACGTGACATGTTCTACAAGTTTAGACTTGCTTTAAGGCTGACTATGACTATGACGTCATAGATTGATGAGAGGGGTGGGAGGCTGACAAAAAAGGAAATGTTTTGGTTTAATGAAAAGTCATGTCCTAGCAGGCGCGATTGGTAGTAGACGCAATTGATAGTAGACGCGATTAATGGTAGGCGCAATTGATAGTAGGTGTGATCAGGTACTTGCTGCATATCAAAAGGCTGTACACTCGTGTGTTAGACACTCTATCTTGTTAAGGACCCCTATATATTCCCTATACAAGGCTATACATGTTAGTTCTAAACACTTAGTGGTTATTTGTATTTTAAATTTATATACACAGGTTAAACAAGCACGTTTTTTCACACAGTAAAACTTTGTCAAATAGCCACATGCGACACGCAAAGTATGTTTCCGCTATCTAGCGGTGACTATGGAAACTACCTGAACATATCCTAATCTAATCCTAGCTAACTTCACCTGACGTGACCATACCGGTTTGTAAGCAACAACAACAACACACTAAGATTCCATGAATTCCAGAGTACTTTTAGATTAATTATCGACTCTCAACTCTTATAACTACGTCTATCCCACTCTGTCAAAAACACGATATTTTTTTTAAAATTTTTGCTTGATGTCAATACTAAAGTGATAATGGGTTTTCCGATCCTATCACTATAAATTCATTACCCCCACTCTTATCTCGGTCTCGACAACAACCATGCCTATTTTTATTATGTCAGATGATGTAATGTTCGAGTGCAAAGTGGGTGTAAAAGTGAGTGCAAAGTGAGTGCAAAAGTGAGTGCAAAGTAAGTGTAAAAGTAGTTGTAAAAGTGAGTGCAATGTGAGTGCAAAAGTGAGTGCAAAAGGGTGTGTGTAAAAGTGGTACCCTATTTGTAATGGCTTATTTGACAAGTTATTTTGTCGTACCCTATTCGTAATGGCTTATTTCACAAGTTGTTTTTGTCAATGTATTTAGAGGCTATTTCTCTTCTTCATGGAAAGTATCTCAGCCCTTTTTATGATAGCATAATGCTTACCGTCATGTTTGTAAGCAACAACAACACACTAAAATTCTAAGAATCCAAACTACTCTAAGGTTAATGATGGTCTCTCAACTCTATTCCACGCCTAGTCAAAAACATTATATATTTCAAATTTTTCAAAAAAGGTAAATTGAGAAAGTAGGCTATATATTTAAACTAAAAAATCATATGCTAACTCCAACACCTACGTCTATCCCATTCTCAGTCAAAAAATATATATATTCTTTAAATTTTTCCAAAAAATATTTGGAAAGTAGGCTATAATTTGAAAACTAATCATCCTAAAAAGTCACGCCTACACTCATTCGCGTCTACTATAAATCGCGCTCATGTCAAATCGCCCCTACTACCAATTACACCTACTATCAATCGCGCCTACTATCAATTGCGTCTACTATAAATCTCGCCCATGTCTAATTACGCCTACTATCAATCGCGCCTACTATCTTTCGCGTCTACTATAAATCGCGCTCATGTCAAATCACGCCTACTATCAATCACGTCTACTATCAATTGCGTCTACTATTAATCGCGCCTACTATCAATTGCGTCTACTATAAATCGCGCCTACTAGGACATGACGTTTCATTAAACCAGAACATTTCCTTTTTTGTCAGCCTCTCACCCCTCCCATCAATCTATGACGTCATAATCAGTCTTAAAGCAAGTCTAAACTTGTAGAACATGTCACGTGACAAAGTTAGGTTAGGTAAAGTTAGGTTATGTTAAGTGAGCTGAGGTTATGTCTTAAAATACCCTCTACCTTGTACTTTGTATAAACATTGACACTGTAACTTTATGATATCAAAAATGATCTGAGTCGCGCCCATGTCAAATTGCGCCTACTATCAATCGCGTCTACTATCAATCACGCCTACTATCAATCGCGCCTACTATCATTTGCGTCTACTATAAATCGCGCTTACTACAAATCACGCCTACTATCAATCACGCCTAGTATCAATTGCGTCTACTATTAATCACGTCTAGTATCGATTACACCTACTATCAATTACGTCTACTATCAATTGCGTCTACTATAAATCACGCCTACTAGGACATGACGTTTCATTAAACTAAAACATTTCCTTTTTTGCCAGCCTCTCACCCCTCCCATCCGCAAAACGTGCTTGTCTGAGCTGTGTATTTAAATTCAATATATACAATTAACCACTAAGTGTTCAGAACTAACATGTCTAGGGTATATATGGGATCCTTAGCAACAAACAAAAAATACGGTCTAACCTACGAGTGTACGGTCTTGTCATACGCAGTAAGTACCTGTTAACCTTGACTAGGGTATAAGAATATTGTCAGTTGACTACTGCCTGTTACAGTGTTCACATCGTGAAAGACCGTCTCACCTACCAGTCTCCAGCCTTGTCATACGCAGTAAGCAGCTGTTGGCGGAAAACAACATCCATAAATCTTGACATTTAGGAAAGTGTGTGTGAGTGTAAATCACTTGTAATCTAAAGTTTGTTCATGTGACTTTACTAAAATTTAATTCATATGTATTAGTTGATAAAGAAGTCTCAACAACCAGTCATGGCAAGCCATGTGTCTTCTATAAAGGATATACATATATTGTAAAAACAACCAATAAAGATGGAACTGTTATTTGGCGATGTTCAAAACAACGATCCAAAAAGTGTCGAGGAATGATTAAAACAAAAGACTCCAACGTACTTACTTCAAAAGAACATCATTGTGAATCTCAAATTAATACACATTTAAATACGCAAAATACCCAGGTAAAAAAGCAAGTCCAAGAAAAATATATTGCTGCTCAAGATAGTGCATTGTTTGTTAAAAAGCATTCATCATCACCTCAAAAAGACATGTTAGGACAAATACCATCGTTCAAAAAACCCTTACCACTATCAAAAGCAACGCAGACTCTACAAGAGGTCCCTGTGGAAAACAAACAAGAGGAATTGGATAGTTCTAGTGATGTTGAGAATGATGATGATGATGATGATGATGATAATGATGGTGACAATGACTATAATAATTTTGATGATAATATTCATAATGATGATGATGATGATGATAATTATGAAAAAGAAGAGGATGAGGGTTTTATGTTTATAAAACCATTGCGGCTTCCCCAGTTTTTAAGAGCAAGAGTACCTGGAGAAAGTTGTAAAAGGATCTACAACAAGCGTTGTGTTTAAAAATCTATATAGAACAATGGTAAAGAGATAGACTTGAATTCAGTGTGTAACTATTATAAAATGAATTTAATAAAAATATTGTATGGGTATTGTCTGTTTTTCTTAATTACTATCCCCATGTCCCACTATTAATACAATTGTTAACCATCAACAGTCTCTGACTATGTTCAGAAAGAGAGTGGCCTTAAACAATACACTATATCTATGGTTTGTGTACCGAGTGTCATAATAATGCCGTGTGGCCAAGCCATGTCAAGGCAATAGTTATGTCAGGTAAGGGATTCGAACCCTTGCTTCCTTATACAGAAAATTTGATCTTAAGTCAAACACCTTAACCACTCGGTCAACCTGACAGTTACTAATTTAATTAGTCTTGAGGACTTGAGTGTTTACAAAACTTTTTCCAGTATACATTGACTAAACCACTTGCTTGTTTTGAAATATAGATTTTGTTTTGTTTTACCATAACATTGCAGTTATGAGTCTTGTGAACTGGGTGTTCAATATTGGGTTAAAGGCATTTTAAAATCATTTTAGAAAAGCTCTTATGTATCGTGTCATGGGTTTTAGTAATGCATTACTGTTCGTTGACTAACATATACCGTTACACAACATTATTTTAGTGAACTTACATGTTGTTGTTTGAGTCTTTAGTCCTTTGACTGGTTTGATGCAGATCTCAGCGCCTATCTGTCCCGAGCTAATCGTTTCATCTCTATATAGCTACCACACCCTACATTCAAGGCTATCTGTTTAACATATTCTAAACTTGGTCTACCCCTACAGTTCTCGTCCTCGAACCTTTCTTCCTTAACTAAGTTTGCTATTCTTGGGTGTCTTAGTACGTGTTCTACCAACCTATCTCTTTACTTCATTAACAGTCGCCAGATACATCTCTTCTCCCCCACTCGTCTTAATACCCCTTTGTTAGTAATCCTATTTACCCATCTAATCTTCATCATTCTCCTGTAACACCACATTTCAAACACTTCAATTCTCCACTTTTCTGCTACACCAATTGTCTAAGTTTTACTTTCATAGAGTGCCACGCTCCAGACAAAGGCCTTCAAAATGACTTCCTATTACCTAAATCTATATTCAATGTCAACAGATTCTGTAGAAATTCTTTCCTTGTCTGAGCTACATAAGAATCCTAATCGTGTCTGGTATAATGTCTTGTTTAGCAAACATAGTCACTCAAAAGGTATAAGCATTTTTTGTATATAACCCAAAATAGCAAACAGTTTTTCTAAAACCCTACTCATTGGTCAATAACAAGCAGAGTCGCCAAAGTGTTTCGTTGGTAGTTAACTCATGTCTAGTTAATCAATTCCTTTCATATCGTTATCCAATTGTAGTAGTAAGGACTAGTGAACAACGTCAGTTCAACACACTGCTTTGCACACAAATGTAGTTAGGCCCTTTGACATAATTTGGATAAATTTCATGGGCCGGTCCATAGGGACTAGTCCAAAGGGGCCCGTCTAAAGGGACCCTTCCACAGGGACCCATCAACAGGATCTTGTCAGCAAGGACCCATCAACAATGACCCGTCAACAATGACCTGTCATCTATGACCTGTCAACAATGACCTGTCAATAGGGACCCGTCAACAATGACCCGTCCACAGGGACTCATCAACAAGGACCCGTCAGGAATGACTCGTCAACAGAGACCCATCGAAAAGCACCTGTCAAAAAGGATCCATCAAAAATGACCCCCTGTCAAAAAGGGCCCGTCCAAAAGGGGCTAGTCAACAGAGACCAGTCCAAAGGGACAAATCAACAGAGATCAATCAACAGGGATCAATCAAAAGGGGCTATCACCTCAAGGCCTGACATATCCCTCTTTGATTATTGGTTTGCCAATCGACAAGCGTCACTTAAAATACGTTTTGATCACCACTCGTGGGTTGGGTTAGGTTAGGTTACACTACAGCCGCCATCTTTTAAAAAGCCTGCCCTCTTACAAAAGCTATGAGTGGGCATGCGTAAAAAACAAAAAACAAAAACAAGCATGTTAATTCATAGTGGCTATCCACCAAACACATGTCTCTTGTGTGGAACAACGTTTTATTCCATATCGGCATTCAAACTCTCACATGTTGCAATTGGAAAGAGAGATTCTCTAAAAAAATTACAATTTCACCCCCTAGTAGGGGTAGGTTTTATTTTGGGGTGGAAATATGTTGTTCATTGGAAAGGGGGTATCAGCCCGAGTTCAATGACACCTCATTTGTCAAAATCCGACCACGGGTTCGAACTCACATTTTCTCACGTATGAAGCAAAACAGGATGTGACTTGTTTCACAAGGAGGACGGTAATAAGGTCATTTCACACGTGTTCACATGTATTTCGTCACTTTCCTTTCATATCGTTATTCCATTATAGTAGTGGTGAACAACGTCAATTCAACACACACAAATGTAGTTAGGCCCTTTGACATAATTTAAATAAATTCATGGACTAGTCCGTAGGAACCAGGCCAAAGGGACCCGTCCAAAGGGACAAGGACTCGTCCACAAGGACTCGTCCACAAGGACTCGTCCACAAGGACTTGTCCACAAGGACTCGTCCACACAGACTCGTCCACAATGACCTGTCAACAATGACCTGTCCACAAGGACTCGTCCACAAGGACTCGACAACAATGACCCCGGCAACAATGACCCGTCAACAATAACCCATTCACAGGGATCCAATCCCCCACCCTCTTCAGAAGCCATGAGTGGGCATGCGTAAAAAACAAAACAAAAAACATGCATGTTAATTCATAGTGACTATCGACCGTACACATGCACTTTATGTAGAACAACGTTTAATCCATATCGGCATTCAAACTCTCACATGTTGCAATTGGAAAGAGAGATTCTCTAAAAAATTAAAATTTCACCCCCGTAGTAGGGGTAGGTTTTATTTTGGGGTGGAAATATGTTGTCCATTGGAAAGGGGGTGTCAGCCCGAGTTCAACAACACCTCATTTTTTAAAATCCAACCATGGGTTCGAGAGGTATCGCACCGCCGCCATCTTGGAGGAGGGGATGAGGAGGAGGTGCTAGAACCGGCCAAAACACACTACTCACAATGTACAATGGTTGAGCGCAGTATGTAAACTATTGGTTATACATATCTTAGAATGCCGGACTGCGCAGAGATAAACTTTATTATGCGATTGGTGAAATTTCATAAGAATACCAATATAATTAACGCTCAGGACGATATGCAAGCATATTTATGCGATAGCAGGAAATTTATCGAAGGATAGAGATTGATAGACAGTTGGGTGAATCGATAGGAATCCTTAGGCTGATGATCGAGACTTTCAATCAGGATGAGGATAGCAGCGAGGAGGATATCTTCAACGTCTGCATTTCTGATATCTTGCCAGGGAAAGTCAACCAGTAAGAAATATAAATAGTGAGCGTGTGATTGTGGTGATGATCTGTTAAATATCTTTAAAATTAATATTGTAACAAGTGCTATAAAGTGTTATGTGTATAAGGAAGCAATAGCTTCGAGATGGAAAGGAAAAGTGCCGTGTGTCTTGTAAGGCAAAAGTTGTGTAAAATGTGTGTTACAAATATAAGAATGCCTTGCTAATTATGCAAATGGCAGGCATTACTGGAAGAAATGCGTGGTTGGAGCCACCAGACTAGCCTATGTAAGTACCCAAAAACCATGATTTTGTAGCAGTTGTAGTCCACTGTGTGTTGTGTGATTTCAAAATTATAAAATATGCCAATAAGAGTCAATTTTAGGAGGGAGAACCTCAAGGTATTATTGTTGTGTTGATTTTAGTAAAGTTGAGATGTTTTTGTACATCATTTAGTGGATAAATCGTTACCACTATTGTAAATGGCAATTCAGTTATATAACAAGAAGTTCCGTGACGAACTAAAGAGCCTACTTTTCATAAGATGTAAGATTCATGCCAATGATTAATCTATATGGATCTATCTAGAATAATGACAAAATTAAGTAGGTAATATCGAAATTTCTAATTAGTTCGAAATACTGTATACCTGGCATAATGTAGCCTAATAGAGCACTACAGTTGGCAGCCCTGGTGACTGAATATATTCTCAGTTCCATCTCTTAAGGTACATAATACAAAATTTGGTTGGAGTCCAATGAATAGCATGGACGTTACATGCAGTTAAACATTAGATATAACATCGCGCGTAAAATCATGTTGGCAACAATGTCATGCATGTGTTGGTCAGAAATAATCTGAAATTATATGACGTATTGTTGTGTCAATTTTGAATGAAATCCATTAGTTAGTATAGAAGTTACATGCATTTTAAAAATGGACCTATCAGCAGACTTAGAATCATGTTGCCAGCAATGACGTATATTAGTTACTCCAAATTCATCTAGAATGCCAGGTACTATACGTGTGCAAAGTTTAGAGCTATTGGCTTGCATGCTCTCGGATATATTGATATTAGGGTAACAAAAATAGAGACAGCACATATTAACAGTTGGCAGCCCTGGTTGCTCTTAAGAATACGGAGAGTCATATCTGTTATGATACACATAGCACATACGAAATTTGGTTGAAATCCAAATGATAGTATGCAAGTTACATGTATTTAAAGTTGGACCTCTCAGCAGGCTTAGAATCATGTTGGTAGCACTGACGTATATAAGATACTCCAAATTAATATAGAATGTCAGGTACTATACGTTTGCATAGTTTAAAGCTGTCGGCTTGCATACTTTCATATATATTGGTATTTGGATAAAATAAATTAAGAGCATTTATTAACAGTTGGCAGCCCTGGTGGTTCTTAAAATACGCTCAGTCATATCTGGTTATGTACACATACAACATACGAAATTTGGTTGAATTCCAATTGATAGTGTAGAAGTTATATGCATTTAAAAATTGGACCTATCAGCAGGCTTATAATCATTTTGGCAACACTGCCATGTATGGCCTCCTAGTAATTAAATTGCAATATTATTATCTATACGTGTACCAATTTTGAAATTGCTCCCGTTGATACCTTCCAAGATATCCAACATGAAGCACAAATTTCAATTGCGATTTTTCAGCAGTTGGTAGCACTGACATCATTTTCAAATATGGCCGTGAGATATTCAGGTATAGATCTTTACTCCTGTCAAATTTTGTTTCGATTGCTCCAGCCGTTTAGGAGTTGATAGGGGGGGACACACACACAGCCAGACAGAAGGACAGACAGACAGACAGAAGGACAGACAGACAGACAGACAGACAGACAGACACACACATATTTGCCCGATCTCATAAGTCTACTTTTTCCTCATTTTTGCAAAATGTGAAAAGTAGGCTAGAAACTTAACGTAACGAACACGGATGTTCAGTTATTAAAATGCTTACGTTGTGTCGGGTTATGGTAATTCATGTCAGTAATAATAATAATAATATAATAAAGAATAAATGAACACATCAGGGAAAAAATGGTTGTAAGCAAAATATACTGTATATGCTAAGTGGAATATTTATCTATCCAAGCAGTAATATTATACATGAAGGGCTAAGAAAAGCAAGTTAATATCAGAGTATATTGTGATAATGAGAATAAAATATGCAAGAATCTAGGGAATGGAAGAGTTTTATAGTGAATTGAATTTGCAGCTTATGAATAAGCTTGTAGAGTAATTGATAGATTTATCTTACTAATTAAAGGACGAGATCATAGCACATGGTCAGGGAAGCCAGGTAATCTATTCGACGTGTGGAATCTCGTATAGCCTAGGGCGTACAGAGATATTTATTATTTGCCAGAGTGTATTTAGTGATGTATCCTAACTCTGAGGATGGATATGGAATGTTCCGGGTTTGAATCCTGTGGTGTATGAGAGGATAACAATGGAAACCTCTGCATGATAATACCTGATCTCGACCGAGAACTAGTTATTGGAATAATTCAGCTCATGGGAAGCGAATCTAATTGGCGGCAGCATGTGCCTGACCGTAGCATTTAATAAGATACCGGCTAGCCAGTTCGACCAGTGTTTGATGAATCTCGCTCCTTCATATAATGAAATGGACCTATTGAGGCCAGTTATTAATATCCTAAGGTTAGGAATAAATATTTAAACACGACCATAACCTAACTTGCATACCATTTAGTTGAAATCATATGGGATATGTGGGTCAGTGAGACTGCTCTAATGTATTTAAAATCGTGTTACTGCTTGGGGATAAAAGAAAGTAGGCGGAGAGGAAGGGACAGCGCACGTGTTGTGACCGCCTGACTCAGCCCCTTTGTATACAAGTCGCTCCGAGGAGGAGATTTTTAAACGACCTTTGAAGGTTGACATTTAGAGTGGAGAGATTTTGAAGCCCTGTTTGTAATGAAAAGAGTCATTGTTGTATTGTATAATGAATTTGCGTGGTTTGAAACACATTGTTGATTAAGGATTGTTCTTATAACGTAATACTTGGCAAACTTATGAATTGTTGGAAGTTACATTTTTTTAACTGACAGTCTGACTTAGCTCTAAAGCTCAACGCCAGATGCCTTAGGCTACGCCCACGCAAGGGTAGCATAATACCATCCGACACAGCGGTAACGGAATTTTTGAAGTTGAAATCACAACGGCATACAGTGGAACTGTAGAAAAGGGGGCTGCAGAACTGCGGGGTATGTTGACATATAATTGTGGAGTTGCAAGTAGATTTGATGTGCAACCCTTGAATTGGCTAATGCATGGTAAAGCATTTTGGTGGGAAAAGAGATACAAAACACAAAGGTACACATAATGTAAATTAAGATATGTTGAGAGTAAACAATTAAGCTTGTGAAGTGAAATAGGTCACGACAGGTGACATAAGATTATAAGTACAGTTTATGTGTAAATTACATGTGCATCAGCGCACTTCAGATGAATTTTGATGTCAATCTCAGGGTAAATGTATGAATAATCAGTTGGATTTGCAAGGATAAAGTGTGAATAATTAGTGGATTGTAGGAGTAATTTTGCTTTATTTTGTATGATATTGTTGGGATTGTGTATTTATGTGTTTGAAGCCATGATTTAGAGCTGAATTAAATTCTTTAGAATAGAGTTGTGCTTTATCATTGTAGAGTTGATACCTTTTAGTCTCAGATCAAAAATATGCAACTGCTCAGTGGGTGGACGGTACACGCCTGAGAACTGATGCTGGCTGGAGCATATTTTCCATGGAAATTACTCACATGTGTACACTACATATATAAAATCCAACATGGCAACCATCCGAAATATGAAGTCGGTTCTCAATATCTACGAAGCTATTACAGCAATCAAACTGAAATTGTGTATGTTGATAGTGGCAATTAACATAAGTAGGATATATGGAAATAGGCTGTATAGTTCTTCACGGAACTACTTGTTTAGAAATCGCTTATCCTTCCAGCTGGGCTTCAGCCACGGAATCTGTGAGGGATCATTCCTCTACCGTCACTAGGACGGTGTCTGAGAGCTGAAGAGATACAACTGGGGATAGTGACAAGTAGTGAAGGGAGCGCAGGAGAGTGGTTGAGAAGTAAGTCGGCCATGGACCTGTTAAAAATACCATGTTTGCATTTGTCTGGTGGTGAAAATGGGAAACCACGGAAAACCACCTTTCAGGATGGCCGAGGTGGAATTCGAACCCACGCTCTCTCACTACCAGAGAGGCATGAGACAGCACTCTTGGCCAACATGGCCGCTTAATTTAATGCAATAGTCTTTACTGGCTCAGCAAATCTTATGAGCTAAGGGACTCACACACACACGCGCGAGTGTTAGCTGTAACTAGTTATGTAGCACAGGCTCAATGGATGTGAAAGATCTTTAAATATAAGAAAATGTGCTAGTCAGGGCTGACAACTTTCCCCGACCAATTAAATATGTTAGCAGAGGGCAACAAGAACAATACATCATTGCATATAATAACTAGTAAGTGTAGGCAGCAAACCTATCCATCTCCAGCAAAGATGTGCTCTTTTCCCGGCAGTACCACCAACTTTATACCACCAATCAGGTACAAAACGTAGGGTAAAATGGCCCAATGTACCACCCACTGAGCAGTTAACTTTCAATCACATGTAATTTGTTTCTGGTTACCTCTCATTCACCAATAATTGGGGTTATTCTTCACTTTGAGGAGCCTTAGGCGGCGGCCTCTCACCTCTGGGTCCGTGGTTCAAATCCCGATCACTCCATGTGAGATCTGTGCTGGACAAAACAGAGGCAGACATGTTTTTCTCCGGGAACTCCGGTCTTCCCTGTCAAAATGTCATTCCAGCAACACTCTCCACTATCATTTCATTTCATCTGTCATTCATTTAATCATTGCCTCAGAGGAGTGAGATAGGCTTCGGCAGCCGGCACAGTTCATATCCTCGCCGCTAGATGGGGGCTTCATTCATTCCATTCCCTTACCCGATATGTCGATTGGAAGCAGGCTGTGGATTTTCATTTTTTCTTCCCTTTGAAGACAAAGGTCATGGCTACTTGCATTGCTTCACTGGTCGTATCAGCTTATTTGAACCAGTAGTGTCGTAGTAGGGTAATCGAGGAGGCCATGGTCAAATACAAGAAATTCTCGCCGTCCCATGCGCTCTGTTCAATACATAAAACTGGAAAATTTCGACAGATATTTATGAATATTTATGTTCGAACATAAAATAGTTATAATAATTATCGTCGAACATAAACAGTCGTATACAACTCGCCTGTAATGGTAATTAAGACACACGTATGGAAATTATAAAACTCGCATACGTTCGTTTTATAAACATACTCGTGTCTTAATTATGACCATTATAGGCTCGTTGCATAATGTAATAATATACACTTTTAGTTACAGACGTTTATTGTAAACTTACATAACTTGCCAGGTTTGTTAGCCGAAAGACGTATCCTCAGGATACGAGATTGCTCCCAGATGGTACCTACCGTTTGAAACCCAGGCATTAGTGGCATTAGTTAAGTGAGATAATCTGTAATGGTTAGTAAATGATAAGGTTGGTGTTCTGTGGGTTAAAATACTTAACAGTAGTTGATTATTTGGACGATGTGAAATTCTTTCTCGTCCACTTAGCATCCGATGATGATCGCTACACGATCGAAACTGGTCATCCAAGTGCAATAATTAATTAATCTCATAGAATGTTTTTCAGGCTTGGGGATTAACAATTTGGGTACAATCGTCTGGAAAGCATCCACATTTCATTTACTAAGGCAACATAAGAAATGGCCTTCAACACCACATTCTCTTCTCTTTTAAGTCAATTTGACCCTCCATGTTGGTGGTTCCCACGGACTCAGCGAGGGAACTCACCATTACCGCCTTTACAGGCAGTGTCCTAGAGCTGAGAACACTTGGTCTGATTGGATACAAATGGGGAGGAGTGATCAGCACCTCGCCCAGGCGGCCTCACCTGCAAAGCGAGCAGGGGTCTCATGAGGTAGGGGAAGGGAAGGGAAGAGTGGGAGGGATAGGCAATGGAGAGGGAAGGAGGCGGCCATGGCCTTACAGGAGGGACCACCCCGGCATTTTTCCGAAGATGAAGTGGGAAACCACGGAAAACCACTTCGAGGATAGCTGAGGTGGGAATCGAACCCCCTCTACTCATTTGGACCACCCGAGGCTGAGTAGACCTCGTTCCAGTCCTCAAATTTCGTGGCCGGGAATCGAACCCAGGACTTCCGGGGTGGCAGCTAACGACGCTGACCGCTACGCTACGGAGGCGACCCATATTCTCTTCTTCCAAAGAAATTTATTTTACGTCACAATGCTGCCAACCTTCGTAACCTACGTAAATACGCTGCAATAGCACAAGAGTAGGTCAATTATAGGTTACATAATCTTAGGTACAATAACACGTCTGTCTCTTAGGTACTCACCCCGAAGGCTGGTTGGATCCTCAAAAAGTACCGCCGTTAGGTCATGTGGGTAGACACCCAGAAAACCCCAAGGCAGCACTATAGTAAGGGATACTAGGCTAGATGAGGAGTGAGGTAGTTTGCTATTGCTTTCCTCACTGAGTCAGAACAGCAGTACTAACCCTATGAGTAGAACCTTTCACAGCATCCACAGGCACTGACTGTGCCCTGAATGTCATTACTAAGCACCACCCATACCTCAGTAGCTTCCATATAATCACAGCCATGAGTGAGACTGAGACATCGGTGAAAAGCCACATTTTACTCTAGCCTAGGGCCATCCAGTCATTGCGCTCCAGGAGCGAGGAGACGGCTCTTGTGGGATTGTTGACATATTAATAGGGCTGTTTTGCCATAACAAATATACTGCATATACAAATCGAATGGTTCTCCGATGTATGGACTGTGTAGGAAACAAACTCAAGTGTTAAGTAAAAAATATTGTGATTTATTCCAAACTGAAATGCGAATATATTAGAGAGGAAAATTCAACAACAAATTGTGTTCTTTTCAACACATTACATCTCTGCTGCACACTAAACATTTGACATGCCCTTTATAAGCTGTACAGAAAAATGAAATTTCCCATTCTGCTTTAAAGACTGCTGCTTTCATTTTTTGTATGTTGTTCAGACATGACCACTGCGAAACTGTTTTACTTAAACGCTGTCAACAAAGCGCATTGGACTAGACTAGAGACAGCCACACTCCAGCGTGCTCAGCCAGCCAAGCTCCTCCCACCACTTCAGAAACTACCTTCCAACAAAGCGCTCGGAGCACTGGTTTAGAGCGCGGCTGGTGCATTAGCGCTCGGGGAGTGCTGTCTGGATGTCCCTGCGTCTAGCCTGTGCCAACAGACAAATGCAAATGCACTGAATTCATCAAGAGACGGCAAACAGGCCAGCAGTAATACGAAGTGGATAGAATATCAAGTGTATCAATAGGCAAGCTTAATAGGTGTTGCTAACGGTGTGAAGATTGGTGAATATAGAATGACGTCACAATGACAAGGCTGCCAACTCTCAAGTTACATTTGTCTGCAAACATGCGTGGCACACCCTAGTATAGACATGGCCAAATGCCATAAAAACAAGATGTTCAGTAAAGAACATATAGCCTACTTTCTCCTAAACGCATGGGTACTGTTATAACTCTTTGTCCTTTTCAAGGAGTATAATTGAATGTTGCTTGTAGTAGCTTGTTGAAATACAACGTGCTATGCGGATATTAAACATATTATGAGATGCCCTTTGCTAGTGCTACCTCTGTAAAAAATTTCATTCAATTCGGTTTCACCGTGTTTGAATTGATATGAGGAATAGAATTTCACACATGCATGGCAGCTATCTGCAAACTATTGGGCTGATGTTTCCCTCAAAAAGGTATGGTGTTGCAAAATTTGGTCGAGATCAAATGATTAGGTTGGTCATAATTTGATTTAAGCTTTTAATATTTGGGTGGCCGCCATTACGTTTTCCTCAAGATGGCGGAGATATAAAACATGACACTGAGGTGCCCTTTGCTAGTGCTACCTCTGTACCAAATTTCGTTCAATTCGGTTTCACCATGTTTGAATTGATAGGGGGAATCGATTTGCACACATACATGGCCGCCATCTACAAACTATAAGGCTGATGACCTTGTAGTTTAGTCAAAAGACGCTCGCCATACAAATATATGGTAATGCAAAATTTGGTAGAGATCGGATTATTAGATTAGTCGTAATTTGATTGAAGCTTTGAACATTTGGGTGGCGGCCATTACATTGCCTTCAAGATATCGACGATATAAAACATGACACTGAGGTGCCCTTTGCTTGTTCTACCTCTGTACCAAATTTTGTTCAATTCAGTTTCACCGTGTTCGAATTGATAGGGGGGGGGACAGACATTCAGAGTACACACACTTACACACACACACACACACACACACACACACACACACTCACACATACACACACAGACAGACACACAATTTTTGGCCCTGAGTAGATCTCATAAGTCTACTTTCATTTTTTGCAAAAATCAAAAGTAGGCTAATAATCTAGGTGGGCCGAAAAAAAGAACAACACATGTTTATAGATTGATTATACACTTTTTATTTTTGAATATTAAATCAAACAATACTTACAGGCTACAATGGTAGAAAACTTAGGAAAAAAGAACACACCTTCATTATTTGTTAGAAGGGGAAGGAGTATGTGACAAGTGAAACTGTGACTGTGCTTCTAAACGTTTTTCATAATCTGGTTGAAACTGGGATGAGCTGATTCTTAGTAACGCAGCTAAATGGTGGTCTGTCGATCTATATCTGACGGTATTTTTGCGAAGATGCGAACATGGCAGTTATCTTTTGTGCATGAGATTTCAAGTTTGGGAAGCTCGATTTTGGTAGGGCTTTGTAGAACTCAATTTTCGAAACGTTGAGGAATAGTTGCTTTAATTCATTGTAACTCAATCAGTTCTAGCTGCAACTCTGATTTTATCATTTCAAATGATCTTGTCGACTTCGTCGTTATGCTTGGGTCCAACGTTATGCGTTACGGAGATGGAGACGGAAGTGACGTCATGTAGCGGCGCGGGAAGTGACGTCATGCAGCCGCACGGGAAGCGAGTGCGTGACGTCATGCAGCCAAGCTGGAAGCAGAAGCTAATGGTTATTGGAGTCTGTTGAAAGAGTCCTGGGGCGTCGAGGGAAGCGAGAAGCCGTCCTGAGCGTTTCTAACATGTGTAGCATTTGTAGCATGCGTCATTTGAAATTATATAACGTCTAGTCTTTCAGACTGACTGTATTTTTTTTTCTGTTTCACAGTCAACATTAAATAGCATGCTGAAAACGTCCATGTCCTGTTCAATAACATTGACGGCCTGAAATCTCCATTCAAATTCGTCGCGGTGATTTTTCGCACAAAGCGATATTACACAAAACGCATAAACACAATGAGATTTTCACTTCTAGTTACACAGAACAGGAAATATGACCAATGTGTATTTGTAGGTAGTATAATACGAAACCATGTCGCGGGCCGTACGTCGCCCATGACTGCCCTAGTTCTACCAAAAAGCAAACAACTGCACTAGAAATGACGATCTTTAATGTGACGAGAGACAAACGATATTTATGGTGACGCAGACTATACCAAATTATGTGAAATCAGCTCCGATGACATGTAGTCTTTTGAGTCCTTCTAAGTGTTTTATGAGGTTGTGTTCCCTCAGGACTCGCCTTGATAAATATATATAAGATGCGTTCAAAAAGTAACGAACCGGAGGCATAATTAGAGAAACCAGTACCTATATGTTAGAAATATTGGCCCTGGCTGTTGAGGCACTTGTCCCACTGTGACACGAGGTGGTGTATGGCTGTCTCCTAAAATTCCCTGGGCTGCGATGTGAATCAGTTCCGCACATACAGCTGGACTCGGCGTCCGAGGTGAATCGTTGGTCCCGCAGAGCCCTTTTCAGGGGACCAAACTAGGCGTAATCAGAAGGAAAGAGGTCTGGACTGTATGGAGGGTGGCCGAGAACCTCCCATTTGAATTTCTACAGGAGTGCCGCGACTGTGTTGGCCGTATGAGGTCGTGCATTGTCTTGGAGCGACCACGGTGGCTATGGCGTTCGCCGTCACTCGGCGGTCCTAGGTAATGGGTGCATCAAGCAGCTGGACGTTGTCGTCGGTAATGAAGGGGGGTGCCCCAGACCGGGCATCATAGGCTAACGACACCCGTCCTTCCCTGAAGCGCTTGTGCCACGCCTTGACCCTTGCAAGGGACATGCAGTGTTCGCCGTACATTTGTGGCAATGTCCGTTCCCCCTACTCCTTCCGCTGTCAGAAACCGAACAACACCTCTTTGCTCTTCGGTTGACGCCTCCATGTCACTGTTTTCGATACGACTGGCAGCGTTGGACGATTGATGCATGCTGCTGCTGGCTTTATATCGTCACGTGACGTGCACGCGTGCCCTCTAGCGTCGGGGTGTTACCTTCCACGCTCTGGTCGGGACCACACCTCATTACACACGCCACGATTAGCCGATGTCGTCACCGGTTTGCGCATTCCAGCCTCCGGCTCGTTACTTTTTGAACGCACCTTATATTTAGAAAAGTTTGTAAAACTATTTTGTTTTCTAGATTTATCCCTTTTCAACGATCTAACGATGCTCGCTTCACGAGTGAAACATGTAATCTGTTCAATAATTTTTAATGAAATGTATTTTTTTTTCAGGTTGTAGGACCTGTCACATTTCCCAATAATTGTGTTTGTACTCGTGTTCACCGATGAGGACTGGCAATTATTGACCTGAGGTTTAAATAATGCTCTATATTTTCGTTTTGGTCAGCCCTTGTCGCTTACTGTACCTTCCTCCCTAGCCTTGAACTTCACCCTGCAAAAGAAACATATCCATAGCTTTTCAATACTCAAGTTATTTCTATATTATTTACGGTCGGGTCACATTTACCCATGGCGCCAATCCCCGCGTGACAATTTTCGGTTTACGTTAGTCGGGACAATCTGTAAAATATAAGGCGGAAAATCCAACTTTCTTTTGGTGCAGCACAATAACATAGCTCACGTTCTTGTTGATCCGTGTTTAGGGTCTAGGGACACCTTGCTCATCAGCTCCATTGTTAAAAAATTGAGATGACTGCTTTATCGCCACTATTGAACCCAACGGGGTTAGGCTGACTGGTGTCGAACGTGGATCTCAGAGATAGTTGAGCTCAGAATAGAGGTTCCGGCAAGGAACGAAGACGAGATATTTTGAGGGAGTTTAAGTTATAAAAACCCCTAGAGAAAATACATATTAAATCACTGTTGTGATATGAACTAATGCTGACATTATTTATTAATATAATGCAGGGAATATTAGTAGAATACGGCATTATTGGGCTGTATGAGGCATACTATTCTGTACTTGAGCACAGAAGTTGGAGGGCTTGACGTTTGTCTAATGACTCTGGAAAATGGGCGTAGTTTCTTGGAGCCGTGGCACTCTATGTGACCTACTTAAGTCGTCTGGAGCAGGTCAGGGGGCTAAATTATTGTCAAGTTATTCCCCGTTTCAGAATAGAGAGGCTAGTGGAGTGAGGAGATACCAGCGTAATTTAATGATTACTCGTGATTGGTGCAACGCAGTGAAATGAGGTTTGCACCTATGTGAATGTTTAACCGGGAGGCTAATTATCAAGCCATTAAACATTGAAATCGAGGCAGATTTAATGGAACGCGCAGTAACACAGTAATTGGAGGTTAGCGGAGAGATCTAACCATGGTTTCGGGGATTTTAAGGTGACGCCGCGTGGGCACGCGCTGGCAAAGGCAATTAATATTAATTAATTGGCCGATCGATCCTCGAGCACGCATACAGATCTGTGATCAGCGAGGAAAAAGGAACCATATAAACGTTAATTAAAGACCAGAATCAAACTGTGAGAGAAGATGACACTGCAGGGAAATTCTCGGTCTACTTTTTCCCTCCAAACGAATATAAGGGGTGGACCCAGGACAGAGGCGGTCAGTCGAACCATACTTGAGAGCGAGGAGCACGTCACCCTAGCTCAGAGAAATAAGACGCGGACTGTAACATTCTAAGTGCAGCAACATATAATCATGCATTAAGTCATGAATTAATAACGAGTTATGTAATCAGTTGAACCGCAGTCTAGTGCGAAGTGCGCGTTACCGAAGTCGAGAAGGGACGCTCGGACTTCAACATGAAGAGCCGTACAGTAAGACATTTATTAATACCAGTTATTAAGGACAGTTGTGCCATATGTGTATAGTCGGCATTACGAGCGATTGTTATTGTGCACGTAGGAAATGTACCGTGTAATATACAAAGTAGGACAATTGAGAGTGATAATTTGTACAAGTACAATGTACAATGGTTGAGCGCAGTATGTAAACTAGTGGTTAGACAGATCATAGGATGTTGGACTGCGCAGAGATAAACTTTATTATGCGATTGGTGAAATTTCATAAGAATACCAATGTAATTAACGCTCAGGACGATATGCAAGCGTATTTAAGCGATACCAGGATGTTTATCGAAGGATAGAGATTGATAGACAGTTTGGGGAATCGATAGGAATCCTTAGGCAGAGAATCGAGACTTTCAATCAGGATGCGGATAGCAGCGAGGAGGAGATCTTCAACGTCTACATTTCTGATATCTTGCCAGGAAAAGTCAACCAGTAAGAAATGTAAATAGTGAGCGTGTGATTGTAGTGATGATCTGTTAAATATCTTTAAAATTAATAGTTTCACAAGTGCTATAACGTGTTGTGTGAATAAGGAGGCAACAGCTTCAATATGGAAAGGAAAAGTGCCGTGTGTCTTGTAAGGCAAAAGTTATGTAAAATGTGTGTTATAAGTATAAGAATGCCTTGCTAATTTTGCAAATAATGGCAGGCATTACTGGAAGAAATGCGTGGTTGGAGCCACCAGACTAGCCGATGTAAGTACCCAAAAACCATGATTTTGTAGCAGTTATAGTCCACTGTGTGTTGAGTGATTTCAAAATTATAAAATATGCCAATAAGAGTCAATTTTAGGAGGGAGAACCTCAAGGTATTATTGTGCTGTTGATTTTAGTAAAGTTGAGATGTCTTTGTGCATCATTGAGTGGATAAATCGTTACCACTATTGTAAAATGGCAATTCAGTTATATAAAAACTTAACGTAACGAACACGGATGTTCGGTTATTAAAATGGTTACGTTGTGTCAGGTTATTTTAATTCATGTCAGTAATAATAATAATAATAATAAAAAGAATAAACGAATACAAATCAGGGAAGAATGGCTGTAAGCAAAATATATATGCTAATTGGAATATTTATCTATCCAAGCAGTAATATTATACATGAAGGGCTAAGAAAAGCAATTTAATATCAGAGTATATTATGATAATGGGAATAAATATGCACGAATGTAGGGAATGGAAGAGTTTAATAGAGAATTGAATTTGCAGCTTGTGAATAAGCTTGTAAGAGTAATTGATAGATTTATCTTACTAATTAAAGGACGAGATCATAGCACAATAGTCACGGAAGCCAGGTAATCTATTCGACGTGTGAAATCTCGTACAGCCTAGCGCGTACAGAGATATTTATTATGGCCAGAGCGTATTTTAGTGATTGACCCTAGCTCTGTGGATTGCCATGAAATGTTCCGGGTTTGAATCCTGTGGTGTATGAGAGGATAACAATGGAAACCTCTGCATGATACCTGACGTCGACCGAGAACTAGTTATTGAAATAATTCAGCTCCTGAGAAGCGAATTTAATTGGCGGCAGGAGGTGCCTGACCATAGCATTTAAAGAGATGCCGGCTAGCCAGTTCGACCAGTGATTGAAGAATATCGTTCCTTCATATAATGTAATGGACCTATTGAGGCCAGTTATTAATATCCTAAGGTAAGGAATAAATATTTAAACACGCCCATAACCTGACTAGCATACAATTTAATTTAAATCATATGGGATATGTGGGTCATTGAGACTGCACTAGTGTATTTAAAATCTGGTTACTGCTTGGAGATAAAGTGAGAGGAAGTCAGGAAGGGACAGCGCACGTGTTGTGACCGCGCGACTCAGTCCCATTGTATACAAGTAGCTCCGAGGGGGAGATTTTTAAACGACCCTTGAAGGTTGACATTTAGAGTGGAGAGACCTTGAAGCCCTGTTTGTAATGAAAAGAGTCATTGTTGTATTGTATAATGAATTTGTGTGGTTTGAAACACATTGTTAATTAAGGATCGTTCTTATAACGTAATACTTGGCAAACTTATGAGTTGTTGGAAGTTACATTTTTAACCTATTTTCAATTTTGAAAAAATAGGCTTATGAGATCACCTTTTTTCCGTGTGTGTGTGCGTGTGTGTGATTCGTGTGTGTGTCCCCCCCCTAATAAAATCTAAACGGCTGGAGCGATTTCAATAAAACTCGGAATGTTCATAGCACTATTCCCGGCGACCTCGACCGTGCCCTTCAAATTTTGTTACGACTCACCAATCCAACATGACAGGCGGCTGTGCGAAATATTTCACCAGCATTCAATATCTCCGAAACTATTACCGATATTACCCTGACATTTTCTATGGTGATAGAGGGAACTACTATAAGTTCACATATGTGACTTTTGAAAACCTGGTAACTACAAAACCAACATGGCGGCCAAGCGAATTTGCGACTTTTAAATAGACGTTTCTCGCGATTTGACCAACCAAACGCAATGCAACTTGGTACAGTGTATGTTTATATACATTGTAATGCAGCGACATCTAACTTCGTTCAATTGTTTACATAATCACAAGATGGCGGATGTGCGAAATATTTCACCGGCATTCTATATCTCTGAAACTATTAGCGGTAAAACCCTGAAATGTTGTACGGAGATAAAGGGCACTACTCGAAGTCCATCTATGAGACTTTCAAAAACCGGTTAACTAAAAAACGAACATGGCGGCCAAGCGAATTTGAACATTTTAAATAGACCTTTCTCGCGATTTAATGTTCCAAGCGCACTGAAACCTGGCACAGGAAATATTTATACACATTGTAATCCACTGGTTTCTAATTTAGTTCAATTGTTTACATAACCTCAAGATGGCGGCAGTGCGAATTTTAAAATTAAGATTTTATTTATTGTGATGTAGTCATGAGATCGAAGTGAAAGTTTGAATAATGAACCTCCGCAATAATTTTCCTTTAATGGTACATGACTCTATGGCCTATACATTTAACAATCCAACATGGCGACCATCCGAAATATTTAGACGATACTGAATATCTACGAATCTATTTTAGCAATCAAACTGCATTTTTTAATGTTCATAGGGGCTATGAACTTAAGTTCACCTATAGGACTTTAAATAACCTGGTGATCACAAATCCATCATGGCGGTGACGCGAATTATAAATATTCACTTGGACGTTTCTCGCAATTTAACCATCCGTGTGCAGTGAAACTTGGTACAGTAAATCCTTATACGAATGTTAATCCACTGGCATCTGATTTATTTCAATTGTTTCCATAACCTCAAGATGGCAGCTGTGAAAAATTTTAAAATCTCCTTGTTTTTTCTTGAAGTTTGAATACTACATGTTCACAATAATCTGCATGTTACAGTACATAACTCTAGGACCTACATATTGTACCCGATACCTAGTTGAGGCTATCGGCTACGCCAGCTGACATTGAGCCGTAGTTGAGAATTATGGGAAGAATTGTAAAGATAGCGCTCAGATCGAGTCGAGAAGAATATTAGGAAATGACGTAGAAGGCCAAGGATCAAGAAGGCACTGCCAGTCAAGCAGATGGAATTATGGGAGGAAATATAAAGTTTTATTAAGATCTATATAGAACAGTATATTTAATCATCTCAAAAGAGAAGAAATGTCAAGCAATATATATGATAATAACTTGAAGAAAGACAGATAATCCCTTAAGTTATTGTATAACTTAATAGCCGAGATGATGGTGGTCGAGATTATATTTGTGACGCATAACCGCAGAAAGTGGGGGAGCATCACGTGACTGCGCCAGGGTACGAGCTCCTTAACGCAGTCCAGACACATCAGTCGAGTTCAGCCAGCGAGCTGAGTAGTACACATGCGCAGAGCGTATGGCAAAGTCGAGCGGTGCACAGCACTTGTTGCGTGGCGTGAAAACGAACTGTATTACTTAACCAAGCAGAGAGCGGAAGTAGGTCAGTGAGCCAAGGCGAGTAACGCACGGTAGACGGCGAGAGAACCGGTTACGAGGCAGGTTGTACGGGCCGTGTAGGCAGGAGAAAAGCCGGGGTCAGAACAGCATTGTAATACGAGATTGAGAACTTTATTTCGAGCTGCATTTTGTAACGCAGAACAGCACAGCGAAGTGGCATGGCGAGGCCGGCTTTAAGCGTAGATCATTCTGGATCAGTGCAGTAGATCAGAGCGGGCTGTTTCCGACTTTTATACGCAGGCAATATTAAAGAAGCTGAACTTCATTTCAACATTCAGTTACAACATTGAGTTGGGACTTGTATTCAGTAATAGCATTGTGCAGGCGGATGGTTGTAATATACTGCAATTATGAACTTAGATATTCAAACGACATTACGACTTATGCATTTCATAACGGAACATGTAGAGCGACCATGGGGTCAAGCTAACATTAATGCTTTTAAGGCAAACGAAATGTTACAATTATATGCACTGATGAACATTAGCATGTGCATTAACATAATTCTTTTCTATGAATTATTATAGAATATCGAGTACGAACACAGCTACAGGGTGTTTCAAAACTTATACACTCTCATAAATAAAATTTATTTTCTGCAAGTGATACTTAACCGCTGTGGAGATTGAACTTTTAACAAACGAACCGAACATTGTATGGGACAGTGGCGTAACATAGAAGAAGAATATGGGGTACGCTGCTTTTATGAACATTTACGTAAGAATTTGGACAGTATCCGCTATGGATAACATGCAGTTCATCATGTCGGAATAAAAGAAGACAGAGACGCGATGGCACCACGGAGCGATGGATTCGATTCCTGAAGAAGAGGAGGTCTAACAGCTGATTCACTTGGGATAAGAAGGCGATCGTTATTGCGTGGGTGAAACGATATTCCCGTCGATCTTTCGAGAAATTTATTACACACGAGGATAATCGACGATCTTTGAAATATATTAACAGCTGATATGAGAAGGTACTGTAAGAGTTATGACTTTCTGATATGATTTTTCCATGAACACTGGGCATACTTGTATATTTTTCTAGTAGGAGTTCTACGATTATTTAGACATGGCTTAGACATTATTTGCTCCAATTTGCTAGAATATGGCGTTACCATATGATATGGCAGGCACCATTATACGACGTTCTCACCATTGGTTGGCTTTATTAAGCAGATGTTTGGTCTTTTAGACATTTTCCAGTAAGGATTGTTTTTCTTGGATAGTTATTTTTTTGTGACGAGTATTTCGAACTCGTGATCTGCAATTGGATTATTTAAATTACTTCGTCAGTTCATTACATACTAGCGAGTGTGTATTATTCATCAGTAGGGATTTTTCCATTGGATTGTTTGGAGATATTAAGATGTTATTCACTCAAGTGAATGAATATTGCTTTTATGTGACAACTAGAGACTTGTTGATTCCAATCTGGTACATTCACTCATTAGACAACGAGATGGGGCCTTTCGTATTTATACGATTGCGTGGAGGTACACATCTTTACCCATCGTTCAGGGCATTATCATGTTAGCCATCGGGGCGAGGCCTTTCGTATTTATACGATCGTGTGGTGGATACTCATCTTACTCGCCATTGAGGGACTCATTTTTATCATCCGAGTGTACTTGAGATTGTAAGAGGATCAAACAAGAAACTACTATAAATGTCAGCAGGGTTACATTTGTAATTCTTGTTTGCCAATCCAATATTTTGTTGCTTTACTCATTTGAGAGTACTTTCAGTTAACAGCTGATACAGCTGAAGCTTTTGATAATTTTTATAATTGAGTCTGATACCTTTGAGAAGGATTTAAAGTAATTGAATCTTGTAAGATGAATCATTAATGGTCAGATTTATTTTAAGGCAGATCAATATTGCATATTTCGATGTGAGAGATTATAGCACATTAGTGTTTTTCTGTGAAGTGAATTATGAGAATTTTAAGAGAATTTATGCTATTTGAAAGCAGATTTTGAATTTGATGTCAATTACAAAGGTAATATTTTTCCTAATTGTTTAAGAAGTTGTCTAGATGTGATCAGATTAATTACAGTTATTGGAGATTGTGTGCGTTGATAATTTGAAGCCAGTTATATAATTTGTAGATCATGCAACGTGATTAAGTGAAGTTTGTGATAGGCATTTTGTGGAAGTTGCCGAGTGGAAGTTGCAATATTGCTAATGTATTTTGAAGCAGACATGAGGTTGTCGAACCCAGTCTAGCATAATTTTGAGATTCATGCTGTGCGCTGAATATTTATGGAGTTTTGTGGAATAATTGTGGTATTCAAATGTGATATTTGATAAAGTGAAAATATATAATGTAGTTGTGGACAGTGAGATTCAACGTGAATTTGTGAAGGCAATAATATTTTTTGGCATGATAATTAAATACGAGATATAACTTGGAAGTGATAAAACTGTAAGACAACGTTCTATAAACCATATTAAACAATTTGTTAGGAAATTAAACAAATAAATAATGTTGATAATACAAGATTTTCTGATAATAATAATTAATGAAATAATAATCTGAAGTTTAAGCATATTAATGGTCTGACCTAATGAAATGAAAATCAGAATGACTAGATGAAATAATAACAAGAAGTTCCGTGAAGAACTATACAGCCTACTTTTCATGCCAATGATTATTCTACAGTATATGAACCTATCTAGAATAATGACGAAATTAAGTTGGTAATATCGAAATATCTAATTAGTTCAAAATATACCTGGTATAATGTAGCCTAATAGAGCACTACAGTTGGCAGCCCTGGTGACTGAATATATTCTTAGTTCCATCTCTTAAGGTACAGAATAAAAAATTTGGTTGAAGCCCAATGGACGTTACATGCAGTTAGACATTGGATCTATCAGCACGCGTAAAAGCATGTTGGCAACAATGTCATGCGTGTGCTGGTCAGAAATAATCTGAAATATTATGAAATATTTTTGTGCCAATTTTGGATGAAATACATTTGTTAGTATAGAAGTTACATGTATTTTAAAATTGGACATATCAGCAGGCATAGAATCATGTTGGCAGCACTGTCTTGTATTAATTACTCCAAATTAATCTAGAATGTCAGGTGCTATACGTGTGCAAATTATAGAGCTGTTGGCTTGCATACTTTCTGATATATTGATATTAGGGTAAACAAAATATAGACAGCATTTATTAACAGTTGGCAGCCCTGATTGCTCTTAACAATACTAATAGTAATATCTGTTATGGTACACATAGCACATACGAAATTTGGTTGAAATCCAACTGATAGTATAGAAGTTACATGTATTTAAAAATTGGTACTATCAGCAGGTTTATAATCATGTTGGTAGAACTGACGTATATAAGTTACTCCAAATTAATCTAAAATGTCAGAATATACGTGTGCATAGTTTAAAGCTGTTGGCTTGCATACTTTCTGATATATAGGTATTTGGATGAAAAAAATTGAGAGAGCAATTATTAACAGTTGGCAGCCCTGGTGGCCTTAAGAATACGCTCAGTCATATTTGTTTATGTACAGATATTACATACAAAATTTGGTTGAAATCCAATTGATAGTTTAGAAGTTATATGCATTTAAACATTGAACCTATCAGAAGGCTTAACATTATTTTGGCAACACTGTCATAGTTGACCTCCTGGGAATTAAACTGAAATAGTCTTATCTACATGTGTGCCAATTTTGGAATAGCTCCCATGCATACCTTGCATGATATCCAACATGGAGCTCAAATTTCTAGTGCGTTTTTTCAGCAGTTGGTAGCACTGACATCATTTTCAAATATGGACGTGAGATATTCCGGTGCACATCTTTACTCATACTAAATTTGGTTTTGATTGCTGCAGCCGTTTAGGAGTTGATAGGGGGGGACACACACACAGGCAGACAGACAGACAGAAGGACAGACAGACAGACAGACAGACGGACAGACATACAGACAGACAGACAGACACACATTTTCCCGGATCGATCCCATAAGTCTACTTTTTCCTCATTTTTGCAAAATGTGAAAAGTAGGCTAAAAATCTAAATAACCAGAAGAATAAAATTTAAATAAGTTGATAAATTAAATTTTGGAATAAATCAATGAATTAAATAAATGGATGAATTAAAGATTGAATAAATAAGCTGATTTAGATAAATTAATAGATGATTAAATAAATGATGAATAACTGAATTAGAAGGTGATAATTAATTAAAGAAGCTGATGATTAATAAATTTGAATGGATTAAAATAAATTTAATTGAGATATGATTTGAAGAATTGCAACTTGAGTTGATGAATTAAACAATTTATATTGATGATTTAAGATCATTTAATCTGAATGAGATGATGAAAGGAGAGTGTGTGAATAATTAGAGAGCATAAAGAATTGATGATTATAATATTCATATGATTTGATGATAATGAATTAATTATTCTGACTTGAATATATTGAATTTGAGATGAGAACTAAAGTGAGAAATATTTAATTTTGATGATGATGATGATTATAACCAATGAATAGTGGATTTTTTGTGATTCACAAACAAGCAATTATTAATGACAGTGTAAATAGTGTAAATTAATTATTCGATGTTTAGGAGCATTTTACTAACATATTCTGCATTTGAATAATGCCATGCAAGCAATAAATTATGTGATATTTAAATATGTGATTAGAATATATGTGTTTAGACAGATTAATTGATATTTTTACATCCACATTCATGATGTTAATTTAAGGAGAAGTTAGGTCTCAGTTATCACGAATGTCAGTGACGCAAAGACATAGTGCTACGGTGATCCTGAGAACCCAAGAGAACTTGAGAAATTTTTCCTATTTTATGTGGATTAAATACACTTTGAGTAGTATAGAGATGGTTCGATTTTCTGGACAATGACAATTTAACGTTGGCATTCGACCATGCTCTCAGGTAGGATGAGTGTTTAATATGTCTGTCTGACTATCAAAGTTGAATAAATTTGTTTTTATCTTAGTTGTGATCTGATGATGATGTGATTTTCCTATTTCTTTCCTTGTCTTAATTAAGTCTTAACCAGGAAGGATGTGGTTTGCTAGGGATTCAGTTGATGGCGCCCATTTATATTTGCATTTTTTAAAATTAAATTTAAACCCGTAACGACCCTGGAGATACTTTATCTCGTGTTACCCTCTGCTTTTGTAATATTTCTACTGAATTTCCGACACATTCCTTATTTGACTAGAGGTTCATTTAACTCCGCTCTGTCGTGGAAATCCAGGAATGCGATGTAATAGCAGATGGGTCATCGCATCCCCAGGACGAACGGGTACAATATATAAAATCCAACATGGCGACTATCCGAAATATTTAGTCGGTTCTCAATATCTACGAATCTGTTACAGCAATCAAACTGAAATTGTGTATGTTGATAGTGGCAATTAACATAAGTAGGATATATGAAAATAGGCTGTATAGTTCTTCACGGAACTACTTGTTTTATACTGACGGTGACTTAACTCTAAAGGTCGGCACTAGATGCCATAGGCTATGCCCACGCAGGGGTAGCATAATATACCATCCCACACAGCGGTAACGGAATCTTTGAAATTGAAATCACAACGGCACACAGTGGAACTGTAGAAAAGGGGAATGCAGAACTGCAGAACGGGGTATGTTGACATATAATTGTGGAGTTGCAAATAAATTTGATATGCAACCCATAAATTGGCTAATGCATGGTAAAGCATTTTGGTGGGGAAAGAGATGCAAAACACAAGTGTACGCATAATGTAAATTAAGATGTGTTGAGAGTAAACAATTAAGCTTGTGAAATGAAAGAGTTCACAACAGGTGACATAAGATTATAAGTACAGTTTATGTGTAAATTACATGTGCATCAGCGCACTTGAGAATTAATTTTGATGTCAATCTCAGGGTAAATGAATGAATAATCATCAGGATTTGCAAGGATAAAGTGTGAATATTAGTGGATTGTAGGAGTAATTTTGCTTTGTTTTATGTTATATTGCTGGGATTGTGTTTTTGTGTGTTTGAAGCCATGATTTAGAGCTGAATTAAAGTCTTCAGAATAGAGTTGTGCTTTATCATTGTAGAGTTGATACCTTTTAGTCTCAGATCAAAAATATGCAACTGCTCAGTGGGTGGATGGTACTTGCCTGAGGACTGATGCTGGCTGGAGGCAGAAGCATATTTTCCATGGAAATTACTCACATGTGTACACTACATATATAAAATCCAACATGGCAACCATCCGAAATATCAAGTCGGTTCTCAATATCTACGAAGCTATTACAGCAATCAAACTGAAATTGTGTATGTTGATAGTGGCAATTAACATAAGTAGGATATATGGAAATAGGCTGTATAGTTCTTCACGGAACTACTTGTTTAGAAATCGCTTATCCTTCCAGCTGGGCTTCAGCCACGGAATCTGTGAGGGATCATTCCTCTATCGTCACTAGGACGGTGTCTGAGAGCTGAAGAGATACAACTGGGGATGGTGACAAGTAGTGAAGGGAGCGCAGGAGAGTGGTTGAGAAGTAAGTCGGCCATGGACCTGTTAAAAATACCGTGTTTGCATTTGTCTGGTGGTGAAAATGGGAAATTACATGGGTACATTATCAAGGCCAATGATACTGTTACGAAAATTATTGGCATTTTTTTTCCTGCATGTTAAATTCGAAAAATATAAATAAACCTCATTTTATATAACACGCAGAGACTGATCAACCACATAGTTTCCTACTTTGTAGACAAGAAAACCATGGTTCTCTGAGATCGAAATAGTACATTATGCAACGAGCCTAAAATAGCAATAATTAAGACACGAGTATAATTTCCATACCAGTGTGTTAATTACCATTATAGGCGAGTTGCATACAACTGTTTATGTTCAACGATAATTTTAACTTAATTATATGTTTTAACATAAATATTCATAAATATCTGTGGGATTCAGTTAATTCAGTTAGTGAACAGTGCGCATGCGTGGTCAAGGCACTCCGAAAGCAGAGACCATTCACTTTGCTTGCCAACACAGAAATATGTTGGATTTTGAGCGCATGCGCGAAGGTATCCTTACCTAATTGGTCACGCAACTGTTTCTTGAGCTCTGATTGGTGGGAGAAACTGTTTCATAATGAAAAATAGTGTTATAATGAGCCTCATTATGATTCAGTTTTCTGGTGTCTTCCTATGAACTATTCCCAATATAAAATGAGGTTTCTTCTTCTTCTTCTTCATTTCAGCCAGCTATGGACCACGTTACTTCAACTCTTTACGTCTTTGAGCTTTAATCTTTTCCCGGTAGTCCTTCACCGACATCGTCGAACATAAAAGATATTATAAAAGTGGGGATTTCGCTTGAGGGCATTCAAGAACGGTTTCCTCTCCAGAAAGAACTTAGAGCACACCAGCGATTCCAAGAAAAGCCAAAACTGAGAACAGGCAACAAGTGGACGCTAACAGAAAGGAGGCGCACAGGAAACGGATGAAGGACTACTGGGAGAAGATTAAAGCTCAAAGACGGAAACAGTTGAAGTAACGTGGTCGATAGCTGGCTGAAATGAAGAATAAGAAGAAGAAGAAACCTCATTTTATATTGGGAATAGTTCATAGGAAGACACCAGGTGTAAAATTACTTCCGTACGACTACGTCAAAAAGGGTCCAAATGAACCAGCGCCAGTCCTAGCTTGCCACGGTGGGAAGTGGTTAACGTGTCAGTCTACTAACCCCAAGCTTGCAGATTCGCTCCTGGCCGTGGTAAGTGCTTTTTCAAAGGCGGCAAAAATACGACACGCATGTCATACGATGTTGGCATGTCAAAGAACCCATTTGAATTCAGTAGGCCGTGTTCATAATGGCAAAATTAATCTCGGGAGTTTCCGCCAACACAAAGTTCCTCATTTCTCTACTAGAAAGCGCTATTGTGTTCAAGGAGCTTAGATATCTAACCTCCTTGACTTTCAGAGTGATTAAAGGAACAACGAAATTCGACATGCAAGCTACCCTCTGGGTGTCAAATTACAAAGCTTGCACACGGCACCCGAGGTCATACGATATTATTATTATTATAGCGCCAGTCCTAGTGTTATATTTTTCACGCCAATTCTCAAAGGCTAAAATGTGAAGCAGGAACCAAGAGAGAATTCCCAACTGGGAGGGGAACTCAACAAGCACCTGATAGAGTGGGATACTCAGGAGAAGCAACAAGCAAAAAGATGCGCGGAGAATTTTCTTCGAGAAAGTAACTTTTTCAATGACGGGGGCAAAGACCCACAATAACCTCGTTGGCACAAGAAAACCGAGGGATGGAAGGATTATGTAGTAACATCACTGTGTCCAGTAACATGAAACCTGTCTCCATTGTCAAGTACCGGGCTCGACTCCCGGTCATTGCTCTAGTTCTTGTGTCCAGTTACAACATTCAGAATGTTACACCTACAATGCATGTGAGATTTCTCTAGTGAAATATCTCATCCTATGGTTGGGATTCCACTTAAAACTACAAGCTTCCGTCCTTCCTCCTGTCTTTCCTCTTGCCTCCCTCCTCCTACCTTCTGTCTTCCCTTCTTCCCTCCTTCCTTCCCTTCTTCCCATCTTCCCCCCTTCCCCATCCCTAGGGCGACATTCCGTTGTCCTCCTCACTCAGCTTGTAACGTTTTATATCTGTCTTTATTTGCTCCTTTATAAAGAGCCAACAACAATAACCCCCCACATAACTGTATAAAAATAATATCTTACTTCCTTCCGTTTTTTTAATTTTGTCTTATTTGACCGGAGAGGGCGCCAATTTCCAAGTAGTTTTGGAAATAATATTTTATGAGCACAGAAAAATCTTTTATCACGGATTGTAAGGTGATGGAACACAGCTGATAGCTTGCGATTTCTGACCAGACACGAATTATTATACATATATAAAAAAAGTAGTGCTAACTTGGTGTTTATTTAGTTTAAAGTGATACGAGCATGAGTTAATCATAAATGGAAGTCACTTCTAATAATGACCTAATAAATAGATTGGAGCTTACCATATGGACGGTTGTATTATGGGCATATTTTTAAATTATAGTGGGAAACTTTATTAATTCATTTGCATTCTCCGTGTAGATAACCTCGAAATGGATCCTCCTTCTGTATAGATAATCCTCCTTCAACTTATTACTTGTACGCATTATCTTCCTTCCACAGATAGACAGTAATAATCTCCTTTTTTTCTTCCTTTCAATATATTATCGATACCTATATATATCATAGGACAATTGCAGACCATTTGATTTAATACGTTACCGTACTGAAAACTTTGTTTCTTCTTTTCTCAATTTTCCTTCCATAATCATGACAATGTGCCAACAACTCTTAATAATCTCTTCTACAGTCCACTGCCTGCTAATCCTTTACTTATATATTCCATGGATCATTATTTCTTGAGGTAGTATCAATATACACCATCCTCTTCACACCAGTAGTGCCTTCTATCGGATCAGCCATCTTGTATACAGTATACGTGAAGCGCTAAACACATATCAAAGTGCCAAGTAACATCTCCTTCATGAAGAAAACAGTCAAATTAAACCACTAAACGACACCCATACGTAAGACCAATATACATGTAATATCCCGCCTAAATCTCTCTAAATGTAACTTCCATCTTATGAAGTGAATGATTGATGAAAATGAAATGATATAACATATTTACAGAAATAATAAATTTGATAACAAATCAAGATTAGTTCAACACTGTTACAAGCTTTAACTAAAGTTTTATGTTCTAACTACTTCTAACAATTACACCTTAGTATAATTGTTGTTTTAAGGGGCCTAACATCGAGATTATCGGCCCCTGATGAAATGAAATGGCGTGAAATGAAAGGATGAAGATAAATACAGCTCACTGCTATGGATGAAACGAAAATGGTTTATATAAAATAGACAGTGAGCCCCAACAATTACGCCGTATTTGAATAAAAGAAAGAATAAAAGGCATAGTGAACATTAAAATAGATGAACACAATAAAAACATAAAACAGACTTAACCTGAATTAAAAGTCCTAACTTACATTAAAACCTAAAAAAGTAACCACTCTCCCTCATGAACCGGATGACGAGGTCTGCTGACGGCCCGTCATCACGAAGAATAATGGAGAGGGTATTAGGCAGTTTAAGAAGAAAATGTGTGCCACAGTTAGATGGGCACCGCAATTACACACAGGGGGGTCTTCTCTCTTTAGCAAGTGGGAGTGCGTAGCAATCCCATGGCCGATCCGGAGTCGACAGAGTACCACAGCTTCCTTCCGGAGAGATCGGAAGGAAGATTTCCACACCTTCGTTGTCTCCTTGATGCCTCTCAGTTTGTTGGGTGGAGGCGTGGCTCCCAATGTGACAGGATCGAATGCCGCTACTGAGAGCGCACATCACTAGCAGGCACCTTATACGGTAGCGAGGGCAGTGCGACTGCCTCTCTCGCCGCCTGATCAGCAAGCTCGTTTCCCGCAATACCCATGTGGCTAGGAAGCCACACAAAGGTCACCCCGGTTCCAGCGTTACACGCACTGACGAGCAGGTCTTGCAAACGCTGGACCCCTTTGTATGTTGAAATGTTCCGGAAAAGGTAACTTTTCTATTGAATAATAGATTTTAGCAAGTAACAGACATCAACTATTTATTGCTAGTTGGAGAAATGAGGACAGCAGCAACCATTTTCAGTTCCTTTTTCTTGAATGTAGAGGGTCATTATCTATGTGTGCCCCGATAAACACGGCAAGCTAAACCGGCTGTGACTGGCGCTGATCGCGGGCGAGCGTACACTGTTCAGTCGGTGGTTGGCGCACTCTTTTACACTTTTGCAAAACCTGTTCAATAATTTGTACTTACAGTGCTCATAGCCGATGGTGAAAATGTCCTCCCTCTCTCGTAACACACACCTGACATCTTCTGGTGAAAGAATGGACAACAATCACATCTAATTTTGGTCTGCAAGAACACAACGTTGTCGGTTAACTTTTTTATTATTTACGGAGCCTGTTTTCTTGAATCGTTTAGCGAGCCTCCTAATTGTACTGGCATTAGACACAGGTCTTCCTGGAAACTTGATTCGAAATTTTCGTCTTGTCTCAGAACAAGATTTTCTGCTTTTCATACACGCATCATGGATATACACACGTTCGCGCAATGTGAATTGGTGTCTAGACATGACCAACAATCACAGTAATCACAATACTCACTAAACATGCAACACTAACGTCTAAGCTGTGCAGATACACGTCCATATGAATGACAAAACAAGTGCGATCTGACAATATGAGTCAGCGGAGTGGGCCAGCCAAATTACGCCATAGTATTAAAAAAGCTGTTCAGCCGGTCAACACAAATTGTGCTCAATCACATTTCGTGGGTAAACAAGTATTTATACAACCTAACCTGAAAGAAGTAATACATGAGATATTTATCAGCAAATAACACGCCTTTATGTAAAATTAAGTTCCCCTCAGATAGCGGGTCCAAACCCGGCCGAAGCCGTCGGATTTCTTAAGAGCGTTAAAAATCCTTCAGTATGCCTTCCTTCGGAGGGGAAGTAAAGCCGGCGTTCTCATGTCATAGATTTATGGCATGTTAAAGAACCTTCCACTAATTACACCTGTGTGAAGCTAAATTGTATAGGTTAGGAATGTAAACAACACTCTTAGGGTTCTACGTTCGTTGCCAAGAGCCGACTACGGTGGCGTCTAGTAGCTAAGTTCTGAACTAGGCCTAGTAGTCGTTGATGGTGGCGCTTGGCGGCAAAAGTAGGAACTATTTGAAAAATTCTAAGTTGCAAACTGTACTTAAATTTAAAAAAAAAAAAAACAGTAAACACACAATAATACAGTCATCACAATTAATACCGGTTATCAGACAGATTCTACACACACCCAAAGTACATGGGGCTACATGACCGCGTTGTCACAGCCCCTAATCTTAAGAACCAACCAACCAGTCCTAAAATACAAAGCAAATTAGTCAAAATCCAAAAGTAAAGAACACATGGAAAATCAAAACTAGTCAAAATCCATAAAACCCCAAAAACAATCAAAATTAGACAAAATTTGTCAAAAATGGCCAAAAGTTAAAAAACTTAAAAAAATACTTAAAATCTAAAAAAGAACACAAAAATCAAAACTAGTGAAAACCAGCTCAAAAAAGAATATATATACTCTAGTCTATATATAAATAAAGAATTACTTAAAATCCATAAAATCCCAAAGAACAATAATTAAAAAGACTGATAGTCTGAAAGACTAGACTTTATATCATTTTAAGTGCTACGTGAACTCAAAGTCCGTTAGCAAGTGCAAACCAAGGTCAAAGGAGGTAGCTGGCTGGATGACGGGGAAAGGAGGAAGCTCAAGCAGTAATATGACGTCACACATCTCAGTGCATTCTCGGTACATTTCGTCCCGTCATCGTAACGTAAGACCCCAGCGTAACGACGAAGTCGACAAGATCATTTAAAATGATAAAATTTCTGTAGACAAGATTTGTAAAAAAAAAACTCAAAGAGTTAAAAAAAACAATAACGATAAAATACTTAAAATCTAAAAAAACTCAATAATCAAAATTAGTGAAACTGCAGAAAATCTCTCAAATTAGTCAAAAAGCTCCATAAGTCCAAAAAACACCAAAAAACAAATTTTGTCATAATCGAAAATGAAAACAATCACAATTACAGCAGTCAAAATTATTGAAAACAGCTCAAAAAATTAAAATATATACAGTATACTGTATATAAATAAAAAAAATGTGTCAAAATCCATACTCTCCCCCCCAAAAAATCAAAATTACACAAAAAACGTTTAGTCGTATTTCTGTTTATTCCTGTTGCAGGCAGCTGGCATTTGAGGGTGCGCAAATGCGAGGGAGCCGTGTCAGTAGATTTACTGGCACGTTAAAGATCCCCTTCGGGGCAAAATTCCGGCACCCCGGCGTCTCTAAAAGCCAATGTAGTTAAAGGGGAACCAATAACATTATTATTATGTTTATTCCTGTTGAAGAAAGACATGGTTTCTTTCGAAACGTGTCTAGTTTGATTTAATAAAACACGGTATAAGACCAATCTTCTACATTATGGATAAAACTAAAATATACTTAAAATCTAAAAAAAACACAAAAAAACAAATTTAGTCAAAATAGCTCCAAAAGTCCAAAAAAAAACACAAAACATCAAGATTGGTCAAAATCCAAAAAGAAAACCAAAACACAGTAGAAAAATTTATTAAAAACCAACTCAAAATATAAAAATATAAAAAATTAGTCAAAATAAAAAAAAAGAAATATGAAACAAAATTTTTCAAAAACAGTCTCCATTCTGTTGGTCTGGAGAGTGAAATATAAGTTACGTAAGTGTTATTTACTGTATTCTAGAATCGTAGTCGTTGTCGATGCGAAGCGCTACCGTTGTTGGGTTGGTAGAACTCAGAAATGGCTCCTGATATTAGAAATTAAATAAATAATGAAGGCAGTTACGATAATGGGTTTATTATTAGCACGCACGGAAGGAAACAAATCTAGAAAGATGATGATCATGATGATAATTGTTGCTTTTAGGGGCCTAACATCTAGGTTATCGGCCCCTAATGGCTTGGGTGATAGTGAAAATGAAAAATGATCAATTGTAACCTACAACTAAAACTACTCTCGTAACAACTAGAAGAGGAAATTGGAAACGAAAAGGTAAATAATGTAAATAAAAGACAAGAGGAGAGGAAATGCCCTCAACCCTCGAAGAAAGAGAATTGAGGGACTTGGAAAGAAGGAGAGCCATGAAAGGCGAGAGGGCCCACCCCAAAGGCAATGGAAGAAGGAGAAATAACTGGACACAGCTCAGGAAGCCCTCGGGGTAACCAAAGCCCGAGCTCACCAGCCGTGAGTCCTTGAGGGTGTAGCACTATCCAGGGTGCACCATAGAATAAGTGGTGGGGCGTATTTGAGGGCCTTGAGCAGAATTCAGGAGATACAATGAAGAGAAAAAGAAGGCTGAAGAACGAGGGATCAGAAAGGATGAGACAAGGGCCAATTAAGGCGTGAAATTGAAAGGCTCCCTAGGCCTCGGATACCCTAATACCGTCGGGGTCAGGAAAGAACAAGAGTTGACCAAGGGAGGTCGGGAGGAAAGATAACAAAGAGGAGCCCGGCACAAGTAAGTGGAAACAATGCCGGACTCAGCTGGGGTCCCGTGGTCGCCAACCCACGTCCCACAAGTTGTGAGCCCCTGGGGGGAAATCTAGAAAGATAATAATAATATCGTATGGCCTCGGATGCCGGGTGCAAGCTTTCTTATTTGACACCCGGAGGGTAGCTTGCATGTCGAATTTCATTATTCCTTGACTATGAAAGTCAAGGAGGTTAGATGTTAGATATCTAAGCTCCTTGAACATTATAGCGCTTTCTAGTAGAGAAATGAGGAACTTTGTGTTGGCGCAAACTCCCGAGATTAATTTTGCCATTATGAACACGGCCTACTGAATTCAAATGGGTTATTTGATATGCCAACATAGTATGACATGCGTATCGTATTTTTGCCGCCTTTCAAAAATCACTTACCACGGTCAGGAGTGAACCTGAAATCTTGGGGTTAGTAGACTGACACGCTATCCACTCACCCACCGTGGTAAGATATGTAGAAAGCTAAGGACCAGTAAACTTGATGATGAAAATAAGGAAATTTCGGAAAAGTTTAAGATTTTCGACTATTTCCGTACGTATATTAAATTGAAAATTTCCTGTCTCAACGATACGGCGCATCTTTCCTGCCTGGCATCCCTCTACTGTGGAAAACATAAAGAAGCGAAGTGCAGGCAGAGCGAAACACCCAGTGCACTTTTTCTGGGCGAACTCGGAGGTACACGTACCCCTTAAACGGTTGAAAAATGTTTAAGAAAAAATATTGGTACATTTTGTATTTAGATCGGCAAATATAACTTGAAAGTTCATCGATCAGCTAGTGTCAACACACTGTTCACAACAACTGGAGGATATTTCGAGTTATCTTCGATTTAAATCGATCTATCGAATCAGTTTCTTTTGGTCGGTAACTCGGCACTCCATTCTTATAAGCACGCAGGGTGGTGTTTGAAGGCGGGGAAGGTTGTTAGATTGTGCGTGTGGTTAGTTTTGAAGGTTGAATAAAATAACGAACTATTTAACATCCTCCCAGGCATCGAAAGCTTGCCACGGTGTCTGAGTGGATAGCGTGTCGGTCTACTAACCCCAAGCTTCCAGATTCGCTCCTGGCCGTGTTAAGTGATTTTTGAAAGGCGGAAAAAATTACGACACCATGTCATACGATGTTGGCATGTCAGAGAACCCATTTGAATTCAGTAGGCCTTGTTCATAAAAGCAAAATTAATCTTGGGAGTTTCCGCCATGCTAAAAATGCTATAGTGTTCAAGGAGTTTAGTTATCTAACCTCCTTGACTTTCATAGAACTTCAAGGAACAACGAAATTCGACATGCAAGCTACCCTTTGGGTGTCAAATGACAAAGCTTGCACCCGGCCCCGAGGCCATACGATATTATATTATTATTATTATTATTATTATAGGCATCGAAAAGGCTGAAAGTTAATGATTGGAACAATTACCCGACTTTGTAAATTGCCGAGAATTGCAAGATCGGGATGTTTTGTCAACTGCAACTGAGAGTACCACTTAAATTTATTTTTAGAAAAAAAATGCACTGCAAACACCCAATACCATACAGTACAGTATGTAACCTAATAGATCTCACTTGTCTTGGTAAACGGCTGGCTGGCACCGTTTAACTGACCCCATTTCACCGCCTCCAGCTGTCATATCGCCCAGTCCGTAGAGTACAAGGTGACAGACACTCTCTTTCCTCCATTCATTACGACAATCGCTCTGCTCGACTCTGGAATGACTTGCCTCATGCTATAAAAGACCTTGCTCTGCGACAATTTTGCCGCAAAGTGAATGCTCTAAAGGGAATCAAAATCCATGTGAATTCAATGTACATATACTGTATAATGTGACTTTATGTTCGACCCTGGCGAAATGTAAATATTATGTCAGAAAACTGAACTTTAATGAGGCTCATTATAGTAGGCTACAAGTTTTCATTATGATACAGTTTCTCCCACCAATCAGAGCTCAAGAAACAGTTGTATGACCAATTAGGTGAGGATAGCATCGCACCTGCGCTCACTTCCATGGCCCCCTATTTTAAATTTCACTGCGTGGCGAGTGTCATAGTGAGGTAATCCACGAGGCCATGGTCTAATACAAAGTATTCTCTGCGTCGCATGCGCTCTGGTCAGTACATAAAACTGGCGAAATCTCGACAGATATTTAAGAATATTCATGTTCGAACATAAAATAGTTATAATTATCGTCAAACATAAACAGTCGTATGCAACTCGCCTACTGTATAATGGTAATTAAGACACTGGTATGGAAATTATAAACATACTCGTGTATGCCATTGCCATTATAGGCTCGTTCCATAATGTACTATTATGTGCCGCAAATGCGAGGGAGCCGTGTCAGTACATTTACTGGCACGTTAAAGATCCGCTTCGGGACAAAATTCCGGCACCCCGGCGTTTCTAAAAGCCAGGGTAGTTAAAAGGGACGTAAAACCAATAACATTATACTATTATGTGTGTGTGCATGTGTGTGTGTGTGTGTATAATATTCTCAATCTTCCCATTTACTGTATTTAAGAATTGTGGGCCGTGGTGGCGCAGCGGTCAATCTGTTGGCCTCTCACCAAGGTGGACTGGGTTCGATTCCCGGTCAAAAATGTGAGATTTTCGAAGTGAAATGCCATGTCTTGTGGTTCGGATTCCACATAAAAAGGAGGTCCCGTGGCTCATGATCGCGAGATTAAGGCGACACTCCTGAGATAAAAGTCGATATTTTGTTTATTTTGGTGATGGGCGTGGCACCTACTGAACTGCTTTGTTAGATTATGATGTCATTGTCATGTTTCCATTCAATAAAATCAATAAAATATCCCTGTTCTTTGCAATTACGCATTTCGGGGATGGGCCAACAGTCCCCCCTCCCGCATATATTTCTACAGAATCAAGCTGTATGATCTACCATGTTTCTGAATGAATTTATAAAGCCTGCTAAGGACTAATATTTCAGTACTTGACTCTACTGTCATTGAGCAACATTGTATGCTTGTATTGGTACTCCTAATGTCACTACAATAATGCCGACAAAGTTTTGTTATACTTGTATGTTTATTTTTTCTTGTGAGTTCTGTGGCAAGTCTGTTTTCTTTTGTGAAGTTCGCGCGCAAGTAATCTCTTCTAGTTCTTTGGAGAAGGAGAAGAAGAGACACGGTTCCAGAATTACCAATATTCGTACAGAAGCTGCTAAGAAAGGAAAGGAAGGATAAACATACGGTCTGGTGACTTTTAGGTAATGGATCAGGAAGATAACGTAACTTGAACTTTGCTTTAATTTTCCCGTCAATTGTAATTTTACATTTAAACCCATTTTTCTCCCATAATAGTCTGCCAAATGTAACAAAATTTGTATGGTATATCACAGCTATATTAGAAAACCTGCGTATGGAATTCTTGATTGCAGAATTTTTCCCAGTAGTAGGGATTTAAAAGTCCAAAATTGTAGAACATAAAAATAACACAAATTTAGTACGTTATATGAATTACAAGGAAGCCTCCGTGGCTTAGGCGGCAGCACGCCGGCCTCTCACCGCTGGGTCCGTGGTTCAAATCCCGGTCACTCCATGTGAGATCTGTGCTGGACAAAACGGAGGCAGACAGGTTTTTCTCCGGGTGCTCCGGTTTTCCCTGTCAAAATTTCATTCCAGCAACACTCTCCACTATCATTTCATTTCATCTGTCATTCATTTAATCATTGCCCCGGAGGGGTGCGTCAGGCCTCGGCAGCCGGCACAGTCCATATCCTCGCCGCTAGATGGGGGCTTCATTCATTCCATTCCTGACCCGGTCGGAGACTGGAAGCAGGCTGTGGATTTTTTCATATGAATTACAAGCTGTACCCGGCATGCGTTGCAATGCCAATCAAAGAAAGTGTTGGCGTTGAAATTCTGTTTCTTGAAGTGCTTTTGGATACACAACACGTTAACTGCCTCTAAGCTATCGTAAAATGGATTTTCTAATTTAGAACCATGTGGGAGCGTGCACAACAACTTTCAAAAGTTTCATCGCTGTCACTCATTTGTTGAATCACGGCCGACTGAATGCGCTCATACCGGCCTAGACAATGAGACCTTTTTCATGAAATCTTGTTAGTTACTCAACTGCCCACACAGCGCTGTTCACCAAGCATTGCACGACTAAGACTTATCTCTACTTAGTGTAAAACAAAGTCCCCGGTTCTTGGATATCACGGGTAATCTCGAGAACCACTGGATGGATTTTGATGCGGCTTTCACCATTCTGTACAGGTAATATCGAGGAAGATTTCTGTAGAAAATAATTTATTTATGATCAAAGGGAGGCAAGCAGTAACGATTTTAGATTTCAGTGAATAGGTCGAAGAAATAACTTGACGTCCGTGCGCTTTTTAAGCTTACGCTGGACAAGCCGTTAAAAATATCAATATACTATGAGTGTAAGAATTGTTCAGCATGAAAAATTGTACAAAAAAGTCCGCGTGAGCATATCTCTATCTTCGATACATCACCCACTATAAGTGTTTTTAGTATGGACGGGAGGGGGATTTGGCTTGCACCTCGCCATTCTTAAATTACGTCTGACAGGAATTCCTTGCACATTCATAACTGTTCCCGTGTGAAGCCGGGGCGGGTTGCTAGTGACACTATTATATTATCATTATAATTCCCACAATATCAAAATGCAAATTATATCACAAAATAAAATAGCGTGCTAATAAATCTAAGAGAAATTAGACATACCTTGCACCTCGTTACAGTTGAATTCGATCAGAATCACTCGGTTTTCATTAAAGTTTATGCATTTTTCTGCTGAACGGTTTGGATGTTCGGCAACAGGAAACTAGGACTGTTATTTACTTAAAATATTCATTTTTGTTTTTTTGTGCTATTTGTGTTCATGATTTCATTACATTGTCAGAATCACCGACAGTAGTGGCTACGCTGGCTAAAGCGCAGCGTTAGGCCATAGGGCCAAGCTCTCTGCTGACTCGGTAGACGCGTGGGTTCGAGCCCCACCGTCGGCCGTCCTTGAAATGATTTTCCGTGGTTTCCCATTTTTCAACACCTGGCAAATGCTGGGACGGTACCTTCTAACAGGCCACGGCCGCTTCCTTCCACATCCTTGCCCAGTTTTATTCATCTTCATCCATTCCATCTCTCATCCTGACGCGCAGGTCGCCCACGGGCGTCGACTAGAAAGACCTGCACTCGCCCTCTCAGGAAATGCTTTAATTAGTAGGGTATACTATTCAGTGTACCTATTATAAATAAAAACCGTGAGGTTTCTCACCTCCCCATATTACGAAACCCGGTTGCCTAATACGGGGAAAGTGCACTTTTAAAGTTACAACATCAAACGTGCCCATAGTTGTAATATACATAGTATATCGCCTGAGGTTTACATTGGTGAGAACACCAAAATTATTCCGTTCCTTCTTATGTCTAATGTGAGCCCTATAAAAAAACTCCCCATATTTGGCGACTTTCCTCTACCCATTTTTAGAAGATACCGTATGCACTGGACAGTTGAATCCGTGATTAATTGTATAGGTAGCTTCGTAAGTCTCAGAACTCAGGAAGTCCTTTCTAGCAGCGATACTAGCAGCTTTCAAAGTTTCAAGGTAAGAAAGAAAATATTCCTCTAGCCAGTTTAGGCGACTGACATTTAATGAGAAACAAGTAGTTCCGTGAAGAACTATACAGCCTATTTTCATATATCCTACTTATGTTAATTGCCACTATCAACATACACAATTTCAGTTTGATTGCTGTAATAGATTCGTAGATATTGAGAACCGACTAAATATTTCGGATGGTCGCCATGTTGGATTTTATATCTGTAGGTCCTAGAGTTATGTACTGTTACATGCAGATTATTGTGAACGTGTAGTATTCAAACTTCAATCGCATAATTAGGACACAAGAAGTAACAAGGAGATTTTAAAATTTCGCACAGCTGCCATCTTGAGGTTATGGAAACAATTGAAATAAATTAGATGCCAGTGGATTAACATTCGTATAAGGATTTACTGTACCAAGTTTCACTGCACGCGGATGGTTAAATTGCGAGAAACGTCCATGTGAATATTTATAATTCGCGTCGCCGCCATGTTGGATTTGTGATCACCAGGTTATTTAAAGTTCTAAAGGTGGACTTAAGTTCATAGCCCCTATGAACATTAAAAATTCAGTTTGATTGCTAAAATAGATTCGTAGATATTCAGTATCGTCTAAATATTTCGGATGGTCGCCATGTTGGATTGTTAACTGTATAGGCCATAGAGTCATGTACCATTAAAGGAAAATTATTGCGTAGGTTCATTATTCAAACTTTCACTTCGATCGCATGACTACATCACAAGAAATAAAAACTTAATTTTAAAATTCGCACTGCCGCCATCTTGAGGTTATGTAAACAATTGAACTAAATTAGGTACCAGTGGATTACAATGTGTATAAATATTTCCTGTACCAGGTTTCAGTGCGCTTGGAACATTAAATCGCGAGAAAGGTCCATTTAAAATTTTCAAATTCGCTTGGCCGCCATGTTCGTTTTGTAGTTAACCGGTTTTTGAAGGTCTTATAGATGGATTTCCAGTAGTGCCCTTTATCTCCGTACAAAATTTTAGAGAGATACCGCTAATAGTTTCAGAGATATAGAATGCCGGTGAAATATTTCGCACATCCGCCATCTTGTGATTATGTAAACAATTGAACGAAGTTAGATGTCGGTGCATTACAATGTATATAAACATATACTGTACCAAGTTTCATTGCGTTTGGTTGGTCAAATCGCGAGAAACGCCTATTTAAAAGTCGCAAATTCGCTTGGCCGCCATGTTGGTTTTGTAGTAATCAGGTTTTCAAAAGTCACATAAGTGAACTTATAGTAGTTCCCTCTATCACCATAGAAAATGTCAGGGTAATATCGGTAATAGTTTCGGAGATATTGAATGCTGGTGAAATATTTCGCACAGCCGCCATATTGGATTGGTGAGTCGTAAAAAAAATTGAAGGGCACGGTCGAGGTCGCCCGGAATAGTGCTATGAACTTTCCGAGTTTCATTGAAATCGCTCCTTCCCTTTAGATTTTATTAGGGACACACACACACACACGAATCACACACACACACGCACGCACACACACACGGACAAAAGGTGATCTCATAAGCCTATTTTTCCAAAATTGAAAATAGGCTAAAAATGCCCTTTATCTGGATTTCTAGACTGAATATGATGATATGTGATGCTTACGTCATGCATAGCAAACCATTAACGTTTTTCCAAAAAAAATATGGTTGCTTCTGCGTCCATGAATGTGTACGCTTCCGGGTGCATGCCTATATTTTCTTTCAGTGTACAAATGGCACCAATAACTTCTGACGAGAACACTTCCTTGGCACGCCGAACATTCATTTTTTCAAATTTAGTGGGTTCGATGTGTTTTTTAGTGAGGTGTCTGACCGGTTTGACGATCTTACCCTTTTGCATTGTGTATAGTAATGACAAGTATTTCCCTGAAATTATTCCAGTACCATCAGTCATCTCTCGTTACAGAAACTGCGTTCTAATGTTTTTTTTAGAATGTGACAATGATCAAAACTAGGGAATACATTCCTAGACTCGTCGTATGGGTGATTGACCATTGGTTACAAATTCCCTCCCCCTAAATGCCTCATCATTGTAGTGTTAGTTTTGTGATTATCAGAGACAGTTATTATAATTATGAAACCGCATTGATCAACCTCGAGAATAACGTCCAGCAGGAGTTTATGTAAGTCCCGTCCTGACAGCTGCTTCGTGAAAAAGAAGTCACACGGTATCTGATAATTTGTCGAAAGATCTCTTAGCACAAAACACAACACACGATTGGCTGCTACTTGTTCCCGGGTGTAATTTTCATCCTCTCTTTCCTTTTGATGAGACGGTGTTGGAGTTGTGTCCTTGTACCCGAAGAAGGTGCAAGGTATGTCTAATTTCTCTTAGATTTATTAGCACGCTATTTTATTTTGTGATATAATTTTAATTTTGATAATGCGGAAATTATAATGATAATAATTATATAGTGTCACTAGCAACCCGCCCCGGCTTCGCCCGGGAACAGTTATGAATGTGCAAGGAATTCCTGTCAGACGTAATTTAAGAATGGCGAGGTGCAAGCCAAATCCCCCTCCCGTCCAAACTAAAAACACTTATAGTGGGCGATGTATCGAAGATAGAGATATGCTCTCGCGGACTTTTTTGTAGAATTTCTCACGCTGAACAATTCTTACACTCATAATATAATGATATTTTTAACGGTTTGTCCAGCGTAAGCTTAAAAAGCGCACGGACGCCAGGCTATTTTTTCGACCTTTTCACTGAAATCGTTACTGCTTGGCTCCCTTTGGTCATAAATAAATTATTTTCTACACAAATCTTCCTCGAGATCACCTTTACAGAATGGTGAAAGCAGCATCAAAATCCATCCAGTGGTTCTTGAGATTACACATTTAATATACGTACTGTACAGCTGATTCCTTGTCGCGCCTATAATAGGGAGTGCGCTCTACCGGCAACGAGTAGAAACTTTCCAATTACATGTTATACATGGGTTCTGACTGGGAATGTCAAGGCCGGTATAGAGCGCAGCTCGTATTCAGTCGGCCGTGGTTGAATCTACTCGTACGCTACCTATTGTGAAATGGATTTACTTAGTCGAAACCCTTCCCTGGCGTGTACACAATAACTCATCAATGATTCATCGCAATCGGATGAATGGTATATGCACGTATAGGGGTCTTTGTTTAAACGATTCGTGCGCTGTCACTCATTTGTTGTATCTACTCGTGCGCTACCCATTGAGAAATGTATTACTAAGTCGAAGCCCTTCCTGGCGTGTACACAATAACTCATCAAGGTTTCATCGCAATCGAAGAATGTTATATGAACACAATAGGGAATTTTGTTGAAACGCTTCGCGCGTCGTCACCCATTTGTTGCATCTACTCTTGCGCTACTTATTGTGAAATGGATTTACTAAGTCCCCTTCCCTGGCGGGTACACAATAACTGATCAATGTTTCATAACAATCGGATGAATAGTATATGAACGCATACCTGATTTTGTTTAAACGATTCGCGCTCCGTCACTCATTTGTTGAATCTACTCGTGCGTTACCTACTGTAAAATGTGTTTACTAAGTTAGAAACAGTCACGTAAGTGTCCACAACATCTCACCCAAGTTTCATCGCTATCGGACTAATGGGATATGAAGACATAGGGGACTGTATTGAAACGCTCCGCGTGTCGTCGTTCATTTGTCGAATCTACTCGTGTGCTACCTACTGTGAAATGTATTTACTAAGCCAGAAACCTTCCTTGGAGTGTCCACCATATTTCACCCAAGTTTCACCGCTAACGGCAGAATGGTATATGACCTTATACGGGACTTTGTTGAAACGCTTCGCGCGTCGTCCCTCATTTGTTGAATCAACTTGTGCGCTGCATATTGTATAGGGGATTTACTAAGCCAGAAATTGTCCATGACGTGTACACAACATCTCACCCAAGTTTCATAGCTACGGACGAATGGTACATGTATGCATACGGGACTTGGTTGAAACGCTTCGCGTGTCGTCGCTCATTTGTTGATTCTACTCTTGTGCTACATATTGTAATATGAATGTACTCAGCCAGAAACCTTCCCTGGAGTGTACACAACATCTCACCCAAGTTTCATCGCAATCGGATGAATGGTATGTGAACGTATACGGGACGTTGTCGAAACGCTTCGCGCGTAGTCACTCATTTGTTGAACATAAACGTGCGCTTCGTATTGTAAAATGGATTTACTTAGCCAGAAACCTTTCCTGGAGTGTACACAACAATTCACCAAACATTTATCACTATCAGACGAATGGTATATGACTTTATACGGGACTTTGTTGAAACGCTTCGTGTGTCATCGCTCATTTGTTGAATCTACTGGTGCGCTACCTATTGTAAAATGTATGTACTAAGCGAGAAACCTTCCCTGGAGTGTACACAACATCTCACCCAAGTTTCATCGCTATCGGAAGAATGGTATATGAAATTATATGGGACTTTGTTGAAACGCTTCGCGCGCCGTTGCACATTTGTTGATTCTACTCGTGCTCTACCTATTTTTAAAGGGATTTACTAAGCTAGAAACCTTCCCTGGAGTGCACACAAAATCTCAGCCTAGTTTCATCGCTATCGGACGAATGGTATATGAACGCAAACGTGACTTTGTTGAAATGCTTCGCGCGTCGTAGCCCATTTGTTGAATCTACTCGTGCGCTGCCTATTGTAAAGTGGATGTACTAAGCCAGAAAATTTCCCTGCAGTGTACACAACATTTTACGTAAGTTTCATAGCTATCGGACGAATGGTATATGAATGCATACGGGACTTTGTTGAAACGCTTTGCGTGTCGTCGCTCATTTGTTGAATCTACTCGTGCGCTATCTACTGTGAAATGTATTCACTAAGTTTGAAACTTTCACGTAAGTGTACACAACATCTCACCCAAGTTTCATCGCTATCGGACGAATGGTATATGAACACATGCGGGACTTTGTTGAAATGCTTCGCGCATCGTCGCTCATTTGTTGAATCTACGCATGCGCTACCTATTGTAAAATGGATTTACTAAGTCAGAAACCTTCCTTGGAGTGTACTCAACATCTCACCCAAGTTTCATCGCAATCGGACGAATGGTATATGAACGCATAGGAGACATACCAACAGACATACCCACAAACTATCACGTTACATTGATTTATATATATATACAAGCTGTACCCGGCATGCGTTGCAATGCCAATCAAAGAAAGTGTTGGCGTTGAAATTCTGTTTCATCAAGTGCTTTTGGATACACATGTTTTTCAATTTTCGTTAACTGCCTCTAAACTATCGTAAAATGGATTTTGTAATTTAGAACCATTCGTGGGAGCGTGCACAACAACTTTCAAAAGTTTCATCGCAATCGGATGAATGGCATATGAACGTATTCGGGATTTTGTTTGAACGATTCGTGCGCTGTCACTCATTTGTTGAATCTACTCGTACGCTACCTATTGAGAAATGGATTTACTAAGTCGAAACCCTACCCTGGCGTGTACACAATAACTCATCAAGTTTCATCACAATCGAAGAAGGTTATTTGAACGCATAGGGGATTTTGTTAAAACGCTTCGCGCGTCGTCACCCATTTGTTGCATATACTCGTGCGCTACCTATTGTGAAATGGATTTACTAAGTCGAAACCCTTCCCTGGCGTGTACACAATAACTCATCAATGATTAATCGCAATTGGATGAATGGTATATGCACGTATACGGGGTTTTGTTTAGACGATTCGTGCGCTGTCACTCATTTGTTGAATCTACTCGTGTGCTACCTATTGAGAAATGTATTACTAAGTCGAAGCCCTTCCCTGGCATGTACACAATAACTCATCAAGGTTTCATCGCAATCGAAGAATGTTATATGAACGCAATAGGGGATTTTGTTGAAACGCTTCGCGCGTCGTTACCCATTTGTTGCATCTACTCTTGCGCTACTTATTGTGAAATGGATTTACTAAATCCCCTTCCCTGGCGGGTACACAATAACTGATCAATGTTTCATCGCAATGGGATGAATAGTATATGAACGCATACCTGATTTTGTTTAAACGATTCGCGCTCCGTCACTCATTTGTTGAATCTACTCGTGCGCTACCTACTGTAAAATGTATTTACTAAGTTAGAAACAGTCACGTAAGTGTCCACAACATCTCACCCAAGTTTCATCGCTATCGGACTAATGGGATATGAAGACATAAGGGACTGTATTGAAACGCTCCGCGTGTCGTCGTTCATTTGTCGAATCTACTCGTGTGCTACCTACTGTGAAATGTATTTACTAAGCCAGAAACCTTCCTTGGAGTGTCCACCATATTTCACCCAAGTTTCACCGCTAACGGCAGAATGGTATATGACCTTATACGGGACTTTGTTGAAACGCTTCGCGCGTCGTCCCTCATTTGTTGAATCAACTTCTGCGCTGCATATTGTATAGTGGATTTACTAAGCCAGAAATTTTCCATGACGTGTACACAACATCTCACCCAAGTTTCATAGCTACGGACGAATGGTACATGAATGCATACGGGACTTGGTTGAAACGCTTCGCGTGTCGTCGCTCATTTGTTGATTCTACGCTTGCACTACATATAGTAATATGGATGTACTCAGCCAGAAACCTTCCCTGGAGAGTACACAACATCTCACCCAAGTTTCATCGCAATCGGATGAATGGTATGTGAACGTATACGGGACGTTGTCGAAACGCTTCGCGCGTAGTCACTCATTTGTTGAATATAAACGTGCGCTTCGTATTGTAAAATGGATTTACTTAGCCAGAAACCTTTCCTGGAGTGTACACAACAATTCACCAAACATTTATCACTATCAGACGAATGGTATATGACTTTATACGGGACTTTGTTGAAACGCTTCGCGTGTCATCGTTCATTTGTTGAATCTACTGGTGCGCTACCTATTGTAAAATGTATGTACTAAGCCAGAAACCTTCCCTGGAGTGTACGCAACATCTCACCCAAGTTTCATCGCTATCGGATGAATGGTATATGAAATTATATGGGACTTTGTTGAAACGCTTCGCGCGTCGTCGCTCATTTGTTGATTCTACTCGTGCTCTACCTATTTTTAAAGGGATTTACTAAGCTAGAAACCTTCTCTGGAGTGCATACAAAATCTCAGCCTAGTTTCATCGCTATCAGACGAATGGTATATGAACGCAAACGTGACTTTGTTGAAATGCTTCGCGCGTCGTAGCTCATTTGTTGAATCTACTCGTGCGCTGCCTATTGTAAAATGGATTTACTAAGTCAGAAACCTTCCATGGAGTGTACTCAACATCTCACCCAAGTTTCATCGCAATCGGACGAATGGTATATGAACGCATGGGAGACATACCCACAGACATACAGACAAACTATCACGTAACATTGATTTATATATATATAGATATAGATTTACAAAAAAGATACGAGCCTTACAGTAGTCGCATATGATGTGTAACATCTGACAAGGGCGTGGTGGCTCAGCGGTCTAGCTGTATGCCTCTCACCAAGGCGGTCCGGGTTCGATTCCCGGTCAATGCATGTGAGATTTTCGATGTGAAATGCAATGTCCTGTGGTTCGGATTCCACGTAAAAAGGAGCTCCCGTGGCTCATAATCACAAGATTCACGGTCACGTAAAACTACAATCTTCCTTCCTTGTAACATCTGACATGTTATCCTACTCGTATACTACACAGCTTGGACATTCTTAAAATGTAAATTTACGCTCCATTTTCAGACTGGTACTATGATGAATGTATAGATTGAATTGGAGATATGCTACTGCCACACTTGTGGCGCAGCGGTCAAGCTGTTAGTCTCTCACCAAGACCGGGTTTGATTCCCGGTCAACACATGTGAGATTTTCGAATTGAAATGCCATGTCCTGTGGTTCGCATTCCACTTAAAAGGGAGGTACCGTGGATCATGATTGTGACATTAACGGTCACGCAAAACTACAAGCTTCCTTCCTTCCTTTTACATTCATAATTCATAATAACAAAGTGACACACAACGTCGACTGTACTCTCTAATACTGTGAGCACATTCCTCAGTAACTATATCATTCATTATTCTCAAGACTCTCATACAGTTCGTCGTAAACAATCAAAACATGCCTTCCTACAATCATGAAATGACCTAGTCTCAGCGTTTATTCCACTCATATAACAACATTCTGTTATGCATTTAATATTTGACTAGCCTACTCAACCACAGCTTGACAATAATGCCGCTTACTTAAATGTCATTTGCGGTCTTTCTCCTACCCCATGTGATGTTCAACCTTGAAAGTGAAGCTTCATAAACTGCTCAATGACAAATAAAAGTCGGTGAAACATTTGTCACTGTGCTCGTCAAACCAGTGCTTGATAAATGCACTGCCTACTGTATTACCATAACATTCTCGCGCTACAGAGCACACACTGCCTTGTTTCCAATACACACATTTTCAATTGTTATTGTAAAAGGGAGTGTTTTACAGATATAGTAGTTTATAATACGGAACTCATTTTATTAGATGATTTGTAGCTTCCACCAGCACTAGCCTAAATACAGAATACGATATGGATCAACTAGATTAATAGACGCGACACCGCTCATAACCTTAAATTCCTTATAAACAGGTCCTCTTCATTCACAGACCAACACGTAACTTCATATGGATTCTGTTAAAATGAGTCATATTGATATGATAAATATCGTTTAAAATGAAAATCTGGTAGCTGGATCGATCGATCGAGCGGGCAGTGCATACTTTCGTTTTCCACCACTGCCAGCTAGTACACTTCCGTCCGATTGATCGAGCGGGCAGTGCATACTTCCGTTGTCCACCACTGCCAGCTAGTACACTTCCGTTTGATCGATCGAGCGGGCAGTGCATTCTTCAGTTGTCCACCACTGCCATCTAGTACACTTGCGTTTGATCATTCGAGCGCAGTGCATACTTCCTTTGTATCCACCACTGCCAGCTCGATCGTTCCGATCCACTTCCGTCCCCAATTTTCAAAATCACTCCCACAAAACTATCCAGCAACGGAGCGGAAAGATGTTACACATCAAAAATCGATACGTACTGCTTTTTAAAGAAGTATTAACTACCTAATTCCAAATTTCCATTAACATGTCATTTGAAATCAACAGTATGAAAATATAGGAATTAAAACTTCCAAAAAAAATTGGAAAAACTATTAATTCTATATGAAACAAATGTTTGTGATATCTCTACTTTTATTTGGGTGACATTCCCACAACGTTTCGTGAAAATCCATGCCTTAGGTAAAAATATCTGTTTATCTCTGGAGTGTCGCCTTAATGGTCACGTAAGTCTATAAACTTGCTTCAAAATGTGTGCTATATGTATTTCCATCAATTTCAGCTTCATTAGGCTAAAATGACTTAAAAATTTAATAGGAGAAGTACATTTTGAATCAAGAGTTGTAGGCATCTACTTAAAATACTTTGTGCGGATAACAGTCCTATTCCTAAAGCTTACCAGCAATGTTTTGAACATCTCAATGGGCGTGCCCGCAGGCTTAGGCTAATTCTGGTTCAAGTCTCGTGAAGCAAAGGGCTGGGATCGATTCCCACCTCAGCCATCATGGAAGTGGTTTCCCAGCATTTGTCTGCAGTAGAAGTGACTTTTAGAATGGCACAGCCGAGAATCGAGCCCGTACTTTTGGGGTGAATGTCAAGGTGGTCTTATTCAGATTAAGGATTAAGCCATGGAACTTCCTTTTTAAATGACAATCGTAACCCATTTTCCAAGCGAATTCGGTGGCGTAGTCGGTAGCATGATGAGCTTCTATGCCCTGGATCGCAGGTTCAAACCCGGCCGAAGTCGTCGGTTATTTTAATAGCGTTAAAATCCTTCAGTATGCCTTTCTTCGGAGGGGAAGTAAAGCCGGCGGGCCATGTCATAGATCTATGGATGTTAAAGGACCTTCCACTAATTAAACTTGTTTATTTTTCGTTTTTTCGTAGTCAGTTTACCCTGCAGGTAGCCTATTACCACGGTCTCTACGGACAGTGTCCTGGAAATTGACATCGGGTCGGGGGATACAACTGGGGAGGCGGGACTAGCACCTCGCGAACAGGGGGCCTCATGAGGGATGGGACGGGATGGAAAAAATGGGAGGGATAGGCAAGGAAGAGGAAAGGAGGCAGCCGTGGCCAGACGGTAGGTGCCATCCCAGCATTTGCCCGAAGACCAAGTGGGAAACGACGGAAAACCACTTCGAAAATGGCTCAGGTGGAAATCGAACCCCTTCTACTCATTTGGACCACCCGAGGCTGAGTAGACCCCGTTTCAGTCCTTGTACCACTTACGGAACTTGTAGCTCACCCCATGGGTGTCCGCATTGAAACAGCCTCTGGCGAGCCGAACATGTCCTCGGGCACTCCCGGCACTAAAAGCCATACGCTAGATAAATAATAACCCAGTGACCGGGAACCGAACCCGGTCCGAGAGGCAAGCAACTTCATCAACGTTTTACAGGTGGCGCCACAGGTTTTATAGACGGCATTTAAGATCCGCGTGACTGGCCGCATTGAGATTGTGAATCCCACTTGGAGGTCACTTGCGGTTTGACTGCAGTTACAAACTACTAAAGGCGGGTTCGATCGGCTCCGAATGAGCCAGATATTGACGTTATATAAATGAGGGAGGAAGTCATGTGATATAACGTGTTTATCAACCCAATTGTTGACCACTATTAACAGCGAGAGTGAGTGAGTGTTGCTGAAACTCATCCTTCACTTTCACCACGCAAGAGCGCTTTCTCTGCACGGCAGCTGTTCCGCTTGTACTGCCACCTAGCAGAGAGCGGACATCCTCCTCTCCTTTGCTACATGATGATGATGATGATGATATTTGTTGTTTTAAGGGGCCTAACATCTAAGTTATCAGCCCCTAATGGTTTGGCTGATCGTGAAGATGATAATGAAATGTAAACTATAACTATAATTAACTACTAACTTATATACACTCACCGGCAAAAAAAATGCGAAACACTACGAATTTCAGACTAAACTCAATGTTGGACCGCTCCAAACCTTGTATTACTGCACTATGACATTACAACAATATGGCAATGTATCAGATGCTAATTACCTTAATTAGTACCTACAATTATTGATAAACATTATTCATGAATACAATCACAACAGTGCACAAACACGAATTTGGAAATATCGAAACCTGCAATCCATCGTACTCTCCTCCGACTGTTGCACTTTATGATTACGAATGTGGAATGTCGTAATGTCCAAAAAAATACGGGGAACGAGAATCCACAGCAATAAACCTGAAGACAGCCGTTTGTGGTTATTCTAGTCCAGAGACGGGAAACGGTATCATTAATGTTGTGATTATCACGACCAGCAATGTTTATCAATAGCATTGCGCTGAAACTTCTCAAATGAGCTAATTAACTCATGATTAACTCACTACACATGGCCATGTCGCTGCAAAGTTACAACATTCAATCTATAACAGATATGAAACGGTCAAACATTGCGTTTTGTCAGAGATTCGTAGTGTTTCGCTTTTTATGCTGGTGAGTGTACTAGAAGAAGAAATGAAAAGAAAGGGAATAAGGCAAATAAAGGAAAAGAAATGCCCTCAACCCTCGAAAAATGTGGATTGAGGGACTTTGGAGGAAGGAGGGCCATGAAAGGCAGGTAGGAAAGTGAAAGAGGAGAGGTTCCACCCCAGAGGTAATGGAAAAAAGGGGGGAAACCGGACCCAGCTCACGAATCCTTCGGGGTCGCCAACTCCCGAGGGTGTAGCAATATCCACGGTGTACCAGAAGTGGTGGGGCTATATACACCCGGGCTCCTTGAGGGCCTTAAGCAGAAGGCAGAAGATAACATGAAAAAAGGAAGGATGACACCTCGCAAAAGGGGGTATCGGAAAGGATACGACAAGGGCCAATTAAGGCGGGAAAGGAAGAGACTCCCTAGGCCTCAGATACCCTAATACCGCCGGGGTCGGAAGAGAACAAGAGTTGACCAAGTGAGGTCGTCAGGAAAGAAGTCAGAGATGACCCCGGCACAAGTAAGTGGAAGCAAGGATGGACTCAGCTGGGGCCCCGTGGTCGCCAACCATCGTCCCACTAGATGTAAGCCCCTGGGGGGTTCCTTGCTACAGAACTCAGCCCGTGTTATTGGGTCCAGTATTGTATCTGCTAGTTTCTGGTAGCCGGTGATCTTGTGATCAGAAGACATGGTCCAGTATTGTACCCGCTAGTTTCTGGTAGCCGGTGATCTTGTGATCAGAAGATAGGATCCAGTATATTTTATGCTAGTTTCTGGTAGCTGGTGATCTTGTGATCAGAAGACAGGATCCTATATTGTATCTGCTAGTATCTGGTAGATGGTGATCTTGTGATCAGAAGACTGGGCCCAGTATTTTATCTACCAGTTTCTGGTAGCTGGTGATCTTGTGATCAGAAGACTGGGCCCAGTATTTTATCTTCCAGTTTCTAGTAGCTGGTGATCTTGTGATCAGAAGACTGGGCCCAGGATTTTATCTTCCAGTTTCTGGTAGTTGGTGATCTTATGATCAGAAGACTGGGTCCAGTATCTTATCTGCTAGTTTCTGGTAGCTGGTGATCTTGTGATCAGAAGACAGGGTCCAGTATCTTATCTGCTAGTTTCTGGTAGCTGGTGATCTTGTGATCAGAAGACAGGGTCCAGTATCTTATCTGCTAGTTTCTGGTAGCTGGTGATCTTGTGATCAGAAGACAGGGTCCAGTATCTTATCTGCTAGTTTCTGGTAGCTGGTGTTCTTGTGATCAGAAGACTGGGTCCAGTATCTTATCTGCTAGTTTCTGGTAGCTGGTGATCTTGTGATCAGAAGACTGGGCCCAGTATTTTACCTTCCAGTTTCTGGTAGCTGGTGATCTTGTGATCAGAAGACTGGGCCCAGTAATTTATCTTCCAGTTTCTGGTAGCTGGTGATCTTGTGATCAGAAGACTGGGCCCAATATTTTATCTTCCAGTTTCTGGTAGCTGGTGATCTTGTGATCAGAAGACTGGGCCCAGTATTTTATCTTCCAGTTTCTGGTAGCTGGTGATCTTGTGATCAGAAGACTGGGCCCAGTATTTTATCTTCCAGTTTCTGGTAGCTGGTGATCTTGTGATCAGAAGACAGGGTCCAGTATCTTATCTTCCAGTTTCTGGTAGCTGGTGATCTTGTGATCAGAAGACAGGGTCCAGTATCTTATCTGCTAGTTTCTGGGAGCTGGTGATCTTGTGATCAGAAGACAGGGTCCAGTATCTTATCTGCTAGTTTCTGGTAGCTGGTGATCTTGTGATCAGAAGACAGGGTCCAGTATCTTATCTGCAAGTTTCTGGTAGCTGGTGATCTTGTGATTAGAAGACAGGATCCAGTATTTTATCTGCTAGTTTCTGGTAGCAGGTGATCTTGTGTTCTACTTTCCATTCCTCACTATAATTACAAATTCACACGCTACTATAGCCGTCACACTAGCACAGGTTATCAGAAAAAGTGAACGCACACCCAAGTACATGGGGTTGAATGGCCATGATGTCCAAACCCTTCAAATCAAACATCAGCTCGGTTCATGGTCAGGAAAGTCGAATTCTTAAGGGCAGCAAAAATCCACGACACTCCGATTTGTGCGACGCGAGCTGGTAAAAGATCTGTCGTGTCACATTTGGCGATAACAAGATAACTACAGGTCACTTGTTCATCTTGCAGTGCCAGGAGTGTCACGCGAGCTAGAGCGAGCCGGTTAGCACACCTTTCATTGAAGGTTGAAAACGTTGAAGTGTCATTTCTTCGTGACCAAACAGACACCACAATACTAAAGTGCACGGGGATAAGGGCCAATATGACCCTACAATACTCAGTATGTATGGGCATTACGTCCCCGTTAACGGCTGTGGCGTTCGAGATATTAAGACTCCTGTCCCAAAGATCCCGTGTTTGATTCTGTTTCAGTCTCCAGGGAAGAGTTTCCAAACACAGAGGTATTGAAGTCACCCTATTCACCAGACTTGCGTCCCTGTAAAAGGAACCACTCCAAGATAAGAGTTTCCAAATTCACAGGTAGAAAAGCCACGATATACACCCGACATGAGCCCCTGTAAAAGGAACCACTCCGAGAGAAGAGTTTCCAAACTCACATGCAGTAAAACCTCTCTATTCACCGGACATGAATCCCTGTAAAAGTATCCACTCCGAGAGAAGAGTTTCCAAACTCACAGCTAGTGAATCCACCCTATTCACCGGATATGAGTCCCTGTTAAAGCAACCACTCCTAGGGAAGAGTTTCCAAACTCACAAGTAGTGAACCCACCCTATTCACCGGATATGAGTCCCTGTTAAAGCAACCACTCCTAAGGAAGAGTTTCCAAACTCACACTGTGCCTCCCAAACATCTGACCTGTTGCACGGGATTTCAATGAAGATGGTTCCTGGTTTACTACTTTCGAACCTCGTAATATATTGCATTTGTGTAAAATATGGTCAAAAGTTTAGATCGAATTAGTTTGTAGAAAGTGTCTTAATCTCGATTAGTTCCACATTGTGTGTTACCCTTTCCTGTGTCTAAAGTCCGTAACTTGATGATCAGCCGATAAGTCACGACATGTGAGGTTACTGGACCTCAATACCAGCGCTGGTTGCTTCAGAACGTTATTATGGAAAGAAGGTGAACACAGAGGATTGCTGGGCTTATTATTATTATTCCTTACTTACTTTTATCGTTGTGGCCACTAGGGACCGCGAGATCTCAACTGTTGTTCTTCTTGTTAGACCACCACGCCTTCATCCTTTCGGAATGGGATTTCTTCCATTCATCCGAGTGAACATAATCTCTTGCTGGGATTTACTTCCTCTTGATGAACCTGACGGAGTTTTTGTTTCAATGGGACTTTGAGCAAGATATCTGATTCAGAAATTTCAAACTTTACAAGTCCTTATCCACTTCCACCAACCAAAGAGGCACCACCTTTAAACCTCGGAAGTATGATAATAGACGATTCGAGAATCTATTGACTGGTATTCTGAGGAGGTGGGCATAGAATGTTATTCTCCGTTTACGGATTACACTTGAGATCTTTTCAGTGTGGGAGTATATTTCTTAATTACTCCAGAGCTTGTGAACTCCATCTTTGGACTTAGGGCAAAATAATTTTCCTTATGATCATTCTTTCCTTAACTTCAAGTCTCTCGATCGGGCCAGCTGAGCGGTTTGTTAGGCATTCCGCTGCTTACAGTGCTTCCGGTCTAATCACAGTTTGATAGTGTCTTAATTATTATTATTATTATTATTATAATCATTAATCATTTCGGTCGTCTATGGACCACGTTGTTTCAACTGCCTTCTCCCTCTTTCTTTCACATTGGCCCACTATTCGCGCATTCTTCTTCGGTGACCTTCCTTTCGTTCTTCGATCCACTTCTTGCCGGTTTTCAATATAGGTTTTGGCTGAAAACTCTGTATCTCCCCAAATTTCTTCTTCAAAGAGTCACGTTCCAAGATGTCCTCATGTGATAAACCAGATCCCTTTGGTTTTCTTTCCCACAAAGTAGACACAGATTCGATTGAACAATCTTCCAGAGTTCATTCGTGTTAAATGGCCACAAAAGGAGTGTCTTCTTTTGCGAATGGTGTCCGTTATTTTCTCCACATGTAGATAAAGTTATTATTATTATTATTATTATTATTATTATTATTATTATTATTATTATTATTATTATTATTATTATGCCGCACGGTTTCTGAACCTGCAATCCTCACGGTGGTAGCATTAGCCCCAATAGATCTACTTGCATTGGAGCGACAAGAAATCTGGCGTACCCAACGAGAGCTGGGAAAGAAATTTTACAAAATGCGTGCCTTTAATCAACGGATGAGGCGATGGCAACTCAGATGGGGAAGTGACCCTCATGGTAAATGGACCAAGAGACTGATACCATGCCTGGGTACCTGGGTCGAAATAGTCCATGGTGAAGTCAATTATTACCTCACACAACTTCTAACAGGACACGGCAATTTCCGGAAATTCCTGCATAGAGTAGGCGGAGCGAGTGGTGCAACATGCATATTATGTGACGACACCGATGATGTACTTCACACCTTCTTCGTGTGCTGCCATTGGATGATAAAGACAGGATATGTGGAAACTGAATTGGGAGAACTGACACCAGATAATATTATTTCTGTGATGTTACAGAACCAGCAATCATGGGATCAGGTAGCAGTATATGTGGAGGATATCCTTCGCCAGAAAAAGCGGGATCTGAAAGCGTACTAACGCCCTTAAGAAGAAACGAAGGAAAAAGAAGTCTGAAAGGCTAAGTAAGCACGACATCACCATGAAGTAATGCGAGAGCGGTTCCGGGGTGATGAACGCATCGTGGGAAAAGGGATGTGGTTTTCAGTGGGTATGAATCCCACACTACTGTGGAGTACGGACCCTTCACAAGTGTCTTTTGAAGATTTTCAACAGTCCCTCGCAAAAAAATAAAAAATATAATGATTGCTTCTTCATTTATTATTTTATGTTCCTCTACGAACCAAGATTAATGTGACATCTTGGAAAAAACAACTCACTTCCCAGTTATTTCTTTCTTTTCAGAAATATATAATTCTGATTTTAAAAAAAGTCCTCTCGGCACGCCGGAAGGCGGAGGTAGATTTCACCGGACACACTTGGGGATAGGCGAAAATAGGCAGAATATGCAGGTTTTCGTAGAAGGATCAGACCTCATTTATTGCGAGAAAGTATTTTATAATTGGAGATTAATTAACTTTGTTTTTCGTCATTTTATGCATATTTTAAACATTTTATTGTCTTATGATGACGGTAACCTTCTTGTCATTTGGAGTCCATATTTATACTTGTGGTCACACTGTCCTTATGCAAGGTTTCGACACTGATGTGTAACTATGTAACGGTCTATTACTTCTTCACGCAAAATTATATCTCCCGCAGAGATTTTGGTTGGTTCCTCAGTTTAGGGGCTGCGACAACGCGGTCATGTAACCCCGTGTACTTTGGGTGAGTGTAGAATCTGTCTGATAAACGGTGTGAATTGTGATGGCTGTATTAGTCTGTAATTCAGGTAAGGACTGCAGACGGTCAATTTCAAGCAGTAGTTCTTAATGTTGCTACCAGATACTACCGTCAACGACACCTAGCTCTGAACTTGGCTACTAGGTGCCACCGCAACCAGCAACTCGCAATGAACGTTGGAACTTCCCCTCCAAAGGAAAGCATACTGAGGGATTTTTAGCTCTCTTAGAAAATCCGACGACTTTGGCCGGCTTTGAACCCGCGACCTTGGGCATAGAAGTTCAGCATGCTACCAGTTACGTCACCGAAGCCGCTTCACACTTAGTCAGATGGAAATCTGAATCTGATCTCGTGCAAGTGCGTTGTCATGGCGACGTCTGATGGCTCATCCTTCATCAATTTAGTAGTGTTGCCATGGCAACCACTGATAGCTCTTGGCATTTTCTTATACAGTAATTCCGAAATAATTTTTCTCATCCCTTGGCGTAATGATGGGTCATATCAAAAATTCTTTCAGACAAAAGTTTTAAGTAATTATTAGGAGAATATTGTCCATTTTGTACGGTTTTGATATTGTGCCTATTAAGAGAGATATGATTAATGTATATATATACATATATACTATATATTTAAATATACATACATAAATCATATATAAACTTTTTAACTGACGGTGGTTTTGGGGTCTGGGGGATGTGAAACGCGAAGATATGTCGAAATTTTCCGGAAGTCGAAACATGGTACCCTTTGCAATAGTTAGCTTTCTAATGAAATCTACCTAAAATTATTTCATGTAGGCCTACTTGTTTATTAATTTATAATAGTACGTTTATAAACGAATTTAATTAATTATTTTTATCTGTTCATCTCATGATCATTTTTTTAAATCTGTTTATTTAGGCTATTCATTTATTTATTTACATATTGCTCTGCATATGATTATACTTATTGTCATTTTTTTCTCAACTTGCAGTTGGTAACATGACTCATATCAGCACTTTAAGTACAAGAAACTCAGTAAAGTCGCACGTTGCAGAGCCTGTACAGATTTCAAACTACACCAATAATCGTATATTGGCTTTCACGGCCAGTGAATTAAAACTCAGCAATTCTTCTAGGTTTGTGCCGTGTCTTGTGTGGGTCCGGCCGGGGACACCGAAGATCCTGCTGATGAGCCAGCTTGATGTCCCAGGCGAAACCCCACACAAGACACGTCACAAACCTAGAAAAATTGCCCAATTTTACACCAATAAAGTTTCACTGTAGAGTTATTCCCAGGAATGTCATCTTCCGCGTCACCTTTTCCCAATAAGGACCAAGCAATTCTTATCGAGATCAGGAATCGAAAAGCAAGAACGGACAATAGGTAGAAAACTAATCGGCCCTACACAAGCAAATGGAATTTGGATCAAGATACGAATTACAGACCTCTGTAGTCTCACTGACAGTTTCACAAACACTGTACCCAGGAGACGGTTTGGGCACATGCAGTATTTAGGATGGTCAACAATAGGCAATCGTAACAAAAACATTATTCAATGTAATTATTAGGATAAATTATGGCTGGAGGATAAGAGAGGGGGAGGGGGGCTCAATGAGTTGAGCACATAATAAACAAGTAGTTCGGTGAAGAACTAAAGCCTATTTTCATCTATCCTGCTTTTCAGTTTGATTGCTGTCATGGATTAGTAGATATTGAGAACCGTCTAAATATTTCGAATGGTCTCCATGTTGGATTTTATTATGTAGGCCATAGAGTTACGTACTATTAGATGAAGATTATTGCATAGGTTCATTATTCAAACGTTCACTTCGATCGCAAGATTAATACACAAGAAATAAAAACTGATTTTTTTTAAATTGCGCACAGCTGCCATCTTAAGGTTATGTGAACAATTGAACTAAATTAGATGCCAGTGCATTACAATGTGTATAAACAATTGCTGTACCATATTACACTGCGCTCAGATTGTTAAACCGCGAGAAAAATCTATTAATTTATTTCACATTCCCTTGGCCGCCATGTTCGTTTTGTATTTTACTGGTTTTTGGAAGTACCTTTTATAACCGTACAAAATTTCAGGGTGATATCAGTAATAGTTTTGGACATATAGAATGCCGGTGAAATATTTCGCACAGCCGCCATGTTGGATTGGTGAGACGTAATCAAATTTAAAGGGCACGGTCGGGGTCGACCAAAATGGTACTATGACCTTAGCCAGTTTTATTGAATTCGCTCCAGCCGTGTAGATGTTATTACGGAGGACACACACTGACACACACGGACAAAAGGTGATAACATAAACATATTTTTTTAGCCTATTTTCTTTTTATGAAAAAGAAATAGGCTTATGAGATTACCTTTTGTCCATGTGTGTGTATGTGTGTCTGTGTGTGTCCCTTTAATAAATTCTAAACAGCTGGAGCGATTTAAATGAAACTTGGTAAGGTCATAGCAACATTTTGGCCAGCCCTGACCGTGCCCTTCAAATTTTATTACGTCTCACCAATCCAACATGGCGGCTGTGCGAAATATTTCACCAGCATTCAATATCTCCGAAATTATTACCGATATCACCCTGAAATTTTGTACGGTAATAAGGGACACTACTAGAAGTTCACATATAATACTTTCGAAAACCTGGTAATTACGAAACCAACATAGCGGCCAAGTGAATTTGAGACTCTTAAATAGACTTTTCTCGCGATTTAACCATCCAAACGTAATGAAACTTGGTACGGCAAATCTGTATACACATTGTAATGCACTGGCGACTCATTTAGTTCAATTGTTTACATAACCTCAAGATGGCGGCTGTGCGAAATATTTCCTGGCATTCAATATATCCAACACTATTTATGATATCAGCCTGAAATTTTGTACGGTGATAAAGGGCACTGCTACAAGTTTATCGAAAACCTGTAAAGTACAAAACAACCATGGTGGCCAAGCGAAGTTGAAACATTTTAATAGACTTTTCTCGTGATTTAACTCTCTGAGCGCAGTGAAATGTGGTATAGTAAATGATTTTACATATTGTAATGCAGTGCCATCTAATTTATTTCAATTGTTTATAACCTCAAGATGTTGGCTGTGCGAAATTGTATAATTAAGTTTTTATATCTTGTGTCATAATTCTGCGATCGACGTGAAGGTTTCAATAATGAAGCTACGCAATAATTTTCCTTTAACGGTACATAACTCTATGGCCTATGCATATAACAAAATGGTGACCTTCCGAAATATTTAGACGGTTCTCAATATCTACGAATCTTTTACAGCAATCAAACCGATTGTTTTAAATTTTCATAGAGGCTATAAACATAAGTTCCCCTATAGGGCTTTTAGCAACCTGGTGAGCACAAATCCAACGTGGCGGTGACGCGAAGTATAAATATTAAAATGGATGTTTCTCGCGATTAAGCATCCGAGTGCAGTGAAACGTTGTAGGGTAAATGCTTATAGAAATGTTAATCCACTGGCATCTAATTTATTTCAATTGTTCTCATAACCACAAGATGGCAGCTGTGTGAAATTTTAAAATCTCGTTTTTACTTCTTGTGTCCTAATCATGCGATTGAAGTTTGAATACTACACCTACACAATAATGTTCATGTAACAGTACATAACTCTAAGACCTACATATACAAAAATCAAACATGGCGACTATCCGCAATATTTAGTCAGTTCTCAATATCTACGAATCTATTACAGCAATCAAACTAAAATTTGGTATGTTGATAGTGGCAATTAACATAAGTCGGATATATGAAAATAGGCTCTAGTTCTTCACGGAACTACTTGTTTAATTCAAGTAAGCATGCAGACATTCAAATTACAAGTAGTTCCTACTTTTGCTGCCAAACGCCACCGTCAACGACAACTAGTTCTGAACTTGGTTACTATATGCCACCGCAATCGGCTCCTGGCGACGGACGTTGGAAACTAACCTATAATTTAGCTTCACACAATTGTAATCATCATGCCATAAATCTATGACATGGGACCGCCGTCTTTACTTCCCCTCCGAAGGAAGGCATACAGAGGGATTTTTAACGCTTTTAAAAAATCCGACGACTTCGGCCAGGTTTGAAGCCGCGATCTTGGGCATAGAAGCTCAGGATGCTACCGACTACGCCACCAAAGCCGCTTAGAAAGAGAGAGGGGGATCTGAATAATAAACAACCGAGAAATCATCAGCTCGTCTGTAATTACAGTAAGCACACATTTAGAGAACAAGACGGACAGAGGCAACACAACACAGTTTGTTTATGAAGAGACTTTGGGAGAAGAGGAAGACACGTCATAAGCTCCAAGCTGCTCTGTCAACATGCATAACTAAGAAAGAATAATAATAATAATAATAATAATAATCGAATCGTCAGCTACCATGGCGTAGATCTTTGGAGTGGGAGTCTTCTAGGCGAACTACGCTCGGATTCGATGTTCCTTTTAACATTGAGTGGCTGCGTGGCGCAGCGGTAACCTTAACGCCTGCTGGTCCCAAGGTGACAGGATTGAATCTTGGCGCAGTCAGTTGGTATTCGAGGGTGCACAAATGAGAGGGAGCTGTAACAGTAGATTTACTGACATGTTAAAGATCCCCTTGGGGGTACAATCCCGGCACCCCTCGTCTCTAAAAGCTGCAGTAGTAAACCCGCGAGGACTGGCGCATGGGTATTTTTCACCCGAGGCTTACATAATGCTCTATATCAGGGGTGCCCAACCTTTTTTTTTTAACTAAGGGCCACATTGTAAATAGTTGTGGGACCTTGCGGGCCAATAACAGTTTGGGGGTTATGGAAATTTCTTAAAAATACAGGTGCAATATGGTGAGATTTGTGGCTGTCTGAGCTTAGTTTTCTTAGTATTGTTGCAGTTTTCTATATTTATTTGTTGTGGATATAAAAATGAAACACTAAAAATAAATTTGCATATTTTTAATAAATCCCTTTAAATAGAAGTACGATGATATTCAATACACTCATACAGCATGAATGACAAGGAGTGAGTAATTATGTTCATTTGACACAATTATTAATCAAGTTATGAAATAAAGTTCATGATAATTTAGTTTAGTGCGACGACTGGAACTGCTTTGGGTAGGAGGGGGGGGATGCGCGTGCACTGATTTGTGCAGCTGGCTTTAGTTGCTTCCAAGTTTTGGCGACACAGCGCGGGCCGTATGTTGGGCAATCCTGCCCTATATTTTCATTTTGATCAGCCCTCATTTCCTGTCGCTTACTGTACATTCCTTCCTAGCCTTGAACTTCACCCTGCAAAAGTAACAAGTCCATAGCTTTTTGAACACTCAAGTTATTTCTATATTATTTACGGTCGGGTCAGATTTACCCATGGCGCCAGTCCTCGCGTGACAATTTTAGTCTTACGTTAGTCGGGACAATCTGTAAACAATAAGGGGGAAATTCGACCTATTTTGGTGCATCACAACTCATTCATTTATATTTGCGGTCTAGGGACACCTTGGTCATCAGCTGCTTTGTTCAAAAAACATTAAACCACCACTATCAGGATCAATTATACTGTTACGAAAGTTATTATCATTTCTCTGCATGTTGAATTTGAAAAATGTAAATAAACCTCATTTTATATTGGGAATAGTTCATAGGAAGATACCAGGTGTACAATTACTTCATTAAAATCCGTACAACTACGACAAAAAGGGAGCGACACACTATGGCACCAGTGCTCGTGTTATATTTGTTCACACCAATAACATCAATGAGGTGTGGCTGTATTGTTGGTCAAAATGAGCAGCAGTTTCGTGACTCGGTTTGTTGGACTCTCAGCTCGCCTCCTGTTATAATTGGAGTGCTTTCAGCAGTTCATCGATTAACCACGTAGGCTCTTAAAACAAACACTTAAATTATCAAAGTAGGCATTTAAGATTATTTATGGTACATTGATGTAGCACGTACTTTTTTGCTATAAAGTGCATAATACCACGTGCTATCCATTTACCGATTATCAATTTTAATACACTACAGAGGAAACCAATTGAAGCCTTTCTCCTCTTCATGAGCCGTCTCCTCTAACGAAGGTAGTCGATCATCTCAGCAATCCGGTTATTGGATCTAGCAACACTGACAAGTTCACTGGAACTACACTTGAACCAATTTTCTTTTAGGTAATCCAACCAAGAGATCCTTCTTCTTCCTCGACTCCTTCTGCCCTCAACCAGGCTCGGATCTAGAGTTTGGCTGGGGGGTGGGGGGGTGGGGGGTCAGAGAATCGAAATTGGTAAGAAAAAAGGTATTACTAAAGACGCAATCACAAAATAACCAAACGTACAAAACCAGACCATTTTTTTTTTCAAGCAACATGGATAGAAATTTGATGCGTTTAGCGCACCAAAAATATTCGTACAAATTGCAACGGCGTGTTTTGCGACGTTTACATGGAGCTTCGCGAAAAGTATCAAGGTACGTTACAGTTTCGGCAAGTCGAGTTGGTACCGACAAAGGGAGAAAGTCACAGCTTAAATTGCCAAAAAAGCTTGCAGTTTGGAAGTCGGCAAAATTTTTTGGTGCGAAAAAAGCCCCCTATTCCTATCCGTGTATTGCTGCACATTCATCGTGACATCACTATAAACATCGATTCGGTAATCACAAGGTTTGCTAAACAAAATAGATGAGTTGATCTTCTTATATAAATAGTCGTTTTTATATAAGAAGTATGAAGTTGTAACAGAACATAATAATTCTAATAAAGATATTTCAGTATAGAATGAAAAAAACTGTTTTTCAGTTAAAATTCGTTAAGTTTTATTTGTCTGGTTATTGTGTTTTCGTTTTTTGAGTTTGCAAAAAATATTTGGTCTCCGTTTGGGGAGGGGGATGTCATGACCCCCGTGATCCCCTCTTTGAATCCGCGCCTGCCCTCAAACTTCCCTTGAATAATTTAGTGTAGCAGACGATACCTGTCTCCTCTCATTATATGACCCAAGTATTGTAATTTCCTAATTTTGACACAGGTAATTATCTCCTTAACTTTACCTATCCTACGCAATATCTCAAAATTTGTGATGTTATCCATCCAGATTGCTCGTAAGATCCTTCGATATGTCCACATCTCAAATGCCGCTAGTCTGTTAATCATATCTTGTTTGACTGTCCAAGCTTCCATACCGTAGAAGAGTACTGAGAACACATAACATTTTAGCAACCTGAGTTTTAAATCTAAACTAAGGTCTCTATTGCACAATACATTTCTCATTTGATAGAATGCACAACTGGCTTGTCCTATCCTTGCCTTAATTTCTTGAGAGCAATCATTGGTATCATTAACTACGGTTCCTAAATATCTGTATTTCTGAACTCTTTGAACTGCTTCAACTTTGATTATCAAATTTCCTGCATTATTCTCTTTCGAAATTACTGTGAAACTGGTTTTCTTAACATTTAGAGTTAAACCACTCTTCTCGCTGGCTTCTACCACTCTATCCGTCAACGGTTGTAGATCTTCAAGGCATCCGGCGATTAGTTGAGTATGAGCCTTCCATCTAAAGAACAGACAGGCTTCAAGGAAATTACAGGTAGCGTAGGAAGACACTCAACTAGACTACTGCCCAACACCTAAATATTGAGGTGTAACATTGGATCGTGCTCTCACCTATAAAAAGCATTACATAAACGTCAAGCAGAAAGTGTCAGCTGGAAACAACATCCTTCGCAAACTGTCTGGAACCAATTGGGGTACACAGCCAAAGACGATGAGAACTACAGCCCTGGCTCTGTGTTACTCCGCTGCAGAGTATGCTTGTCCTGTTTGGTACAGTTCCAGTCATGCTAAACAAGTTGACACTTCTCTAAATGAAACAAGCCGACTTATCACTGGCTGGTTGAGACCAGCACCACGAGATAGGATCTACTGTTTGGCTGGAATCGCCCCACCAGATATTCGAAGAGAAGTTGTAGCCATGACCGAGAGAACTAAAGCAATTACCTCATGCGCACCCCCATTGTACGGATATGAACCTGCCCATCGACGACTCAGGTCTAGGAGGAGTTTATTGAACACAAAAAAAGATCTACATGTATCTGCTAAGTCCACAAGGTTAATATTATGGAGATGTAGAAACACTCAACTTGATGGCTGGATTCTACCAATTGAACATCTGCCTCCAGGACATGAGTAACACTGGTCTTTTCGAACAGGAATGAGATAGCAAAAGAAGTAGAGCAAAGGATAAGTACGGCAAATCATGATTTCTATAGTTTAAACAATATGTTCAAATCACGTTTGATTTCACAGGAAAATAAAGTACATATCTACTTAACCATGGTGAGACCTGTGGTCCTGTAAGGCTGTGAGACCTGGGCCACGCCTCAAACACTGGAAGACCGTCTCTGCGTTTTTGAAAGGAAGGTCTTGCGGAAAATAGATGGTCCACTATATAATGCAGAAACAGAAAGGTGGGGAAAAAGATCTCACAAAGACCTTTATCAACGCTTTCGGAAGACGAGCATCAACCGAATTCTCGAGAGGAGGAGGTTGCAATGGTTGGGAGATGTCATTCGAGCTGAGGATTCCATATCCAATCGTGTTTTCAGCTCGACACCAACTGGGAGACGCCCGAGAGGTCACCCTAGAACAAGATGGAAGGATCGAGCGATAATGTCACTGGTAAAGGTGGCACCAACAGCAACTGTGGAGGATGCAAGGGACAGAGAAGGTGGAAGATCATCTTTGACCGGTACTTGTGAAGAGTCTCAGTCCCTCCTGTTGTAATGCTGGTGTTGTTTTGTATATGAGTTTCTGTTTAATGCTCTTATTGTCTGTCCTGGGTCTTAATGGCCTGTTAATGCTATAAATGATGATGATGATGATGATGATGATGAAACCAACAATGTTGCAAGACTGAGAAATGACGAACCCATCCACTTAACAGTCTCCCTTCACCAACTAGTGTATCTACTGTTCCTGTGATACCCTTAAGCAGTATTATAATAGTACATTATGTAACGAGCCTATAATGGCAGTAATTAAGACACGAGTATGTTTATAAATCGAGCGTATGCGAGTTTTATAATTTCCATTGGAGTGTCTTAATTACCATTATAGGCGAGTTGCATACGACTGTTTATGTTCGACGATAATTATTATAACTATTTTATGTTCGAACATAAATATTCATAAATATCTGTCGAGATTTTGCCAGTTTTATGTACTGAACAGAGCGCATGAGACGCAGAGAATGCCTTGTATTTGGCCATGGCCTCCTCGATTACCCTACTATGACACTAGGCCAGGCAGTGAAATTTAAATTAGAAGGCCGTGGAACTCAGCGCATGTAATTAAAAAATTGGTCAAACAACTGTTTCTTGAGCCCTGATTGGTGGGAGAAACTGTTTCATAACGAAAATAGTGTTATAATGAGCCTCATTATACTCGTAGTATAGTTTTCTGACACATAATAGTCAGGGTCGAACATAATAGTACATTATGCAACGAGCCTATAATGGCTATAATTAAGACACGAGTATTTTTATAAAACGAGCGTATGCGAGTTTTATAATTTCCATACGAGTGTCTTAATTACCATTATAGGCGAGTTGCATACGACTGTTTATGTTCGACGATAATTATAACTTTATTATACGTTTTAACATAAATATTCATAAATATCTGTTCAGTCACTACAGTAGAATGTTGTGATCGGGTGCTGCGGTGGGTAGTATATCTCACTTGTCCAAGCTCTCTGGACAACCGACGCATGCGCTCTGTGTGCTTCAATACCATATGTTCAAATTGCGCACCAGTTTTCAGTAAAACTGTCACTGAAGTCGTGTCAAAACCAAGCGCTGTGTAGAAAATGGTTTTGGGGATATTAAGGTACCGGCACAGTGCTATTTCTTGTCTCATATTCGCCAGTTTATTTACGCGAACATATGGACGGTGCGTATTTCATGTCGGTAATTTATTATAGTTCGATGTTGTGTTTATGTCCGACATGTTGGATTTTGAGTGCATGCGCGAAGGTATCGTTACCTAATTGGTCAATGAACGAGCTCTGATTGGCTGGAGAAACTGTATCATAATGAAAAACGGTGTTATAATGACCATCATTATGATACAGTTTTCTAACACATAATAGTGAGGGTCGAACATAAACTCATATGTAGGACTGACCCACAAGTACACTGCTGAGATGATGATAAAAAGCTAGAATTGCAACACACAACAAGTAGTTCCGTGAAGAACTCAATAGCCTAGCCACGATGGGTGATTGATAATCGTTTCGGACTATCAACCCCAAGCTTGCTGGTTCGCTCCTGGCCGTAGTAAGTATTTTTTGAAAGGCGAAAAAAATCACTATACGCATGTCATACGTTGTTGGCATGTTAGAAAACTCATTTGAATTCAGTAGGCCGTGTTCATAATGGCAAAATTTATCTCGGGATTTTCCGCCAACACAAAAAGTTCCTCATTACTCTACTAGAAAGCGCTATGCTGTCAAGGAACTTAGATATAAAACCTTGACATTCATAGCGTTACAAAGAGAAAAGTTCGACATGCAAGTTGCCCTCTGGGCGTCAAAACACAAAGCTTGCACCCGGCACCCGAGGCTAAACGAAAGATAAAAACTTACACAATTTCATTTTGATTGCTGTAATAGATTCGTAGATATTGAGAACCATCTAAATATTTCGGAAGGTCACCATGTTGGATTTTTATATATGTAGGTCTTAGAGTTATGTACTGTTACATGAAGATTATTGCGTTACTCTATTATTCAAACTTCTATCGCGTTGTTGGTAGCATGCAGAGCTTCTATGCCCATGATTGCGGGTTCAAACCCGGCCAAAGTAGTCAGATTTTTTAAGAGCCTTCCTCAGAGGGGAAGTGTCAAAGATTTATGGCATGTAAAAGAACCTTCCACTAATTATACTTGAAGGAAGCTGAATTGTAGGTTAAATTTCGTTGAAACGCTCTGGCAAAGTTCCAACGTTCGCCATTAGGTGTCAGTGACATCTGGTAGTGAAAGTTGGAACTACTTGATATTGAACGGAACTTGTAGCTCACCCCATGGGTGTCGCATTGAAGCAGCTACAGCCTCTGGCGAGCCGAAGATGTCCTCGGACACTCCCGGCACTAAAAGCCATACGCTAATTAAAATAAGGACACAATAAATAAAAATGTGATTTTAAAATTTCGCACACCTGCCATCTTATGGTTATGAAAACAATTGAAATAAACTAGATGTCACTGGATTTAAATTTGTATAAACATTAACTGTAGGCTACTAATTTTCACTGCGCTCAGATGGTTAAATCGCGAGAAACGTCCATTTCAATATTTAAATTTCGCGTCACCGCCATGTTGGATTTGTGCTCACCAGGTTATTGAAAGTCCCATAGGTGAACTTATGGTCATAGCCTCTACCAACATACAAAATTTCAGTCTGATTGCTACCATAGATTAGTAGATTTTGAGAACCGTCAAAATATTTTGGATGGTCGCCATGTTGGATTCTTATAATATGTAGGCCATAGAGTTATGTGCTATTAGATTACGATTTCTACAGAAAAAGAATCTGTTGACATCGAATATAGATTTAGGTGTTAGGAAGTCATTTTTGAAGGCCTTTGTCTGGAGCGTGGCGCTCTATGGAAGTGAAACTTGGACTATTGGTGCAGCAGAAAAGAGGAGAATTGAATCGTTTGAAATGTGGTTTTACAGGAGAATGATGAAAATCAGATGGGTAGATAGGGTTACAAATGAAGAGGTATTCAGACTAGTGGGAGAGTAGAGATGTTTCTGGCGACTGCTAATGAAGAGAAGAGATAGATTGGTAGGACACATACTAAGACACCCAGGAATAGCAACCTTTGTTATGGAAGGAAGGATCGAGGACAAGAACTGTAGGGGTAGACCAAGGTTAGAATATGTTAAACAGATTGCCTCGGACGTAGGGTATGGTAGCTATGTAGAGATGAAATGATTAACTCAGGACAGGGAGGCATGGAGCGCTGCATCAAACCAGTCAAAAGACTGAAGACTCAAACAACAACAGATGACTATTATTTCGTAGGTTCATTATTCAAACGCTGACTTCGATTGCATGATTATGACACAAGAAATAAAAACTTAATTTTAAAATTTCGCACAGCCACCATTTTGAGTTTATGTAAACAATTTAACTAAATTAGATATTAGTGCTTTACAATATGTATAAAAATATTTTGCTGTACCAAGTTTCACTGCGCTCAGATGGTTAAATCGCGAGAAATGTCTATTTAAATGTTTCAACTTCGCTTGGCCACCATGTTCGTTTTGTAGTTAAAAGGTTTTTGAAAGTCACACAAGTGAACATCTACTAGTGCCCTTTATCACCGTAGAAATTGTCAGGGTGATATCAGTAATAGGTTCAGAGATAAAGAATGCCGGTTAAATATTTCGCACAGCCGCCGAATGGGATTGGTGTGATGTAATACAATTTGGAGGGCACGGTTGGAGTCGGAGCAAATAGTGCTATGACCTTACCGAGATTCTATGAAATCGCCACAGCCAAATAGATTTTCTTTTGCGACCTTGGTGGCGTAGCTTCTATATCCAAGGTCGCGGGTTCAAACCCTGTTTTTTAAGAGCGTTAAGAAATCCCTCAGTATGCCTTCCTTCGGAGGGGAAGTAAATCCGGCGGTCCCATGTCATAGGTGTGTGGCATGAAAAAGAACCTTCCACTGACTACACTTGTGGAAGGTAAAATTTGTAGGTTAGTTTGATAACTCTCTATTAGTACCAACGTTCACCGCCAGGTACTGACTGCGATGGCATTTAGTTTCCATGTCCGCAGCTAGGTGTCGTGGATGGTAGCATTTGGTAGCAAAAGTAGGAACTACTTGAAAAAATTAATCGCCTGCAGTCCTTCTACCTGAATCAAAGATAACACACACTAATACAGTCATCACAATTAACATCGGTTATCAGACAGATTCTACACACACCCAAAGTACACGGGGCTACAAGACCGCGTAGTCGCAACCCCTAAACTAAGGAACCAACCAACCAACCAATTTTAAAAACCAACAAGAAGTTCCGTAACGAACTAAAGAGCCTACTTTTCTTAAAAATTTAAGATCTATGCCAATGATTAATCTATATGGATCTATCTAGAATAATGACGAAATTAAGTTGGTAATATCGAAATTTCTAATTAGTTCGAAATACTGTATACCTGGCATACTGTAACCTAATAGAGAAATACAGTTGGCAGCCCTGGTGAGTGAATATATTCTTAGTTCCATCTCTTAAGGTACAGAATACAAAATTTGGTTGAAGTCCAATGGATAGCATGGACGTTACATGCAGTTAAACATTGGATCTAATAGCGCGCGTAAAATCATGTTGGCAACAATGACATACATGTATTGGTCATAAATAATCAGAAATAATATGATCTATTGTTGTGTCAATTTTGAATAAAATCCATTAGTTAGTATAGAATTTACATGCATTTTAAAATTGGATCTATCAGCAGGCTTAGAATCATGTTGGCAGCACTGAAGCATATTAGTTACTCCAAATTAATCTAGAATGCCAGTTACTATACGTGTGCAAAGTTAAGAGCTATTGGCTTCCATACTTTCTGATATATTGATATTAGGGTAACAAAAATAGAGACAGTATTTACTAACAGTTGGCAGCCCTGGTTACTCTTAAGAATCGGCATATACATATCTGTTATGGTACACATAGCACACACGAAATTTGGTTGAAACCCAAATGATAGTATAGAAGTTACATGTATTTAAAGTTGGACCTCTCAGCAGGCTTAGAATCATGTTGGTAGCACTGACGTATATAAGTTTCTCCAAATTAATATAGAATGTCAGGTACTATACGTGTGCATAGTTTAAAGCTGTCGGCTGGCATACTTTCTGATATATTGGTATTTGGATAAAATAAATTGAGAGCATTTATTAACAGTTGGCAGCCCTGGTGGATCTCAATAATACGTTCAGTCATGTCTGTTTATGTACACATAGCACATACGAAATTTGGTTGAAATCCAATTGATAATGTAGAAGTTATATGCATTTAAAATTTGGACTTATCAGAAGGCGTATATTCATTTTGGCAACACTGCGATGTATGGCCTCCTGGAAATTAAACTGCAATATTATTATCTATACGTGTGCCAATTTTGAAATAGCTCCTATTCATACCTTCCAAGATATCCAACATGGAGCTCAAATTTCAATTGCGATTTTTCAGCAGTTGGTAGCACTGACATCATTTTCAAATATGGGCGTGAGATATTCAGGTATAGATCTTTACTCCTACCAAATTTTGTTTCGATTGCTGCAGCCGTTTAGGAGTTGATAGGGGGGGGGGACACACACAGCCAGACAGACAGAAGGACAGACAGACAGACACACATTTTCCCGGATCGATCTCATAAGTCTACTTTTTCCTCATTTTTGCAAAATGTGAAATGTAGGTTAAAATGATTGATTGTGTATCTAATCTTCTTTCCATTTTGAAATGTCTGTAGATTTATATTTCCAATGTGGCGAACAACACTTATTAGCTGACCACATGAGGTGGACTTTCACCACACATGACCAATACGACACGGAGTGCGCTTTCCCAAACATCACGAGCAAAATTGATGATACACCCCAGATTCTATATTGCCAACAGAGCAAGGAAAACGAATCGATGCCAGCAACAACAAGCTTTCGCCATAACGTCCGTGGAAGGCAGACTGCTCATGGAGGGAAGGGAATATGAGAGATGAAACAGCGTTTACGAAATGTAGGAATTAAAGACACCCTAGCGATTATTTATTAGCGTCAGAGTGCAAGGAATATCGGACGAAATAGTTGGTTATTGTTGTTTTAAGGGGAGGAACTACGAGGTTATCTGCCCCTTCGGAGGAAATAGATGGAAAAAGTTCTATATATTAGCTCGGATCCTCACGGTCACCACATGAAGTATATCTTATCAGTTGAAGCGATTCGCCGAACAGGGGTCTAACCACCAAGAACTGAATAAGAGTTAAATTTGAGCATTTTTTACTAGGTTTGTGCCGTGCCTTGAGTAGGGTTTCGCTTAGGACACCAAGCTGGCTCATCAGCGGGCTCTTGGTGTCCCCGCCTGGACCCCCACAGTAGTAGCGAACTGCGCGCTACCTCCCTTCTTATGAAGCGCACCTAAAAGCTTTTTGTTCTCTCAGTAAAGAGGCGCAGGTGCGCTTCATACAAAGGGAGGTAGCGCGCTGTTCACTACTCCTGTGGGGGGTCCGGGCGGGGACACCAAAAGGCCGCTGATGAACCAGGCACGGATCAAACCTAGAAAAATTGCTGAATTTTAATCCACTGGCCGTGAAAGCCAATATACCACCTTTTTGTATTATGAGTTAATTGTAGAAAACGTAGTTAAACGAAATGTGGGTATAATTTGAGCCATTGTGTGCAGAATGATAATGATAACTGAGGTAATGAAACAGCCCACGAACTACGTACAAAATAAATTATTTACAACCTTGTAAACCTTCAAAAGTAAAGTGACAAGCATGTCAGGAAAAAAATACATCCGCTGTTTATGTCCTTCCACTCTTTCACATTACGTTTGCGGTTTCTAGTTGCAGTTTCATGCTTTAATGCACTCGCTGTCACAAGCAAAGAACTATGCTCTACCATATTGTACTGGAGTTAGATCCCTATTCCATGCGAGACGGAAGTTCCCCACCCCCTAGCAGTGCAACAAGTTCCGAATTCTTACACCTGACTACGCCACATTGCAGGAACGTTCATATATTCCCTATTCCAATGTAACATCATTTTCGGGGAAATGGCGGTTAGATCCCTTTTCGGCGCATCGCTTCAGTTGTTAGCCTCTATTGACTGGTGGGAATTGTGCAACGTGCATTATTATTATCATTATTATTATTATTATTATTATTATTATTATTATTATTATTATTATTATTATACATTCATTTCACCACATAAGTGGGACATATCAACATATCGTCGGCTTGTTTGCAAGACGGTATGGCTAATTCTCTTAAGGTGGCACATTGAGAAACGAGCGAACAATGGAACAGGTCTCCAAGATGACGGCCTTCTGCATGGTGATATGTAGACCAGGATTATTATTATTATTATTATTATTATTATTTATTTTTTTATTTGCGAATTGACCACTTCGGATCACGCTACAATTTCATTTTTTCTTTGCCTGAAGTTTCCTCTTCCTCCAGTACTCCTTCATATGGGCGCTATGCTGTTTCTTCTGCTCATCCGTCCAGGCTCTTCCCTTCTTTGTGGTTCTTGTGAGGTGAAACCCTTCCAAATTTTGAATTATGTACCGAAAAGTTTCCCTGTTTGACATCTGAACTTCCTGGATGTTGGAATTTTCGAGATCTTTTCGAACTTCCTTAATCCATGTCGTTGTTGTCTTCTTGTTCCACAGGTAGTCGAATAACTGTTTGGTTAGTCTAGTTTTGTCCATTCTGTACAAGTGTCCGAGAAACGATAACCTCCTCTTCTTCATGGTCTCTGAGATTCTCTCCACATTTTTATAGACGTCATTGTTGCTCCGAAGTTTCCAGCCGGTTTCAGTCTGGACTGGGCCCATGATTTTCCGTAGTATTCTTCTTTCTAGGATCTCTAGCTTCTCCAACTTGTAATTCATCGAGAGGCATTCGCTGGCATACAGGCATTCTGTTTTTACTACCGTGTTGTAATGTTTTAGTTTGGCATTCCATGAGATGCATTTCCTGTTGTAGATGTTTTTAGTTAGCCCATAAGCTCTTTCCATTTTTGAGATACGATCATCTACAGCAGCTTTCTCTAGGCCGTTCTCTTGTATGGTTTCACCGAGGTATTTGAACTTTTTCACCCTCTGAATCCGTCCAATCTCTGTTTCAAGGAATTGTGGTCCATGTTTGTCATTCATCATGAACTTGGTCTTCTCTTTCGAGATCCTAAGTCATGTCTTGCTAGCGATCTTTTCTAAGAGGTTGATCTGTATGGCCGCTTCTTCTAGGTTTTCTGAAAGTATCGCAAAATCATCAGCGAAAGCCAAGCAATTGACTTTGATTCCTCCCGTTTTTCGTCCTAGGCAGATCGGGGCTATCTCTTGATTTTCAAGTTCGGAATTCCAAATTCTCACAATCCTCTCGAGGACACAGTTGAATAGTAATGGTGATAATCCATCACCCTGTCACACACCTGTCTTGATTTCAAATGACTGATACAATTCTCCCATGAACTTCACCTTAGAAGTTGTGGCTGTTAAGGTTTCTCTGATAATATTGACCAGTTTGGTTTTGACTCCAAAATCTCTAATGATCTTATCTAGGGTCCCTCTGTCCACCGAGTCGAAGACTTTTTTGCCGCTCAGCGCTCTGTGGCGAATTATTGATTTCAAATTTAGGATTTGTTCGGCACAGGAGCGGCCTTTCCGGAACCCACCTTGGTATTCTCCAAGTTGCTTATCTAGGATTCCTTCTATTCTATTCAGAAGTATCCTTGAGAGGATTTTGTAAGTGACTGGGAGTAGCGACACGCCTCTGTAGTTGTTAACATCTTGTTTGTTCCCTTTCTTATGGAGTGGGTGATTCAACGCTGTTTTCCATTCGTCTGGTAGCTTTTCCGTCTCCCATATTTGTTGGAAGATATGGTGCAGGTCATCTAGGATTTCCGGTTCTGCCCACTTCAACATTTCTGCTGATATGGAGTCTTCCCCGCTTGCCTTGTTGTTCTTGAGACTTTTCAGGGCTTCCTTTATTTCTTCTTTTGTTGGTGGCATATCATCTTCTGAGTTTATAGGATGAGTCTGAAATTCTAGTTTGTTGGTTGGAGGTGGGCAGTTGAGGAGTTTCTCAAAGTATCTGGCTAATATATTGCAGTTTTCTTGATTGTTCAGTCCAATTTTTCCTTCTTCGTTTTTGAAACTTATACTTGGAATTTGGTATCCTCTAAGCTTGTCCTTGAAGGTTTGGAAAAAATCTCTGGTGTTATTCTTAGTGAAGTCGTCCTGGAGGTTTTGTAACTTTGCATTCTCAAACGATCGTTTGGTTCTGCGGAATACCCCTGATGTTTCTTTCCTTTGGGTTCTGAATTGTTCCAAATGTTCCGTATCTCTTGGACATTTCCATTTTCTCCATGTTTCGGATCGCTTTTCAAGTGCTTTCTCACATTCTTCATTCCACCAGATTGTACGTTTCCTCTTTGCCAGTCCGAATGTTTTCTTAGCGGCTTCATTGATCATTGTACAAAGATGTTGCCAAAACTTTGTTCTAGAAGAGCGGATTTCTTCTCTGAAGTTATTTATAATATCTCCATTGATGTTCATTCGATTGGTGTTGTATTTTTTCAACTTAGGTGGATCCTTCTTTTGTTTTGGTGGAAGAAAACGTATTTTAACTTTGGAGAGATAGTGATCAGAGTCAAATTTACCATTTCTAATCACTTTAACATTCATCATCTCCCTAGTATTTGTCCTTGATATTGCTACATGGTCTAATTGGAATTCTCCTAGGTTGGGATTTGGAGATACCCATGTCTTTGCTTTTCTTGGGAGTTTCCGAAAATGAGTCGACATGAGATTCAACTGGAAGGAGCCGTTCGCCATTCTTGTTTGTCCTCCTGTGTGCTGGATAGTCTCCTACTATAACTCTGTATTTTCTTTCTGTCCCTATTTGTGCGTTGAAGTCTCCCAGAAGGATTTTTACATGGTTCACACGTATCCGAGCGATTTCTGTTTCTAAGAGGTCCCAGAAGTCATTGACTTTCTGTGGGTTCTACTTGTCTTCGTTGATAGGAGCATGGCAATTTATGAGAGTATAATTCCTGTTTTTGCACTTGATTGTCAAAAGGGATAATCTCTCAGATTTAGATGAGAAGTCTGTGACACTATCCACTATGGTTTTGTTTATGTAGAAGGCAGTCGAGAGGGGTGTTAGCCATTATCTTCATTGCTGGCTTTCCTTTGAATACTCTGTAGTGCTTTGTATCCATGATGTGGTCATCTAGGAATCTGGTCTCTTGTACAGCCAAAATCTCGATTTGTTGGTCGTCCAGGAGCTTTTCCAATTCTTTCTGTTTTCCGACTCGCAGGAGTGAGTTGACGTTAATGGTCCCGATGAAGTATTTCCTCTTGAATTTCAATTTGGAAGGTGTTTCAAGACGCTCCGACTCATCTTGTATGCAGGTGGTGGGACTCCCCAAAATCCTAGGTCCCGATGCATTGCCTACTGCAATGGTGGATTTCTCTTTCAAGTTACCACCTGGGGTAGTGCTCTCATTTAGCGACATTTCCATTCTGCATATGAAATTGTGTTGTGTAGGTGTAGGAAATAAAATTCCGAAATAAGATCGGATAGTTAGTCCGAAATGATTGTTTTTTCGTGGTTTACTCCACTAGGTTCTTCCGCTCTCTCTCCCGTTGGGAACTGAAATTCTTCATCCGCCTTTGAGACCGTTGACCATGTTTCACCCTCCTCCTTTCTCAATTATTTACCTATATAAATTAAATTAGCATTATCCATCGCGGCTTCGCCCGCGAATATTCTAGTTGTAAAGACTACACGTAGCAAAATCTCAATCATGAACACTATGACTGATTTATCCTTGGTATGAATAATCAGACTTTATCAATTCAGCTACTGGTGCAGTGGTTAGGGGTTTGTCATTCCTTCATAGGTATATCAGAGCGAAGTTAGTTTTCTGGGAATATCACAGACACTGTTAATTGAAGGGCCTTTAAATGTGGTTTTCGGAGACCCTTTATAGTCGGGTGAAAAAGACCTTTCGTACCACACTCACACGTGAAAATTGCGTGAAAAATATTTAGAGTGCCTCTTGACCCCCTTAAGCGCATTATACTGTGTGTATTGATGAATTTTACAGCTTAATTTGGTTCAGTGAACACCTTAAAACCGTCTGGAAACTTTCACAGTAATGTAATAATTGGAATTGCATTGCGTCTTACAGAAATAGATGGACCTGTGAGATTCTGTTACCATGGTTACCGTGTTGCATTCTTTCATTATTTCATTGTAAATATACATGTTTTAAGGTATTTATTTAATTGTGAGGCATTTAAAGAGTAAGTTAATGTTTTTTCGCTTAAGCATTGGGTTATGCTGAACATGTAGGTACCCCATATGTGTAGGTTGGTGTTAATGGGACCTTATTTTCGGTACAAAACTGGAATGGGACCTTAGCAGAATAATATAGAGAGGGATAAGAATTTTGTATACACATAGATCAACACTACGACTTTTTTGTTTTCCTGCATCGATCGTGTCCAGAAGAAGTGTGCGAGCATCATGCAAGGTCTAAACATAAAATTACAAATGATTGAAGCGACTTCATAAATTCACTGTAGCTCCATTCATTGACATATGGTCACGACTCACTACAGATACGTAGAAAAACTCATAAAGTTTTGTTTGGCTGAAGCCGCACTTCAGGTTTCTGCCGCCAGAGCGCTCGAGAGCGCAGTGAGACAAAATGGCGACAGGAGCCGAGAAAGCGTTTGTCGTGCTTGAAATGCACTCACATCAGTCAGCCATAACAGTGCAACGACACTTCAGGACGAAGTTCAACAAAGATCCACCAACTGCTAACTCCATTCGGCGATGGTATGCGCAGTTTAAAGCTTCTGGATGCCTCTGTAAGGGGAAATCAACGGGTCGGCCTGCAGTGAGCGAAGAAACGGTTGACCGCGTGCGGGCAAGTTTCACGCGTAGCCCGCGGAAGTCGACGAATAAAGCAAGCAGGGAGCTAAACATACCACATCCGACGGTTTGGAAAATCTTACGGAAAAGGCTAAAGCAGAAGCCTTACCGTTTACAATTGCTACAAGCCCTGACACCCGATGACAAAGTCAAACGCTTTGAATTTTCTGCGCGGTTGCTACAGCTCATGGAAGAGGATGCGTTCTGTGCGAAACTTGTTTTCAGTGATGAAGCAACATTTTTTCTTAATGGTGAAGTGAACAAACACAATGTGCGAATCTGGGCGGTAGAGAATCCTCACGCATTCGTGCAGCACATTCGCAATTCACCAAAAGTTAACGTGTTTTGTGCAATCTCACGGTTTAAAGTTTACGGCCCCTTTTTCTTCTGCGAAAAAACCGTTACAGGACACGTGTATCTGGACATGCTGGAAAATTGGCTCATGCCACAACTGGAGACCGACAGCGCCGACTTCATCTTTCATCAGGATGGTGCTCCACCGCACTTCCATCATGATGTTCGGCATTTTTTAAACAGGAGATTGGAAAACCGATGGATCGGTCGTGGTGGAGATCATGATCAGCAATTCATGTCATGGCCTCCACGCTCTCCCGACTTAACCCCATGCGATTTCTTTCTGTGGGGTTATGTGAAAGATTCAGTGTTTAAACCTCCTCTACCAAGAAACGTGCCAGAACTGCGAGCTCGCATCAGCGATGCTTTCGAACTCATTGATGGGGACATGCTGTGCCGAGTGTGGGAGGAACTTGATTATCGGCTTGATGTCTGCCGAATCACTAAAGGGGCACATATCGAACATTTGTGCATGCCTAAAAAGAACTTTTTGAGTTTTTGTATGTGTGTGCAAAGCATTGTTAAAATATCTCAAATAATAAAGTTATTGTAGAGCTGTGAAATCGCTTCAATCATTTGTAATAACCCTGTAGAGTATTAGTCTTATGAACATGTTGGGCATAAGTAGTAAATTAATACATGTTGGATCTATTGTGTCAATCGCCACCTATTTTCTAGTACGACGAATAATAAGGTCAAATATGTATGATTATTATTTATTTATTTATTTGTTTATTTATTTATTTATTTATTGTATGGCATTTGGTGCCGGGAGTGTCCAAAGACATGTTCGGGTCTCCAGAGGCTGTAGCTGCTTGAAATCGACACCCATAGGGTGAGCTACAAGTTCCGTTAAATTTCAAGTAGTTCCAACTTTTGAAACCAGATGTCACTTATACCTTGTGGTGAACGTTGAAACTTTGATAGAGCGTTCCAACACAATCTAATCTAGAATTTTAGCTTCTCACAAGTTTAATATGAGGAAGGATCTTTTACGTGCCATAAATCTATGATATGGTACCAGCGGCTTTTCTTCGCCTCCGAAGGAAGGCATACTCAGGGATACCGACGACTTCGACCGGGTTTGAACAAGCTATCTTGGGCACAGCAGTTCAGCATGCTACCAAATAATGGACTGGCGGAAATGTATAAGTTCTCATAATTTTCTCGCACAAAAATACTCTTTACATTTTCAAGTCCAACTTTATCATGAATATTTTGACTGGGATTCTCAATAATCTTATGACAGATACTACGCTGTCTCCTCCCGTATGTAAATCCAACTTCCTGCTCTAAATTATTATGTCACGGAGCTGATAAGTGTCTCGCGTGATAACAAGTCATCTATCTTGCAGAGTCTCTCAAAAAATCTCTTGGCTGGCGTGGTAAACTTCCCGCCTTTGCTTTCTTCATTAAATACCCCGTATATCTGCTTCCTGGATATAAGAAAAATATATTGAGAAATCCGTCAAATCGTGTCATTGAGGGGAGCAAAAGTAGGAACTTTTTCGGAATATAGTCTACAAATAAAAACAATTCAAGTTAAATTGTAAAAAGAAAAAAAATATAATATAATTATAGAAATTAAAATGACAAAATTAAAATTAATATTGTTAAATGAAACTCAAAATTGTAAAAGAAAATATAACAATTATGTCGACACAATTATAAACTCTAATAATGGACTGGCGGAAATGTTTAAGTTCTCATACTTTGCCCGCACTAAAATAATCTTGACATTGACCGTCTTCAGTCCAACACACACTAATACAGCCATCAAAATTAACACCGGTTATCAGGCAGATTGTACACACACCCAAAGTACATGGAGCTACATGACCATGAACCCTTGCGAAGAAGCATATGAGACTCGATTTCGGGGGTGTAACGGTCCATTTCTTAAAGTTGTTGTTAAGCGCTTCTTATAACATGCAGGGTAACATATAACAAAATAACATGCAGGAAAAAGTGAATACCAGGATTAAAACATATGAATTTAATTAACAGATCAACAAATTTACACTATTTACAGCAAAAACACAAGGACCCTCAAATGACACCCACTTGAATTAATAAAAATGCCAAACTAGGCCTGATCTCAGGAGAGATCGTAAATATCTGGACCAAATGTCCCAAATTACTGCAATGACATGTGCGTGTGCGGCTTTTCTACATGCGGTACGATGTGTACAATTAATGCGAGATTCGTTACCATCCAGTAAACCTTCAGGGGACGAATCTGCATTGTCTTAGAGCTAGACAAACACTAGGAACACAAACTAAACACTAATTAAACTATCTGACACTCCCTGCACTGAATAAGACAAAAATAATAATTTCCGCATGAAATTTGAATAAAAGAATTGCCGTAGCAATCAACATTAACGCCTAGAATTAGGACTTTTTAAATCAACACAAGTAAATCAACACGTGACCAAACAAGAAAAATACACACATGGCCGCTTGCCATTTTTACATGAAATCTTAAATACACCCGACGGTGTCACAACAAACAAAATAACATAAGCAAATGAAATGAGTCACAGAAATCACTAGGCTCAAAGCCAACATTTACATCATAACAAATATTTCATTTCATACGATATGCGGTAATTCGTAACGGACATGGCGAACTCCCAAATTAATATAATGACGCAATGATCATTAAAGGAACAGGTTTGCTACAGATAGCTTACAGGGGTCAGTCGGTCGTAGCTGGACTGCCCATCCGATGAATCACCTGACCTAGACGGGCGCAAAGTGGAATCTGCAAAATCTGTCAACCCATGTGTCAAAATACCTCGTCCTGCCGTAGCAATGGCTCGAGTCTCGAAGAAGCGTGCTCCCAATAGCACATAATACGCGTGTGTGTCAAATAAAAATATCTTAGCATTTTCCACGGAAATCCAAGAATCAGCACAGGACAAGGTAAGGTAGCCTCCAAGAGCGCTCCCCACGTCCATAAAATACAATCAAAATTTGAGGGCAGTAGACACATTCTATCCCTCATCACGAAGAACCAATACACACACATTGACACGATACACACACCAGAATCACACGTATGGGTTGACAGAAACCTGAAATAAAAGACATAAATATTTCCACCGACTTCCGCTCCCAGTCTAGTCCGTGGCCGAAGATCCTGAAAAGAGATATAAAAAAAACTCAAAATATAGAACTAAGGTGTTCTACAGTGACATCTTAACGTGATGCGCTCGGCAACCCTAGTATGGATAAAAACCTGTTCGTAAAACATCTAATCAAATTTACCCCCTTCACCTAATTTAAATGAATTTGAAATAAAGCACCATTTATCATCCAAGACGAACTTCGCATTCGCATGAATAAAATAACCCAATGCACGCGCCGTGCATACTAATAATGACTCATATGAAAAATATACAATCAAACAAAGTTTTGGCCACGTGCCAACGTACATTTAAAAGATAAGAGTGTCGGTGCACGAAATCTAAAATACACAAGAAAAACTATGAACAAAAATTATTTACAACGTTCCCGCGTCTAATCTAGCTACATATTGAATAAATCAATGGTTTGTACATCACCGTCCAGCTTGCAGAAAATCAACCTCCATCCCAGAGCATTTCCCACAGGAAAATTACTCTGTCATCGTCGACATTCTAGTAGAGGCGTAGCACATCATCCCACCAATCGACCTTGTTGTAGACATCTTGGCGTGGCTTCTTAAAAGGAAATGTTCAAAATTAATATTCTATTCTGCTAGAATCGCTATGAGCTACTGATTTTCACTCAAGGGTCCTGGGCGATTACACCACGTAGAACTGGCCCTATCTAAGCATTTGCTTGATACACACGCACATAAACATCACAAAATATAACACAAACATATTACAGAAAAATATTACAGTCTAGTCAGCCACGCAGCTGGCATTTAAAAGTCTCTCAAATTACATATGCCGAGTAGCGCTTATCTCAACTAGAGATCTCCACTCCACTTGGCATGAACTCTGCTCCCTAGAGCACAATAAAATGTTCGTTCAAACTGACGTGAACTATGCTCACCAGAGCCTGATGAAATTATGTTTCAACTGGCGTGAACTATGCCTTTCGGCGCCTGATCAAATTGTGTCTCAAACTACTCATCACCGATCAATTTATTAGAAACTGGCAGAATGGAGTGGGGTGGGGGCAATTTGAAAAAATAATCTGTAGTTTTCAACTCACAGATTTGGGACTAGTAACAAACTTCTTATTTTTATCTGAACGTCTCAATGCACTCATGCGGAATCCCATCGGATCGGCGGTTCTTCTGACACGTGTTTTCAGCATCTTTTTTTATGGCACGCACATCTCCGCGTGGGTCAGGCGTCCTCTCTCCTGATTCGATGATTCAATCGGGTATCGGTTGGAAGTTCACCTCTGGCACGCCCATAATGACGCCAAATTGTATGCGCGTTCACTCTGAGTTCGGCCTTGAACTCGGCTTACTAGGTCGTCCCCAGAAATAGCTACCACGCCACCTCTGTCGCAAGCGTTGCAACACACTACTTGCCTTCCGTAGCCTAGTTCAACATGCGCTGCCTGGATATAAGTAATAATAATAATAAAAATCATGAAAACTTTATGATCGGCAAATCAATAAGGGTTCAATAACAATTATGTCGACACAATTATAAACTCTAATAATGGGCTGGCGGGAATGTTTAAGTTCTCATACTTTGCCCGCACTAAAATACTCTTGACATTGACCGTCTTCAGTCCAACACACACTAATGCAGCCATCACAATTAACACCGGTTATCAGACAGATTGTACACACACCCAAAGTACACGGAGCTACATGACCGCGTTGTCACAGCCCCTAAACTGAAGAACCAAACAACCATTGTATAAGGTGCATTCAAAAAGTAACGAGCCGGAGGCTGTAATGCGCAAACCGGTGACGACATCGGCTAATCGTGGCGTGTGTAACGAGGTGTGGTTCCGACCAAAGCGTGGAAGGTCTCAGCCCGTCGCTAGAGGGCACGCGTGCACGTCACGTGACGATTCAATGCGAACAGCAGCATGCATCAATCGTCCAACAAAGACCAAGACAGTAGACCATTCGACATGCTTCCTGGTGTGGTTGAAGACTCTGGGGCACCCATTGGGCGCACACACTTTCCGCAAGTGCAGTCGTTCCGTCATGATGGTGTGCACACTTCCGACGCACAATCCGACCACGGCGGCTATGGCGTTCACTGTCAATCGGCGGTCCTGGGTAATGAGTGTATCAACCAGATGGACGTTGTCATCGGTAATGCAGGGGGTAGCCCCAGACCGGGCATCATCGGCTAATGACACCCGTCCTTCCCTGAAGTGCTTGTGCCACGCCTTGACCCTTGCAAGGGACATGAAGTGTTCGCCGTACACTTGTGACATTCGGCAATGAATGTCCGTTCCCCCTACTCCTTTCGCTGTCAGAAACCGAACAACACCTCTTTGCTCTTCGTTTGACGCCTCCATGTCACTGTTTGCAATGCGACTGGCAGCGTTGGACGATTGATGCATGCTGCTGCTCGCTTTGTATCGTCACATGACGTGCACGCGTGCCCTCTAGCGACGGGCTGTGATCTTCCACGCTCTGGTCGGAACCACACCTCGTTACACACGCCACGATTAGCCGATGTAGTCACCGGTTTGTGCATTACAGCCTCCGGCTCGTTACTTTTTGAACGCACCTTATACATTGTTCTTTTGTGACAGAAAGTAATGCAAAGTAAAACTTAAGCATATTAGTAGATTCTTCCAAACGAGTGATTCTTTAAAACGAAAGAAATTATAGTTCAGGAAAATATGGAATAAATTAAAACCAATATAAAAATTGATGACTTGAGAATTGAACAAATGAAACAATTTTGTTATCTCGGTAGAATAATCACAGAATGCTTAATGGAAGTGAAGAGAAGGATTGCATTGGCAAATCAGGCATTTATGACTGAGGAAAACATTTTATCCAGCAAACATATGAATATAGATGTAAGAAAATCCTTGGCAAAATCATTTGTATGTAGTAAACTGCTCTATGGAAGTGAAAGTTGGACTCTGGGTAAATTGGAAAAGAATCGACTTGAAGCTGCTGAAATGTGGATTTGGCGGGAAATGACAAGAACGAGCAGAATGGAAGGAGAAACCAACCTGGAAGTCTTAAGGGAAGTCAAAGAAGAGAGAAGATTAATGAAGGAAATGGGAAGGAGAACAAGTAGATACGTGAAGAACAATACAGCCTATTTTCATATATCCTACTTATGTTAATTGCCTTGATCAACATACAAAATATCAGTTTGATTGCTGTAATAGATTCGTAGATATTGAGAACCGACTAAATATTGCGGATGGTCAACATGTTGGATTTTATATATGTAGGTCTTAGAGTTATGTACTGTTACATGAAGATTATTGTGTACGTGTAGCATTCAAATTTCAATCGCATGATTAGGACACAAGAAGTAAAACGAGATTTAAAATTTCGCACAGCTGCCATCTTGTCGTTATGGAAACAATTGAAATAAATTAGAAACCAGTAGTTTAATTGCAAGAAACGTCCATTTAAATATTTATAATTCTCGTCGCCCCCATGTTGGAATTGTGATCAGCAGGTTATTGAAAGTCCTGTAGGTGAACTAATGTTCATAACCCTTTGAACATTTAAAACATCAGTTTGATTGCTGAATTAGATTCGTAGATATTGAGAACCGTCTAAATATTTCGGATGGTCGCCTTGTTGGATTGTTAAATATATAGGCCATAGAGTCATGTATCTATCATTAATGTAAAATTATTGGGTAGTCTCATTATTCAAACTTCCACTTCGATCACATGATTACGGCACAAGAAGAAAAAACGAGATTTTAACATTCGCACAGCCGCCATATTGAGGCTATGTAAAAAATTGAACTAAATTAGATACCAATGCATTACAATATGTATAAACATTTGCTGTACCAAGTTTCATTGCGTTTGGATCATTAAATCGCGAGAAAAGTTTATTTAAAACTTTCAACTTTGCTTGGCCGCCATATTCGTTTTGTAGTTAACAGGTTTTCGAAAGTCGCAAAGATGAACTTCTATTAGTGCCCTTTATCTCCGTACAGATTTTCCGGGTGATATCAGTAATAGTTTCGGAGATATAGAACGCCGGTGAAATATTTCGCACAGCCGCCATCTTGTGGTTATGCAAAAAATTGAACGAAGTTAGATGTTGATGAATTTCAACGTGTATAAACATACACTGTACCAAGCTTCATTGTGTTTGGTTACTTAAATCGCTAGAAACGTCTATTTAAAAGTGGCAAATTCGCTTGGCCGCCATGTTGGTTTTGTAGTTACTAGCTTTTTGAAAGTTTCATAGGCGAACTTCTAGAGGTTTCCTTTTTCACAGTATAAAATTTCAGGGTTATATAGGTTTTAGATTCGGAGATATTGAATGCTGGTGAAATAATTCGCACAGACACCATATTGGATTGGTGAGACGTAAAAGAATTTGGGGGGCACGGTTGGGGTCGGCCAAAATGGTGCTATGACCTTACCGAGTTTCATTGAAATCGTTCCAGCCGTTTAGAAGTTATTAGGGGGACAAACACACACACACAGGACGCACACTCACACAAACGGACAAAAGGTGATCTCATAGGCCTAATTTTTAGCCTACTTTCGATTTTTGCAAAAAATGAAAGTAGACTTATGAGATCAACACAGGGCGAAAAAAGTGTGTCTGTCTGTATGTGTGTATGTGTGTGTGTGAGTCTGTGTGTGTGTGTGAGTCTGTATCTGTGTGTGTGTGTGTGTGTGTGTGAGTGTGTGTACTCTGAATGTCTGTCGTCGTCCCCCCCCTATCAATTCGAACACGGTGAATGCGAATTGAACGAAATTTGGTACAAAGATAGCACTAGCAAAGGACACCTCAGTGTCATGTTTTATATCGCCGCCATCTTGACGGAAACGTAATGGCGGCCACACAAATGTTCAAAGCTTAAATCAAATTACGACTAACCTAATCATCCGATCTCTACCAAATTTTGCAACAACATACCTTTATGGGGGGAGCATCCTTTGACCAAACCAATAGGTCATCAGCATAATAGTTTGCGGATGGCGGCCATCTTTGTATGAAAATCGATTCCCCCTATTAATTCGAACATGGTGCAACTGAATGGAACGAAATTTGGTACAGAGGTAGTACTAACAAAAGACACCTCAGTGTCATGTTTTATATCGCCGCCATCTTGACGGAAACGTAATGGCGGCCACACAAATGTTCAAAGCTTAAATCAAATTACGACTAACCTAATCATCCGATCTCTACCAAATTTTGCAACTACATACCTTTATGGAGGGAGCATCCTTTGACCAATCTAATAGGTCATTCGCCTAATAGTTTGCGGATGGCGGCCATCTTTGTGTCAGAATCGATTCTCCCCATTAATTCAAACACGGTGAAACCAAATTGAACGAAATTTGGTACAGAGGTAGCACTAGCAAAGGGCACCTCATATTCATGTTTAATATCCCTATAGCACGTTGTATTTCAACAAGCTACTACAACCAACATTCATACTCCTTGAAAAGGACAAAGAGTTATAACAATACCCATGCATTTAGGAGAAAGTAGGCTATATGTTCTTTACTGAACATCGTTTTTTCTCTTAAAATGAAAATAGGCAAAAAATGAAATTTATTGGACATGTCAACAGACACAACACTTTCATCGTTAACATTCTTGCAGGGAAAATGCTGGAAAAAAGGAAGAGGACGTCCTAGGACGAAGTATTTGGAAGAAATCAAAAATATATGGAATGGGATGTGACAATTACATGGAACTGAAACGTACCGCCAACGACAGAAGCGTGTGGTTGCATCGGCAAGGCATTAGCCTTTAGAATATGAGAGAATGAATATGAGTTTGGTATAACTAGGATTGAATGATGCCTTGTGGTGGAAATGCAATGAAATATATCTCATATTATTACAAAATGATTTCAAAAGCTCATACAACATGAGGTAGACCACATGGGACCCAAGCAGCGTGACGATTTTCACCAAGCAAGCTAAGGGTGTCTGATCACCTGTCTCATTGTAGCAGTGATGCTATTCAGCATACAATGGTGAGATTAGAGCTGCTAATGGAACACGCCCATGAACTTAGCACTTTCACTAACTGGATGAACAAATCTCGGGAGGAGAGAGTTTTTGCTTGAAAGAATAACAGAGACCACCAGCTTATTTTCAATAATCGCTTCCTGGTCTTATAATTTTGTTATCTATATACTGTATTAAAATATTTATGGAAACTTAACCGAGTCCATCCGGCCATTCTATGCGGTCGATTTTCTTCATTCTCTTTTTAATTAAAAGGTATTCATGCACATATTTGTTATCAAGTATTACAAATCACTTGACTTCCGCCTTCCTCAAATTATTTGATTTTTCAACTTTTTCCATCTTTTTCCAACTTTGTTTCTTTGCTTCTAATGGAGATACGCAGGTGGTTTTGGTCTAACACTCAGTGAATCAAGCTATTTCATTTGAGCTCTTAACTATTCAAAGTGGCTGATTCTGAGGAAAGTTATGAGTGGACATTCAATATTACTTCTCATTTTTTCTCATTTTGCAATCATATATTTGTTTCTAATTGAGTTACGCAGTTCGTTATTGTCTAAGAGCACTCAGTGGATCAAGCTCTTTCTTTTGAGGTATTAAATATTTAAATTGGTTGATTCTGAGGAATGTTATGAGTCCGAAGCGAATATTAGAAACATTTATGAAAAGTTAACCGAGTCCGTCCGGCCATTCATTCCGGTCGATTTCCTTCATTCTTTTTCTAAATGAAAGGTATTCTGGCACAAATTTGTTATCAAGTATTACAAATCACTTAACGTCCGCCTTCCTCAAATTATTTGATTTCTTGAACTTTTTTCAACTTATTTTTAGCATTGAAACAATCATATCCATGGTTTTAATTGAGGTACACAGGTCGTTATTGTCTAAGAGCACTCGGTGGATCACGCTCATTCATTCGAGCTATTAACTATTTAAATCGGCTGATTCTGAGGAATGTTATGATTGGACATTCAATATTACTTCTCGTTCTTCATTTTCTTGCACCGAAAAATGAACATTGCCATGAAATTAATAGGGTAGTTTCAGATCTACTTCTAGGAACTTCTAGATTTTATACGAGTGTGAATACATTGGTAACTGAAGAAGAAAGTGAAATGTGCATTTTCCCACTGAATTTTTGAACAGGCTTGAGATGCGTGGTCTACCTCCCCATGTGCTGACTTGGAAAGAATGTGCTATTGTAATGTTCCTTAGGAATTTCAATGCAACTAAGGGATTACTGAACGGGACGAGGCTAATAGTTAGAAAAATGTACGACAATATCCTAGATTTATAAGTTCTAACTGGTGCGAATAGTGGGGAGCGAATACTGCTACCTCGCGTAGATTTGTCACCATCAGACACTACAATGCTGTTCTCTTTTAAAAGAGGGCAATTTCCTATTACAATAGCGTTTTGTATTACGATCAACAAAGCGCAGGGTCAGACGCTTCATCGAGTTGCAATCTACTTGCCTGATCCTGTTTTTAGCAATGGGCAGTTGTATGTTGCCTTATCCCGGGGAAAAACATTTAAAGATGTAAAACTAGAAATTAAACATAAGGGTCGACACACAGCGAACATTGTATGGAAGGAAGTATTGTGAAATAAATGGTATAAACTATTACATAATGTCGTTATTAGCCTATTTTCATTTATGAAAAAAAAAGGCTTATGAGATCACCTTTTGTCCGTGTGTCTGTCTGTGTGTGCGTTTGTGTGTGTGTGATGGAGTGTGTGTCCCCCTAACAACTTGTAAACGGCTGGAGCGATTTTAATGAAACTCGGAAAGTTCATAGCACTATTCTGGACGACCCCGACCATGCCCTTCAAATTTTGTTACGTCTCACCAATACAACATGGCGGCTGTGCGAAATATTTCACCAGCATTCAATATCTCCGAAACTATTCTTGATATCACCCTGGAATGTTTTACGGTGGTAAAGGAAACTACTAGAAGTTCACCTATGGGACTTTTGAAAAACTGGTAACTACAAAACCAACATGGCGGCCACGCAAATTTGCGACTTTTAAATAGACGTTTCTCGCGATTTAACCAACCAAACGCAATAAAACTTGGTACAATATATGTTTATACACATTGTAATGCACCGACATCTAACTTCGTTCAATTGTTTATATAACCTCAAGATGGCGGCTGTGCGAAATATTTCACCGGCATTCTATCTCTGAAACTATTAGCGGTATCACCCTGAAATTTTGTACGGAGATAAAGGACACTACTGGAAGTTCATCTATGAGACTTACAAAGACCGGTTAACTACAAAACGAACATGGCGGCCAAGCGGATTTGAAAATTTTAAATAGACCTTTTTCGCGATTTAATGTTCCAAACGCAATGAAATCTGGTACAGGAATTGTTTACACACATTGTAATGCACTGGTATCTAATTTAGTTCAATTGTTTACATAACCTCAAGATGGCGGCTGTCCAAATTTTAAAATTAAGTTTTTATTTCTTGTGTCGTAATCATGCGATCGAAGTAAAAGTTTGAATAATGAACCTACGCAATAATTTTTCTTTAATGGTACATGACTCTATGGTCTATACATTTAACAATCCAACATGGCGACCATCCGAAATATTTAGACGGCTCTGAATATCTACGAATCTATTATAGCAATCAAACTGATATTTTTATGTTCATAGGGGGTACGAACTTAAGTTCACCTATAGGACTTGACATAACCTGGTGATCACAAATCCAACATGGTGGCGACGCGAATTATGAATATTCACATGGACGTTTCTCGCAATTTGACGATCCGAGTGCAGTGAAACTTGGTACAGTAAATCCTTATACGAATGTTAATCCACTGGCTTCTAATTTATTTCAATTGTTTCCATAACTACAAGATGGCAGCTTTGCGAAATTTTAAAATCTCCTTGTTACTTCTTGTGTCCTAATCGTGCGATTGAAGTTTGAATGCTACACGTACACAATAATCATCATGTAACAGTACATAACTCTAGGACCTACATATATAAAATCCAACATGGCGACCATCCGAAATAGTTAGTCGGTTCTCAATATCTACGAATCTATTACAGCAATCAAACTGAAATTTTGTATGTTGATAATGGCAGTTAACATAAGTAGGATATATGAAAATAGGCTGTATAGTTCTTCGCGGAACTACTTGTTACAAAATGTGAAATGTAGGCTAAATATCCGGGGCCTGGTTAGTATCTGCTGAAGCTAGGAGGTGTGCATTTCCTGATCCAGTGAATCACTTGCTGGTCCTAGACGAACACTTTCCCCAGATCAGGATCTAGTTGTAACTTTCACACTGGGTAATTCAAGGAACTCTTACGTTCGCCAAAACATTCGAATTAATCTTTCCAGTCAGCCAATGAAGCTGTATGAAAGTGATTCTTCCGAGATGAACGGATCCCGTCCTTCATTACTGACCACCTCATGTAGTAAGAGGCTAGCATTCTTGGCTTTCGCCCCGGAGGTCCGGGTTCAATTCCCTGCTCTGCCGAGAAATTTTAATCCAGCTACCATTGAGGTCCTCCATAGTACTCGTATGTATAACCCCTGGACACAGGGTGTCCCAGCATTGTAAACAGGGCCGTGGAGAGCTAGAACGGGTCTTAGAACTAGAACTTACGGGCCGCCTCCATATTTGTTCGTACCGTAACATCATGTAAATATCAAATTTGCTTTTTTATTGTTAAATCCCCCTATAAACCTTTGTGCATTTTGTTAATTTCCTTTTTCGGAACGTATTTATTTTGTTCATTGCAAATTTGCAATGTCGATTAGAATGCAGCCGAAAAACATTAGAAACCTCTATGGACATCAAATTGGCAGGTGAACAGCCGATGGAAGTAGCAGACTTCTGTTACTTAGGAAGCAAAATAACCAGTGATGGACGAAGCAAAGAGGATATAAAAAGTAGAAAACCATTTCTACACAAAAGGAATTTGTTGACATCGAATATAAATTTAGGTATTAGGAAGTCATTTTTGAAAGCCTTTGTCTGGAGCGTGGCGCTCTATGGAAGTGAAACTTGGACTACTGGTTCATCAGAAAAGAGGAGAATTGAAGCGTTTGAAATGTGTTACAGGAGAATGATGAAGATCAGATGTGTAGATAGGGTTACAAACGAAGAGGTATTAGGACGAGTGGGAGAGGAGAGATGTTTCTGGCGACTGCTAATGAAGAGAAGAGATAGGTTGATAGGACACATACTAAGACACGAATGCAGGGTGTAGTAGCTATGTAGGGATGAAACGATTAGCTGAGGACAGGGTTGTTTTGGAGATCTGCATCAAACCAGTCAAAAGACTGAAGACTCAAACAACAACAATGCCGTTTCTGTTGTATCTGACCAAAAATTTTACTCTTTCTCATCACAAGAATAAGTTCAAAGCCTTTCACAATCTTATGTACTAAACTTTGCGAAGGTTCATAAATGTAGCTTAGCAGTAGCGGTAATTAGGTCACGTTAAAATGTTATTTGGAAACTTTCCTCCCTACAAACAGTGGAAATGTTACTGCTTCTCTGGCCGCGAAGATATGAAGATAATGGTTATGCACATGTTCTCATTATAGTGTTTTGTAGCATATTCAATTGATTCAGATACATTGAATATCATAAAATCTCAGATTTGTTGGCAAATACATAAAATTGGGTAAATTTGTCTACTCAGGGTTTTACTGCATTCCCGGGTAAGACCGGTCCCTAGGGCTACAGCCTGATTGTAAGGTGTCTTGCCGGATGCGACCGTGCCGGATGCGACCCACCAATTTGTCATCGTGCCACAAGCGACCCAAGTACTGATGTATCGGTAGAATTTGGGAATTTCTGACACATAGGTCTCTGCTAAAAATCCGCTTACGTTAGGTTAGGTTTGGCACCGTAAAAATTGAAGAGCCTATTTCATAAGTGACGTAAATCAAACATTGACGGATTTTCAAGTCTTTTTTTTTCATAAACAAGTTTATAGGTTCTCCCAACGTATAGCAAAAGTTTTAAGTCGCAATACATCGTATATCCCATATTAACAGAGATATAAAAACTAAGTTTATTCGTAAAGTGATGTAACTCCAACGGGTATTTATTTCAATGTGTCTTATATCCATGTTGACCAATCCGATGGTTCTCTGGACATCACGTGATAACATCAGTTTGTGTTTGTAGGGTTTAAATCATTTAAATGTTCATAAATGCCGCTCAAAGCGTATGTCAATATATGATTCATTTCAAAATCGTCCTAACTCCAACTTACAGGAGACGTTTACCACAATTTCCAATGATAGGAGATTTTTAAAAGAAATGAATGAAATTACATTATATTCATAATCATACTGAATTTAATTATAAGTTACGAAGAAATAAAAAAACGCGATTTCTGAAGTTTTGCATTTCATGGATTTACGTCACTTTGGAAATAAGATCGTCAATTCTTCTCTCGAACAAGCCACTAGCACGGTCGCACTCGGCACATAATCGATTGTAAAGCCTCCAAGAATTTGTCTACCTGTTGATTCGCCGGTTTATTGAAGGGTGTCGCCCGAGGTGTGTCACACGTGCCTCTTGCACATAATTACCCTGAAATGCCAACTGGTTGCGCCGGGGTTCCATCTCACAACAAGGGAAAACCTTACTTCCAGATGATTTTGTTGACTCTACCGACCAACATCGGCCTTGCCTTGCTACCGTTCCAACGCCTGCTGCTGCTTATGATGATGATAATTATTGTTTTAAGGGACCTAACATCTAGGTTATCGTCCCCCAATGGTCTGGGTGATGGCGAAAATGACAATGAAAGGCAAACCATAACGAAATGAAACGACTTACAAAATGGAAAGTGGAAATACTTACAGAAGGGAATTGAAATTCAAAATACTTACAAAATGCAAACGAGATTGAAAATACGTACAAAATGCGATTGAGGTTCAAAATACTTACAGAATGCAATTGGTTGGTTGGTTCTTAAGTTTAGGGGCTGCGACAACGCGGTCATGTAGCCCCGTGTACTTTGGGTGTGTGTAGAATCTGTCTGATAACCGGTGTTAAATGTGATGACTGTATTAGTGTGTGTTATCTGTTTTTTAATTTAAGTACAGACTGCAACTTAGAATTTTTCAAATAGTTCCTACTTTTGCCGCCAAGCGCCACCGTCAACGACTACTAGGCCAAGTTCAGAACTTAGCTACTAGACACCACCGCAGTCGGCTCTTGGCAACGAACGTAGAAACCTAAGAGCGTTGTTTACATTCTTAACCTATCCAATTTAGCTTCACACAGGTGCAATTAGTGCAAGGTTCTTTAATATGCCATAAATCTATGACATGGGACCGCCGGCTTTACTTCCACTCCGAAGGAAGGCATACTGAGGGATTTTTAACGCTCTAAAAAATCCGACGGCTTTGGCCAGGTTTCAACCCGCTATCTTGGGCATAGAAGCTCGGCATGCTACCGACTGAGCCACTAAAAATACCTTTAAAAAATCGCTTAAGGTGCGGGAATCTTGAAGAGAAAAGGAAATTAATGAAAAGAAAACAAGAAGTCTGACCTCTCAAAGAATGAGGGATCGGGAAACATGAGACAAGGGCCAATTAAAGCGGGAAAGTGAAAGACTTCCTAGGCCTCGGATACCCGAATACCGTCGGAGTTGGAAAAGAAAAAGAGTAGACCATGGGAGGTCGACAGGAATGAAGACGGAGAGGAGCCCGGCACAAGTAAGTTGAAGCAATGCCGGACTCAGCTAGGGTCCCGTGGTCGCCAACCCACGTCCCACTACTGCAGATGTGAGACCCTGGGGGGGGGGGGGCTTCCAATGTTACACGATGCAGTATCAACACTAGGACCGAACCCTTCCTTATGACACTCGTCGATTGGCAACTCAAACTATCACTTGGGGCGCTGTGGTCGGTCCAATATGGCCGGGATAAGTAGGATAACAAGATTCAATAACACAGGATTGTTATGGAACATTTTGAATTAGCCCGTTAAAGTCTGTAAAATGTATTAGATTCCTAAAATACCGGCAGTGCTATTTCATGTTTAACTACGCTATACACTTGATTTATGGGGCGGATGACCTCGTAGTTCCGCTAACACTTGATTTAATTCGTACTAGCGAACCCGTGCTCGAAATCTCGCTTGTTCATAAACCTCACTTTCCCCAATATGTTTATAATGAGAGACTTAGGGAGAAAGATAGATAGTTTTAAGGTTTTGGACGACAACTCATAATTGCAGCATGTCACAGCAACAGTATTTGAAAATCGCACACTTCTTATAATATAATAATAATAATAATATCGTATGGCCTTGGGTGCCGGGTGCAAGCTTTGTAATTTGACACCCAGAGGGTAGCTTGAATGTCGAATTTCGTTGTTCCTTGAATCACTATGGAAGTCAAGGAGGTTAGATATCTAAGCTCCTTGAACACTAGCGCTTTCTAGTAGAGAAATGAGGAACGTTGTGTTGGCGGAAACTCCCGAGATTAATTTTGCCATTATGAACACGGCCTACTGAATTCAAATGGGTTCTTTGACATGCCAACATCGTATGACATGCGTGTCATATTTTTGCCGCCTTTCAAAAATCACTTACCACGGCCAGGAGCGAACCTGCAATGTTGGGGGTTAGTAGACCGACACGCTATCCACTCACCCACCGTGGAAAGTTGCTTCTTACAATGATCGATATTTATGAAATTAGAATGCAATTCGTCACTGCTAATGCCATTCGTGTGCTGAGTCCATTGATTGAGAGTTTAGCGGTAACACTCACCGGTTATTCAATATTTATGAAATTATACGATTTGAGTACTCAATCCTTTGATTTACTGTTTCTGAAATCCATGTAAAGTTATAAAGGAAACACATTAGAGTGTTAAAATGACATGAAACAGGCGTCACAGCGCCCAAAATGTGAAGTGGACAGAAATAATGGAGCGTATTTTCCCACAGCAACAGTATCTGCTAATCGAACACTTCGTACATTTTTTAACGTAATTTTTTAAAGAAATTATAGATATTTATGAAATTAGAGTGCAATTCGTCACTGCTAATGTCTATTCTCTTTCACTTTAATGCACATTTGTCACAATCGATCGTTTGTGAGCTCCGCTGGAGGGATGTATACTACTGAAATAATATATATGATGTTCCACAGGATTCAATGTGTGAATCATTTATTATCAAGCATTGCTTGTCTGCTCGGATTTGTTTCTGTGGATTTCGAATAATGACGCTGCTACGCTTGAAAGTTATAAGGTGCGTTCAAAAAGTAACGAGCTGGAGGCTGTAATGCGCAAACCAGTGACGGTATGGGCTAATCGTGGCGTGTGTAACGAGGTGCGGGTCAGACCAGAGCGTGGAAGGTCACAGCCCGTCGTTAGAGGGCACGCGTGCACGTCACGTTGTACCCGATACCTATTTTAGGCTATCGGCTCCGCCAGCTGACATTAAGCTGTAGTTGAGGTTTTGAGAAGCAATCAGAAAAGATAGCGCACCGATCGCGTCAAGAAGAATGCCAAGATGACGTAGGAGGTCAAGAATCAAGGAGGCATTGAAATCTGTAAGAAGATAGAATTATGAATGGAGATGTGAAGCTTTATTGAAACATATATGGGATTATAGCAATCAAAACAACTTAGAAGAGGATATATAACATGCATTATATGTGGAAATAATTTTATGGAAATAAGTTATTTTATAACAGAACAGCCGAGAGGATTCGGGTTCGAGACTATGTTCATGACGCAGGAACACTGTGGTGGGGAGAATGAGCCACGTGCCGGCGCGGAACAAAAAGCCGGGACAGAGCGCTAGCAAGTCAGTTGAGCTCAGTGAGACGAGCAGTTCAGAGCAGCTCTATAGCACAGCGAGACGGGCATTGAAGGTCACGCAACTTACGTAAACCGTCACGGCATAAGTGTAGGCGACATTTCTCGCATCACCGAGCAGCGAAGGCCGCGCGGGTCGTTGATCCAGACGACCTGGCCGAGGAGACAATTGTAGATAGCCGGGGTATTTCAAAATCACACTGATCGCATTTGAAGACTTTATTTCAAGCTTCATTTCGACGCTGTTCGAGCACAGGCTTTCACAAATAACCTTATAACCATGCTGTTATATAATACATTCAAAGCGACTTTTACTATTCCAAGTAAACTGAATGTTTAGCATAGGCTCTGATTAACATTATATCGTGCATTTATAAGATTTATATCTTATACAATTTTCAGGAGTTACATATTACGAACAGATACAGGGTGTATCGTAATCTTGAACACTATCCAGTAAAATTTTTATTTTACTCAAGTGGAACTTTGCAGTAAGTTGAGATTGGACTTACAATTCTCAAACTGAACATTTATCGGAACAGTGGCGTATATTAGAAGAAGAGTAGGGGGTCCGCTGTTTCCATGAACTTTTCGAGAAGGAGTTGGACGATATCCGCTATGGGTAATCCGAGGTTCAACATGACCGAGTAAACGTGAATAGAGACAAGATGGCACCACAGAGCGATGGATTCGATTCCTGACGAGAGGAGTCCAACAGCTGATTCGCTTGGGATTTCGAAGGAAATCATCATTTCATGGATGAAATGATGTTCACGCCGATCTTACGAGAAATTTTTAGGTAGGGAAAATCGACGATCTTGGAAATTATATTACAACTGATAATGAAAGGTATTGTAAGAGTTCTATCTACCTGATTCGATTATTTTCATGAATACTGGGCACACATATATTTTTTTCTAATAGGAGTGATTTGATTATTAAGACATGGTTTGAATTTATATACTTCGAATTTGCTAGAATATGGAGTGACCATATGATATGGCAGGCATCATTATACGAAATTCTCACCGTTGTTTGGCTTTATTAAGCAGATGTTTGGTCTTTTAGACATTTTTCCAGCTAGGATATTTTTCATGAATAGTTTTTTTTTAGTAACGAGTATTTCGAACTCGTGACCTGCAATTGATTATCAGAAACTACTTCGTCAGTTCATTGCATACTAGCGAGTGTGTATTATTCATCAGTAGGGATTTTTTCCATTGGATTGTTTGGAGATATTAAGAAGTTATTCACTTTAGTGAATGAACATCGCTTTTATATGACAACTAGAAACTTGTTGATTCCTTTCTGGTACATTCACTCATATAATTCTACGAGATGGGGTCTTTCGTATTTATACGATTGTATGGTGGTTACTCGCCTTACCCATCGTTCAGGGAACTATCATCCAAGTCGACGGGGCGAGGTCCTTCGTATTTATACGATTGTACGGTGGTTACACATCTTACTCGCCATTGAGGGACTCATTTTTATCATCCGAATGTACACGAGATGTAAGTGAATTAAACAAGGAACTACTAGTCACATATCAGTCGAAATTTTGTTAAATAAAGTAACGATAAATGTCAACAGGATTGCATTTAGTAATTCTTGTTTGCCAATCCAATATTTTGTTGCTATACTCTTTTGAGAGTAATTTCAATTTAACAGCTGTTACAGCTGATGCTTTGATGATTTTTATAATTGTGTTTGATACCTTTGAGAAGGACTTAAAGTAATTGAATCTAATAAGATTAATCATTAATGGTCATAATTATTTTAAGGCAGATCAGTATTGCAGATTTTTGTGTGAGAGATTATAGCACATTGGTGTTTTTCTGCGATGTGAATTATTGAAACTTGTGAAAGAGAATTTATGCTATTTGAAAGCAGATATTAAATTACTGAAGTAATGTTTTTCCAATTGTTTAAGAAGTTGTCTAGATGTGATCAGAGTAATTACAGTCATTGGAGATTATGTGCGTTGATAATTTGAAGCCATTTATATATTTTTGTAGATCATGCAACATGGTTAAGTGGAGTTTGTGATAGGCATTTTGTGGAATTTGCCATGTGATAGTTGCATCGTTGATAATGTATTTTGAGGCAGACATGAGGTCGTCGTACCCAGTCTAGCGTTATTGTTGAGATTCATGCTGTATGTGCTGAATATTTATGGAGTTTTTGGAGTAATTCTCATATTCAAATGTGATATTTGGAATATTGAAGAAATATAATGTCGTTGTGGATAGTTAGATCCAACGTGATGTCGTGGAGACAATAATATTTTTTGGCATGATAAATTAAATACGAGATATAATTTGGAAGTAATAAAACTGTAAGACAACGTTCTATAAACCTTATTAAACAATTTGTTAGGAAATTAAACAAATAAATGAAGTTAATAATACAGGATTTTCTAAAAATAATAATTAATGAAATAATAATCTGAGAATTAAGCATATTAACGATCTGACCTAATGAAATAAAAATCAGAATGACTAGATGAAATAATAAAATCTAAATAACCAGATGATTGAAATTTAAATAAGTTGATAAATTAAATTGTTGAATAAATCGATGAATTAAATAAATGGATGAATTAAAGATTGTATAAATAAACTGATTGAAATGAGGTAATCGACGATTGTAATGATGATGAATAACTGAATTAGAAGGTGATGATTAATTAAAGAAGCTGATGATTAATGAATTTATGTGCAATTAAATAAATTTAATTGAGAGATAATTCGAAGGAATTGCAACTTGAAATGTGAATTTAAATGATGTAATGGTGATGAATTAACGATTCTGACAGGAATATTTGGAATTTTGAAGTGAGAATTAATGTGAGAAATATTTAATTTTGATAATAATGATGATGATGATCAATGAGAATTTGAATTTTCTGTAATTCACAGATAAGAGATTAATGACGATGTAAATAATGTAAATTAATTATTCAATGTTTAGGAACATTTGTTTAACATGTTCTACGTTCAAATTATACCATGCAAACCATAATTTATGTGATATTTAATATGAGTGATTATTATATGTGTATGTTTAGACAGCTTAATAACTTAATTAAATCCACATTGATGTTAAATTAAAGAGAATTAGGTCTCAGGTTTCACAAATGTCAGTGACGAAAGACATAGTGCTACAGTGATCCTGAGAACCCAAGAGAACTTTATACATTTTTCTTGTTATGTGGATAAAATTAATTTTGCATTAGAAAGGAGATGGTTCGATTTTTGGACAATGACAATTTAACTTTGCATTCGACCGTACTCTTAGGTAGGAATTATATTTAAAATGTCTGTCTGACTTTCAAAGTAAAATAAATTTGTTTTTATCTTAGTGGTGATCTGATGACGGTGTGATGTTCCTTTTTCTTTCCTTGTCTTGAGTAAGGCTTATCCGGAAAGGAAGTGGTTTTGCTAGGAATTCAGTTGATGGCGCCCATTTATATTTGAATTATTTTTATTAACTTAAGCCCGTAACGACCCTAGAGATACTTTGTCTCGTGAAACCCACTGCATTTTCAAGAACTCAGCTGAATTTCCGACACATTCCTTATTTGACTAGAGGTTCATTTAACTCCGCCTTGTCCTGGAACTCCAGGGATGTGATGTTATAGCAGATGGGTCATCGCATCCCCAGGACGAACGGGTACAGAGAGAGAGGGAGAATTGGCTTTATCCAACTAGCGGGGCTTTTCGATTTTATTAATTCTATGGAATCACATCAGATTTAGATTACTGAGAGATTGATCTCAAGTTCATTTAAGAGTGTTACAAAATTTATTAAATTTAGTCAGACAATGTACTTGTGTGCCCAATGCAGTGTTCATGTTAATCGTATTAGTAATATCATGTTAGTTATAAGATATTTTTCCCTATACCCAAGTGAATGCAGGAATTGAGACATTGTGATGTGTTGTTGTCTAACGTCTCTATATAATTCTATATTGAAATATAATTATGTTGCCAGAGGATTTAGCGAAGGTGTTAGGAGAGTTACAGACGGGTATGTCTGGAATTGCAGAAACCATTTCTAAAACGGAAACTGAAGTTAAAGAACAAATCAATAATTCAGAAGCTAGATTAGAAGCTAAATGTAAAGAGAATGTAAAATCATTACAGGCTAGTAACGAAGGCAGTCTGAACGACAGTTTGAAGTCATTAGAGACTAGGCTACAATCCAGTACTGAAGAAAACTTAAAATTATTGCAGTCAACTAATGAAGATAATTTAAAGTTATTAGAGACTAGGCTACAGTCAAATAGTGAAGCTAACTTAAAGGACAATTTTAAGTCATTAGAAGAGAGATTACAGTCAAATACTGAAATTCATTTAAAAGCTAGTGAAGCTAACTTGAAAGATAACTTTAAGTCGTTGGAAGAGAAATTACAGTCTCGTAGTGAAGAAACTAACACTGAATTAGAAAATAAGTTAACCAGATTAGAGAATAGTTTAACTTTAAAGAATAATGAGATGCTGAAAACTTTACAATTAGACATAATTGCAGTAAACATGAAAGGAGAGGAAAATGTTCAGATATTAAGAAAAAATATTATTGAGTTAGAAAGTAGAGGAGAAGAAAATATTTTTACTTTAAGAACAGACGTTATGACCATACAGAAAGACATTAAGTCAGATGTATCGAAGTTGAGATTCGACATCGATGGTTTAGTGGCAGATGTAGGAAAAATTCAAGATTGGTCTACCGAAGTATCTTTCGAGACTAAGATTAAAGGTCTAGAAACGAATCTAGGTAACGAGATAAAAGATTTGAAGACAGTAATTGGGACCATTAAAGATGAAGTCTTGGGAGAGGTCAATTCTAATTTAAAGTCGTTAGAAAATCAATTGCAGAAGGATATTAGGAAGATAGACGACGATATAGAGCAAAAGGTTAACGAAAACTTAGCTTTATTTAAAAATAGAGTCGGAGCAATCGTGGAAGAACGATATAATGAGGTCGATGCCGAAGCAAAAGAGAAACGTGACGGGTTAGATGAAAAATTAATCGCAGGTATGGCAAACTTAGAAGCTAGGTTTACGGAAAGCAAAGAAGCGATGAAGATAGATTCAACTCTATTTAGAACAGATGTTGATCTGTTGAAAGAACAAGTCGCGTTAGTGAAGAACACATGCGAAGGAAAAATCGACAAGTTAAGGAACGATCTAGACGAAAGTAACAAGACGCAGGATGTTACATCGTTAGATGAGTTGAAGACGCAGATGAAGAGATTAGCAGAAGACAGGGTGACTAAACTAGAAACCATAGTTAACAGTTTTACCAGTCATAATGTAACATCAGGGGAAACATTGATAAACCAAACAGCGATAGACCGCAGTATGACGAATCAAGAACCGAGCATGGTAGAAGACCGTCAAATGCAACCGAATGTGACATTCGAAAGGGTCAGTTCAACCCCTCAGGAGAATCCAAGTTCGAATAGGAGTACGTCGGGTCCAAGCGAACGATACTCAGGTCCAGTCACTATTATAAGGAACCTGGATGACAAGCCGAGAAAGTTTTCGGGAAATACAGGAGTTACACCAGTAGAATTTCTGCGAGATATTCGAGACTACATGGCGGAACACAGGGTAGCCAAAGAAAGAGAGCTAAGGATAGTAGAACGCGCCTTAGATGGATCTGCACTTACGTGGTTTAGAGCGTTCAGAAGCAATTTTGCGAACATGGAGCAATTTGCCATGGCTTTCTTGAGGAGATTCTGGAGTGCTGAGGATCAACTCAACGTAAGAGCGGAGATGTACTCTAAACGCTATTCTACGTCACATCCGACGCATTACGCCAACTACTTCACGTCACAGCTGGCTAAATTACAGTTCCTTATTCCTCCATTGCCAGAAGAAGAGCTTTTGCAAGCTATAGCGCGACAGTTACCGATAGAGGTACAGCGGTCTCTGATAGCATCGGGAGCCAATACGCTGGAACATTATGATGATATTTTGCGGCGGTTGGATTATACAAGCGCACAGGTCACGCCTAGAAGTAATCGAAACGACAACAGAAACACGCAAGAAGTAAATGCGGTAGTCGTGGACAATGCAGCTCAAACGGACAGAAGGGATTCCTGGGAAAACCGACGGAACGATGGGAATCGAGGAAATATCCGTAACGCAAGAGGAAATGATCGATATAGAGGACCATATGAAAGGCCATACGATCAAGAAGCGAGAGATAGCCGGTATAGGAATTATAACCAAAATTCCAGGTATCAGGACAGGAATCGGTATAATAACAGATATCGGGGAAGGAATAACTGGAGCCAAGGGCAACAGTACAATGGAAACGACCGACAGGATGGCCGAAGAAACGATCCTAACGATAGAAGGGAAAATCGTGGACATGAAAGGTCAAGACAAGAGGATAGACAGCCTAGTGCACCACTCGAAGAGACAGTGAGAGATGTCAATCGAGCCAGCACAAGTGAAGAAAGAAGGAATAAACGTCAGAATGACACGAAATCAAGGTGTTAATCGTTGGAAGTCATCATTATAGAGAGTCAGAAAGAACCATCATGCTGAGTAAAGAAATTATAGAGCTATCGTGTACATGTATCATATATTGAATGCCTGAGAGTGTATTTTTTTTCTCAATCCTGATAAAAAAGGAGATGTACGGGAGAGATGTACCCGATACCTCTTTTAGGCTATCGGCTACGCCAGCTGACATTAAGCTGTAGTTGAGGTTTTGAGAAGCAATCAGAAAAGATAGCGCACCGATCGCGTCAAGAAGAATGCCAAGATGACGTAGGAGGTCAAGAATCAAGGAGGCATTGAAATCTGTAAGAAGATAGAATTATGAATGGAGATGTGAAGCTTTATTGAAACATATATGGGATTATAACAATCAAAACAACTTAGAAGAGGATATATAACATGCATTATATGTGGAAATAATTTTATGGAAATAAGTTATTTTATAACAGAACAGCCGAGAGGATTCGGGTTCGAGACTATGTTCATGACGCAGGAACACTGTGGTGGGGAGAATGAGCCACGTGCCGGCGCGGAACAAAAAGCCGGGACAGAGCGCTAGCAAGTCAGTTGAGCACAGTGAGACGAGCAGTTCAGAGCAGCTCTATAGCACAGCGAGACGGGCATTGAAGGTCACGCAACTTACGTAAACCGTCACGGCATAAGTGTAGGCGACATTTCTCGCATCACCGAGCAGCGAAGGCCGCGCGGGTCGTTGATCCAGACGACCTGGCCGAGGAGACAATTGTAGATAGCCGGGGTATTTCAAAATCACACTGATCGCATTTGAAGACTTTATTTCAAGCTTCATTTCGACGCTGTTCGAGCACAGGCTTTCACAAATAACCTTATAACCATGCTGTTATATAATACATTCAAAGCGACTTTTACTATTCCAAGTAAACTGAATGTTTAGCATAGGCTCTGATTAACATTATATCGTGCATTTATAAGATTTATATCTTATACAATTTTCAGGAGTTACATATTACGAAGAGATACAGGGTGTATCGTAATCTTGAACACTATCCAGTAAAATTTTTATTTTACTCAAGTGGAACTTTGCAGTAAGTTGAGATTGGACTTACAATTCTCAAACTGAACATTTATCGGAACAGTGGCGTATATTAGAAGAAGAGTAGGGGGTCCGCTGTTTCCATGAACTTTTCGAGAAGGAGTTGGACGATATCCGCTATGGGTAATCCGAGGTTCAACATGACCGAGTAAACGTGAATAGAGACAAGATGGCACCACAGAGCGATGGATTCGATTCCTGACGAGAGGAGTCCAACAGCTGATTCGCTTGGGATTTCGAAGGAAATCATCATTTCATGGATGAAATGATGTTCACGCCGATCTTACGAGAAATTTTTAGGTAGGGAAAATCGACGATCTTGGAAATTATATTACAACTGATAATGAAAGGTATTGTAAGAGTTCTATCTACCTGATTCGATTATTTTCATGAATACTGGGCACACATGTATTTTTTTCTAATAGGAGTGATTTGATTATTAAGACATGGTTTGAATTTATATACTTCGAATTTGCTAGAATATGGAGTGACCATATGATATGGCAGGCATCATTATACGAAATTCTCACCGTTGTTTGGCTTTATTAAGCAGATGTTTGGTCTTTTAGACATTTTTCCAGCTAGGATATTTTTCATGAATAGTTTTTTTTGAGTAACGAGTATTTCGAACTCGTGATCTGCAATTGATTATCAGAAACTACTTCGTCAGTTCATTGCATACTAGCGAGTGTGTATTATTCATCAGTAGGGATTTTTTCCATTGGATTGTTTGGAGATATTAAGAAGTTATTCACTTTAGTGAATGAACATCGCTTTTATATGACAACTAGAAACTTGTTGATTCCTTTCTGGTACATTCACTCATATAATTCTACGAGATGGGGTCTTTCGTATTTATACGATTGTATGGTGGTTACTCGCATCACCCATCGTTCAGGGAACTATCATCCAAGTCGACGGGGCGAGGTCCTTCGTATTTATACGATTGTACGGTGGTTACACATCTTACTCGCCATTGAGGGACTCATTTTTATCATCCGAATGAACACGAGATGTAAGTGAATTAAACAAGGAACTACTAGTCACATATCACTCGAAATTTCGTTAAATAAAGTAACGATAAATGTCAACAGGATTGCATTTAGTAATTCTTGTTTGCCAATCCAATATTTTGTTGCTATACTCTTTTGAGAGTAATTTCAATTTAACAGCTGTTACAGCTGATGCTTTGATGATTTTTATAATTGTGTTTGATACCTTTGAGAAGGACTTAAAGTAATTGAATCTAATAAGATTAATCATTAATGGTCATAATTATTTTAAGGCAGATCAGTATTGCAGATTTTTGTGTGAGAGATTATAGCACATTGGTGTTTTTCTGCGATGTGAATTATTGAAACTTGTGAAAGAGAATTTATGCTATTTGAAAGCAGATATTAAATTACTGAAGTAATGTTTTTCCAATTGTTTAAGAAGTTGTCTAGATGTGATCAGAGTAATTACAGTCATTGGAGATTATGTGCGTTGATAATTTGAAGCCATTTATATATTTTTGTAGATCATGCAACATGGTTAAGTGGAGTTTGTGATAGGCATTTTGTGGAATTTGCCATGTGATAGTTGCATCGTTGATAATGTATTTTGAGGCAGACATGAGGTCGTCGTACCCAGTCTAGCGTTATTGTTGAGATTCATGCTGTATGTGCTGAATATTTATGGAGTTTTTGGAGTAATTCTCATATTCAAATGTGATATTTGGAATATTGAAGAAATATAATGTCGTTGTGGATAGTTAGATCCAACGTGATGTCGTGGAGACAATAATATTTTTTGGCATGATAAATTAAATACGAGATATAATTTGGAAGTAATAAAACTGTAAGACAACGTTCTATAAACCTTATTAAACAATTTGTTAGGAAATTAAACAAATAAATGAAGTTAATAATACAGGATTTTCTAAAAATAATAATTAATGAAATAATAATCTGAGAATTAAGCATATTAACGATCTGACCTAATGAAATAAAAATCAGAATGACTAGATGAAATAATAAAATCTAAATAACCAGATGATTGAAATTTAAATAAGTTGATAAATTAAATTGTTGAATAAATCGATGAATTAAATAAATGGATGAATTAAAGATTGTATAAATAAACTGATTGAAATGAGGTAATCGACGATTGTAATGATGATGAATAACTGAATTAGAAGGTGATGATTAATTAAAGAAGCTGATGATTAATGAATTTATGTGCAATTAAATAAATTTAATTGAGAGATAATTCGAAGGAATTGCAACTTGAAATGTGAATTTAAATGATGTAATGGTGATGAATTAACGATTCTGACAGGAATATTTGGAATTTTGAAGTGAGAATTAATGTGAGAAATATTTAATTTTGATAATAATGATGATGATGACCAATGAGAATTTGAATTTTCTGTAATTCACAGATAAGAGATTAATGACGATGTAAATAATGTAAATTAATTATTCAATGTTTAGGAACATTTGTTTAACATGTTCTACGTTCAAATTATACCATGCAAACCATAATTTATGTGATATTTAATATGAGTGATTATTATATGTGTATGTTTAGACAGCTTAATAACTTAATTAAATCCACATTGATGTTAAATTAAAGAGAATTAGGTCTCAGGTTTCACAAATGTCAGTGACGAAAGACATAGTGCTACAGTGATCCTGAGAACCCAAGAGAACTTTATACATTTTTCTTGTTATGTGGATAAAATTAATTTTGCATTAGAAAGGAGATGGTTCGATTTTTGGACAATGACAATTTAACTTTGCATTCGACCATACTCTTAGGTAGGAATTATATTTAAAATGTCTGTCTGACTTTCAAAGTAAAATAAATTTGTTTTTATCTTAGTGGTGATCTGATGACGGTGTGATGTTCCTTTTTCTTTCCTTGTCTTGAGTAAGGCTTATCCGGAAAGGAAGTGGTTTTGCTAGGAATTCAGTTGATGGCGCCCATTTATATTTGAATTATTTTTATTAACTTAAGCCCGTAACGACCCTAGAGATACTTTGTCTCGTGAAACCCACTGCTTTTTCAAGAACTCAGCTGAATTTCCGACACATTCCTTATTTGACTAGAGGTTCATTTAACTCCGCTCTGTCCTGGAACTCCAGGGATGTGATGTTATAGCAGATGGGTCATCGCATCCCCAGGACGAACGGGTACAACGAGAAGATAAAAAGTGAGCAGCAGCATGCATCAATCGTCCAACGCTATAAATCGCATTGCAAACAGTGACATGGAGGAGTCAAACGAAGAGCAAAGAGGTGTTGTTCGGTTTCTGACAGCAAAAGGAGTAGGTGGAACGGACATTTATCGCCGAATGTCACAAAAATACGGCGAACACCCAATGTTCCTTGCAAGGGTCAAGGCGTGGCACAAGCGCTTCAGGGAAGAATGGGTGTCGTTAGCCGATGATGCCCGGTCTGGGGCACCCCCCTGCATTACCGATGACAACGTCCAGCTGGTTGATGCAGGACCGCAGAGTGACAGTGAACGCCATAGCCGCCGTGTTCGGATTTAGCGTCGGAAGTGTGCACACCATCATGAAGGAACGACTGCACTTGCGGAAAGTGTGTGCCCAATGGGTGCCCCACAGTCTACAACCACACCAGGAAGCATGTCGAATGGCCTACTGTCTTGGTCTTGGTTGGACGATTGATGCATGCTGCTGCTCGCTTTGTATCGTCACGTGACGTGCACGCGTGTCCTCTAGCGACGGGCTGTGACCTTCCACGCTCTGGTCGGAACCACACCTCGTTACACACGCCACGATTAGCCCATGTCGTCACCGTTTTACGCATTACAGCCTCCGGCTCGTTAGTTTTTGAACGCACCTTATATATTCGAGTTTGCTAACTGTACCGTAGACTGCCAAACATGTTATGTGGACCATGGTGAACAATTTTGGTCAATTTACGCTCTTGTGCTTCAGACGTCGCTGCAACGCCCCACATGTTTACAGGAGAAATTGGCTTGCCACGGTGGGTGAAAGGTTACAGGTTCGCTCCTGGACGTGGTGAATGATTTTTGAAAGGCGAAAAAATTCACAGTACGTATATCATACGTTGTTGGCATGTTAAAGAACCCATTTGAATTCGGTAGGCCGTGGTCATAATAGCAAAATTAATCTCGGGATTTTCCACCAACACAAAGTTCCTCCTTTCTCTACTAGAAAGCGCTATAGTATCAAGAAGCGTAGATATCTAACCTCCTTGACTTTCATCGCGTTCCAAGGAACAACAAAATTCGACATGCAAGCTGCCCTCTGGGCGTCAAATAACAAAGCCTGCATCTGACACCCGAGGCCATACGATATTATTATTATCATTATTATTATTATAGGAGAAATTGAAAGGAAAACGCTGACAATTATGCAGCTTCAATGCTCATATATGTCTGGTACATCAGAATGTTGGAAACATGTTTGAGCAGTAATTCTCTAATTTAAGGGCTGTAATACATTATCACAGAAGTTTGCCAAAGGTATTTTTTAAATATTTTATAAAATTGAACTTTTATAAAAGTTAAACACAGCAACAATAATCACACCATTACACTCAGGCGCAGATCTAGAGTTTGGCTTGGGGGGGTCAGGGAATCAAAAATTGTTAAGAAAAATGGTATCACTAAAATCGCAATCACAAAATAACCAAATGTACAAAACCAGACCAATTTTTTTTGCAAGCTACATGGAGAGAAATTTGATGCTTTTAGCGCACCATAAATATTCGTACAAATTGCAACGGCGTGTTTTGCGACTTTTACGTCGAGCTTCGAGAAAAGTATCAAGGTACGTTACAGTTTCGGCAAGTCGAGTTGGTACCGACAAAGGGAGAAAGTCACAGCTTAAATTGCCAACCAAGCTTGCAGTTTGGACGTCGGCAAAAATTGTTGGTGCGAAAAAAGCCCCTAATTCCTATCCGTACATTGCTGCACATTCATCGTGACATCACTATAAACATCGATTCGGTAATCACAAGGTTTGCTAAACAAAATAGACGAGTTGATTTTGTTATATAAATAATCGTTTTTATATAACAGCTATGAAGTTGTAAATATGTACACTTGTAAGAGAACATAATAATTGCAATAATAGTACATTATGCAACGAGCCTTTAATGGCTATAATTAAGACACGAGTATGTTTATAAAACGAGCTTTAGCGAGTTTTATAATTTTCATACGAGTGTCTTAATTACCATTATAGGCAAATTGCATACGACTGTTTATGTTCGACGATAATTATAAGTTTATTATAAGTTATGTTTTATCATAAATATTCATAAATATATGTTGAGTAACTAGAATTTTGTGATCGAGTGGTGCGCTAGGTAGCATATATCCGTGTTCCAAGCTCTCTGGCCGACCGACGCATGCGCTCTGTGTTCTTCAATGCCATATGTGCAGATCGTGAACCATTCAGTAAAACTGTCACCGTAGTCGTTTGAAATCAACGCGCTGTGTAGAAATTGGATTTGCGTATATTAAGGTACAGTGCTATTTCTTGTCTCATATTCACCAGTTTATTTACGCGAACATATGGACGGTGCACTTTCGGTAATTTATACAGACATGTTGGATTTTGAGCGAATGCGCGAAGGTATCCTTATCTAATTGGTCAAACAACTGTTTCTTGAGCTGTGATTGGTGGGAGAAACTGTTTCATAATGAAAAATAGTGTTATAATGACCATCATTCTGATACAGTTTTCAGACACATAATAGTCAGGGTCGAACATAATAGTACATCATGCAACGAGCCTATAATGACTATAATTAAGACATGAGTATTTTTATAAGACGAGCGTATGCGAGTTTTATCTTTTCCATACGAGTGTCTTAATTACTATTATAGGCGAGTTGCATACGACTGTTTATGTTCGACGATAATTATAACTTTATTATATGTTTTAACATAAATATTCATAAATATCTGTTCAGTCACTACAGTAGAATGTTGTGATCGGGTGCTGCGGTGGGTAGTATATCTATCTTGTCCAAGGTCTCTGGACAACCGACGCATGCGCTCTGTGTGCTTCAATACCATATGTTCAGATTGCGCACCAGTATTCAGTAAAACTGTCACTGAAGTCGTGTCAAAAGCACGCGCTGTGTAGAAATTGGTTTTGGGGATATTAAGGTACCGGTACAGTGCTATTTCTTGTCTCATATTCGCCAGTTTATTTACGCGAACATATGGACGGTGCGTATTCCATGTCGGTAATTTATTATAGTTCGATGTTGTGTTTATGTCCGACATGTTGGATTTTGAGTGCATGCGCGAAGGTATCGTTACCTAATTGGTTAATGAACGAGCTCTGATTGGCTGGAGAAACTGTATCATAACGAAAAACGGTGTTATAATGACCATCATTATGATACAGTTTTCTAACACATAATAGTGAGGGTCGAACATAATAGTACATTATGCAACGAGCCTATAATGGCTATAATTAAGACACGAGTATTTTTATAAAACGAGCGTATGCGAGTTTTATAATTTCCATACGAGTGTCTTAATTACCATTATAGGCGAGTTGCATACGACTGTTTATGTTCGACGATAATTATAACTTTATTATATGTTTTAACATAAATATTCATAAATATCTGTTGCGAGTCAGCTACCTGAATTAGGTGATCGCAGAGCGAGCGTTGGGTGTTATATCTGTGTCTTTCAAGATCTTTGAACGACCGACGCATGCGCTCTGTGTGCTTGCAATGCCATATCGGGCCATATGTTTACATCTGCCGTCCCTCAGTAATATTGTCACCGGTGTCATTTGAAGACAATGCGCTGTGCAGGGATTAGTGTTGGTGATTTTAAGGTACAGTGCTATTTCTTGTCTCATATTCGTCAGTTTATTTACGCGGACATATGGACGGTGCGTATTCCATGTCGGTAATTTATTATAGTTCTATGTTGTGTTTATGTCCGACATGTTGGATTTTGAGTGCATGCGCGAAGGTATCGTTACCTAATTGGTCAATGAACGAGCTCTGATTGGCTGGAGAAACTGTATCATAATGAAAAACAGTGTTATAATGACCATCATTATGATACAGTTTTCTAACACATAATAGTGAGGGTCGAACATAAAGATATTTTCAATATTGAATAAAATGAAAAATACTGTTTTTCAGTTAAAATTCGTTAAGTTTTATTTGTCTGGTTCTTGTGTTTTCGTTTTTTGAGTTTGCAAAAAAAATTTGGTCTCCCGTTTGAGGGAGACCTCCTTCCCTATTCCTTGTCTATCGATCCTAACCATGACCCCCGTGACCCCCACCCCCTTGAATCCGCGCCTGATTACACTACATAAAATATTTTATCATAGTTCAGCAAAATGGATGAAGGACAGTTCCTTGTTGACTTACTGTATTGCGGTAGTTGAAATTCTGTGGTGGCAATACCGGTACTGTATAAGAAACGGAAGGATAAACTAAACGTTTATGGGTTAAACCATGGGTCGCCATGTGACAGGAAAGTTAGGCCACGAGTAAAATCTTGGTGAACGAGCTGCAGTACGAAGACTTGAAAAAATAAATTATTATTTAATTATTGTCGCCTCCGTAGCGTAGCGGTCAGCATGGTTAGCTGCCGCCCCGGAGGTCCTGGGTTCGATTCCCGGCTCTGCCACGAAATTTGAAAAGTGGCACGAGGACTGGAACGGGGTCTACTCAGCCTCGGGTGGCCCAAATGAGTAGAGGGTGTTCGATTTCCCCTCAGCCATCCTCGAAGTGGTTTTCCGTGGTTTCCCACTCCGTCTTCGGGCAAATGCCGGGTTGGTCCCTTCTTCAAGGCCACGGCCGCCTCCTTCCCTATTCCTTGTCTATGCATCCTAACCATCCATTACCTTCCCTCATGAGGCCCCTGTTCCCTTTGCAGGTGAGGCCACCTGGGCGAGGTGCCAATCCCACCTCACCAGTTGTATCCCTTCCGATTCGATGTTCCCAGCTCTAGGACACTGCCCGTAGAGGCGGTAGTGGTGAGTTCCCTCGCTGAGTCCGTGGGTTCCACCAACCTGGAGGGTAAACGACTAAAAACAAGTAGTTCCGTGAAGAACTATAGAGCCTATTTTCATATATCCCACTAATGTGATGATGATGATAATTGTTGTTTTAAGGGGCCTAACATCGAGGTTATCGGACCAGTATCCCACTAATGTTAATTGCCTCTAGGTACATACTAGATTTCAGTTTGATTGCTGTAAAAAATTCGTAGATATTGAGAACCGTCTAAATATTTCGGATGGTCGACATGTTGGCCTTTTAGCTTAGAGTTATGTACTGTTACATGAAGATTATTGTGTACGTATAGTACTCAAACTTCAATCACATGATTAGGACACAAGAAGTAAAAGAAGAGATTTTAAAATTTCGCACAGCTGCCATTTTGTGGTATGGAATTGAAATAAATTAGATGCCAGTGGATTAACATTTGTATAAGGATTTACTGTACCAAGTTTCACTGCACTTGGATGATTAAATTACGAGAAACGACCATGAGAATATTTATACTTCGCGTCGCCACCATGTTGGATTTGTGATCACCAGCTTATTGAAAGTTCTATAGGTGAACTTATGTTCATAACCCCTATGAACGTAAAAAATTCAGTTTGATTGCATTAGTAGATTCTAAATATTCCGGATGGTTGCCATGTTGGATTGTTATATGTATAGGCCATAGAGCCATGTACCTTTAAAGGAAAATTATAGCGTAGGTTCATTATTCAAACTTTAACTTCGATCGCATGATTACGACACAAGAAATAAAAACTTAATTTAAAAATTCGCACCGCCGCCATCTTGAGGTTATTTAAGCAATTGAACTGAATTACATACCAGTGCATTACAATGTGTATAAACATTTGCTGTACCAAATTTCATTGCGTTTGGATCATTAAATAGTTAAAACTTTCAACTTCGCTTGGCCGCCATGTTCGTTTTGTAGTTAACCTGTTTTTTTAAGTCTCATATATGAACTTCCAGTAGTGCCCTTTACCTCTGTGCAAAATTTCAGGGTGATACCGATAAGGGGGGCATGGTGGTGCAGTGGTCAAGCTGTTGGCCTCTCACCAAGGTGGACCGGGTTCGATTCCCGGTCAATGCATGTGAGATTTTCGAAATGAAATGCCATATCCTGTGGTTCGGATTCCACGTAAAAAGGAGGTCCCGTGGCTCATGATCACAAGATTGACGGTCACGTAAAACTAAAAGCTTCCTTCCTTCCTTTGATACCGGTAATAGTTTCAGAGATATAGAATGCCGGTGAAATATTTCGCACAGCCGCCATATCGAGGTTATGTAAACAATGGAACGAAGTTAGACGTCGGTGCATTACAATGTATATAAACATTTACTGTACCAAGTTTCATTGCATTTGGATGGTTAAATCGCGAGAAACGTCTATTTAAAAGTCGCAACTTCGCTTGGCGCCATGTTGGTTTTGTAGTTACCAGGTTCTCAAAAGACACATAAGTGAACTTCTAGTAGTTCCCTTTATGACCATACAAAATTCCAGGATGATATCGGTAATAGTTTCGGAGTTATTGAATGCTGGTGAAATTTTTTGCACGGCCGCCATGTTGGATTGGCGATACGTAACATAATTTGAAGGGCACGGTCGGGGTCGCCCGGAATAGTGCTATGAACTTACCGAGTTTCAGTGAAATCGCTTCAGCCGTTTAGATTTTATTAGGGGGGACACACACACGCGAATCACACACACACACGCACACACACACACGGACAAAAGGTGATCTCATAAGCCTATATTTTTCAAAATTGAAAATATGCTAAAAATAAATAAATTATTAGTCTAATAAATATGACGAAATTATTGATGGTGAAGTTCGAAACAACCACTGCCCGAGCAAATAAAATGGAAACATATGAAGTAAAAAAGTATGCTTTAGGTGGGCCTCGATCTCAAGTCCTTTCGGTTCGAAGTCGAGCGCTCTATTCGTTCGGCCAACTTTTTTTAGCTACTTTTTTTTATTAGCTCTCTACAGAATTACAGAATTTTCAGATATGATAAATACTATACTACTACATCACAAGAAAATCCAGATGGTGTCCATATTTATCGTACAATTGTCCACTTTCACTAAGCTTCCAACGATCTTTCTGCAGGTGATACATGAGATCCAGGAACGAGAAATGTTGATCATTGTCCATCACGAAGTGTACATATTGGCCCATTATCCACACAATGGCAGTCTGTTTAATTTGGGGGAAGGCGGTCACCGACAAACGAATCAACTTCCTGTCATCAAGGTCACCCGTGGGCACATTTAATAGTTGACATACTTGTCCCTTACACCACAGCCACGTGGAGGCAACTCGCGTGCATGATGTGAAGCGGTGTATCGCCGTATCAGTTTGACCACATATAATACACCATGGGTAAGCTTCAAGACGGATGGTATATCGCCGTAGAGCCGTTGGGATGAGATCGTTGAGGAAGATAAAAAGCTGGGAGTGTACAGCAGAAGAAATGGTCATAGCCCCAAAATTTTTCCAAACAGTGGGCCAATGGACGTAGAGGGTGGTGGCCTCGATTCGCGGTTTGGAGTGTACCACTTGCCGCAACATGTTATAAATACTTTTCGTCGTTGGAACAGTCCCTGAAGGCATTTGGCGAACAGTTTCCAGAAGGTGCTGTTGATGGTCCCTAAATATCTTCGGCAAAGCTCTATCACAACCACGGGCTGTGTTTCGAATATCTTTGTATAGCGCTTTCGTAAAAGTGTCATGTTGGGAAAGGATGGTGATATCGTTCTTGCAGAGGAGTGCACGGCATTTCATGCCATGAGCTGTTAGCCCTAGCCCGCCTTGCCGGGATGGGAGATACAACTGTTCCCGTTGTACTCGAAACAGAAATCCTTGCCATATAAACCAACCTGTATATTTTGACAATTGGCTCTCAAACATTTTGGGAACTGGGGAAAGTTGTGCGACATACCATATTTTAGAGAGCGCAAACACGTTGAGGACCATGACCCGTTGCACTATATTGAGGTTTCTTTGACCAAATTGGATCAGCACTCCCCTAACTTTGGCAATGACCTTAGTCCAGTTTGCTTGCACTGTGTCCAGAAGCGATTGCTTCCAGGTAATGCCAAGAATTTACACCTCATTTACTATCCGGAATCAGGGCTGCTGGGTAATCACTGAGTTAGTATTGAGCGGAAGCAAAGCAGTTTTCTGGGGGATCAATTGTGCTCCAGAGGCGATATGGTAGAGCTGAAGGACGCTATCGATGTGGGAGATGTCTTCATTATTGCGGATCAATATTGGTACGTCATCAGCAAAGGCGCACATGCCAAAAACATGTGTGGACAGTTTGTAACCCTGTAGCTTCACCTGGGTATTCCGAATGAACGGTTCAAGGCCAATAACAAAAAGTAGCATGGAAAGGGGACATCCTTGCCTAACTGATCGTTGTATTGGAATCAGAGAGGAAAGAAAACCGTTGACGAGCACTCGAGACGTAGCATTACAATTTATCATACGAATGTAGTCAATAAGGATTGCAGGAAATTCAAAGTGCTGCAAGACCATGTACAAGTATTCATGACTGATGCGGTCGAAAGCTTTATCAAGAGCTAAGGTGAGAAAACTCATTGGCCCTGTGGGGAGCATTTCGTCTTTTAGGTGTAGGTCCCGTAGTATCGCTAAGTTTGTTAACAGAGTTCTTCCAGGAATACTGTAACATTGTTCATCACCAATGATATCATGTAGAACAGTCTTCAATCGGCATGCAAGTACTTTGGTAAGGACTTTATAATGACTGCAGATCAGAGTAACTGGTCTGAAGTCACCAAATGCCATGGGAGAGGATGTTTTTGGTATGAGGACTATGGTACCCTCGTGATGTGATTGACAAAGAGCACGATGTTGGAGAATGGTACGCAAGACGTGACAAAATTCTTTGCCAATGAGAGGCCAGAAGTGTTTATACAGTTCATATGGCAGTCCATCAATGCCAGGTGAGCGGTTATTTGGGAGGTGCTTAACCACAGAGTGAATCTCTTCATCCGTAATATCCGCACTGAGCAGAGTTTTGTTGTCCGGAGATAGTTGGGTACTGCAAGATGAAAGCAATAGGGTCACCTGCTGTGGATCAATTGGAGCCTTAGCGTAGAACCGTTGATAAAATAATGATATTTCGCTACGTATAGCGTCAGGGGAAGTGACGATACTTCCAGTACTGGTGCGGAGGCGGTGGATATATTTACGTTGCCGCTCACGTTGTCCTTTGGCGATTTGGTATACACTAGCACTTTCATCCGGGAGCACTGTACGATCTTTTAAAGCCAAGTTTATATGAGCGAGCGTTCGTTGCTGTAGACACAGGAGCTTTGTTTTAACTTCCCGAATCTGGTCATACATACGCTCCCCAGCATCAGATCTTTGCTGGAGCTGGCGAAGAACTCGATAGTAAAATTCAACTGCATCCCGTCTTTCCAGACCTCTTTCGTAGGATATGTTCTTAAAGACGCGGCGGATCCCTGGTTTAACTAAAATATCCCACCAGTCTGCACAGTCGCGAAAGTTGCATTTTTGTTGGACCCATCGATTCCAGTGTTGTTTGAAAATATCTTGGCATTCCTCCTCAAGTAACAGCGAGCAATTCAATTTCCAATAACCTCTTCCTATGTGAAATATGGGATGGGGGTAAGAGATTGTACATACGACTGCATGATGGTTAGTGAAACTGGCAGGTATCACTTCATATCGTCTAGGCTGTATAAGTTCCTGGGAAAAGTAGATGCGGTCAATTCGTGATGAGGAGTTGTGACTTATACAGGTGTAATGGGGCAGGGGCACCCTTAAACTATCCACAGCATCAATGAGGTGTAGGGAAGTAAGGAGGGTCCTGAGAGCCGGGTTGACACCTTGGTATGGTTTAGTGGAATCCTCTGGGCGTTGAATACAATTGAAATCCCCTGCAAAAATAAGTTTTTCCTTAACGTCGTGCAGATGAGGCAGTATACTCTGTTGAAAGAACATTTTCCGTTCCACACGTTTGTTGGACCCGGATGGGGCATATACATTTATCAGGGTGGTATTGTTTATGTGTCCAGATATTATGCGTCCTAATGGATGACATAGCACACCTTCGAGTGGGATATCATGTCTTATGAGGAATCCGGTCCCTCTATTAGTAGTACCGGTATTGATGTATTGTTTGTAGAAGGCAGATATGGGAAGACAGGGTATAGCAACTTCTTGAATGAAAGCAATGTCAATGTCTGCATCTCGAAGGAATCCCTCCAACCGTTGAAATTTCAGGGGGCATTCTATTACATTGATATTCACAGTGGCCACAGTGAGAAATTGCGCCATTAAGAGAAGTATAAAAGCTATGCTAGACATATTGGAAGGTGGACTCGAGAAAAAGCCGAAAGAATAAAAAAAAGAAAGACACGGGTGAGAAATATACTGGTGCACTATGTCAAATTAGGGTGAGAGTTCCTTATGACTGCCATTCATAGGCCGGCTGTCAGCGTTTGAGAGCATTCGTGGGTCTCTAGATGACGTAGAATGAAGATTTTGTTTCTTTTTCACAGCTGCGGGAACATTTGTGGAACCAGTTTGATTCTCTAGATGACGTAGAATGAAGATTTTGTTTCTTTTTTACAGCTGCGGGAACATTTGTGGAACCTGTACTATACTAAACTATACTAAACTGTACTATAATGAGGCTCATTATAACATTATTTTTCATTATGAAACAGTTTCTCCCACCAATCAGAGCTCAATAAACAGTTGTTTGACCAATTAGATAATTAGATGCGCTGAGTTCCACCGGCCTTCTAATGTAAATCACACTGCCTGGCCTAGTGTCAAAGTAGAGTAATCGAGGTTGCCATGGTCAAATACAAGGCATTCCCTGCGTCTCATGCGCTCTGTTCAGTACATAAAACTGGCGAAATCTCGACAGATATTTATGAATATTTTTGTTCGAACATAAAATAGTTATAATAATTATCGTCGAACATAAACAGTCGTATGCAACTCGCCTATAATGGTAATTAAGACACTCGTATGGAAATTATAAAACTCGCATACGCTCGTTTTATAAACTTACTTGTGTCTTAATTATTGCCATTATAGGTTCGTTGCATAATGTACTATTATAAAACCACCTTTTATAAAAGAGTTCCCCATTACACAGTCATATCTTTTATAAAAGATCTTTGATAAATTTCTTTGATAGTGTAATACCGGCCCAACAAGTAATTAGGGCCTATAAGACGATTCCCTTTTTTAATCCTTATGCCCAACTACGGAGCGCGCTTGAACTTATTTTGCACAATGTTCCTTCTTCATTTCTTCCCAATATCTCTTCATTCGTTCCCTGAGTTCCTTTCTGCGTACTTCTCCCCAGCCTGTATTTTTCCTTTTAGGTTTCTCTGCAAATTTATGTTTGTTTATTAGGCTTCTAAATTTTACTCTATCTGGAATAGTTTTCTCAGCAATACCCATTTCTTGTAGATCTTCATGTATTTCTGTTAACCATTATTGTTGCGGATTTTCAGGGTTAGCGCTAGATTCAGAATTCTCTCTGTCGGCCTGTCGTTATCCATTCTGTCAAAGTGTCCGTAGAATCTAATCGTTGTTTTCTGATAGTATATGTGATTTGTTCCGCGGATTAAAAAAATTCACGTGGTTTCTTTTTCATCTGAATTCCATTTTCGAAATTTGGTCCTAGGATTTTTCTGAGAATTTTCCTCTCTTGTTTCTCGATGCTTTTCACTTGTGACCTGCCCCCAATTATCAGTGTTTCGGATGCATACCGTGCCTCTGGTTTGATGACTGTGTTGTAGTGTCGTAATTTTGCATTCTTTGAGATACATCTTTTGTTGTAGCTGTTCCATGTGATTTTGTAAGCCCTTTGCAATTTAGCAGTTCTTTCTTTGTTAGCTTCCTGATTTAACCCTGCTGGCTGAATAATTTCGCCCAGATACTTGAATTTCTCCACTTGGGAAATTGGATGATTGTCAAATCTTGATTTAGTGCCTTCCATAAATTGCGTCTTTTCAAATGATATTTGAAGTCCGGTTCTTGCGGCTATTGCATGCAATTTTTCTATTGAGTGGATTGCTTCTTGTCTGTTGTTTGAAAGGATTGCAAGGTCATCTGCGTAACCTAAGCAATCAAGGTGAATTCTGTCTTTAAGACGTCTGCCAATGGTTACACCTTTAGTTTCTTTTCTCCATTCACGAATCACTTTTTCCAAAACTAAATTGAACAGTAATGGTGATAGTCCATCTCCCTGTCGGACACCTGTTCTGGCATCGAACGGTTCCGAAATTTCTCCCAAGAACATAACTTTTTATGTTGTGTTGGTCAGAGTTTGTTTAATCAGTTCCTTCATTTTGCGGTCGACTTAGAATTCCTCTAATATGTTGAACAGGGTCTGCCGATCTATGAAATCATACGCCTTTTTGAAGTCAACAAATGTGATTACCGTTTGGTTTTTAGGTTTAGGATTTGTTCTGCGTAGGATCTCCCTTTTCGGAATCCAGCCTGATAATCACCGATCTGGTGGTCTGTTTGTTTCTCTAATCTATTTAGTAAGACTTTAGAGGAGATTTTATAGATGAGTGAGAGGAGAGAGATTCCTCTGTAGTTATTAATATCTGATTTGTCCCCTTTCTTGTGAAGTGGGTGAATCAATTATTATTATTATTATTATTAATTTGTTTCACCCAACTTTGGGGTACATTAAATCAATCACTTTTTATTGTTTCGAGCTTTCCTCTGGGCCCAGTATTGTCTCATCCTTTGAGATCTTGCTTCCCTTTCTTCGTCAGAGATGTGGATCGTACGCTTTTGTTTGAGTTTCACTTGGAACCGTTGTTTCTTATTCTTGGTGACGGTTTTGGCTGTTTTGTCCATGAGCATGGTGTCTGTAATTTGGAGTTCCACGAAGTCTTTCTCGGTTTCCTTAAACCAAAGAGGTGTTAAGGTAGATTTCATTAGAAAGCTAACTATTGCAATGGGTACCATGTCTCGACTTCCGGAAAATTTCGACATATCTTCGCGTTTCACATCCCCCAGACCCCAAAACCACCGTCAGTTAAAAAGTTTATATATAATTTATGTATATATATATATACATATATCACTTTCTTGTGGACACGATAACTACCGTAATTTTTCACCAATCACTTTGAATTTTTTTTACCGAATATGTATACCTATAAAATCTCGCTCGAGTTCGTTACTGGGCTAAATCGGTCGAAGGGGATGAAAATGGGGGGGCTTTTTTTCGAAAAAGTGAAATATTGCTATAACTCTCTTAATATGTGAAATATCAAATCCGTTCTAAGTTCATACTGTGTGTCGGATAAAGCCCAAAAATTATGTTTGAAGAGTTCTTTTATAGAACTAACCATTGACCAAAGGGGTGGGAAAAAGTGGGTTTTTCGGGAAACATTAATCATATCTCTCTTAATAGGCACAATATCAAAACCGTACACAATGGACAATATTCCCCTAATAATTACCTAATACTTTTGTCTGAAAGAATTTTTGATATGACCCACCATTACGCCAAGGGATGAGAAAAATGATTTCGGAATTATAAGAAAATATCAAGAGCTATCCCAGGTTGCCATGGCAACACTACTAAATTGATGAGGGATGAGCCATCTGACGTTGCCATGACAACGCACTTGCAAGAGATCAGATTCAGATTCAGATTTCCATCTGACTAAGTGTGAAGAGGCTTCGGTGACGTAACTGGTAGCATGCTGAACTTCTATGCCCAAGGTCGCAGGTTCAAAGCCGGCCGAAGTCGTAGGATTTTCTAAGAGCGCTAAAAATCCCTCAGTATGCTTTCCTTTGGAGGGGAAGTTCCAACGCTCGTTGCGAGTTGTTGGTTGCGGTGGCATCTAGTAGCCAAGTTCACAGCTAAGTGTCGTTGACGGTAGTATATGGTAGCAACATTAGGAACTACCGCTTGAAATTGACCATCTGCAATCCTTACCTGAATATTACAGACTAATACAGCCATCACAATTCACACCTTTTATCCGACAGATTCTTCACTCACCCAAAGTACACGGGGTTACATGACCGCGTTGTTGCAGCCCCTAAACTGAGGAACCAACCAAAATCTCTGCTGGAGATATAATATTGCGTGAAGAAGTAATAGACCGTTAGAATTATTTTTTTTTAGCGTATGGCTTTTAGTGCCGGGAGTGTCCGAGGACATGTTCGGCTCGCCAGTTTTGTAGCTGCTTCGAGACGGACACCCAATGGGTGAGCTACAAGTACCGTTGGGGAGGGAAGGAGGGAAGTTGGAATGTAAGGACGAGGAGTTGGAAGGTAGCGGCTGTGGCCTATAGTTAGGGACCAACCCCGGCATTTGCCTGGAAGGAAGATGGGAAACCACAGAAGACTATCTTCAAGGTTGCCGGCGGGGGGATTCGAACCTCCTCGCCTCCCGGATGTGAGCGACTGCCATCAGTCATGCCGTAACCACCACGGCTAACTCACCCGGTTAGACCGTTAGATAGTTACACATCAGTGTCGAAACCATGCATAAGGACAGTGTGACCACAAGTATAAAAATGGACTCCAAATGACAAGAAGGTTACCGTCATCATAAGGCAATAAAATGTTTAAAATATGCATAAAATGACGAAAAACAAAGTTAATTAATCTCCAATTATAAAATACTTTCTCGCAATAAATGAGGTCTGATCCTTCTACGAAAACCTGCATATTCTGCCTATTTTCGCATATCTCCAAGTTTGTCCGGTGAAATCTACCTCCGCCTTCCGGCGTGCCGAGAGGACTTTTTTTTATTACGGAAGTGGTCGAAGATCGTTTTGGTTAATCTATTTGAATTCATCCGGAGGATGTGCCCATATTATTATTATTATTATTATTACTATAATTACGTTTGACTGTCCCCCAACACCCACACCATTTGTATTCCAACTCACCGTATTTATTTGGCAGTTGCCATTTGTATCTTTTGGAATGAACTGTATATCCGTAGCCCTCCGGCTTGCAGTTATTTTCACTAATTTTGCATTCTAACAATGAGTGGTTTTATTTGTCGTGTGGCCTCCTGAGAGGCCGAGTGCAGGTCTTTCTAGTTGACGCCCGTGGGCGACCTGCACTCCGTAGATATTTATTTATTTATTTGTTTATTTACCGGTATTTATTTAGCGTATGGCAACTGAAGAGCAACTAATATACAATGTATACAAATAGTGAAAATCTACAAGTTAATGTCTAAGTCGTAAATCCATTGAAGGGCTGAAGCCGTCACTTCAAAGAAATCTTCTGGGCTTCCAGAATAAGCTCGTCTGCTGCAGCATGTTACAATGTGTTCACTGCCACAGTCAAATTGGGAAGATGCCGCCAATCCCCATCGGTGGAGGTTCTCTGCACAAATACCATGGCCTGTACGGAGCATGTGAAGTGTTTTCCAAACACGTCACTGGCTGTGTACCTGGTCTAACGAGAGCCTGGTAGTCCTCATGAGCAGCACTAGCCCACATTCCTGACCATTTCCTGTTCATGTTGAAATTCGTTGCTTGCAACGATTCTGCCAGTATGATGGGTGGCAGTCTCGATTTTAATCAGCTTTTTCTAAGTACAGGTACATCAGAGTGGATTTGAAGCTGAGGATTGATAATTAATGCTTTATATTCCTTTAGGAGGGCGTTCTTTCTCCGCAGATTTGGAGGCGCTATGTGACTTACTTGTTAGAGGCGGTAGCCAGTGAAGGGGAGTAGACTTGATGCACCCTGTTATTGTTCTCATTACCACATTTAGCTGGACATAGACTTTACCCACATGAGGGCTGTTTAGCCATACTGGAGCACAGTATTCAGCAGCAGAGTAGACGAGTCCTAAGGAAGAACATCGTAGTGTTGTAGCTGTTGCACCCCACAACTTCTGTATGATATTATTTCGCGATCTCAGCTTTGCTGCGGTGTTTTCTATATGACTTTGGTATGAGAGTTCTATCGAGAGTCACGCCCAAATATTTCGGAAAAACTTGGTGATGAAAAGCCTGGCCATTTAACTTTGCATCAGCCATAATGAGGATGAAGCGATGATGAAGACGTCACATACATCCAGTCCCCGAGCCACGGGAATTAAAATCCCTGATGGCCCGGCCGGAAATCGGACCCGGGGCCCTTCGGGCCAAAGCCTAGCACGCTAACCAATTAGCCTTGGAACCGGACTAACAATGAGTATTACTCATTAATTGAGGACTGGCTGCGTGGCTCAAAGGTAACGTTCTCCCATGCTGGGCTCAAGGTTGCAGGTTCGTATCCTGGCGCAGACAGCTGGAGCAAATGTAAGGGAGCCGTGTCAGTAGATTTACTGGCACGTTAAAGATTCCCTTCGGGGCAAAATTCAGGCACGCCGTCGACTCTAAAAGTCAGAGTAGTTAAAAGGGACGTAAAACCAATAACATTATTATTATTAACTAGTATTACCCGTCGCGGCTTCGCCCGCAAATATTCTAGTTGTAAAGACTACACTTAGCAAAATCTCAATCATGAATGCTATGACTGATTTATCCTTGGTATGAATAATTAGACTTTATCAATTCAGCTACTGGTGCAGTGGTTAGGGGTTTGTCATTCCTTCATAGATATATCAGAGCGAAGTTACTTTTCTGGGAATATCACAGACACTGTTAATTTAGGGGCCATTAAATGTGTTTTTCGGAGACCCTTTATAGTCGGGTGAAAAAGACCTTTCGTACCACACTCACACGTGAAAATTGCGTGAAAAAATCTAGAATGCCCCTTGACCCCCTTAAGCGCTTATACTGTATGTATTGGTGAATTTTACAGCTTAATTTGGTTCCGTGATAACCTTATAACCGTCTGGAAACTTTCACAGTAATGTAATAATTGGAATTGCATTGCGTCTTACAGAAATAGATGGACCTGTCAGATTCTGTTACCATGGTTACCGTGTTGCATTCTTTCATTATTTCATTATAAATATACACGTTTTAAGGTATGTATTTAATTATGAGACATTTAAAGAGTAAGTGAGTGCGTTTCGCTTACGGATTGGGTTATGCTGAACCTATTACCCATGTGTGTAGGTTGGTGTTAATGGGACCTTATTTTCGGTACAAAACTGGAATGGGACCTTAGCATAATAATATAGGGAGGGATAATAATTGGTTGTGGGTAAAAACATGAACAAATTAACATGCAAGAAACCATACAAACTGTCACCACTTGGTAAATATCCTACTTAGTAAGATTCTCATTTTCATCGCTAGATCTGATCGCTAGGGACCACATTATTGAGCAATTTCCACGACAGTTGGAGTAGATGGCACATCAGACATACTAACTTAGTGTCATCGAGTGAGTAAACGTTGAAACCCCCAATGTTCCCATCTTATTGTTTACTCATGCATGGTATAAGAGTGAGCACATGTAAGTATGGAGTGATGACGTAAACACATTGGACCGGTTTGAGAGCTGCTCGTTGACCCGGTGAACAATTCAAGTGTCCTGACAGCTGTTCCTCCCGGCTACACCTACGTTACGTGTCTTGTGAGTTACTATTTCTATGTAACTTTGAATTTGATTAGCTATGCTACATCAAGAGTGGTTGTCTGAGCGACCAGTAGACGTTACACAATTCAGATAAGTATCAACATTAGATCTTTCAACACATTAAGAGTAGGCACACGCTTTTTGGAATGTTGTAGTTATAGCGTTTTACCATCATCACAGCCGAGTACTCGTAGTTCATATCCGTGTATTAGTGTATCACAGCAATAGTAGCTAAACCTAGTATGGAGGAGAAACACTGTTTGTTGATGGGATCATAATTTCTAAGTTTTGTAACATTAAAGTAAACTAGGGAACCTGTGAGAGAAATCTCTCATGTTCATTAACCTACCGTCCAACCTTACTGTTATGCGGGCTTCTTCTTCTACTTCTTCTGCTTTTACAGCCTCATTGGACCACTTCAGTCAATCATTTCTTGGTTCTCTTCTTCAGTAAGTTTTCTTTCCGAGTTGCCCAGTAGCTTTTGATTCGCTCAGATCTTCTCAGGCGTTCCTCATCTGTAAATACCCTTTTTACTGTATGACGTTTGTCTATTTTTGGTTGAATCCTTATTTTTACGTCCTTCAGTTTTGTTTGAATTTTTAGCATATTTTCATTTATGAAAAAATAGGCTTATGAGATCACCTTTTGTCCGTGTGTCTGTCTGTGTGTGCGTGTGTGTGTGATGGTGTATGTTAATAATGGTAATGTTATTTGTTTTACGTCTCTTTTAACAACTGCGGCTTTTAGAGACGCCGGGGTGCCGGAATTTTGCCCAGAAGGGGATCTTTAACGTGCCAGTAAATCTACGGACACGGCTCCCTCGCATTTGCGCACCCTCAAATGCCAGCTGACTGCGCCAGGATACGAACCTGCAACCTCGGGCCCAGCAAGCGAGAACGCTACCCCTGAGCCACGCAGCCAGCCGATGGTGTATGTGTGATGGTGTGTGTCCCCCCTAATAACTTCTAAACGGCTGGAGCGATTTCAATGAAACTCGGTAAGTTCATAGCACTATTCCGGGCGACCCCGACTGTGCCCTTCAAATTTTGTTACGTGCCACCAATCCAACATGGCGGCTGTGCAAAATATTTCACCAGCATTCAATATCTCCGAAACTATTCCCGATATCACCCTGGAATTTTGTACGGTGATAAAGGGAACTACTAGACGTTCAGCTGTGTGACTTTAAAAAAACCTGTTAACTACGAAACCATCATGGCGGCCAAGCGAAGTTGCGACTTTTAAATAGACGTTTCTCGCGATTTAACCAACCAAACGCAATGAAACTTGGTAAAGTATATGTTTATACACATTGTAATGCACCGACAACTAACTTCGTTCAATTGTTTACATAACCTCAAGATGACGGCTGAGCGAAATATTTCACAGGCATTATACATCTCTGAAACTATTACCAGTATCACCATGAAATTTTGTACGGAGATAAAGGGCGCTACTGGAAGTTCATCTATGAGACTTTCAAAAACCGGTTAACTACAAAACGAACATGGCGGCCAAGCGAATTTGAAAATTTTAAATAGACTTTTCTCGCGATTTAATGATCCAAACGCAATGAAATTTGGTACAGAAAATGTATATACACATTGTAATGTACTGGTATCTAATTTAGTTCAATTGTTTATATAACCTCAAGATGGGGGCTGTGCAAATTTCGAAAATTAAGTTTTTATTTCTTGTGTTCTATTCATGCGATCGAAATCAACATTTGCATAATGAACGTACACAATAATCATCATCTAATAGTACATAACTCTATGACCTACATTATATTAAAATCCAACATGGCGATCATCCGAAATGTTTAGACGGTTCTCAATATCTACGAATCTACTACAGCAATCAAACTGAAGTTGTGTACGTGTATAGAGGCTATAAGCATAAGTTCACCTATGGGACGTTCAATAACCTGGCGAGCACAAATCCAACATGGCGGCGTAATTTAAGTATTCAAATGGACGTTTCTTGTGTTTTAACCACCCGAGCGCAGTGAAACTTGATACTCTCTATGCTTACACAAATTTTAATCGACTAGCATCTAATTCATTGAAATTATTTTCATAACCACAAGATGGCGGCTGAGCGAAATTTTAAAATCCCGCTTTTATTTCTTGTGTCCTAATTATGCGATTGAAGTTTGAATAAAACACCTACACAATAATCTTCATGTAATAGTACATAAATCTAAGGCCTGTAATATAAAAATCCAACATGGTGACCAAATATTTAGACGAACCTATTACAGCAATCAAACTGACAATTTTTATGTCGATAGAGGCAATTAATATTAGTAGGATATATGAAAATAGGCTATTTAGATCTTCACGGATCTACTTGTTTGTTTTGCAAGTCATCCAAAGTTATTTCTAATTCTTTCATATATTCTCTAGCTTGCCACGGTGGGTGAGTGGATAGCGTGTAGGTCTACTAACCCCAAGATTGCAGGTTCGCCCCTGACCGTGGTAAGTGATTTTTGAAAGGCGGCAAAAAGACGATACGCATGTCATACGATGTTGGCATGTCAAAAAACCCATTTGAATTCAGTAGGCGGAGTTCATAATGGCAAAATTAATCTCGGGATTTTCCGCCAGCACAAAGTTCCTCATCTCTCTACTAGAAAGCGCTATTGTGTTCAAGGAGATTAGATATCTAACCTCCTTGACTTTCATAGTCAAGAAACTACGAAATTCGACACGCAAGCTACCCTCTGGGTGTCAAATAGCAAAGCTTGCACCAGGCACCCGAGGCCATACGATATTATTATTATTATAATTATTATATATTCTCTAATTTCCTTAATCCATCCTACTTGTTGTTTCATGTTCCAAATTTTCTCAACGATTTTTCGAGATAACCTGGTTTCTGGTGTCCTCATGATGTGACCAAAAAAGGAATCCGTTTCCTCCGAATAGCATCAGTGATGGGCTCCAGTTCTCTGTATACCACTTCATTTGGTACTATCCGCCACTGTCCATCTTTCTAATCATTTTTAGCCTACTTTTCACATTATGCAAAAATGAGGAAAAAGTAGACTTACGAGATCGGGCAAATGTGTGTCTGTCTGTCCTTCTGTCCTGTCTGTCTGGCTGTGTGTGTGTGTCCCCCTATCAAATCCTAAAGGGCTGCAGCAATCGAAACAAAATTTGGTAGGAGTAAAGATCTATACCTGAGTATCTCACGGCCATATTTGAAAATGATGTCAGTGCTACCAACTGCTGAAAAATTGCAATTGAAATTTGAGCTCCATGTTGAATATCTTGGAAGGTATGATTGGGAGCTATTTCAAAATTGGTACATGCATAGATAATAATATTGCAGTTTAATTTCCAGGAGACCATACATGGCAGTGTTGCCAAAATGATTATAAGCCTGCTGATAAGTCCAAATTTTAAATGCATATAATTTGTACATTATCAATTGGATTTCAACCAAATTTCGTATGTGCAATGTGTACATAAGCAGATATAACTGAGCGTATTCTTAAAACCCATCAGGGCTACCAACTTTTAATAAATGCTCTCATTTTTTTTAAATCCTAATACCCATATATCAGAAAGTATGCAAGCCGACAGCTTTAAACTATGCACACGTATGGCATTCTAGACTAATTTGGAGTAATTAATATAGGCCTACGCCAGTGCTGCCAACATGATTCTAAGGTCGCTTATAGGTCCAATTTTAAAATGCATGTAACTTCTATACTAACTAATGGATTTCATTCAAAATTGGCACAACAATAGATCATATTATTTCTGATTATTTCTGACCAATACATGTATGCTGTTGTTGCCAACATGATTTTACGCGCGTTGTTAGATCCAATGTTTAACTGCATGTAACGTCCATGCTATCCATTGGACTTCAACCAAATTTTGTATTCTGTACCTTAAGAGATGGAACTGAGAATATATTCAGTCACCAGGACTGCCAACTGTAGTTCTCTATTAGGCTACATTATGCCAGGTATACAGTATTTCGAAATAAGAAATTTCTATATTACCAACTTAATTTCGTCATTATTCTAGATAGATCCATATAGATTAATCATTGGATCTTACATTTTTAGAAAAGTAGGCTCTTTAGTTCTTCACGGAACTTCTTGTTATTTATGCAAATTTATGTGCCCTGTTACATTAGGTGGAAAAACAAGTATTTATATGCCCTAAAATGAAAAACATTGCATAAGATATTTATCAAAAAATAACAAAAATTGATGACATGTTTCGAACGTCCAGCCGTCATCCTCAGATCCTTAATTAACGTAGCTTACGATGTTTATGCATTACAATTATGCACAATATTATGTATACAATGTTCGGAATGAAAACAGTTTGTAAAAACGTGTGTAACTTGTCAATCTTATTTACAGATGTCATTGTTCACTACTATGGTTGTTGCGGTATTGCTGATGTATGCCTGTGTTCTATTTAATTATTATTGTGATCAGATTCAGAAATGTTGTCTACACTATTTTGTTAATTATATTTTAAATCAACCGTTCGTATTTACATTGCTGATTATACTGTAGTGCACAAATTATACTAAATTAGTGCTCTCTCACCAGTCCTCACCGGGTTAATGATGATGATGATGATAATAATTGTTCTTTTAAGGGGCCTAACATTTAGGTTATCGGCCCCTAATGGTTTGGGTGATAGTGAAAGATGAGGTGAGAAAGAGAACTATAACTAATACTAACTACAGACTTACAAACTAGAAGAAGAAATGGGAAATAAAGGGGAAGGCAAATAAAGGACAGGACGAAAGGAAATACCCTCGAAGAGTGAGGATTGAGGGACTTGGAAGGAAGAAGAGCCATGAAAGGCAGAAGGAAAGAGGAGAGGACCCACCCCAAAGTCAGTGGAAAAAGGGGGGAAAAAGTACCCAGCTCAGTAATCCCTCGTGGTCGCCAACTCCCGAACTCATCACCAGTGAGCTCCTGAGGGTGTAGCAATATCCAGGGTGCACCAAAAGTGGTGGGGCCACACACATCCTGCCTCCTTTAGCGCCTTGTGCAGAAGGCAGGAGATAACATGGGAAGAAAAAGACGGCTGACCCCTCGAAGGAGGAGGGTATCAGGAAAGAAGAGGGCCAAATGAGGCGGGAAAGGCCTCGGTTACCCTAATACCGTCGGGGTCGGAAGAGAAGAAGAGTTGACCAAGTGAGGTCGATAGTAAAGATAATAGAGAGGAGCCCGGGACAAGTAAGGGGAAGCAATGCCGGACTCAGCTGGTGTCCCGTGGTCGCCAACCCACGTCCCACTAGATGTGAACCCCTGGAAAGTCACCGGGTTGAATTCCCGGCCAATACACGTGGTAATTTCAAACAAACAATTCACGTTGTCAAGATTGGGGTGTGGGGACGGAGGACTATTGCTGATATCAACTACGGGTACGACTGCTCCCAGTTCATTGTAGCGAACCACGCGCACTCTATTAGCGAAGAGTCCAAGCTCCGAGTTTTACGTCAACGTTATCCTCGCTGACTCAAGCCATGAGACCTACTTTTATCGGGGAAATGGAACAGCGGGATGTGCGAATTCACTTAGTAATTCCTACATGCATTAACAGGGGATCAAACCCGGCTCTGGGAGGCACGCACCTTCCGCTGAGGCTTATGTCTAATCCCTTTGTTGTCAATCTATTATGAGTGGTTATGTAAAAATAGCAAGCCAAATTTTGTGAGTGGTTGCTTCGGTGGCGTAGTTGGTAGCATGCTGAGTTTCTATGCCCAAGATCGCGGGTTCAAATCCGGCAGAAGTCGTCGGATTTTTTAAGAGCGTAAAAAATCCCTCAGTATGCCTTCCTTCGGAGGGGAAGTAAAGCCGGCGGTCACATGTCGGAGATTTATAACAATTTTTATTAATGCAGCCAATCGCCATGTACTTCAGGACTGGTCATGGAAGGGAAAATGGAAGGAAATCGGCCATGGACCTATTGAAAGGTACCATCCCGGCATTTGCCTGGTGGTGAAAATCGAAAACCATTTTCAGGACGGCCGATGTGGGATTCGAACCCACGCTCTCCCGATGCCAGAGAGGCACGAGGTTGCGCGTTAGCGCTCTTGGCCACCGCGGCCAGTATGTCATAGATTTATGGCATGAAAAAACCTCCTACTAACTAAAATTGTGTGAAGCAAAATTTGTAGGTTAGATTTGATTAATTCTCTATTAAGTTCCAACGTTCGTTGCCAGATGCTGGATGCGATGGCATCTAGTAGCCAAGTTCACAGCTGGGTGTCGTTGACGGTGGCATTTGGTATCAAAAGTAGGAACTACTTGAAATTGATCGTCTGCAGTCCTTACCTGAATTACAGATAACACACACTAATACAGCCATCACAACTATAACCAGTTATCAGACAGATTCTACACACACCCAAAGTACACGGGACTATATGACCGCGTTGTTGCAGCCCCTAAACTGAGGAACCCAGCAAATTTTGAGAAATTACAAGTATTTGACAAGTATTTTTTTTAATGCTGGTATTTTTCCGCAGCAGCTAAATATATTTTAAATTTTCCAACAATCTCCATTCAAATACTGAGGCGTCGGTTTACGAGCTAGCTAGGGATGAGCCTATCACCCTAGTTACAGCCTAGTTAGCGGGCGAGCCTATTATCCCAGATACAGCCAGCAGGAAACTGTCGAGTCGTGTTGATTTAGGACTTCAGAGAAGAATGGTTGTGTTTGGAGTTTTTCTGGAAGTGCAAGTCGGTTTTTCTTCATTTCGCCTATGAACTTTTCGTTCCGCAAAATACACAGTCAAGTTATGATTGGACGGAAGGGGGATTTGTGTTTCATGCACCTAGCCATTCTTAAATTACGTCTGACAAGAATTCGTTGCACATGCATCTCCATGATAATATAATTAATAGCCCAGTCAGTGATTTTAACCCATCTTGCCGAGACGTAAAACGGATAGAGGTCGTAGTTCATTGACATCGAAAAAGAAGCGCTAATCACGTAATGCATTCATAACTGTTCCCGGGCGAAACCGAGGCGGGTTGCTAGTTTAAAACTATATCAAAATGGGGCCGAGATATCGGCCCGTGGTATTTACTTGTCTTTTTTAGCAGGAACTCCTGCGGCTGATATATCATACCATATGGGTTAAGGAAGTGGCCACGGTCTATAAGAAAGGCAAGGGGTGATCGAACCCAAGGCAAGCATATAGCGAGTATGGAGAGTACGTGGTGCAGGTCTCTTAACGGAATCGAACAATATGACGCACGTGACTGAGGAGCAGGTGAGTGACCGGACGTGGTCCAGGGAAGTAGGAAGTAGCCGCAAGGTGAACCGGTTGGGAGCGGAACTGCTCACGTTAACCCGTTTAATGCTTCGCCCTTCTATACACGTTGCAAAATAACTTTTATTTTTCATATTGCCCATTCGAGTCGATATCTGGCATGTTCTGCCATCTGTTGGGCATTATGTAGCACTACTTGAGTTTTGATTGTTGCTTCCGGAAGTAAATAACAGAGCGTTTTGTAGACGCCTACTGCTGTAGTTTATCTGAGATGTAAAAAAGCATGGTCGCGTTGTGATTGATATTCATCACTTTCCTTCTTCTTCTTCTTCTTCTTCTTCTTCCTCCCCCCCCCCCCCCAGGGGCTCACAACTACTGGAACGTGGGTTGGCGACCACGGGGTCCCAGCTGAGTCCGACATTGCTTCCACTTACTTGTGCCGGGCTCCTCTCCGTCTTCTTTACTGTCGACCTCACTCGGTCAACTCTTATTCTCTTCCGACCCCGACGGTATTAGGGTATCCGAGGCCTCGGGAGTCTCTGCCTTTCCCGCCTTCATTGGCCCTTGTCTCATCTTTCCGGATACCCTCCTTCTGCGAGGGGTCAGCCTTCTTTTTCTTTTCATGTTATCTCCTTCCTTCTGCTCAAGGCCCTCAAGGAGGCAGGGTGTCTGTAGCCCCACCACTTCTGGTGCACCCTGGATATTGCTACACCCTCAGGGTCTCACGGCTGGTGAGTTCGGGAGTTGTCGACCCCGAGGGATTCCTGAGCTGGGTCCGGTTTTCCCATTTTATCCATTACTTCAGGGGCGGACCCTTTCCTCTTTCACTTTCCTATCTGCCTTTCATGGCTCTCATTCCTTTCAAGCCCCTCAATCCGCATTCTTCAAGAGTTGAGGGCATTTCTTTTCCTCCTGTCCTTTATTTTCCTTATTCTCCTTTTGTTTTCCATTTCTTGTTCCAGTATATAATTTAGTAGTTAATTTTTAGTTATAGTTTACAATTCATTATCATCTTCACGATCACCCAAACCATTGGGGGCCGATATCCTAGATGTTAGGCCCCTTAAAACAACAATCATCATCATCATCACCATTTCTTCTTCTTCTTCATCTTCTCCTTCTTCGGAAATGGGTCGCTTAGGACCACGCGAAATCAACACTTTCTAGCCATCCTGTTGGCCCAGTATTCCTTCATTCGCAACGAGTGGGTCTGTTTCCGCTGCTCTGAAGATTGATGTTGTGTAGTCTTCTTCTCTTCTTCCTCGAAACCCCGCGTCTGAGTGATTTTCCTGATTTCCTTCCGGTCATGTAAGTTTAGAGATCCTAATTCCTTTAAGTCTTTTTCTGTAAATTTATGCCAATTCGATCTCGTAGCCTTGTTCTTTAATTAAGAAAGTATGTATTTTGTGTGTCAGTCTGTTCGGGTCCATTCTTTCTATGTGTCCCATAAATTGGATTCTTCGCATTCGCATTCTGTGTGTCATTTTTTTGTATTGTTCTGTATTAGGCTTTTGTTCTTGGTCCAAGGATTTTTCTCATTATTGTACGTTCATTCACTTCTATTTGGTGTTTTAGTGTTTTGTGTTGGAGATTGAGTGTCTCTGAAGCATAGAGAGCTTCAGGTTTGATTACAGTTGAATAGTGGTGAATTTTGCAGTTCCAGGAGAGATTATTTTTGTTATAAATATTTTTTGTTGATTGAAGAGCAGTATCCATTTTCTGAAGCCTCGATTCAATTGATTTCCTTTCATTACAGTTTGCTGAAATCCATTCATCTGGATATTTAAATTCGTTTACTCGAAAGATTTTGTTGTTGCCAATTTGAAGTTCATTTGATGCGGTTTTGATGTCAGTTATAAATTTTGTTTTTTCCAACGAGATTTGTAATTCAATTTTCGCCGCTTGTTTTTGTAGCAGTACTTTTGCGCGTCAGAGATATCTTGGGCAATTAGTGCCATTTCTTCAGCATTACTTTCCTACTGATTTTAGGAAATAATTTTCTTTTTGATCCTTTGCCCGGTGTGGAGGTGAAGCAAGCTTGGGACAAACATTTTAATTTTGATTCCTCTCAAAATAGAAATGTATGTAAACGTAGGATTTTGAATTGACATTTAGATTAATAACCTTTTGAGAAAGATAGCAGAGAAAGTTGGATTTCAGATATCTTTTGAGAAGACCAAATTTATGACTAATATCAGAAAGTCTCCTACAGTTTTAATAACAGACTCTGGAAAAATTGACAAGGTAGAAAAGTTTAAGTATTTGGAAGAAATGATTCAAATTAATGGACAAGACAAAGAAGCAAATAGAGCAAGAATACAAAAACTGGATCTGATGAAGGATACCTACAATAAGAAAATTCTTTCTATTGCAACTAAAATCCGACATTACAAGACGGTAATAAAGCCGGAAAGCTTCAGAATGTATGTTTTCTATTGAAAAAGGCGAAATAGAGGAGCTAGAGATAAAGGAAATAAGGATACTTAGAAAAATATTGCGACCATTAAAAACAGAAAGTGGATAGTTCAGATACAGAAAAAACAAGTAGTTCCGTGAAGAACTATACAGCCTATTTTCATATATCCTACTTATGTTAACTGCCACAATCATCATACAAAATTTCAGTTTAATTGCTGTAACAGATTCGTAGATATTGAGAACCGTCTAAATATTTCAGATGGTCGCCAGGTTGGATTTTTATTTTTGTACTATTACATTAAGATTATTGTGTACGTGTGGTATTCAAACTTCAATCGCATGATTAAACAACAAGAAGTAAAAACGAGATTTTAAAATTACGCACAGCAGCCATCTTGTGATAATGCAAACCATTGAAATAAATTAGATGCCAGTGGATCAACATTTGTATAAGCATTTAACGTGCAACGTTTCTCGGCACTCGGATAGTTAATTCGCGAGAAACATCCATTTAAATATTTATACTTCGCGTCGCCGCCATGTTGGATTTGTGCTCACCAGGTTCCTGAAAGTCCTATAGGTGAACATATGTTCATAGTCTCTATGAACATAAAAAAAATCCGTTTGGTTGCTGTAAAAGATTCATAGATATTGAGAACCGTCTAAATATTTCGGGAGCTCGCCATTTAGGAGTGTTATGTGTATAGGCCATAGAGTTATGTACCATTCAAGGACAATTATTGTCTAGGTTCATTATTCAAACTTTCACTTCGATCGCATGATTACGACACAAGAAATTAAAACTGAATTTTAAAATTTCGCACAGCCGCCATCTTGAGGTTATGTAAGCAATTGAATGAAATTAGATGGCAGTGCATTACAATCTGCAAAATCAATTACTGTACCACATTTCACTGCGCTCAGAGAGTTAAATCACGAGAAAAATCTATTAAAATATTTTAAATTCGCTTGGTCGCCATGTTCGTTTCGTACTTTACAGGTTTATGAAATATACATAGGTATACCTGTATCAGTACCCTTTATCACCGTACAAAATTGCAGGGTGATATCTGTAATAGTTTCGGAGATATAGAATGTCAGTGATATATTTCGCACAGCCGCCATTTTGAGGTTATGTAAACAATTGAACTAAATTAGACTCCAGTGCATTACAATGTGTATAAACATTTGCTGTACCAAGTTTCATTACATTTAGATAGTTAAATCGCGAGAAAAGTCTATTTAAATATCTCAACTTCGCTTGGCCGCCATGTTGGTTTTGTAGTCACCAGGTTTTTGAAAGTCTCATAGGTGAACTTCTAGTAGTGCCCTTTATCACCGTACACAATTTCAGGGCGTTATCAGTAATAGTTTCGGAGATATTGAATGCTAGTGAAGTATTTCGCACAGCCGCCATGTTGGATTGGAGAGACGTAACAAAATTTGAAGGGCACGGTCGAGGTCGCCGGGAATAGTGCTATGAACTTCCCGAGTTTCATTGAAATCGCTCCAGCCGTTTCGATTTTATTAGGGGGGGACACACACACGAATCACACACACACACACACACGCACAACACACACACGGACAAAAGGTGATCTCATAAGCCTATTTTTTCAAAATTGAAAATAGGCTAAAAATGACGACCTCTACAAAAATAAAGAAATTGATAAAATCTACGATATGAATGGAAAAAGAGGGTTAATTTATTTGGACACGTAATGAGGATGAATAACACCAGACTCACAAAACAAATTTTCAGTCATGTATACAAAAGCAAGAATGGTAATCAATGGGTACTGTCCCCGTTTACCTGGATAGTAGGCTGTCAGATATCCGCCCCCTCAATCGGATTGCCAATTATCAATCGCACCGGCACAGTTACATCAATGAAAATGGCACTGACAGATACTATCGAGATAAGAGCACAGAAATTCACAGGAAATCATTGTGGAACACACCAAAATAGACGGGGGTTCATACTTACCGTTACTTACCTCTTAATTATCTCGGGGTTTGAGTTGACAACAGGATCACTAAAGTCTGTTCACACAATAATCTCCACCATGACATTTAAAAATGAACCAGAACGCAGACGAGAACTTTGAACTGTACAAAAGCTTTATTTCTAATAAAGGGTATGATTTTACTAACACAACAAAATCAACGTGGCTATCAGTAGCCCAAGTCAATCTGACTACGTCCTCCAGTAGGACTTGCAAAATCATTATACAACATGATAGTAAACATTTTAGCTCCCAAGAGCTTCAAATAACGTAATATTCATAACACTATTGGATTGGAAAAGGACGTCAGGGTGTGACATATATAGAGCATTTGGTTTCCTTTTAATAAACAAGAGAATGGTATTTATAGTCGCAAGGCCAGAGTGTGTACGACCTCACTCTCTGAGAACCATATGTTGGCACAGCTGCGGGCTACCTTCAGCCTGTTGCATACTGGTCAAATGCACTCCCTTCTCACGTGCTAAGTTACGTAAGAGTACAGCTTGCTCTCTCAAACTTTTAAATGTCTTTAAGACAACTCACATTATTTACGCAAATCTTTCAAGTACTTTATTTACATCCTATTGGATCATTATGTTAATTTCTTAAACTTGTTAACTTCAATCCAAATGTTTAATTAGCTCTTAAATGTTTATAACAAAATCACATAAATTATTTATAACAATTAGAAATTGTTTATAATCTTTGTCAAAGACAATAAAAATATTATAAGCACGCCTTTAACATCACTCTCGTTCCACATTATTTTCAAAAATATTTACAGCAATTATTTACAATATTAACATTTAAATTGTTTAAATTATTAATTTAATAAATACATTAGCCACATGTTCATTCGGTTGATAATTTTATAATCCTGTTTAATATAATCGACCAATGAAGGTTAGTTATACATGTTAATGTCACAATCTGGTTTAATAAAGGTTTTAATAATGATTTGTGACGGCAACCTTCATTCAAAATCTTATCTCAAATTCTTTCAAAACTCGTGTTAATTATAACAGTAACTCACTTGATTAAATTTTCAACGAACTATGACAATCTTACTCCAGCGGAAAATCCTTCGCTAACAAGTTAATGCACAATCTGCATTAAAATATATGCCCAAAATCATCATATATTAATCTATATGGCATTTAAAACTTTCACATCACTTACAAGACTTCCACAAATAATTCTTTAACATTTATTCCTGTGGGAACTTCCTTCATATTCAAGGGCATTATACCTCAGCGACTTTCAACACGCGCTGCACTAGCGATTATACATTCATAGTTCCACTTAAAAAAATTTAATAATCATCAATTGTTTCAAAACTGTTTTTCTATTTAACCTTCGTGGATTTCATTCATGAACCGAAATGAAGTCAAAACTTGCCAATCACAAACAAATTTAATAGTGAATACGCTTATATACGCCTGTCTGGTCTATCAAAATTTAAGATTAACATCTTAAAAGAAATTGTAGTATAAAAATACTATCATCAAATAAAGTGCGACTAAAATGCAAAGTAGTCGAATAGAATCCAATTAGACTGGGGAATGCAAACATCGTTATATAATTCTCTAATTGAGAAAAACTCCTAACAAAAGTACTTGACTTTAATGCATTCAATAATTCATTATTAACATTACTCTTTCACAAAAGTGTCTATGATGCAATGTTCATTCATAACTGACGATAAATGTCTGTGTTGCAATCAATTCAAATAACGACTAGTATTTCCAAGATCGTCGACAACGTAAGAGATTTTAACGCTCTAAAATCAATTAAATGTTCTTCCTTCTTGATGATGACAGAAAATTGTTCAAAGTAATAAAACTGGGGTAGAATTACTTTAATAAAATGACTCGCTGTCTGAATTTAAATCTGCCATAAAAATCATTAACTTACAGTCAAATCGTGACTACAAAAAAATATTAATTACTGAAATATTCTAAATATCAGTCTCAACTGATTCAAAATCGTTAACTATGCCCATGACATAACAATGTCTTAATAAATCGTCGAAAAATGCAAAACTCATCAAGGTATACTGAGAATAAGAATCTCAACAAGAAAATAGGGCAAAATACAGGAGGATAAATATATGGGAAAAATGGTTGCTCAAACATTATTAGTAAACTCAAATACAATAAACGTTCACGACTACCTTATCTGCCGATTGACGTTCCAGAGGAAAATTCCCCAAAGAAGACTGCTGATGGATCCATTTCACCACGTTAAAGTTGAGCTCCATCCTCGAAATAGGAAATAGCACCCTCGGAGAGTCGAACTGCTTCCTTCTCCGTGAATCGCTCTGCTCCTCGAAGACGAATAGACATCCTTCCGGCAATAATCTTCTTTGTGAGTCGGGACTTCCCTGACCTCTCTTGAAAAATTCCCTGAAGTTCCAGTAGACAATCGTCATGAAGTTTTGTAGAAATTTCCGAAGAAATTATTCATATTCAGAGTATGAAATTGTTTCTATGGCTGTTCGATGGTATTCAGCCTTTAATTACGAAACATGGGTGTAGATGGTATTCACCGCATGTTCGCTTGTGTGGAATAGCAATTAGCGAAGTTCCATGTCGCTATCTTACTCCGTTGAAGTATGTCCCAATTGCAATAAGCCCTCTTAGCCTTCCATTTGCTCTTCGGTTGTAGTGTTAGAAGAACAAACTGCCGTATTCAATTGCTCCATTATACTGTATCGTTCTGTAACCAAGCAATCTGAAGTCTTTCTACTCCACTCGCAGCGTCAGCCTTGCGTTGATTCTGGCTATACAAAAAGTGCTTCTCTAGTGGCGAGATAATCACTTTTGTCAGTCGTATAAAATTGCTAATATCTTGTAAACTAATCGGTCGAAATTGTTCAGCCTTTCTCTATAACTGCATGTAGCACTGCACAATCCAATTATCTTATCGGTGACCGCTAACTGTTCGAAGCTAAACTTGTAGAAGCTTTCTAAGGTCCGTTTCAACTTCACCTAGTTTGACCTGGATCTCGTTAATATAGTGGCCTCGCCACGCGTTATAAAAACGATTCTTTTCACTGCTGTTCACTTCGACGTCTCACTATAATGAATGTATAAGAAAAGAACTTTCACAAATATACTTCGATGATCTGAGCATGAGATCTCAGAATGATCAGAGAACGAAAGAGACTCCTCTCTTCTGCGCAAGCCCTTTTATTAACTTCTCGAGGGGCGTTTCCATCCCTTCCAAAGCGTGATACTGCGTCATCGCTAAAAGTTCCAACTTCGTTAATACGTGACGGATTTTCAAAATTCAAAAACTGAAAATAAATTTCACCAAAATTCCAAATCAAATGCTATTACTGCAAATGGATTTCCACAATTCTGCATTCCAAAAGTAATTAAAATACCATAGTTTCAGCAATCTCCGTCTTCCTTTAAACTATCGTTCATTGGTTCATGCCTCTCCTCCAATAGCATAGTTTCTTCCTCAGCAGAATTCCTCGTTTCCTGCGACTGCGTCGTACATCTTGGAACATTCTGGACTAAAATCCTGACGTCACTGAGAATCTCAGCTCAAGTAGCTTGCTGGCATAACATTTACGTCATCCGCGCTTACGTCATGACTACCCACGTCATAACTATGACAGTCATAACTTTCCTTATAATTTCAAATATAGCCACCGTGGTCTCTATATAATTCAATTACGGGGGCATTCTCCTCTCACCACGTTTTAAAAACAGTTGCAAATTGTTTTTAAACTCAATGTTACAAGTATCTCAACTCTCTTGAACACGAAATTGAATTATTACTGGCTTACTCTAGTATGATATTTCCTCTATGTTCCTTAATCATAAATTTCTTCTACTCTGGGTTGTGTGTGGTTAATGTATTCATTCCTCTCTACTTTCTCTTCTGACCAGTATTTCTATTTTCAAAGTTCTGCTGGCTCGTAGAAGGCCCAGGATCGATTACAACATCCTGCCTTTTCTTTTGATTGTCAGCTTCTTTATCCCTTAATTCTTTTAAGTATTGCTGGCTTTCCTTTTCTCTTTGCTGATACTGATCAGGTGTCATAACCTGACTTTGAGTATTCTGGTTTCTATTTTGGTTTTGGTTATTCCTATTATAGTTACGGTTATACCCATTATTGTTGTAATATCTGCCTCTTCCATTATAGTTTCCTCGGTTGTAGTTCCAACCTCTTCTCTGTTGATACGGTCGGTAACCTTGTGATATGTAATTTCTAAACTGATTATTCCTGTGAGGACCTACATTGTCAGTTTTCTCCTGCTCTGGCTTGTCAGTTTGTTGGACTTGGTCCATGTATACCGTATTGATTTCTTTAAACTCCTGCCTTTGACCTTTCTGGACTACGTTAGGCATTGGGCTTGTGTAGTCTAACCTTCTTAGTAACTCATCCATGCTGGATAAATCCCTGATGTTGGACGAAATTATAAGTCTTCTCACCTCAACTGGCAGCATACGAGAAATCGCATCTATTAGTTGCTCCGTGGACAATGGGGGTTGCAAAAATCTCAAGCGGGACAACTGACTCGTAAAGAAATCAGCGTACCTCGTTGGAAGAGTACCTGAGTATTTTCTTGAATATACCTCCGCTCTTAACGAATTCTGCGCTTCTATGGACCAAAATCGTTTGATTAATGCCTCTGCAAACTCGTCAAAGTTACTGAATGTGTATCTAAATGCGCGAAACCATTCAAGGGGTCCTCCAATCAGATATCTCTCTACTATCTTCATCTCTCTCTCTCTGGGAATGTGAGCTTCGATGAAATAATCTTTGAGATTCCTTACATACTCTATAGGTGTCAAACTATCAGTGTTACTGAATTTTTGTGGTTTGTCCTCGAAATTCCTGATGACCGTCACGTTCCTCGGATATGAATCCGGATAGTTTTTCCCACTATCTCGATAATTCCACTCAGGTTCCATATTCCTCTCGTCATCCTCCTCTCTGAATCTGGATACACGTTCTTCAGGAGTCACGTCTCTTTCTTCTGGCTCTAGGTGACATCTTCTGGTATACTTCCTATTCAATTCGCAAGCTAAGCCTTCTGTATCCTTGTCGGTGATTTCTGTTAAGACTTTCTTGACTATCTCTTCTTTGTAGTTCTCCATTAAACTAGCCTCTCCTAACTTCAAATTTTTCAGTTTACTCGTCGTTTCATTTACATCCGAGACAACTTTATGCATCTGTTCCTCTAATGTAGATTTTAAAGTTTGCATATCCTGATCTAGTTGTGTTCTATCGTCAACTTGTTTTTCGGATAACGAATTTATCCTGACACTTAAATCTTTCCTAATCTGTACTACTTCATTGTTAATTTCTATCTGCGTACTGGCAAGTTTTCTTTCAATCCTTTCCTGAATTTGGGTTACATGTTCCCCACTTGACTTATTCCACTCGTCTTTCCATACCGCTACGTTTGCTGTTAACATTTCGGCTATGTCTACTTCGATATCCTCTTTTAATACTCTATTGTGGTCTAATACCAGTGTTCTCATGACCTCTACATCATACTTCAACTCTGCTAAAGACGTTGTTGTTCTAACTGATTCATCGACTAACCTAGTCGCTAATGCAGTTATATTACGCGTACAAAGAGTTTTTGAGTTTTCGATTTCTTCCCTGACTTTATTTACATCAGTTTGGACTTTAGTGATATCTACGAAAACTGTGTTGACCTCTACCTGAATCTTAGTTATGTCACTTTGCACCTCAGTTATATCCGCATGAATGTTATTAATGTCTACCTGAACATTGGATACATCAGTTCTAGCTTTTTGAATTTCTTTCTGGACTTCCTCGACCTTGTCTTGGACAGTCGCTACATCGTTTTTGACAACAACTACTTCGGCTCTAGCACAAGAAATATCCCCTCGGACATTAGCTACATCTAAATTTAACATTGTAAGGTCTTTCTGTACCTTAGACACATCAAATTTAACATCATCAACATTTTTATGCACATTAGATACATCTGTGCGGATGTCAGTTACAGTATTTTCAATTCCTAGGGTATTAATCTGTAAACGCGACATATTATCCTCCAAATTAGCAGCACTAGTTTGGATACCCTTCAAACTTTCACCCATACTAGCTTTCAAATTACTAGCATTCTCCTCCATTCTTGCATTCAAATTAGCAGACAAATTACTAACATTCTCCTCCATTCGACTATTATTCTCCTTCATGCTTTCATTCAGCATCTGCTTCATACTGCGATTCATGTTAGCAGACATCTCCTCTAACATTTTCTTCAAACTTTCATCTGCCATTACAATATTATTCAAAAATGGATTGCTGTAGGGACATACATCAAAAGAGCAAAATAACAACATTTGAGCAACACTTTTCACCATATATATATTTTGATCAATTTTCTGTCTTAAATCTAACTTATAACTACCTTATAATTAACCTTCGACGATACTTCATGTTGAAACAAACTCAAGCACATGTTCAAATTTCTTTGGCTCATTTTAAAATATCCTAACACAAATAATTTACATTTACAATCCAAATAATTAATTTTATCTTTAATATGACTAAAATGTCATAAGCCGGTCAAATAAAATAAGATTCCAGATTATAGGCGATTTTTCTAAGTTTCCTGCCCATTTAACCTTTCTCAAGTTGTATAAGATCTGATCTTTTCTGAGTGTAATTTTCCTAACACAATACAACATTTAATTCCTATATAATCACACTCTTAAATACTACAATTGGCCTAGACATCTAACAAAGAATCAACCTCTTTATTTGAGTCTAATCGAACCTCACGTTTTAGGTTTGCCACTCTTTCTATCGTTCAACCTGGTGATCCAGTTTTGTCGAATTCGCGCCACGTATTAGGTGCGTCAATCTTTCTGTTGACTCAGCCCCACGTTCTTGGGTCGCCAATCTTTCTGTCCCCGTTTACCTGGATAGTAGGCTGTCAGATATCCGCCCCCTCAATCGGATTGCCAATTATCAATCGCACCGGCACAGTTACATCAATGAAAATGGCACTGACAGATACTATCGAGATAAGAGCACAGAAATTCACAGGAAATCATTGTGGAACACACCAAAATATACGGGGGTTCATACTTACCGTTACTTACCTCTTAATTATCTCGGGGTTTGAGTTGACAACAGGATCACTAAAGTCTGTTCACACAATAATCTCCACCATGACATTTAAAAATGAACCAGAACGCAGACGAGAACTTTGAACTGTACAAAAGCTTTATTTCTAATAAAGGGTATGATTTTACTAACACAACAAAATCAACGTGGCTATCAGTAGCCCAAGTCAATCTGACTACGTCCTCCAGTAGGACTTGCAAAATCATTATACAACATGATAGTAAACATTTTAGCTCCCAAGAGCTTCAAATAACGTAATATTCATAACACTATTGGATTGGAAAAGGACGTCAGGGTGTGACATATATAGAGCATTTGGTTTCCTTTTAATAAACAAGAGAATGGTATTTATAGTCGCAAGGCCAGAGTGTGTACGACCTCACTCTCTGAGAACCATATGTTGGCACAGCTGCGGGCTACCTTCAGCCTGTTGCATACTGGTCAAATGCACTCCCTTCTCACGTGCTAAGTTACGTAAGAGTACAGCTTGCTCTCTCAAACTTTTAAATGTCTTTAAGACAACTCACATTATTTACGCAAATCTTTCAAGTACTTTATTTACATCCTATTGGATCATTATGTTAATTTCTTAAACTTGTTAACTTCAATCCAAATGTTTAATTAGCTCTTAAATGTTTATAACAAAATCACATAAATTATTTATAACAATTAGAAATTGTTTATAATCTTTGTCAAAGACAATAAAAATATTATAAGCACGCCTTTAACATCACTCTCGTTCCACATTATTTTCAAAAATATTTACAGCAATTATTTACAATATTAACATTTAAATTGTTTAAATTATTAATTTAATAAATACATTAGCCACATGTTCATTCGGTTGATAATTTTATAATCCTGTTTAATATAATCGACCAATGAAGGTTAGTTATACATGTTAATGTCACAATCTGGTTTAATAAAGGTTTTAATAATGATTTGTGACGGCAACCTTCATTCAAAATCTTATCTCAAATTCTTTCAAAACTCGTGTTAATTATAACAGTAACTCACTTGATTAAATTTTCAACGAACTATGACAATCTTACTCCAGCGGAAAATCCTTCGCTAACAAGTTAATGCACAATCTGCATTAAAATATATGCCCAAAATCATCATATATTAATCTATATGGCATTTAAAACTTTCACATCACTTACAAGACTTCCACAAATAATTCTTTAACATTTATTCCTGTGGGAACTTCCTTCATATTCAAGGGCATTATACCTCAGCAACTTTCAACACGCGCTGCACTAGCGATTATACATTCATAGTTCCACTTAAAAAATTTTAATAATCATCAATTGTTTCAAAACTGTTTTTCTATTTAACCTTCGTGGATTTCATTCATGAACCGAAATGAAGTCAAAACTTGCCAATCACAAACAAATTTAATAGTGAATACGCTTATATACGCCTGTCTGGTCTATCAAAATTTAAGATTAACATCTTAAAAGAAATTGTAGTATAAAAATACTATCATCAAATAAAGTGCGACTAAAATGCAAAGTAGTCGAATAGAATCCAATTAGACTGGGGAATGCAAACATCGTTATATAATTCTCTAATTGAGAAAAACTCCTAACAAAAGTACTTGACTTTAATGCATTCAATAATTCATTATTAACATTACTCTTTCACAAAAGTGTCTATGATGCAATGTTCATTCATAACTGACGATAAATGTCTGTGTTGCAATCAATTCAAATAACGACTAGTATTTCCAAGATCGTCGACAACGTAAGAGATTTTAACGCTCTAAAATCAATTAAATGTTCTTCCTTCTTGATGATGACAGAAAATTGTTCAAAGTAATAAAACTGGGGTAGAATTACTTTAATAAAATGACTCGCTGTCTGAATTTAAATCTGCCATAAAAATCATTAACTTACAGTCAAATCGTGACTACAAAAAAATATTAATTACTGAAATATTCTAAATATCAGTCTCAACTGATTCAAAATCGTTAACTATGCCCATGACATAACAATGTCTTAATAAATCGTCGAAAAATGCAAAACTCATCAAGGTATACTGAGAATAAGAATCTCAACAAGAAAATAGGGCAAAATACAGGAGGATAAAAATATGGGAAAAATGGTTGCTCAAACATTATTAGTAAACTCAAATACAATAAACGTTCACGACTACCTTATCTGCCGATTGACGTTCCAGAGGAAAATTCCCCAAAGAAGACTGCTGATGGATCCATTTCACCACGTTAAAGTTGAGCTCCATCCTCGAAATAGGAAATAGCACCCTCGGAGAGTCGAACTGCTTCCTTCTCCGTGAATCGCTCTGCTCCTCGAAGACGAATAGACATCCTTCCGGCAATAATCTTCTTTGTGAGTCGGGACTTCCCTGACCTCTCTTGAAAAATTCCCTGAAGTTCCAGTAGACAATCGTCATGAAGTTTTGTAGAAATTTCCGAAGAAATTATTCATATTCAGAGTATGAAATTGTTTCTATGGCTGTTCGATGGTATTCAGCCTTTAATTACGAAACATGGGTGTAGATGGTATTCACCGCATGTTCGCTTGTGTGGAATAGCAATTAGCGAAGTTCCATGTCGCTATCTTACTCCGTTGAAGTATGTCCCAATTGCAATAAGCCCTCTTAGCCTTCCATTTGCTCTTCGGTTGTAGTGTTAGAAGAACAAACTGCCGTATTCAATTGCTCCATTATACTGTATCGTTCTGTAACCAAGCAATCTGAAGTCTTTCTACTCCACTCGCAGCGTCAGCCTTGCGTTGATTCTGGCTATACAAAAAGTGCTTCTCTAGTGGCGAGATAATCACTTTTGTCAGTCGTATAAAATTGCTAATATCTTGTAAACTAATCGGTCGAAATTGTTCAGCCTTTCTCTATAACTGCATGTAGCACTGCACAATCCAATTATCTTATCGGTGACCGCTAACTGTTCGAAGCTAAACTTGTAGAAGCTTTCTAAGGTCCGTTTCAACTTCACCTAGTTTGACCTGGATCTCGTTAATATAGTGGCCTCGCCACGCGTTATAAAAACGATTCTTTTCACTGCTGTTCACTTCGACGTCTCACTATAATGAATGTATAAGAAAAGAACTTTCACAAATATACTTCGATGATCTGAGCATGAGATCTCAGAATGATCAGAGAACGAAAGAGACTCCTCTCTTCTGCGCAAGCCCTTTTATTAACTTCTCGAGGGGCGTTTCCATCCCTTCCAAAGTTCCAACTTCGTTAATACGTGACGGATAAATTTCACCAAAATTCCAAATCAATGCTATTACTGCAAATGGATTTCCACAATTCTGCATTCCAAAAGTAATAAAAATACCATAGTTTCAGCAATCTCCGTCTTCCTTTAAACTATCGTTCATTGGTTCATGCCTCTCCTCCAATAGCATAGTTTCTTCCTCAGCAGAATTCCTCGTTTCCTGCGACTGCGTCGTACATCTTGGAACATTCTGGACTAAAATGCTGACGTCACTGAGAATCTCAGCTCAAGTAGCTTGCTGGCATAACATTTACGTCATCCGCGCTTACGTCATGACTACCCACGTCATAACTATGACAGTCATAACTTTCCTTATAATTTCAAATATAGCCACCGTGGTCTCTATATAATTCAATTACGGGGGCAGTACAAAGTATAAAAAAGGCATATGGAAGAGTTGGAAGTAACAATAAATATTATTCAGGACAGACCACTTTTCAGAAATATGAACAAAAATTTCAAGGGTTTCCAGAAGAAGGAAAAGAAGAAGCGGGTTAACATCTGGACGGAAGAGAGAAGGAGACAATGTGAAGTAATGAAGAACTACTGGAAGGCAAGAAAAGATAAAGGAAATAAGAAACCGTGAATACAATGGGTTATATTACTCGGGGTCCAAAATCGAGGAAAGAAATAGAACCGACAGTGGTAGCTACGCTCACTAAAACGCAGCCAAGCTCTCTGCTGACTCGGTAGACGCGTGGGTTCGAGTCCCACCATCGGCCGTCCTTGAAATGGTTTTCCGTGGTTTCCCCTTTTACAACTCCAGGAAAATGCTGGGACGGTACCTTCTGACAGGCCTCGGCTGCTTCCCTCCACATCCATGCCCAGTTTCATTAATTTTCATCTCTCATGAACTCCTCTCATGAGGGCATCCGGTCGTAAAAACCATCCGCCACATGGCAGCGACACAACACAACCCCAGAAGCTACCTGAAATATAACACGCACAGGAAGGAGCAGTTTGGCAGGTGTTAACGGATTGGACCAGTATTAAGGATACGCGAAGAACCAATAACGACATTCATTTCGTAGTGATATGACGCATTAGTGATTGACAGATGTCGAGCGCACAACCATTCCTTCCTTTTCGGATGTATGCTGACGATGTTAACACATCATACATCAGCAATACTGTTGATCATCACCTTTTTAGCCTACTTTTCACATTTTGCAAAATTGAGGAAATTGAAATTTGAGCTCCATGTTGTATATTTTGGAAGATATGCATGAGAGCTATTCCAAAATTGGCACACATATAGAAAATAATATTTCAGTTTAATTTCCAGGAGGCCAAACATGGCAGTGTTGCCAAAATAATTCTAAGCCTGCTGTTAAGTCCAAATTTTAAATGCATATAACTTCTACACTATCAATTGGATTTCAACCAAATCTCGTATAAACTATGTGTACATAAACAGACATTACTGAGCGTATTCTTAAAAGCCACCAGGGCTGCCAACTGTTAATAAATGCTCTCTCTCTATTTTCATATTCACATACCAATATATCAGAAAGTATGCAAGCCGACAGCTTTAAACTATGCACACATACAGTACCTGACATTCTAGATTGCTTTGGAGAAACTAATTTACGTCAGTGCTGCCAACATGAATCTAAGCCTGCTGATAGGTACAATTTTAAAATACATGTAACTTCTATACTAACAAATGGATTTCATCCAAAATTGGCACAACAAGAGATCATAACATTCCAGATTATTTCTGACCAACACATGCATGACGTTGTAGTCAACATGGTTTTTCGCGCTGATAGATCCAATGTCTAACTGCATGTAACGTTCATGATATTCATTGGGCCACAACCAAATGTTGTATTCTGTATCTTAAGAGATGCAACTAACAATGTATTCAGTCATCAGGGCTGTCAACTGTAGCGCTCTATTAGGCTACATTATACCAGGTATATTTCGAAGTAATTAAAAATTTCGATATCACCAACTTTATTTCGTCATTACACTAGATAGGTCTATATAGATTGGCATGAATCTTAAATTTTAAGAAAAGTAGGCTCTTTAGTTCGTCACGGAACTTCTTGTTTGTTATTAGTTAGGCTATAATTTTTTCATTGAATTTTATTATTCTATTAATATGTGTAATATTGTAGCGAGTTAGCCGTGCGGTTAGGGACGCGCAGCTGTGGGGTTGCATTCGGGAGATAGTGGGTTCGAATCCCACTGTCGGCAGCCCTGATTCACTCGAACAGAAAATAAAACAGACACACAACAATAACACCAATGACGGATAGTGCTTCAGAACTTATGTTGCCGGGGCGCGGCGGAACTGAGCACGTGCCCCACTCCGGGCGAGCATGCAGCACAGGACGAGGCTCTTCTTTCCAGCGTGCTAACCTCGAAAATTTTTAAATTGATAAGACGTAATATAAACGATATTTGTATGCAATAACAAAGGTAATCAATTGGCAGATAATTGTAGGAAGCTATTATGACGAAGAATATGAATGCTCAGAGTTTCTTCATGACAAAAGATGAGGTAACAAAACCAGTGTAGGTGGGCTTTCCGTTAAAAGTAAAATCCCGTAAGACCCATAGCCTTTTCTCAACGCTGGATGCTCTATAGCTGATGGAAATACCCGTGGTCTCCCGGGGATGATGGTTTCTGTTCCTCTGAGCGCAGTGTCCATGTAACACAAGACTTTCACACAACCTTGTTTCATAATCTCTGAGGTCACTCATTTCTTCTGCAGCTATTGACAAACGAGCCTCGTGTACTGATTTACGTCCGAAAGTGGTCTAGATGATGCAAGGAATGTGGGGTGTCCTTGGAAGCTACCGGCCCCCGGCGTGGCAGGTCAAGTCAAGATACGCACCCAAAGTCGCGTCCCACTTCACCTGTTACTACACTCGAGATTCGCGACCACATCCCAGGGGATTACACAGTAGGCCTGTCGCAGGGACCAATCAGACGGACTTTAAATTATTATTATTATTATTATTGTTATTATTATTATTATTATTATTATTATTATTATTTGCGTACATTCCTCTTTAAGAAGAGTGCTTAAAACACAAAAATCTAGCTTTTGGTGGTGGCTCTTTTCTTGATTTTATCTTCGCAAAAACCTTTTCATCCGTTCACTGTGCGCCTTCTTCTCTTCATCTGTCCAATTACGCTTATTTCTCTTGGGTTGTGATCTAAATTCAAATTTCTGGTTTCTGCTTTTTAACCTATTTTCATTTATGAAAAAAAAAAAGGCTTATGAGATCACCTTTTGTCCGTGTGTCTGTCTGTGTTTGTGTGATGATGTGTGTCCCCCCATAATAACATCTAAACGGCTGGAGCGTTTTCAATGAAACTCGGTAACTTCATAGCACTATTCCGGACGATCCCGACCGTGTCCTTCAAATTTTGTTATGTCTCACCAATCCAACATGGTGGCTGTGCGAAATATTTCACCAGCATTCAATATCTCCGAAACTACTACCGATATCTCCCTGGAATATTTCACGGTGATAAAGGAAACTACTAGAAGTTCACCTATGTGACTTTTGAAAACCTGGTAAGTACAAAACCAACATGGCGGCCAAGCGAAGTTGCGACTTTTAAATAGACGTTTCTAGAGATTTAACCAACCAAACGCAATAAAACTTGGTACAGTACATGTTTATACACATTGTAATGCACAGACATCTAACTTCGTTCAATTGTTTACATAACCTCAAGATGGCGGCTGTGCGAAATATTTCACAGGCATTCTATATCTCTGAAACTATTAGTGGTAACACCCTGAAATTTTGTACGAATATAAAGGGCATTACTAGAAGTTCATCTATAAGACTTTCAAAAACCGGTTAACTACAAAACGAACATGGCGGCCAAGCGAATTTGAACATTTTAAATAGACCTTTCTCGCGATGTAATGTTCCAAACGCAATGAAATCTGGTACAGGAAATGTTTATACACATTGTAATGCCCTGGTATCTAATTTAGTTCAATTGCTTACATAACCTCAAGATGGCGGCTTTGCGAATTTTAAAATTAAATTTTTATTTCTTGTGTCGTAATCATGCGATCGAAGTGAAAGTTTGAATAATGAACCAATGCAATAATTTTCCTTTAATGGTACACGACTCTATAGCCTATACATTTAACAATCCAACATGGTGACCATCGGAAATATTTAGACGGCTCTGAATATCTACGAATCTATTATAGCAATCAAACTGAATTTTTAACGTTCATAGGGGCTATGAACTTAAGTTCACCTATAGGACTTTAAATAACCTGGTGATCACAAATCCAATATGGCGGCGACCCGAAGTATAAATATTCACATTGACGTTTCTCGCAATTTAATCATCCGAGTGCCAGTGTAACTTGGTACAGTAAATCCTTATACGAATGTTAATCCACTGGCATCTAATTTATTTCAATTGTTTCCATAACCACAAGATGGTAACTGTGCGAAATTTTAAAATCTCGTTTTTACTTCTTGTGTCCCAATCATGCGATTGAAGTTTGAACGCTACTCGTACACAATAATCTTCATGTAACAGTACATAACTCTAGGACCTACATATATGAAATCCAACATGGTGACCATCCGAAATATTTAGCCGGTTCTACGAATCTATTACAGCAAACAAACTGAAATTTTGTATGTTTATAGAGGCATTTAATATAAGTAGGATATATGAAAATAGGCTGTATAGATCTTGACGGAACTACTTGTTTCTCTACAAATGCTGCGGTCGTAGATGTCGTCTATGGTGATATGTAATTGTTGTAAGTCTTCCATAGTTTATTTGTATCAAGAAATACCCAATTTCGACGCAGAAATAATGTTGAATATTCTTTCAGTCAGTCTGGTGTCGTTCATTCTGGCGAAGTGTGTAAAGAACTTCACTCTGCGTCTTCTGATGAGTGTCGTGATAGATTCAGTATTTCTGTATCATTCTTCTGTGGATCTTCTTTGCCAGAAATTATTTTCATTATCATTTTCTCACAGGTTTTTCCTGGCTCCTGACAGAGAGGTTTAGTGGCTTAAATACATGGGTTGTTTTTTTAGTTTTGGCACCTTAGTTATAACTGGATTAATAACTCACTTAGATGGTTCCAAGTTTCACAGGCCCTCGATGTAGTCCCCACCGTTGCGTTCAACGTGTTCCCAGCGATGCGGAAGTCGTTGGAACCCGTTGGCACTGCCCAATCAATTGATGGTACGAAGAGAACGGTCGGCAGCATGCTTAACGTCTTCAATGGTACGGAAGCGCTGCCATACTGTTCCCCGAGGGCAAACCGTTGATGCGGCGTACTATTTTTCGTTTCTGCAAGACCATCTCCGAGGAGCTCTGAGAAGGAAACGGCGCCACCACATGGTTACACCGCCCATCGTTCTGCATGACAATGCTAGGGCACACACAGCAGGCGTTGTGTCGGCATTGTTGGATCGCTGGGAGGTCCTCTATCACCCCCCATATTCTCCCGACATCAGTCTCTGCGACTATAATCTCATCCCGAAGATGAAGATGAAAATGACGTTAAGTAGGCTGTCGAGCGCTCTCTTCGTGCCATCAATAGATTGGGCAGTGCCAACGGGATCCATCGACTTCCGCATCGCTGGGAACACGTTGTACGCAACGGTGGGGACTACATCGAGGGCCTGTGAAACTTGGAACCATCTAAGTGAGTTATTAATTCAGTTATAACTAAGGTGCCAAAACTAAAAAACCAACCCATGTACAATCTGATTAACTTATTGGCAGTGTTAAAGTCTACTAATTCTGGTTATTAGCCTAGTTTCGATTTTTGCAAAAAATGAAAGTAGACTTATGAGATCTACACAGGGCCAAAAAAGGTGTGTCTGTCTGTGTAAGAGTCTGTGTGTGTGTGTGTGAGTGTGTGTACTCTGAATGTCTGTCACCCCCCCCCCCCCTATCAATTCAAACATGGTGGAACCGAATTGAATGAAATTTGGTACAGAGGTAGCACTATTAAAGGACACCTCAGTGTCATGTTTTATATCACCGCCATCTTGACTAAAACGTAATGGTGGCCACCCAAATGTCAAAAGCTTCAATCAAATTACGACCAACCTGATCATCTAATCTCTACCAAATTTTGCGACATTATACTTTTTTGTATGAAAATTCCTGCGACCAAACTACAAGGTCATCAGCCCAATAATTTGTGGATGGCGGCCATGTATGTGTGGAAATCGATTCCCCCTATCTTTTCAAACACGATGAAAATGAATTGAATGAAATTTGGTACAGAGGTAGCACTAGGAAAGAGCACTTCATATTCATGTTTAATATTCGTGTAGCACGTTGCATTTCAACAAGCTACTACAAGTCTACAACCAACATTCAATTATACTCCTTGAAAAGGACAAAGAGTTATAACAATACCAATGCATTTAGGAGAAAGTAGGCTACATGTTCTTTACCGAACATCTTGTTTTTCTCACTATATCACTCGTTCCCAGTATCTTTGCCTTCTGTAGTCACTATTAGGCCTATTATTATTATTATTATTATTATTTTACATCGTCATGCCTGTCCTCTCAAAATCTCATCTTCTCGCTATGTCTCTTTCTAGGCGGCTTCGGTGGCGTAGTTGGTAGCATGCTGAGCATCTATGCCCAAGGTTGCGGGTTCAAACCCGGCCGAATTCATCGGATTTTTTAAGAGGGTTAAAATTCTTCAGTATGCCTTTCTTCGGAGGGGAAGTAAAGCCAGCGGTCCCATGTCATAGATTCATGGCATGATAAAGAACCTTCCACTAACTACACATGTGTGATGCCAAAATTTGTAGGTTAGAATTGATAACGCTCTATTAGTTCCAACGTTCGTCGCCAGGTGCTGACTGCGATGCCATCTAGTAGCCAAGTCCACTGCTAGGTGTCGTGGACGGTAGCATTTGGTAGCAAAAGTAGGAACTACTTGAAATTACTATCTGCAGACCTTACTTGAATTAAAAACAGATAACGCACACTAATACAGTCATCACAATTAACACCGGTTATCAGACAGATTCTACACACACCCAAAGTACACGGGGCTACATGACCGCGTTGTCGCAGCCCCTAAACTAAGGAACCAACCAACCTTTTCAGTCGGTCAACACGATTGTACCCAAATGAGATGGGTTATTCCCCAATCCTGAAAAGGATTACATGAGATTAATAAACACACTAGGATGACCAGTTTCGATCGTCAAGCGATCATCAACAGATCCATTACACTTAGGCTATAAAATCTATGTCTGAAAGTATGGGTGAATATATATATAATATATACTCTTATTTAGTTGCAGAAATAGTAAAGATAACGCAACTCGTCAATGTTTGTTAGTTGTGGTCTCTGTGATGTTTTATTGAGAATCCGGAGGTCAATCACCACTTCCAGTATCCATATTTAGACGGTTCTCAATATCTACAAATCTATTACAGCCGTCAAACTGAAATTTTATATGTTAATAGAGGCAATTAACATAAGTAGGATATATGAAAATACGCTGTATAATTCTTCACGGAACTACTTGTTAAACTTCAAGCAGCTTTCTCCGAGAGAGTAAGATTTAGAATTCTTTTAGTCAGCCTGTAATCACTCATACTGAGAATATGCCCACAGAATTTCAAACGTCATTTCCTGAATGTGTCCATGATTTTCTCCGAATGCTGATAAAGATCCTGGGATTTTCCTTTTCATCCAAATTCCCTCAGAACAAACTGGGTCAAACATTCACCTCAAGATGTTTAGCCTACTTTTCTCAGTTTGCAAAAAAGTGGAAAAAGTAGACTCGTAAGATCGATCTGAAAAAATATGTGTCCGTCTGTCTAGCGTTCTGTCTGTCAGTCTGTGTGTCCCCCGCCTATCAACTCCTAAACGGCTGCAGCTATCGAAACTAAATTTAGTAAGAGTGAAGATATATACCAGAATATCTCACGGCTATATTTGAAATTGACGTCAGTGCTACAAACTGCTGTAAAATCTCAATTGGAATTTGAGCTCTAAGTTGGATATCTTAGAAGTTATACATGCGAACTATTCCAAAATTGGCACACATATAGATAAAACATTCCAGATTAATTTTCAGAAGTCCATACATGCCAGTGTTGCCAACATGATCCTAAGCCTGCCGATAAGTCCTATTTCTAAATGCATGTAACTTCTCTATTATCGATTGGATTTCAACCAAATTTCGTATGTACTATGTGTACTACAACAGATATGACTGTGCGTATTCTAAAGAACCACCAGGACTGCGAACTGTTAATAAATGCTCTCTCTACGTTTTAACCCTAATATCAATATATCAGAAAGTATGCAAGCCAACAGTTCTAAACTATGCACACGTATAGTTTGGTATAATTTATGTACATGAGTGCTGCTAAAACGATTCTAAGCATGCTGGTAGGTCTATGTTAGGCCTGATGTTAGTATTACCAACTTGATTCCTATAGATTGGCATGAATATTAAATTTTAAGAAAAGTAGGCTCTTTAGTTCGTCACGGAACAACTTGTTCTTTCTTTTTTTGTATATATAGGCAACTCAGTTAAAATATTTGTTAATATTTGGCACTTGTTTTTTTTCTAAATTATTTAATTTCCTTTATGAATTTTTGAATTTTTAATATAAAGCCCAATATTGTATTTACACTTACTATTACAAAATTTCTTGTTTTTCTACCTGTATTTTGAAAAAAATTTATATGTAGCCCAATATTATATTTTATTTTATTTATTTACAATTGTAAGGATAACCATTTTGATGTGTAACATCTTTCTACTCGGTTGCTGGATATTTGTGGGAATGATTTTGAAAAATGGGACTGAAGTGGATCGGACGATTCAGCTGGCAGTGGTGGATCGAACGGAAGTGTGTAAGACGCCCTGTCAGGTGGATCGCATTGCTGAACACTTTCATTTTGACGGTAAACGCTCATGCGAACTCTGGTGTCAAGTGATTGAAACAAAGCACATGGCACATGTTCGAAGTCTTCGTATCAGTATTTAAATGATAAAATGCTTTATTATCAAACATTGTAAGTAGTCGGCATTGCCGGTATTATGTTTCTGCACAATGGCTATTCAAATATTAACCCACATAACGGCAATGCAGTCATCAATATAATATAATCGTTGTGTTTATACGAGAATTGAGAAAGCCTTCATGAACTATTACTGAATACATTCTCCTTACTCACAAGAGGGCCTATTCATAAGGCATTTTAAACTCAATATCACGCAGGAACATTAGACTATCGAAACAAGCAAAATATAAATGAAACTTAATTCCGTGATGCAGTATTATTGGTACGTGAAAATAAGCCACCATCTTATACCTAATATTCGTGTGGTCGAAAGAGCCATGGGGTTAGCGTCATTGACTGAATCTAGAGATCTCGGGTTAGATATTTTTGCACCAGATTATCGTTTTAAACGATATTTATCATATCAATCTGACTCATTTTTACAGAATCCATATGAAATTACTGTTGGTCTGTAAATCAAGAGGTCCGGGAACTGGGAAAGCCTTTCATGATCTAGCGCTGTGCACATTGCATTTACTCGCAAGTTGGCCTGTTTATAGGGAATTTAAGGTTATGAGCGGACCCATGCGAGAAATCTCGCATGTTCCCCAACAGGTTTATAATAAGAGACTTAGGGAGAAAGGTTGTTATGTTTTTATTTCAACCAAATGATTATAGAACACTATTTACATTTCAGTTAGAATTCCAAGCTCTACGTTCCCTAACTTAAAAAGGCAATCACTGAAAATTGGATCATCATAACACTCGCCATTTATTCGATGTTTATGAAATAATACGATTTGAGTACCCAATCCATTGATTGACTAATTCTGAAAACCATGGGAAATGATAGAAGAATATCCTGAAAAATAATTAATGTTTAATAGTTATAAGGTTTTAGACGCCGTAACACTCACCGGTTATACGATTAGAGTACTCAATCCATTGATTTACTGTTTCTGAAAACCATTCGAAATTATCGATACTTATGAAATTAGAATGCAGAAGAAATACCTGTAAAATAATTAACGTTAATAGTTTTAAGGGTTTAGACGACAACTCATAAGCGCAGCACGTTAGAGCATCGGAATTTGCAAATCGCACAATTTTTACAAAAAATTATATTTATGAAATTAGAATGCAATTCGTCACTGCTAATTTATGAAATTATACGATTTGAGTACACATTCCTTTGATTCCACGCAAAATGATAAAGGAAATACCTCAGAATATTAAAATGACTTGGCACAGGCGTCACAGTGGCCAAAATGTGAAGTGGACACCAATTATGGAGCGTATCTTCCTGCAGCAACAGTAACTGCAAATCGCACACTTCGTACAGTTTTTAAAAGTCATTTTTAAAGAAATTATAGATATTTATGAAATTAGAGTGCAATGCGTCATTGGTAATGTTTATTCTCTTTCATTTGAATGCTCATTTGTCACGATCGATCGCTTGTGAGCGCCGCAGGAGGGATCTATACTACTGAAATAATATATATGATGATGAGCGGTGTCGCGTCTATTAATCTAGTTGATCTATATCTTCTTTATTTAAGCTACAAAACCTCTAATAAAATGAGCTCCGTATTATAAACTACAATATCTGTAAAACACTCCCTTTTACAATAGATTAATATTTGTGCCAAAAATATTATAAAATACCAGTCTATCAACAATTTGCCGTCCTTGAAATGGTTTTCCGTGGTTTCCCATTTTCAACTCCAGGCAAATACTGGGACGGTACCTTCCGACTGGCCACGACCCCTTCGTTCCACATCGTTACCCAGTTTCATTCACCATCATTCATTTCATCTCTCATTAACTCATCTCGTGAGGTTGGCGTCAGCAAGGGCATCCGGCCGTAAAACCATCCGTCACAAATACTTCCATCGCATCTCATCCCCGACCCCAAAGGAAAACGGAAATAATAAGGGATAGACATACAATACCGGTGTATCAACAATTTCATGAGAGGTTTCTTCTGTGTCAGATGTTACACATCATATGCGACTACTGTAAGGCTCGTATCTTTTTTTATCATTTCAAATAATCTTGTCGACTTCATCCTTATGCTTTGGTCTACCGTTATGCGTTACGGTTACGGCGTGTATGACGTCATCTTGTTGTTCAGTGCATATGCACCGAGTCTGAGTTTACTCCTGGGGTCTGGCGTTATGCGATACGGAGACGGCAGGTGCGTGATGTTATGCCTGGGCCTTTCTAACATGTATAGCATTTGTAGCATGCGTCATTTGAAATTATGTGAAGTCTAGTGTCTCAGACTGACTGTATCATTTTTAGCCTACTTTCGATTTTTGCAAAAAAATGAAAGTAGACTTATGAGATCAACACAGGGCGAAAAAAATTGTGTCTGTCTGAGTGTGTGTGTGTGTGTGTGTGTGTGAGAGTGTGTATTCTGAATGTCTGCCCCCCCCCTATCAATTCGAACACGGTGCAACCGAATTGAACGAAATATGGTACAGAGGTAGCACGAGCAAAGGACACCTCAGTGTCATGTTTTATATCGCCGCTATCTTGACGAAAACGTAATGGCGGCCACCCAAATGTGCAAAGCTTAAATCAAATTACGACTAACCTAATCATCCGATCTCTACCAAATTTTGCAACGACATACCTTTATGGGGGGAGCATCCTTTGACCAAACCAATAGGTCATCAGCGTAATAGTTTGCGGATGGCGGCCATGTATGTGTGCAAATCGATTCCCCCCATCTATCCAAACACGGTGAAACCAAATTGAACGAAATTTGGTACAGAGGTAGCAATAGCAAGGGGCACCTCAGTGTCATGTTTTATATCGCCGCCATCTTGACAGAAACGTAATGGCGGCCACACGAATGTTCAAAGCTTAAATCAAATTACGATTAACCTAATCATCCGATCTCTACCAAATTTTGCAACTACATACCTTTATGGAGGGAGCATCCTTTGACCAATCTAATAGGTTATTAGCCTAATAGTTTGCGGGTGGTGGCCATCTTTATGTCAAAATTGATTCCCCCTATTAATTCGAACACGGTGGAACCGAATGGAACGAAATTTGGTACAGAGGTAGCACTAGCAAAGGGCACCTCAGTGTCATGTTTTATATCGCCACCATCTTGACTGAAACGTAATGGCGGCCACACGAATGTTCAAAGCTTAAATCAAATTACGATTAACCTAATCATCCAATCTCTACCAAATTTTGCAACTACATACCTTTATGGAGGGAGCATCCTTTGAGCAATCTAATAGGTCATTCGCCTAATAGTTTTTCGGATGGCGGCCAACTTTGTGTCAAAATCGATTCTCCCTATTAATTCAAACACGGTGAAACCGAATGGAACGAAATTTGGTACAGAGGTAGCACTAGGAAAGGGCACCTCAGTGTCGTGTTTTATATCACCGCCATATTGACAGAAACGTAATGGCGGCCACACAAATGTTCAAAGCTTAAATCAAATTACGATTAGCCTAATTATCCGATCTCTAGCAAATTTAGCAACAACATACCTTTATTTGCGGATGGCGGCCATCTTTGTGTAAAAATCGATTCCCATTATCAATTCGAACACGGTGAAACCGAATGGAACGAAATTTGGTACAGAGGTAGCACTAGCAAAGGGCACCTCAGTGTCGTGTTTTATATCACCGCTATCTTGACGGAAACGTAATCGCGGCCACCCAAATGTTAAAAGCTAAAATGTAATTACGACCAACCTAATAATCTAGTCTCTACCAAATTTTGCAACACCATATCTTTATGTGGGAAACATATTCAGACCAAACTGCAAGAACATCAGCCCAATAGTTTGCAGATGGTGGCCAAGTATGTGTGCAAATATCGATTCCCCCTATCAATTCAAACACGGTGAAACCGAATTGAACGAAATTTGGTACAGAGGTAGCACTAGCAAAGGGCACCTCATATTCATGTTTAATATCCCTATAGCACGTTGTATTTCAACAAGCTATTACAACCAACATTCAATCATACTCCTTGAAAAGGACAAAGAGTTATAACAATACCCATGCATTTAGGAGAAAGTAGGCTATATGTTCTTTACTGAACATCTTGTTTTTTCTTTCAGAATTTCACCCCTCCCCATGGGCCCCTTAAATTGAATTGATGAAAAAACGGTCGAACACCTACTAACTTATTTTTAAGCTGTCTTTTTCCGCTGAGTTTCAAACTCCTCGCCTATGTCGTTTAAGGGATACACGCTCCGTTAGGAATCCTTCAACCCCCACTTTTCACCCCTTTCACCTTATAATATACACCACATCGAAAAACCCTTAGACACATGTCTGCTTATTTTTAATGATTAGTTTATATGCCAAGTATCATATTGAGACCGTCGGTGGAGCTGTCAGGATAGCCAACAACCGCAATGACTTCCCTAACATCTCATCCGTCGGACCTAATTGCCGTGAGGACAGGGGCGGTCCCAAGGAGGGGGCCAGCGGGGCCATGCCCCCCCCCCCCCAAACGGTCTTCAAAAATAGAAAGGAAAAAAAAAGAAAATGAGAAAGAAAAATGAGAAAGAGAAAGGCAGAGGAGAGAGAGGGAAGAGAGCAAAGGTTTGACTTGACAGTTCCAATTTTGACACCACAGGACCTGCCTGTGAGAGTGAGACCAGCCCTCCAGACCCCTTAGAAAATGAAGGAAACTTCCGTGAACTCCTTCGGTTTCGAGTCGAAAGCGGCGACGAAACTCTTCGTAGCCACCTTGAAAATGCATCAGCACGGGCTACGTATATTAGTAATAGAACACAAAATGAACTGATTAAGTGCTGTCGTGAGGAAATCCAAGAAGGCATTGTACGGAAGGTGAAAGTAGCAGGCATGTTTTCCGTCATGTCCGATGAGACATCACACATTTCCCTAAAAGAAAAGCTTGCATTGTCACTTCGCTACGTCCACGAAGAGAAGGTGCACGAAGATTTTTTGACATTTGCGGACGCCTACGAGTGTATTAGGGAGGACGATATTCAAGGCGGGGAACCAAAATTGTCGGGCTTTGCTCTTGGTCACGTTGTACAAGATCTCACTACAAAGCTCTCACTCGATCTTAAGCTTTGTGTTGGGGTAGGCACGGATAACTGTTCGGTGATGTCATCGGAAACGAAAGGTGCAGTACAGGAACTTTTGAAAGCGGCACCTTGCGGTTCTAGGTGTCCATGCTACAATCACGCCCTTAACAGCAGCTTAGCGAAAATTTCAAAAGTAGTGCCCACTCGTAATGGTACAGCATTGATGAAAAATACAATTAACTTTGCTAGATCATCTCCTGAAAGATACAAAGCTTTTTTAGCCTACTTTTCACATTTTGCAAAAATGAGGAAAAAGTAGACTTATGGGATCGGGCAAATGTCTGTCTGTCCCTCTGTCTGTCTGTCTGTCCTGTCTGTCTGTCTGTCTGTCTGGCTGTGTGTGTGTCCCCCCCCCCCATCAACTCCTAAACGGCTGGAGCAATCGAAACAAAATTTGGTAGGAGTAAAGATCTTTACCTGAATATCTCACGGCCATATTTGAAAATGATGTCAGTGCTACCAACTGCTAAAAAATCACAATTGAAATTTGAGCTCCATGTTGGATATCTTGGAATGTATGAACGGGAGCTATTTCAAAATTAGCACACGTATAGATAATAATATTGCAGTTTAATTTCCAGGAGGCCATACATCGCAGTGTTGCCAAAATGATTATAAGCCTGCTGATAGGTCCAATCTTTAAATGCATATAACTTCTACACTATCAATTGGAATTCAACCAAATTTCGTATGTTCTATGTGTACATAACCAGATATGACTGAGCGTATTCTTAAGACCCACCAGGGCTGCCAACTGTTAATAAATGCTCTTAATTTATTTTATCCAAATACCAATATAGCAGAAAGTATGCAAGCTGACAGCTTTAAACTATGCACACATATAGTACCTGACATTCTATATTAATTTGGAGTAACTTATATACGTCAGTGCTACGAACATGATTCTAAGCCTGCTGACAGGTCCAACTTTAAATACATGTAACTTCCATGCTATCATTTGGATTTCAACCAAATTTCGTGTGTGCTATGTGTACCATAACAGATATGACTATGCGTATTCTTAAGAGCAACCAGGGCTACCAACTGTTAATATGTGCTGTATCTATTTTTGTTACCCTAATATCAATATATCAGAAAGTATGCAAGCCAATAGCTCTAAACTTTGCACACGTATAGTACCTGGCATTGTAGATGAATTTGGAGTAACTAATATACGTCAGTGCCGCCAACATGATTCTAAGCCTGCTGATAGGTCCAATTTTAAAATGCATGTAACTTCTATACTAGCTAATGGATTTCATTAAAAATTGGCACAACAATAGATCATATTATTTGAGATTATTTCTGACCAATACATGCATTACATTGTTGCCAACATGATTTTACGCGTGCTGTTAGATCCAATGTTTAACTGCATGTAACGTCCATGCTATTCATTGGACTTCAACCAAATTTTGTATTCTGTACCTTAAGAGATGGAACTAAGAATATATTCAGTCACCAGGGCTGCCAACTGTAGTGCTCTATTAGGCTACATTATGCCAAGTATACAGTATTTCGAACTAATTAGAAATTTTGATATTAGCAACTTCATTTCGTCATTATTCTTGATAGATCCATATAGATTAATCATTGGCATGAATCTTAAATTTTAAGGAAAGTAGGCTCTTTAGTTCGTCACGGAACTTCTTGTTTTGTCAGTTTTAGGCGAAGACTTTGGCAAACTGTGTGAAACGAGGTGGAGCGAAAAACATGATGGCCATTTACAGGTCGAGAGACTCTTAGTTAAGATAATTCGAGCTTTAGAAATCGTAGCAGAATGGGAGGACAGCGACACGTCGAGTGCAGCCGAATCCCTCATTCAATCATTGTGTGATACGCAATTTGTGGTTTCAATGTTGTGTCTGTGCGACGTCCTAGGTAAAACCCGTCCTTTGAGCCTTCTTCGTCAGGACGATTCATTGGACTTGGTGATGGCTTCCGCGGGTGTCATGGACACCATCGCGGCGCTTTCGACTGCACGTGAGAATGCTGAACCGTACTTCGAGATAATATTTTGCGGAAGAACTGGAGTTTGAGATGGCGTTGCCCCGAAGAGCAGGCAGGAGGAAGCGGTCCAACGTTCCAGCTGACATTGACGCACCCGAAGAGTTTTACCGCCGAACTGTCTTCATTCCGCTGGTCGAGCATGTGGTGCAGGATCTCAAGGAACAATTTCCAAATGAATCTTTGGCCGCATTCGACTTGATGCCTGCAATCTGCGTTAACAAACCGGCTGAAATCCCAACAGTGGTGCAATGTTTGGAGGCTCTTCGTATCAAGTATCAGCCTTTGCTAATTTCCGACGGGCGCCACTTGCAGGGAGAGTATGTTGTATGGAGACAGCGATGGTTGAGATTGAAGTCGGGAGGAAAGAAATTGCCATCAACTACAATTGAGTCAATGGTAGCTGCTTCTCAAAGCTTGACACCTACAGTCAATACTCTCCTGCAGGTTTTGGCGACGTTGTCTGTGAGTAACGCCACTCCCGACATTGCGACGGCTGAAGGACTGGCTACGGTCCCGAATGCCGGAAGAAAGGCTAACCGGACTGGCTCTGTTACATTGCCATCGGTCAACGAAAGTCAGTGTGGAGAAAGTAATTGATCAGTTTGCCAAAATGAAGACAAGGCGATTGGATTTTGTTCTTTGATCAGATACCTACAATAAACAGATTAAAATTTTATTATGTGTGTTCTCTTTCTAGAGTCTATTCGACCCTCTCCTCGATTTTTATAAAACTAATAGGTTATTAGGCCTATACGAATTTCAGTCCTTATGATATTATGCGACATGCCACCAGTAAAAATTAAATATAGCCTACTGTAACTTATATAAAAAGAGGACGGATGCCTCCCCCCCTCCTTATGGGCTTAGGGCCCCCTCCAAAAGTTCTGGCTGCGACCGCCCCTGCGTGAGGATCAGGTGAACTTCCTAATTGGCCAAAGTGGCACGAGAATCTGTAGTCCACAGGGATCGTGGTACATGGTGACGATGGTCATAGACTGCTTAAGGAAAGGTTCACCTTAAAAACTAGACTCAGAAAATAAACATCCAGACTTATGTAAAACACCGTGAAAATTCATTGTTAAAATTTACAAACCCCTATCCTAGTTCGGAGGGTTTCAATCGGCTAATCCGCAAGCTAATAAACAAACAAAAATAAAGAGCAGGTCCCTACCTGAGAAGTTACGGAAAACCTTCGCGAAAGATCTATCTCACAATGATAAAGCAACAACAGCAACACTAGGAAAATGGTACGACGCAAATCCCTAGGTCAAGTTACAAAATCAAGCTAATATCAGAATTTACATTTAACAGGGTAGCAAAACAAATCTAAGTTAGGATGATACCATCTCCACATTTACATTTAACGTTAATTCATCTAGCTAAGTCCTATCAGTTAATAACAAAATTTACGGCGATGACGTCCGTAACAGAAAACAATTACATTCAATGCTAAGTGAACAGCCATGTAAAAAAAAAACATTTAATTATTCTTAGGAACTAGGTGCTAACAGCACACAATAGGGTAACATGTAGGATTTATACACTTTTACATCATAAATAATTAATAACAGACAACAGTTTTATTAAAATGCCTGCCTGCACCTTGGTTTACTCTTTGTAAGCCATAGTCATCTAATGTGTGTAGTTACGGTGACGACTGCGTAGTAAAGACTACGTCTAACATCGCATGGCCTGCGCTCCACAAGCTACGAACTCAAGGTTCGAGCAAGCTTCAGGTCGCTACAAAGGTGTCAGCAGTTCTAAGTCATTTCCTCAAAAGGAAATACCTTCATTAGCACGGCCATGTCGGCAGGTTCCAAATGCAAAAGAACAAGGTTAGATAGAAAGAATTCGTTAGTTAGCGTTTGTTTTACCAAAATTATGCGTTTTATTATTAAGATGTCGGTTTAGGTTATCGTTGGTTTATGGCAAATAATACTGACAATAGCCTGGGCACGGAGTGTCCCCACTGAGATCAATCTCCACCAAGAGCCTCGACTCAAAAGTCGGAATATAATCAACGAGCAATAACAACTCGGACACACAATAACACAAGTTACCAGCGGCGCGCTGCTCGCGTTCAATAACTCTGGGATGGGCCTGCACACAACAGTCACCCTCCATAACATCTGGTCAACGGGAACAATCCCGGACAAGGTACACACAAATACCTTCATACATCAAATATCTCCTTTAACAGGGCGGCCTACAACGTACTATAGAAAACCTGACATAACTGTACACGTCAACAACGGTACACGCAAAAGTGCGCTTAACTAACAAAAAACAATCTATAAAAACATGTGATCAGATACAAGGTTGGACACTGGGTTCCATGAGCTATAATTGCAATGAAAGGAAGAGCGAATACAACAAGCATTCTGTCCTCTGTCAAAGTAATTCTGTCTCATAATACAAGCGTGCTCTCAAGGGCACTGGGTCACAAACCAGTTTGTGTCGCTGCAGGCTACAACATTCCTGCGCGGTCAGACACAACACACACTAACTATCAAGGCCGGCGATTTAAGCAAAATAAAAACTGTACAACTGGCCTCATCATAATAACTTTACCATAGGTTATAAACCTCGAAGAATACATGTATAAAAATCACGCTATAAATCTGAATACAATAATATAAATCTGTGTTCCACACCAAAGACATTTAAATGGTAGCAATGTCACATTGCTGGAGCTCTTTGCTCACAAAGATATAATACTTCAGTAGTTACTTGTATAAAAATGAAATAAATACGTGTCTTCACATGACACTAACAAAATAATAATTGTGACGCAGATTCCACACACTGGATCTGCTTAATGATACGTTGGGAACTGGGTTCGATGCTAGACAACGAAACATCCCTTTTACTTATAAGGTCCACACTTGACCAGATGGCTTCTGAGCAACATCTCAAATGAAATATAATGCAGTTACAAAACTGGTAATTACAGTCGATTACCTAAATGATACGACTGCTCTATCGAAGTCAGGGGTGTAACAAAGACTGGTTGCAAAAAGTGCAGTTAAAGAAATATAACCATGGCATCTGATTGCCATAACTAAAGTCAGCAAAGACTTGAAAAAATCACCCCAAATAGGGTTAAACAAAGTAGCCTCAAATGACTACGGTCACGTTTAGCAAAAGATAGGCATTGACGTTTTACGACGTCCATCAAGCTGTACCATGGTTGACCAAAATGTCTGACCCAAGGGTGACTCACTCTAACTGAAATAAATGACATCTAATTAGACTAATTACATTCTCTACCTATAAAAATGGCTGTCACTGAGTTCGGTTGGTTCACAAACTACAGTAAACTAACTATACCACCAGAAACTAGAACAAGAAAGGGTGTACAAAAACTCACGAAATGGAGGAGCTATCACTCAGCTCTCTGACCAACGACAAGGGTTGAACAAATTCACCTCTGGCTTTCCGGAACGGCATCGTCCTCATCAGGACTCCCATCTGGACTCTCCCAAAGACCAGGGTTCGATCTGTCCCTGTCGATAACCTCGTGAATGTACTGGACATGCCTGGGAATGGCATCCTGGGTTCCTTCCTCCTCGTTCACTGTTCTGGAAGTTCCACCATCATGCTGGTTCCATCAGATACATCACCCTCATACCATAGCGGTATTAGCCCATGATCTCGGTCTCGAACATGGTGTAGAATAATTTGATCGCGTGGGTGATGGAATAATACGTGTGGTAGTTCATTCTTTCACCTCAAAAATCACAATGTTCGTAGTAAATGTTACAGGCTTTAATACAATTGATAACACAGCCTTTACTTCGCAGATATTGAATAATACGTGAGCAAGCACTGTTCTGTGGTTCTTCACGAGTACTGACGCCACTTTTTACATCACGTGGCATCCGTGAAATGTGCGTCGTTTTGTAATTGAAAAATTCACTGTGGCAATCCAAATATATTATACTTTCATAATCACACTTATTTAAAGTAGTTATAACACGTTTACCTCTATATTTTTCACCAGGCTCTCGGCCCTCCACAAACACGTGGGTATAAAAATGTGGTGTTACGGTAGTGTTATAAAATTCACTATACTTGCCAATTATATCACAATATGATTCCTGCTGTTCACTGTGCATCAATTAACAGTGATTTGTAGAATACCTGTGCTCGATGGCACACGATAATAACTTCTACGCTATACAGCGGATATCTTCCACGTCTGACACGACGGCTATAACTTCACGCCAACACAGGGCGGATTTCCCTGATGTAGTGCAAATAATTCACTATACAATTCTTACTTATCACTCGTATTGTAACGTATTCGTGCTCGATGGCAACAGATAACAATTTCCACGCTAAACAGCGGATATTTTCTACGTCTAACAAGACGGATGTAACTTCACGCCTACACGGGGCGGATTCTCCAGACGTAGTGCAAGGCACTGAGTTCCTCGAGGAAGTAGGTCGTCAAACCGAAGTCGTTGAGCGACTACTTACATTCCTGTGTGCGTATCTGCAAGGGTATTACCTTACCTTAAGCGGAAATAACATTCCCCAAAATGTTTTAATAATGCAGCATGACGAAATGGAATATTCTGAGTCTCGTGGAAAGATAACATTAATTAATAAGACCTCAGATAATTAATTAGCAGACTTCACCAAAGTCAAACGTGCGATTCTCCGCTACTTCAAAGAGTATAGCGTGAGCTCTCAGCTCCACGTGGCTTTCTGGGTGTGTTCAAAGGTACTACATCCCATCATAAATGTGCTGTTATAAAAAATATCACATGAACCTTAGCTCGGCGGGTTCAATATCCACAAATGAAACCACTCGTGATATATTGTTATTCAATGAAATGCAGGTTTAACCCCCTTAAGACCCCTTGAGAACCTGAATATCCGAAAATCCTTCCTTAGTGGACGGTTTCGACATACAGAGAACATATCCCCAAATTGTAATGTTTCTAACTTCAATAATTTTGACTGGGCGATGATGAGTGAGTGAGTGAGTCAGGACATTTTCTTTCATTTATTTTTCAGAATTTCACCCCTCCCGATGAACCCCTTAAATTTGCTTTATGAAAAAAAAAACTGTCGAACACCTATTTACTTATTTTTAGCAGTTTTTCCCCTAAGTTTGATGAGTGGGTGAGTCAGTCAAGCAGTTAGGACACTTTCTCTCCAGTTTTCCCCCCAGAATTTCACCCCTCCCTATGGGCCCCTTAAATTAGATTTATAAAGTAACGGTCGAACACCTATTTACTCATTTTTAAGCTGATTTTTCCGTAGAGTTTCAAACTCCTCGTTTATGTCGTTTAAGAGATGCACGCTCTGTTAGGAATCCTTCAACCCCCAGTTTTCACCCCCTTTCACCTCATAATATACACCACATCGAAAAACCCTCAGACCCATGTCTTCTTATTTTTAATGATGAGTTTATATGCCGAGTATCACATCTCCCAATGAAACCAATCGGGAGACATTGTTATTCAATGAAATGCAGGACTACCCCCATAACACCCCTTTAGAACCTGAATATCCAAAAATCCTTCCTTAGTGGGTGTTTTGGACTTACAACGAACATATTCCCACAATTTCATGTTTCTAACTTTAATAGTTTTGGCTGGGCGATGATGAGTGAGTGAGTGAGTGAGTGAGTCAGTCAGTCAGGACACTTTGTTTTATATAAGAGATAGTAGATATATTTGTGTAAGTTTTGTTTGGCGTAAAAATTTAAACTTTGAATGATGTTTTATCTTCTCTCGAATATGAGCACTGATTATCTTCCACCGTTCTTCCATCCATGATTTCTTGGTCCTGGTAGTCATTATCTCAGAGAAATGATGGTTGTCGATTCATTTTCTGAACTGGAGTCGATCTGGTATAAATTCCTCAGTAATGCCAATTTTTTGAAGGTCTTTTTCTATTTCACTAAGCGAGTTGTTTTTGACTTCTATTGAGAGAACAAGGTTGAGAATCCTTTTGGTGAGCCTGTCATTGCTCATTCAGAGAATGTGGCCGTAGAACTTCAGTCGCCTTTTCCTGAAGGTGTCAGTAACTTACTGAGCAGTGCATTCCTTTTTTAAAACAAGATTTAAAAGTACTCACAGTTGTAGTCGACAAAATAGCAATTTCCAGCATTTTGCAGAGTCCGGTTATTACGAGGGCTGTTTTTTAAGTAAGGGCCGAACATTTTATTCTCAAACCACATTTATTTTTAGGTTTTACATACCTTCCTTTATTTTTCTACATAGTTGCCTTGTTTATTTAGGCACTTGTCATACCTTAAAATTAAGTTCTGAAATCCCTCTGCATAAAAGTTTGCCGCCTGCTCTGACAACCAACAATTCACACTTGAGGAAAATCCATTGATAGAGTAGTTATCATGAATCTTCGGTCATCGTGAATTTTCGTGTCAATTGCAGTCACCAAGGCATCTGTGATTACAGACCTGAGCGTTCGTCATGAACATTTTCACAGCCACTTTTGAACTCGCGTACCCATTTTCGCACTTTACCTTCCGTCATTGCATTATCACCATACACCTCACAAAGCTGACGATGAATGTCTGCAGCCGACATATTTCTTGCACTCAAAGAACGTATCACAGATCGTACCTCACACGCGGTGGGCGAATCAATCATCTTGAACATTGTAAAGATGCACAGTTCAGCGTACAGGTTAGCTACATAGCTGCAACTGACAACTGCTTGTTCGCAAAGGATGCCGGGAGGTAGCTCGCATGCTTGTTGCGGCGTGGGTACTATCTATGGGCTTAAAAAAGCGGCCCTTACCTAAAAAACAGTCCTCGTACTTGATGGGCTGACATGTTAAATGAAAGTATGAATTTGGTTAATTTATCTCTACTACAAAGTCCCCGATTCTTGGATGTCACGGGTAAACTCGAGAACCACTGGTTGGATTTTCATGCGGGTTTCATCATTCTGTAAAGGATGACTTTTGTAGAAAATTATTTATTTATGATCAAAGGGAGCCGAGCAGTAACGATTTCAGTGGAAAAGTCGAAAAAAAAAACTGGCGTCCGAGCCCTTTGAAATCTTACGCTGGGCAAACCATTAAAAATATCTAAATACCATGAGTGTAAGATTTGTTCAGCATGAAAAGTTCTACAAAACGTCCGCGAGAGCATATGTCTATCTTCAATACATCGCCCACTACAAGTGTTTTTACGTTTTCATTTCTTCCAACCATGACCATTCAACTACTGAGGCGACAGTTTACGAGCTAGCCAGGGGCGAGTCTATCACCCCAGTTACAGCTTAGCTAGTGGACGAGCTTATTGCCCCAGATACAGCCAGCAGCAAACTGTCGAGTCGTGTTGAGTTAAAAACTTTAGAGAAGCGTGGTTGTGTTTGGAGTTTCCCTGGATGTGCAACACGGCTTTTCTTCATTTCACCTGTGAACTTTTCGTTCCGCAAAATTCACAGTCAAGTTAAGATTGGACGGAAGGGGGATTTGTGTTTCATGCACCTCGCCATTCTTAATTTACGTCTGACAAGAATTTGTTGCACATGCATCTCCATGATAATAGAATTAATAGTCCAGTCAGTGATTTTAACCCATCATGCCGAGATGTAAAAGGGATATTGGTCGTTGTTCATTGACATTGGAAGAAAAAAACGCTTATCACGTAATGTATTCATAACTGTTCCCGGGCGAAGCCGGGTCGGGTTGCTAGTTTACTCATAAATTCATTAACGTTCAGCTTTTTAGATGCCTGGGTGGACGTAAAATAGTTCGTTTCTACTTCATTCTTCAAAACTAACCACACAAACCTCCAAACACTAGCCTACGTGTTTATAAGAAGAGAACTTCCTTTTCACGATTGTTCGAGTATGTTACTTATGTTTGCCTAAACAAGTAATAGGCCCTTGTCTCATCTTTTCTGATCCCTCATTCTTCGAGGGGCTCTTGTGTTCTCTTCATATCTCTTGCCTTCTGCTCAAGGCCCTTAAGGAGGCAGGGTGTGTGTAGCCCCTCCACTTAGGCCAGTGGTACACCCTGGATAGTTCTACACTCTCAACGGCTCACGGCTGACGAGCTGAGTCCAGTTCTTCCACCATTTTTCATTGCCTTTGGGGTGGTTCCTCTCGTCTTTACCTTTCCTCTCTGCCTTTCATGGTTCTCCTTCAATCCTCATTCTTCGAGGGCTGAGGGCATTTCCTGTCCTCCTGTCCTTTATTTGCCTTATTCTCCTTTTGTTTTCCATTTCTTCTTCTAGTATCTAAGTGTAGTTAGTTTTAGTTTACATTACATCCTCATGTTTCACTATCAGTCAATAATCAGTAGTTAGCTTGTCACGGTGGGTGGGCGGTTAACGTGTCTGTCTACTAACCCCAAACTTGCAGGTTCGCTCCTGGCCGTGGTAAGTGATTTTTTTGAAAGGTGGAAAAAATTACGACACGCATGTCATACGATGTTGGAATGTCAAAGAACCCATTTGAATTCAGTAAGCCGTGTTCATAATGGCAAAATTAATCTCGAGAGTTTCCGCGAACACAAAGTTCCTCATGTCTCTACTAGAAAGAGCTATAGTGTTCAAGGAGCTTAGATATCTAACCTCCTTGACTTTCATAGTGCTTCAAGGAACAAAGAAATTCGACATGCAAGCTACCCTCTGGGTGTCAAATAACAAAGCTTGCACTCGGCACCCGAGGCCATAGGATATTATTAATCAGTAGTTAAAAGGGGCTTAAACCAATAGCATTAGACTTTTTCTATTAGAGATAGAGAAACAAGACAGGAACATATGTAGGAAAATCCTTGGTGAATTACATTTCCTAAGTGCTGTACTTGAATTTATTTACTTGATGAATTTTGCCGAAGTTAGTGGATCCTTCCATGTATTGAATTTCTTCATGTGATATTTGGAGCCAGGTCTTAGGTGCAATTCCGTGACGTTCTTCAACGGCCTAAACTGCTTCTTCTCTATTGTTAGAAAGAATAGCTAGATCATCTGTGAAGGCACCCCACAAGACTTAGGTCAAGGAAGAGCTTCCTACAGTCAATGTAGTGAACCCGCTGAGCTATGGTTCATGTGATATTTTTTTATGACAGAGCATTTATGATGGGATGTTGTACTTTTGAACACACCCAGGAAGCCACGTGAAGCTGAGAGATCACGCGATACTTTTTGAAGTAGCGGTGAATCGCACTTTTGACTTTGGTGAAAACTGCGAATTATTTATCTGAGGTCTTATTAATTAATTGTTATCTTTCCACAAGACTCAGAATATTCCATTTCGTCATGCTGCATTATTAAAACATTTTGGAGAATGTTTATTTTTACTTTAGGTAAGGTAATACCCTTGCAGACACGCAAAAAGGAACGTAAGTAGTCGCTCAACGATTTCGTTTTGACGACCTACTTTCTAGAGACACCCAGTACCTTGCACTGCGTCTGGAGAATCCGCCTTGTGTAGGCGTGGAATTGCTTTTGTCCTACGAGACGCAGAAGAATATCCGCTGTTGAGCGTTGAAAGTGATTATAAGGTGCCATCGAGCCCGCTAATACTATTATTCACTGTTGTTGAAGCCCAGTGAACTAAAGAAGAAGTTTGGGAAATAATAATTGGCAAGTATAGTGTATTGCACAACATTGCTGTAACACCACATTTTACCCACGCGTATGTGGAGGGCAGATGCCTAGTGGAAATATACAGGTAATAGTGTTACAATTATCCTGAATAAGTGTGATTATAATTGTATGAGATATTTAAATTGCCAAAGTGAAAATTTCATTATAAAAACGACGTATAATTCACGGATGCTGCGTGATACAAAAGTAGCGTCACTAGCACGTGCAGAATTATAAAACAGTGTTAGCTCTCATGCTAATCCACATCTACGAGATTAAGGCTGTGTCGTATTTTACAATTGAAGCCTATAACATTCTCGACGAACATTATAATTTTGAAAGTGAGAGGATGAATTCTTACGCAACTTATTTCACTACCCACGTGATTGGACTTTTCTTCACCATGATTGAAGCAGTCACCATGGGCTAATACCATCCCAGTATGAGGGTGACGTTTCTACGGGAACCAGCATGATGGTGGAACTTCCAGGACAACGAACGAGAAGGAAGGAGCCAAAAATGCCATTTCCAGGCATATCCACGAAGTTGTCGACAGGGACAAATCGAACCCTGGTCTTTGGAGGAGTCCAGATGGGAATCCTGATGAGAAGGATACCGTACCAGAGAGCCAGAGAGGATTTTGTACAACCCTTGTTGTGGAATAGAGAGCTGAGTGAGAGCTCCTCCATTTCGTGAGTTTTTGTCACACCCCTTCTTTGTTCTAGTTTCTGGTGGTATAGTAGATTTAATGTAGTTTGTGAACCAACCACACTCAGTGTCAGCCATTTTTCTAGGTAGGGATGTAACTAGATTAGTTAGATGTCATTTATTTCAGTTTAGAGTGAGACACCCTTGGGTCAGACATTTTGGTCAGCCCTGGTGTAGCTTGATGAACGTCGTAGAACGTCAATGCCTACCTTTTGCTGAACCTGACTGTAGTCATTTTGAGGCTATTTTGTTCAACCCTACTTGGGGTAATTTTCAAGTCTTTGCTGACTTTAGTTATGGCAATCAGATGCCATGGTTATTAATTAACTGCATTCTTTGCAGCCATCCTTTGTTATACCCCTGACTGTCGTTAGAACGGTCGTATCATTTAGGTAGTCGACTGTAACTACCAGTTTTTTAAATGCATTATATTTCATTTTGAATAAGCTCAGATAGCTATTCTTGGTCAAGTTTGAACCTAACAACTAGAAGGAATGTTTCTTTGCCTAGCATTGAACCCAGTTCCCAACGTATCATTATGCAGATCTAGTGTGTGAATCTGCGCCAGAATTATCATTTTTGCTTGTGTCATGTGAGACACGTTTTTATTTGATGTACTAGCAACTACTGAATTGTATGTTTTTAAAGCAAAGAGCTCCAGTTATTGTAAGATTACTTTCATTTAGACGTCTTTGGTAGAAAGACGGAATTATATTATTATATTCAGATTTATTGAGTGTGTTTTATACACGGACTCTTTAGAGGTCCTTAACCTATGGTAAAGTTTTTTATGAACTGGCCAGGTGTAGTTTTATATTGATTAAATCGCCGGCCTTGAATAATGTGTGCTTTGTGTCGACCAACACAGGAATGTGGTAACCTGTTGGTGACATAAACTGGTTATCTAACCCAGTGACCTGAAAGCACGCCTGCTTCATTGTGAGACAAAACTACTATTGACAAGGACAGAGTACGATTTGTATTCGCTCTTCCTTTCATTGCTATTTTGCTTATGGAAATTAGTTTCCACTCTTGTATTTGATCACATGTTTTATAGATCGTTTTTTGTTAGTTAAACGCTCTGTTGCGTGTACTGTCGTTTGACAGATACAGTTATGTAAGGTTTTCTATAGTATGGTGAAGGCTACCCTGTTATAGCAGGATGTTATTGTATGAAGGTATTTTGAGTATGCCTTGTCCGGGACTGATCCCGTTGACTAGATGTTATTGGAAGGTAACTGTTGTGTACAGGCCTATCCCAGAGTTATTGAACGCGAGCTTAGCGCCGCTGGTAACCCGTGTTATTGTGTGTCCGAGTTGTTGTACTCGTTGATTATATTCCGACTGTTGAGTCGAGGCTTTTTGGTGGAGAAAGATCTCAGTGGAGACACTCCGTGCCCAGGCTATTGTCAATGTTATTCGCCATAAACCTACGATAAACCTATAAACCGACATCTTAATAATAAGACGCATAATTGTTGTAAAACAAAGCTAACTAACGATTCTTTCTATCTAACTTTGTTCTTTGCATTCTGGAACTGTTGACATAGCCGTGCAGTTGAAGATAATTTCCTTGTGAGGAAATGACTAGGACAGTTGACATTTTTGTAGCGACCTGAAGCATGCACGAACCTAGAGTTCGTAGCTTGTGGAGCTCAGGCCATGCGATGTCAGACGTGGTCTCAACTACGCATTCGTCACCGTAACTATACACTTTAGATGACTATGGTTTACAAAGAGTAAACCAAGGTGCAGGCAGGAATTTTTAATAAACTACTGTGTCTATTTCATTATTTATTTATGATGTCAAGTGTATAAATCCTACATGTTACCTATTGTGTGCTGTTAGCACATAGTTATTAAGCATAATTAAATTGTTTGTTTTTCATGGCTGTACACTTAGCTTTTGGGTGTAATTGTTTTCTTTTACGGACGTCATCGCCGTAAATTTTGTTAATTGATAGGACTTAGCTAGGTGAATTAACGTTAAATGTAAATGTCGAAATGGCACCATCCTAACTTAGATTTGTTTTGCTACCCTGTTAAATGTAAATTCAGATGTTAGCTTAATCTTGTAACTTGAACTAGGGACTTGCGTTGTACCATATTCCTAGCGTTGCTGTTGTTGCTTTATTATTGTGAGTTAGATCTTTCGCGAGGGTTTTCCGTGACTTCTCAGGTAGGGACCTGCTCTTTATTTTTGTTTATTTATTAGCTTGCGGACTAGCCGATTATAACCCTCCGAACTAGGCTAGGGGCTTGTGAATTTTAATAAATTTTCACGGTGTTTTACTTAAGTCTGGATGTTTATTTTCTCAGTCTAGTTTAAGGTGAACCTTTCCTAGGCGGTCTATGACCATCGTCACCATGTACCACGATCCCTGTGGACTACGGACTCTCGTGCCGCTTTAGCCTTTATGGAAGGTCACCTGATCCTCACGGTAATTTTATTCGACTTATGGGATATTAGGAAAGTCATCGTGGTTGTTGACTCAACTAAACGGTCTCAGTAGCGATCTTATCATCACCTGGAACTCGCCGATTACAGTTATGGCGGGATTCACTACATGAAGCTCATTGGAACAATGTCAAGGAAGAACCACCTGCGGGGTGTTTTCAGCCGTATGTCATCCGGAGAAGCTTATTTCCAAAAGATACCAAATGCAAAAAAAATCGAAATTGAGATTATGATGGAAAAACGTACGTTGGTGGAAAGCTCCATCATATGAAAAAAAAGAAATTGCCAAAACGAACTAAATCCATAACAAACAGGGCATTAAAAATCACGTTTGATGCCAATAAGTACCAAATCCTGTGGCCTGAATGTGTCAATACGTACCGTATCCATGCAGTCAATGAGAGGCCATTTCTTTTAGTACTGGATAATATTTTCCATTGTCCAGTTCACAAGTTATTTACCATATTCATGTTCTTTAGACACAAACTACAGTGAAACTTGGTTAATTCGAACCTCAAGGGACCAGTAAAAAAATTCGAATTATCCAAAAATTCGAATTATGAAAGTTCTTTGAAAAAAGTGGAGAGAATAATCAAATTCAAATTTTCCGGATTCCTTAACCTTTTTTGGCCTTTGCTACTCTCATTTTCATAACCGAGAATTTTGTCTTTATTTTTTAGGTATGTAGACAACGTGTTTGGAGGAATCCCGAAAGACTTTGCAATTTCAGTTTTTTTTCCTTCATTCTCGTTTCCACTTCATTAATCACCGCTATTTTCTCCGCCAAAGTCAAAGTTTTGTATGGAACCCGAGACTTTGATGACAAAATCTTAGTTCTGTACACACACTTTAAAACACAGGCAAAACCAAACTTCTAAACAACCACAAATCTAATCAGACCACTCGACTCAGCACGCACTACCAGATTGGTGTAAGGGATGACACTGTTATGAGTTAAGAGATGTGGAGCGTTGCAAAACAATGGGAGGGGGAGGGGTTGGGCATTGACCTTGGAAGTAGCGTCACAGGCGTGTTGTTAGTCATGTAGGCAAAACCATCGAGTAGGGGCCACATGCCAAAATACGTCGTTTTTCAGGAATCCTGACCCAACTGTTTGGCTTCCGATCGGCTTTTTACACGTAAAAACTTCGAATTGTCCAAAATATAATTCGAATTAACCACGATTTTTTAGCAGTACTTGTATATAAAATGCTAGGGACCAAGAGAAAAATTCGAATTAAAGGAGATTTCGAATTATAGAAGTTCGAATTAGCCACGTTCCACTGTATTATCATAATTCCAAAAGTTCGGCACTGGTAAGTTACTTTGCATAATTTTAATTGTTTTGTTCAATTTTATTTTATTTTATTTAAATAATCTATGCCTTTACTGTAAATACCTTAAATCTAATTCTTGCGTAACTAAATACAATCAGTTTTCTCCAAGATTCTGATGGCTGCAGTGAAATTTATGTGTTTCCGTTGATAGTATTTAGAGTTTCAGTGCAAAAAAGTGCCAAATCCATCATTTTCTTTGAATATTTCCTAAACTGCAAAAGCCTAAACAGAAATACTTGGTATAACAATGCATTTATTCTATCTGAACATAATAAATGTGCTCAAATGGATTTTCAGATGAAATTTTACACTCTGAGCGTTTTTCCTCTCTCCTGTAAAATATTACTTTTTGGATTTGGTACCTTTTGGAAATAAGCTTCTCTGGAAGGCAACCAACAGACTGAGAACCGGAGTATCTCGATGAAGAGCTAGTCTCAAGACATGGAGCTGCACTGAAGACAAACTTAGTGAATGTGGGGAACTACAGAACCCACAACATCCTACCCGAGACTTGCACCATCGACGACCTTTGGCGAGCAAATGACAGGGCCATCAGGACAGCCAAATTCTAATCTTTGCATTCCATTCGATTTTATTTCGTTTGTTATTATAGTATGTAAGTCTTGTTTGCATTGTTCCCCTTATTTTGTGATTTTTCCTGGACACGTAGAATAAATAAATGAATCTGTCAAGGCAGATCAATTTTGTTTTTGAGTAGCCGACCAATAGTTTTGTTTCTTGTTCCCATGTCCTGATAACGTTTTCAAGCACATGGCTGAACAATAACGGAATTAGCTCGGACCTATGGCTGGTGTTGTGCTGCACATCACGAAATGTTGCAGTCTGCATGTCCTGTGCAAGTATTTCAGTATCGCTTCTGGATAAGTGAACAAGATTGTGAAAGTTCAGCCCCAGGAGCGACCTCAAGGCTGTCTGGATTCTGGGGCGATCCCAATGAATGGCCATTACTACATGCATACAGACATAACTATGGTGGAAAATAGGTGTAATTTGATGTCACGCGAGATAGAATCTCTCGCCCAGACTGGTTGAACATCTGTAGATTCTTCGATAGGAGATTCGAAACGGGTTTCAGCGAACAGCAGAGATGTTCCAAAGTTACCTACAGTCCCGACCAGGGAGCCGGGAAGTGTGAAGCGACACAAAAGTTCACCTTTACAGTTGATATCACAAAGTATTTCAGATATTTCCTTAAAACATTCTTAAAATGTAAATGGCATTTCTGCGATTATAAGCTGTAGCTTGTGGTTGTCAAAAGTACAGTCGCATTTTTAGCCTATTTTCAATTTTGAAAAAATAGGCTTATGAGTTCACCTTTTGTCCGTGTGTGTGCGTGCGTGTGTGTGTGTGTGTGTGTGTGTGTGTGTGAGGTGTGTGTGTGTGTGTGTCCCTAATAAATTCTAAACAGCTGGAGCGATTTCAATGAAACTCGGAAAGTTCATAGCACTATTCCGAACGACCCCGACCGTGCCCTTCAAATTTTGTTATGTCTCACCAATCCAACATGGCGACTGTGCGAAATATTTCACCAGCATCCAATATCTCCGAAACTATTCCCGATATCACCCTGGAATTCTTTACGGTGATAAAGAGAACTACTAGAAGTTCACCTTTGTGACTTTTGAAAATCTGGTAACTACAAAACCAACATGGCGGGCACGCGAATTTGCGACTTTTAAATAGACGTTCCTCGTGATTTAACCAACCAAACGTAATAAAACTTGGTACATTATATGTTTATACTCTTGTAATGCACCGACATCTAACTTAGTTCAGTTGTTTACATAACCACAAGATGGCGGATGTGCGAAATATTTCACCGGCATTCTATATTTCTGAAACTATTAGCGGTATCACCCTGAAATTTTGTACGGAGATAAAGGGCACTACTGGAAGTTCATCTATATGACTTTTAAAAACCGGTTAACTACAAAACGAACATGGCGGCCAAGCGAAATTGAATATTTTAAATAGACCTTTCTCGCGTTTTAATGTTCCAAACGCAATGAAATCTGGTACAGGAAATGTTTATACACATTGTAATGTACTGGTTTCTAATTTAGTTCAATTGTTAACATAACCTCAAGATGGCGGCTGTCCGAATTTTAAAATTAAGTTTTTATTTCTTGTTTCGTAATCATGTGATCGAAGTGAAAGTTTGAATAATGAACCTACGCAATAATTGTCCTTTAATGGTACATGACTCTATGGCCTATACATTTAACAATCCAATATGGCGACCATCCGAAATATTTAGACGGCTCTGAATATCTACGAATCTATTATAGCAATCAAACTGATTTTTTATGTTCATAGGGGCTATGAACTTAAGTTCACCTATAGGACTTTAAATAACCTGGTGATCACAAATCCAACAGGGCGGCGACGCGACTTATAAATATTCACATGGACGTTTCTCGCAATTTAACCATCCGATTGCAGTGAAACTTGGTACAGTAAATCCTTATACGAAATTTAATCCACTGGCATTTAATTTATTTCAATTGTTTCCATAACCACAAGATGGCAGCTGTGCGAAATTTTAAAATCTCCTTGTTACTTCTTGTGTCCTAATCATGTGATTGAAGTTGGAATGCTACACGTACACAATAATCTTCATGTAACAGTTAATAACTCCAGGACCTAGATATAAAAATTCCAACATGGCGACCATCCGAAATATTTAGTGGGTTCTCAATATCTACGAATCTATTACAGCAATCAAACTGAAATTTTGTATGTTGATAGTGGCAATTAACATAAGTAGGATATATGAAAATAGGCTGTATAGTTCTTCACGGAACTACTTGTTTTTTCATTAAAAAAAAGGCTCCAATATTTTTTGAAAATAATTATTATCTCCAGGTATCATTTTCTCATAAACTATTAGACAAACAATCGAGAGATTTTACACATATTGTTGTAACCAGTGCTTTTTTTCTCAGGGAGAACGTGGGGGTACGCGTACCCCTTACACATTTGAAAACTGATTAAGAACAAATATTGGTACATATGTATCAAGTCCGGCAAATATAACTACCGACTTGAGAGTTCCTCGATCAGCTGGCGTCAACACGCTGTTCACAACAGCTGGAGGAGATTTCGAGTAATCCTCGATCTATCGAATCAGTTTCCCTTGGTCGGCAACTCGGCACTCCGATCTTATAAGCTCGCAGGCTAGTGTTTGAAGGCGGGGTAGGTTGTTATTTTGCACGTGTGGTTAGTTTTGAAGAATGAAGAAAATAACCAACTATTTAACATCCATCCTGGCATCGAAAAAGCTGAAAGTTAATGATTCAAACACAAACAATGACCGGACATTGCAAATTGCCGAAAATTGCAAAATCGTGATGTTTTGTCGACTACAACTGAGAGTAGCCCTTAAATCTTTTTTAGAAAGAAAGCACTGGTTGTAACAGATCTTGTGACTCTGTAGTAAAAAGTGACAGTCAGTCTGAAAGTCTAGACTTTGTATCATTTTAAATGCTACAAATGCTGAAAATTGCTGGAAAGGCTGGAAGCTTCTCGCTTCGCTCGAAGCCAAAGACTCTTGACATGTTACAATATTATCTGCATAATACTTATCTTGCTTATCTTGTTTCAAATTACTCGCGAACGGCAAGTGCAAACCAAGGGCAAAGCAAGGTCAAGCGCGCGGGATTCAGTCACCAGAGCGCGCGGGGACGTGCCCCTTCCATCCAGTCTAAAAACACTTATAGTGGGCTATGTATTGAAGATAGAGATATGCTCTCGTGGACTTTTTGTAGAACTTTTCATGCTGACCAATTCTTACGCTCATAGTATATTGATATTTTAACGGTTTGCCCAGCGTAAGCTTAAGATGCGCACGGACGCCAAGTTTGTTTTCGACTTCTCTGAAATCGTTACTGCTTGGCTTCCTTTCATCACACATAAATTATTTTCTACAGAATCTTTCCTCGAGATATCCTTTACAGAATGGTGAAAACCACATCGAAGTCCATCCAGTGGTTCTCGAGATTACCCGTGACATCCAAGAATCGGGGATTTTTGTCTTATACTAACGAAGTAGAGATTGTCGGGGAACACATACACTAGCGATACTATGACGTCACACACCTCAGTGCATCTGGGTACATTTCGTCCTGTCACCGTAACGTAACGCCAGACCCCAGCGTAACGACGAAGTCGACAAGATCATTTAAAATGATAAAACTGTTGTCCTTGTATGTTCAGAACTGAATAAAATGCGTAACACATTTATCCGTATTGACTGATGGTGAAATCCACCTTGTCAACATTGTGTTTGTCCAGTAGTTTCTGAGAAAATGATAGACTACATGAAGATAACAATTGAAGACCCCACGGAAAGAACGGGGTAAGTTTATGGCGCATTCTGGTGGCCAGCCATCGTTACTACAGATCAGTTCAAATTAATTACAAATAAAGCGGAATGTCACTGAGATACAGAGGTTTATACTTTTAGTGGTAACGGAAAGAACGTCCTATATCCTCTCACCTTTTCATAATTTAACTATAGTTTTTATTTGTTTGACAAGTACACCACAAAAACCTCGTTTATCTGGATTAAGTGGCACTAGAACTGATCCGGATTATCGAAAATCTGGATAATCCAGAAAAATATAAAAAACAAGTAGTTCCGTGAAGAACTATACAACCTATTTTGATATATCCTATTTAAGTTAATTGCCTCTATCTACATACAAAATTTCAGTTTGATTGCTGCAATAGATTCGTAGATATTGAGAACGGACTAAATATTTCGGATGGTCGCCATGTTGGATTTTATATGTGTAGGTCCTAGAGTTATGTACTGTTACATGAAGATTATTGTCTACGTGCAGCATTCAAACTTCAAACGCATGATTAGGACACAAGAAATAACGAGGAGATGTTAAAATTTCGCACAGCTGCCATCTTGTGGTTATGGAAACAATTGTAATAAATTAGATGCCTATGGATTAACATTCGTATAAGAATTTACTGTACCAAGTTTCACTGCACTCGAATGGTTAGATTGCTAGAAACGTCCATGTGAATATTTATAATTCGCGTCGCCGCCATGTTGGATTTGTGATCACCAGGTTATTGAAAGTCCTATAGGTGAACTTAAGTTCATAGCCCCTATGAACATAAAAAAAATCAGTTTGATTGCTACAATAAATTCGTAGATATTCAGAGCCGTCTAAATATTTCGGATGGTCGCCATGTTGGATTGTTAAATGTATAGGCCATAGAGTCATGTACAATTAAAGGAAAATTATTGCGTGGGTGCATTATTCAATCTTTCACTTCGATCGCATGATTACGACGCTAGAAAAAAAACTTAATTTTAAAATTCGCAAAGCCGCCATCTTGAGGTTATGTAAACGATTGAACTAAATTAGATACCAGTGCATTACAATGTGTATAAACATTTCCTGTGCCAGATTTCATTGCGTTTGAAACATTAATAGCGAGAAAGTTCTATTTAAACTTTTCAAATTCGCTTGGCCGCCATGCTCGTATTGTAGTTAACCGGTTTTTGATAGTCTTATAGATGAACTTCCAGTAGTACCCTTTATCTCCGTACAAAATTTCATGGTGATACCGCTAATAGTTTCAGAGAAATAGAATATAATATAAAATAATTCGCACATCCGCCATCTTATGGTTATGTAAACAATTGAACCAAGTTAGATGTCGGTGCATTACAATGTGTATAAAGATATACTGTACCAAGTTTTATTGAGTTTGGTTGGTTAAATTGCGAGAAACGTCTATTTAAAAGTCGCAAATTCGCGTGGCCGCCATGTTGTTTTTGTAGTTACTAGTTTTTCAAAGTCACATAGGTGAACTTCTAGTAGTTCCCTTTAACGCCGAAAAAAATTCCAGGGCGATAGCGGGAACAGTTTCGGCGATATTGAATGCTGGTGGAATATTTCGCACAGCCGCCATGTTGGATTGGTGAGACGTAACAAAATTTGAAGGGCTCGGTCGGGGTCGTCCGGAATAGTGCTGTGAATTTACCGAGTTTCATTGAAATCGCTCCAGCACTTTAGATTTTATTAGGGGACACACACACACACACCTCACACACACACACACACATGGACAAAAGGTGATCTCATTAGCCTATTTTTTCAAAATTGAAAATAGGCTAATAAATACATGTTATATAATCTAATAACATAAGTTGTAATGCCTTTTTTCAATTGTACACAAAAAATAAGAACACTTTTCTTACATTTACGACTCTGTTTTATGCACTAAAATAATGTGTGAGTTTTTCCTGTTTTACATTTGTATATCGTTTGCGCGCAGCACGATCACGGAGACGTTTTACTAACTTCAGTTCTCACTTCCAGGCGAATGCTGGGACGGTACCTTTGATAGACCGTGGCTGAATCACTTCCAATTCCTGCCCTTAACTATCCTTGGCGGAAATTACATTCAATAAGAGTCGACCCCGTAAAAGAAATACTGTACAGTACTAATAAATGGTTATTATTTTCGATCTGGATAAACCGGCGATACGTATTAATGAGAGCCGGGCAAACGAGGTTCTTGTGTAGGCTACTTCCTTTATAAGAAACAAATCTGGCAAAAAAAAATCTATATTTCTTACTGTCAATTGGGGTGTTTTAGGTACTTCTTTTTAGTATTGAAAGTTTAAACTGGCTCTCCTGAAACATTTACAGAATGTGATTTACTCCGTTTTTTCCGTGGATTCTTCAAATATATTAAAACATATTTGAGTCTTTTATGAAGAATGTGACTGTATTTTGACAACCACAGTATTGACAATGCGGATTTCACAATTATAAGGTGCGTTCAAAAAGTATCGAGCCAGAGGCATAATTACAGAAACCAGTACCTGTATGTTAGAAGTATTGGCCCTGGCTGTTGAGGCACTTGTCCCACTGTGACACGAGGCGGTGAATGGCTGTCTCATAAAATTCCCTGGGTTGCGATGTGAACCAGTTCCGCACGTACAGCTGGACGTCGGCGTCCGAGGTGAATCGTTGGCCCCGCAGAGCCCTTTTCAGGGGACCAAACATGGCGTAATCACAGGGAGCGAGGTCTGGACTGTATGGAGGGTGGCCGAGAACCTCCCATTTGAATTTATGCAGGAGTGCCGCGACTGTATTGGCCGTATGAAGTCATGTATTGTTGTGGAGCGACCACGGCGGCTATTGACGTCAGAAAAGTTGGATGGCGCAGCCACGCGGCAGAATGTTGAAGCTGTAACATTGTGACTGGTGAGATTTATTTAGATGGTGAAGCATTGAGGTCGTGATGGAAACAGAAAGAAATTTGTCAAATTCGAGGAGGTACTGCTCTGTATACGGTTGCAAATCGTATAAAACGGCTACGAAATATCTTCACTACTTTCCTGTACAAAAAGTTCAGAGAGAAAGATGGGCTTCGTCGCTGTCAATTGGAAAACGTGTTACATGTTACATGACAGTGTGCTGCCTGCATTTTTGTGAAGACGACTTCTTTCCACCGGTACTGTTGATTATTGATAGTTATTGTCTCTAATTTGTATTCACATGGATTTAGCTACATCAAAAATACTGATAAACTTATAGCCTATTACTGCTGTGCCGTACAAAGAATGTAATCCGCTCTTCGTAAACTTATTTTAGGGGTTCTTCCGATTGACAATAGCCGAATGGTTAGAAAACTTAAGAAAAATGCTGTTCCTAGCCTTAATTTGCCAGAGAATTTATATTCTTGCCTTTGAACAGCAAGTATGTAGGTCATTGAAGTATGATTTGGCTTAAATTGTGTTTTTCGCTATGATCTCCCTACTGTTGAATTTGTTAATTAAAGTGTAAAATCTTAGTTTTAAGTATCGGTTTGGTGACCCATCATCCCAGGCAGGCCGGCAACACCTATACTACTCAGGCAGATAGGTCACTTAGCAGTAATTTTGAAGTTATAGTGATGTTAAGTTTACATATGCGGTAATGTAGCAAGAGACCGGATCGGCCTAGGCTATTCTAACATTAATTAGTTCTCATTTCAGGGTTTTACAGTTTCGAGTGCGAATAGTTGGTTTGAAAGTTGTACAACAGTAAGGAGAGTATGTTTTGTATAGGTTTTAATTGGTATTATGGTTTATATCGAGCTGAGGAGTGAATTTGGTTTGGCTTTTAGTGTAGTTTTTGATCTGTTCCGTTTGCTTATGACAAGTTCAAATGGAGACTCCAGCTTTGTTATATATCTGTATTTTAAATATTTAATTAAATATATTGATAAAGAGGATGTCTCCATTTTAACTTGCCTGTGGCAAGAGATTAATAAATTAACATTCTTGCCTTTGAACAGCAAGTATGTAGGTCAATATTTGCAATATTGAAGTATGATTTGAGCATCCCAAGTACGCTTCTTTGAACCCAAAACATTCATGCAAATTCAGGGTTGCTTGATTCAATTTATTATCAGGGAGTCATCCTTTGTGTTATGTGAGATATATATTGTGAAATTAATAAAAACATCGATACCGCTAGGCTCCCAAGTACAGGCTTCATATATGTAACAGCAGACAGTAAATTAACTATCTACATGTGGGTAATATTTTTAACTGGTAGTAATTAGGCACTGCATTTAAATTGATTATAAAAATATTTCTATCAATGAAAGGAAATATGTAGTATTTTGCCATCATAAATTAGAAGCCATAACAAACGCACACCCAATTACTTCACGTCACTATATCGCCGCCATATTGCAAACAGCTGACCGTAAGCTCCTCCCCCGTTTCGGACGTCAATAGCGTTTACTGCCACTCGGCGGTCCTGGGTAATGAGCTGGACGTTGTCGTCGGTAATGCAGGGGGGTGCCCCAGACCGGGCATCATCGGCTAACGACACCCGTCCTTCCCTGAAGCGCTTGTGCCACCCCTTGACCCTTGCAAGGACATGCAGTGTTCGCCGTACACTTGTGACATTCGGCGATGAATGTCCGTTCCCCCTACTCCTTCTGCTGTCAGAAACCGAACAACACCTCTTTGCTCTTCGGTTGATGCCTCCATGTCACTGATTGCAATGCGACTGGCAGCATTGGACGATTGATGCATGCTACTGCACGCTTTCTATCGTCACGTGCCGTGCACGCGTGGCCTCTAGCGACGGGCTGTGACCTTCCACGCTCTGGTCGGAACCACACCTCGTTACACACGCCACGATTAGCCGATGTCGTCACCAGTTTGCGCATTTCAGCCTCCGGCTCGTTACTTTTTGAACGCACCTTATATATATCAGAACTGAAAGAAAACTTATTTTTGTGAATCATAATTTAATTCTCAACCTTTCAGTAAAATATTAGTGGTTGCCAGTCTGGTTTACAACAACCAATAATTATATCTGAATAGTCTATAGAACTTATTTACTTGATTGGTTGGTTCCTCAGTTTAGGGGCTGCGACAACGTGGTCATGTAGTCCCGTGTACTTTGGGTGTGTGTAGAATCTGTCTGATAACCGGTGTTAATTGTGATGGCTGTATTAGTGTGTGTTATCTGTTTTTAAATCAAGTAAGGACTGCAGACATTACATTTTCAAGTAATTCCTACTTTTGTTACCAAACGCCACAGTCAACGACTACTAGCTCTGAACTTGGTTACTAGATGTCACCGTAGTCAGTTCCTGGCGACGAACGTTGGAACCTAAGGGTGTTAGTCTAATCTAACCTATAATTTAACTTCATACAAGTGTAATTGAAGCCTCCGTGGCTCAGGCGGCAGCACGCCGGCCTCTCACCGCTGGGTCCGTGGTTCAAATCCCGGTCACTCCATGTGAGATCTGTGCTGGACAAAACGGAGGCAGACAGGTTTTTCTCCGGGTACTCCGGTTTTCCCTGTCAACATTTCATTCCAGCAACACTCTCCACTATCATTTCATTTCATCTGTCATTCATTTATCCATTGCCCCAGAGGAGTGCGTCAGGCCTCGGCAGCCGGCACAGTTCATATCCTCGCCGCTAGATGGGGGCTTCATTCATTCCATTCCTGACCCGGTCGGAGACTGGAAGCAGGCTGTGGATTTCCATTTCCACAAGTGTAATTAGTGGAAGGTTCTTTTACATGCCATAAATCTATGACATGGGACCTTCGCCTTTACTTCCCCTCCGAAGGAAGGCATACTGAGGGATTTTTAACGCTCTTAAAAATGCGATGACTTCGGCCGAGTTTGGACCCGCGACCTTGAATGGAAACACGTAAAGGAATTTGCTATTTAAATATTTAGCGTATGACACACACAGCCCATAAATATTAGAAAATAAACAAAGGAAGTAGGCCTATCAGCAGCTCTTACAGAATCGTCAGGAGTCACATCAATGAAGTCTTGCCTCTATCCTGGATAACACTTTCATCACCCATGGTGAGTTCGTATTGGGCCTGTTGACGGGGTAGTTGAAATCCCAGGGCTAATATTACGCTGATGACCATTGTGAAGACACCTTGCTGGACCATTCTTCATCCCATTTCCGTATAGAACGAATGGATCAATCTTGGTGGCTTTCTTGAAGTTATTCAATGCTGTAATATCAGCATTGCTTGGTAACTGAGGGTTGGACAGGTCTCACGGGCAGCCGCTACTTCAGGCCACGCCAACTCAGGTGCTTCGCGAGCACGGGCCGGCACCGGCAAAAGCACCGGTGCTCTGCTGTAGGAGAGTGGCAGAGCTCAGCGAGGCGAGAGTCGTGTTGTTGTTTGGTGATTTTTTAGCCTATTTTCAATTTTGAAAAATAGGCTTATGAGATCACCTTTTGCCCGTGTGTGTATGTGTGTGTGCGCGCGCGCGCGCGCGTGTATGTGAGAGAGAGGTGTGTGTGTGTCTGTCCCCTAATAACTTCTAAACGGCTGGAGCGATTTCAATGAAACTCGGTAAGTTCATAGCACTATTCCGGACGACCCCGACCGTGCCCTTCAAATTTTGTTACGTCTCACCAATCCAACATAGCGGCTGTGCGAAATATTTCACCAGCATTCAATATCTCCGAAACTATTCCCGATATCACCCTGGAATTTTTTACGGTGATAAAGGGAACTACTAGAAGTTCAACTATGTGACTTTTGAAAACCTGGTAACTACAAAACCAACATGGCGGCCACGCGAATTCGCGACTTTTAAATAGACGTTTCTCGCGATTTAACCAACCAAATGCAATAATACTTGGTACAGTATATGTTTATACACATTGTAATGCACCAACATCTAACTTCGTTCAATTGTTTACATAACCTCAATATGACGGCTGTGCGAAGTATTTCACCGGCATTCTATATCTCTGAAACTATTACCGGTATTACCATGAAATTTTGTACGGATATAAAGGGCACTACTGGAAGTTCATCTATGAGACTTTCAAAATCCGGTTAACTTCAAAACGAAAATGGCGGCCAAGCTAATTTGAAACTTTTAAATAGACTTTTCTCGCGATTTAATGATCCAAACTCAATGAAACTTCGTACAGCAAATATTTATACACATTGTAATGCACTGGTATTTAATTTAGTTCAATTGTTTTCGTAACCTCAAGATGGCGGCTGTGCCAATTTCGAAAATTAAGTTTGTATTTTTCTTGTATTCTAAACATGCGATCAAAATCAACATTTGCGTAATGAACGTACACAATAATCATCATCTAATAGTACATAACTCTATGGCCTACATATATTAAAATCCAACAAGGCGGCCATCCGATATATTTAGACGGTTCTCAATATCTATTAATCTACTACAGCAATCAAACTGAAATTTTTTAAGTGTATAGAGACTATAAGCATAAGTTCACATATGTGACGTTCAATAACCTGGCGAACACAAATGCAATATGGCGGTGACGCGAATTTTAAATATTCAAATGGACGTTTCTTGCGTTTTAACCATCCGAGCGCATTGAAACTTGATACGGTATATGCTTATACAAATTTTAATCGACTGGCATCTAATTCATTTAAATTATTTTCATAACCACAAGATGGCTTCTGAGCGAAATTTTAAAATCCCGCTTTTATTTTTTGTGTTCTAATCATGCGATTGAAGTTTGAATAAAACACCTAGACAATAATCTTCATGTAATAGCGCATAAATCTAAGGCCTATAATATAAAAATCTAACATGGTGACCTTCCAAAATATTTAGACGGTTCTCAATATCTACGAATCTATTGCAGCAATCAAACTGACAATTTGTATGTTGATAGAAGCAATTAATATTATTTATTTTTATTTATCAATAGGTAGCCTACTGTTATAGTTAGGCAAAACCTGGTGGTATCAAGATATTTACATGTTGCTTGTAACTCAATTTCTCTCCATAATGTCTCTGGGTTCCCTGAATGCAACATTCAGTAGGATATATAAAATAGGTTATTTAGTTCTTCACGTATCTATTTGTTTATATTCGTGTCAGAGGTACCAAAATATACAAACAAGAAATTGAATATAAAAATGGAAAAAAAACTTAATGAAGCACTTGCATATCACAAGAGCAAGAGAAATGAAACAGGAGAAATCAGCTATTACATGATAATATATACGATAATATATACAATATTTACACGAGTTGTGACCAGTATTTGGCTACTTTGACAGCATTGTTACCAGACAATGCCATATCCAACCCTGTGCATAGACGACAGTTTAAGAAATGCCTAGAAGTTTGTTCTTCTCCGCACTCACACAGTCCCCATCATGCAAGATTCCCCATTTCACGAGATTGTCCTTAGAACTTGCTACACCGGTGCGCAGTCTGTTTAAACACTTCCAGGTGTGACCAGGTGGTAATTTTTCTTCAATTTCAACAAGTTCCGGATGATCAGGATGCCTTTGATTCCATAGCTTAACCCTGGCTTTTTTTTTGGGTTAGAATCAAGTGGAGTGAAAGACTGTAGAAAAGTTTTCCTGGACTTCAGTCGAGCTGAAGGTGGCTGATGACCATGAAGGGGATAGACTAAGATGTTGCAAACCTTATGTCTCTCGATATTAGCGGCCACCTCACGTCTAATATCAGGTGGGGCTATGTCTGCAAGTGAATACAACTTCTGGCCGATAACCTAGATGTTAGGCCCCTTAAAACAACAAACAAATACAACTTCTGTGTTGGAGTTGGTTTTAAACAGCCTGTGATTAGCCTGCAAGTTAAATTCAAGGCAATGTCGACTTCTTTGCTTGAGCTGATTTATACCACACGGGACTAGCATATTCAGCAGCAGAATAGCAGAGAGCTAGGGCAGTTGTCCTTACTGTTTGGTGAAAGGGGCTGGGCAAATCAGTGCACGTAAGGCGGCGTACCGGTATGAAAACTAATAATAATAATAATAATAATAATAATAATAATAATAATAAAGCCAATTTTGTGTACAGACAGAAATAGTTTTATTGTGCTCCTGATTTTGCACTAACATTCTTTGTTTATATTTGGCATCGCTTTGAAGCCACTAATTTGCCGATATTTGGAACAATCGTTTTGGCAGTTGCAATCCGAAGTATAGCTTCCAAGGAAGCATCAAACAAACTCGACCTTGCTTTTGTTTTGTCAATATTCATAATATTGTACACATTTGTTCACAAACGAACGTTTTTCCGAACATAGCAACAAATTTCAGGTCAAGGGCATCAATCCTCGGGAATTCTTTTTCCTCAACGCCTTAGAAAATGAAATCAAATCACCATTGTAATGGGAATAGCGGTCTGTCAAAACTGAATCGCACTGTAGTTTTATCAGCTTAACTTGGAGACCTGATGGGGCATCCTTTACCGCCACTACTCAGGGAGGGAGGGGAAGAGCATCGGTGTCGCTCGGTGTGGCACCGGGGCGCGCAAGCACTACTGTCGACCAAAATATGATGTGCACTCGAGTTTGAAGGTAGTTTGTGAAGTAACCAATAGACCTACATAAAATCCAATAACATCATCATTTTTGTAGTTTTATTTTACGTTAGTCCATGTAGGTTTGGAATTTTTTATTTATATTTTAATATTTTTATCGCAGCTGGAACACAAAACGTGCCCGTTATTAAGCGTGTTTCAACCATGCGTCACATTTAAGAATTATTATCTCTCAAATCCGTCATCAGATCGAATCCAAATTTTAACACAATATACATTGGAATGTTGTATAACTGGTTTATTAATTTCAAAATGTTGTGTGTCCAAGAAACAATGTTGTTATCATTTTTGTAAGGTAACTTTTTCTCGGCTCGGGATGGTTGGAAAATGTAGTTCTCGGCCGCGTTGTAATCCTTATACATCAAAAAGTTATGCTATATGACTGTGAAATACGTAAATTAATTCACAAATTTTATATCGGTTTGTATTTGCACAGGGAAATAATACATGGTTCACCAGGTAGCCGCTTCGGGGAAAGCTGTACAGCGTTGCCAAGATGGGCTCCATCACGCGTCATGGCGCGCCTCGCTCGGAACTGATGGGCTCCATCTCAGCAACGCTGTACAGCATTCCCCGGAGCGTCTAGCTGGTAAACCATGTCTTATTTCCCCGTTCAAATACAAACCGATATAAAATAATTGAATTAATTTACGTATTTCACAGTCATACAGCATAACGTTTTGATGTATAAGGATTACAACGCGACCAATAACTACATTTTCCAACGACCCGAGCCGAAAATAAGTTACCTTACAAAAATAATAACAACTTTGTTTCTTGGACACACAAAATTTTGAAATTAATAAACCAGTTATACAACATTCCAATATATATTGTGTTAAAATTCGGATTCGATCTGATGACGTGTTTGTGAGATAATAATTCTTAAATGTGGCACATGGTTGAAATACGCTTAAAATCGGGCACGTTTTGTGTTCCAACTGCGATAAAAAGTATTAAAATGTAAATTAACAAGAAGTTCCGTGACGAAATAAAGAGCCTCCTTTTTTCGAAATGTAAGATTCATTCCAATAATTAATCTATGTGGACCTAATTAGAATAATGACGATATTGAGTTGGTAATATCGAAATTTCTAATTATTTCGAAATATAACTGGCATAATGTAGCCTAATAGAGCACTACATTTGGCAGCCCTGGTGACTGAATATATTGTTAGTTCCATCTCTTAAGGTACAGAATACAACATTTGTTTGAAGTCCAATGGATAGCATGGACGTTACATGCCGTTAGGCATTGGAACTATCAGGGCGAGTAAAATCATGTAAGCAACAATGTCATGTATGTGTTGGTCAGAAGTAATCTGAACTATTATGATCTATTGTTGTGCCAATTTTGGATGAAATCCATTTATTTGTATAGAAGTTACATGTATTTTAAAATTGGACCAATCAGCAGGCTAAGAAACATGTTGGAAACACTGACGTATATTAGTTACTCCAAATTAATCTAGAATGTAAGGTACCATACGTGTGCAAAGTTTAGAGCTGTTGGTTGAATACTTTCAGATATATTAATATTAGGGTAAAAAATAGAGACAGCATTCATTAACAGTTGGCAGTCCTGATTTCTCTTAAAATACTCATAGTCATATCTGTTATAGTATACATAGCACATACGAAATTTGGTCGAAATCTAATTCATAGTATAGAATTTACATGTATTTACAATTGGTCCTATCAGCAGGCTTAGAATCATGTTGGTAGTACTGAGGTCCATTAGTTACTCCAAATTAATCTAGAATGTCACGTACTATACGTGTGCATAGTTTAAAGTTGTCGGCTTGCAAACTTTCTGATATATTGGTATTTGGATAAAAACAATAAAGAGTGCATTTATTAAAAGTTGGCAGCCCTGGTGGCTCTTAAGATTACGCTCAGTCATATCTGACTATCTACACATAGTACATACGAAATTTGGTTGAAATCCAATTGATAGTGTAGAAGTTATATGCATTTAAAAATTGGACTTATCAGCAGGCTTAGAAACATTTTGGCAACACTGTCATGTATGGCCTCCTGAAAATTAAACTGAAATATTATTATCTATATGTGTGCGAATTTTGGTATAGCTCCCATGCATACCTTCCAGGATATACAACATGGAGCTGAAATTTCAATTGCGATTTTTCAGCAGTTGTTAGCACTGACATCATTTTCAAATACGGCATTGAGATATTCAGATAGAGATCTTTACTCATACCAAATTTGGGTTCGATTGCTACAGCCGTTCAGGAGTTGATACGGGGGGGGGGGGGGGGAACACACACAGCCAGACAGACAGACAGGAGGACAGTCAGACAGACACACATTTTCCCGGATCGATCTCATAAGTCTACTTTTTCCTCATTTTTACAAAATGCGAAAAGTAGGCTAAAAATCCCAAACCTACATGAACTAACGTACATTAGAACGACGAAAATGATGATGTTATTTGATTTTATGTAGGTCTATTGGTTACTAAACAAACAACCTTCAAACTCGAGTGCACATAATATTTTGGTCGACAAGTGCTTGCGTTGGCGTGGCTTGCGCTAGATGGCGTACTAGATGTACCGAGTTCGATAACGCGGAAGGCGTCTCTAGTTAGTGGAATGGATCCTATTTGACGGAAGAGCAGCGGCACTCTTACTTTCTCCGCCACACACATCCGGATGTTTTTGTAGTGCACACTTTGAACGACCGGTTTTCATTGCATTGGCACTACATTATCATAGTAATAATAATGTTATGTTTTTATGTCCCTTTTAACTACTGTGACTATTATAGACGTCGCGCTGGTGAGGCGGAAGTTTGCCCTGAACTTAATCATAGTCTTGGGTAGCTACTAACAAAACATAAATTGTAATTACAACTCAATTCTTACACTAATCATTCTTGTGATGTTTGAAGTCCAGCACTTCGTCACAATGTACAAACGGTGTCCATATGAAAAGGTACGAAACGATACTGTGCGTACAATGTATTCGATATTCAAAAGTAATCACCACAGGCCTGTGCACAGGTGTGCCATTGCTTCACTAGCGGCAGGATTCCCTGTTCCCAGAAGTCTTGTGGTTGTGACAGGAGCCAATCCTGTACGGTGTCCTTTAGTTCGTCGTCCGATTGGAAACGTTTTCCCTTGAGATGTTTTATCATTTTAAATGATCTTGTGGACTTCGTCGTTTCGCTGGGGTCTGGCGTAACGTTACGGTGACGGGACGAAATGTACCCAGATGCACTGAGGTGTGTGACGTCATAGTACCGCTTGGTGCATGTGTTCCCCGACAATCTCTACTTCGTTAGTATAAGACAAAAATCCCCGATTCTTGGATGCCACGGGTAATCTCGATAACCACTGGATGGATTTTGATGCGGTTTTCACCATTCTGTAAAGGATATCTCGAGGAAAGATTCTGTAGAAAATAATTTATGTATGATGAAAGGAAGCCAAGCAATAACTATTTCAGTGAAAAAGTCGAAAACAAACTTAGCGTCCGTGCGCTTCTTAAACTTACGCTGGTCAAACCTTTAAACATATCAATATACTATGAGCGTAAGAATTGGTCAGCATGAAAAGTTGTACCAAAATGTCCGCGAGAGCATATCTCTATCTTCAATACATAGCCCACTATAAGTGTTTTTAGACTGGATGGAAGGGGCACGTCCCCGCGCGCTCTGGTGACTGAATCCCGCGCGCTTGACCTTGCTTTGCCCTTGGTTTGCACTTGCCGTTCACGAGTAATTTGAAACAAGATAAGCAAGGTAAGTAATATGCATATAATACTTCGCTCGAAGCCTCCAGCCTTTCTAACATTTTTCAGCATTTGTAGCATTTACAATGATACAAAGTATAGTCTTTCTGACTGACTGTCACTTTTTTTATCGGACCAAACAGATGGAAGTCGCAGGATGACTATAGCGCGGATGCTGAAGTTGCTCCCACTTGAACGTGGCCAATACACCTTGTGTGACGTTAGAGACGTGTGGGCGAGCGTTATCATGGAGCAGAATCGCTCCCTTCGTGAGCAGTCCAGGTCGTTTGTTCTTGATTGACTTGCGTAGGCTACGGAGTGTCGCACAATACACGTCACTGTTAAGGGGGTCTCAAAGGAAAACGTCTCCACTCGGACGACGAACTAAAGGACACCGTACAGGATTGGCTCCTGTCACAACCCCAAGACTTCTGGGAACAGGGAATCCTGTGGCTAGTGAAGCAATGGGACACCTGTGCACAGGCCTGTGGTGATTACTTTTGAATAACGAATAAATTGTACACACAGTGTCGTTTCGTACCTTTCCATTTGAACACACCTCATACATAGGCCTATTAATTTGTTTATTGTACAACCAGTAAATATTCAATGCATGCATACATCGTCTGCTGCCATTAATAGCTTCCTATAACCTTCCAGAGCACTTTCTAGTCATTATGTATCTCCACGTCAATAATAAACAATCGTCAAGGAGAGATAACTTTCATTATTTACCGAATACTATTACCCGCCCCGGTTTCGCCCGGTTATGAATGCATTTCGTGATAAGTGCTTTTTATCCATGTCAATAAACTACGACCTATATCCGTTTTACGTCTCGGCATGATGGGTTAAAATCACTGACTGGACTATTAATTATATTATCATGGAGATGCATGTGCAACGAATTCTTGTCAGACATAATTTAAGAACGGCAAGGTGCATGCAACAGAAACGCCCCTTCCGTCCAATCTTAACTTGACTGTGTATTTTGCGGTAGATTGTTGGAAGAAATGAAAACGTAAAAACACTTATCGTGGGCGATGTATTGAAAATAGAGATATGCTCTCGCGGACTTTTTTTTGTAGTACATCTCATGCTGAACAATTCTTACATTCATAGTATATTGATATTTTTAACGGTTTGCCCAGCATAAGCTTAAAAAGAGTACGGACGCCAGTTTCCTTTTTCGACGTTTTCACTGAAATCATTACTGCTTGGGTTGATTTGATCATAAATTAATAATTTTCTACAGAAACCTTCCTTGAGAAATCCTTTATAGAATGCTGAAAACGGCATCAAAATCCATCCAGTGGTTCTCGAGATTACCCGTGATATCCAAGAATCGGGGACTTTGTTTTATAATAAGTAGAGATAGATTGTATATACTCCTGGAAGGTATTATCTTGCGATCAACTACAATGACTAGTGACAGTACTGTATACGAGACCGGAACTCATTAGTAACATTTCTCTACACTACTGACATTAGCCGAAATACCTTTTGTAATGAGTAAGACCGACCACGGTGGCCGAGAGTGCCGGGTTCCTTTCAACAGTTACAGGGACGATTTATTTCTAAAATCCCTTCACTGACCCGTCCCGAAAGAAAACAAGTAGTTCCGTGACGAACTAAAGAGCCAACTTTTCTTAAAATTATCGAGACCATATATCAACCTGGCGACTCTAAATATATTTTTAGGTAAATCCCTCAAGGTACCATACACAATGCAATTTAGATTGAAAAAGCCCATTTCAGATTCAAAATACTCGCAAAATGCAATTGCAATTCAAAATACTTTCAAAATGCAAAAGAATATTTAAAATGCTTACAAAATGTATGGTAGATTCAAACTACTTAGTCGGATTGGCAGTACTTGAAAAAAGCAATTTAGATTGAAACTACTTACAAGATGTAATTTATATTCAAAATACTCACAAAATCCAATTGAGAATCAAAATACTTACTAATTGCCCACCACGCAAAATGCAATGTAAATTGAAAATACCAGCAAAAAGGGGGTTAGTTTGAAAGGAAATGATTTTTAAGATTTCTCCTCCTGATGAGTCGCGAGGCCATACTGATCGTGACAGAACCACCACTGTCATGTGTTCGGTCAATCCTCCTTTTTTCCTGCGCCAATACCATGTTCTGACAGCGCCATATATTCACCTGGTGGCAAAACTTGAATCTATTTTACTTTTCAAAGTTGCATAACTCACGAGCGCATTGTTTATTTTTAGCCTATTTCCAATTTTGAAAAATAGGCTAATGAGATCACCTTTTGTCCGTGTGTGTGTGCGTGCGTGTGTGTGTGCGTGCGCGCGCGTGTGTGTGTGCGTGTGTGTGAGAGAGAGGAGAGTGTGTCCCCCCAATAACTTCTAAACGGCTAGAGCGATTTCAATGAAACTCGGTAAGATCATAGCACTATTTTGGACGATCCCGACCGTGCCCTTCAAATCTTGTTACGTCTCACCAATCCAACATGGCGGCTGTGCGAAATATTTCACCAGCATTCAATATCTCCGAAAATATTCCCGATATCACCCTGGAATTTCTTACGGTGATAAAGGGAACTACTAGAAGTTCATCTATGTGACTTTTGAAAAACTGGTAACTACAAAACCAACATGGCGGCCAAGCGAATTTGCGACTTTTAAATAGACGTTTCTCGCGATTTAACCAACCAAACGCAATAAAACTTGGTACAGTATATGTTTATACACATTGTAATGCACCCACATCTAACTTCGTTCAATTGTTTACATAACCACAAGATGGCGGATGTGCGAAATATTTCACCAGCATTCTATATCTCTGAAACTATTAGCGGTATCACCCTGAAATGTTGTACGGAGATAGGGCACTACTGGAAGTTCATCTATAAGACTTTCAAAAACCGGTTAACTACAAAACGAAAATGGCGGCCAAGCGATTTTGAAAATTTTAAATAGACCTTTCTCGCGATTTAATGTTCCAACCGCAATGAAATCTGGTACAGGAAATGTTTATACACATTGTAATGCACTGGTATCTAATTTAGTTCAATTGTTTACATAACCTCAAGATGGCAACTGTGCGAATTTTAAAATTAAGTTTTTATTTCTTGTGTCGTAATCATGCGATCAAAGTGAAAGTTTTAATAACTAACCTACGCAATAATTTTCCTTTAATGGTACATGACTCTATGGCCTATACATTTAATAATTCAACATGGCGACCATCCAAAATATTTAGACTGCTCTGAATAACTACGAATCTATTATAGCAATCAAACTGAGTTATTTAATATTCATAGGGGCTATGGACTTAAGTTCACCTATAGGACTTTAAATAACCTGGTGATCACAAATCCAACATGGCGGCGACGCGAAGTATACATATTTAAATGAACATTTCTCTCGATTCAACCATCCGAGTGCAGTGTAACTTTGCACGTTAAATGCTTATACAAATGTTAATCCAGTGGCATCTAATTTATTTCAATTGTTTTCATAACCACAAGATGGCAGCTGTGCGAAATTTTAAAATCTCCTGTTTACTTCTTGTGTTCTAATCATGCGATTGAAGTTTGAATACCTCACGTACACAATAATCTTCATGTAATAATACATAAATAGAAATCGAACCTGGCGACCATCTGAAATATTTAGACGGTTCTCCATATCTACTAATCTATCACAACAATCAAACTGAAATTTTGTATGTAGATAGAGGCAATACACATGAGTAGGATATATGAAAATAGGCTGTATAGTTCTTCATGGAACTACTTGTTTCTTTTGTGTCGTGTGGCCTCCTAAGAGCCCGAGTGCAGGTCTTTCTAGTCGACGTCCGTGGGTGACCTGCGCGTCGGGATGAAGATGAATGAAACTGTGCAAGGATGTGAAAGGAATCGGCCGTGGCCTGTCAGAAGGTACCGTCCCAGCATTTGCCTTCTGTTGAAACTGGGGAAACCGCGGAAAACCATTTCAAGGACGGCCGACGTTGGGGCTCGAATCCACGTGTCTACCGAGTCAGCAGAGAGTTCGGTCCCATGACCAAACCCCCCAGGGGGTCACATCTAGTGGAACGTGTGTTGGCGACCACGGGACTCGAGCTGAGTTCGGCATTGCTTCTACTTACTTGTGCCGGGCTCCTCACTGTCTTCTTTCCTGTCGGCCTCTCTTGGTCAACTCTTGTTCTCTTCCGACCCCGACAGTATCTGAGTCCTAGGGAGTCTCTTCCTTTCCCGACTTATTTGGCCCTTGTCTCATCTTTTCTGATACTCTCGTTCTGCGAGGGGTCAGCCTTCTTTTTTCTTTTCATGGTATCTCCTGCCTTCTGCCCCACCATTTCTGGTGCGCCCTGGATAGTGATACACCCTCAGGGGCTGGTGAGTTCGGGAGTTGGGATTCCTGATCTGGGTCCGCTTTTTTCCCTTTTCCACTGACTTTCGGGAGGGCCCTCTCCTCTTTCCCCTTTCCTAACTGCCTTTCATGGCTCTCCTTCCAAGTCCCTCAATCCTCATTCTTCAAGTGTAGAGGGCATTTCTTTTCTTCCTGTTCTTTATTTGCCTATCCTTTGCTTACCAATTCTTCTTCTAGTATGTAAGTCTCTAATTAGTATTAGTTATAGTTTTCATTCTCATCTTATCTTTCACTATCACCCAAACCATTAGGGGCCGATAACCTAGATGTTTGGTCCTTTAAAGCAAAAATTATCATATTTAATATACAAGGTTTCAGACATCTTGGGTCATTAGAACCCGTGCTGTGCCACGGTGACCACCGTCCACCCGGTGCGGAGTATATGAGTGCTGGTAAAATACTGAAGTTCATAGTGTAAGTGCAAACATGACATGAATGGTTCTATGGACAATGAGCCGGAAGAAATCTCATATGTGAACAAGATGTTCAGTAAAGAACATATAGCCTACTTTCTCCTAAATGCATGGGTATTGTTATAACTCTTTGTCCTTTCCAAGGAGTATAATTGAATGTTGGTTGTAGTAGCTTGTTGAAATACAACGTGCTATAGGGATATTAAACATGAATATGAGGTGCCCTTTGTTAGTGCTACCTCTGCAAAAAAAAACATTCAATTCGGTTTCACTGTGTTTGAATTGATATGGGGAATGGATTTGCACACATACATGGCCGCTATTTGCAAACTATTGGGCTGATGACCTTGTAGTCAGTCATAAGATGCTTTCCACAAAAAGGCATTTTGTTGCAAAATCTGGTAGAGATCAAATTATTAGGATGGTCGTAATTTGATTTAAGCTTTTAACATTTGGGTGGCCGTCATTCGGTTTCCGTCAAGATGGCGGCGATATAAAACATGACACTGAGGTGCCCTTTGCTAGTGCTACCTCTGTACCAAATTTCGTTCAATTCGGTTTCACCGTGTTTTAATTGATAGGGGCAATCGATTTGCACTCATACTTGGCCACCATCTGCAAACTATTGGGCTGATGATCTTGCAGTTTGGTCAGAATATGCTTTCCACATAAAGATATGTTGTTGCAAAATTTGGTAGAGACTAGATTATTAGGTTGGTCGTAATTACATTTTAGCTTTTAACATTTGGGTGGCCGCGATTATGTTTCCGTCAAGATGGCTGTGATATAAAACATGACACTGAGGTGCCCTTTGCTAGTGCTACCTCTGTACCAAATTTCGTTCCATTCGGTTTCACCGTGTTCGAATTGATAGGGGGAATCGATTTTCACACAAAGATGGCCGCCATCCGCAAAATATTAGGCTAATGACCTATTAGTTTGGTCAAAGGATGCTCCCTCCATAAAGGCATGTTGTTGCAAAATTTGGTAGAGATCGGATGATTAGGTTAGTCGTAATTTGATTTAAGTTTTGAACATTTGTGTGGCCGCCATTACGTTTCCGTCAAGATGGCGGCGATATAAAACATGACACTGAGGTGTCCTTTGCTAGTGCTACCTTTGTACCAAATTTCGTTCAATTCGCGTTCACCGTGTTCGAATTGATAGGGGGGGGGACAGACATTCAGAGTCCACACACTCACACACACACACAGACTCTCACACACACATACACACACATACACAGCCAAACGCACTTTTTTTCGCCCTGTGTTGATCTCATAAGTCTACTTTCATTATTAGAGTAATCAGTATAGTTCGTGCAGTAATGCATGGAGTTAAATAATGAATATCGGGCACGTAGTTGGTTATGAACAGTCGTAATTATGTGAAGATCTGTTGTCAGAGTAAACCATGCTATTTTTCAAACCACCATAATAAATACCTTTTGTAGGATCTGCATTATCCTTTGATCAACATAACCAGTATTTTGAACCTTTAATGAACGTTAAATGGCAAAAATTATAACTTAATTATTATTATTATTATTATTATTATTATTATTTATTTACCATAAATCGTACACGAAGTATGGAAGGCCTAGTGAAAAAGGGCAAGCCCCACATACATATTTCATGCTCCACAGGCACAGCTTACATCTACATTTGTTTTAACAATATTTACAAGTTTTACAAAGATATAGTTGCAAACGAAATCAAAATATCATGATAAAAGATGTTCAGAAAGTAAATTTTTCACTGATCACTAGGGCCCGGATGTTGATGGCGTAAAAAAGATTAAAAAATGCACTTAAAATTTTCAAAAATAACTGTAATAAATTACCTAAAAATTCAAAAAATGCACCATAGCATGGAGAAAATTATCTTATAATAAACTCACCAATATTTCAAAAATTCAAAAAATGCGCTATAAAATGGAGAAAATGATCTTATAATAAACTTACCAATATTTCAAAAATTCAAAAAATGCGCTATAAAATGGAGAAAATGATCTTATAATAAACTCACCAATATTTCAAAAATTCAAAAAATGCGCTATAAAATGGAGAAAATGATCTTATAATAAACTCACCAATATTTCAAAAATTCAAAAAATGCGCTATAAAATGGAGAAAATGATCTTATAATAAACTCACCAATATTTAAAAAATTCAAAAATGCGCTATAAAATGGAGAAAATGATCTTATAATAAACTCACCAATATTTCAAAAATTCAAAAAATGCGCTATAAAATGGAGAAAATGATCTTATAATAAACTCACCAATATTTCAAAAACACAAAAAATGCGCTATAAAATGGAGAAAATGATCTTATAATAAACTCACCAATATTTCAAAAATTCAAAAAATGCGCTATAAAATGGAGAAAATGATCTTATAATAAACTCACCAATATTTCAAAAATTCAAAAAATGGGCTATAAAATGGAGAAAATGATCTTATAATAAACTCACCAATATTTCAAAAATTCAAAAAATGCGCTATAAAATGGAGAAAATGATCTTATAATAAACTCACCAATATTTCAAAAATTCAAAAAATGCGCTATAAAATGGAGAAAATGATCTTATAATAAACTCACCAATATTTCAAAAATTCAAAAAATGTGCTATAAAATGTAGAAAATGATCTTATAATAAACTCACCAATATTTCAAAAATTCAAAAAAATCCGCTATAAAATGGAGAAAATGATCTTATAATAAACTCACCAATATTTCAAAAATTCAAAAAATGCGCTATAAAATGGAGAAAATGATCTTATAATAAACTCACCAATATTTCAAAAATTCAAAAAATGCACTATAAAATGTAGAAAATGATCTTATAATAAACTCACCAATATTTCAAAAATTCAAAAAATGCGCTATAAAATGGAGAAAATGATCTTATAATAAACTCACCAATATTTCAAAAATTCAAAAAATGCACTATAAAATGTAGAAAATGATCTTATAATAAACTCACCAATATTTAAAAAATTCAAAAATGCGCTATAAAATGGAAAAAATGATCTTATAATAAACTCACCAATATTTCAAAAATTCAAAAAATGCGCTATAAAATGGAGAAAATGATCTTATAATAAACTCACCAATATTTCAAAAATACAAAAAATGCGCTATAAAATGGAGAAAATGATCTTATAATAAACTCACCAATATTTCAAAAATTCAAAAAATGCACTATAAAATGTAGAAAATGATCTTATAATAAACTCACCAATATTTCAAAAATTCAAAAAATGCACTATAAAATGGAGAAAATGATCTTATAATAAACTCACCAATATTTCAAAAATTCAAAAAATGCGCTATAAAATGGAGAAAATGATCTTATAATAAACTCACCAATATTTCAAAAATTCATAAAATGCGCTATAAAATGGAGAAAATGATCTTATAATAAACTCACCAATATTTCAAAAATTCAAAAAATGCGCTATAAAATGGAGAAAATGATCTTATAATAAACTCACCAATATTTCAAAAATTCAAAAAATGCGCTATAAAATGGAGAAAATGATCTTATAATAAACTCACCAATATTTCAAAAATTCAAAAAATGCGCTATAAAATGGAGAAAATGATCTTATAATAAACTCACCAATATTTCAAAAATTCAAAAAATGTGCTATAAAATGTAGAAAATAATCTTATAATAAACTCACCAATATTTCAAAAATTCAAAAAATGCGCTAAAAATGGAGAAAATGATCTTATAATAAACTCACCAATATTTCAAAAATTCAAAAAATGCGCTATAAAATGGAGAAAATGATCTTATAATAAATTCACCAATATTTCAAAAATTCAAAAAATACGCTATAAAATGGAGAAAGCGGCAATGAACGATATGTCTCGCCGTGAACTATGCGGAACTGAGACAAGAATATACACCTCTTCCCCTTTCTACCCCGCCACAGCTGACCTTGGTCAACAGAGCAGATGTTATTCCATTCCGCTAACAACTGGTTTGCGACGAAAACGGTACCGTTCTTGTGCGTCCGAGATATATATTTTTCTACTGGTAGTAATACTGAAATAATTTATTTCAATATTTTAAACTGAAGCCTCCGTGGCTTAGGCGGCAGCACGCCGGCCTCTCACCGCTGGGTCCGTGGTTCAAATCCCGGTCACTCCATGTGAGATCTGTGCTGGACAAAACGGAGGCAGACAGGTTTTTCTCCGGGTTCTCCGATTTTCCCTGTCATAATTTCATTCCAGCAACACTCTCCACTATCATTTCATTTCATCTGTCATTCATTTAATCATTGCCCCAGAGGAGTGCGTCAGGCCTCGGCAGCCGGCACAGTTCATATCCTCGCCACTAGATGGGGGCTTCATTCATTCCATTCCTGACCCAGTCGGAGACTGGAAGCAGGCTGTGGATTTTCATTTTCATTTTAAACTATCTTCTATCAGCTACTAGCTTCTTCTTAACTCTGAGAGACGTAACTCCCTCATATAAAGCTGTGACTTGACTAAATTGGAAGAAAATGATCTTAAAAGGCCGATTTCTCTAAAATATGACAAAAAAAACTACCAAACTTTAGAAAATGGTTTTAAAATGTAAAAATAGCAAAGAAATGCAAAAAGATGCAAAATAAAAATAACATATTTGAAGACGGGGTGGACCGTCCGAAGTTTCTTTGTACTTCAGGATTGTTTTAGACAGCTCAGTAAAAAGATGACATGTCATCAACATCCGGGCCCTAGTGATCACTCTCTTTGCCATCTATAACACACGTGGAACATACGATTGTTCTTTACTGTGTACCTCTTGCAACCAGAAGAAATTATTGTGGTTTTGTAAACTTTGTTGTATTTTTGCCCTTACCACAGTGCACAGAATGAGGAGGCACACGAACTAGCAACGGCGGGAGGGTTCTGTGCCCACCAAAAGAAAATTGTTAATATCTTATACAAGAATTAAACTAAAAAAAAAGTAAATGTGTAGATACGTAGCCGCCTCCGTGGCTTAGGTGGCAGCACGCCGGCCTCTCACCGCTGGGTCCGTGGTTCAAATCCTGGTCACTCCATGTGAGATCTGTGCTGGACAAAACGGAGGCAGACAGGTTTTTCTCCGGGTACTCCGGTTTTCCCTGTCAACATTTCATTCCAGCAACACTCTCCACTATCATTTCATTTCATCTGTCATTCATTTAATAATTGCACCAGAGGAGTGCGTCAGGCCTCGGCAGCTGGCACAGTTCATAACCTCGCCGCTAGATGGGGGCTTCATTCATTCCATTCCTGACCCGGTCGGAGACTGGAAGCAGGCTGTGGATTTTCATTTTTCAAATGTGTAGATACGTAGCCTGATTCAAAATAAACAATAATTTGTGTACAATAAGCGTAGAAAAGGAATACCATGAATAAACCGTTAAAAATGGCTCTGGTGGGCCCGAAATACCCCCCCCCCTATCCAGCCCCACTCCACACCCCCCCCCCCACCCCACCCCCGCCTGTTGGTATTACTAGGGTTAATACCGGGAATGGTGTGATGTATTCTGAAGATGCATTGACAATCTTTAATCTTTAAGAACCCTTGATTCCGTGCTTGCGAAGAATTCCGTAATGACTAACTTCAACAGAGAGCTTTGAAGCCATTGTCCAGTGTTACTATGGTATTGTAGCTTCCAGTCCGTCAATACAAACATCATTTCAATGACCGGTAATGGAATATGTGGAAGAAAAAAAACGAGACTTACAGTAGACGCATATGATGTGTAACATCTGATATAGAAGAAACCTCACGTGAAATTGTTGTTACACCGGTATTTTATAGTATTATTGGCACAAATATTAATCTATTGTAAAAGGGAGTGTTTTACAGATATTGTAGTTTATAATACGGAACTCATTTTATGATTTGTAGCTTCCACCAGCACTAGCCTAAATAAAGAATACGATGTGGATCAACTAGATTAATAGACGTGACACCCCTTATAACCTTAAATTCCTTATAAGCAGGTCCTCTTGATTCACAGACGAACACGTAATTTCATATGGTTTCTGTTTAAATGAGTCATATAGATATGATAAATATCGTTTAAAATGATAATCTGGCAGCAAAAATATCTACCCCGCCCAGGATTCGAACCCAAGATCTGTAGATTTACAGTCATTCGCAATAACCCCACGGCTATTTCGACTACGCAAATATTGTGCACAAGATGGTGACTTATTTCCACGTTCCAATAATACTGCATTACGGAATTAAGTTTCATTTATATTTTGCTTGTTTCGATAATGTTCCTGAGTGTCATTGAGTTTAAAATGCCTTATGCCAATGCAATGCCGACTACTTACAATGTTTGATATTAAGGCATTTTACCATTTAAATACTGATACGAAGACTTCGAACATGTACCATGTCATTTGTTTAAATCACTTGACACCAGAGTTCGCATGAGTTTTTTCCGATTAGTATGTCATATACATTCCACATGGCCGAGAGTACGTCATGGTATCAATTTTCGACACCGCGCGCTGATTGTTTCTCTTACCAGTGACAGCTGGATCGATCGATCGAGTTGGCAGTGCTACTTATACTTCCGTTCGATCCACCACTGCCAGCTAGGGCTCACTTCCATTCGATCGATCGGGCAGTGCATACTTCCGTTGACCACCACTGCCAGATAGTACACTTCCGTTTGATCGATCGAGCGGGCAGTGCATACTTCCGTTTGATCTACCACTGCCAGCTCAATCGTTCCGATCCACTTCCGTCCCCAATTTTCAAAATCACTCCCACAAAACTATCCAGCAACCGAGCGGAAAGATGTTACACACTTAAAATAAATTACATGTGATTATGATTTATATATATTGTTACAGACCACTGAAGTAGAAGACGAAGAAGACGAAGAAACCTAAGGGATATCAAGTTTCGCTCGTCAAGTATCAGATCCAAATATGCAAGAAAATAGTACATTATGCAACGAGCCTATAATGGCTATAATTAAGACACGAGTATTTTTATAAAACGAGCGTATGCGAGTTTTATAATTTCCATACGAGTGTCTTAATTACCATTATAGGCGAGTTGCATACGACTGTTTATGTTCGACGATAATTATAACTTTATTATATGTTTTAACATAAAGATATCTACAAAACACTACCAAACCCACAAGGACACCCCAGACAACCTCTGCCGTCCTGAAACAAAATACAAGGAAACCCGTCAGAAAACTTAGTAAGTGTGTGAATTGAAAATCCACAGCCTGCTTCCAGTCGACCGACCGAATCATGGAGAGGATATGAACCGTGCCGAAGCCTGTCGCATTCCTCTGAGGCAAAGATTAATTGAATGACAGATGAAATGAAATGATAGTGGAGAGTGTTGCTGGAATTACATTTTTGACAGGGAAAACCTGAGTACCCGGAAAAAACCTGTCTGCCTCCGTTTTGTCCAGCACAGATCTCACATGGAGTGATCGTGATTTGAACCACGGACCCAGCGGTGAGAGGCCGGCGTGCTGTCACCTAAGCCATGGGTTCTCAACCTTTTTCAACCATCGTACCCCTTTAAAAAAATTAAACATCCTGCGTACCCCTTACTAACCTTTCTTAGGTAGTGAAAATCCACAGCCTGCTTCCAGTCTCCGACCGGGTCAGGAATGGAATGAATGAAGCCCCCATCTAGCGGCGAGGATATGAACTGTGCCGGCTGCCGAGGCCTGACGCACTCCTCTGGGGCAATGATTAAATGAATGACGGATGAAATGAAATGATAGTGGAGAGTGTTGCTGGAATGAAATTGTGACAGGGAAAACCGGAGTACCCGGAGATAAACCTGTCTGCCTCCGTTCTGTCCAGCACAGATCTCACATGAAGTGACCGGGATTTGAACCACGGACCCAGCGGTGAGAGGTCGGCGTGCTGCCGCCTAAGCCACGGAGGCTTTCTTAGGTAGTAATAATGCTTATTAAAAATGTAAAAGGTATTTAGTTAGTATGGTTTCACCTTTGTAATTTTATAAGGAAAGATATTCTAATAAAACAAAATATAGTTGTTGTTTTTCAGTTCCTTTTCCCAAAGGGTGATTTTTGCAATCATTGCGTTAGTTTTCATTTCAACATAGAACATATCAGAAACACTACCTTGCATACACTTATTCCAAATGTTCAGTTTCTCAAAAATATCACTTAAATAGGCCAATTTTATAAGCCAACCCAAGCCATTGAGTACTGATGATAAATTAGAATTGTGCTCGGTACCTAAAGAAAAGATGCAATTCTTTGAGGAGTTCAAATACACGCGCCGTAAATAACTCACACAGTAGTCAGGGCACGAAGCTCACTGCGCATGTGGATCGAGTAGAAGGATGGCCTGCCGCGTACGCCCTGAAATGTATCGCGTACCCCTAAGGGGTGCGCGTACCACAGGTTGAGAATCCCTGGCCTAAGCCATGGAGACTTCCTAAGTGTGTCAATTATTAGTGATAAATACTAAGGCATTAAGCACCAATAAGAACTATCTAGACTCTATATTTAAAACACTAAGGTGACTTTTGTTACCGCGAGATTGAGATAACGTCTTAACCGATTGTCTTCGTAATGCATTCTAACGAGAGATTTGCAGAGTGTCTTTAGAAAGAAAATGTATGTTAGGGTATATTTTTAAATTATTAAAGAAAAATATAATATCTGTCTCTCCCGCGCTTGCGCACAATGGCTCTATTCCACCAGAGAAATGGCGGATCCGCAGCGTCTTACTGAGATCATTGTCTATGACAATTAAAAAGGGGGGAAATATTGTTGTGGTTCTATGGTTCAAACCTTTAGAGTAAGTATACTGTATGAGGAGGCAAATCACTTAATGGGCAGAGCTATAATCCTTTGACTTTCACTTCAATTTTCCAATTTCCAATTCGCTTGGCGTACTTTATCACAATCAATAAAGCTCAAGGGGGAACTCGGGAACGCGTAGGTCTCTATTAATCTCATCAAGGTTTCAGTCATGGCCAGTTGTATGTTGCGAAGTCGATCTTTCGACGCTCTTAAGGTTGCAACAGTGTCAACAAGTAGTTCCGTGAAGAACTATACAGCCTATTTTCATATATCCTACTCATGTTAATTGTCTCTATCAACATACAAAATTTCAGTTTAATTGTTGTAACAGATTCGTAGATATTGAGAACCGTCTAAATATTTCATATGGTCGCCAGGATGGGTTTTTTATTTTTGTACTATTACATTAATATTATTGTGTACGTGTGGTATTCAAACTTCAATCGCATGATTAGAACACAAGAAGTAAAAACGAGATTTTAAAAGTACGCACACCAGCCATCTTGTGATTATGCAAACAATTGAAATAAACCACATGCCAGTGGATCAACATTTGTATAAGCATTTAACGTGCAACGTTTCACGGCACTCGGATAGTTAATTCGCGAGAAACGTCCATTTAAATATTTATACTTCGCGTCACCGCCATGTTGGATTTGTGCTCACCAGGTTACTGAAAGTCCTATAGGTGAACATATGTTCATAGTCTCTATGAACATTAAAAAAATCAGTTTGGTTGCTGTAAAAGATTCATAGATATTGAGAACCGTCTAAATATTTCGGAAGCTCGCCATTTAGGATTGTTATATGTATAGGCCATAGAGTTATGTACCATTCAAGGACAATTATTGCTAGCTTCATTATTCAAACTTTCACTTCGATCGCATGATTACGACACAAGAATAAAAACTTAATATTAAAATTTCGCACAGCCACCATCTTGAGGTTATGTAAACAATTGAATTAAATTAGATGGCAGTGCTTTACAATCTGCAAAATCATTTACTGTACCACATTTCACTGCGCTCAGAGAGTCAAATCACGAGAAAAGTCTATTAAAATATTTCAAATTCGCTTGGTCGCCATGTTCGTTTTGTACTTTACAGCTTTATGAAATATACATAGGTAAACTTGTATCAGTGCCCTTTATCACCCTACAAGATTGCATGATGATATCTGTAATAGTTTCGGAGATATAGAATGTCAGTGAAATATTTCGCACAGCCGCCACTTTGAGGTTATCGAAACAATTGAACTAAATTAGACTCCAGTGCATCACAATGTGTATAAACATTTGCTGTACCAAGTTTTATTACGTTTGGATAGTTAAATCGCGAGAAATGTCTATGTCAGTAGATTTACTGGCACGTTAAAGATCCCCTTCGGGGCAAAATTCCGGCACCCCGGCGTCTCTAAAAGCCAGTGTAGTTAAAAGGGACGTAAAACCAATAACATTATTATTAGAAATGTCTATTTTAAAGTCTCAATTTCGCTTGACCGCCATGTTGGTTTTGTAGTCACCAGGTTTTTGAAAGTCTCATAGGTGAACTTCTAGTAGTGCCCTTTATCACCGTACACAATTTCAGGGCGATATCGGTAATAGTTTCGGAGATATTGAATGTTAGTGAAATATTTCGCACAGCCGCCATGCTGGATTGGTGAGACGTAACAAAATTTGAAGGGCACGGTCGAGGTCGCCGGGAGTAGTGCTATGAACTTACTGAGTTTCATTGAAATCGCTCCAGCCGTTTAGATTTTATTAGGGGACACACACACACACCTCACACACAAACACACACACACACACGCACACACACACGGACAAAAGGTGATCTCATAAGCCTATTTTTTCAAAATTGAAAATAGGCTAAAAATAATCGTTCAAAAATGCCTACTGTATAAGAGAATCCTTCAGTAAATATTCTGCCAATGCCGTCATGTTTTGACGGGTATCAACTAGTTTATTTTAATGACGACCACATCAACAACAAGTAGTTCCGTGAAGAACTATACAGCCTATTTTCATATATCCTTCTCATGTTAATTGCCTCTATCGACATACAAAATTTCAGTTTGAAGGTTGTGATAGATTCGTAGATACTGAGAACCGTCTAAATATTTCAGATGGTCGCCAGGTTGAATTTTTATGTATGTACTATTACATGAAGATTATTGTGTACGTGTGGTATTCAAACTTCATTTGCATGATTAGGACACAAGAAGTAAAAACGAGAATTTCAAATTTCGCACAGCAACCATGTTGTGGTCATGAAAACAATTGACATAAATTAGATACCTATGGATTAACATTTGTAAAAGCATTTAACGTGAAAATTTCACTGCACTCGGATGGTTGAATCGAGAGAAATGTTCCTTTAAATCTGTATAATTCGCGTCGCCGCCATGTTGAATTTGTGCTCACCAGGTTACTGAAAGTCCAATAGGTGAATTTATGTTCATAGTCTGTATGAACTTAAGAAATTTCAGTTTGATTGCTGTGAAAGATTCGTAGATATTGAGAACCGTCAAAATATTTCGGATGCTCGCCATTTTGGATTGTTGTATGTATAGGCCATAGCGTTATGTACCATTAAAGGAAAATTATTGCGTAGCTTCATTATTTAAACATTCACTTCGATCGCATGATTACGACACAAGAAATTAAAACTTAATTTTAAAATTTCGCACAGCCGCCATCTTTAGGTTATGTAAACAATTGAACTAAATTAGATACCACTGCATTACAATATGTATAATCATTTACTGTACCACATTTCACTGCGCTCAGATGGTAAAATCACGAGAAAAGTCTATTAAAATGTTTCAAATTCGCTTGGCCGCCATGTTCGTTTTGTACTTTACAGGTTTTTGAAAGTTACATAGATAAATTGCAGCAGTGCCCTTTATCACCGTACAAAATTTCAAGGTGATATCTGTAATAATTTCGGAGATATAGTATGCCAGTGAAATATTTCGCACAGCCGCCATTTTGAGGTTATGTAAACAATTGAACTAAATTATACGTCAGTGTATTACAATGTATATAAATATTTGTTTTACCAAGATTTATTATGTTTGGATGGTTAAATCGCGAGAAAAGTCTATTTAAAAGTCTCAACTTCGCTTGGCCGTCATGTTGGTTTTGTAGTTACCAGGTTTTTGAAAGTCTCATAGGTGAACTTCTAGTGGTGCCCTTTATCACCGTACTAAATTTCAGGGTGATATCTGTAATAGTTTCGGAGATAATGAATGCTGGTGAAATATTTCGCACAACCGCCATGTTGGATTGGTGCAACACAATACAATTTGAAAGGCACGGTCGAGGTCGGCCAGATTGTTGCTATGATCTTACCGAGTTTCATTGAAATCGCTCCAGCTGTTTAGAAGTTATTAGGGGGAGACACACACACATACATGAATCACACACACACCGCACACACAGACACACGGACAAAAGGTGACCTCATAAGCCTATTTTTTCATCAGATGAAAATAGGATAAAAACAGTAGGACACCTTCATTAGTCAGGGGGATGGAATAGTGCGGTAGGGTGGCCACAACATCTGGCATCACTACGCTGGGAGGTCCACGAGCTCTTGTATCATATTAGTTTATAACCGCTACTCTGATTACATGCATCTTCAAATCAACAATGTTTTACATTTTTTATGTTCTACGATGTCCATATGTGAATATTACATGTCAGAAAACTGTATCATATTGAAGGTCATTAAAGTACTACTTTTCATTATAACACAGTTTTTTCCAACCAATCAGAGCTCAATATTTTCATTCATTGACCAATTAGGTGAGGATAGCTTCTCACATGCACTCAAAATCCAACGTGTCGGACATGAATTACCTGATTTGAAAGTTGACAACGTAGCCTATATTGGATCAACCTTTGTCATGGAGGAAAGTTGCATAACCGGAACGCGATAAAAACCAGGGCCAACATAAGGTTGAGCCATGCAAAATGCCTCATGCAAGTCACAGAACACCGAATATGAGTTAAGGTTACGACCACTTTGGTTGCTGCGCTTGGCCTCACTCAAACGAGCTCAGGGCATCTCCTCTTATTCTTTCCTCCATGACCTTTGTAGTTACAATGCATAAACAAACTGGCCAATATTACAAAAGAAATAGCACTGTACCTTAATATCCGCAACTCCAATTTCTACACATTCGTAACATTTCGCCGACAATTTTAGTGAACATTGTTGTTGTCATAAACACACCAGAAAGTCATGGAGGAAGCATGCGTATGACATTAGTTCCACAGAAATTATAATCCAGCTCTCTGTTCAGTAAATGGATTTATTGTGCGAAACTTTTCCGCCAGATGTCATAACTGTTCTATTTGCATTCCATTGACATTCTATACGCATCGAATTTGAAGAATAACTAGTTGATAATACGATACGCTTTAATTTTAAAGCGTTTGTACCAGCCTATTTTGTGTTATTTGACCAAAATAACAAAATGATCCAACATAGTACCTGTGTGCTATCTGTTGGTGCTACTTCAGGATAATCAATGTTTCAAAGCTTTGGGATTCGTTATTGTGTAGAGATCAAATGCTGAGCCCACACAATTCCCAAGAAGAAGAAGTCAACCGACAGAATCTCGACAGATATTTATGCATATTTATGTTAGAATAAAGCTATATAACATAATTATCGTCGAACATAACCAGTCGTATGCAACTCGCCTATAATCGTAATTATTGCCATTATAGGCTCTAGTTCCAAAGAGAATGTGTCAGGTCATAGCTTTCTTGATGTTTTAAACACAAGTGCATGCCCACTACAATGGCTAGATGGAGCAAGGATGCCACTATTTTCATTTATCTTTTCTCTGAATTCATTTCACTGATATTTAGGTCATTTATTTTATAAGCATGGTACAAGAGTGCCATATTAATGAAACCATCAATCAATCTCCAGCCAGAGAAATGTTAATTAGCTGCCATTGAATATCTAAATAAGACAGATGCATTTCGTAATGCAGGCCACTTTCTCAGTGCCAATGAGCTGGCAAGATTTGTTTTTGTCTTCCTGTTTGATCTTTGGTGTAGCTGGACTAGATTGCAATGAAGCAATGCGCTGGTGAGTCCTTGGTTCATACTGCTACCAGCAATAGATAACGAAGTTAGGACATGTGAAATAAGGTGGTGACCACGGGTTCCCGATGGCACCACAGCTCATAAGAGACCAAGCCTACCAAGCGACCGTGATGTTTAGGTTCGGTGTTCAACGATTTTAAAATGAGAGGTGAAGAAGCAGAGGAAACATCACTGTTAACTGATAATAGCGGATCAGAGAGGTGGCTTGTTTGCAAAGACAGGCTTGAGCATTAGATGATGATGATAATTGTTGTTTTAAGGGGCCTAACATCTTGGTTATCGGCCCCTAATGGTTTGGATGATCGCGAAAATGTTAATCAAAAAGAACTGGACCTCAAACTAACTACATACTTACATACTGGAAGAGGATATGGAAAACAACAGGAAGTTCCATGACGAACTAAAGAGCCTAATTTTCTCGAAACGTAAGATTCATTCCAATAATTAATCTATGTGGACCTAATTAGAATAATGACGAAATTGAGTTGGTAATATCAAAATTTCTAATTATTTCGAAATATAACTGGCATAATGTAGCCTAATAGAGCACTACAGTTGGCAGCCCGGGTAACTGAATATATTGTTAGTTCCATCTCTTAAGGTACAGAATACAAAATTTGTTTGAAGTCCAATGGATAGCATGGACGTTGCATGTAGTTAGACATTGGACCTATCAGCGCACGTAAAATCATGTTGGGAACAATGTCATGCATGTATTGGTCAGAAATAATCTGAAACAATATGATCTATTGTTGTGCCAGTTTTGAATGAAATCCATCAGTTAGTAGAGAAGTTACATGCATTTTAAAATTGAATCTATCAGAAGGCTTACAATCATGTTGGCAGCACTTATGTATATTATTTAGTCCAAATTAATCTAGAATGCCAGGTACTATACGTGTGCAAAGTTTAGAGCTATTGGCCTGCATACTTTCTGATATATTGATATTAGGGTAACAAAAATAGAGACAGCATTTATTAACAGTTGGCAGCCCTGGTTACTCTTAACAATACGCATAGTCATATCTGTTATAGTACACATAGCACATACGATATTTGGTTGAAATCCAAATGATAGTATAGAAGTTACGTGTATTTACAATTGGTCCTATCAGCAGGCTTAGAATCATGTTGGTAGCACTGACGTATATAAGTTACTCCAAATTAATATATAATATCAGGTACTATACGTGTGCATAGTTTAAAGTTGTCGGCTTGCATACTTTCTGATATATTGGTATTTGGATAAAAGAAATTGAGAGCATTTATTAACAGTTGGCAGCCCTGGTGGCTCTTAAGAATTCACTCAGTCATATCTGTTTATGTACACATAGCACATACGAAATTTGGTTGAAATCCAATTGATAGTATAGAAGTTATATGCATTTAAAAATAGGACCTATCATCAGGCTTAGAATCATTTTGGCAATACTGTCATGTATGGCCTCGTGGAAATTAAACTGAAATATTATTATCTATATGTGTGCCAATTTTGGTATAGATCCTATGCATACCTTCTAAGATATACAACATGGAGCTGAAATTTCAATTGCGATTTTTCAGCAGTTGGTAGCACTGTCATCATTTTCAAATACGGTATTAAGATATTCAGATAGAGATCTTTACGTATACCAAATTTGGGTTCGATTGCTACAGCCGTTTAGGAGTTGATAGGGGGGACACACACACAGCCAGACAGACAGAAGGACAGACAGCCTGACAGAAGGACAGACATTTTCCCGGATCGATCTCATAAGTCTACTTTTTCCTAATTTTTACAAAATGCGAAAAGTAGGCTAAAAATAAGAATAAGCGAAACAAAATACGGGAGGAAAGGAAATGCGCTCAACCCTCGAAGATAGAGAATTAAGGGACTTGGAAGAAATGAGAGCCAGGAAAGGCAGATAGGAAATGTAAAAAGGAGAGGGACCAGCCCAAAAGCAATGGAAGAAGGACAAAAACCAGACCCAGCTCAGAAAATCCTCGGGGTTGCCAAATCCCAAACTCACCAGACCTTAGCCCTTGGGGGTGAAGCACTATCCAGGGTGCACCAGAAGTGGTACCTCCTTGAGGGCCTTGAGCAGAAGGCAGGAGATATAATGGAAAGAAAACACGAGGTCTGGCCCCTCAAAGAATGAGGGATCAGGAAAGATGAGACAAGGGCTAATTAAGGCGGGAAAGTACCTGTACGCTATCTGTTGGTGCTACTTCAAGATAAACAATGTTTCAAAGCTTTGTAATTCGTTATTGGGCAGAGATCAAATGCTGAACCCACACAATTCCCAAGAAGAAGAAGTCGACCGACAGAATCTCGACAGATATTTTTGAATATTTTTGTTAGAACATAATACAGTTATAATTATCGCCGAACATAAACAGTCGTATGCAACTCGCCTATAATGGTAATTAAGACACTCGTATGGAAATTATTAAACTCGCTGCGTTCGTATTATAAACATACTCGTGTCATAATTATAATTATTCCATTATAGGCTGGTTGCATAATGTCTATTGGAACTCTGTTATACCATGAAAATGGCCAAACAGAAAGTATGCCTATTACTTAATGGTTATTTACAGAGTACTCAGGACTACCAACTTTCTAGTAACATTCTGCGAACATTTGCCTTCTAGAATCTGTATCGTAGAAATGTTCAACTTTTCCCTGAGTCACACGAATGTTGTTTACAGGCGGACCTGTACCAGGACCTCCCTCGCTGGAGCTCTATGACCCCACAAGAAAGCACTTCAAGGAAATGCACGCGGATGTGGGAGTTACAAACCGGACCTGTGTGAAAGTTATCAAACACATCCCAGCAGAGAAACCGAGCGCCAAAACTACTGGCTTCGAACCTTCAACACGTGAGAAGTTTATTTCCGAATGGTACCTAATCCAAAAGATGTATTTACTCTAAATAATATTGTATATACAACAGCAAAGGAAACAAGAAGTTCCGTGACGAACTAAAGAGCCTACTTTTCTTAAAATTTAAGATTCACGCCAATGATTAATCTATATGAATCTATCTAGAATAATGACGAAATTAAGTAGGTAATATCGAAATTTCTAATTAGTTCGAAATACTGTGTACCTGGCATAATGTAGCCTAATAGAGAACTATAGTTGGCAGCCCTGGTGACTTAATATATTCTTAGTTCCATCTCTTAAGTTACAAACTACAAAATTTGGTTGAAGTCCAATGGATAGCATGGACGTCACATGCAGTTAAACATTGGATCTAACAGCGCGCATAAAATCATGTTGGCAACAATGTCATGCATGTATTGGTCAGAAATAATCTGAAACAATATGATCTATTGTTGTGCCAGTTTGGAATGAAATCCATTAGTTAGTATAGAAGTTACATGCATTTTAAAATTGGACCTATCAGAAGGCTTACAATCATGTTGGCAGCACTTATGTATAACATTTAGTCCAAATTAATCTAGAATGCCAGGTACTATATGTGTGCAAAGTTTAGAGCTATTGGCATGCATACTTTCTGATATATTGATATTAGGGTAACAAAAATAGAGACAGCATTTATTAACAGTTTGCAGCCCTGATTGCACTTAAGAATAAGCATAGTCATATCTGTTATGGTACACATAGCACATACGAAATTTTGGTTGAATTCCAATTGATAGTGTAGAAGTTATATGCATTAAAAATTGGACCTATCAGCAGGCTTCATTTTGGCAATACTGTCATGTATGGCCTCATGGAAATTAAACAGAAATATTATTATCTACACGAGTGCCAATTTTGATATAGCTCCCATTCATACATTCCAAGATATCCAACATGGAGCTCAAATTTCAACAGCGATTTTTCAGTAGTTGGTAGCACTGACATTAATTTCAAATACGGCATTGAGATATTCAGGTATAGATCTCTACTCCTACCAAATTTTGTTTCGATTGCTGCAGCCGTTTAGGAGTTGATAGGGGGGGGGGAAGAACACACACAGCCAGCCAGACAGAAGGACAGACAGACAGACCGACAGACAGGAAGACACACATTTGGCCCGATCCATCTCATAAGTCCACTTTTCCCTCATTTTTGCAAAGTGTGAAAAGTAGGCTAATAACATGGAATTATTCATGTATATTTATAATCAAACTGTCTTTGCCCAGAAACGAGCAACTGCTAGAGCATTTTCTTGTGCCTTAAACAACTCCTCCTCACTGCAAGAAACAGGGCAACATAAGCACTGACACAGATGCTTTGTTGTCTGTGCTTCTGCACATTCACAAAGTGTTGATTCATCCAAATGATGAAACATGGATATTATGACTGGTAAGAAGCTCCATAGTTTAAAAGACAACGGCCCAAATCCTCGCCAATCAGGAAATCACGTTTAAGTCCAGTTTTTCGTTAGCATTTTGACTGGTTATAATAAATTAATTAAAAGAAATTATGGCACTCGTTTGTAATTTAATTTTCAATAGTGGACGATAAGTTAGTAAATAACTTAAGGGACAGTATATCTTATGGACCCTTGTGGATAATTTCAGTAAAACAGTTTTCATGCACCGCCAATTTTAAAAGCTCAGCGACATTTTGAAATCTCTTCTGCGTAAAAAGAAGATGGAAGGCAAATCATAGAAAGTAGGCTATACTTTAAAACTAGAAATCCTAGAAAGTCGTAGGTTAACTCAAACGAAAAGTCTCCATGCTCTTTATCTCTACAAAAAATCATTGTATTTTTCAGATTTTTCCCACAAAAGTTTCATTGGGTGAGCCAAACTGGTTAATATAGCATGCGATTTTATAAAAATGCTTTTATCTCCAAACAACGTTTTTAGGTAATCAAAATGCTACATGTATTCACCAATTTTACTAAAAGAATAATGGATATTCAGAAACTCATGTGTTGCAAGATAACATTGCAATATCTCCAGCCACTTTGTAAATTACAGACCAAAAAAATAAAAAACTATGAAAAATTATCAAAATTCATAAAACATGATGGCACATAAAGAAAAAAAATTAGTCTGTCAGCATACATGTATCACTTTCCTGAAATGTCTCAATGTTATAACATTTAGAATAGTTTTATGTATATGTATTGAAAATATCAAGCGTTTAAACAATTGCTAATGCGCATGGAGCATTTTGATCACACGGCATAATTTAATAATATAATTAGTAAAAAATCAATTACATTTCATCCAATTGTTTTCAAATTTGGTATGTGACTGAGTGTTACTATTCTAAGTATGCTGTTTAAATTTCAACTCATTCTGATAAAAGATTTGGAAGTTGAGGTACTCAGTCCTAGTGTCCCTTAATATGAAAAGACATGAATAAAACCATATCTGCCTAATTCCTTATTGAAAAAAATTAATATACGAGTTTTTTTTTTCAACTTCCGATGGACTGAATAGAAATAACAGATTGACAAACCAAACTGATTTTACTACTACATGTTTGCTTGATTTATTCTTATGCCTCAGCATAATCGCCAAAACGATTGAAACATTTGTCGTATCGTTACACCAGCTTTGTGCGATAGATGCTTGTGTATATAAATTTTGATAGAGATCGAAGATTCTTCAATGTATTTTTTATTTTTATTTTTATCGAGTGACCTCCTGAGAGGCCGAGTGCAGGTCTTTCTAATCGACGCCCGTGGGCGACCTGCGCGTTGGGATGAGAGATGGAATGGATGAAGATGAATGAATGAAACTGGGCAAGGATGTGGATGGACGCGGCCGTGGCCTGTCAGAAGGTACCGTCCCAGCATTTGCATGGTGTTGAAATTGGGAAATCACGGAAAACCATTTTAAGGACGGCCGACGGTGGGGCTCGAACCCACGCGTCTACCGAGTCAGCAGCGGGCTTGGCCCCAAGGCCTAACGCTGCGCTTTAGCCAGCGTAGCCACTACTGTCGGTATGTATAGAATTAATGATGACTATGTTTAGCTTCGCATAAATCTGATCTAGGGTTTATGGTTTTCATATAGGGTTTATTTTTGTTTGGTTTAATAAGTTTATGATCTCCGAAGTCAATGTTTGAGTGGTGGCGATTTTAGAAATGCTCATGGCATTCCATAAAGTAGATATTGTTATTGAGCTATCATAACTGAAGATGAAATTTGATTTCATTCGTGCTTTTTCTCTTCGAGTCTAAGCAGTAGAGTTAAGCATTGAAAGTTGTATCGTCTTGGTAAATAAATTTAAGAACTTGAGGTTTTCCTCTGTTCGCATTAGACTTTTATATACCGAATTTTTATTTATATTAGTTAGCAAAAGTTGTACTATGGATGCAATTATAGTCACCCATCCAATTTTACCTTAAATCCCCCGAGAAGTTAAGGTTTTCTTGCTCTGCCCGATAATTTTTCTTTGTGGTTAACATAGTAAAACTGTAGGAGAGTTGTTTTTATCGTCTTAGTCAGGCATTTATTTCAGTGGTTCATCTAACCGGGGACCATGAAGATTCTGCGATCCTGCCCATCTTGGAATCTGACAAATATCTGACAGGTTTTTAAAAGACACATAGGTGAACATATCTTAGTATCATCTATCACCATATAAAATTTCATGATCATGTCGAAAAAGGTGAAAATCATTCACGACCGCACTGTGCCATTGTTACGATAAACTTTTTCAAAGAAATCAATCTGAAGTTTTAGTCCAAACCAGCACTGAATGATTTTCACCGTTTTCGAGAATTGAAGATAAGTTTGGGCGGCAACGCCTCGTCAAAAAGGGAAACACTTCAGGGGACTCTCCAGACGTATCCACCTCAGTGGCGGCAGAATTTTTTGCCCAGGGGATTGGAAAGCTGGTGAAACGATACGGCAAATGTTTCAATCGTTTTGGCGATTATGTTGAGACATAAGAATAAAACAAACAAACAAACATTTAGTTGCAAAATCAGTTTGGCATGTCAATCTGTTATTTTTATCAGAACTTGAAAAAAACAAGATGTTCAGTAAAGAACATATAGCCTACTTTCCCCTAAATGCATGGGTATTGTTATAACTCTTTGTCCTTTTCAAGGAGTATGATTGAATGTTGGTTGTAGGAGCTTGTTGAAATACAACGTGCTATAGGGATATTAATCATGAATATGAGGTGCCCTTTGCTAGTGCTACCTCTGTACCAAATTTCGTTCAATTCGGTTTCACCGTGTTTAAATTGATAGGGGGAATCGATTTGCACACATACTTGGCCACCATCTGCAAACTATTGGGCTGATGTTCTTTCAGTTTGGTCAGAATATGTTTCCCACATAAAGATATGGTGTTGCAAAATTAGGTAGAGACTAGATTATTAGGTTGGTCGTAATTACATTTTAGCTTTTAATATTTGGGTGGCCGCGATTACGTTTCTATCAAGATAGCGGTGATATAAAACATGACACTGAGGTGCCCTTTGCTAGTGCTACCTCTATACCAAATTTCGTTCCATTTGGTTTCAGCGTGTTTGAATTAATAGGGGGAATCGATTCTGACACAAAGATGGCCGCCATCCGCAAACTATTAGGCGAATGACCTATTAGATTGGTCAAAGGATGCTCCCTCCATAAAGGTATGTAGTTGCAAAATTTGGTAGAGATCGGATGATTAGGTTAATCGTAATTTGATTTAAGCTTTGAACATTCGTGTGGCCGCCATTACGTTTCAGTCAAGATGGCGGCGATATAAAACATGACACTGAGGTGCCCTTTGCTAGTACTACCTCTGTACCAAATTTCATTCCATTCGGTTCCACCGTGTTCGAATTAATAGGGGGAATCAATATTGACATAAAGATGGCCTCCATCCGCAAACTATTAGGTGAATGACCTATTAGATTGGTCAAAGGATGCTCCCTCCATAAAGGTATGTAGTTGCAAAATTTGGTAGAGATCGGATGATTAGGTTAATCGTAATTTGATTTAAGCTTTGAACATTCGTGTGGCCGCCATTACGTTTCAGTCAAGATGGCGGCGATATAAAACATGACACTGAGGTGCCCTTTGCTAGTGCTACCTCTGTACCAAATTTCGTTCCATTCGGTTCCACCGTGTTCGAATTAATAGGGGGAATCAATTTTGACATAAAGATGGCCGCCATCCTCAAACTATCAGGTGAATGACCTATTAGATTGGTCAAAGGATGCTCCCTCCATAAAGGTATGTTGTTGCAAAATTTGGTAGAGATCGGATGATTAGGTTAATCGTAATTTGATTTAAGCTTTGAACATTTGTGTGGCCGCCATTACGTTTCCGTCAAGATGGCGGCGATATAAAACATGACACTGAGGTGCCTTTTGTTAGTTCTACCTCTGTACCAAATTTCGTTCCATTCGGTTGCACCGTGTTCGAATTAATAGGGGGAATCGATTTTCACACAAAGATGGCCGCCATCCGCAAACTATTACGCTGATGACCTATTAGTTTGGTCAAAGGATGCTCCCCCCGTAAAGGTATGTCGTTGCAAAATTTGGTAGAGATCGGATGATTAGGTTAGTCGTAATTTGATTTAAGCTTTGAACATTTGTGAGGCCGCCATTACGTTTCCGTCAAGATGGCGGCGATATAAAACATGACACTGAGGTGTCCTTTGCTAGTGCTACCTTTGTACCAAATTTCGTTCAATTCGCATTCACCGTGTTCGAATTGATAGGGGGGGACAGACATTCAGAGTACACACACTCACACACACACAGACACACAGACACACACACACACAGACTCACACACACACATACACACACACTGACAGACACACTTTTTTCGCCCTGTGTTGATCTCATAAGTCTACTTTCATTTTTTGCAAAAATCGAAAGTAGGCTAAAAACCAGACCTCGTATTATGGGAATTGAAACCTTAAGTCAATAAACGTACTTTTAATTAGAGTATGCCTGCCACGGTGGGTGAGTGGTCATCGTGTCGGACTACCAACCCCAAGTTTGCAGGTTCGCTCCTGGCCGTGGTAAGTAATTTTTGAAAAGACGGCAAAAATTACGACACCATGTCATACGATGTTGGCTTTTCAAAGAACCCATTTGAATTCAGTAGACCGTGTTCATAATGGCGAAATTAATCTTGGAAGTTTCCGCCAACACAAAGTTCCTCATTTCTCTACTAGAAAGCTCCTTGACTTTCATAGTGCTTCACGGAACAACGAAATTCGACATGCAAGCTAGATAGATAGGTAGATAGATAGATAGATAGATAGATAATGCCTTTATTGGTGGCGACGTTAGGGCTCTGGGTGTCAAATAACAAAGCTTGCACCCGGCACCCGAGGCCATACGATATTATTATTATTATTATTATTATTATTATTATTATTATTAATGAGAGTATTACTGGTTTTGACCACATTGTGATCTTGGTCAGCTGATCAGATCTCAGATAAACCACGTTTGTCTAAACAAAGTTTGTTATTAAAAATTTATCTAACAAGAAGTTCCGTGAAGAACTATACAGCCTACTTTTCATGCCAATGATTATTCTACAGTATATGAACCTATCCAGAATAATGACGAAATAAAGTTGGTAATATCGAAATATCTAATTAGTTCAAAATATACCTGGTATAATGTAGCCTAATAGAGCACTACAGTAGGCAGCCCTGGTGACTGAATATATTCTTAGTTCAATCTCTTAAGGTACAGAATACAAAATTTGGTTGAAGTCCAAAGGACGTTACACGCAGTTAGACATTGGCTCTATCAGCACGCGTAAAAGCATGTTGCCAACAATACCATGCGTTTGCTGGTCAGAAATAATCTGAAATATTATGATATCTTGTTGTGCCAATTTTGGATGAAATCCATTTGTTAGTATAGAAGTTACATGTATTTTAAAATTGGACATATCAGCAGGCATAGAATCATGTTGGCAGCACTGCCTTGTTTTAATTACTCCAAATTAATCTAGAATGTCAGGTGCTATACGTGTGCAAAGTATCGAGCTGTTGGCTTGCATGCTTTCTGGTATATTGATATTAGTGTAAAATAAATATAGACAGCATTTGTTAACAGTTGGCAGCCCTGATTGCTCTTAACAATACTTATAGTCATATCTGTTATGGTACACATAGCACATACGAAATTTGGTTGAAATCCAACTGATAGTATAGAAGTTACATGTATTTGAAAATTGGTCGTATCAGCAGGCTTATAATCATGTTGGTAGAACTGACGTATGTAAGTTACTCGAAATTAATCTAAAATGTCAGAATATACGTGTGCATAGTTTAAAGCTGTTGGCTTCCATACTTTCTGATATATTGGTATTTGGATAAAAATAAATAAAGAGAGCAATTATTAACAGTTGGCAGCCCTGGTGGCTCTTAAGAATACGCTCAGTCATATCTGTTTATGTACAGATATTACATACAAAATTTGGTTGAAATCCAATTGATAGTGTAGACGTTATATGCATTTAAACATTGAACCTATCAGAAGGCTTAAAATTATTTTGGCAACACTGTCATGCTTGGCCTCCTGGAAATTAAACTGAAATAATATTATCTACATGTGTGCCAATTTTGGAATAGCTCCCATGCATACCTTGCAAGATATCCAACATGGGGCTCAAATTTCTAGTGCGTTTTTTCAGCAGTTGGTAGCACTGACATCATTTTCAAATATGGACGTGAGATATTCCGGAGCACATCTTTACTCATACTAAATTTGGTTTTGATTGCTGCAGCTGTTTAGGAGTTGATAGGGGGGGGGGGGGGGACACACAGCCAGACAGACACACATTTTCCCGGATCGATCTCATAAGTCTACTTTTTCCTCATTTTTGCAAAATGTGAAAAGTAGGCTAAAAATGCGTTAATATTCTAAAAAAATCAGGTCTATTACAAGTACTGTAACTTTACATTTTAAATACACGTTCTTCCTGAATTATACTGGGCCGATAACCTAGATGTTAGGCCCCTTAAAACAACAATTATCATCATCACGAATTATACTTGTACTAGCGAACCCGTGCGAGAAATCTCGCTTGTTCATAAACCACACTTTCCCCAATAGGTTTATAATAAGAGACTTAACGAGAAAGGTTGTTATGTTTTTATTTGAACCAAATGATTATAGAACACTATTAAAACTTCAAGCGTCTCTACGGCCAAAATGCAAACTGAACAGCAATTGTGTCACGTATTTTCCTAAAACAACAATATTTGCAAATCGCTGCTTGTCCCTTTTTCTAGAGCAACTGTTGAAAATCCATGCCCACCTAGCCTCGAACAACTCATATGCCTAAGAACAGTTGAACCGAATGTAAGGCTTCATACATCACATACTTTGCATCATAGCCGCTAGATGTCTGCACGAGTAGCGCAGGGATTGATTGACTTTCCCTCGCTGCTTGTCCCTTTTTGTAGTTCAATGCTCTTTTTATTGTAGCAGAGTAAGAGATTGCTTAAATAGGGAGGATGTAAAAACAGAATGACTAATGGACGACTTTCTAGGTGCACCCTTCTCTCTCGCCTGCAACTAGACAGCAGATTTTAGACGCCTAATTTTTAGCATACTTTCATTAGGCTTATCAGATCACCTTTTGTCCGTGAGTGTGTGGATGTCATATTAACGTCTAGCTTGCCACTGTGAGTGAGTGGTTATCGTGTCAGACTGCCAACAGCAAGCTTGCAGGTTCGCTCCTGGCCCTAGGTCGTGGGTTCAAACCCGGTCGAAGTCGTCGGAGTATTTTAAGAGCGTTAAAGCTCCCTCAGTATGTCTTCCTTCGGAGGGGATGTAAAGCCGGTGGTCCCATGTCATAGATTTATGGCATATAAAAGAACCTTCCACTAATTACAATTGTGTGAAGCTAAATTATAGGTTAGATTTGACTAACGCTCTTAGGTTCCAACGTTCACCGCCAGGAACCGACTGCGGTGGCTTCTAGTAACCAAGTTCAGAACTATTTGTTGTTGATGGTGGCGTTTGGCAGCAAAAGTAAGACCTACTTGAAAATTGAATGTCTGCAGTCCTTACTTGAAATTAAAACATATCTCATACACTAATACAGCCATCACAATTAACACCGGTTATCAGACAGATTCTACACACACCCAAAGTACACGGGGCTACATGACCGCGGTGTCGCAGCCCCTAAACTGAGGAACCAACCAACCATCGCTCCTGGCCATGGTAAGCGATTTTTGAAAGGCGACAAAAATCACGGCACGCATGTCATACATTGTTGGCATGTTAAAGAACCCATTTGAATTCAGTAGGCCGTGCTCATAATGGCAAAATTAATCTCGGGATTTTCCGCCAATACAAAAGTTCCTCCTTTCTCTACTAGAAAGCGCTGTAGCTTAGCTATCTAACCCCTTTGACTTTCATAGCGCTCAGAGGAACAAAAAAAATTGGCATGCAAGCTGCCCTCTGGGCGTCAAATAACAAAGCTTGCACTTGCCACCCGAAGCCAAACGATATTATTATTATTATTTATTTATTTTACACGTAAACGCCTATTAGACCACGCGAAGCAATCATGACTTTTTGTTCTTCCTGTCTTTCCAGTACTCTTTCATTCGTGCACTAAAGGCCCTCTTCCTTTCTTCGGTCCACTTTGGTCTTTGGGCTGTAGGTGCAGCTCTCTCTGACAACACTTCCCACTTGTATACTTTGTGTCTAAATACGCTTTTGTCTATGACGTCTTCTGGGTCGACCTGTGCTTTTACTTGATCAATTTTGACTTGCATCATCCAGGGTGTAGTAATCTTGAGCCGCTGTATGTATCTAAGAATTTTGTTGGTGAGTCTGGTTTGTGGGAGTCTGCTGATGTGGCCGTAAAATTTTAGTCGCCTCTTTCTGATGTCTGCTACGAGGTTGGACAATTTCTCTGTGGTGTCTCTGGAGTGAAGCCTGTATCCTTCATCTGTGTGCTTTGGTCCAATTATTTTCCTTATTATTTTTCTTTCCTCTGTGAGGATTTTTTCCAAGTCGCCCTTAGTGTGTAACTAAGGGCGACTTAGTTACCTGAGGAGCATAACGCACCTCAGGTTTAATAACCGTGTTGTAATGACGAAGTTTAGTGAATGTGGACAGACATTTTTTGTTGTAGACACCCTGTGTCTTGTATAAGGCTCTCTTCATTTTCATTAACCTAGTGTTCTGCGCGATTTTCTCTTTTCCCGTCGGTTCAAGCACTTCACCTAGGTATTTAAAGTGGGCGACTCTATTGAACTTGCCAAATTTCGTGTTTAAATTCTGTATGTCGAATTTCGTACAGAAACACTCTGTCTTTTGGAACGAGATCTGTAGTCCTACTTTTTCGGCACACTCTTGGAGTACTTCTATCTGTCTGATTGATGTGGTTTCGTTATCTGAGAGTAGTGCCAGATCATCCGCGAAGGCTAGACATCCAACCTCCAGTTCGTCCTTTGGTCGTCCTAGTCGCACTGGCCTCCAGTAACCTTGAAGTCTCAGCTCATTCTCCCATTCCTTGATAACTTTGTTCAGCACTAGGTTGAAGAGGAGCGGAGAGAGCCCGTCACCTTGGCGAACACCTGTATTGATCTGAAATGTTTCTGAGATTTCCCCCATGAATTTCACTTTTGATGTCGTGTCTGTCAGTGTCTGTTTGATCAATCGCAAGGTCTTGCTATCCAAACCTTGCTCGTGTAAGATGTTGAACAATGACTGATGGTTAATGGAGTCATATGCCTTCTTGAAGTCAACGAAGGTACATATATCTGGAGTATTCCTGAGGGCTTTGATTTTCAATATATTTTTAGGTTGAAGATTTGTTCCGCGCAGGAGCGACCAGGACGAAATCCCGCCTGGTACTCGCCAATCTTGTGTTCCAGCTGGTCCCGAGTCCTTTGGAGTAGGCACGCTGAGAGGATCTTGTACGTAACTTGTAATAGTGAAATGCCCCTGTAATTGTTTACGTCAGAGCGGTCGCTGTTTTTGTGTAATGGGTGGATCAATGCACATTTCCACTCATCTGGTAGCTTTTCTGATGTCCAGATGTCAGTGGTAATCTGTGTGAGTTCCCTAAGTGAGTGTGGCCCTAGGTGTTTCAGTAGTTCGGCCACTATGCCGTCTCAACCAGATGTCCTGTTGTTCTTAAGTTTGATGATGTGCCTGTGAACTTCCTCTTGTGTCGGAGGTAATGAGTCCGCGTTCTTGACTGTAGGTTCTTCCTCTGAGAATCTCTCTATTGGTTCTGGACAGTTGAGATGTTCAGGGAAGTATTGTGCCATCACCTTGCAATTCTCCTTATTCGTTAGTGCTAATTTTCCATGAAGCAAAGGTTTGGTGGTGTGTACCCTCTGATGTGTCCTGCAAACGTTCTGTAGACGTCCCTTACGTTGTAGTTACGGAAGTTGTCCTCAATGGAGTCCAACTGTTCCTTCAGGTATCTCCTCTTGGATTGTCTGATAATTTTTGCAGTTGTTTTTCGTGTTTCATGGAAAGTCTGTAAATTTTCTGGGGATTTTTTACTGTTGTATTTCTGATATGCCAATTTCCTGGTAATGAGTGCATTCTCACAATCAACATCCCACCAAGGATGTTTGGAATTCTTCTTCAAAGGAATGAGAGCTTGTGCTGTTTCTATGATTTTTCGGTGGAAATTTTGCCAGTCATTGGTATGTTCTTTTTCCCAGGCTTCCTTCACTCCAGAGTCTGCGATCTTTTTTGTGTCAAATTTTGGTAGGGGGGTTTTCTCTCAGAAAGTTCTCTTAGGGGTAAACTTGACCTTGACGCGTGTTAGGTAATGGTCAGAGTCAATGTTGGCTCCTCTAAGCACCTGTACATCATGAATCTCCTTCTGTACTGGATATGAGATTGCCACATGGTCGATTTGGAACTCACCTAACTGCTGGACTGGAGAACGCCAGGTTTTCTGTTTTCTAGGGTGTTTTCTAAGAGATGTTGACATGAGCTTGAGGTTATTCTGCTGGCAGAGTTCTATGAGTCGTGTGCCATTTTTATTTGTGAATTTATGTGCAGGATAGTTTCCGACTGTTTTCCTGTACATCTTTTCTCTACCGATCTGTGCATTGAAGTCGCCCATGAGGAGTTTGACGTCATCCCTGGGGACTTTGGACATCACTGTGTCAAGGGTCGACCAGAATTTGTCTGCGGACTGTGGATCGCTCTTGTTACTTTGGTTAGTAGGGGCGTGTGCGTTGATCAGTGTGTATTTTTTGTTGGCGCACCGGAAACGCAGGCTCATCAATCTGTTGTTTACTGGAGTAACTTCTTCTAAGGATTCTACTATGGTCTTGTGGACCATGAAGGCCATCCCCAGAAGTGGAGCGCCTTTGGCAACGCGCCTTTGGCAACGCGCCTGTCAGTCTTGCTCTTGAACATGCAGTAATTGCCGTAGTCCATGGTGTCTTCATCTGTGATACGTGTCTCCTGCAGCGCGAGGATTAGAAGCTTCTGTCTATCGAGTTCTGTCACTAAATTGTGCAACTTTCCAGGCTGTATGAGAGTGTTGATGTTTAGAGTGCCTACGTATGTTGGTGTCTTATGTGGAAGTTTGCCAGAAAACTCCGATTTTCTCCGTGGCCGTGGTTGCCCGGGTCCCCCAGAGTCGGAACGCCCGGGTGCCGTCAGTTGACGGGTGGATTGGTTACCACCTGGGGTAATACTGTTATTATTTGCACGTGCCATGGTTACTTGTAAGAAATGGGGTCTAGTAGTTATCCACTAGGTTTCTTAGAACCAGGGATTGTTAGTTCCTGGAGCATGTTTACAGCCGCACCACTTGGTGAACAGACGCTGACCATAAGCCGCCCAATCTGGGAACAAACCCTTTTGGATTTAGAGTTCTTGATTGGTGGGGAAACCACCTGGCTCTTCCGCTCCATCCATCGTTGGGAATCTTAGATTCCTCTTCCGCCATCAGGACCGTTGACCAATTTTCACCTAGTAACCCTAGGCAGGGGCCCTTACAGGGTTTATCGGTTTATACAGTACATATAACACATTTCTGGTATATTACAACGTGTAACTATACGGGCTTCAGTGAACCAAAGTATAGTTAGGGAAACAGCAACTTCTAAGCTGGAATTTCGCTACCCATGAACTTCCGAACGATTCTGGTTGTTGATAGAACTACTGCCTTCTGCATTAGTTTGTACAGCCGAGTATCCAGATCCAGTTCTTTAAGGCCTTGGAGCAAGGTACTTGGGATCACGCCCGTACTCGAGACAATGATAGGTATGGTATTTACTCGCTCTGCATGCCATTGTCTTTTGATAGGGTCGACCATCTCGCTGTATTTGCTGATCTTTTCTATGTGTTTTGACTGGAGATTCTTGTTGTTAGGAATCGCAACATCAATCAATGTAGTTAGCTTGGTTTTCTTGTTGACAACCACCAGATCCGGCCTGTTGTGTGATACCGATTGATCAGTCAAAATAGTTCGGTCCGAATACAGCTTGTATTCATTGTTTTCAAGAATACACTCTGGCTGATATTGGTGGTACGGAACTTTCTTTCCTTTCAGAAGCTGAAACTTATCAGCCAACTCCTGATGCAAGATTTTAGCAACTGCATCATGCCTTTGTTTGTGCTCCGTTGCCAGGAAATATCTACATGCAGATGTAATATGCTATATTGTTTCTGACTGTTGACAGCCGTAGCGCCACTTATCATCTGGTACAGTGGGATCTTTTACAATGAACTTGAGGTAGTTCCTTGTAGGGATAACTTGGTCTTGAATTACTACCATAAAACCTTCAATTTCTGGAAAGATCTGTCCTGAAGTGAGCCAGTAGTTTGACGCAGTTATATCAACATTTGCTTGACTCACCTCATTTGGATGTCTTCCGTGCAAAGGGTTTGGTTTCCATGCTTCCATCTTCTGAAGTTCAGTATGTAGGAGGTGTTGATTATCTTGCTGACACAAGACCAGTGGCGTTGATCTGTCCGCCTCAGGTTCTGTGAAGTACAGATGACCTCGCTTCTGCGTAGAAGTACTCCCTAAGGCTGACTATCTGTCGTTTCATCTGGTTATTATTATTGTTATTATCATTATTATTATTATTATTCATTCATTCATTCAATTTCGCTAATCGGCCAACTAGGGACCACGATAAGCCTCATTTTACATTCTGGCATTTGCTCATTTTTTGCTTGATCCACATTGCCTTCATGAGCTCACTGTGTTTAGCACGACGTTCCTCTGTCCATTTCGCACCAGTTGTCCGTTTTTCGTCCCGGAAAGTCCCAAACGTCTTGATGGCTGCTCTATAAAGATTTCGGTCTTGTGCATCTTCTGCTCGTATCCCCATTTCTTTCAGATCTTTCTGGACGTTAACATACCATGGCATTGTCGTTTTTGGTTTTGAGTCGAATATACTGAAGATACGTTTCGTCCATCGGGAATCGATCATCCGTCGCATATGACCGTAGAAGCAAACTCTGCGTTTTCGCATTGTGTCTGTGATCTCTATCCTCGAGTAAATTTCTTGCCTGGATTTTCTGATGTAGATGCCATTTTTGTAGTCTGGGCCAAGTATGATGTGTAGGATCTTTCTTTCTTTTCTCTCTAACTTCGCGAGCAAACATTTCTCGGATAGGATAAGGCATTCAGATGCATATAGCGGTACTGGTTTGATGACAGTGTTGTAGTGACGAATTTGTGTGTTCATAGAAAAGCACTTTTTGTTATATATGTTGCGGGTGGTTTGAAAAGCGACTTCCATTTTCTTGATTCTTGCTTCTATGGCTTCCTTGTCAAGGCCATTTTGCTGGATCCATTCCCCAAGATATTTAAATTTATTAACACGGTTTATCGTTCCATATTTGGTGTTTAGTTGTGCTGTATCATCCTTGATGTTCGACATTACTTCTGTCTTTTGAAAGGAAATTTGTAATCCTGTTTGTTCTGCTACTTTCTTCAATATATTGACCTGTTCTGTTGCACTTTCGAAATCTTCTGTCATCAGGGCTATATCATCAGCGAATGCTAAGCAATCTATTTCCACTCCGTTTTTCTTCGTCCCGATCCTTAAAGGTTTGTAAAGGCCTCCTTCTTTTAACTTCTGTCGCCAATTCTGTATTACCTTTTCAAGCACGCAGTTGAACAACAGAGGTGACAGGCTATCTCCCTGTCGAACACCTGTCTTGATTTCAAAGGGTTCAGAGATACATCCTTGGAATTTGACTTTGGATGTGGTATTAATTAGGGTTGCCCTTATTATCGCCAGCAGTTTCATATCGACTCCCATTTCTGCAAGTATGTTAATCAACACATCACGGTCGATGCAATCGTACGCTTTCTTAAAGTCTACAAATGTCGATACATACGTTCGACCTCTCAACACATAGTACCTAATTATGGTTTTTAGGTTAAAGATTTGTTCTGCAGTCGATCGGCCTTTCCTAAAACCCCCTTGGTATTCTCCGAGTTTGTGTTCAACTTGCTGTTCCAGTCTTTCAAGTATGGAAAGTGACAGGATCTTGTAAGCTACTGACAGAAGAGAAATACCACGGTAGTTGTTCACATCTCTTATATTTCCTTTCTTGTGTAAAGGATGGATCAAAGCTATCTTCCAGTCCTCTGGGAGTTGTTCTGTCTCCCATATATCTACAATGGTTTGGTGTAGGATGTCAATTGCTTCTTCTGGGGCATGTTTCCACAGTTCTGCAATCATGGAGTCTTCACCAGGAGCCTTGTTATTTCTCAACATCTTTATGTGGCGTTTGATTTCATCGCGATTTGGTGGAGAAGATGGCAAATTGTGGTTCATTTGTTTGTTTGTTCTGATGGGGTTGGGTGGCATTTCACAATTTAGGAGGTCGTTAAAATACCCGGCTAAAATTTTGCAGTTTTCCTCTTTGGATGTTGCTAGAGTTCCATCTTTTCTTAGAAAACAAAGGGAAGGTGCCTTGTATCCTTGTATCTTCTTTTTAAAATCCCTGTAGTATTCACGGGTCTCATTTCTGTGAAAGTTTTGTTCAATTTTGTCCATTTGTTCTTTTTCATACTTGCGTTTCTCGCTGCGTATTATTTTTGCTGTTTGTGCTCGTTGGTCTCTATAGATGTAATAATAAACAAAGTTTATATGGTTCCGCCTAGTCAATACATTGTTTTATTAGAGGTTTTATCGTGACATAATCACTTGTCTTTGCGTATGTTGGGACATGTTTCGGTGTCTAGTGACATTGACACCATCATCAGCCTATGGTTATTGGCAACACTCAATGACATTAAAATAATAGATGTTCCAATCTTCTTCCTCTTTGGTGGCGTAGTACTTTTTCCTTTAAGGTCTTCTCGCAGTTATTGTTCCACCATGTGTGTTTCTTCCTCTTCTTGGTTTCTGCTACTTCTTTTGCAGCGTTTATCATCTGCTTTCTCGTGCTGTTGAAGTCTTTTTCCACTGGTTGGGCAAGTTCTTTGAATTCATTCTCCCTATCTCTGAGCATGTTTGTGTCGAAGCGGATTATGGTAGGTTTGTTTTTCTTTTTGTTTAGTGGAATGGGCCGGAACTTTATTACCGATACATAGTGATCTGAGTCTATGTTCATTCCCTTTTTTACGGTAACGTTCATGATTTCCGGACTAGATCTTCGAGATATCGCAACATGGTCTATTTGGAACTCTCCTAATGTTTTGTTCGGGCATCTCCATGTAGTCTGTTTTCTAGGTAGGTGACGAAAGTGTGTTGACATCAGCTGGAGGTTACGGTTGTTACATAGTTCAATGAGGCGTTCTCCATTCTTGTTAGTTCTATTGTGTGCTGGATAGAGCCCAACGACATTCCTGTATTTCCGTTCACGTCCTACCTGTGCGTTGAAATCACCCATTAGGATCTTGACGTGGTGTTTCGGGATTTTTGCCAATCTAGCATCCAAGAGGTTCCAAAATCTATCAGTGTCTTCCAACTCTTTTTTGTTTTGTTCATTAGTTGGAGCATGTACATTGACTAGCGTGTATGTTTTGTTTGCACAGCGCAGTGATAGAAGGCATAACCTATCGTTAACAGCTTCAAAATTCGAGACTGACCTAAGGATTCTGGTGTTGACAGCAAAGGCTGAACCGAAGATAGGGGTGTTCTTTATTACCCTCTTACGGGATTTGCTCTTGAAGAACCGATACCCATCAGACTCAAACGTATCTTGATCAGTGAAGCGAGTTTCTTGCAAGGCCATTATTGCGATTTTGTTTTCGTGAAGGGCAAGGGTCAGCTGTTTCATCTTACCAGTTTGTATTAGAGAGTTGATGTTGAACGTTGCCAAAAAAAACTCTTAGATTTGGGTTTCAGCTTTCGTGACTGTTCAGGATTTCCAAGACGCTCCGACTCGTCTTTAGCATGACGTTGCATCCCCCCCAGAGTCCGAATGGGATACATGCGTCGCTCGTGGGCGACGGTGGATTTCTTCGAAAAGTTGCCACCTGGGGTATTAATCTCCTGTATTTGTTATACCATCATGCTTAAGAAGCATTATTATTATTATTATTATTATTATTATTATTATTATTATTATTATTATAAAATCTAAACAACTGTCAATGAAACTCGGTAAGAACATACTGACCTCGACCGTGCCTTTCAAAATATGAATACGTTTCACCAATCCAACATGGCGGCCGCGAGAAATATTACACCGGCCTTCTATGTCTCCGAAACTGTTACTGATATCATCCTGACATTTTGTATGGTGATATATGATACTAAGATATGTTCACCTATGTGTTTTTTTTACCTGTTCGGTACTGTGCCCTTTTATCACAGATATCTGTCAGATTCCAAGATGGGCAGGATCACAGAATCTTCATGGTCCCCGGCTAGATGAACTGCTGAAATAAATGCCTGACAAATAGGATAAAAATAACTCTCCTACAGTTCTACTATGTCAACTACAAAAAAGAAAAAATTAGACAGAGCAAGAAAACCTGAGATTCTCGGGGGATTAAAGGTAAAATTGGATGGGCGACTATAATTGCATCCATAGTACAACTTTTACTAATTAATATAAATCAAAATTCGGTATATAAAAGTCTAATGCGAACAGAGGAAAACCTCGTGTTCTTAAATTTATTTACCAAGACAGTACAACTTTGAATGCCGAACTCTACTGCTCAGACTCGAAGAGAAATAAAAACCGTATGGAATCAAATTTCTTCTTCACTTATGATAGCTCCATAACAATATCTCCTTTACGGAATGTCATGTGCATTTCTAAAATCGCCTCCACTGAAACATTGACTTCGGAGATCATAAACTTATTAAACCAAACAAAAAGAAACCCTATATGAAAAGCATAAACCCTAGATCAGATTTATGCAAAGGTAAACGTAATCATCATTAATTTATTCATTGAAGAATCTCTGATCTCTTTCTATCAAAATGTATATACACAAACATCTATCGCACAAACGTCACCGGATGCTATCGTCAACCCTCCAAAATAATTTACATTTATATACAAAAATACATGGCGATTTCGTTGTAATCTACCGTGAATATGAGTTTCACTTCCATAAATCATCCATACAAGTTTCGACTGTCAAAGCAACAACTATCAGTATTAAAGTAGCTCCAAACATACTGTATTATTTGTTATGGAAATACAATGGTTTGAAAAGTTTGAAACTTTTTCTTGGTTGTTTAAAAAGTTCGACACTTCAACTCAAAACAATATTATTTAAAAATGGCCTTTGTCAATGAATATAAATGCTGAATCCATCCATCATGTATACATTTCACAAATATTAAGTAAGAACTGTAAAATTTATTCGCAACGTGAACACATGTCTTTTTGGATTGCTAATCTATGATTCAGAATGGCAACGCTGTTTGATGTAAGCATCGGATTTTCAAATGCCCTGTCAATTGAGACAGTTATTCGACTATGTTTGGATATTTCATCAGCCTTCCAATATCAGCCACTTATGGGATAGTGGTCTCTATACTAACCACCTGTCATAAGGACAGTTTATGCTTTTATAGATGCTGATAGTTGAATCTTTAAGCCAAATTTCGGAAAATGTCCATACCAAAGTGCTAGTATTTCTAATAATCAAATATTATATACGTATCTACTTGACGTAATGTGATGGATAAAATTTTAAACAATTTAAAACTAACTACATTAACAAGTACCTTAAGTGTAAAAATAAAATACAAATCTAGAATAAAAAATTATACAAATAAAATTACAATAATAAAACAAATATAAAAATTTAAATAATATACATAACTTACTTTCAGGGGACGAAAACAAAATGGGCCTGGTTCATTGAACTGGATAAAGATCTGAAAGAAGTGGGGATTACACCAACTGACATTTAGGAGCGCGCCCCACTCAGAAGAAAACTTCAAGCTGGGAAAGGTTTCCAAGAAAAACCGAAACTGAAAACGGAAAAGATTTTGACCCAGGAACGGAAGGATGTCCACCGAGAACGAATGCGGGCGTACTGGGCAAACATCAAAGCCTGTAGGAGACAGTTGGAATGACATGGTCCATAGATGGCCTATACGATGTAAATGAATGAAACATAACTATAAAAAATTATGAAAATGATTGTAAAAATCAATTTGAAATTAGTTAATTAAATAATTCAATAAAAATATCGAAATAAAATCTATAAGAACATAAATTGAAAATTAACAAGAAGTTCCGTGAAGAACTAAAGAGCCTACTTTCTTAATATGTAAGATTCATGCCAATGATTAGTCTATATGGATATACAGAATAATGACGAAATTAAGTTGGTAATATCGAAATTTCTAATTACTTCGAAATACTGTATACCAGGCATAATATAGCCTAATAGAGAACTACAGTTGGCAGCCCTGGTGACTGAATATTTTCTTAGTTCCATCTCTTAAGGTACAGAATACAAAATTTGGTTGAAGTCCAATGGATAGCATGGACGTTACATGCAGTTAAACATTGGATCCAACAGCGTGCGTAAAATCATGTTGACAAGATTGACATAGATGTATTGGTCAAGAATAATCTGAAATAATATGATCTATTGTTGTGTCAATTTTGAATGAAATCCATTTGTTAGTATTGAATTTACATGTATTTTAAAATTGGACCTATCAGCAACCATAGAATCATGTTGGCAGCACGGACTTATATTAATTACTCAAAATTAATCTAGAATGTCAGGTGCTATACGTGTGCAAAGTATAGAGCTGTTGGCTTGCATACTTTCTGATATATTGATATTAGGGTAAAAAAAATATAGACAGCATTTATTAACAGTTGGCAGCCCTGATTGCTCTTAACAATACTTATAGTCATATCTGTTATGGTACACATAGCACATACGAAATTTGGTTGAAATCCAACTGATAGTATAGAAGTTAGATGTATTTAAAAATTGGTATTATCAGCAGGCTTATAATCATGTTGGTAGAACTGACGTATATAAGTTACTCCAAATTAATCTAAAATGTCAGAATATACGTGTGCATAGTTTAAAGCTGTTGGCTTGCATACTTTCTGATATATTGGTATTTGGATAAAAAAATAGAGAGAGCAATTATTAACAGTTGGCAGCCCTGGTAGCTGTTAAGAATGCGCTGTCATATCTTTTTATGTACAGATATTACATACAAAATTTGGTTGAAATCCAATTGATAGTGTAGAAGTTATATGCATTTAAACATTGCACCTATCAGAAGGCTTAAAACTATTTTGGCAACACTGTCATGTTTGGCCTCCTGGAAATTAAACTGAAATAATATTATCTACATGTGGGCCAATTTTGGAATAGCTCCCATGCATACCTTGCATGATATCCAACATTGAGCTCAAATTTCTAGTGCGTTTTTTCAGCAGTTGGTAGCACTGACATCATTTTCAAATATGGACGTGAGATATTCCGGTGCACATCTTTACTCATACTAAATTTGGTTTTGATTGCTGCAGCCGTTTAGGAGTTGATAGGGGGGGGGGGTGACACACACAGCCAGACAGACAGACAGACACACATTTTCCCGGATCGATCTCATAAGTCTACTTTTTCCTCATTTTTGCAAAATGTGAAAAGTTGGCTAAAAACTATAAAGGGCTAAAGTCTGCAGACGAAGGCTTATCAGCTGTCTCTCAGAGATATTAATAAAACCTTTCAAATGCCTGGTTTTCTCTCCCAACATTAACTTGCCTGTTGTTACTAACATGCACTTATACGAGCAAACTACTAGTGTGCCAGTTTTCACTTTTTATTTGGCCGACATAATGCCCTTAGCAAACCAGGAACAACTTTCAATCAGTAATTAAATCACTGGCGTGCTCCAAAAAGCAACACAACTGTCACGAGCGCATTTCTGTTGACGATCCCGGAGGCACAGGAAAAAGTGCATTTACCGATGCCGAATAGAAAAGTTTTGCAGTTAATTGCCTCATGTTATGTCAGTCGCATGGACCGGAATAGCCGCTGTTTTGCTGCCCAACAGACGAACAGTACACTGTATATTCAAAATTCCTTTAAAGTCTATTCGCCGAGTCGAGACAGTGCCCCTGGCTAACCGGACAGGGAAACACGCCCAGTTCCACGGTCGACTCTAGACAGGTCGGAAGGCTGAGACTTGGCAACATGTTCATCAGTCATACCCTTGCCAGGCGGGAACACGGGGGAACGTTCAGTCTGGCAGATGTTCTTGTTTATCTCATAGGGATATTCCCTTCTATATTTTGTTTCTTACGCTTTTTACGTTTATACGCTTTATAGGAGCGTTTATACTACCCTTCCAGATGAGTTTTTTTTACTGTAATCCCTAATCGAGAACACACTGACGAGTGTGCTTTGTGTCTGGCAAATATGGTATTTTAAATGCCTACTGTACATGGAATTATCACATATCGTACTTCATGTTTTAAACTTTGATTTTCCTGGAATGTTTCGGCACCGTAACAATGCCAGATGCATGTTGTATCCCCAACTGTAATGCAAATTAACCAAGTAAGGAAGGCTACACACCAGTGTTTAGGTTCCCAAGTGACGAAAATCTGCGCCAGGCCTGGATTAGGGAACCTTCGGAAAATTTCGTAGATTGCATAAATTATCCAATTAAGTGAAAAAATACTTTCAGTTATTGCCACTGTATTGCTAAACAATTATTCACAGGCAAGGAATGATGCTTTTGATGACAGCAAACTTGGTTATGGGAAGAGAAAGTTGCAGCACTTTAGGAAGTAAACAGAAGTAAACTGATACAGTTATGGAATACCAGCAGCAACAGATTATTTCTATAATGGTAGTAAATTATCTACATACATGTGCGGCGGAATCAAGGGATTATTATAGGCCTACAGTGTGTAGATGTTGTGGGAGATAGCCTACATTTTTGAATCACATAACCCTCAATTGCATCTACTTACTCCATATTATTATTATAACACCGCCAATTGTTTTATTACCATACTTCCGAGTAGTAAAATACGAAAAGAAACCAAAATAATTTTCTTTATTTTGCTAAACACTTTTATGTTGGTAAATTATTTCCGTGTCACTCATGCCTAATATCAGCTGCTTGGCTCTTATAACAACTTTTCACGATCATATGCACGTTATTCATTTATTTCCGATTGTAACACTGGTCATGTGTAAATAAAAATCAACAGATGTTTTGTTAAACATGTACATTATGTTTGCCCAATATTAATTCCGTAGTTTTTGTCGCCTCCCTTGCTAGTAAACAGCTGTTTCAGTTCAGGCGCTCGTGACGAAGTATGACTGACAATAGCCGTAGCTACAGTGTTGTCAGGTTGAACCTTCCGACCTTTCTAGAGTCGACAGTGCCAGTTCACGTCAAGATCATGCCTAGACGAGACTTGTTGTACTGCACTGTTAAGAACTTATTAATTAATTATTTATCGTATGATACTAACACAATAATGAACAACAAATAAACCACGCTGTAGCATGTAACCATAAATCTATGACATGGGACCACCGGCTTCACTTCTTCTCCTTAGGAAGGAATGCTGAGGGATTTTAACGCTCTTAAATAATCCGACGACTTCGGCTGGGTTTGAACCCGCAACCTTGGGCGTAGAAGCTCAGCCAGCTACCAACTACGTCACCGAAGCCGCTTGCTTTGTCTGTTGTGCCACACTCTTCTCACAAAACAATTATTTTCTATTGTATTAAATACTCTCCTCTCTGGCCTGATATGCATTATTTATACACTTAATAACAGTTCTCACACAAATGGATCTCTAGTTTCGTTCGTCAAGTGAACATCTTCAGGCTTGGGCAAACACCGAACTGTGGGACAAGACCATTTCCTTGGCCCATAACCACCCCTGCTGTCATGCTCCACTCTACTGTGTCGCGATATGGATCTACCGCCCGCTCATATCTTCATCATATTCTAAAGGCTAATGCCTCGTCGATGCAACCACACTCTTCTGTCGTTGGTGGTTCGTTGCAGTTCCATGTAATTGTCACATCCCATTCTATTCTTGATGTCTTCCAAATACTTCGTCCTAGGCTGTCCTCTTCCTTTCCTTCCCAGCATTTTCCCTTCAGGAATGTTAACGATGAAAGTGTTGTGGCTGTTGACATGTCCAATACATTTTATTTTTAGCCTACTTTTCACATTTTGCAAAAATGAAGGAAAAGTAGACTTATGAAATCGATCCGGGAAAATGTATGTCTGTCTGTCTGTCCTTCTGTCTGTCTGTGTGTGTGTGTGTGTGTGCCCCCCCCCCCCACAACTCCTAAATGGCTGCAGCAATCGAAACCGAATTTGGTATGAGTAAAGATCTATACCGGGACATCTCAATGTCACACTTGAAAATTATGTCAGTGCTACCAACTACTGAAAAATCGCAATTGAAATTTGAGGTCCATGTTGGATATCTTGGAATGTATCCATGGGAACGATTCCAAAATTGGCACACATATAGATAATACTACTTCAGTTTAATTTTCAGGAGGCCATACATGGCAGTGTTGCCAAAATGATTCTAAGCCTACTGATAGGTCCCATTTTAATGCATATAACTTCTAAACTATCAATTGGATTTCAACCAAATTTTGTATGTAATATGCGTACATAAACAGATATGACTGAGCGTATTCTTAAGAGCTACCAGGGCTGCCAATTGTCAATAAATGTTCTCTCTATTCTTTTATCCAAATACCAATATATCTGAAAGTATGCAAGCCGACAGCTTTAAACTATGCACACGTATAGTACCTGACATTCTACATTAATTTGGAGTAACTTATGTACGTCAGTGCTACCAATATGATTCTAAGCCTGCTGATAGGACCAAATTTAAATACATGTAACTTCTATACTATCGATTGGATTTCAACAAAATTTCGTATGTGCTATGTGTACCATAACAGATATGACTATGCTTATTCCTAAGAACAACCAGGGCTGCCAATTGTTAGCTATGGCTGCCTCTATTTTTTTACCCAAATATTAATATATCAGAAAATATGTAAGCCAACTGCTTTAAAATTTGCACACGTATAGTACCTAACATTCTAGATTAATTAGGGGTAACCAATATAGTGCTGCCAACATGACTCTAAGCCTGCTGATAGGTCCAATTTTAAAATACATGTAACTTCTATACTAACAAATTGACTTCATCCTAAATTGGCACAACAAGAGATCATAATATTTCAGATTATTTCTGATCAACACATGATTTTAAGCGCGCCCGATAGATCCAATGTCTAACTGCATGTAACGTCCATGCTATCCATTGGACTTCAACCAAATTTTGTATTCTGTACCATAAGAGATGGAAATAACAACATATTCAGTCACCAGGGCTGCCAACTGTAGTGCTCTATTAGGCTACAGGTATATTTCGAAATAATTAGAAATTTCGTTATTATCAATTTAATTTCGCTATTTTTCTAAATAGTTCAATATAGATTGGCATGAATCTTAAATTTTAAGAAAAGTAGGCTCTTTAGGTCGTCACGGAACTACTTGTTCTCTTTCCCATTTCCTTCATTAATCTTCTCTCTTCTTTGACTTCCCTTAAGACTTCTAGGTTGGTGTTTCTTTCCATCCAGCTCGTTCTTGTCATTTTCCGCCATGTCCACATTTCAGCAGCTTCAAGTCGATTCTTTTCCAATTTACCCAGAGTCCAATTTTCACTTCCATAGAGCAGTGTACTCCATACAAATGATTTTTAAGTTTTTTAAAGTGTTTTTCAGCCCTTAGACTATTAGCATAGGTAATTATTTTGATAAAAACTCTTGATAAGGAAATGTTTCTATGTAAGTCTTGCTTCTTTTCGTATTTTATAATCTAACGCTGAAAACCGGTTCTGTGATTTAAGTACAACTATTTTTGACTGGCGCTTGGGTATTATTTAACCTAGGCTTAAATAATGCTCCATATTTTCGTTTTGGGCAGCCCTAATTTCCTGTCGCTTACTGAACCTTCCTTCCTAGTCTTGAACTTCACCCTACAAAAGAAACATGTCCATAGCTTTATGAACACTCAAGTTATTTCTATATTAATTACGGTCGGGTCAGATTTACCCATGGCGCCAGTCCTCACGAGACAATTTTCAGCTTACGTTAGTCGGGCCAATCTGTAAAAAATAAAGGGAAAATTCGACCTATTTTGGTGCATCACAACTCATTCATTCATTCATTTATGTTTACGGTCTAGGGACACCTTGGTCATCAGCTCCTTTGTTCAAAAAACATTAAGCCACCACTATCAAGGTCAATTATACTGTTACAAAAATAATAGTCATTTTTCTCCATGTTGAATTTGAAAAATGTAAATAAACCTCATTTGATATTGGGAATAGTTCATAGGAAGACAACAGGTGTACAATTACTTCATTAAAATCCGTACGACTACGATAAAATGGGAGCGACACACTATGGCGCCAGTCCTCGTTTTATATATTTTCACGCCAGTTATCAAGGGTTAAGGTTTCAACTTACTGAATATTTAATAGTATCATTTTTAGCCTATTTTCAATTTTGAAAAAATAGGCTTATGAGATCACCTTTTGTCCGTGGGTCTGTGTGTGCGTGTGTGTGCGAGTGTGTGATGTGTGTGTGTGTCCCTAATAAATTCTAAACGGCTGGAGCGATTTCAATGAAACTCTGTAAGTTCAAAGAACCATTCTGGGTGACCTCGACCGTGCCCTTAAAATTTTATTGTGTCTCACCAATCCAACATGGCGGCTGTGCGAAATTTCTCACCAGCATTCAGTATCTCCGAAACTATTACCGATATCACCCTGAAATTGTGCACGGTGATAAAGGGCACTACTAGAAGTTCACCTATAAGACTTTTGAAAACCTGGTAACTACAAAACCAACATGGAGGGCAAGCAAAGTTGCGAATTTTAAATAGACGTTTCTCGCGATTTAACCAACCAAACACAATAAAACATGGTACAGTATATGTTTATACACATTGTAATGCACCGACATCTAACTTCGTTCAATTGTTTACACAACCACAAGATGGCGGCTGTGCGAATTATTTCACCGGCATTCTATATCTCTGAAACTATTAGCGGTATCATCCTGATATTTTGTACGGAGATAAAGAGCAAAATTTGAAGTTCACCTATAAGACGTTCGAAAACCGGTCAACTACAAAACGAACATGACGGCCAGGCGAATTTGAACATTTTAAATAGAATTTTCTCGCGATTTATGTCCCAAACGTAATGAAACTTGGTACAGGAAATGTTTATATACATTGTAATGCTCTGGTATCTAATTTATTTCAATGTTTACATAAACTCAAGATGGCGGCAGTGCGAATTTTAAAATTAAGTTTTTATTTCTTGTGTCGTAATCATGCGATCGAAGTGAAAGTTTGAATAATGAACCTACGCAATAATTTTCTTTTAATGGTACATGACTCAATGGCCTATACATTTAACAATCCAACATGGCGACCATCCGAAATATTTAGACGGCTCTGAATATCTACGAATCTATTATAGCAATCAAACTGATTTTTTTAAATGTTCATAGGGACTATGAACATAAATTCACGTATAGGACTTTCAATAACCTGGTGATCACAAATCCAACGTGGCGGCGACGCGAAGTATAAATATCCTCATGGACGTTTCTCGCAATTTAACCATCCGAGTGCAATGAAACTTGGTTCAGTTACTCCTTATACAAATGGTAATCCACTGGCATCTAATTTATTTCAATTGTTTCCATAACCACAAGATGGCAGCTGTGCGAAATTTTAAAATCTCCTTATTACTTCTTGTGTCCTAATCATGCGATGGAAATTTGAATGCTACACGTACACAATAATCTTCATGTAACAGTACATAACTCTAGGACCAACATATATAAAATCCAACATGGCGACCATCCGAAATATTTAGACGATTATCAATATCTACGAATATATTACAGCAATCAAACTGAAATTTTGTATGTTGATACTGGCAGTTAACATAAGTAGGATATAGGAAAATAGGATGTATAGTTCTTCACGGAACTACTTGTTATCTTTTGAATGCCTACTCAAGGAATAAAAGATGATTCCGGTATTATTTACTCCTTGCTTATTGCAATACTGCGCATTGTAACTCGAATTACGCTAGTAGTTTGCCCCAGAGGAGTGCGTCAGGCCTCGGCAGCCGGCACAGTTCATACCCTCGCCGCTAGACGGGGGCTTCATTCATCCCATTCTCGACCCGGTCGGAGACTGGAAGCTGGCTGTGGATTTTCATTGATACGCCAGTAGTGCTGTAATGGTGCTTCTGTTACCCAGCCTACTTTCCTACGAACTTTGCCGATATCTCCCGAACTCATCATCGGATTTTATCGAACGAGGTGTTGTTGGCGTTGGGGTGACGTCCTCTTTACTAATAATGTGTTTTGGATTTTTTTTTTAAATTGAAAATTGTTGTTTTTGAAATTGGCGCTATTTTGGAAACGGTGAATTTTGGAAAAAAAAAAGTTTGTTTGACGTCAATGAAAGATCCCTAGCCCCTCTATGCAAAAACCAACTTTCAAGTCTGTAGGGCTAAGGAAAATTAATTTTGAAAAATGGGCACTATTTTGGAAACGGTGAAGTTGACAAAAAAACGTTTGTTTGTCATAAATGAAAGGTGCAGTTGTCCTCTTTACGGGGATATAGGTATTGAAAAGGTGAAATGCTGGAAACATGTTTTTGCGTTTTCGTTATTTTTCGAGATTTTTGGGAAACGGAAAATATTTTCTAATATTGGGGAACGGAAAATATTTCCTGAACCCATGGTCGGATTTAAACATATGGGGTGTCGTAGGGCTCGTGGTGATCCCCCCTTTCCTATGGACGACGTATTTCCATCCTAAAATAAAAGCTACCCAAAAAATAATAGGTCATCCGCTTTTTTGTATCTAGCTAACCAATATTGCGATTTAAAGATATGGGGTGTCGTAGGACTCGTGGTGAACCCCACTTTCCAATGGACGAGGTATGTCCACCCCAAAATAAAAAATACCCTTACCCGGGGGTGAAATATAAATTTTTATCCTATTTTCAATTTGAAAAAAAAAACACGCTTATGAGATCACCTTTTGTCGGTGTGTCTGTCTGTGTGTGCGTGTGTGTGTGTGTATACCACCCCCCCCCCCTAATAACTTATAAACGGATGGAGGGATTTCAATGAAACTCGGTAAGTTCATAGCACTATTGTGGATGACCCCGACCGTGTCCTTCAAATTTTGTTACGTCTCACCAATCCAACATGGCGGCCGTGCGAAATACATCACAAGCATTCAATATCTCCGAAACTATTACCGATATCAGCCTGGAATGTTTTACGGTGTTAAAGGGAAGTACTAGAAGTTCACCCATGAGACTTTTGAAAAACTGGTAACTACAAAACCAACATGGAGGCCAAGCAAAGTTGCGAATTTTAAATAGACGTTTCTCGCGATTTAACCAACCAAACGCAATAAAACATGGTACAGTATATGTTTATACACATTGTAATGCACCGACATCTAACTTCGTTCAATTGTTTACACAACCACAAGATGGCGTCTGTGCGAATTATTTCACCGGCATTCTATACCTCTGAAACTATTAGCGGTATCATCCTGATATTTTGTACGGAGATAAAGAGCAAAATTCGAAGTTCACCTATAAGACGTTCGAAAACCGGTCAACTACAAAACGAACTTGGCGGCCAGGCGAATTTGAAAATTTTAAATAGAATTTTCTCGCGATTTATGTCCCAAACGTAATGAAACTTGGTACAGGAAATGTTTATATACATTGTAATGCTCTGGTATCTAATTTATTTCAATGTTTACATAAACTCAAGATGGCGGCTGTGCGAATTTTAAAATTAAGTTTTTATTTCTTGTGTCTTAATCATGCGATCGAAGTGAAAGTTTGAATAATGAACCTACGCAATAATTTTCTTTTAATGGTACATGACTCAATGGCCTATACATTTAACAACCCAACATGGCGACCATCCGAAATATTTAGACGGCTCTGAATATCTACGAATCTATTATAGCAATCAAACTGATTTTTTTAAATGTTCATAGGGGCTATGAACATAAATTCACGTATAGGACTTTCAATAACCTGGTGATCACAAATCCAACGGGGCGGCGACGCGATGTATAAATATTCTCATGGACGTTTCTCGCAATTTAACCATCCGAGTGCAATGAAACTTGGTTCAGTTACTCCTTATACAAATGGTAATCCACTGGCATCTAATTTATTTCAATTGTTTCCATAACCACAAGATGGCAGCTGTGCGAAATTTTAAAATCTCTTTTTTACTTCTTGTGTCCTAATCAAGCGATTGAAGTTTGAATGCTACACGTACACAATAATCTTCATGTAACAGTACATAACTCTAGTACCTACATATATAAAAATCCAACATGGCGACCATCCGAAATATTCAGTCGGTTCTCAATATCTACGTATCTATTACAGCAATTAAACTGAAATTTTGTATGTTGATAGTGGCAGTTAGCATAAGTAGGATATATGAAAATAGGCAGTATAGTTCTTCACGGAACTACTTATTTGTATGTATGCACACCGGCGGCTTTTCTCAAAAAGGCCTAACTACACTTTTGTTATTATTTTCTGAACCCTTGATGGCATTTTGCCATTGGCAGTATCCTAGCACTTGGGGTGACGGCCCGTTTTTGAATGAATGATTCATTTTTGTCAAAAGGGCCTAACTACACTTTTGTTAATATCTCGCGAACCAATCATGCTAGGGACTTGTATGATGGGTCCTAGCACTTTGGGCGACGTCCCCCTTGGGGGGGGGGGGGTGATAGCTTAAAAAATTGGTCGTGACATACGATTTTTCCTGGATAGATCATTTCACCCCTAAAACAGTAGTCATGTTATGAAAAAAAAAAGTGTTAAACGTGTAGAAATTTATAATTGAACCTAAGATCTTTTGTTTTTCATGAAAAATAGTAGGGGGGGGGGGCGGAGTTCACCACGAGTCCTACGACACCCCATATGTTTAAATCGCATTATTGGTTAGTGAGATACTAAAAAGCGGATGACCAATAATTTTTTTGGGTTCCTTAATAAATATTTAAAAAACTCATCTATAAATAATCATTTATAAAGCTCGCTCTCTTACAAAAGCCCTCCAAGTGCGCATGCATATAAAAAAATCACTACTTAATCCCCGGGTAAGGGTAGTTTTTATTTTGTGGGAGACATACCTCGTCCATAGGAAAGGGGGGTTCACCACGAGTCCTACGACACCCCATGTGTTTAAATTGCATTATTGGTTAGCGAGATACTAAAAAGCGGATGACCTATTAGTTTTTGGTTCTTTAATTAATATTTAAAAAAACTGATCTATAAGTAATCATTTATAAAGCCCGCTCTCTTGCAAAAGCCCTCCAAGTGCGCATGCATACAAAGAAAACACTACTTCACCCCCGGGTAAGGGTAGTTTTTATTCTGGGGTGGACATACCTCGTTCATAGGAAAGTCGTATTACGAGTCATTTATTTTACCGGTATTTAATATGTTATCTCCAAAAGTCGACAAACTCAGTATGAAGCCTCGCCTACTCTTGGAATAGAGTGTATGGCTACGTATAATAATATCCCTCCCTATATTATTCTGCTAAGGTCCCATTCCAGTTTTGTGCCGAAAATAAGGTCCCGTTAACACCAACCTACACATATGGGGTACCTACTGGTTCAGCATAACCCAATGCGTACGCGAAACGCACTCACTTACTCTTTAAATGCCTCACAATTAATTAAATACCTTAAAACATGTATATTTACAATGAAAGAATGCAACACGGTAACCATGGTAACAGAATCTCACAGGTCCATCTATTTCTGTAAGACGCAATGCAATTCCAATTATTACATTACTGTGAAAGTTTCCAGACGGTTATAAGGTTATCACTGAACCAAATTAAGCTGTAAAATTCATCAATACATGCAGTATAATGCGCTTAAGGGGATCAAGTGGCACTCTAGAATTTTTTCACGCAATTTTCACGTGTGAGTGTGGTACGAAAGGTCTTTTTCACCCGACTATAAAGGGTCTCCGAAAACCACATTTAAAGGCCCTTAAATTAACAGTGTCTGTGATATTCCCAGAAAACTAACTTCGCTCTGATATACCTACTGTGTGAAGGAATGACAAACCCCTAACCACTGCACCAGTAGCTGAATTGATAAAGTCTGATTATTCATACCAAGGATAAATCAGTCATAGCATTCATGATTGAGATTTTGCTAAGTGTACTCTTTACAACTAGAATATTCGAGGGCGAAGCCGCAACGGGTAATGCTAGTCTTATTATATAATACGTTATGGTGTATGTTTCACAAAACTCAAGCTCCTAAACCAGAAGGAGTTAGAAGGTGTGGTTTGTACCAACATTTTCCAAATAGTCTCAACAGTACAGGAAAAATCTTGCATTTCTTGAAAAGTCAACGGAAATATATTTATTTGTTTATAAACAAATAAACAAATAAACAAGACAATAGCACATGGCATCACGTACAGCCTGCTTAGCACTAGGGCCGGGTGGGTAGTCTGCACACATGGGGCGCTCACAACCCATTCTCGCACGGGTCCGCTACTAATAATAATTAAGATCCAAATTGAACAGCACGGACGGAGAGCAAGCGGACTAGGCTATACCAGGAACTTGCTAGTGACAGGAAAGTAGGTGTTGAGTGGGTAACAACAGCTGTAACCTTGACAGAGAAAGTGAAACACGAAGCTTTCTACTGACTCAGTGCAAACCTCATCTCATACGAGCGAGTCATCCTCGTTAAGTCGGAAATACTGCACACAACAATGACACTACTAGACTTTCTTGCAAACTCATTGGTCCTTGAGTGGAATATCTTTCTGATGCTAAAATGTATTATTTATTCTTGTCATTGTTTATTTTATTTTACCCTACTTTTCACATTTTGCGAAAATGAGGAAGAAGTAGACTTATGAGATCGATCCGGGCAAATGTCTGTCTGTCCTTCTGTCTGTCTGGCTGTGTGTATGTGTCCCCCTATCAACTCCTAAACGGCTCCAGCAATCGAAACAAAATTTAGTAGGAATAAAGATCTATACCTGAATATCTCAATGCCGTATTTGAAAATGATGTCAGTGCTACCAACTGCTGAAAAATCACAATTGAAATTTGAGCTCCATGTTGGATATCATGGAAGGTATGCATGGGAGCTATTCCAAAATTGGCACCCGTAGAGACAATAATTTTACAGTTTAATTTCCAGGAGGCCATGCATGACAGTGTGGCCAACATGCTTCTAGGCCTGCTGATAGATCAAATTTCTAAATGCATGTACGTCTATACTATCGATTGGATTTCAACAAAATTTCGTATGTACTATGTGTAAGATAACAGATATAACTATGCGTATTCTTAAGAGCCAGCAGGGCTGCCAACTGTAAACAAAAGCTCTCTCTCTATTTTTTTACTCTAATGTCTATAAAACAGATTGGTTATATGCAAGCCAACAGCTCTAAACTTTGCTTTCGTATAGTATCTAACATTCTAAATTAATTTGGAGTAACTAATTTACGTCAGTGCTGCTAACATTATTTAAACCTGCTGATAAGTCCAATGTTTTAAATACATGTAACTTCTATACTAACAAATGGCTTTCATGGCACCATAATAGATCATAATATTTTAAATTAATTCTTAAATTTTAAGAAAAGCAGGCTCTTTAGTTCGTCACGGAACTACTTGTTAAACTTTAGATTTATTTGGAACAAGTCGCCAGCTCCTTCAATAAGGAAGATTAATCACCATAGGCCCGTTACCTTCTTGAAAGCATGAAACGACAGAGGAATAAAAGAGCGGGGAAGACAAACAGAATTATTCAGGAAAAGTGTTAGGAGCCTGGTATGGTGTAAGGATGTCCCTCAAAACAGCAAAAGGGTCAAGGACGTACTACGTTCCAATCCTGACGTATGCCTCAGAGACCTGGGTTAGGAAAGGAAGGGAGCGAAGCAGAATACAGGCTAGTGAGATGAAATTCTTGAGAAACAGTATTGGAGTGACAAAGGTGGACAGGTTAAGAAATGAGATGAATTAGTCAAGGAGGGAGCATTACAGGATAGGATAGAGGAATCAAGGCTTGAATGGTATGGGCATGTTAAGCGAATGTATGGGAGGAGGATAGGCCTACCCAGGAAGATACACGAGATGAAAATAGAGGGTAAAAGACCAAGAGGAAGGCCAAGAGATAAGTGGCTGAAGGGTGTGGAGGACTGCGTGCGATAGAGAGGAGGAGACTGGACCAAGGTGGTGGCGGAGAGATGGTGGGAAGACAGAAGACGTTGGAGAGGCTTAAGTTCCAAACAGACCCGGCCAGTGCACAGTGGGTCAAAATCGAAATCTAGGAGGACAAAATTATTTTTACATTTTAATCATGAATTTAGAGTGAAAGCAACGTATATAATTTGTTTACTTCATAATAAATAACAGTGAAGACCTTTATTAAGCTACGTCTACACATGCAAGAAATTGTCTATGACTAGGAGTTGGATAGAGCATTCAGTTATCTCTTCAGAACAATTTTCTACCCCTAATTTACACACAAGTTCCACTTTTGACATAATCGTCAAACCCAGTTGTAAACGTGTGAGAACTGGTTGCGCGGCATCTTCTAAAACGTAAAATAACTAAGTAAGTTGCAAAAAGATGCAAAGAATCTTATAAGAGGCGTAAACTACAAGACTTTATCTACATTTTACATTAAGTAGAAAGTGACGCAGAGTGACGCTTCATACTAAAAATCTAAGTGAAAATATAATTTTAAATATTATATAATGCAAGTATAGCTAAAATTACGTAACAATTACGCCCATTAAACACGTTACAAAGATCATACCTTCAGCTGCATGTTCCATCTTAAAGCATCACACTAACCACAAAGACAACCCTCCAATTCAGACTGCTCGAACAGCGGAGACAGATTTACACTAAGATGCGTTTATATCCCAGAATAGTGAGCGGCAATTGTATGAGAATGCTGTAGAAGTAATAAATTTTGATTTTTTAATTATGAAAATAAATAATTTTTTCCTCCTAGATTTCGATGTTGACCCACTGTGCAGTGGCTGGAAACTATGCAAGATGATGAATCACCACAGACAACAGGCAAGGCAAAGAGAATAGCAAGTGGCTTCGGTGCAGTAGTTCATAGCAGGATGAGCTTCTCTGCCCAAGGTCGTGGGTTCAAACCGGGCCGAAGTCGTCGGATTTTTTAAGAGCATTAAAAATCCCTCAGTATGTCTTCCTTCGAAGGGGAAGTAAAGCCGGACCTTCCGCTAACTAAACTAGTGTGAAGCAAAATTTTAGGTTAGGTTTGATTAATGCTCTTAAGCTCCAACGTTCACCACCAGGCGCTGGTTGCGATGGCATCTAGTAGTCAAGTAGCCAAGTTTACAGCTAGGTGTCGTGGACGGTAGAATTTGGTAAGGAAAGTAAGAACTACTTGAAATTATCGTATGCAGTCCTTACTTGAATTAAAGAAAACAGATAACACACACTAATACAGTCATCACAATAAAACCGGTTATCAGCCAGATTCTACACACACCCAAAGTACACGGGGCTACCGCGTTGTCGCAGTCCCTAAACTAAGGAACCAACCAAAAGAGAATAGTACTTGCCAGTAAAGCATTTATTTTGGTTCGTGCAAAGTTAGATTTTGGAATTTGGAAGAAATTTGTGATGCAGTTTGTATGGACATTCAGGATTGGAAACGAATTGAGGCATTTAAGTTGTTGTTGTTGTTGTTTCATTTGAGGGGCTTGGACGACATGGCCATTTAGCCCCGTGAACTTGGGTGTGTGTTTGTGGAAATTTTCTCCTGATAACCTGTGTTATTGGAATGACTGTATTCGTGTGTATATTTGTAATTCAGCTGAGGATTAGGAAGGAGGCGGTCTTGGCCTTAAGTTAGGACCAACACAGCATTCGCCTGGAAATGAAGTGGAGAAATTACAGAAAACTACTTCCTAGATGATGAGGTTGAGAGTACCCCGTTCCAGACCTCAGAACAGAATTACATTTCTTGCCAGAGAAGGAAATCGAACCTGGACCTCTGGGGAGACAACCAAGGACGCTAGCTGATACACGAGGAGGTGGTTCTGAAGCAGAGGCATATATACAAATTGTTTTCGGGGGGGGGGGGGGGTGGAGACTGATTTTATTCTCAGGGGATTGTCACCGCGAAATACCCATAAATATCAACCAATATCTTAGAGCATATAACATTGTGTAATTATTTTAGATAAGAGTTAATTGTAAAATTCTCAGTTTATATAGCCTACAATTAGTGGCAACACAAAATTAGTTGTGAAATACAACACAACACACAACATTTTCTATTATGGCCCGGCTTTTTTCTTTCAAAAGTACTGTGGAATTCTCAGTTTTGCCTCCCAAGGCTGAGTATACCCCGTTCCAGCCTTCAGACCGGAATTAAGATTTCCTGGCCGAGCCGGGAATCGAATTTGGACCTCCGGGGTGGCAGCCAAGAATGCTAGCCACTACACCACGAGGTAGTCTTATTTCAATCTTAATATTGTTTATAACTTAGCCAATAAGTTAAGATTAGGGTACAACCAAACTGATTTTACTACTAAATGTTTGCTTGTTTTATTCTCATGTCTCAACATAATCGCCAAAACGATTGAATCCTTTGTCCAATCGTTACACCAGCTTTCCAATGTCCTCGGCAAAAAAATCTGGGTTGGTTGCGTGGCTCAGCGGTAACGTTCTCGCTTGCCGGGCCCAAGGTTGCAGGTTCGTATCCTGGCGCAGTCAGCTGGCATTTGAGGGCGCGCAAATGCGAGGGAGCCATGTTAGTAGATTTACTGGCACGTTAAAGATCCCCTTTGGGGCAAAATTCCGGCACCCCAGCGTCTCTAAAAGCCAGAGTAGTCAAAACGGACGTAAAACCAATAATATTATTATTATTATTATTATTATTAAAAAAAACTGCCGCCTCTGAGGTGGGTACGTCAGTCTCCTGGATTTTTTGCCTACTTTTCACATTTTGCAAAAATGAGGAAAAAGTAGACTTATGAGATCGGGCAAATGTGTGTCTGTCTGTCCTTCTGTCTGTGTGTGTCCCCCCTATCAACTCCTACACGGCTGCAGCAATCGAAACAAAATTTGGTACCAGTAAAGATCTATACCTGAATATCTCACGGCCATATTTGAAAATTATGTCAGTGCTACCAACTGCTGAAAAATCGCAATTGAAATTTGAGCTCAAAGTTGGATATCTTAGAAGGTATGAATGGGAGCTATTTCAAAATTGGCACACGTATAGATAATAATATTGCAGTTTTAATTTCCAGGAGGCCATACATGTCAGTGTTGCCAAAATGATTATAAGCCTGCTGATAGGTCCAAGTTTTAAATGCATATAACTTCTACACTATCAATTGGATTTCAACCAAATTTCGTATGTGCTATATGTACATAAACATATATGACTGAGCGTATTCTTAAGAGCCACCAGAGCTGCCAACTGTTAATAAATGCTCTCAATTTTTTTAAATCCAAATACCCATATGTCAGAAAGTATACAAGCCGACAGCTTTAAACAATGCACACGTATAGTACCTGGCATTCTATATCAATTTGGAGTAACTTATGTACGTCAGTGCTACCAACATTATTCTAAGCCTGCTGAGAGGTCCAACTTTAAGTACATGTAACTTCTATACTAACTAATGGATTTCATTCAAAATTGGCACAACAATAGATCATATTATTTCAGATTAATTCTCACCAATACAAGAATGGCATTGATGCCAACGTGATTTTACGCGCGCTGTTAGATCCAATGTTTAACTGCATGTAACGTCCATGCTATCCATTGGAATTCAACCAAATTTTGCATTCTGTGCCCTAAGAAATGGATCTAAGAATATATTCAGTCACCAGGGCTGCCAACTGTAGTGCTTTATTAGGTTACATTATGCCAGGTGTACAGTATTTCGAACTAATTAGAAATTTCGATATTATCAACTTAATTTCATCATTATATTAGATAGATCCATATAGATTAATCATTGGCATGAATCTTAAATTTTAATAAAAGTAGGCTCTTTTGTTCGTCACGGAACTTCCTGTTTCATTTTTGGTGAGGCGTTGCCGCCCAATCATACCTTCAATTCTCGAAAAAGGTGAAAATCATTCACGACCGCACTGTGCCAACGTTACGATAGACTTTTTCAAAGAATTCAAGTGTGGAGTTTTGAACCATCTGTCGTTTAGTCCAAAAAAGCACTGAGTGATTTTCACCTTTTTCGAGAATTGAAGGTATGGTTGGGCGGCAACGCCTCGCCAAACAGGAAACACTTCAGTTGACTCTTCAGACGTACCCAACTCAGTGGCGGCAGAATATTTTGCCGAGGGCATTGAAATGCTGATGTAACGATACGACAAATGTTTCAATCGTTTGAGGATTATGTTGGGACATAAGAATAGAAGAAGGAAAGAATTCATGAAAAAATTAATAAATGTAAAACAAAAATATTGGAATGCAGCCGAAATAAATCAGAATCCTCTATGGACATCAAATTGGCAGGTGAACAGCCGATGGAAGTAGGAGACTTCTGTCACTTAGGAAGCAAAATAACCAGTGATGGACGAAGCAAAGAGGATATAAAAAGTAGGTCAGCTCTGGCAAGGAAAGCATTTCTATAGAAAAGGAATCTGTTGACATAGAATAGGTGTTGGAAAGTCATTTTTGAAGGCCTTTGTCTGGAGCGTGGCGCTCTATGGAAGTGAAACTTGGACTATTGGTGCAACAGAAAAGAAGGGAATTGAAGCGTTTGAAATATGGTGATACTGGAGAATGATGAGGATCAGATGGGTAGATAGAGTTACAAACGAAGAAGTATTGAGACTAGTGGGAGAGGAGAGATGTTTCTGGTCACTGCTAATGAAGAGAAGAGACAGGTTGGTAGGACACATACTAAGACACCCAGGAATAGCAAGCTTAGTTATGGAAGGAAGGGTCGAGGACAAGAACTGTAGGGGTAGACCAAGGTTAGAATATGTTAAACAGATTGCCTCTGACGTAGGGTGTGGTAGCTATGTAGAGATGAAACTATTAGCTCAGGACAGGGAGGCATGGAGGGCTGCATCAAACCAGTCAAAAGACTGAAGACTCAAACAACAAAACAACCATTTAGTAGTAAAATCAGTTTGGTATGTCAATCTGTTATATTTATATATTCAATCGGAACTTGAAAAAAAAACCAGCCCTCGTACCATTGTAACCAATCCGCTGGAAGGGAAAGTCACTGGGAAAAAAGGCCGAGGACGATCGAGGAAGACCTTTCAAGACTTGGCACAGAATCTTCATTATGATTCCTGTTATGAAATGGCATCGATTAGAAATTGATTTGTTGAGATTTATTTGGTCATGAACATTGCCTAATAATAGTGAGGTTAGGACTATTTGTTGAGTCTTTCCTCAGAACGTGAATGGTGATACAAGCAAGAAACACTTATGGAAACTTTCTCCAGCGATGTTTTAATTTAAAGCAATCTTCTTGACCATGCATAATCAATTATAGTGATAGCTAAGTGCCTGGCTGCTATTTCAACACGTGGCTCCAGACACTAAATGTTACATCTTAATGGTATGGAACGATGTTAGGTACCGCTGTAAATCAGATGCATTCGCGCAACAGTTCAAGGTAGCTGCTATCTTAGCGAGTCGCCAATAGATTACGCCACGATGAATCTACACATGCAGAGTAGCCAACAGGCAATGGCATACAGGACGAACCTGCGAAACACTGGACTGGTAGCATATTGTTTTTAGAGCAAGTACAGGACTGTCAAACGCTGCGCAACAGTGATGCCAGATAACGTGGTTTTCTCGTCACACCTCTGACGTGTAATCCGACATTGAAACCACTCAAGGAGCACACAACATGTTGTACTGTTTCATCTAGAGGTTTGGACATGAGCCCCGTCAACTTGGCTGTGTGTACAATTTGTCCTCCCCCAGGAGGTCATTATTAGTGGGACGTGGGTTGACAACCACAGGACCACAGCTGAATCTGGCATTGCTTCCTCCCTTGTCCCAACTCTTAGACTTTTCCTACTCCGCCAAAATTGGCCCTTGTATCATCTTTCTTGATATACTCATTCTTCGAGGGGTCAGACCTCTTCTTTTCCTTTAATAGTATCTGCTCAACCTACCAGTTTGCATAAATTCACTTCCTAGGTATTTGAACGTGTCCACAATTTCCAAACTCTGACTTCCAATTTTCACAGTGCCCTATCCTTGTCTTTCCCCTCTTGTGATCAGCATGGTCTTGCTTTTCTCTATACTGGAAAAGCGAAGAGGTAATGTATAACGTGTACTATGTACCCACATTAACTTATGCAGCTGAGACTTGGACCCTGACAAGCAGGCAAGAGAGTAGAATCCAAGCCAGTGAAATGAAATGTTAGGAAAGACAGAGTGAGGAATGAAGATGTTAGGAAGGAAGTTGGGATGGGAAAATTAAATGAGAGAATTGAGAAGAATAAGCTAAGGTGGTTTGACATGTAAAGAGGATGGAGGAAAATAGAATACCAAGACAGATGCTGGAGGCCAAGTGCAAGGGTAAGAGAGCAAGGGGAAGACAGAGAACAAGGTGGATTGATTCAGTGAAGAACAGCGCAAGAAAAAGAAATCTGGACTGGGACAATATCGTGGAAAAAGAATTGTGGAAGTAAAGAGGAAAGTGGAGAAGTGCCATAAATACCCAGACCCGGCAGGAGCTGGATAAGGGGAAATGATGATGGTATCTGCTCAAGGCCCTAAAGGAGGCAAGGTGTATATAGTGCTACACCCTCAAGGGCACACAGAATCTCAAGCCTTCCGTTCAAGGCTCTAAAAGAGGCAGAGTGTGTGTAGTGCTACAACCTCTAGGGCTCACAGTATCTCAAGCCTTCTGCTCAAGGCCCTAAAGGAAGCAGGGTGTGTGTAGTGCTACACCCTTAAGGGCTCACAGTATCTCCTGCCTTCTGCTCAAGGCCATAAAGGAGGCAAGGAGTGTGTAGTGCTACACACTCAAGGGCTCATAGTATTTCCTGCCTTCTGCTCAAGGCCATAAAGGAGGCAGGGTGTGTGAAGTGCTACACCCTCAAGGGCTCACAGTATCTCCTGCCTTCTGCTCAAGGCCCTAAAGGAGGCAGGGTGTGTGTTGTGCTACACCCTCAAGGGCTTACAGTGTCTCCTACCTTCTGCTCAAGGCCCTAAAGGAGGCTAGGTGTGTGTACTGCTACACCCTCAAGGGCTCACAGTAACTCCTGCCTTCTGCTCAAGGTCCTAAGGAAGGCAGGGTGTGTGTAGTGCTAAACCTTCGGGGGCTCACAGTGTCTCCTACCTTCTGCTCAAGGCCCTAAAGGAGGCAAGGAGTGTGTAGTGCTAGACCCTCAAGGGCTCACAGTGTCTCCTACCTTCTACCCAAGGCCCCAAAGGAGGCAGGGTGTGTGTAATGCTACACCCCCAAGGGCCCACAGTATCTCCTGCCTTCTGCTCAAGGCCCTAAAGGAGGCAGGGTGTATGTAGTGCTACACCCTCAAGGGCTCACAGTATATACTGGCTTCTGCTCAACACCCTAAAGGAGGCAGGGTGTATGTAGTGCTACACCCTCAAGGGCTCACAGTATATACTGCCTTCTGCTCAACACCCTAAAGGAGGCAGAGTGTGTGTAGTGCTACACCCTCCAGGGCTCACAGTATCTTCTGCCTTCTGATCAAGGTCGTAAAGAAGACAGCGTGTGTGTTGTGCTCCACTCTCAAGGGCTCACAGTATCTCATGCCTTATGCTCAAGGCCCTAAAGGAGGCAGGGTGTGTGTAGTGCTACACCCTCAAGGGCTCACAGTATCTCATGCCTTATGCTCACGGCCCTAAAGGAGGCAGGGTGTGTGCAGTGCTACACACCCCAGGGCTCACAGTATCTCCTGCCTTCTGCTCAAGGCCCTAAAGGAGGCGGTGTGTGTAGTTCTACACCCTCAAGGGCTCACAGCAACTCGTGCCTTATGCTCAAGGCCCTAAAGGAGGCAGGGTGTGTGTAGTGCTACACCCTCAAGGGCTCACAGTATATCATGCCTTATGCTCAAGCCCCTAAAGGAGGCAGTGTGTGTGTGGTTCTACACCCTCAAGGGCTCACTGTAACTCCTGCCTTCAGCTCAAGGCCCTAAAGAAGACAGGGTGTGTGTAGTTCTACATCCTCAAGGGCTCACAGTATCTCCTCCCTTCTGCTCAAGATCCTAAAGAAGGCAGAATATTTGTAGTGCTACACACCCAAGGGCTCACAGTATTTCATGCCTTATGCTCAAGGCCCTAAAAGAGGCAGGGTGTGTGTAGTGCTACACCCTCAAGGGCTCACAGTATCTCATGCCTTATGCTCAAAGCCCTAAAGGAGGCAGGGTGAGTGTAGTGCTACATCCTCAGGGGCTCACAGTATCCCCTCCCTTCTGCTCAAGGCCCTAAAGGAGAGAGGGTGTGTGTAGTGCTATACTTCCAAGGATTCACAGTGTCTCCTACCTTCTGCTCAAGGCCCTAAAGGAGACAGGGTGTGTGTAGTGCTACACCCTCAAGGGCTCACAGCATCTCGTGCCTTCTGCTCAAGGCTCTAAAGGAGGCAGGGTGTGTATAGTGCTACGCCCTCAAGGGCTCACAGTATCTCCTGCCTTCTGCTCAAGGCCCTAAAGGAGACTGGGTGTGTGTAGTGCTACATCCTCAAGGGCTCACAGAATCTCCTCCCTTCTGCTCAAGGCCCTAAAGGAGACAGGGTGTGTAGTGCTATACCTTCAAGGATTCACAGTGTCTCCTTCCTTCTGCTCAAGGCCCTAAAGGAGACAGGGTGTGTGTAGTGTTGCACCCTCAAGGGCTCACAGTATCTCCTGCTTTCTATCAATGCCCTAAAGGAGACAGGGTTTGTGTAGTGCTACACCTTCAAGGGCTCACAGTATCTCGTGCCGTCTGCTCAAGGCCCTAAAGGAGGCAGGGTGTGTGTAGTGCTACACCCTCAAGGGCTCACAGTATCTCCTACCTTCTGCTCAAGGCCCTAAAGGAGACAGGCTGTGTGTAGTGCTACACCCTCAAGGGCTCACAGTATCTCCTGCCTTCTACTCAAGGCCGTAAAGGAGACAGGGTGTGCGTAGTGCTACACCCTCAAGGGCTCACACTATCTCCTGACTTCTGCTCAAGGCCTTAAAGGAGACAGGGTGTGTGTAGTGCTACACCCTCAAGGGCTCACACTATCTCCTGCCTTCTGCTCAAGGCCCTAAAGGAGGCAGAGTTTGTCTAGTGCTACACACACAAGGGCTCACAGTATCAGCTGCCTTCTGCTCAAGGCGCTAAAGGAGACAGGGTGTGTGTAGTGCTACACCCTCAAGGGCTCACAATATCTCCTACCTTCTGCTCAAGGCCCTAAAGGAGACAGGCTGTGTGTAGTGCTACACCCTCAAGGGCTCACAGTATCTCCTGCCTTCTGCTCAAGGCCCTAAAGGAGACAGGGTGTGTGTAGTGCTACACCCTCAAGGGCTCACAGTATCTCCTACCTTCTGCTCAAGGCCCAAAAGGAGACAGGTTGTGTATAGTTCTACATCCTCAAGGGCTCACCATATCTCCTGCTTTCTGCTCAAGGCCCTAAAGGAGACAGGGTGTGTGTAGTGCTACACCCTCAAGGGCTCACAGTAGCTCCTGCCTTCAGCTCAAGGCCCTAAATGAGACAGGGTGTGTGTAGTGCTACACCCTCAAGGGCTCACAGTATCTCCTACCTTCTGATCAAGGCCCTAAAGGAGGAACGGTGTGTGTAGTGCTACACCTTCAAGGGCTCACAGTATCTCCTGCCTTCTGCTCAAGGCACTAAAGGAGACAGGGTGTGTGTAGTGCTACACCCTCAAAGGCTCACAGTATCTCCTACCTTCTGCTCAAGGCACTAAAGGAGACAGGGTGTGTGTAGTGCTACATCCTCAAGGTCTCACAGTATCTCCTGCCTTCAGCTCAAGGCCCTAAAGGAGACAGGGTGTGTGTAGTGCTCCACTCTCAAGGGCTCACATTATCTCCTGCCTTCTGTTCAAGGCCCTAAAAAAGACAGGGTGTGTGTAGTGCTCCAATCTCAAGGGCTCACAGTATCTCATGCCTTATGCTCAAGGCCCTAAAGGAGGCAGGGTGTGTGTAGTGCTACACCCTCAAGGGCTCACAGTATCTCCTGCTTTCCGCTCAAGGCCCTAAAGGAGGCAACGTGTGCGTAGTGCTACACCCTCAAGGGCTCACAGTATCTCCTGCCTTATGCTCAAGGCCCTAAAGGAGGCAGGGTGTGTGTAGTGCTACACCCTCAAAGGCTCGCAGTATATCCTGCCTTCTGCTCAAGGCCTAAAGGAAGCAGGGTGTGTGTAGTGCTAAACCCTCAAGGGCTCACAGTGTCTCCTACCTTCTGCTCAAGGACCTAAGGAGACAGGGTGTGTAGTGCTACACCAATAAGGGCTCACAGTATATCCTGCCTTCTGCTCAAGGCCCTAAAGGAGACAGCGTGTGTGTAGTGCTACACCCTCAAGGGCTCATGGTATCTCCTGCCTTCTGCTCAAGGCCCTGAAAAGACAGGGTGTGTGTAGTGCTCCACTCTCAAGGGCTCACAGTATCTCATGCCTTATGCACAAGGCCCTAAAGGAGGCAGGGTGTGTGTAGTGCTACACCCTCAAGGGCTCACAGTATCTCCTGCTTTCCGCTCAAGGCCCTAAAGGAGGCAACGTGTGCGTAGTGCTACACCCTCAAGGGCTCACAGTATCTCCTGCCTTCTGCTCAAGGCACTAAAGGAGACAGGGTGTGTGTAGTGCTACACACTCAAGGGCTCACAGTGTCTCCTACCTTCTGCTCAAGGCCCTAAAGGAGGCAAGGTGTGTGTAGTGCTACACCCTCAAAGGCTCGCAGTATATCCTGCCTTCTGCTCATGGCCTAAAGGAGGCCGAGTGTGTGTAGTGCTACACACCCAAGGGCTCACATTATCTCCTGCCTTCTGTTCAAGGCCCTGAAAAGACAGGGTGTGTGTAGTGCTCCACTCTCGAGGGCTCACAGTATCTCATGCATTATGCTCAAGGCCCTAAAGGAGGCAGGGTGTGTGTAGTGCTACACCCTCAAGGGCTCACAGTATCACCTGCCTTCTGCTCAAGGCCCTAAAGGAGACAGGGTGTGTGTAGTGCTACACCCTCAAGGGCTCATAGTATCTCCTGCCTTCTGCTCAAGGCCCTAAAGGAGACAGGGTGTGTGTAGTGCTGCACCCTCAAGGGCTCACAGTATCTCCTGTCTTCTGCTCAAGGCCTTAAAGAAGACAGGGTGTGTGTAGTGTTACACCCTCAATGGCTCACAGTGTCTCCTGCCTTCTACTCAAGGCCCTAAAGGAGACAGGGTGTGTGTAGTGCTACACCCTCAAGGGCCCACAGTGTCTCCTGCCTTCTGCTTAAGGCCTTAAAGGAGACAGGGTGTGTAGTGCTACACCCTCAAGGGCTCACAGTATCTCCTGCCTTCTGCTCAAGGCCATAAATGAGGCAAGGTGTGTATAGTGCTACACCCTCAAGGGTTCACAGTATCTCCTGTCTTCTGCTCAAGGCCCTAAAGGAGGCCGAGTTTGTGTAGTACTACACCCTCAAGGGCTCACAGTATCTCCTGCCTTCTGCTCAAGGCCCTAAAGGTGACAGGGTGTGTGTAGTGCTACACCCTCAAGGGCTCACAATATCTCCTGCCTTCTGCTCAAGGTCTCTAACGGTGACAGGGTGAGTGTAGTGCTACACCCTCAAGAGATCACGGCTGGTGAACTGGGGAGTTGGCGATCCCGATGGATTCATGAGCTGGGTCCGCTTATTCCTTTGGGTTGGACGCTCTCCTTTTCCCCCCTTTTCCTATCTGCCTTTCATGGCTCCTCTCCCATTGAGGGCATTTCATTTACTTGCCATTGTTTGTTTTGCTATTTCTAGTCTGTTAGTTGCAAGTCAATAGTCACTTCATCATCAACTCAATTTGTCTGATAACCTAAAGAACACCGCGTACTCTTGCATGATGAAAAAATCGATTTTTGATTTTGGTGGCATAAAATTCTTTATTCTATTCAGAATCCAGATATGTATAGTTTGTTGGTGGTTTTGATGTCTACAACTAAATTCGTTTTTTAAAATTAGCGTCCCATGCTTTCAATAATACACTTTTAACTTTGTCAGCTGTTTTCCGTTAATACTCATTTTTCGTGTTTAGGTACCAATAACTAGGAAACCATTTAATATAGAGGGCTATTTTTTACATTAACTTGCCTAATGGAGTACTTGAATGCTAACCTATTTTCACTTCCAAAACATAGCAGGAATGGATTGGGAAGAGAAAAATTTATACATATTTTTGAATAAATTTAAAAAGAAAGAGTTCGTTTTTTTACTTGCATTCTGTCCCAATAATAATGAAACAAAGTGGTTACTCATCTGCTATGATCCATTCCAAGTATGTGAATAAAATTTGAGAATATTTGATTCAAAAACAACTGAGAAATGTGTACCTGAAGCAACTTATACAACATGTTTTTGAAAATGTATCTGTCCAAATTTGTATTCATTTCACACATCCTATAAAAGCAAAGTAGCACTACATGGTCAAAAACAGCTCAGAATATATCGCTTCTTATATGTGACAAGAATCATAGCTGTACCTTTAGCATAAACCCAGAAAATATTTAGTAAAGTGATGCCACAAAAATAGACTTTTTCATCGTGTAAGAGTACGTGGTGAGCTTAACTGTGTGATGTGTTTTTAATGCTGTGTGTGAGGACAGGGATCCCTGCATTCGCGTGGAGAAGAAGTGGGGAACCATCGTAAACCACTTCCAGGATGGCCGAGATAAAAATCGTACCCATATCTTCAACTTTAGCCTCACAAGGTTGAGTGTACTCTGTTGCAACCCTCAGACTAGAAAAAATGGTAGCCATGAATGTTAGCCACTACACCATGAGGTAGACTTGAGATTTTCTCTGGACGTTATTGATGTGTGTAGGGGAAAGCGCAAAGATGTATTATGCAATTATTGCTGTCAGTTCCGCCAGACAGTACGTTCTTCCTGGTCCAGTGAAGCTTTAGGCCAATCAAACTTCCTGTCAGCTCACATCAAAAGCTCATCAGCCCGTAGTTTCTCCTCGTGCGTATCGCACGGGACAATGTTTGGCGCCATCACCACCAACAGACTGTACTCCTTGCAGGGGCTTATAGATTAGTTGTTTATGAATGAAAACATTAACAAGAAGTTCCCTGACGAACTAAAGAGCCTACTTTTCTTAAAATTAAGATTCATGCCAATGATTAATCTACAGTATATGAACCTATCTAGAATAATGACGAAATTAAGTTGGTAATATCGAAATGTTTAATTAGTTAGAAATATACCTGGTATAATGTAGCATAATAGAGCACTACAGTTGGCAGCCCTGGTGACTGAATATATTCTTAGTTCCATCTCTTAAGGTACAGAATACAGAATTTGGTTGAAGTCCAATGGACGTTACATGCAGTTAGACATTGGATCTATCAGCACGCGTAAAAGCATGTTGGCAACAATGTCATGCGTGTGCTGGTCAGAAATAATCTGAAATATTATGATATCTTGTTGTGCCAATTTTGGATGAAATCCATTTGTTAGTATAGAAGTTACATGTATTTTAAAATTGGACATATCAGCAGGCATAGAATCATGTTTGGCAGCACTGACTTATATGAATTAGTCCAAGTTAATCTAAAATGTCAGGTACTATACGTGTGCATAGTTTAAAGCCGTCGGCTTGCATACTTTCTGATATATTGGTATTTGAATAAAAAAATAGAGAGTGAAATTATTAACAGTTGGCAGTCCTGGTTGCTCTTAAGAATACGCTCAGTCATATCTGTTTATGTACACATTTTACATACAAAATTTGGTTGAAATCCAGTAGATAGTGTAGAAGTTATATGCATTTAAAAATTGGACCTATCACAAGGCTTAAAATGATTATAGCAACACTGGCTTGTATGGCCTCCTGGAAATAAAACTGAAATAGTATTATCTACATGTATGCCAATTTTGGAATAGCTCCCATGTATACCTTCCAAGATATCCAATACGGAGCTCAAATTTCCAGTGCGTTTTTTCAACAGTTGGTAACACTGACATCATTTTCTAATATGGGCTTGAGATATTCCGGTTTACATCTTTACTCATACTAAATTTGGTATCGATTGCTGCAGCCGTTTAGGAGTTGATAGGGGGGACACACACACAGCCAGACAGACAGAAGGACAGACAGACACACATTTTGCCGGTTCGATCTCATAAGTCTACTTTTTCCTCATTTTTGCAAAATGTGAAAAGTAGGCTAAAAACTAATATAGGCCTACTCTTACTTATCATGTACTATTGTTACTAAGCGACGTATGGCAACGTTGCAAAGCAAAGTGACGGTAGAGCGATGTGAACAGTGTGACAAGCAGTTTGCTCTTATCTTATGTGTAACAATATAACCTCTTATTACCCTCCTGTGCCTTCGCTCTTATGAACGTACCAAGAACAACAACAAGTGCCCTAAAGCGTGTGACAAAAGTGTTTCCCCTAACTTTTATACCCTTATCAATCATTTGGCGAATTTGCCTCTCTCTGTAGCTACCGGTACTGCCGAACGGAGATTGAGTTGGTTGAAATCATACTTAAGAAATTCTACTTCTGAAAACAGGCTCAACGGTCTAGCATTGTTACAGAGACATACATCACTGAGGATGAAGTTATAAACCGATTTGGTAATGCTACAAGAAACCTGGACTTTATGTTATAGTGTAAGTTGTAAATCAAAACAGTAATGTTAATTCTTTCCATGTAAACACTATCGAGTGAGCAAGATGATTGTATCAATAACACGTAACATAAAATGGTCTTAGCTGTGTTTGACATTAACTACACATAAAACATCGCAACAAATTGGTTGAAAAAGTGATGCCTTAAAACTCTTCATTTTGCACCAAATTATACGGGCCCCCTATTCTTTGGGATCTAACCCTCGGTTGGGCACCCCCCGAAATAAAAAAGTGACAGTCAGTCTGAAAGACTAGACTTTGTATCATTTTAAATGCTACAAATCCTGAAAAATGCTAGAAAGACTGGAGGCTTCTCGCTTCGCTCGAAGCCAAAGACTCTTGACATGTTAGAAAATTATCTGCATAATACTTATCTTGCTTATCTTGTTTCAAATTACTCTCGAACGGCAAGTGCAAACCAAGGGCAAAGCAAGGTCAAGCGCGCGGGATGCCGCACGCTCACGAGAGCGCGCGGGGACGTGCCCCTTCCATCCAGTCTAAAAACACTTATAGTGGGCGATGTATTGAAGATAGAGATATGCTCTCGCAGACTTTTTTGTAGAACTTTACATGCTGACCAATTCTTACGCTCATAGTATATTGATATTATTAACGGTTTGCCCAGCGTAAGCTTAAGAAGCGCACGAACGTCAAGTTTGTTTTCGACTTTTTCACAGAAATCGTTACTGCTTGGCTTCCTTTGATCATACATCAATTATTTTCTACAGAATCTTTCCTCGAGATATCCTTTACAGAATGGTGAAAACCACATCTAAATCCATCCAGTGGTTCTCGAGATTACCCGTGACATCCTAGAATCGGGGATTTTTGTCTTATACTTTTTTTTTTTTTTTTTTTTTTTTTTTTTTTTTTTTTAGCGTATGGCTTTTAGTGCCGGGAGTGTCCGAGGACATGTTCGGCTCGCCAGATTTTTTTGTAGCTGCTTCGAGACGGACACCCAATGGGTGAGCTACAAGTACCGTTGGGGAGGAAAGTTGGAAGGGAAGGGCGAGGAGTTGGAAGGTAGCGGCTGTGGCCTATAGTGAGGGACCAACCCCGGCATTTGCCTGGAAGGAAGATGGGAAACCACAGAAGACCATCTTCAAGGTTGCCGGCGGGGGGATTCGAACCTCCTCGCCTCCCGGATGTGAGCGACTGCCATTAGTCATGCCGTAACCACCACGGCTAACTCATGTCTTATACTAGCGAAGTAGATATTGTCGGAGAACACATGCACCAAGCGGTACTATGACGTCACACACCTCAGTGTATCTGGGTACATTTCGTCCCGTCACCGTAACGTAACGCCAGACCCCAGCGTAACGACGAAGTCGACAAGATCATTTAAAATGATAAAACTCTATATACGCCCCTGACTCTTTGTATCATACGCAACATTGGACGTTTATGTTTTCTGTGGCGTTGTATCGTATTCTTTATACATCACACTGTTCAGCTGTCATTTGTTTTTCATTGCTCGGTGTCTTGGTAGATGGCAGGAGAGGATGCTGCGTATTAAACAAGGTAAATTACAGTATCACGTGGACACGGAGATAATGATGAGGAAGTAGAAGCAGAGAAGAACTATCCGTAACCCATGCAATTCCACTAGTGGCAAAAAGAAGCAATAAATACCTTGCATTTACCTGAAATGATGACTCAAAAGAAGCCAAAATGAAGGGTTAGAGCTCTAGAAAGTTACACAGTTACATACTGTACAGGACGTGTCCTGAAATTAGTGAGACAGAGTCAATTTAAAAAAAATATATACAGAAATTAAACACATGCTCAATATTCTTCAAAGTATTCCAACGCTTCCACGGAGCCGTGGCGATGCCCTTTTAAGGTGGTTTTGAGGAGGGGGAAGAGGATACAGTCTCCTGGGGCAATTTCGGGACTGTAGGGAGGCTGAGGCAGGGTTGCGATGTTGACTTGGGCCAGATACGCCAGGACGTGGAAGGCTGTGTGGCGCGGCGCATTGTCGTGATGGAGCCGCCAGGATTTAGCGATCGCTGGGCGGACACGGACGATGCGTATTCTCAGCCGTTTAAGGATCTCCACGTAAAAACATTACTCTGCGGTCATTGTCCAAAAAATTCTTCACTCTTGCCACATTTCATCCGTGTTGGTTCTCGAAGGTCGTCCTGAACGTGCGTCGTCTTCAACGTTCTGTCTCCCCTCTCGAAACAGCTTGTGTCAGTCAAAAACACTCAATCTGTCCATGGCGTTATCGCCGTAAGCCGTCTTTATCATATCGTGAGTCCCTTTCCCGGTTTTGCGGAGCCTAACACAAAATTTGATGGCGTATCGCGCTGTTTCAACAGACGAAACATCATACAGCATGACGAGTGCTCTTGCAGACGTTATGGAGACGAGCGATTTACACTCCACTACTGCTGGGAACCAACTGTGTGGCTGGCTTCCAGCCTTCCGTACACCCCCTCCACCGACCCCAGGCGGAGAAGCCACAGGGCAGTTTGTCCATCTGCGCGGGAAAAATCCAGTACGACTACATTCAGGACAGACTCTGTATGTCAGAGATGCATATAGATTGATAAGTGTTTCATTAGCCAAACTAAATGCTTCTAAGATTTTCATACCACCGGAGAGAGTCGCCTGTATGAAAGGTAGCTCTCTTTACATCATCGTGGCGTAGTGGGTAGCATGGTGAGCTTCTATGCCCAAGGCCGCGGTTTCAAACCCGGCCGAAGTCTTCGGATTTTTAATTGCGTTAAAAATCCCTCTGTATGCCTTCCATTGGAGATTTATGGCATGATAAAGAACTTTCCACGAATTAAACTTGTGTGAAGCTAAATTATAGGTTAGATTTGACTGACGCCCTTAGGTTCCAACGATCATCGCCAGGAGCCGACTGCGGTGTCATCTAGTAACCAAGTTCAGAACTAGTTGGTCGTTGACGGTGGCGTTTGATGGCAAAAGTTGGAACTACTTGAAAATCGGATGTCTGCAGTCCTTACTTGAATTAAAAAACAGATAACACACTCTAATACAGCCATCACAATTAACATTGGCTCAATAACGCCTATTTATTTTTACAGATGTAAAGAGATGGTTGGTTGGTCGGTTCCTCAGTTTAGGGGCTGCGGCAACGCGGTCATGTAGCCCCGTGTACTTTGTGTGTGTGTAGAATCTGTCTGATAACCAGTGTTAATTGTGAAGGACTGCCCAGTAGTTGCAAGTAGTTCCTACTTTTGCTGCCAATTGCTACCGTGCACGACACCTAGCTTGCAGACTTGGCTACTACATGGCATCGCAGTCAGCACCTGGCGGCGAACGTTGGAACTAATAGAGGGTTATCAATTGTAACCTACAAATTTTGGCTTCACACAAGTGTAGTTAGTGAAAGGTTCTTTTCCATTCCATAAATCTATGACATGGGACCGCCGGCTTTACTTCCCCTCCGAAGGAAGGCATACTGAGGGATTTTTAACGCTCTTAAAAATTCGACGACTTCGGCAGGGTTTGAACCCGCGATCTTGGATATAGAAGCTCAGCATGCTACCAACTACGCCTCCGAAACCGCTGAGGTATTTATTAAATTGTGAGGCATTTAAAGAGTAAGTGAGTGCGTTTCGCTTACGCATTGGGTTATGCTGAACCTGTGGGTACCCCATATGTGTAGGTTGGTGTTAATGGGACCTTAGCAGAATAATATAGGGAGGGATCTGCACTTTGATGGTTTGGTGTTGGAGGTTCAAAAACCTTTAAAGTTGGCACTTTGGGGTTTGGTAGTGTATTTTTAGAGCAATTATGTCTTGAATTTGCCATTTTCTGATAATGCTCACTTGCCGAGCGAATCAGGTTATCTGTATCATCTGTTCAAATGTAAACCTCTTTCATCAGGTATCAAATTACCCCCAATTGAGTTGGGCATATTCTCGTGTTGATCGGACGAACGTTACCATTGAATTACCACTGAATGCCAGTCAACTGGATAAAAGTGAACGTTAGTACGAAAGTAACGATGTCATCAAATTCTATTTTCGGACTCTTGGTTTTTTTTTTTTTTTTTTTGAAATCCAGTTCATTTACGTGTGTCTGCTAACAGACATAATGTCCACGATTAGAATGTCCAGGTACAAGGAATTCCACGCCTTTTGGTCCAGGTCTTAAATGGGCAGGTTTTTTGGTCCATTGGTTTTTGGTCCACATTCCAAAATGTCCAGAGTACAAAACGGACGAAGGTCAAAATGTCCAGAGTGCCAAACGTTCAAAGTGGGAAATGTCCAGAGTGAAAAACGTCTAAAGTGATCTATCACAGGAAGCAGCGTGAAGTGGAGCGCATGTTGGCAATTACCAAACATACAAAGATGGCGGAGACATCGTCGTCTACCTGAGGGCGATAGAGGAGCCCCCTGATCCTGAGGAAGAACAGGAGTAATTTTTTCCTGCGAGGTAACATAGATGGACACCAAAATTCGAAACTATTTCATTTGAAATGAAAGCGGGTCTAAAAGTCCTTTCCTGTTATTTCACACAGGAACCAACAGCTCTTCCCGGCACCGACACAACAGCATGTGCATCTCCAGGCGGTCTCCAGGTGGACTCCAGGTGGTCTCCAGGTGGACTCCAGGTGGTCTCCAGGTGGACTCCAGGCGGTAGTACCCACCTCTAGCTCACTCCCGGCATTTCACTTTGCTAATTTATTGAACCTATAAATAAATGCTCAGTCTGGATATTTTTCATTCAATTTCAAAAAAGAATAGTTAAGAAAGAGTTGAAAAAGATAAGACTCCTGTCTTAATGAACATCAATATATGAGGACATTTTGAACGGGGTTTAAATATTCTTGGATATTTTGTTTCTCTGGACATCATTGTTTGTGGTCATTTTGAACGGAGTGCATATATTCCTAGACATTTTGTCACTCTGGACATTTTGGTTTGTGGTCTTTTTTTGTCATGGTCTTTTCGGCTGTGGACATTATAAGGTGGAAGGTCCAACCAGATGCAAGACATGTACCTCAATTATTGAAAACACACAAAAGAAATTCCTAAAATATCTACATTTTTAAAGGACAGCCAACTATCCTCACTTGATACCATACCAGGAACTGCTGATACATTTTGATGTAGACAGTTTAGAAATACGAAGAAAAATAGATGCTATGAAATTCCTTTTCAAAATTATAAACAATTCAATTGATGATTCCGAATTCCTCTCTCTTAAATTTCCATGTACCACGCATCAATTCTAGGAACAATATCACTTTTTGAAAATAAAAGAACCAGGACATCTGCGCACAAAAATTCACCGCTGAACAGACTATCTAATATCTTCAACAATATTGTTCAAAGAAACAATGCCAGAGATTTTAGTACTTCCTTGACAGTATTTTGATTGAATTTCTAACCATTCCCCAGAAATAATGTTTGAAACCTTGCAAATTGTAAATCATGAATTCTTACCACTGTAGCCAACCTTGTATTACACATTCGTAGTTACACTAGTTAATTTAATTAGTTTTATTTAGTTACTATTTAGTTTAAGTTAGTATAAGTTTTAAGATAACAAACTGCGTGATCTTAATGCCTCTCCCCAGGGTCTCACATATAGTGGGACATGGGTTGGCGACCATGGGACCCCATCTGAGTCCGGCATTGCTTCCACTTACTTGTGCTGGGCTCCTCTCCATCTTCTTTTCTGTCGACCTCCCTTGGTCAACTCTTGTTCTCTTCCGACTCCGACGGTATTAGGTATCCACTTTCCCGCCTTAATTGACCCTTGTCTCATCTTTCCTGATACCTTCATTTTTCGAGGGGTCAGCCTGCTTTTTCTTTTCATCCTATCTCATGCCTTCTGCTCAAGGCCCTCAAAGAGGCAGGGTGTATGTAGCCCCACCAGTTCTGGTGCATCCTGGGTAGTGCTACACCCTCAAGGGCTCACGGCTGGTGAGTTTGGGAGTTGGCGACCCCGAGGGATTCCTGAGCTGGGTCCGTGTTTTCCCCTTTTTCCCCTGACCTTGGGGCGGGCCCTCTCCTATTTCCCTTTCCTATCTGCCTTTCATGGCCCTCCTTCCTTCCAAGTCCCCCAATCCTCATTCTTTGAGGGTTGAGGGCATTTCTTTCCATCCTGTCCTTTCTTTGCCTTATCCTTTATTTGTTTACCATTTCTTCTTCTAGTTTGTAAGTCTGTGGTTAGTATTAGTTATAGTTTTCATTCTCATCTCATCTTTCACTATCACCCAAACCATTAGGGGCCGATAACCTAGATGTTAGGCCCCTTAAAACAACAATTATCAGTATCACCATTAATCTTAATGCCACTGTAATTGGGATGAAAATCCCGTTGTGCGCAAATAAAACAAGAAGTTCCGTGACGAACTAAAGAGCCTACTTTTCTTAAAATTTAAGATTCATGCCAATGATTAATCTATATGGATCTATCTAGAATAATGACGAAATTAAGTTGGTAATATCGAAATTTCTAATTAGTTCGAAATACTGAATACCTGGCATAATGTAGCCTAATAGAGAACTAGAGTTGGCAGCCCTGGTGACTGAATATATTCTTAGTTCCATCTCCGAATACAAAATTTGGTTGAAGTCCAATGGATAGCATGGACGTTACATGCAGTTAAACATTGGATCTAGCAGCGCGCGTAAAATCATGTTGGCAACAATGACATACATGTATTGGTCAGAATTAATCTGAAATAATATGATCTATTGTTGTGTCAATTTTGAATGAAATCCATTAGTTAATATAGAAGTTACATGCATTTTAAAATTGGACCTATCTGCAGGCTTAGAATCATGTTGGCAACACTGACGTATATTAGTTAGTCCAAATTAATCTAGAATGCCATGTACTATACGTGTGCAAAGTTTAGAGCTATTGGCTTGCATACTTTCTGATATATTGATATTAGGGTAACAAAAATAGAGACAGTATTTATTAACAGTTGGCAGCCCTGGTTACTCTTAAGAATCGGCATAGACATATCTGTTATAGTACACATAGCACACACGAAATTTGGTTGAAATCCAAATGATAGTATAGAAGTTACATGTATTTAAAGTTGGACCTCTCAGCAGGCTTAGAATCATGTTGGTAGCACTGACGTATATAAGTTACTCCAAATTAATATAGAATGTCAGTTACTATACGTGTGCATAGTTTAAAGCTGTCGGCTTGCATACTTTCTGATATATTGGTATTTGGATAAAATAAATTGAGAGCATTTATTAACAGTTGGCAGCCCTGGTGGACCGTAAGAATACGTTCAGTCATATCTGTTTATGTACACATAGCACATACGAAGTTTGGTTGAAATCCAATTGATAGTGTTGACGTTATATGCATTTAAAATTTGGACCTTACAGCAGGCTTATAATCATTTTGGCAACACTGCGATGTATGGCCTCCTGGAAATTAAACTGCAATATTAGTATCTATACGTGTGCCAATTTTGAAATAGCTCCCATTCATACCTTCCAAGATATCCAACATGGAGCTCAAATTTCAATTGCGATTTTTCAGCAGTTTGTAGCACTGACATCATTTTCAAATATGGCCGTGAGATATTCAGGTATAGATCTTTACTCCTACCAAATTTTGTTTCGATTGCTGCCGCCGTTTAGGAGTTGATAGGGGGGGACACACACACAGCCAGACAGACAGACAGACAGAAGGACAGACAGACAGACAGACAGACACACATTTACCCGATCTCATAAGTCTACTTTTTCCTCATTTTTGCAAAATGTGAAAAGTAGGCTAAAAATAAAGAAATTACATCGCATTTAATGCTACCTAGTGTTGTAGCTATGGGATGGTGAGCTGCATAGGTTCGAGACCTGGAATCTCCACTTCCTGCATACACTGAGACATGTGAGATGCTGAAGCCGTGCTGTATATGACGCAACATGTGTGTGTGTCCTCCTTCCAGAGACAGTTGTGGTCAAACCCCGTGACCTGCTAAGAAAGTTTTACTATCACATTATGTAAATCAAATGGATTAGCTTCCGTTAGGTAACAGCGTCTGGCTTGCTTCATCTTCGCCATAATAATATGGACTTGCCGCAACAGAAATAAAAAGTCTTTGGAAGCAAAGATAAATCTTGACGAGAGTGACTTTATGGGAGAGAATTCTTAAAGTGCTAGAATTAACAAAATTACCTGAAACTCAGCATTTTTTCTAGATTTGTGCGGTGTCTTGTGTGCGGTTTCGCCTAGGACTCCTAGCTGGCTCATCAGGGGGCTGTTAGCGTCCCCGCCCGGACCCCCACAGGAGTAGCAAACTGGCCGCCATCGCAACTAAGGCGATCTTCAGCCCTAGAGGAATTTGAAATTAAAATTGTGAGGTTACCCGACCAACAAGATAGACCTAAGTCGGGGCCCCTCGTCCACCACGGAAGACCCCGCAAGACTCCTATTTTATTGATATAAAATAAAATATATAAAAATACAGACAATGACATAGATTGATTTCTTGGGGCTTAAAAAGAGTAATATAAAATATATATAGGCCTACTGTAGATTAGTAGTAAATATTGTATAAAGAGAACTGAAGGTCTTGGAGTCTTGAATTGAGATGCCTTGATGTCATGACGTTTGATCGTTACCAAAAAGGGAGGGAGAATTTAGGGTAGGATTTAAATAAATTAACACAGGACCAAGTTTGGTGATAGTAATTACCTCATCTGCCAATCTGTGACTCAACGGATGAAAATGATTGTAAAAATGAATTTAGGGGGGAATGAGATGGGAGTTGTCGGGCTGAATATCGTGGTTAAGGATTTGTAGTGCCAGGGATTGAGGGAGAGGCTTAGAGTGCGAACTGCGCCCCCCCCCCCCCTATCTCCCCCCTCTACCTCCCCCCCCCCCCCCTCTCATCCAACCCCTTCTATGAAGCGCACCTGCGCCTCTTTACCGTGAGAACTTAAAGCTCAAGCAGCCACAACCTCCCTATGAAGGCTTCCAAAAAGATGGTACATTGGCTTTCACGGCTGGTGAATTAAAACTCAGCATTTTTTTTAGGTTTGTACCGTGTCTTGTGTGGGGTTTCACCTAGGACACCAACCTTGGTCATCAGTGAGCTCTTGCTGCTCCCGACTGGACCCCCACAGGAGTAGCGAACTGTGCGCTACCTCCCTTCTTATGAAGCGCACGTGCGCCTCTTCATTGCAAGAACTAAAAGCTCAAGTAACCCTAACCTCCCTACGAATGCTTCCAAAAAGATGGTATATTGGCTTTCTCTGGTACCGGACAGCAGCGAGCACTAGTATCGACTTGATGCACGGAGCAAATGATGCTTTAGATGGATCAAGATCGAAGACTCATGGGCGAAATCAATCATAGTCTGATTCTTCGGTCATGATATTGCGATGTGGAAAGGAAATGGAAAGACTACCACATTATTAGTCTATATTTCCTGAACGTCGGAGGACGGAGAATAAATCATGGCACTTCCTGGAGTAAAACGTTTCAGAGGTAAACTACTCCCCCGAAAAAGGAATTACAGCAGACTGAAGGAAGAAGCTGAAGACCGGGAACATTGGCATAAGAAATTCTCTGTACGAAGACATGGACCTGCCACTAGGCAGAATACTGTATAAAGGCTTTGTTCTAGATTTGTGCCGTATCTTGTGTGGGGTTTCGCCCAGGACACCAAGCTCGCTCCTGAATTATAATAATAGTCGGGAAAATATATGGAGATGATGTAGTAATAGATGTTTACTCCTCCGCTGTCTGAGACCCGCCCAGCCATCCCAAATATGAACACGACTTATATAGGTGAAATTCCAGCTGACTCAGCCATTTTTGGCAACGTGTATAGTATTGCCAACCCACGCATTTGGTACTAGTTCGCGTCTGGTATAGAAAAACAAAAGAACGCCGTCAAGTTAATGCGAAAGTGCGCCAAGTTTCAACCGTCCGTCTTAACCCTTAGCTGACCAAGGATGTGCTAAATGATTTTTTCCATAGTTGGCTAATGAAAATTGGCAAGAAAGGAGGTACCTAAAGAGAATATCATACTTTTTTTAAATTAAGTTTTCAAATTCAGTGTTTTTGAGACATGGTACTTCAGAGTTCCGTTGGTCCCTACGTAGGCCGATTCAACATTTGGAATTAACTCTATTACATAATGAGAAACTTCCTCCCAGAAAATTATCAAATTACTTTTTGCATTTTGTAGAACACGTTTTCAGTAAAAACAGCCAGACTGCATCTGACTTACCTGAGAAATAATACTGATGAATAGTAACTCAAATATAATTAATTATGCTTGTAATTTATTTACTATAACAAACTGCAATGTATGGTGAAGCATGTCATAAAATATTGCTCTGTTTAAGAACTGATTTCCCTCTTCAAAAATATAATATTATAATAGATAGCATGTAAAACATAATGCATTAATACATTCAGAAATAGAACAGGATATGGCCTACTGCATTCCATACTGTCAGCACAGACACTCCAAAACTCATAGAACTTTGCTGCCCTGAAAGCTACTGAGACTAACACTGTTTTATGCCGCTAAGCATTTACATCATGCTAGGCAGTGAAGCAGTTATTTCGTTAATTGCCGCATAAATGTACATTACAGTGACGACATTTACTGTAGGGACGAAGACTGCAAAATTCACATCTACCCCGTACATCTGTGAAGACAGGCCAGTGGATGCTCTTGTTCCCCAGCCTGACATCTTTAGGGACAGAGAAGTTCTTCCCTCGTCTCTTGTTACTTATAAGTTTGCATTCCTCTTAGGAGTTGTCTTCTTTGGTTCAGTGAAAGCCAATAATCCAAGAGCAACATCCCTGTGAAACTGTTTCAGTGAAAGTTTCCCATTCATTTCACAGAAAACCACATATAAATTGATGAATGATATTTCCAATAGCCCCCAAAAGAGCCTCTGCCACCAATTCTTACACCTTCGATCAAGTCCATACACTGTTCTAAGTCAGTCTGCCATATCAACACCTCCCATGTGTGAGTTGTAGTCAACAGCAATAACTGGACAAGTCACATCTTTCTTTGTGCCATCCATTAGTCTCCTAGAAGGGAAGGCTTGTTCCGTGCCATGGTCTTCGTGTCTTTTCATTTGGAGAATCCTAGGCCAGTATTTGAAATCCCAAAATCACTCTCTCTACGAGACTTTTTTGTCATATTCTGTGGAATACCTTTCCTGTTTTATTGTACCATATGCTAGAGTGTTTTCAGCCTTCAGCTTCTCTAACAGGTCAAGAGAAGTAAAATAATTGCCAAAACATATTATTCTTCCCTTACCACATTCCTGCCTCATTTTCTCCTACTATCTGTCTAATTTTAGTGATGTCAGCATTAAAAACCAAATTGAAAATGTCAGGTGCCGGTTTATCAGCAAGTGGCAACAGATTCTGGTCAAATTCGTCATCACCTTCCTGAATATCAGTGTCACTGTGATTATCCTCTTCAATTTCTGTGTCTAGAAGTTCTAAAATTTGGTAATCACTCAAAACATCTGCCACCCCAGGGGCTCACATCTAGTGGGTCGTGGGTTGGCGACCACGGGGCCCCAGCTGAATCCGGCATTGCTTCCACTTACTTGCTCCTCTCCGTCTTATTTCTTGTTGACCTCACTTGGTGAACTCTTGTTCTCTTCCGACCCCGACGGTATTAGGGTATCCGAGGCCTAGGGAGTCTCTTCCTCTCCCGCCTTAATTGGCCCTTGTCTCATCTTTTCTGATACCCTCCTTCTGCGAGGGGTCAGCCCTCTTTTTCTTTTCATGTTATCTCCTGCCTTCTGCTCAAGGCCCTCAAGGAGGCAGGGTGTATGTAGCCCCACCACTTCTGGTGCACCCTAGATATTTCTACACACTCAGGGGCTCACGGCTGATGAGTTCGGGAGTTGGGGACCCTGAGGGATTCCAAAGCTGGGTCCGGTTTTCCCCTTTTATCCATTACCTCTGGGGCGGACCCTCTCCTCTTTCACTTTCCTATCTGACTTTCATGGCTCTCCTTCCTTCCATGTCCCTCAATCCGCATTCTTCGAGGGTTGAGGGCTTTTCTTTTCCTCCTGTCCTTTATTTGCCTCATTCTCCTTTTGTTTTCCATTTCTTCTTCTAGTATATAAGCAAGTAGTTAGTTTTAGTTATAGTTTACATTTTATCATCATCTTCACGATCACCCAAATTATTAGGGGCCGATAACCTAGATGTTAGGCCCCTTAAAACAACAATTATCATCATCATCATCGTAAAAACATTTGCCATACCGAAAGAAAACACTAAAAAATCCAATAAATTGTCTAGAGTTAGCAGGACAACACAGCTGATAGGAAGGTTATGTTGATATACACAGTAGGCCTTCTAGTAGACCGTCGGTACTCAGGAGTCCAGTTCAGTCAAAGTCCATCCTCAGAAAAATTAACCTCCCAATTCAGTTATAACGTATGTAAAACACAAGTAGAAAGGCCCACTTCAAGGCGAATCACTCATTCACAAAGTCTCGTGCAGTTATAAGTCACATAAACATCAATAAAAATATCACATTTTCAAAGCATGTTCTAACCATGGAAACGGAAGTTTCTATCGCCTGCCTTGTCAACGGCAGGTTAGCCAACGGCAAAAAATCACTTTTATTTATGAAATTAGCATCCCTCTAATGTACTAAAGGTCTACAGAGGCGCTAGTCGTTAAACATCAGGGGCTATGGGACAAAGAAATAGGTGGTACTTGTAAGTACCGTCGGTCAGCTAAGGGTTAAGCTAAACATGGATTGTGGATGTTGTGAGATAACTACAATATCACCAGTTCCAATGGTTTACGTGCTATTGAGCATCCAGCGTTTAGAAAAGACAGTGGGTCTTACGGGCTTTTACTTTTAATGGACTCCCCCCCCCCCCTATACTGGTTATGTTACCTCACCTTATATCATGAAGGAACTATGAGCATTTATATATTTTACGTCATAATAGCTTCCTGCAATAATCTGCCAATTGATTACCTTTGTTATTGCATACAAATATCGTTTATATTACGTCTTAGTGATTTAAACATTTCCGAGGTTAGCACGCTGGAAAGAAGAGCCTCGTCCTGTGCTGCATGCTCGCCCGGAGTGGAGCACGCGCTCAGTTCCGCCGGCAACATAAGTTCTGAAACACTCTCCGTCATTGGTGTTATTGTTGTGTGTCTGTTTTATTTTCTGTTCGATCGAATCAAGGCTGCCGACAGTTGGGTTCGAACCCACTATCTCCCGAATGCAAGCTCACAGCTGCGCGCCCCTAACCGCAAGACTAACTCACTACAATATTACAAATATTTATCTAAACAAAACAACAAGAATAAAATTGAATGAAACCAAAGTTTAGCCTTACTAATAACAACATCAAAGTGATGATCAACAGTATTGTTGACGTAAAAATTGTTAACACCGTCAGCATACATCCGAAAAGGAAGGAAGGGTTGTGCTCTCGACATCTGTCAATCAGTAATGCGTCATATCACAACGAAATGAATGTCGTTATTGGTTCTCTTCGGGTACAGTATCCTTAACAATGGTCAAATCCGTTAACACCTGCAAAACTGCTCCTTCCTGTGCGTGTTCTATTTCAGGTAGCTGCTGGGGTTGAGTTGTTTCGCTAACTTATGAAAGGACAGTACTCGAAGCGAGTGAACATAACGTATGACGTCAGCGCTACCTCTGCCTAGAGTTAGCAACACTGTCGCCATAAGGCTCCAAGGTCTTTTCTAAACGCTGGATGCTCTATGGACCAATAATGGAAGATTTGAAGCATTTGGAATGTGGTTTTACAGGAGAATGATGAACATCAGATGGGTAGATGGGGTAACAAATGAAGAGGTATTAAGACGAGTGGGAGAGGAGAGATGTTTCTGGCAACTCCTAATGAAGAGAAGAGATAGGTTGGTAGGACACATATTAAGACACCCAGGAATAGCAAGCTTAGTTATGGAAGGAAGGGTCGAGGACAAGAATTGAAGGGCTATACCAAGGTTAGAATATGTTTAACATATGCCTCGGATGTAGGGTGTGGTAATTTTGCAGAGATGAAACGATTAGCTCAGGACTGGGAGGCATGGAGTGCTGCATCAAACCAGTCAAAACACTGAAGACTCAAACAACAACAACACATAAGATAATGCGAACAGATATTTTAAAGGTTCGGAGAAAGTGATTTCAGTATATTTGTAACGTATACTGAAGACTCAAACAACAACAACAGCTCGGCCCTGTGGGCCGCGTTAGCTAATATAAACACCCCTGGTTTTTGTCACGCACGGTGGGGGATAGTCACGAATTAATAATGTTTACCCAGGGCAACGGTTTTGCCTTTTATTTCTTTATTCACATAATTACGATGTTACGTGTGTCGTGTGTTTTATTTTGTATCGGACATGTTGGCAACGCAATATGACGTCAATGGGTCGGTTTCCCATGGTTTCCCCACTTCGTCCTCGGGCAAATGCCGGGATGGTCCCTACAGTCAGACCACGGCCGCCTCCTTCCCTCTTCCTTGTCCAGCCATCCCATTCTTCCCATCCCTCATGAGGCCCCCTGTTCGCTTTGCAGGTGAGGCCGCCTGGGCGAGGCGCTAGTCCCGTCTCCCCAGTTGTATCCCCCAGCTCGATGTAGAGGCGGTAAAGGTGGGAACCCTCGCTGAGTCCGTGAAAAAAGCCTACCTGGAGGGTAAACTTACTACGTTAAAAAAAACGAGAAAAAAACCGTATAAGTAGAATACTGAGGTGTTGGGGTAATGCGGGTTTGATTCCAGGCTTGGCCAGTGATTTTAGAAACTGACATGAGGGTTGTAAAGGGTGCACTCGGCCTCTTGAGGACATTGAGTAGCTGTCTGATCCGAAAGGCGATTGTTGGTTGGTTCCTCAGTTTAGGGGCTGCAGCAACGCGGTCATGTAGCCCCGTGTACTTTGGGTGTGTGTAGAATCTGTCTGATAACCGGTGTTAATTTTGATGGCTGCATTAGTGTGTGTTATCTGTTTTTAATTCAGGTAAGGACTGCAGACATTGAATTTTCAAGTAGTTCCAACTTTTGCTACCAAACGCCACCGTCAACGACCAACTAGTTCTGAACTCGGTTACTAGATGCCACCGGAGTTGGCTCCTGGTGACGAACGTTGGAACCTAAGAGCGTTAGGCAAATCTAACCTATAATTTAGCTTCACACAAAGGTTCTTTCTCATGCCTTAAATCTATGACATGGGACCGCCGCAGTGTGGGCCAGAATCTTGAAAACGTGGCCAAAAAGGAAAAAAAAGTTTCTAGATGGGAATTTTGGACTATCAGGTTGGCTACAGTAATGTTGGGACTACTGAATACCAGTTGTGCGGACGAGTAGGTGTTCAATTCGCCCGTTATATTTCAGGTCAATCGCGTTCTAGAACGCCCATTTATATCATTATTAAGTCATTAAATTATACATGTTTTCTTTTAATTAACTCAATACCGGAAAATGCACGAGAAAATTGTAAATCGTGCTTAAAATTTAGAGATATGTTACGAGCTCCACGACATTCCGCTTTCTTTTGCACTGTGTCCGCAAGTAAATTAACCTTCAAATCCACCAACTAGAACCAACTCCGGCTTTGAGCCACGTTTTAAGCGATACTAGCAAAATGTAATTATTGAGACATGCTGAGAAATGACATTAAAATTAATTAATTATGAGTTACATTTGTACAATTTAATTTATAATCGATGCTTAGAAGCATTGAAAAGAATATAGTAAGTAGAAAAAGGACGGAAACACATCTCGACGTTTCTTTGAAAACACTCCAACATCAGCGTTGATAACTTTAGTTTCCGAAGAACTAATCCACCCTTTCACATTATTTTGTTGACAATTTCGAGCGGACATCAAATTGACGTTGAAAAATTCCAAGCTTACGCCATAGCAACTGCCAGGCACTACATCAAAGAATACCCCTGGTACAACATGCCAACAACAGTCCATAGATTGTTAATCCACGAACCAGAAATTATTTCTTCGGCCATTTTACCCATCGGTCAACTCAAGAATCAACCAATAAGTTGATAAAGCAATATCGCCTGAGTTTTTCTCGAAGGTTTTCCAGAGATAAGACTATGGAAGACGTGTTCGGGAGCTCGTTGGCAACCACAGACCCCTATATTTCTTCTCTACGCAAATCACCACCCAAGAAACAGAAGAGTTTGTCGCCGGAAGACGTTGCCCTCTTAGTTCCTGTGGCGGAAGATTATGAAGATACCGATGCAGATGATGAGAAAACAGTCTTTGAAGATGAAGATGATGATGATGATGATTCAGTTGAAGAAGCAGAAGAATACAAAGAAGTTGATGAAAGATGAAAAAGAAGAAGAAAACGACAACTTCTAATTAGGGTTACAAACAATTTACTAAATGGATAATTGTAATTGAATTAAAAATATTTGGTTCTTTTTCGAGCTATTCATTTTTGAGTTTATATTTTTAACCATAAACTACGACAAGCCCTAAATATTGACTTTCATATAAATAAAAAACTTAAATCAATTTTGTCCGCCATCTTGGATCCACCATTTTGTTTTCTTAAATTTTTGAACTCAATCTTCATCAGCAACCTCGATAATTCCACAAAAATACTTGTATATGAATAAAATGACTTTAATCAATATTTATCCGCCATTTTGACTTTTTGATATATTCTTAATCAGCAACTTCGATAACCTTTACATACTAACTTTACCTCAAATTGAACAACTCTTTATATTTTGGCCACGTTTTCAAGATTCTGGCCCACTGTGCGCCGACTTTACTTCCCCTTCGAAAGAAGGCATACTAAGGGATTTTTAACGCCCTTAAAAATCCGACGACTTCGGCGGGGTTGAAACCGCGGTCTTGGGCTTCGTCACCGAAGCCGCCGATCTGTAAAGCAGCGCCGCGGTGAAGAAGACCAAGACTAATGGCCGAGGAGACCCGAGATGTGACCAAAAAAACATTCCGGTTGTTGTGTTGCGTTGTGGAGTCAAAGTTGAAGAGTTTCATGGCTCGTCATCTGAATTCACAAGTGACGTTACGTATATCAGACCGGTCTTGACATTGTCGAGTGTGGAGTGAAAGTGTTCAGCTTTCCTCTTCCGGGGTTACCGCTTCGTGCCCCGCCATTCATCAACAGTATGAGTTGTCATCGTACAATCTGCGTGATCTGAGAATGGACAGTCAGGTACAATAAATAATGGAGCAATCTGCATGCTGGTGGCTTCGGTGGCATAGTAGGTAGCATGCTGAGCTTCTATGCCGAAGGTCGCGGGATCAAACCCGGCCGAAGTCGTCGGATTTTTTTTATTATTATTTTTTATTTAATCAATTTACACTCTAGGTTGGTGGTTCCCAGGGACTCAGCGAGGGAACTCACCACTACCGCCTCTATGGGCAGTGTCCTGGAGCTTGGAACAACTGGTCGGGATGGATACAACTGGGGAGATGTGATCAGCACTTCGCCCAGGCGGCCTCACCTGCAAAGCGAACAGGGGCCTCATGAGGGAGGGGAAGGGATGGAAGATAGGGATGGATAGGCTAGGAAGAGGGAAGGAGGCGGCCGTGGCCTTACAGTAGGTACCATCCCGGCATTTGCCCGAAGACGAAGTGGGAAACCACAGAAAACCACTTCGAGGATGGCTGAGGTGGGAATCGAACCCCCTCTACTCATTTAGACCACCCGAGGCTGAGTAGACCCCGTTCCAGTCCTCATACCACTTTTCAAATTTCGTGGCAGAGCCGGGAATCGAACCCAGGACCTCGGGGGCGGCAGCTAACCATGCTGACCGCTACGCTACGGAGGGGACCGTAGGATTTTTTTAAGAGCGTTGAAAAATCCCTCAGTATGCCTTTCTTTGGAGGGGAAGTAAAGCCGGCAGTTCCATATCATAGATTTATGGCATGAAAAAGAACCTTCCACTAACTACACTTGTGTGAAGCCAAAATTTGTAGGTTAGAATTGATAACGCTCTATTAGTATATACGTTCCTCGCCAGGTGCTGACTGCGATGCCATCTTGCAGCCTAGTCCGTAAATTGATGTCGTGGACGATAGCATTGGTAGCCAAAGTAGGAACTACTTCAAATTATTGTCTGCAGTCGTTACTTGAATTAAAAACAGATAACACACACTAATGCAGCCATCACAATTAACACCGGTTATGAGACAGATTCTACACATACCCAAAGTACACGGGGCTACATGACCGCGTTGTCGCAGCCCCTAAACTGAGGAACCAACCAACCATCCAACCAGTCTGCTTGTGCTGTGAATGTACAGTCTTATTGAAATATTATAAGCCATTTTTTAGTGTTGCCTGTATAATCAGTGACCATAATTGCTCTTCAGACGGTGAACTTAAGAGTGCCCAAATAGATTGAGAGCAAAGTGACGATCATTCAACATTAACACTACAATACTAGCATAGGTACAATGTACGTGTATGAATAATTTAACTGTTAGAATTCCCTGTATATCTGTCCCCACCCTACCATCCTCCAACAGTGCTTCTACTGGTCTATGGTGGTGATGTCAATGCTTTTATCATATCAAATGATCTTGTCGACTTCGGCGTTATGCTTGGGTCCAACGTTATGCGTTACGGAGACGGAGACGGAAGTGACGTCATGCAGCCGCGCGGGATGCAGAAGCTAATGGTTATTAGAGTCTGTTGAAAGAGTCTTGGGGCGTCGAGCAACCTGGGGCTTTGAGAGAAGCGAACACAAGAATACAGGGTGACTTCTAAAAAGATATACAAGATGCCATATAAGAATACAGGGTGCCTCCTAAAGAGGTGTGTAGGATGTCAGAGCAAAATACAGTACAAGATGCCAGATAAGAATACAGGGTGACTCATAAAGAGATATACAAGATGCCAATTAAGAATACAAGGTGACTCATAAAGAGGTGTGTAGGATGTCAGAGCAAAATACAGTACAAGATGCCAGATAAGAATACAGGGTGACTCATAAAGAGATATACAAGATGCCAATTAAGAATACAAGGTGACTCATAAAGAGGTGTGCAAGATGTCAGAGCAAAATACAGTACAAGATGCCAGATAAGAATACAGGGTGACTCATAAAGAAATATACAAGATGCCAGATAAGAATACAGGGTGACTCATAAAGCGATATACAAGATGCCAATTAAGAATACAAGGTGACTCATAAAGAGGTGTGCAAGATGTCAGAGCAAAATACAGTACAAGATGCCAGATAAGAATACAGGGTGACTCATAAAGAGATATACAAGATGCCAATTAAGAATACAAGGTGACTCATAAAGAGGTGTGCAAGATGTCAGAGCAAAATACAGTACAAGATGCCAGATAAGAATACAGGGTGACTCATAAAAAGATATACAAGATGCCATATAAGAATACAGGGTGCCTCCTAAAGAGGTGTGTAGGATGTCAGAGCAAAATACAGTACAAGATGCCAGATAAGAATACAGGGTGACTCATAAAGAGATATACAAGATGCCAATTAAGAATACAAGGTGACTCATAAAGAGGTGTGCAAGATGTCAGAGCAAAATACAGTACAAGATGCCAGATAAGAATACAGGGTGACTCATAAAGAGATATACAAGATGCCAATTAAGAATACAAGGTGACTCATAAAGAGGTGTGCAAGATGTCAGAGCAAAATACAGTACAAGATGCCAGATAAGAATACAGGGTGACTCATAAAGAAATATACAAGATGCCAGATAAGAATACAGGGTGACTCATAAAGAGATATACAAGATGCCAATTAAGAATACAAGGTGACTCATAAAGAGGTGTACAGGATGTCAGAGCAAAATACAGTACAAGATGCCAGATAAGAATACAGGGTGACTCATAAAGCGATATACAAGATGCCAATTAAGAATACAAGGTGACTCATAAAGAGGTGTGCAAGATGTCAGAGCAAAATACAGTACAAGATGCCAGATAAGAATACAGGGTGACTCATAAAGAGATATACAAGATGCCAATTAAGAATACAAGGTGACTCATAAAGAGGTGTACAAGATGTCAGAGCAAAATACAGTACAAGATGCCAGATAAGAATACAGGGTGACTCATAAAGAGATATACAAGATGCCAGATAAGAATACAGGGTGACTCATAAAGAGGTGTACAGGATGTCAGAGCAAAATACAGTACAAGATGCCAGATAAGAATACAGGGTGACTCATAAAGAGATATACAAGATGCCAATTAAGAATACAAGGTGACTCATAAAGAGGTGTACAGGATGTCAGAGCAAATTACAGTACAAGATGCCAGATAAGAATACAGGGTGACTCATAAAGAGATATACAAGATGCCAATTAAGAATACAAGGTGACTCATAAAGAGGTGTACAGGATGTCAGAGCAAAATACAGTACAAGATGCCAGATAAGAATACAGGGTGACTCATAAAGAGATATACAAGATGCCAATTAAGAATACAAGGTGACTCATAAAGAGGTGTGCAAGATGTCAGAGCAAAATACAGTACAAGATGCCAGATAACAATACAGGGTGACTCCTAAAGATATATACAAGATGCCATATAAGAATACAAGGTGACTCCTAAAGAGGTGCACAAGATGTCAGACAAGATTACAGAGAGACTCCTAAAGAGGTGTACAAGATGTCACACAAGAATACAGGGTGACTTCTAAAGTGATATATAAGATGCCAGATAAGAATACAGGGTGCCTCCTAAAGAGGTGTGCAGGATGTCAGAGCAAATTACAGGGTGACACTTAACGAGGTGTACAGTATGTTAGATTCAATTCAAATACAGGGTGACTCTTAAAGAGATCTAAAAGATGTCAGACTCAAATACAGGGTGACCCTTAAAGAGGTGCCCGCGTGGGAAGCCTAAGTTAATGGGTAATGGAGTCTGTTGAAAGAGCCCTCCTGAGCCTTTCTAACATGTGTAGTAGAATTTGTAGCATGCGTCATTTGAAATGATATAACGCCTAGTCTTTCAGACTGACTGTAATTTTTTGTTATTAATGCCAATCAATTCTAGAGGCATAATCATGGGGCAAAGAATTGCCTGGAAACTATCCTTGAATTTAACAACATATTGGTTTCTCCACGGCACTAACAAAGAGGTGGGGATTATGAAAAATTACGAGCCTTACAGTAGTCGCATATGACGTGTAACATCTGACATGTTATTCGAATAATTCCATATTACTTACTCGCATTTTTTAAAGAATGAACTCATAGTGCTACCTTGTGCCAGCAAACATGAAAAGATTCTCCAATGCATCTGCAGTAGTGACATATACCTGCAACTGTATGTGAGAGCAATCCACTGCCTACTTGATGCGAGCTGCGCTTTATACTGGCCAGTTAGTGAACCCATGCCAGCGGTGTTATTAAAAATGGCCTCATATTGCCGATAGAGCGCACTGCCAAGTATAGGCGCGATTAAAAATTAGGTGTGCAATAGGTATATTAAATGAGATTCTCCCAGTGATACGTTTAGACCAACGAAGTTTCAATTATTGTTAGTAGTCGGTGTTAATATACTGAACTGAATTCCTACGTTGTTTGGAGTGTTCGTTGATGCGATATAGCACTCGAGGTATCTAGTGCTTACATTAAATAAGAATGCAGCAAAAGTATGAGGATTTAATAAATCGTAATTGTTTTCAGCAAATATGATATAATGAATATTTTCACACCAAAGAACGACAACTTGAAGAAAATTTATTGTAGGAATTTCTTTAATGGGGCCTCCAAACCTTGAGGTAAACCGTATGCGAGTTACATTCCACATAGTCACATGGCTTACAGTACGTCGTTGTACCGATCTCCGCCACCGCGCGCTCATTGTTTCCGTCCCATCCACTTCCGTCTCTTTTCCAAAATCAGCTACCGAGTGGAAAGATGTTACACATCAAAAGACCTCATAAAACCCAGAGACAGTAAAAGAGGCTGGAGAGATTACGTACTGTTATTTACGTCAAACTAAACGACTTCTGTATTTGTTGTATTTAAGATGGAACTTAGCGTATTACACTTCAAAAACCACAGAGGATTCTGTGTATATAAATAGTGTTACATACGAAATATATATTAATTTCAACCATTTAAGTAATTGATTCCTTAGCACAAAGTTGGTAATGTACGTAAATTTAACGTATTATCAGTATTAAGCGTCAATTGAATAATGTTAGTATTCTAGGATGAACGCACTTCTATGACACATTGTAGGGATTCGCCCATCAAGCGAGCATCATCAGATCCAAGTACACAAGACAAATTGTTCTACAAAACAATCTGAATAAATCTGCTTCTGTTTAGCCATTTTAATGGTAAAACCGATTTCCAGATTATATTTTCTTGATAAATTGGTGATTTGCAGCTGTTCCACATAAAGTTTGTTGTCACAATTCAGGAACGTCTCGATATCAACACATTATTAGTAGACAGACACTGATAATGTTGAAGTTCTAGCTTTTTACCATCATCACAGCAACACCTACATAGATTTTAATTGAATTAATTAATTAACTAATTTCGAATTGATTTATACAATTATGTTCATATTTTTAGCCTATTTTCATTTATGAAAAAATAGGGTTATGAGATCACCTTTTTTCCGTGTGTCTGTCTGTGTGTGTGTGTGATTCGTGTGTCGTCGTCGTCGTCGTCGTCCACCCCCCCCCCCCCCCCCAACCACTCCCTAATAAAGTCTAAACGGCTGGAGCGATTTCAATGAAACTCGGTAAGTTCATAGCACTGTTCTGGACGACCCCGACCGTGCCATTCAAATTTTGTAACGTCTCACCACTCCAACATGGCGGCTGTGCGAAATATTTCACCGGCATTCATTATCTCCAAGACAGTTATTGATATCACCCTGGAATTATGCATGGTGATAAAGGGAACTACTAGAAGTTCACCTATGTGACTCTTGAAAACTTGGTAACTACAAAACTAACATGGCGGCCAAGCGAAGTTGCGAATTTTAAATAGACGTTTCTCGCGATTTAACCAACCAAACGCAATGAAACTTGGTACAGTATATGTTTATACTCATTGTAATGCACTGACATCTAACTTCATTCAATTGTTTACATAATCTCAAGATGGCGGCTGTGCGAAATATTTCATCGGCATTCTATATCTCTGAAACTATTAGCGGTATCACCCTGAAATTGTGTACGGAGATAAAGGGCTCTACTGGACGTTCATCAATAAGACTTTCAAAAACCGGTTATCTACAAAACGAACATGGCGGTCAAGCGAAGTTGAAAGTTTTAAATAGACTTTTCTTGCGAATTAATAATTCAATCGTAATGAAACTTGGTACAGCAACTGTTTATACACATTGTAATGCACTGGTATCTAATTTAGTTCAATTGTTTACATAACTCGAAGATGGCGGCTGTGCGAATTTTAAAATTAAGTTTTTATTTCTTGTGTCGTAATCATGCGATCGAAGTGAAAGTTTGAATAATGAACCTACGCAATAAGTTTTCCTTTAATGATACTGGCCTATACTGTACCCGATACCTAGTTTAGGCTATCGGCTACGCCAGCAGACATTAAGCCGTAGTTGAGGTTTTGGGAAGAGTTAGGAAAAGATAGCGCACCGATCGAGTCAAGAAGAATGTCAAGATGACGTAGGAGGTCTAGGATCAAGGAGGCACTGACATCTGTAAGAAGATGGAATTATGGATAGAGATGTGGAGCTTTATTAAGATATGTATGGAATATGGTAATTAAACATCTTAGGAGAGAAGATATAACATGCATTATATGTGGAAATAATTGTAAGGAAGTTAGATAACCCTTAAGTTATTTTATAACGGAACAGCCGAGATGATGTGGGTTTGAGACTATGATCGTGACGCGAGAGCACAGTGGTGGGGGACTACACCACGTGTCTGCGCCAGGCAGATAAGAGTGAAGACAGTGCCAGCACATTCAGTGGAGCTCTGTCAGACGAGCAAGTAAGGTCGAGCTCTATAGCGCTAGCCAGACGCACGGTGAAGGTCGCGTAGCATACCGAAACTGTCACGGCAGAGTGTAGGCGACAGTTTCAGCATCGCCGAGCAGCGAACGCCAAGCAGGTCGTTGATCCAGGCGGACTTGCCGAGGAAGCAATCACAGACGGCCGGGATATGTTAGAACAGCACTGCAAGTAGTTGGAGACTTTATTACAAGCTACATTTCAACGCAGTTTGAACACAGCTTTTATGAATAACTTTATGGCTATGCTTTTTCATAACGCATTCAAAGTTACTTTAACAATTTCAAGCAACGGAATGTTGTTAGCATAGGCACTGATGAACATTAGATCGTGCATTAATGAAATTTATTTCTTATGCAGTTTCATGAATTACCAAATACAGACAACTACAGGGTGTTTCGTAAACTTGAACACTCTTATGTAAAATTTTATTTTACGAAAGTGAGACTCAGCAGTTGTCGGAGATTGATCTTTCAATACTCAAACTGAACATTTAATGGAACAGTGGCGTAACTTAGAAGAGGAATAGGGGGTCCGCTGTTTCCATGAACTTCTTCGAGAGGAGTTGGACAATATCCGCTATGGGTAATCCGAAGTTCAACATGTCAGAGTAGACGCAGATAGAGACAAGATGGCACCGCAGAGCGATGGATTCGATTCCTGACGAGAGGAGGTCCACCAGCTGATTCACTTGGGATTTCGAAGGCCATCGTCATTTCATGGATGGAATGATATTCACGCCGATCTTTCGAGAAATTCATTATGTAGGGAAAATCGACGATCTTGGAAATTTAATTACAGCTGATTTTGAAAAGGTACTGTAAGTGTTATACCTACCTGATACGATTATTTTCATGAATACTGGGCACACATGTATATTTTTCTAATAGGAGTGATACGATTATATAGACATGATTTGACTTTATATACTTCGAATTTGCTAGAATATGGAGTGACCATATGATATGGCAGGCATCATTATACGAAATTCTCACCATTGGTTGGCTTTATTAAGCAGATGTTTGGTCTTTTAGACATTTTTCCAGCTAGGATATTTTTCATGAATAGTTTTTTTTGTGTAACGAGTATTTCGAACTCGTGATCTGCAATTGATTATCTAAAATTACTTCGTCAGTTCATTGCATACTAGCGAGTGTGTATTATTCATCAGTAGGGATTTTTTCGATTGGATTGTTTGGAGATATTAAGAAGTTATTCACTTTAGTGAATGAACATCGCTTTTATATGACAACTAGAAACTTGTTGATTCCTATCTGGTACATTCACTCATATAGTCTACGAGATGGGGTCTTTCGTATTTATACGATTGTATGGTGGCTACTCATCTTACCCATCGTTCAGGGCAATATCATCCAAGTCGACGGAGCGAGGTCTTTCGTATTTATACGACTGTACGGTGGTTACACATCTTACTTGCCATTGAGGGACTCATTTTTATCATCCGAGTGTACACGAGATTGTAAGTGAATCAAACAAGGAACTACTAGTCACATATCAGTCGAAATTTTGTTAAATAAAGTAACGATAAATGTCAGCAGGATTGCATTTAGTAATTATTGTTTGCCAATCCAATATTTTGTTGCTGTACTCTTTTGAGAGTAATGTCAGTTTAACAGCTGTTACAGCTGATGCTTTGATGATTTTTATAATTGTGTTTGATACCTTTTGAGAAGGACTTAAAGTAATTGAATCTTGTAAGATAAATCATTAATGGTCAGATTTAATTTTAAGGCAGATCAGTATTGCAGATTTTGGTATGAGAGATTATAGCACATTGGTGTTTTTCTGTGATGTGAATTATAAGAATTGTAAGAGAATTTATGCTATTTGAAAGCAGATCTTAAATTACTGAGGTAATATATTTTTTCAAATTGTTTAAGAAGTTGTCTAGATGTGATCAGAGTAATTACAGTTATTGGAGATTGTGTGCGTTGATAATTTGAAGCCAGTTATATATTTTTTGTAGATCATGCAACATGGTTAAGTGGAGTTTGTGATAGGCATTTTGTGGAAGTTGCCAAGTGATAGTAGCAATGTTGCTAATGTATTTTGAAGCAGACATGAGGTCGTCGTACCCAGTCTAGCGTAATTGTTGAGATTCATGCTGTATGTGCTGAATATTTATGGAGTTTTGTGGAATAATTGTTGTATTCAAATGTGATATTTGAAGTATTGAGGAAATGTAATGTCGTTGTGGATAGTTAGATCCAACGTGATGTCGTGGAGGAAATAATATTTTTAGGCATGATAAATTAAATACGAGATATAACTTGGAAGTGGTAAAACTGTAAGACAACGTTCTATAAACCTTATTAAACAATTTGTTAGGAAATTAAACAAATAAATAAAGTTGATAATACAAGATTTTCTGAAAATAATAATTAATGAAATAATAATCTGAGATTTAAGCATATTAACGATCAGACCTAATGAAATAAAAATCAGAATGACTAGATGAAATAATGAAAATCTAAATAACCAGAAGATTGAAATTTAAATAATTTGATAAATTAAATTTTGGAATAAATCAATGAATTAAATAAATGGATGAATTAAAGTTTGGATAAATTAAACTGATTGAAATAAATTAATAGACGATTGTTATGATGATGAATAACTGAATTAGAAGGTGATAATTAACTAAAGAAGCTGATGATTAATGAATTTATATGGAATTAAATAAATTTAATTGAGAGATAATTTGAAGGAATTGCAACTTGAGTTGAAAATTTAAATGATGTAATGGTGATGAATTAATGATTCTGACAGGAATATGTAGAATTTTGAAGTGAGAATTAATGTGAGAAATATTTAATTTTGATGATGACGATAACGATGACCAATGAGCCATGAATTTTCTGTAATTCACAGATAAGTGATTATGAATGACAATGTAAATAGTGTAAATTAATTATTCAATGTTTAGGAGCATTTGACTAACATGTTCAACATTCAAATTATGCCATGCAAGCCATAAATTACTTGATATTTAATATGTGTGATTATAATATGTGTATGTTTAGACAGATTAATAATTTTTTAAATCCACATTGATGATGTTAAATTAAAGAGAAATTAGGTCTCAGGTTTCACAAATGTCAGTGACGAAAGACATAGTGCTACAGTGATCCTGAGAACCCAAGAGAACTTTAGAGATTTTTCTTGTTATGTGGATGAAATAATTTTTGGATTAGAAAAGAGATGGTTCGATTTTGGACAATGACAATTTAACTTTGGCATTCGACCATACTCTTAGGTAGGAGTTATATTTAAAATGTCTGTCTGACTATCAAAGTAAAATAAATTTGTTTTTATCTTAGTTGTGATCTGATGATGGTATGATGTTCCTTTTCTTTCCTTGTCTTGAGTAAGGCTTATCCGGAAAGGAAGAGATTTGCTAGGAATTCAGTTGATGGCGCCCATTTATATTTGCATTATTTTTATTAAACTTAAGCCCGTAACGACCCTAGAGATACTTTGTCTCGTGATACCCACTGCTTTTTCGATAACTCAGCTGAATTTCCGACACATTCCTTATTTGACTAGAGGTTCATTTAACTCCGCTCTGTCCCGGAACTCCAGGAATGCGATGTTATAGCAGATGGGTCATCGCATCCCCAGGACGAACGGGTACAGAGAGAGAGGGAGAATTGGCTTTATCCAACTAGTGGGGCTCGATTTTGTTTATTCTATGGAATCACATCAGATTTAGATTACTGAGAGATTGATCTCAAGTTCATTTAAGTGTGTTACAAAATTTATTAAACTTAGTCAGACAATGTACTTGTGTGTCCATTCCAGTGTTCATGTTAATCGTATTAGTAATATCATGTTAGTTATAAGACATTTTTCCTATACCCAAGTGAATGCAGGAATTGAGACATTGTGATGTGTTGTTGTCTAACGTCTCTATATAAAACGTATATTGAAAATATAATTATGTTGCCAGAAGATTTAGCGAAGGTGTTAGGAGAGTTACAGACGGGTATGTCTGGTATTGCAGAAACTATTTCTAAGATGGAAACGGAAGTTAAAGAACAAATTAATAATTCAGAAGCTAGATTAGAAGCTACATGTAAAGAAAATGTGCAAGCATTACAAACTAGTACTGAAGAAAATTTAAAATCATTACAGATTAATAGTGAAGACAATTTTAAGTCCTTAGAAGAAAGATCGCAGTCAACTAGTGAAGATAATTTAAAGTCATTAGAGACTAGGCTACAGTCAAATAATGAAGAAAATTTAAAATTATTACAGTCAAATAGTAAAGATGAGTTGATGTCATTGGAGACTAGATTACAGACTAGTACTGAAAATCATTTAAAAGCTAGTGAAGCTAACTTGAAAGATAATTTCAAATTATTGGAAGAGAAATTACAGTCTCGTAGTGAAGAAACTAACACTGAATTAGAAAACAAGTTAACTAGATTAGAGAATAGTTTAACTTTAAAGAATAATGAAATGCTGAAGACTTTACAATTAGACATAATTGCAGTAAATATGAAAGGAGAGGAAAATGTTCAAATATTAAGAAAAAATATTATTGAATTAGAAAGTAGAGGAGAAGAAAATATTTTTACTTTAAGAACAGACGTTATGTCCATACAGAAAGACATTAAATCAGATGTATCGAAGTTGAGATTCGACATCGATGGTTTAGTGGCAGATGTAGGCAAAATTCAAGAGTGGTCTACCGAAGTATCTTTCGAGACTAAAATCAAAGGTCTAGAAATGAATCTAGGTAATGAGATTAAAGATTTAAAGACAGTAATTGGGACCATTAAAGAGGAAGTCTTAGGAGAGGTTAATTCTAATTTAAAATCATTAGAAAATCAATTGCAGAAAGATATTAGGAAGATGGACGACGATATAGAGCAAAAGGTTAATGAAAACTTAGCTTTGTTCAAAAATAGAGTCGGTGCAATTGTGGAAGAACGGTATAGTGAGATCGATGCCGAAGCAAAAGAGAAACGTGAAGGGTTAGATGAAAAATTAATCGCAGGTATGGCAAACTTAGAAGCGAGGTTTACGGAAAACAAAGAAGCGATGAAGATAGATTCAACTCTATTTAGAACAGATGTTGATCTGTTAAAGGAACAAGTCGCGTCAGTAAAGAACACGTGCGAAGGCAAAATTGACAAGTTAAGAAACGACTTAGACGAGAGTAACAAAACGCAGGATGTTACATCGTTAGATGAGTTGAAGACTCAAGTCAAGAAATTAGCAGAGGACAGGATAACTAAACTCGAATCCATGTTTAACAGTTTCACCAGTCAGAATATAACATCAGGGGAAACATTGATAAATCAGACAGCGATAGACCGCAGTATGAGTAATCAAGAGGCAAGCATGGGAGAGGACCGTCAAATGCAACCAAATGTGACATTCGAAAGGGCCAGTTCAACCCCTCAGGATAATCCAAGTTCGAATAGGAGTACGTTGGGTCCAAGCGAACGATACTCAGCTCCAGTCACCATTATTAGGAATCTGGATGACAAGCCGAGAAAGTTTTCGGGAAATACAGGAGTCACACCAGTCGAATTTCTGCGAGATATTCGAGACTACATGGCGGAACATAGGGTAGCCAAAGAAAGAGAGCTAAGGATAGTCGAACGCGCCTTAGATGGGTCTGCGCTTACTTGGTTTAGAGCGTTCAGAAGCAATTTTGCGAACATGGAGCAATTTGCCATAGCTTTCTTGAGGAGATTTTGGAGTGCCGAGGATCAACTTAACGTAAGAGCGGAAATGTACTCAAAGCGCTATTCTACGTCACATCCGACGCATTATGCCAATTATTTCACGTCACAGCTGGCTAAATTACAGTTTCTGATTCCTCCATTGCCAGAAGAAGAGCTTTTGCAAGCTATAGCGAGACAGTTACCGATTGAGGTACGGCGATCACTAATAGCGTCGGGAGCCAATACACTTGAGCATTATGACGACATTTTACGGCGATTGGACTATACAAGCGCTCAAGTTACGCCTAGAAATACCAGAAACGACAATAGAAACACGCAAGAAGTGAATGCGGTAGTCGTAGACAATGCAGCTCAAACGGACAGAAGAGATTCCTGGGAAAACCGACGGAACGAAGGGAATCGAGGAAACATCCGTAACGCTCGAGGAAATGATCGATATAGAGGACCATATGAGAGGCCATACGATCCAGAAGCAAGAGATAGCCGATATAGAAATTATAACCAGAATTCCAGATATCAAGACAGGAATCGATATAACAATAGATATCGGGGCAGAAATAACTGGAGCCAAGGTCAACAGTATAATGGGAACGACAGGCAGGATGGCCGAAGAAACGATCCTAACGACAGACGAGATAATCGTGGACATGAGAGGTCGAGGCAAGAAGATAGACAGCCTAGTGCACCACCCGAAGAGACAGTGAGAGATGTCAATCGAGCAAGCACGAGTGGAGAAGGAAGAAACAAACGTCAGAATAACACGGAATCAAGATGCTAATCATTGGAAGTCAATCATCATTATTGAGAGTCAGAAAGTACCATCACGCTGAGTAAGGGAATTGTAGAGCTATCGTGTACATGTATTATATATAGAATGCCTGAGAGTGTATTTTTTTCTCAATCCTGATAAAAAAAAGGAGATGTACGGGAGAGATGTACCCGATACCTAGTTTAGGCTATCGGCTACGCCAGCAGACATTAAGCCGTAGTTGAGGTTTTGGGAAGAGTTAGGAAAAGATAGCGCACCGATCGAGTCAAGAAGAATGTCAAGATGACGTAGGAGGTCTAGGATCAAGGAGGCACTGACATCTGTAAGAAGATGGAATTATGGATAGAGATGTGGAGCTTTATTAAGATATGTATGGAATATGGTAATTAAACATCTTAGAAGAGAAGATATAACATGCATTATATGTGGAAATAATTGTAAGGAAGTTAGATAACCCTTAAGTTATTTTATAACGGAACAGCCGAGATGATGTGGGTTCGAGACTATGATCGTGACGCGAGAGCACAGTGGTGGGGGACTACACCACGTGTCTGCGCCAGGCAGATAAGAGTGAAGACAGTAACAGCACATTCAGTGGAGCTCTGTCAGACGAGCAAGTAAGGTCGAGCTCTATAGCGCTAGCCAGACGCACGGTGAAGGTCGCGTAGCATACCGAAACTGTCACGGCAGAGTGTAGGCGACAGTTTCAGCATCGCCGAGCAGCGAACGCCAAGCAGGTCGTTGATCCAGGCGGACTTGCCGAGGAAGCAATCACAGACGGCCGGGATATGTTAGAACAGCACTGCAAGTAGTTGGAGACTTTATTACAAGCTACATTTCAACGCAGTTTGAACACAGCTTTTATGAATAACTTTATGGCTAAGCTTTTTCATAACGCATTCAAAGTTACTTTAACAATTTCAAGCAACGGAATGTTGTTAGCATAGGCACTGATGAACATTAGATCGTGCATTAATGAAATTTATTTCTTATGCAGTTTCATGAATTACCAAATACAGACAACTACAGGGTGTTTCGTAAACTTGAACACTCTTATGTAAAATTTTATTTTACGAAAGTGAGACTCAGCAGTTGTCGGAGATTGATCTTTCAATACTCAAACTGAACATTTAATGGAACAGTGGCGTAACTTAGAAGAGGAATAGGGGGTCCGCTGTTTCCATGAACTTCTTCGAGAGGAGTTGGACAATATCCGCTATGGGTAATCCGAAGTTCAACATGTCAGAGTAGACGCAGATAGAGACAAGATGGCACCGCAGAGCGATGGATTCGATTCCTGACGAGAGGAGGTCCACCAGCTGATTCACTTGGGATTTCGAAGGCAATCGTCATTTCATGGATGGAATGATATTCACGCCGATCTTTCGAGAAATTCATTATGTAGGGAAAATCGACGATCTTGGAAATTTAATTACAACTGATATTGAAAAGGTACTGTAAGTGTTATATCTACCTGATACGATTATTTTCACGAATACTTGGCACACATGTATATTTTTCTAATAGGAGTGATACGATTATATAGACATGATTTGACTTTATATACTTCGAATTTGCTAGAATATGGAGTGACCATATGATATGGCAGGCATCATTATACGAAATTCTCACCATTGGTTGGCTTTATTAAGCAGATGTTTGGTCTTTTAGACATTTTTCCAGCTAGGATATTTTTCATGAATAGTTTTTTTTTTGTGTAACGAGTATTTCGAACTCGTGATCTGCAATTGATTATCTAAAATTACTTCGTCAGTTCATTGCATACTAGCGAGTGTGTATTATTCATCAGTAGGGATTTTTTCCATTGGATTGTTTGGAGATATTAAGAAGTTATTCACTTTAGTGAATGAACATCGCTTTTATATGACAACTAGAAACTTGTTGATTCCTATCTGGTACATTCACTCATATAGTCTACGAGATGGGGTCTTTCGTATTTATACGATTGTATGGTGGCTACTCATCTTACCCATCGTTCAGGGCTATATCATCCAAGTCGACGGGGCGAGGTCTTTCGTATTTATACGACTGTACGGTGGTTACACATCTTACTTGCCATTGAGGGACTCATTTTTATCATCCGAGTGTACACGAGATTGTAAGTGAATCAAACAAGGAACTACTAGTCACATATCAGTCGAAATTTTGTTAAATAAAGTAACGATAAATGTCAGCAGGATTGCATTTAGTAATTCTTGTTTGCCAATCCAATATTTTGTTGCTGTACTCTTTTGAGAGTAATGTCAGTTTAACAGCTGTTACAGCTGATGCTTTGATGATTTTTATAATTGTGTTTGATACCTTTTGAGAAGGACTTAAAGTAATTGAATCTTGTAAGATAAATCATTAATGGTCAGATTTAATTTTAAGGCAGATCAGTATTGCAGATTTTGATATGAGAGATTATAGCACATTGGTGTTTTTCTGTGATGTGAATTATAAGAATTGTAAGAGAATTTATGCTATTTGAAAGCAGATCATAAATTACTGAGGTAATATATTTTTTCAAATTGTTTAAGAAGTTGTCTAGATGTGATCAGAGTAATTACAGTTATTGGAGATTGTGTGCGTTGATAATTTGAAGCCAGTTATATATTTTTTGTAGATCATGCAACATGGTTAAGTGGAGTTTGTGATAGGCATTTTGTGGAAGTTGCCAAGTGATAGTAGCAATGTTGCTAATGTATTTTGAAGCAGACATGAGGTCGTCGTACCCAGTCTAGCGTAATTGTTGAGATTCATGCTGTATGTGCTGAATATTTATGGAGTTTTGTGGAATAATTGTTGTATTCAAATGTGATATTTGAAGTATAGAGGAAATGTAATGTCGTTGTGGATAGTTAGATCCAACGTGATGTCGTGGAGGCAATAATATTTTTTGGCATGATAAATTAAATACGAGATATAACTTGGAAGTTGTAAAACTGTAAGACAACGTTCTATAAACCTTATTAAACAATTTTTTAGGAAATTAAACAAATAAATAAAGTTGATAATACAAGATTTTCTGAAAATAATAATTAATGAAATAATAATCTGAGATTTAAGCATATTAACGATCTGACCTAATGAAATAAAAATCAGAATGACTAGATGAAATAATGAAAATCTAAATAACCAGAAGATTGAAATTTAAATAATTTGATAAATTAAATTTTGGAATAAATCAATGAATTAAATAAATGGATGAATTAAAGATTGGATAAATTAAACTGATTGAAATAAATTAATAGACGATTGTTATGATGATGAATAACTGAATTAGAAGGTGATAATTAACTAAAGAAGCTGATGATTAATGAATTTATATGGAATTAAATAAAATTAATTGAGAGATAATTTGAAGGAATTGCAACTTGAGTTGAAAATTTAAATGATGTAATGGTGATGAATTAATGATTCTGACAGGAATATGTAGAATTTTGAAGTGAGAATTAATGTGAGAAATATTTAATTTTGATGATGACGATAACGATGACCAATGAGCCATGAATTTTCTGTAATTCACAGATAAGTGATTATGAATGACAATGTAAATAGTGTAAATTAATTATTCAATGTTTAGGAGCATTTGACTAACATGTTCAACATTCAAATTATGCCATGCAAGCCATAAATTACTTGATATTTAATATGTGTGATTATAATATGTGTATGTTTAGACAGATTAATAATTTTTTAAATCCACATTGATGATGTTAAATTAAAGAGAAATTAGGTCTCAGGTTTCACAAATGTCAGTGACGAAAGACATAGTGCTACAGTGATCCTGAGAACCCAAGAGAACTTTAGAGATTTTTCTTGTTATGTGGATGAAATAATTTTTGGATTAGAAAAGAGATGGTTCGATTTTGGACAATGACAATTTAACTTTGGCATTCGACCATACTCTTAGGTAGGAGTTATATTTAAAATGTCTGTCTGACTATCAAAGTAAAATAAATTTGTTTTTATCTTAGTTGTGATCTGATGATGGTATGATGTTCCTTTTCTTTCCTTGTCTTGAGTAAGGCTTATCCGGAAAGGAAGTGGTTTGTTAGGAATTCAGTTGATGGCGCCCACTTATATTTGCATTATTTTTATTAAACTTAAGCCCGTAACGACCCTAAAGATACTTTGTCTCGTGATACCCACTGCTTTTTCGATAACTCAGCTGAATTTCCGACACATTCCTTATTTGACTAGAGGTTCATTTAACTCCGCTCTGTCCCGGAACTCCAGGAATGCGATGTTATAGCAGATGGGTCATCGCATCCCCAGGACGAACGGGTACAATACATATAACAATCCAACATGGCGAACATCCGAAATATTTAGACAGTTCTCAATATCTACGAATTCAAACTGATTTTTTTAATGTTCATGGGCGTTATGAACATAAGTTCACCTATAGGACTCTCAATTACCTGGTGATCACAAATCCAACATGGCGGCGACGCGAAGTATAAAGGCCGCTAAGTGCATTATAAACGAAAACGAGTAAATGACGAAAAACTGCTACGACCAAACTAATACCATATTTCATACCCCTGAAAATCAACATAAAAACATTTATTATTCAGTTCAAATCTGTGAAATCTACGGTTGGATCTTCTGTCCTGAAATATAAATTAAAATATTGACTTAGCGGTTTTTGCACACGTTTGGTGCAGTTAACGATATTTGCACCCGTGACGACGAGAGTCGTTAATCAAACTTAGGTTGCAAAACCCGCTATTTAATATTAGCCTACCTTCGATTTTTGCAAAAAATGAAAGTAGACTTATGAGATCAACACAGGGCGAAAAAAGTGTGTCTGTCTGTGTGTGTGTATGTGTGTGTGTGAGTCTGTGTGTGTGTATGTGTGTGTGTGAGTCTGTGTGTGTGTGTGTGAGTGTGTGTACTCTGAATGTCTGTCCCCCCCTATCAATTCGAACACGGTGAATGCGAATTGAACGAAATTTGGTACAAAGGTAGCACTAGCAAAGGACACCTCAGTGTCATGTTTTATATCGCCGCCATCTTTACTAAAACTGAATGGCGGCCACTCAAACGTTCAAAACGTAAAATCAAATAACGACTAACCAAATCATCCAATCTCTACCAAATTTGGTAACAACATACCTTCGTATAGGATGCGTCTTGTGACCAAACTACAAGGTCGTCCGCCATACCATTTCAGGATGGCGGCCGTGCGAATTATGCAAACTTTATAATCCATATCATGGGACCCACCAGTTCCGATTATCGAGCCGAGAATCGTTTTAACTGTTCTAAAGGAAGAGGCACGTACGAAATTAAAAGTTTATTTTGTAATACTATAGTGCAGACGTGATTTTAAAAAGCTCAGCTGATTCATTAATAAGACAAGATGGCAGCGGATATCTTGTGCCTGACTTATATTTCACTAATTTGAGTATTGCATGCAATATAGCGTACTGAAACAAAATAAATAAACTTTGTATGAAATGCTTTATATATAAATAATATACTTCAGTGATGAAATCGTTTAGTATAAATCATTATTTGCTAACAAGTTCTATGTAAGTCATTTTATATGGATCAATGTTCGTTGGCACAAATGGCTCAGTGGTAAAGCGTTAGTCTGTCATTCATATGCCTATGGTTCAAACCCCATCAGAGATATGTTTTTTGCTTGACATTTTACATATTTGTTGCTTTGTAATGACTCAGACGTTTTAAAATTAAGCGTTATATTGTGCATATTACGGTGCAAAACATATACTTAATTAAAACATAATTCGCCAGCAGATTTAATCGAGACATCTAGCTGACAAAAAGGTAACAGATTTTATTGAAAAGTTTCTTCTTCTGGCCGCTAGAATGCACTCGCTCTGTTAGGATTATATTGTTCGATATTTCACAACTAGATATCACGACTAGTTTTTATATTTATTGTTTCTTGAGTACTGAGACGTTATAAAATAAAGCTTTATATGGTGCTTTTTGCAATGGAAATTATATATTAAAAAAAACGACATTCTCCACTGGAGTGACATCTTCCATCCTTCAGTTGTACTATGCAGAAACTATAGATTCGAGCAGCGCTCTATACCGGCCAGTTAGTGAACCCAGTCTTAACGACTGCTAGGAGTAATAAGACAGTAACATTCGTTTATTCCTTGTGCACAGAGGCGTTGTTGATAATCTCAAAACTTGCAATATGGATGATTTGGAGATGGATTATTTTGTTATACCGTGTATTTAAGATTAGCCTATAAATTTACGGGTTGCGAAGTTACTTCACTTAGTTCTATATCATTCGTACACGACACAGAACAACAACGTGACGTCAGTTTCTGATCTGCTCTGATTGGCTATTACATTGCTGCAGTCGGGTAGTTGGCAGTCAAGGATAAAATTCTCGACTGCCAACTGCCAGCTACCAACTGCAACTTCATGTTGTGTATGGTGCCTATAGTATACACGGAGTCGATCGCGACTGCCGACCGAGGACTACCAACTACGGACTGCCGACTGCGCATTGTAGATGGGCCTTATTAGAGCAACGAAGTTTCAATTATTGTAAGTAGTCGGTGTTTGGAGTGTTTGCTGATGAAATTGCAAAATGCTGGGGTAAATTATAAACTATGGTTTGAACGCCACTGTTCAAATCCTGTGTGCCAATTTGCACTTCAAATAGGAAGAAATTAGGAGATGATAAGGACAGAGAGTTATAACTATACCCATACATTTCGGAGAAAGTAGGCTATATGTTCTTTCCCGAAAATCTTGTTTTTACGAATGCCATTTGGATGAGATTTTTAATAAAGAACTATTTTAGGTTCAATTTGGTTTATTAGGAAAATATATTTTGAAGAAATAGACCACGTCGGGTGCAATAAAAAGAAAACTATTTTTAAAACTACATCTTAAACACTGTGCAACGTCATTAGACAGCATAAAAATTTACAAATTAAGAAAGTACACAAAGCAAGAAAAAATGGCACTTAAATTATGTCAGGTCATCCTCGACACCGTCCAATCAGCTCAAAATCTGCTGGTGCTTCGTCTTCTTCCTCTTGACGTCGGACGATATTGTCGGGAATGGCTTCTTGCTCCTGGAAGAACTCACTGAAGAATTTTAGGTTGCCGTTCGCTGGCCAGTTTTCGCCGAAATACAGCTCTAACGGCCGTCAGACGTCTTGTAGTTTAGTTTCTTCGAGTGCAACACCTACTTGAATAGGTGAGGGACCCGGATGTTGGTTAAAATTCGTTCCACTTTTCGTGATGCTCTTTCCCTCACCAACCTCAAAATTGTAGAACGGCTCCCCTCGGACCAGACATCTTATTTTTTTTGTTTTGCCAATTGTGAACACGATTTTCTTCGCTTTTTGGAATTGGAAATTCTTACTACCTGGATGTTTAGCCTACTTTCGATTTTTGCAAAAAATTAAAGTAGACTTATGAGATCAACACAGGGCGAAAAAAATGTGTCTGTCTGTGTGTGTGTATGTGTGTGTGTGAGTCTGTGTGTGTGTATGTGTGTGTGTGAGTCTGTGTGTGTGTGTGTGAGTGTGTGTACTCTGAATGTCTGTCCCCCCCTATCAATTCGAACACGGTGAATGCGAATTGAACGAAATTTGGTACAAAGGTAGCACTAGCAAAGGACACCTCAGTGTCATGCTTTATATCGCCGCCATCTTTACTAAAACTGAATGGCGGCCACTCAAACGTTCAAAACGTAAAATCAAATAACGACTAACCAAATCATCCAATCTCTACCAAATTTGGTAACAACATACCTTCGTATAGGATGCGTCTTGTGACCAAACTACAAGGTCGTCCGCCATACCATTTCAGGATGGCGGCCGTGCGAATTATGCAAACTTTATAATCCATATCATGGGACCCACCAGTTCCGATTATCGAGCCGAGAATCGTTTTAACTGTTCTAAAGGAAGAGGCACGTACGAAATTAAAAGTTTATTTTGTAATACTATAGTGCAGACATGATTTTAAAAAGCTCAGCTGATTCATTAATAAGACAAGATGGCAGCGGATATCTTGTGCCTGACTTATATTTCACTAATTTGAGTATTGCATGCAATATAGCGTACTGAAACAAAATAAATAAACTTTGTATGAAATGCTTTATATATAAATAATATACTTCAGTGATGAAATCGTTTAGTATAAATCATTATTTGCTAACAAGTTCTATGTAAGTCATTTTATATGGATCAATGTTCGTTGGCACAAATGGCTCAGTGGTAAAGCGTTAGTCTGTCATTCATATGCCTATGGTTCAAACCCCATCAGAGATATGTTTTTTGCTTGACATTTTACATATTTGTTGCTTTGTAATGACTCAGACGTTTTAAAATTAAGCGTTATATTGTGCATATTACGGTGCAAAACATATACTTAATTAAAATATAATTCGCCAGCAGATTTAATCGAGACATCTAGCTGACCAAAAGGTAACAGATTTTATTGAAAAGTTTCTTCTTCTGGCCGCTAGAATGCACTCGCTCTGTTAGGATTATATTGTTCGATATTTCACAACTAGATATCACGACTAGTTTTTATATTTATTGTTTCTTGAGTACTGAGACGTTATAAAATAAAGCTTTATATGGTGCATTTTGCAATGGAAATTATATATTAAAAAAAACCACATTCTCCACTGGAGTGACATCTTCCATCCTTCAGTTGTACTATGCAGAAACTATAGATTCGAGCAGCGCTCTATACCGGCCAGTTAGTGAACCCAGTCTTAACGACTGCTAGGAGTAATAAGACAGTAACATTCGTTTATTCCTTGTGCACAGAGGCGTTGTTGATAATCTCAAAACTTGCAATATGGATGATTTGGAGATGGATTATTTTGTTATACCGTGTATTTAAGATTAGCCTATAAATTTACGGGTTGCGAAGTTACTTCACTTAGTTCTATATCATTCGTACACGACACAGAACAACAACGTGACGTCAGTTTCTGATCTGCTCTGATTGGCTATTACATTGCTGCAGTCGGGTAGTTGGCAGTCAAGGATAAAATTCTCGACTGCCAACTGCCAGCTACCAACTGCAACTTCATGTTGTGTATGGTGCCTATAGTATACACGGAGTCGATCGCGACTGCCGACCGAGGACTACCAACTACGGACTGCCGACTGCGCATTGTAGATGGGCCTTATTAGAGCAACGAAGTTTCAATTATTGTAAGTAGTCGGTGTTTGGAGTGTTTGCTGATGAAATTGCAAAATGCTGGGGTAAATTATAAACTATGGTTTGAACGCCACTGTTCAAATCCTGTGTGCCAATTTGCACTTCAAATAGGAAGAAATTAGGAGATGATAAGGACAGAGAGTTATAACTATACCCATACATTTCGGAGAAAGTAGGCTATATGTTCTTTCCCGAACATCTTGTTTTTACGAATGCCATTTGGATGAGATTTTTAATAAAGAACTATTTTAGGTTCAATTTGGTTTATTAGGAAAATATATTTTGAAGAAATAGACCACGTCGGGTGCAATAAAAAGAAAACTATTTTTAAAACTACATCTTAAACACTGTGCAACGTCATTAGACAGCATAAAAATTTACAAATTAAGAAAGTACACAAAGCAAGAAAAAATGGCACTTAAATTATGTCAGGTCATCCTCGACACCGTCCAATCAGCTCAAAATCTGCTGGTGCTTCGTCTTCTTCCTCTTGACGTCGGACGATATTGTCGGGAATGGCTTCTTGCTCCTGGAAGAACTCACTGAAGAATTTTAGGTTGCCGTTCGCTGGCCAGTTTTCGCCGAAATACAGCTCTAACGGCCGTCAGACGTCTTGTAGTTTAGTTTCTTCGAGTGCAACACCTACTTGAATAGGTGAGGGACCCGGATGTTGGTTAAAATTCGTTCCACTTTTCGTGATGCTCTTTCCCTCACCAACCTCAAAATTGTAGAACGGCTCCCCTCGGACCAGACATCTTATTTTTTTTGTTTTGCCAATTGTGAACACGATTTTCTTCGCTTTTTGGAATTGGAAATTCTTACTACCTGGATGTTTAGCCTACTTTCGATTTTTGCAAAAAATGAAAGTAGACTTATGAGATCAACACAGGGCGAAAAAAATGTGTCTGTCTGTGTGTGTGTATGTGTGTGTGTGAGTCTGTGTGTGTGTATGTGTGTGTGTGAGTCTGTGTGTGTGTGTGTGAGTGTGTGTACTCTGAATGTCTGTCCCCCCCTATCAATTCGAACACGGTGAATGCGAATTGAACGAAATTTGGTACAAAGGTAGCACTAGCAAAGGACACCTCAGTGTCATGTTTTATATCGCCGCCATCTTTACTAAAACTGAATGGCGGCCACTCAAACGTTCAAAACGTAAAATCAAATAACGACTAACCAAATCATCCAATCTCTACCAAATTTGGTAACAACATACCTTCGTATAGGATGCGTCTTGTGACCAAACTACAAGGTCGTCCGCCATACCATTTCAGGATGGCGGCCGTGCGAATTATGCAAACTTTATAATCCATATCATGGGACCCACCAGTTCCGATTATCGAGCCGAGAATCGTTTTAACTGTTCTAAAGGAAGAGGCACGTACGAAATTAAAAGTTTATTTTGTAATACTATAGTGCAGACATGATTTTAAAAAGCTCAGCTGATTCATTAATAAGACAAGATGGCAGCGGATATCTTGTGCCTGACTTATATTTCACTAATTTGAGTATTGCATGCAATATAGCGTACTGAAACAAAATAAATAAACTTTGTATGAAATGCTTTATATATAAATAATATACTTCAGTGATGAAATCGTTTAGTATAAATCATTATTTGCTAACAAGTTCTATGTAAGTCATTTTATATGGATCAATGTTCGTTGGCACAAATGGCTCAGTGGTAAAGCGTTAGTCTGTCATTCATATGCCTATGGTTCAAACCCCATCAGAGATATGTTTTTTGCTTGACATTTTACATATTTGTTGCTTTGTAATGACTCAGACGTTTTAAAATTAAGCGTTATATTGTGCATATTACGGTGCAAAACATATACTTAATTAAAACATAATTCGCCAGCAGATTTAATCGAGACATCTAGCTGACAAAAAGGTAACAGATTTTATTGAAAAGTTTCTTCTTCTGGCCGCTAGAATGCACTCGCTCTGTTAGGATTATATTGTTCGTTATTTCACAACTAGATATCACGACTAGTTTTTATATTTATTGTTTCTTGAGTACTGAGACGTTATAAAATAAAGCTTTATATGGTGCTTTTTGCAATGGAAATTATATATTTAAAAAAACGACATTCTCCACTGGAGTGACATCTTCCATCCTTCAGTTGTACTATGCAGAAACTATAGATTCGAGCAGCGCTCTATACCGGCCAGTTAGTGAACCCAGTCTTAACGACTGCTAGGAGTAATAAGACAGTAACATTCGTTTATTCCTTGTGCACAGAGGCGTTGTTGATAATCTCAAAACTTGCAATATGGATGATTTGGAGATGGATTATTTTGTTATACCGTGTATTTAAGATTAGCCTATAAATTTACGGGTTGCGAAGTTACTTCACTTAGTTCTATATCATTCGTACACGACACAGAACAACAACGTGACGTCAGTTTCTGATCTGCTCTGATTGGCTATTACATTGCTGCAGTCGGGTAGTTGGCAGTCAAGGATAAAATTCTCGACTGCCAACTGCCAGCTACCAACTGCAACTTCATGTTGTGTATGGTGCCTATAGTATACACGGAGTCGATCGCGACTGCCGACCGAGGACTACCAACTACGGACTGCCGACTGCGCATTGTAGATGGGCCTTATTAGAGCAACGAAGTTTCAATTATTGTAAGTAGTCGGTGTTTGGAGTGTTTGCTGATGAAATTGCAAAATGCTGGGGTAAATTATAAACTATGGTTTGAACGCCACTGTTCAAATCCTGTGTGCCAATTTGCACTTCAAATAGGAAGAAATTAGGAGATGATAAGGACAGAGAGTTATAACTATACACATACATTTCGGAGAAAGTAGGCTATATTTTCTTTCCCGAACATCTTGTTTACCATGCCATCCACATACGCTTTCCAATCCCTAACAGGACATTCATCTAGTTCCAGGCGAACTACTGTCGCAAATTTCTCAATGTGCTTGATGAATCCGGAAGGATTTTCAAAGACACTCACTGTGTGAAGTTGCCGTTCAATATTTCCAAAAACTCTTGTCTGGTGGGATAAATGAGCGGCCCACAATTGGGAACCATAGCTGCATTTCCTCTTGGAGCTTCTAGCAGTAACCAGCGAGATAGCATGCTGATCATAGTCTTGTTTTTGTTCTGACCCCCACATCCATCAGAGAATAACCGCAATATTTTGCACCTTAAAAATTTATGCTGGCCAGTTTGTGAAGAAGTGTCTACGTTATTTGGTGTGATCCTTTGGCATGTTAATGTTCTAACCAGACGGAAGAAGTTGTTCTCAACTCTAATATCAACGGGTTCAACTTCTTCAACTTGCACTATATCTCCCACTACTTCTGCCGTTTCTGTTCTTCCCTCCGTATTTGGAACATCCACAATAGTATTACAGTCCACAAATACAGTAACTGCCTCAATTAAATCACCAAGATCACTAATTTTTCTGGCTTGAAATGCCCACAACCAAGAAACAACCTCTCAATCAAATGTGCTTTTACACGGTGTATTTCGACAAGAGAGCATGTCATTGTTGCGTACGCTTTCTCGATAGTGCAGCCAACTCAAATCTGAAACACAAAACTATCCTTCCCGATCGAAATAAATAATTATTTATTCTAAAGAAATTCTGTGGGAGGAATATTGGCAGTTCTTGTACCAGTTAGCGTGTTTTGCAGCCGTATGTGGCAAGGCAGACGCCATACTTATGGATCTTAGCGGTCTTTGGACACGTGGAATATTAAACTGGCTTTGCAACCGTAGCCAACATGCACTTAGCGGTTTATGCAAACGAATGCGATTTTTGTTGGCCATTTTCAACGGTTTTGAGCGGGATATGCACCCTGAAACTTATTCCATCGTGTAGCCAGTTAAAAGACGAACGTGACGATATGCTCAACTCAAAATCGACAAAAAGTGCACTTAGCGGCCTTTGCATCTGGGCTACTCAAATATTCACATGGATGTTTCTCGCAATTTAACCATCCGAGTGCAGTGAAACTTGGTACAGTAAATTCTCATACAAATATTAATCCACTAGCATCTAATTTGTTTTAATTTTTTCCATAACCACAAGATGGCTTCCGTGCGAAATTTTAAAATCTCGTTTTAACTTCTTGTGTCCTAATCATGCGATTGAAGTTTGAATACTACACGTACACAATAATCTTCATGTAACAGTACATAACTCTTAAGACCTACTACTATACAAATCCAACTTGGCGACCATCCGAAATATTTAGTCGGTTCCCAATATCTACGAATCTATTACAGCAACCAAACTGAAATTTTGTATGTTGATAGAGGCAATTAACATAAGTAGGTTATATGAAAATAGGCTGTATAGTTCTTCACGGAACTACTTGTTTATAGTTTTGTTCATTTTTGATGTGTAACATCTTTCCACTCGGTTGCTGGATATTTTTGTGGGAGTGATTTTGAAAAATGGGACGGAAGTGTGTAAGGCGCACTGCCGGCTGGATCGCATCCCTCCTGGAATGTATATAACATACGGATTACTTCAGAGTTTGGAGGCGCCATTACAGATATTTCTGCAATAAATCATCCTCAAGTTGTAGTTCTTTGGTGTAAAAATATTTATTATATCATATTTGCTGAAAACAATCATGATTTATTAAGAGTCTGTTTTTCAATCTCTGGATAAAAGTGATGGCCATCCACTCTCCGAGTAACTTTGCTCAACACTTTCATACTGGGCGGTAAACGCTCATGCGAACTCTGGTGTCAACTGATTGAAACACTAACCACATCTTAAAAGTCTTCGTGTCAGTATTTAAATGATGATATGCTTTATTTTGAAACATTGTAACCAGTCGGAAAAGCCGGTATTATGTTTCTGTACAATGTTTATTTAGATATTAACCCACATTGCGGTAATGCAGTGATCAATGTAATATATATTGATGTTTTTATACGGTATCTGAGCTAGCGTTTCATCGACCACTATAGGAATTCCCTTTACTGTCATGTAAGCGTGTTCATAACTAATTTAAAACTCAACTCCACGCAGGAACATTATCGGAAAAAAGCAAAATATTAATGGAGCATTAAAATTACTTCCATATTATTACCCGAACGTGAAAATGAGTACCTGTCTTGTACTCTAAATTCCTGTGATTGTGATGGCTGTGTGGATAGCATCTTGGTCTGTGAATTATGAGGTCTCAGGTTCGAACCCCAGTCCTGGCAATTATATTTGCTACCGGAATATCGATTTAAACGATATCTACTGTATCTTAACATTAAGCGTCATTTTAACAGAATCTACATGAATTTACGATTTTTCTAATTTTAATTACAAAAGTTTGCACCAAGCAGGAGTTGGGAAATTTGATTGTATTGAACATTATTTCTAGTAGTCGATAGATAGGCTAGGGACTATGGTTTCATTCCTCCTCTCAATTTACAATATAATATGTGATGTTTGTTCAAACAATTGTGACAGTAGCATATCTCCAATTTAATCTATACATTCATCATAGTACCAGTATGGAAAAGGAGCGTAAATTAACATCTTAAGAATGTCCAAGCTGTGTAGTATGTTGTTGTTTGAGTCTTCAGTCTTTTGACTGGTTTGATGCAGGCCTCCATGCCTCCCTGTCCTGAGCTAATCGTTTCATCTCTACATAGCTACCACACCCTACATCCGAGGCAATCTGTTTAACATATTCTAACCTTGGTCTACCCCTACAGTTCTTGTCCTCGACCCTTCCTTCCATAACTAAGCTTGCTATTCCTGGGTGTCTTAGTATGTGTCCTACCAACCTATCTCTTCTCTTCATTAGCAGTCGCCAGGAACATCTCTCCTCTCCCACTCGTCTTAATACCTCTTTGTTTGTAACCCTATCTACCCATCTGATCTTCATCATTCTCCTGTAACACCACATTTCAAATGCTTCAATTCTCCTCTTTTCTGCTGCACCAATAGTCCAAGTTTCACTTCCATAGAGCGCCACGCTCCAGACAAAGGCTTTCAAAAATGACTTCCTAATACCTAAATCTATATTCGATGTCAGCAGATTCCTTTTTTGCAGAAATGCTTTCTTTGCCTGAGCCAACCTACTTTTTATATCCTCTTTTCTTCGTCCATCACTGGTTATTCTGCTTCCTAAGTAACAGAAGTCTCCTACTTCCTTCAGCTTTTCACCTGCCAATTTGATGTCCATAGAGGTTTTGTGATTTATTTCGGCTGCATTCCAGTATTTTTGTTTTACATTTATTAATTTTCATCATGAATTCTTTCCGTAAGACGGAGTCCATACCATTCAAAAACTCATTCAAATCCTCAGGCTTGTCGGCCAAGATGACGATGCCATCAGCAAATCTCAGAGTTGAAATTATTTCTCCTTGAATCTTCACTCCCACTTTAAATTTTTCTCTAATTTCCTTCATTGCTTGTTCAATATAAAGATTGATGTGTAGTATACGAGTAGGATAACATGTCAGATGTTACACATTATATGCGACTACTGTAAGGCTCGTATTTTTTAGCCTACTTTCGATTTTTGCAAAAAATGAAAGTAGACTTATGAGATCAACACAGGGCGAAAAAAGTGTGTCTGTCTGTGTGTGTGTATGTGTGTGTGTGAGTCTGTGTGTGTGTGTGTGTCTGTGTGTGTGTGAGTGTGTGTACTCTGAATGTCTGTCCCCCCCTATCAATTCGAACACGGTGAATGCAAATTGAACGAAATTTGGTACAAAGGTAGCACTAGCAAAGGACACCTCTGTGTCATGTTTTATATCGCCGCCATCTTTACTAAAACTGAATGGCGGCCACTCAAACGTTCAAAACGTAAAATCAAATAACGACTAACCAAATCATCTGATCTCTACCAAATTTGGTAACAACATACCTTCGTATAGGATGCGTCTTGTGACCAAATTACAAGGTCGTCCGCCATACCATTTCAGGATAGCGGCCGTGCGAATTATGCAAACTTTATAATCCATATCATGGGACCCACCAGTTCCGATTATCGAGCCGAGAATCGTTTTAACTGTTCTAAAGGAAGGGGCACGTTCGAAATTAAAAGTTTATTTTGTAATACTATAGTGCAGACGTGATTTTAAAAAGCTGAACTGATTCAGTAATAAGACAAGATGGCAGCGGATATCTTGTGCCGGACTTATATTTCACTAATTTGAGTATTGCATGCAATATAGCGTACTGATAAAAAATAAATAAACTTTGTATGAAATGCTTTATATATAAATAATATACTCAGTTGGTCACTGGTCGTGGCCGAGTGCGGTACGTGTGTGCGCGCTGTGTGACCGCATTGGAAGAGGTTACGGTTCCTAATACCGGTGCTTCCTTAGTTCCACGTGTGTACTGACTTTCCGTGTGTCATTCGGACAATACTTTTTTAAGTAGTGTTCCAGATAGGACAACAAAACCAGACACCCAGAAAACCTCGCTGAAAATCATGTCCGGATACCAGAGAAAAAACACCGTACGCTGCCAATGGGACAGGCAGAGTTCTCGCCCCTCACCAGGAGAAATTCACCGCTGGATTGGCGATACCCTCCGGTTGACTGTCGACCAAGTAGAAGCCATCCAGTTAAATGCGCACGAAAAAACCATGTACATCAAGGTAATCACCATATCTATTTATCAGAAATTGTTAAATACTTTTGCAGATCCTATTAAATTTCAGTATGATTCAGGCGAAATGACCAATGTTAAGCTCTCCACAGCGGATTCCAATTTTACCACAGTGCGTATATTTAATGTCCCACTCGAAGTACCCCCTGAAATTTTCAAATCCGTCCTGTCGAAATATGGCACTGTGAGTGACGTCAGGAAAGAACAATGGTCTTCTGCTTATCAGTTCCCGGTGTATAATGGAATACGTGCCGTAACTATGGAAATCAAGCAAGATATCCCCTCCACTGAGGCTTTTGGTGGCCATTCTGGCTATATAACGTATAATGGACAGAAACAGACCTGTTTAATTTGCAATGCTACCACACATCTACGTATTAACTGCCCAAAGAAAATGATTCCCCTCGGTATAACTCCTACACAACAACGACGTGTACAATACTCGGAAGTTGTGACGCGGCAAACGTCATATGAAAACATGCTCATTGATCAGTCAGCTGAGACAACACCAGGAGTGACCTCGGATACATCTGACGCAGAACTGGTACCTTGCCCTGACCAGAGCTGCGAGACACAGAGTGCCCCTGTGCTCTCGGCAACCTGTATCGCAGCCTTAGAACCAACTCTGCCGTTACTACAGGCTGCCACAGAAATTTTGTCTTCACTGCCCCCGACTTCGCTGGTCCCTACCGACTCCCTTAAGAATGTTGATCGGGGATCCGAGAACGTCTCTAAGAAAATTAAAACGAATGCCTCGATTGCCGTACCAGCCCCGAAGAATAAAACTGGCTCCACAAACGTTTCCGCAGCTGTGAAAAAGAAACAAAATCTTCTTTCTACGTCATCTAGGGACCCACGAACGCTCTCAACCGCTGACAGCCGGCCTATGAATGGCAGTCAAAAGGAACTATCTCAACCTAATTTGACATAGTGCACCAGGATAATTCTCACCTGTGTCTTCTTTCGAGTCCACCTTCCAGTATGTCTAGCACAGCTTTTATACTTCTCTTAATGGCGCAATTTCTCACTGTGGCCACTGTGAATATCAATGTAATAGAATGCCCTCTGAAATTTCAACTGTTGGAGAGATTCCTTCGAGATGCTGACATTGACATTGCTTTAATTCAAGAAGTTGCTATACCGTGTTTACCCATATCTGCCTTCTACAAACAATACATCAATACCGGTAATACGAATAGAGGGACCGGATTCCTCATAAGACATGATATCCCACTCGCAGGTGTGCTATGTCATCCATCAGGACGCATAATATCTGGACACATAAACAATACCACCCTGATAAATGTATATGCCCCATCCGGGTCTAATAAACGTGTGGAACGGAAAATGTTCTTTCAACAGAGTATACTGCCTCATCTGCACGACGTTAAGGAAAAACTTATTCTTGCAGGGGATTTCAATTGTATTCAACGCCCAGAGGATTCCACAAGTCCATACAGAGGTGTCAACCCGGCTCTCAGGACCCTTCTTACCTCCCTACACCTCATTGATGCTGTGGATAGTTTAAGGGTGCCCCTGCCCCATTACACCTGTATAAGTCACAACTCCTCATCACGACTTGACCGCATCTACTTTTCACAGGAACTTATCCAGCCTAGACGATATGAAGTGATTCCTGCCAGTTTCACTAACCATCATGCTGTCGTATGTACAATCTCTTACCCCCATCCCATATTTCACATAGGAAGAGGTTATTGGAAGCTGAATTGCTCGCTGTTACTGGAGGAGGAATGCCAAGATATTTTCAGACAACACTGGATTCGATGGGTCCAACAAAAATGCAAATTACGCGACTGCACAGACTGGTGGGATATTTTAGTTAAACCAGGGATCCGCCGCGTCTTTAAGAACATATCTTACCAACGAGGTCGGGAAAGACGGGATACAGTTGAATTTTACTATCGAGTTCTTCGCCAGCTCCAGAAAAGATCTGATGCTGGGGAGCGTATATATGACCAGATCCGGGAAGTTAAAACCAAGCTCCTGTCTCTACAGCAACGAACGCTCGCTCATATCAACGTGGCTTTAAAAGATCGTACAGTGCTCCCGGACGAAAGTGCAAGTGTATACCATATCGCCAAAGGACAACGTGAGCGGCAACGTAAATATATCCACCGCCTCCGCACCAGTACTGGAAGTGTCGTCACCTCCCCTGACGCTATACGTAGTGAAATATCATTATTTTATCAACGGTTCTACGCTAAGGCTCCCATTGATCCACAGCAGGTGACCCTATTGCTGTCATCTTGCAGTACCAAACTATCTCCGGACAACAAAACTCTGCTCAGCGCGGATATTACGGATGAAGAGATTCACTCTGTGGTTAAACGACTCCCAAACAACCGCTCACCTGGCATTGATGGACTGCCATATGAAATGTATAAACACATCTGGCCTCTCATTGGCAAAGAATTTTGTCATGTCCTGCGTACCATTCTCCAACGTCGTGCTCTTTGTCAATCACATCACGAGGGTACATAGTCCTCATACCAAAAACATCCTCTCCCATGGCAGTTGGTGACTTCCGACCAGTTACTCTGCTCTGCAGTGACTATAAAGTCCTTACCAAAGTACTTGCATGCCGATTGAAGACTGTTCTACCTGATATCATTGGTGATGAACAATGTTGCAGTATTCCTGGAAGAACTCTGTTAACAAACTTAGCGATACTACGGGACCTACACCTAAAAGCCGAAATGCTCCCCACTGAGCCAATGAGTTTTCTCACCTTAGATCTTGATAAAGCTTTCGACCGCATCAGTCATGAATACTTGTACATGGTCTTGCAACACTTCGAATTTCCTGAAATCCTTATTGACTACATTCGTATGATAAATTGTAATGCTACGTCTAGAGTGCTCGTCAACGGTTTTCTTTCCCCTCTGATTCCAATACAACGATCAGTTAGGCAAGGATGTCCCCTTTCTATGCTACTTTTTGTCATTGGCCTTGAACCGTTCATTCGGACTACCCAGGTGAAGCTACAGGGTTACAAACTGTCCACACATGTTTTTGGAATGTGCGCCTATGCTGATGACGTATCACTATTGATCCGCAATGAAGAAGACATCTCCCACATCGATAGCGTCCTTCAGCTCTACCATATCGCCTCTGGAGCACAATCGAACCCCCAGAAAACTGCTTTGCTTCCGCTCAATACTAACTCAGTGATTACCCAGCAGCCCTGGTTCCGGATAGTAAATGAGGTGTAAATTCTTGGCATTACCTGGAAGCAATCGCTTCTGGACACAGTGCAAGTTAACTGGACTAAGGTCATTGCCAAAGTTAGGGGAGTCCTGATCCAATTTGGTCAAAGAAACCTCAATATAGTGCAACGGGTCATGGTCCTCAACGTGTTTGCGCTCTCTAAAATATGGTATGTCGCACAACTTTTCCCACTTCCCAAAATGTTTGAGAGCCAATTGGCAAAATATACAGGTTGGTTTATATGGCAAGGATTTTTGTTCCGAGTACAACGGGAACAGTTGTATCTCCTATCCCGGCAAGGCGGGCTAGGGCTAACAGCTCATGGCATGAAATGCCGTGCACTCCTCTGCAAGAACGATATCACCATTCTTTCCCAACATGACACTTTTACGAAAGCGCTATACAAAGATATTCGAAACACAGCCCGTGGTTGTGATAGAGCTTTGCCGAAGATATTTAGGGACCATCAACAGCACCTTCTGGAAACTGTTCGCCAAATGCCATCAGGGATTGTTCCAACGACGAAAAGTATCTATAACATGTTGCGGCAAGTGGTACACTCCAAACCGCGAATAGAGGCCACCACCCTCTATGTCCATTGGCCCACTGTTTGGAAAAATTTTGGGGCTATGTCCATTTCTTCTGCTGTACACTCCCAAGTTTTTATCTTCCTCAACGATCTCATCCCAACCGCTCTACGGCGATATACCATCCATCTTGAAGCTTACCCATGGTGTACTATATGTGGTCAAACTGATACGGCGATACACCGCTTCACATCATGCACGCGAGTTGCCTCCACGTGGCTGTGGTGTAAGGGAAAAGTATGTCAACTTTTAAATGTGGCCTCGGATGACCTTGATGACAGGAAGTTGGTTCGTTTGTCGGTGACCGCCTTCCCCCAAATTAAACAGACTGCCATTGTGTGGATAATGGGCCAATATGTACACTTCCTGATGGACAATGATCAACATTTCTCTTTCCTGGATCTCAGGTATCACCTGCAAAAAGAGCGTTCGAAGCTTAGTGAAAGTGGACAATTGTACGATAAATATGGACACTATCTGGATTTCTTGTGATGTATTAGTCTGGTATTTATCATATCTGAAAATTCTGTAATTCTGTAAAGAGCTAATAAAAAAAAAATAAAAAAAAAGTGGTAGAGCGTTAGCCTATCGCTCAAATGCCTATGGTTCAAACCCGATCAAAGCTAGGTTTTTTGCTTGAAATGTTATATGTTTATTGTTTTGTAATGACTCAGATGTTTTAAAATTAAGCGTTATATTGTGCACATTATGGTGTAAAATATATATTTAATTAAAACATAATTCGCCAGCAGATTTACTCGGGACATCTAGCTGCCAAAAAGATAACTTCCAGATTTTATTGAAAAGTTTCTTCTTCTGGCCGCTAGAATGCACTCGCTCTGTTAGGATTATATTGTTCGATATTTCACCAATAGATGTCATGACTAGTCTACGTGGGGATCCATTGATTACTATACCATTATCATTCTATGCGCATCGAATTTGAAGAATGACAAGATGATACTACGATACTATTTAACTTTTTATTTTAAAGGGTTTGTAACAGCCTATTTTGCGTTACTTGAAAATGTTATTAAGCGTTATATTGTGCACATTATGGTGTAAAATATATATTTAATTAAAACATAATTCGCCAGCAGATTTACTCGAGACATCTAGCTGCCAAAAAGGTAACTTCCAGATTTTATTGAAAAGTTTCTTCTTCTGGCCGCTAGAATGCACTCGCTCTGTTAGGATTATATTATCGAAAATATCCACATAGTTTGTATACACACGTCTCTGTAGGGTCATGGAAAGATTTGTTAATTCAATTAGGGTTGTGAAAGCCATGCACAACCAGACGTGTAAAGGCATGCCTCAACTCAAAGTTGGATGTTGCCCACGGCAGGTCGTAATAATAATAATAATAATAATGTTATTGGTTTTACATCCCTTTTAATTACTGCTGATTTTAGAGACACCGGGGTGCCGGAATTTTGGCCCGAAGGGGATCTTTAACGTGCCAGTAAATGTACTGACACGGCTCCCTCGCATTTGTGCACCCTCAAATGCCAGCTGACTGCGCCAGGATACGAACCTGCAACCTAGGGCCCAGCAAGCGAGAACGTTACCGCTGAGCCACGCCGCCAGTCCGGTCGATTATGTCTCCAGATCCATAACATTCTTGATATACTTCTTATCTTTCTTTCTTCAATGATGGTAGCAGTTTTTATCTAGGTTGTGGCGTTTGGTAGAGGTAAATCGTTTCTAAGGTCTTCAACAAAGAATAGTTCTATTATACTCTTTGATAATAACAACGAGTTATAACTATACTCATACATTTAGGAGAAAGTAGGCTATATGTTCTTTACTGAACATCTTGTTTTATTTATTTATTTATTTTAAAATTTGTATTTCTTATATTGTAATTTTATTGTTATGATTTTTATTTCTATACAAGCTGTACCCGGCATGCGTTGCAATGCCAATCAAAGAAAGTGTTGGCATTGTAATTTGGTTTCTTAAAGTGCTTTTGGATACACAATTTTTTCTTCAATTTCCGTTAACTGCCTCTAAGCTATCGTAAAATGGATTAACTAATTTTGAAACATTTGTGGGAGAGTGCGCAACAACTCACCAAGGTTTAATCGCAATCGGATGAATGGTATATGAACGCAGATGGAACTTTGCTGAAACACTTCACGTGTCGTCACTCATTTGTTGCATCAACTCGTGCGCTACCTATTGTAAAATGGATTTACTAAGTCGAAAACCTTCCCTAGCGTATACACAACAAATCATCAAAGTTTCATCGCAATCGGATGAATGGCATATGAACTCTTACGGAATTTTGTTTAAACGATTCGCGCGCCGTCTCTCATTTGTTGAATCAACTCGCGCGCTACCAATTGTACAATGGATTTACTAAGTCAGAAACCTTCCCTGCAGTGTGCAAAACAACTCACTCTAGTTTCATCACAATCGGATGAATGGTATATGAACGCAGATGGAACTTTGTTGAAACGGTTTGTGCTCCGTCACTCATTTGTTGAAACTACTCGTGCGCAACCCATTATACAATGGACTTACTAAATCAGAAACGTTCCCTGCAGTGTGCACAGCAACTCACCAAAGTTTCATCGCTATCGGACGAATGGTATATGAACGCATACGGGACTTTGTTGAAACAATTTGCGCGTCGTAGCTCATTTGTTGAATCTAATTATTGTGCGCTGCCTATTGTAAAGTAGATTTACTAAGCCAGACACCTTTCCTCGAGTGTACACAACATCTCACCCAAGTTTAATCGCAATCGGACGAATGGTATATGAATGTATACGGGACTTTCTTGAAACGTTTTGCGTGTCGTCACTCATTTGTTGAATCTACTCGTGCGCTATCTACTGTGAAATGTATTTACTCACCCAAGTTTCATCGCTATCGGCCGAATGGTATATGAACGCATACGGGACTTTGTTGAAACGCTTCGCACGTCGTAGCTCATTTGTTGAATCTGCACGTGCGCTGCCTATTGTAAAGTGGATTTACTCAGCCAGAAACCTTCCCAAAAGTGTACACAACATCTAACCCAAGTTTCATAGCTATCGGACGAATGGTATATGAACGCATACGGGACTTTGTTGAAACACTTCGCGCGTCGTAGCTCATTTATTGAATCTAATTATTGTGCGCTGCCTATTGTAAAGTAGATTTACTAAGCCAGACACCTTTCCTCGAGTGTACACAACATCTCACCCAAGTTTAATCGCAATCGGACGAATGGTATATGAATGTATACGGGACTCTCTTGAAACGTTTTGCGTGTCGTCACTCATTTGTTGAATCTACTCGCGCCCTATCTACTTTGAAATGTATTTACTCACCCAAGTTTCATCGCTATCGGCCGAATGGTATATGAACTCATACGGGACTTTGTTGAAACGCTTCGCACGTCGTCGCTCATTTGTTGAATCTACTCGTGCGCTATCAATTGTTAAATGGATTTACTATGCCAGAAACCTTCCTTGGAGTGTACATAACATCTCACCAAAATTTTATCGCTATCGGACGAATGGTATATTGAACCCATCTGCAATTGGTTCAAGCGTCGAATCCATATTTTATATGCAAAAGAAGAAAGGAAATAATGCAGTCTTTAGAATGAATTGGAAAGATTATAAGAAGTTGGGCTGTTACAATGTGATGCAAGAGCGGGTGACCACTAGTCACGCGGGCATGATATCACGCTTGACGCATCGATAACAAGCTAGCGCATAATTATTAATAGAGCTGGAAACTATCCACGGCGAGTGAGTGAGGTTGAGTTTCGGAAAAAGGTCTTACTCAGCTATAAAATGGCAGCATCGCAATGACGCAAGAAGAGAAATAATTAAAATTAAGCCTTTTGCATGCATTTAATTAATGAAATGAACCCATCACTGTTGATCATCCTGGAAAAGAGATTTTTGTGTGTGGAAAAAGTTTATAATAATTGCACAGGAAAGAAATGCATATGCGGCATTACGTCGTTAGTTATTCCCCGAGCCCAAAGATGGGAGAGATGGAAAAATAAACCACACTACCCACGCATCTGAGGAGCCAAATTATTTAATATCTTGGAATTGTGTGATCGATTTTCGTGATCAAAGGAACCCGTTTACGTTTAAAACAAGAGCTTTCAGGGGACATAATTTTCAAAATTATACGACAATTATTTTAGAAGTTAGTGCTGGAGAAGAAGCAGATCTGATCTTTTTGTGGCAGATTTCAATATAAACCCTGGACGTGCCAGGAAGAGCATGCAGTTTTCCGATAGCCCGAGAGGGGGCGTCCGGCTGTATCAAACATCGAATACAGTTTCCGACAGCCCGAGGGGGGCGTCAGACTACATCAAACATCATTCAGTCTTGAGCGACCGCGGGAGCGGGTCGTGCTGGATCAACAACAAATTCAGTCTTCATCGTCTTAGAGTGGCGTGTTGCTGTTTCAACCAACAACAAGGCAGTCTACAAGTGAACTCCTAGTGTAGGAGTGCAGCATCAAAGTACATTCAGTTTACCAGACACGCCGGAGAGCGTGGTACTATTTCGCAAAGTACAACAGTTCAGTCTTGGTGAGCGCATAGACGCTGCACGCTGGAACAATCATCGTTAAATGCAGTATTTACCAGACCGTGAGAGGTCGTGTTACTCTGTATCACAGACGAGCACCCCGTATGGGAGTTGCCGTCCAGTATCGTTAATAGTATCGCCGTGTGAAGACACATCAGAATCCTGTTATAGGAAAAATATCATCAAGCTTCGGACTTTATAAAGTTCACCAGTACAGTCAAAGTTTTGACTGTGGACTTAAGAAATTACCGGCGATAGGTACTAGAGTTTAAATAGTTTCAGTTAAAGAACTGACGCATCATAAGATTTCGAAGTACCCAAGGACAGTGAAATATACAGTTATATCTACGTTAAGTAACCAGATCAGGGTAGAACGTAATAGTAACGCCTAGTGGTCCTGAATTGAGGGGACTAGAGCGAAGTACGATGAATTTTGGAATCAAGGTTCCAGGCTTTGTCTAGGTGTAGACAAATGAACAGTCAGACATTGGGGAGTACTCCAATAAGACAAGAATCGAAGTAACAGAAAGTAAAATCCACGTGTGGATTATTGGACAAGGAAATTACTAGATCGCCGCTATACAAGTTCGAGCGATCATAGAGGTAATATATCAGTGACAGACTTCTATTAGACGAACAAGTTAGCGTCTAGCAAGATACGATATCGTGCAGTAAAAGTTAGAAGCCGATAGTCAAACCCAGAATTTGAGGATCAGCCGTTCCAGTGAGGTTAGTTCGATCGAGACTTTCAATCATCTCATCAGAGTAGGAAGCCGACGTGCATATAGTGCAACCTTTGGAAATGGGAAAGAATAAAGAAATCACGTGTGTTAAGGCAAATAATTAACGCCAGAGTGATAAAATTTTTATGTAATTCAAGTATAGTGAAATTTTTGAGTGTAATATATTTTTAGTGAAATTGTATTTGTGTTTAAGTGAAAACGAATCCAAAATGGTAACTTATTCTTTATATTCAAAGTGATTAGTGTATATGTTTTATGTGCTGTTAGGAAAGTGTTATTAAGTGTAGATATAACCATGAATATGGCTTAAGAAGAAATTGGTGGGTGAAAATGTTCCATCGGTGGAGAATTCGGTCTCTGACCGTACAATCATGTGAGTACTAATTTCATTATTATATGTTTTGGGAAGATTTGCGTATAGTCCTCATGAGTGGAAGTAGGGATGTTTGAAAACATGTGAAATAAAGATTGCGCGATCTGAACGATTAATTTGATTGAAATATAAAAATATGTGAAGTATTAATGAATCCCTTGTGAAAAATATTCAGTGGAATATCAGTATAATGGTAAATGATATAACTATGGTAAAGCAGGCGTAATAATAATAATAATAATAATAATTAAATAAATTAATTATGTGATGAATTTTATATTGATAAGTGGTAGCTGCAAGAGCCCCTTAGATGAATTATTAATTGTTGTGAATCAATATGTTCATTATGGTATAAATGATTATTGTTGATGGAGGCTGAGGCTGAGTATATATATTTTGAGACGTAGATCAAACTTTGATTTGAATTTATTTCGTTCTTTGAAAGGCAACTTGGCTATTTTATGTATGAGCGCCATGTCACGCAGTTGATAATTTGTCACGCTAGAAATGCATTGAAATGCTCGGTAAAAGTAATTGTGAGGGACAGTTAGTAGCGGTAATGAGTTGTTGTAAGTCCTCAAAGTTGGAATACTGCTCCCGAGGCATTTTATGTTGAATTGTGAAAAGGGTGCATGCAATTTATGTAGTATATTGAGCGCTGGTGGCGTGCTAGGCCTTCCTTAAGTCGCAAATGTTGTAAGTCCTCAGAGTTGGGATACTGCTCCCGAGACATTTTAAAGGATCGAACTCAGAGTAGTCCTTGTTGAAGCCCCTTAATATTGGTAGTTTTATTGAATTTTCTTACCCGCTAATGAGGACACTTCATAATTATACTTTACCGAAGCTGAAAGAATAGGTCTGTAGAACCTAATATTTGTCTTGTGGTTAATTTGTATGATAAGCCTTGCCATTCAGAGAAATGCATTTGTAGCAGCTGTATTTAAAAGCTGAATAGCCAGTCCCCCGCGGAAGCGAGACTGTAGAGTTCCCCTCCCTCCACAGCAATAAATCAGCCAAGTGTTGAGACAGACCCTCACACTCTTTTATGAGGTAGGTTAGGAACGGGCTGTCTGATTCACAGTACACGGAAGTGTTTAAGATGGTTTTAACGACCCAGTATTTGAACTGAGGTCCTTTTACATTCATTATTATCGCTTACAGAGTTCAGATCGTTGCTTCCTAAAGATATAATTGTCTTTGAAGACAATATAAATAAATCCCTAACTTTATTATTAAATGATTCAGTGATTCACGAGTAATTATGAGAACATTAAGATTCTGGGAGTAATCTTAAGTTGACTTGCTCAGTAGTTTTCTATAACTCGGGGATGCGCAAATTTTTCCAATCACGATAGTGAGTTGGTAGCTTGAGAGAGAGTGATGGTAACAGATGAGTCTTGTGAGAACCCGAAATTAATTAATGATTAGCCATGCTTTGATATTATGATTAAAACCAGATATACTCATGTATGATGTGTGTTTAATTGCTAACACAATGCATGTAAACTTTACCGAGCCATTTGGAGCTCTTTTCTTTAAGAATTAGAATTATTTATTTATTTATTTATTTATTTATTTATTTATTTATTTATCGTATGGCTTTTAGTGCCGGGAGTGTCCGAGGACATGTTCGGCTCGCCTGAGTCTGTAGCTGCTTCCAGCGGACACCCTAAAGGGCGAGCTACAAGTTCCGTTCAATTTCAAGTAGTTCCAACTTTCGCCACCAGATATCAATGATACCTAGTGGTGAACGTTGGAACTTTGATAGAGCGTTCTGACGAAATCTAACCTAACAAATTTTGCTTTACACAAGTTTAGTCTGCGAAAGGATCTTTAACATGCCATAAATCTATGACATGGGACCGCCGGCTTTACTTCCCCTCCGAAGGAAGGCATACTGAAGGATTTTAACGCTCTTAAAAAATCCGACGACTTCGGCCGAGTTTGAACCCGCTATCTTGGGCATAGCAGTTCAGTATGCTACCGACTACGCCACCGAAGCCGCTAGAATTGACACCATATGGGAGTGAAACTTAGATGGAGTTCTTTTTTTTTTTTGGAAAACCAGAAATTATTATTTTGTGATTGTTTAATTTGAATTCCTTGTTCAGCTTTGGACAAGTGTGAAGTGTAGTGTCAGTGTATTCATTGTTTATTTTTGTAGCGCCATATTTTGGATAATTAAATGTTTTGGCAGTAGGAGTTTGATTTTGTTTATTTTTGGAAGTGTATCCTATGCTTAATCCAAAGTGTGTAAGTCACAGAGTGGGAGAACAAACCATGAACCCCGATACTCCCGATTGAGCATTGCTGGCAAACTGTGATTTGCATATTTCATTGTTGAAATGGGCACAATATGAAAGCATACGGGACTTTGTTGAAACGCTTCGCGCGTCGTAGCTCATTTATTGAATCTAATTATTGTGCGCTGCCTATTGTAAAGTAGATTTACTAAGCCAGACACCTTTCCTCGAGTGTACACAACATCTCACCCAAGTTTAATCGCAATCGGACGAATGGTATATGAACGCATACGGGACTTTGTTGAAACGTTTCGCGCGTCGTAGCTCATTTGTTGAATCTAATCGTGCGCTGCCTATTGTAAAGTAGATTTACTAAGCCAGACACCTTTCCTGGAGTGTACACAACATCTAACCCAAGTTTCATAGCTATCGGACTAATGGTATATGAATGCATACGGGACTTTGTTGAAACGCTTCGCGCGTCTTCGTTCATTTGTTGAATCTACTTGTGTGCTACCTATTGTAAAATGGATTTACTAAGTTAGAAACCTTCCCTGGAGTGGAAACAACTTCTCTCCCAAGTTTCATCGCAATCGGATGAATGGTTTACGAACAAATACGTGACTCTGTCGAAATGCTTCGCACGTCGTCGCTCATTTGTTGAATCTACTCGTGCGCTGCCTATTGTAAAATGGATTTACTAAGCCAGAAACCTTCCTTGGGGAGTAATCAACATCTCACCCAAGTTTCAGCGCAATCGGATGGATGGTGTATGAACGCATAGGAGACATACACACCCACACACCCACATACATACTATCAAGTAACATTGATTTTATATATATAGTCAAGCTGTACCCGGCATGCGTTGCAACGCCAATCAAAGAAAGTGTTGGCATTGTAATTTGGTTTCTTGAAGTGCTTTTGGATGCACAATTTTTTCTTCAATTTCCGTTAACTGCCTCTAAGCTATCGTAAAATGGATTTACTAATTTTGAAACATTTGTGGGAGAGTGCGCAACAACTCACCAAAGTTTCATCGCAATCGGATGAATGGTATATGAACGCAGATGGAACTTTGCTGAAACACTTCACGCGTCGTCACTCATTTGTTGCAAATGTCGAAAACCTTCCCTGGCGTATACACAACAAATCATCAAAGTTTCATCGCAATCGGATGAATGGCATATGAACGCTTACGGGATTTTGTTTAAACGATTCGCGCGCCGTCACTCATTTGTTGAATCAACTCGCGCTACCAATTGTACAATGGATTTACTAAATCAGAAATCTTCCCTGCAGTGTGCACAACAACTCACCCTAGTTTCATCACAATCGGATGAATGGTATATGAATCTACACGTGCGCTGTCTATTGTAAAGTGGATTTACTCAGCCAGAAACCTTCCCAAAGGTGTACACAACATCTAACCCAAGTTTCATAGCTATCGGACGAATGGTATATGAATGCACACGGGACTTTGTTGAAACGTTTTGCGTGTCGTCACTCATTTGTTGAATCTACTCGTGCGCTGCCTATTGTAAAATGGATTTACTAAGCCAGAAACCTTCCTTGGAGAGTAATCAACATCTCACCCAAGTTTCAGGGCAATCGGATGGGTGGTGTATGAACGCATAGGAGACATACACACCCACATACATACTATCAAGTAACATTGATTTTTATATATATAGATTTATAATTTATATTTACACTTAAATATTGTTTATTATTTTAGTTCAACAATTTTAAAATGTTATCCAGCACATTACTTCAAGTACTGTAGATACGTATATAATATTTGATTTTTAGAAATACTCGCACTTCGGCATAAAAATTCTCCGAAATGTGGCTGAAAGATTCAACTATCAGCATCTTTGAAAGCATCAACTGACCTTATAAAGTGACCACTATCCCATAAAGAGGCAGGTTTTCATTCTCTGTATAAAAGTGATTAATAATTACCACACTTACTAAGTTCTTGACGTGCGATTAGTTGTTGGAGGTCGAAGTGAAATGCCATATACTGTGGTTCGGATTCCACGTAAAAAGGAGGTCCCATGGTTCATAATCACAAGATTAAACTACAATCTTCCTTCCTTTTTTAGTTGTTGGAGGGCAGCGATCGTTTGTGGGTTTGGTAGCGTTTCGTAGAGTAATGTTGTCTTGTATATTTGGAACCGATGATGCTCACTTAACGAGCGAAACACCTCATCCAATTAAACCCGCACAGGTTTTCCGAGATGTGTGTTCATATATAATTATGTCATGTGGTATTTCCTTCAGGTAATGGGTTAAATAATCATCATTTTCCGCCCAATCTATTTGGGCACTTTTGTGTTGTCCAACTGAAAAGTAGAAAAGTCGTTTTCTAAGGCCACACTGAAAAATCGCTTCCAACACAATAATCTAATGTTAAAACCAAATTAACGTTTAATATCGCCTAAAAATTACCGCTGTTTCTGAAGTATTATTTTTGTAGGAGTTTTTGCAAGGATTTCGGAGTGGAATAGCGGCTTCGGTGGCGTAGTTGTTAGCATGCTGAGCTTCTATGCTCAAGATCGCGGGTTCAAACCCAGCTGAAGTCGTTGGATTTTTTAAGAGCGTTAAAAATCCCTCAGTATGCCTTCCTTCTGAGGGGAAGTAAAGCTGGCGGTCCCATGTCAAAAATGTACGGCATGTAAAAGAACCTTCCACTAATTACACTTGTGTGAAGCTAAATTATAGGTTAGATGTGACTAACGCTCTTATGTTCCAACGTTTGTCGCCAGGAGTCGACTGCGGTGGCATCTAGTAACCAAGGTTCAGAACTAGTAGACGTTAATGGTGGCGTTAGGTAACAAAAGTAGGAACTACTTGAAAATTGATTGTCAGTCACGGTGGGTGAGTGGTTATCGTGTCAGATTACTAACCTCAAGCTTGCAGGTTCGCTCCTGACCGTGGTAAGAGATTTTTGAAAGGCAGCAAAAATCACGATACGCATGTCATACGATGTTGGCATTTTAAATAAGCCATTTGAATTCAGTAGGCCTTGTTCATAATGGCAAAATTAATCTCGTCAAGGTGTTCAAGTTTGTGTTTTGCATCATTTTTAGTTCGTTTTATTCATAACTAAGCAATAGCTATTTTCCGCCAACACAAAGTTCCTCCATTCTCTACTGGAAAGCGCTATAGTGTCAAGGAACAACAAAATTCGACATGCAAGCTGCCCTCTGGGTTCAAATAACAAAGCTTGCACCCGACCCCCGAGGCCATACGATATTATTATTATTGCTTGAATTAAAAACAGATAACACAAACTAATACAGCCATCACAATTAACACCGGTTATCAGACAGATTCTACACACACCCAAAATACACGGGGCTACATGACCGCGATGTCGTAGCCCCTAAACTGAAGAACCAATCAACCGACTTCGGATAGGCCTGGATGCGCCCCTGAGAACACAGGAACTGGCCGACTAGGACAAAACAACTGACTATAGCATGACAGGAACCGCATTGTCTTGTCAATGGGGAGACGTGCCATTGGCCCAGCCAAGAGCCGTGAAGCAAGTCACCATGGACTAGTTTCATACCATCCCAGCCTTGAAACCCTGTCCCGGATGATACCATCGCTCCCTCCTATACAAGGATCATGTAATATAAGAGATTCATCACTTTTGGTTATAGAATTGGCAACTCAAACTAACACTTGGGGCGCTGCGATCGGTCTGGATAAGTAGGGTAAAAATACTCAATAACACGCGATTGATACGAAACACTTTTTATTTTTCGGTTATAATCAGTAAATGTGGTCCCTAAAATAATGACAGTGTTATTTTCAATTGTATATATGTATAAATGTGCGATACACGTGATCTAATTTGTGAGTTCCACTGTATTTTATGTGTCAATTGCATATTATCAAGCATCGGTTGTCTGCTGGTATTTGTTTTTGAGCAGTTCGAGTCATGGCGCTGTTACGTTTAAAAACTATATTTGAGTTTGCTCACTGTGCCATAGACCCTAGAAATTATTTGTTGCTTGGTAGGGCGAAGGGATGTGTTTAACTTGTATTAAAACTCGGGGTAAACAGGAATTGCTTAATTTGGATGGTAGGTATTAACCCTGCGAAGTCAAAATTAGGCCTATATGACTCGTAGTGGAATGGCTCGGATATCGCAGAGCGAGGTGATGGCGGTTGGTAGGGTTATTGGAAATGAACTAGGGAGCGGAGGATACCTGACTGATGAAGCTTGGCTGTCCTCCCTCGGCTGGTTTAGGCTTGACTGTCTTGGTACGGCTTGGCTCGGCGAGACTGTGCTTGGCTGTCTAGGTGCGGCTTGGCTCGGCGTAAGTGAACAACCCGCCCTGTCGTCAGTGAGTGTAGTGGTGAATGGTCCAATCCGCTCTTGTTGCCCTTATTTATTTGGTGTCGTCACATTTCGGCTATTGCCATTTGCATCTTTTGGAAAGTGATGAAAGCGTATATACGCAGCCCTCTTATTCATCGACTTACAGCCGTAAACTGAGCAATATACTTTGCTTTTACTCATTTTGCACTCTTATCAACGAGTAAAACTTATTACTTATGTATAAAGACACGAAGAATTTACCTCGATCTGCTTACGAATACAAGAAACCATATACAAACAGTCACCACGTGACAAATGTACCCTACTTGGTAAGTTTCTAATTTTTACCGCTAGATATCATTCAGATAGCTGGAGTTGCCAATTGCTGAGAGATTGCACCGCCTGAGGCTATACTGCTATACCAAGTCTGGCAACATAAAAAGTAAAAAGCTATTTGAATGTCGCCTTTATTACAGGAAATTGAACATGATGATGATAATTGTTGGTTTAAGGGGCATAACATCGAGGTTATCGGCCCCTAATGGTTTGGGTGATATTGAAAATCTTTCTTTATTCGTATCAGGAGCACCAATCACAAATGTATGTCACAAATGGTAAACAGTGAGAATCAAATACAAATAATAATAATAATAATAATAATAATAATAATAATAATAATAATAATAATAATAATAATAATTATAAGGCAAACATCTCGTGAACTTAAATTGCGGAAAGCATACGGAAAAATCGCAAATATTTACAAGAAGAAATGCATGAGCATCAACACCAAAATTCAACACTACACGACTGTCATCAAACCTGAGACACTTTACGCCAGCGAGACACTAAACCTCAACTACAAAGAGGATCTTGAGAACATCAAGAAGGCTGAGAGAAAAATCATCCATAAAATATTGGGCCCTAAACTCACAGATGATGGATGTCGTCTGCAATCACACACAATCACAGAGAGATACTCTAACATCGAGTCAGATTTCCGCAAGCGACGACTGAGATTCTACGGCCACATTATGAGACTGAATGACGACCGGCTAACAAAGAGAATATTGACTTACTTACGAAAACTTAAAGTGACAACAGTCTGGGTTACTTAAGTCCAAATTGATCTCGAAAGTGCCAACATCACACCAATAGACATAGACGATCGAACGACATTCCGACATAAGATCCACAGTTGGGAAGTCACACATGAAGATCGACCAAGGAGACCAGGGAAAGGATGGACGGAGGAACGTCGAGTCCGACACAGTGAGATGATGAAGGAGTTCTGGAAGACCAAGAAGAACAGCACCAGAACATAATTTGCTTAATGTGATCCTTTGGGTCTAAACAATGTAAATAAATAAATAAAAATAATAATCGTACAGTGAATTGTTAATAAAGGCTCAAAGTACTCGGCAAACTGTTCTAAATCTAATATTAAGTAAGGACACCGACATACAAGTCAGTTGAACAACACACAAACATCTGACTGCCAGGTAACCCGCAACCAAATTAAATGTTCCTTGTCCAGTAACGGGCGACGTCAATAGCATTCGGGTTGGCAAGTTTTAAATCTTCCACTGTGCATGTTGCTGGGCACTGGTAAAGATGTTGGACTGTCTGTAGTTCCCCACAATCACAGAGGAGAGAGTCACTCGAAAAAAAAAAACATTTCTGCAGGTTCATCTTGGTTCTTCCAACTCCAGTCCGTAGTCTGTTGAGCGCTTTCCATGTCACCCAGCCTTCCATATGGCCCGGAGGAAGGCTTTCTTTTGGGGTCATCCAGCCGGACAGATGACGAGATCTTTCCTTCCACATTCTTGCCCTAACAGTGTCAGCATTGACTTAGGCTGACTGTAGTCCGAAGGAGGCTTTTCCTAGATTTAAGGCGAGTTCGGGCGGGGGAATATCCAAATAGTGGGTGTGAAAATGATAGATGATCAAATGAAACTTACAACTAATACTAACTACTCTCTTACATACTAGAAGAAGAAATGGTAAACAAATACAGGATTAGGCAAATAATGAACAGGATGAAAAGGAATGCCCTCAACCCTCGAAGATGAGGATTGAGAGACTTGGAAGGAAGGAGAGCCGTGAAAGGCAGATAGGAAAAGAAAAGAGGAGAGGGCCCGCCCCAAAGTCAGAGGAAAAAGGGGACAAAACGGACCCAGCTCAGGAATCCCTCGGGATCACCAACTACCAAACACACCAGCCGTGACCCCTTGAGGGTGTAGCACTATCCAGGTTGCACCAGAAGTGGTGGGGCTATACACACCCTGCCTCCATAAGGGCATTGTGCAGAAGGCAGGAGATAACATGAAAAGAAACGAGAAGTGCTGGGACGAACTAAAGAGCCTACTTTTCTTAAAATTTAAGTTTCATGCCAATGATTAATCTATATGGATCTATCTAGAATAATGACGAAATTAAGTTGGTAATATCGAAATTTCTAATTAGTTCGAAATACTGTAGCCTATATCTGGCATAATGTAGCCTAATAGAGAACTACAGTTGGCAGCCCTGGTGACTGAATATATTCTTAGTTCCATCTCTTAAGGTACAGAATACAAACTTTGGTTGAAGTCCAATGGCTAGCATGGACGTTACATGTAGTTATACAGTGGATCTAACAGCACGCGTAAAATCATGTTGGCAACAATGACATACATGTATTGGTCAAAAATAATCTGAAATAATATGATCAATTGTTGTGTCAATTTTCAATGAAATCCATTAGTTAGTATAGAAGTTACATGCATTTTAATATTGGACCTATCAGCAGGCTTAGAATCATGTTGGCAGCACTGGCGTAGGCCTATATTAGTTACTCCAAATTAATCTAGAATGCCAGGTACTATACGTGTGCAAAGTCTAGAGCTATTGGCATGCAAACTTTCTAATATATTGATATTAGGGTAACAAAAATAGAGACAGTATTAATTAACAGTTTTCAGCACTGGTTACTCGTAAGAATCGGCATGGTCATACCTGTTATGGTACACAAAGAACACACGAAATTTGGTTGAAATCCAAATGATAATATTGAAGTTACAGTATTTAAAGTTGGACCTCTCAGCAGGCTTAGAATCATGTTGGTAGCACTGACGTATATAAGTTACTCCAAATTAATATAGAATGTCGGGTGCAATATGTGTGCATAGTTTAAAACTGTCGGCTTGCATCCTTTCTGATATATAGGTATTTGGATTTTAAAAATTGAAAGTATTCATTAACAGTTGGCAGCCCTGGTGGCTCTTAATAATACGCTCAGTCATATCTGTTTATGTACACATAGCACATACGAAATTTGGTTGAAATTCAATTGATAGTGTAGAAGTTATATGCATTTAAAATTTGGACTTATCAGCAGGCTTATAATCATTTTGGCAACACTGCCATGTATGGCCTCCTGGAAATTGAACTGCAATATTATTATCTATACGTGTGCCAATTTTGAAATAGCACCCTTTCATACTTTCCACGATATCCAACATGGAGCTCAAATTTCAATTGCGATTTTTCAGCAGTTGGTAGCACTGACATCATTTCCAATATGGGCGTGAGATATTCAGGTATAGGTCTTTACTCCTACCAAATTTTGTTTCGATTGCTGCAGCCGTTTAGGGGTTGATAGCGGGGAGGGGGGGGGGGACGGACACACACACACAGCCAGATAGACAGACAGACAGAAGGACTGACAGACAGACACACATTTACCCGATCTCGTAAGTCTACTTTTTCCTCATTTTTGCAAAATGTGAAAAGTAAGCTAAAAATTATACGAGCCCTACAGTAGTCGCATATGATGTGTAACATTTGACATGTTATCCTACTATGTGTGTCCCGGGAGCGAAAATTCCTTGTTGACAGTGAACTCTGTTGGGCATTGAAATAACTACTCGTAAACTCCAGTGCCAAATCCTGACCGTAATGAATCATATGTTATTTGCCGTGGCGGAAGCAATCCACTACCTACTTGATGCGAGCAGCGCTCTATACCGGCCAGTTAGTGAACTCATGCCAGCGATGTTATTGAAAATGGCCTGTTTTGCCGATCAGCGCACTGCCAAGTTTAGGCGCGATTAAAAATTAGGTGTGCAGTAGGTATATTAAATGTGTTTCTCCCAGTGATATGTTTAGACCAACGAAGTTTCAATTATTGTTAGTAGTCGGCGTTAATATACTGAATTCCTACGTTGTTAGGAGTGTTTGATGATGCGATATAGATTCCACATAGCTTCATGGCCGACAGTACATCGAGTGCTTAAATTAAATAAGAATACAGCAAAAGTTTGAAGATTTAAAAAAATCGTAATTGTTTTCAGCAAATATGGTATAATGAATATTTTCACACCAAAGAACGACAACTTGAAGATGATTTACTGTGGGAATTTCTTTAATGGGGCCTCCAAACCTTGAGGTAAACCATATGCGATTTACACTCCACATGGTCACATGGCCTACAGTACGTTGTCGTACCTATCTCCGCCACCGCGCGCACTCATTGTTTCCGTCCCATGCACTTCCGTCCCATCCACTTCCGTCTCTTTTCCAAAATCACTCCCACAAAAATGTCCAGCTACCGAGTGCCACAAAAATATCCAGATACCGAGTGGAAAGATGTTACACATCAAAATGAGAGGCTGACCCCTCTCAGAAGGAGGGTATCAGGAAAGATGAGACAAGGGTCAATTAAGGCGGGAAAGGAAGAGACTCCCAAGGCCATAGATACCCTAATACCGTCGGGGTCGGAAGAGAACAAGAGTTGATCAAGAGAGGTTGACAGGAAAGAAGACAGAGAGGAGCCCGGCACAAGTAAGTGGAAGCAATGCCGAACTCAGCTGGGGTCCCGTGGTCACCAATCCACGTCCCACTAGATGTGAGCCCCTGGAGGGGGGGGGGGGTAATTGAACAGTATGATCTGCCAAGAGTTATTGAATATTGATGAAAATAACACAAACATAACGTCCAGATAGAAAAATAATACGTTTTGATATATATCAATGTTAGCAATAGATTTGACACAGTTATGTTGTTCTGGAAGCCTCCGTGGCTTAGGCGGCAGCACGGCGGCCTCTCGCCGCTGGGTCCGTGGTTCAAATCCCGGTCACTCCATGTGAGATCTGTGCTGGACAAAATGGAGGCAGACAGGTTTTTCTCCGGGTACTCCTGTTTTCCCTGTCAAAATTTCATTCCAGCAACACTCTCCACTATCATTTCATTTCATCTGTCATTCATTTAATCATTGCCCCAGAGGAGTGCGTCAGGCCTCGGCAACCGGCACAGTTCATATCCTCGCCGCTAGATGGGGGCTTCATTCATTCCATTCCTGACCCGGTCGGAGACTGGAAGCAGGCTGTGGATTTTCATTTTCATGTTGTTCTGGAGCTTAATTCACCTTTAGGTTAATTTAAACATTGCTCTCCTACTCGACAGAATTGTTGGGTTGTTTGGTGAATATAAAAGGAACTGCCCAAATGCACTGACATAACCTCACTTTTCGCCTTCCTTGCCGGCTGCCACCCACCCCTCCCCCGTCACCCTAAACCACAAATTTCATTGCAATGCAGAGGAGAATGGGTAAGAAAACAAAAAAGAGATAAAATGCACACATTTATTCTACAGTATATTCATTCTTATCACAATGAACAAAACATAATAATAATAATAATATTGTATGGCCTCGGGTGCCGGGTGCAATCTTTGTTATATGCCCACTGTTTAATGAATGTAGGTCATTTTATTTCTCAACGTATCCATACATTATACTGTATTTTGGCTTGGCAATATCCAAATTGTTTCATACGTCTTGCATAATATAACAAGTAGTTCCGTGAAGAACGATACAGCATATTTTCATAAATCCTATTCTAGTTAATTGCCTTTATCAACATACAAAATTTCAGTTTGATTGTCGTGATAGATTCGTAGATAATGAGAACCGTCAAAATATTCGGATGCTTGCCATTTTGGATTGTTATATGTATATGCCATAGAGTTACGTACCATTAAAGGAAAATTATTGCGTAGCTTCATTATTCAAATTTTCACTTCGATCGCATGATTACAACACAAGAAATAAAAACTTAGTTTGAAAATTTCGCACAGTCGTCATCTTGAGATTATGTAAGCAATTGAACTAAATTTCATGCCAGTGCATTACAATATGTGTAATCATTTACTGTACCATATTTCACTGCTCTCAGATGGTTAAATCACGAGAAAAGTCTATTAAAATGTTTCAACTTCGCTTGGCCGCCATGTTCGTTTTTTACTTTACAGGTTTTTGACAAATACATAGATAAATTTTTAATAGTGCCCTTTATCACCGTACGAAATTTCAGGGTGATATCATAAATAGTTTCGGAGATATTGACTGCCAGTGAAATATTTCGCACAGCCGCCATTTTGAGGTTATGTAAACAATTGAACTAAATTAGACGCCAATGCATTACAATGTGTATAAACATTTACTGTACCATGTTTCATTACGTTTGGATGGTTAAATAGCGAGAAAAGTCTATTTAAAGTCTCAACCTCGCTTGGCCGCCATGTTGGTTTTGTAGTAACCAGGTTTTTGACAGTCTCATAGGTGAACTTCTAGTAGTTCCCTTTATCACCGTACAAAATTTCAGGGTGATATAGGTATTAGTTTCGGAGATACTGAATGCTGGTGAAATATTTCACACAGCCGCCATGGTGGATTGGTGACACACAATAAAATTTGAAGGGCACGGTCGGGGTCGGCCAGAATGGTGCTATGATCCTACCGAGTTTCATTGAAATCGCTCCAGCCGTTTAGAATTTATTACGGACACACACACACACCATCACACACACATACACACACGCACACACAGACAGACACAAGGACAAAAGGTGATCGCATAAGCCTATTTTTTTTTTCATAAAATAAAATAGGCTAAAAATAATACTAAATAACCAAATTGGACAGCTCACTTCAACATAACGATCCAATATTTTTCTGGTTTATTTCAAGGTTAGATCACACCAAAGTGATACAGACTGCTGTATCCATTAGCCTAAGGTTGATTTGTATTCCTGTTACGTCCGATTCACTGAAGGATCGTGATATAACTGGAAGATACATCATATAGCAGCGATGTCCGATTCACAGTAATCGAACCATTCATATGTTTTAGGTAGATTTCATTAGAAAGCTAACTATTGCAATGGGTCCCATGTTTCGACTTCCGGAAAATTTCGACATATCTTCGCGTTTCACATCCCCGAGACCCCAAAACCACCGTCAGTTCAAAAGTTTATATATAATTTATGTATATATTTGAACCCTTATTGATCTTCGATAAATAAGTATTCATATTTATTATTATTATTACTACGGCCCAGGCAGCACATAAGGAAGTCGACTTGGATATTAGGGAGGCCAGCATTTCGTAATGGTTGCAACAGAAGCTGAGTTGGTAGCTATTCCTGGGGACGGCCAGAATTAGTCGAGTTCAAGGCCAAATTGTGCAACTACTGTACCAAAATTGGAGACATAAAGGAAGAATCACGAGGTCCTCTCAACGAACTTACGATTGAATCAGCCAATCGCAAGAGACCAAGCCGTGACCACAAGGTGGACGGCGTCAGTAGTAAAAAGCGCGCGGAAGTGTGTATCTAAGGAACCGCCGAACGGATTAATCTCCGCTCGAGTAATTTGAGACGTTGGATTCATTTGGAGAAGAATGACGCTAGCCCCATCTTTGGGAGACAAAAACTCTGGAAGTTTTTATCCGACTCCGCCCCACTCCGCCGCCCTTGTCAGTTTCTCATAAATAGTTTGGCCTGACGCCAATCGAAGTACTTATCTTGTGGAGCCTTCAGAGGCATACTCCACGCCAGTTTGTAGTGTGATTTTGACGCTCGAATTTATCGAAGTACTATTCTTGTGGAGCCTTCAGAGGCATACTCCACGCCAGTTTGAAGTGTGATTTTTGACGCTCGAATTTATCTGAGTACTATTCTTGTGGAGCCTTCAGAGGCATACTCCACGCCAGTTCGAAATATGATTTTTACGCTCTAAAATCAGTGAAGCTAATTTATTTTATGAGCTCTGGGAAGCTAATGTCGCAGCGTTTGCAGTATCGAATTTTAAAAGCTATAATACATTTTGTTCTAAAATCAGCTAAGTTGTGTGATCTAAATATTTCACGCCAGCGCGTGATAAACTGTAACATTCTTTTAAAGACGACGAGTTCAACTTTAAGGGGGAAGTATCGTATCACCCTAATTAGCGCTTACCAGAACCGAAGTCCAAGACGGGACGGAAATACCAGACGAGATAGCGACTGCTGGTGCAGCCAGGATTTTGAACTTGTTAACGAGCCAGTGGCGCGGACTCGAGATGTATATTTTATGTATAAATTGTGTGTATTGTATGTGTTTTTATAGTGCGTATGTGCGATATAATTAGGGCCAGTCTTCGCTATTAATCGCAGTAGGACAATTGTGGGTGAACTGAGTAGCCTGCAAGCGATTATAGATAGGCAAATATTTAACATTGAACTTTTCTGCCAAGGAGTCGAGACCAAGATGATCAGCACGTGGTTTGAAGTTGGGATGAGCTTCAAGAAATCAACGCAGACGACTACTATGGAGTGCTAAATTGTCCATAGGGCAATGGGTTGAGGAGGATGTCCTTAGTCCTACATGCAGAAGCGGTGATGTACTAAAATTGGATTATTTCAATTATGTAGTTAGATTTGGCCGGGGAACTTTGTAAATAGTCATGTTTTTCTTTCTTGTTTTTAGCTGTTTTTCTTGTACCGACACTATATGTTTAAATGTCCGTTGGCGCGTGGCCAATGTGTTTGTTGATATTTTGATTTTTTTCTTGAGTCATATGTAATGTACGCGGCGTGCGTGCGTGATTTTTATCCTTGCAATTGCGGAACCCGTTACATTCGATAAATGGTGCTTTATTAACGTTAATATTTGAAATAGGAATGGGAGGAAATGATTGTAAAACATTTTGCTGAACAGGTTATTATTCATGTTAGGGTAGCCGAGTGCACCAACTTAAAAGTAATTGTAGAACACCTTCGTTCTAATTTTGATAGATTTTTCTTGAGTCCTTTTCAGGTGACTAGTCACGGCATAGAACGATGGCGCCAGCATGTGGATATTATTTGTGTCTTTTATTTCAGGGTCTGTCACAACCCATACGTGTGATTCAGTGTGTGTTGATGTGTCTTGTGTGTGTTGATTCTACGTGAGGAGGGGGTAGTTGTCCTACCGCCCTTATATATTTTTGCTGCTGTTGTATTTTAGATGGAAAGACAGAGTGCTCTTGGGAGACTGCTGATTCTTGTCCATATGTTTTTTCTGACACACACGTATTATTGTGCTTTGGGGCACATTTCTTCGAGGTTCGATCCCATGCTCTGGGAGGTCGAGGTTATTGACACGTGGGTTGACAGACATGCAGAGTTCCACAAACCGCCCGTTTTGCCTGTGACTTATTTTGATAGGCAGTCCTTTTTGTCCGACTGAACCCTGTAAGCTTTCATGCAGCAAACCTGTTCATTGTGATGGCTAATTTTTAAGCCATAATTAATTGGGGAGTTCGCCATGGGTGTAACGGATTGTTGTACCTTGTATGGATAAGAATATTATGATTAACGTAAATGTTGGCTGTTTGCCTATTGCTTTGTTGATGACTCGATTTCATGTAATTTTGTTTGTCACACCCGTGTGGTGTAGTGGTAGAGTATTTGTAAATTTGACAGCGGTCATTTGAGTATTTTTTCTATTGGTCACGTGTTAATGTACTTGTGTTGATTTGTGCGAGAAGTCCTAAGTTTTTAGGCAGTAAATGTTGCTACGGCAATTTAAGTCCAATTTCACACGGAAATTTTGTGTTTGTTTATAGTAGATTTAGGAAGTGTCGATTTAACTTAAGTATTGTAGTTGTGTTCCCTTGTGTCGGTCTAGCTCTAGGAAATGCGGATTCGTTGTCTGAAGGGTCATTCTGGATGATAACGAATCACGCATTCAAAGTACACATCGTGGTGCATGTAGAACGGCGTACGCACTTATATGGTCATTTTTTTTTTTTTTTTTTTTGTATCTTTTAATTTAAGGACACTTGGTCCAGGTAATTAATCTCTCCAGAGATATCGCCTAAGTTTTTGGCATTTTTATTAAGCGGGAGTCAGTTGGGAGTTGTTGTTGTTAATTGTTTATGTGTAAATATGGTGATTTGTTATTAAATTCAGTTGTTTTTAACCCTGGCTTCACTCTTTCCTGCATGTTATATTGTTATATGTTACCCTGCAAGTTAATGAAGCGCCCTGACAGCAACTTACGAATATGACCTGTTACGCCCCGAATCTGAGTCTCATATGCTTCTTTGCAAGGGTTCACAAAACAAAAATGGCTGCCCAAGTGGGGATTGTTGTTGTTGTTGCTTCGCTGATCTCATATTTATTTCGTTGAGAAATGATGCCAGGTCAAGCGGACATGTAAATTCAGTAAATGGAGGCGATGTTGTACCGCCATGTGCATTAGTAAAATCACTGAGTTCCTAAAGTTAGAAATATTGAACAAGGTTAGAATTTGATTTGGTATTTGTTATAAACTTGTTCTGGCGCCCACATTAAAATTAGAAATTTGCATTATTAATGAACTCAGTCAAAGCAGGAAGATGTTGCCTTATATTTGACATTTAATTGACTTCGGTTAATTGGTGTTTCGTAAATTCTGTTGGTTAGGAATTTAAAAGCAGATCACTAGGGGTTATTTTGTTGTTTGGGAATAAGTGTCATTGTATTCAGTAAATTTTGTTACTGAAATTTTCATTAAATTAGAGCCAGTAATATTTAAGTGTGTGACATGTATGTGCGTATAGGGCTGAAACCTTAGCCCATAACCCTGTTTTTCTCTGAGTATATTTTGTGTGTGATATGGCGAGTGTTGAGGAGATAAAGGCATTGTTAGAACAGATGTCGATCCAAATGTCCGTAAAGACGGAAGAACAATTAAAAGAACAATTAGAAGCTCAGCGTGAGCATAGTGAAAAACAATTAGAACAAATGTCCGCGAAAACGGAAGAACAATTAGTGCAGATGTCCGTAAAGACGGAAGAACAATTAAAAGAACAATTAGAAGCTCAGCGTGAGCATAGTGAAAAACAATTAGAACAAATGTCCGCGAAAACGGAAGAACAATTAGATAAACAATTAAAGAACTGCGAAAAACAATTACTTGATATGAGCGGTAACATTTCGGTCCAGTTAGAAGTCCAGAAATTAGACACTGACAAACAATTCAATGAACTAAACCACAAATTGTCACAACAGGCGGTAACACAAACCGAACAGTTAGGAAAAATCACGAATGATATTAATCAGAGCGTTCAAAAAGTAGAGAAACTGGCAGGCGAGTTTGCGGAAAACAACATCAAACAGTTAGGCGAAATGAAGAAATTGGAGGCGAAATTTGATAACAAATTAGTACAATTTGACGAGATGGTGGCAGATAAACTCAAGCAGATAGAGGCAGCATGTGTCAGTAACACCGCGGGAGTGAAGAAAACCCAAGAGAAACTACAGCAGCAAATTAATTCGGTAGATAACAACGTGCTGGAATTAATAAAGGAAATAGATAAAATCGAAGTTAAGGCTGAAACCGAGCGGATACACTTGCGGGAAAATTTAGAGGAGCAATTAGGCAGAACACAAGAGATCATAAGAAAAGAGATGGAAGGCCAGCTAATAAACACACAAGAGGTCATAAGACAAGAAGTAGGGGAGCAGCTCGTCAAAACTCAGGATAATTTGGAAGGTCAGCTAATAAAAACGCAAGAGGCTATAAGAGAAGAGGTGGGGGAACAACTAGTGAAAACGCAGGAACGGATAAGTGAAGAGCTAGAGAAAAATCAGGAGAGGAACGAGGAGAAAATAAATAGCTTAAAAAGTAGGATCCGGCGAGATTGGGACCAGCAGGCTCATGCGAATAAGGAAGACAGGCTGGCAGTTTTAAAGCGAATGCAGGCACTGGAGGAAAATATGAAGTCGAAATTACAGGAACACTCAGAATTAATCATAAAAAACGAGATTAGATCGTTAGAGAATGCGACGTTATTTTCAAACGAAAATATTCCGGAAAAGCAAACAAGTATTGGAAGTCCGGCAGGTTCGAAGTTGGCTGAGGACACGAGTCGGGGTCAAAGTCCCAGACTAACGACTAATGCATTCCAGCAGTACAGGGGGGAGACTTCAACTCCGCAACCGAACTTGGCACCAGCCCAAGTCATCCAAGTCATTCGGGGTAATGATTTTAAGCCCGATAAGTTTAAAGAACATTCAGGAACCACTCCCAAAGCATTTCTACGGCAATTAACTGACTACTTTAATGACCAACACATCGGCCCGGAGAAACAATTAAGACTGGTGGAAAAAATTTTAGAAGGACCTAGCCTGACCTGGTTTTTAAGTTTCAAGTACACGTTTACAGACATGGCTCAATTCCGCGAGGCGTTTTTGAAGAAGTTTTGGAGTCCTTCGTTACAGCAAGGGTTAAGAATGGACCTGTACACGCGCAAATACCACAGTACACATCCAACCCGTTTTTCAGAATTCTTCAGTCAGCAATTGGTAAAATTCAGGGATTTTGATGACCCGCCTAGCGAGCCGAATATGGTTCTAACCATCGGAAAACAACTCCCAATGCATATCCAACAATTATTAGTCGCAGGAAATATTCAGACCGCAGTCCAAGCCGAAGAATTACTCAGACATTTAGATGAGACGAGTATGGTAAGCCCACAGACAGGAAGAAGGAATTTGGAATGTGTCAACACGGCAGAGGTAGTTCAGGGACTCCAAAATAACCACGGCCAGGGGAACCAAAGTAAGACACAGTCCACAGGGACACAGTTCACGCCAAGAAGACAAGATTTTGACGGCCAAAACCAGTTCCGTAACAACAATCAGAATTATCAGAATAACCGCGGGAGATATCATCAGAATAACCAAAATCAAAATAATCAGTGGACGTACCAGCGGGAATACACGAATTGGAGGGGAAACCAGAGACAAGGTAGACCTTACCAAAGAAATGGAGATGGTAGATGGAGTAACGGCAGGGACTATCGCCAAGAAAACAGAGGAGATTATAGGAATAACTGGGACGAACGATATATTGAATCCCGTAAATACTTGGATCAATTAAGTAATGAAGAAGCGGAGAAGGAGAAGTGGGGGCGTGCCATGGCGAACAGACAGAGCCCAGACAACCATCAAGGAGAGGGGGCAGAGAGTTTACTGAGGCAACAGGAGCGACAGAATGATAACCGGCGAAACACATCTAATGGGGCCCGGGATAAAAAAAAAACAAATGAACTGAAAGGAGACAGGCTAAAAACGGAGATCGCCAGGGAGCGGGAAGAGATGATAGTGGCCAATATAGAAGAGTGGGTAGCGTTCCCAGACGACTGCCTGGAGGAAGTGGTGAAGAACCGTGAAAATGTTATCAGACAGCTACCAATTATTTACGCGCATATTGGAGGTATGAGGGTGAGATGTTTAATTGATACAGGTAGCCAGGTGAGCTTAGTCACTGAAATTTTGATAAAAGAAATAGCAAGAAAACAGACTGTTCCTATTATGCCGGTACCGCTAATGAAAGTCAGAGGTGTCATTCCTGACAAAACTATGAATTGTAAACAGCAAGCATTTCTAGATCTGGAAATATTGAACCATACTTTTTCACAAACATTCATTGTTATTCCAAAGATGAACTACAATATAATTTTAGGAGCCAACTTCATCTGCGATTTTCATGCTGTAATTGATTTACATAACAACACTGTAAGCTTCAAACAAGTAGAAGGATTGGATCATGTGGGTTTAAATATGGAAGAGAATCCGCTGGAAAGAGAGGCCAATACTTGGGTTGTTGAGGAATGCACTAATGAGGCCGGAGATAAGATCTTGAGGGGAGAGCAAGTCAACCAGACAGCAGTGCTAGAGATGGATAGCCGAGATATTTCGCAGGAACTTTGGGTGCATTTGGCGGAAGAAGAAATGGGCGGAACCAAATTCGAAATTCTACTTCAGGAACGACTTAAGGAAGCCATCGTAGGGGAATCTGATAGAAGAAGATTGGAAGAAATTTTAAGATTACATAAAGGAGCGTTTGACACCGTACCTGGGAAAGTTTTAAATTTTCAATATGCGATGCAGGTCACAGATTGGACCCCATTTAAAAGTAAATTGTACCCGATCCCAGAGAAGCATTTTTCTCAGGTGAAGGATATTATTACTAACTTATTAGATTCTGGCATGATAAGGAAAGCTGCAACTCCTTATCTGAACGCAATATTTTCTGTGACCAAGCCAAACGGATCAATTAGGCTATGCCTAGACGCGCGAGTTTTAAATAGCAAACTGCTAGTTGAGCACGACCAAGCACCGAGGATCAAAGATGTTTTGAAAGGCTTCCGCGGGAAGAAGATATACTCAAGTGTTGATTTGACGAATAGTTTCCACCATCTTGAACTTGAAGAAAAATCCCAACTGTTGACGGGATTTTTATTCGATAATCAAAGTTATATCTGGTGTCGAATGCCCTTTGGCGTGAAAACTGCGGGATGTGCACTCATTAGAGCACTCGATAGAAATCTGACTGAGGAGGTCAAGAACTTCACCACGAGATATGTTGATGACATATTAATCGCTTCTGAGACAATGGAAGAACACTTGATAAATTTAAATAAACTGTTGGACAACCTGAGAACCATGAACTTCAAGATCAACTTAAAAAAGTCACATTTTTGCCAGAGCGAAATTTTATATTTGGGACATATAATTGATGTCGAGGGCGTGCGGCCTAATCCAGCCAAGATTGATGCTATTAAGAAATTTCCCACACCTACCAAAGTCAAACATGTTAGAGCATTTTTGGGAGTGACAGGTTTCTTCAAAGAAAATTGCCCTGGTTACACAGAAACAGTAGCGCCTATGCAGGAGATGTTGAAGAAAGCGAATCGATGGTCGTGGAACGAGGAGTGCGACAGGTCTTTTAAAGCAACGAAGGATTTATTGGAAAACTGTGTGAAACTTGGATATCCGGATTTTGAGAAACAATTTATCATTCAAGCAGATGCTTCGTTAATTGGGATTGGTGCTATGCTGTACCAAGAGGACGCTGAAGAACCCAAGAAGAAATCCTATTTGGCATTCACGAGTCGTAAATTACGGAAACATGAGAGGAACTACACAGTTACGGAACTTGAGCTACTAGCAATTCTATATTCTCTCCAACAATGGCGCAAGATAATCTATGGTTATTCCATCATTGTTAGAACCGACCACCATGCACTGACATTTTTATTTAAGACAACAATAGCAAGTGAGAGAGTTACGCGCTGGTCCATCTACATACAGCAGTTTGACATTACAATAGAGCATTGTCCTGGGAAATTGAACGTCATACCAGATGCCTTGAGTAGAAACCCTGAGGACGGAAACGAAGTAACAGCGGAAGTTCACAATATTACCTTGACACCTAAGGCTCGTGAGTTTTTGGCAAGATTGATGGATATTCGGAAGGAGCAAGAAGCTGACCCATGGATGATGATGATGATAAAATTCTATAGGAAGGAGTTACAACCAAATTCACCGGAGTACGGGGAAGCCAGTGCTAAACAAGCGAGATTTCACTACTTGAATAACTTGTTACATAAGTACGTGGATGAGCATCATACTAAACTGCGGATCTTAGTTCCAGCATCACTACAGAGGGGATTAACTTGGCATGTTCACGAGAGCCTAGCACATATCGGCACGGATAAGACTGAAGCTACGATAGGGGAGACCTTTACTTGGCCCAAGATGAGATTCACCATTGTTGAAGTAATTAGAACGTGTGACGCTTGTCAGCGCACAAAGCCGAACAACTTTATTCTGAAACAACCTCCAAGACCACTATTACCGCAGAAACCATGCGAGATGCTCGCGATTGATTGCTTTGGTCCTTTAGTAAAAGGAAAGCGTGGATGCCGACACCTCTTGGTATGTGTCGATGTATTTTCGAAGATGGTCGTGCTATGTCCTATTCAGAAGACGACATCAGGACAAGTCCTTAGTCGAATTAAGAACAAAGTCATTCCGATGCTTGGAAAGCCGGAATCCATTCTATCAGATCACGGTACCTATTTCACAAGCTATGTTTTTAGGCAAGGTTTGGAGAGCCTAGGAATAAAACACATATTTTCAAGTATTCGTCATCCTTGTGGAAATCCGAGCGAAAGAACAATTCGCTGTGTCGCTAAATACTACAGAGTAATGATTCCTAACGAACACAATAAATGGGTAGACAAAGTAGGGGAAATTGAGATGTGCATGAACACTACTAAGCACGAGTCGACGGGTCAAGTCCCACTGATTGTACACCACAACATATTGCCGGAAAGAACTTGGGACAAGATCATTCCTTGCCCAAGGGATCCATTATTAGCGCATGATTTGCGAATCCAGCGAACGAGGGAGCACATGAGGAACCAAGCGGACCGAAGGCTGAGACGGTACCGAGGAAAGAAGTTTCACCGAGAGTTACAAGAACAAGAATTAGTGCTGGTTCGTAGACCACCGATCTCCGACCCTAAGAACAAAGTCTTCGCCAAATTCTGTCCGAAATTCATTGGCCCGTTCCGGGTAATTAAGAATCTGGGTAACAATGCCTACAGATTAGAAGAAGTGAGCACTGGTGCAAAATCTGTTTTTAATAGCGCCAATTTGAAACCGTACTACAGAAGGGAACCATTTGATGATTAGGAAAGATGATTATGCAGAATCTGTATTGCCAGAATTTTTTTTTTTTTGAAAGCAAACACTCAAATCCACGGGGAGCGCGTGAGTACGCACTTTGTTTGTAAACAACGAGCAGCTGAGACGACGGGAGTGGCAACTACGTGAGGAGAAGGGGGAGACCTAGAGAAAATATGAATGACATTCCAGCGAGAAGGGAGCACACTAATTGAGTCAGAGGGGCATACACTCGAGCAGCTGAGTGAGATTTAAAGAGATGTGTTGTTACTACAGTGGATTTTGTTTTTGAAATCCAAACCAATAAATTGTTTCGAATTTCAAAACCTTGCTGAGGATAAATGAACCCTTATTGATCTTCGATAAATAAGTATTCATATTTATTATTATTATTACTACGGCCCAGGCAGCACATAAGGAAGTCGACTTGGATATTAGGGAGGCCAGCATTTCGTAATGGTTGCAACAGAAGCTGAGTTGGTAGCTATTCCTGGGGACGGCCAGAATTAGTCGAGTTCAAGGCCAAATTGTGCAACTACTGTACCAAAATTGGAGACATAAAGGAAGAATCACGAGGTCCTCTCAACGAACTTACGATTGAATCAGCCAATCGCAAGAGACCAAGCCGTGACCACGAGGTGGACGGCGTCAGTAGTAAAAAGCGCGCGGAAGTGTGTATCTAAGGAACCGCCGAACGGATTAATCTCCGCTCGAGTAATTTGAGACGTTGGATTCATTTGGAGAAGAATGACGCTAGCCCCATCTTTGGGAGACAAAAACTCTGGAAGTTTTTATCCGACTCCGCCCCACTCCGCCGCCCTTGTCAGTTTCTCATAAATAGTTTGGCCTGACGCCAATCGAAGTACTTATCTTGTGGAGCCTTCAGAGGCATACTCCACGCCAGTTTGTAGTGTGATTTTGACGCTCGAATTTATCGAAGTACTATTCTTGTGGAGCCTTCAGAGGCATACTCCACGCCAGTTTGAAGTGTGATTTTTGACGCTCGAATTTATCTGAGTACTATTCTTGTGGAGCCTTCAGAGGCATACTCCACGCCAGTTCGAAATATGATTTTTACGCTCTAAAATCAGTGAAGCTAATTTATTTTATGACCTCTGGGAAGCTAATGTCGCAGCGTTTGCAGTATCGAATTTTAAAAGCTATAATACATTTTGTTCTAAAATCAGCTAAGTTGTGTGATCTAAATATTTCACGCCAGCGCGTGATAAACTGTAACATTCTTTTAAATACGACGAGTTCAACTTTAAGGGGGAAGTATCGTATCACCCTAATTAGCGCTTACCAGAACCGAAGTCCAAGACGGGACGGAAATACCAGACGAGATAGCGACTGCTGGTGCAGCCAGGATTTTGAACTTGTTAACGAGCCAGTGGCGCGGACTCGAGATGTATATTTTATGTATAAATTGTGTGTATTGTATGTGTTTTTATAGTGCGTATGTGCGATATAATTAGGGCCAGTCTTCGCTATTAATCGCAGTAGGACAATTGTGGGTGAACTGAGTAGCCTGCAAGCGATTATAGATAGGCAAATATTTAACATTGAACTTTTCTGCCAAGGAGTCGAGACCAAGATGATCAGCACGTGGTTTGAAGTTGGGATGAGCTTCAAGAAATCAACGCAGACGACTACTATGGAGTGCTAAATTGTCCATAGGGCAATGGGTTGAGGAGGATGTCCTTAGTCCTACATGCAGAAGCGGTGATGTACTAAAATTGGATTATTTCAATTATGTAGTTAGATTTGGCCGGGGAACTTTGTAAATAGTCATGTTTTTCTTTCTTGTTTTTAGCTGTTTTTCTTGTACCGACACTATATGTTTAAATGTCCGTTGGCGCGTGGCCAATGTGTTTGTTGATATTTTGATTTTTTTCTTGAGTCATATGTAATGTACGCGGCGTGCGTGCGTGATTTTTATCCTTGCAATTGCGGAACCCGTTACATGCGATAAATGGTGCTTTATTAACGTTAATATTTGAAATAGGAATGGGAGGAAATGATTGTAAAACATTTTGCTGAACAGGTTATTATTCATGTTAGGGTAGCCGAGTGCACCAACTTAAAAGTAATTGTAGAACACCTTCGTTCTAATTTTGATAGATTTTTCTTGAGTCCTTTTCAGGTGACTAGTCACGGCATAGAACGATGGCGCCAGCATGTGGATATTATTTGTGTCTTTTATTTCAGCGTCTGTCACAACCCATACGTGTGATTCAGTGTGTGTTGATGTGTCTTGTGTGTGTTGATTCTACGTGAGGAGGGGGTAGTTGTCCTACCGCCCTTATATATTTTTGCTGCTGTTGTATTTTAGATGGAAAGACAGAGTGCTCTTGGGAGACTGCTGATTCTTGTCCATATGTTTTTTCTGACACACACGTATTATTGTGCTTTGGGGCACATTTCTTCGAGGTTCGACCCCATACTCTGGGAGGTCGAGGTTATTGTCACGTGGGTTGACAGACATGCAGAGTTCCACAAACCGCCCGTTTTGCCTGTGACTTATTTTGATAGGCAGTCCTTTTTGTCCGACTGAACCCTGTAAGCTTTCATGCAGCAAACCTGTTCATTGTGATGGCTAATTTTTAAGCCATAATTAATTGGGGAGTTCGCCATGGGTGTAACGGATTGTTGTACCTTGTATGGATAAGAATATTATGATTAACGTAAATGTTGGCTGTTTGCCTATTGCTTTGTTGATGACTCGATTTCATGTAATTTTGTTTGTCACACCCGTGTGGTGTAGTGGTAGAGTATTTGTAAATTTGACAGCGGTCATTTGAGTATTTTTTCTATTGGTCACGTGTTAATGTACTTGTGTTGATTTGTGCGAGAAGTCCTAAGTTTTTAGGCAGTAAATGTTGCTACGGCAATTTAAGTCCAATTTCACACGGAAATTTTGTGTTTGTTTATAGTAGATTTAGGAAGTGTCGATTTAACTTAAGTATTGTAGTTGTGTTCCCTTGCGTCGGTCTAGCTCTAGGAAATGCGGATTCGTTGTCTGAAGGGTCATTCTGGATGATAACGAATCACGCATTCAAAGTACACATCGTGGTGCATGTAGAACGGCGTACGCACTTATATGGTCATTTTTTTTTTTTTTTGTATCTTTTAATTTAAGGACACTTGGTCCAGGTAATTAATCTCTCCAGAGATATCGCCTAAGTTTTTGGCATTTTTATTAAGCGGGAGTCAGTTGGGAGTTGTTGTTGTTAATTGTTTATGTGTAAATATGGTGATTTGTTATTAAATTCAGTTGTTTTTAACCCTGGCTTCACTCTTTCCTGCATGTTATATTGTTATATGTTACCCTGCAAGTTAATGAAGCGCCCTGACAGCAACTTACGAATATGACCTGTTACGCCCCGAATCTGAGTCTCATATGCTTCTTTGCAAGGGTTCAATATATATATATATATTATCAGTTTCTTGTGGACACGATAACTGCCGTAATTTTGCACCAATCACTTTGAATTTTTTACCGAATATGTATACCTATAAAATCTCGGTCGAGTTCGTTACTGGGCTACATCGGTCGAAGGGGGTGAAAATGGGGGGCTTTTTTTCGAAAAAGTGAAATATCACTATAACTCTCTTAATATCTGAAATATTGAATCCATTCAAAGTTCATACTATGTGTCGGACAAGGCCCTAAAATTTATGTTTGAGAAGTTTTTTGATAGCACCAACCAATCACCAAAGGGGTGGGAAAAAGTGGGTTTTTCGGGAAACATTAATCATATCTCTGTTAATAGGCACAATATCAAAACGGTACAAAATGGACAATATTCCTCCAATAATTACCTAAAACTTTTGTCTGAAAGAATTTTTGCTATGACCCACCATTACGCCACGGGGTGAGCAAAATGATTTAAATTATAAGAAAATGCCAAGTGCCAAGAGAGGTTGCCATGACAACTTTACTTTTGATAAGGGATGAGCCATCAGCAGTTGTTATGACAACGCCACTGCACGAGATAACATTCAGTTTTCCATCTGTCTGTGGGAAGCGACTTCGGTATCGGAACTGGTAGCATGCTGAACTTCTATGCCCAAGGTCGCGGGTTCAAACCCGGCTAAAGTCGTTGGATTTACTAAGAGCGCTAAAAAAAACTGAGTTTGCTTTCCTTCGGAGGGAAAGTTCCAACGTTCATTGCGAGTTGATGGTTCCGGTGGCATCTAGTAGCCAAGTTCACAGCTAGGTGTCGTTGATGGTAGTATTTTTAGCCTATTTTCAATGTTGTAAAAAATAGGCTTATGAGATCACCTTTTGTCCGTGTGTGTGTGCGCGTGTGTGTGTGTGTGGGTGTGTGTGTGTGTGAGGTGTGTGTGTGTCCCCCCCTAATAAAATCTAAACGGCTGGAGCGATTTCAATGAAACTCGGTAAGTTCATAGCACTATTCCCGGTGACCTCGACCGTGCCATTCAAATTTTGTTACGTCTCACCAATCCAACATGGCGGCTGTGCGAAATATTTCACTAGCATTAAATATCTCCGAAACTATCACCGATATCGCCCTGAAATTGTGTACGGTGATAAAGGGCACTACTAGAAGTTCACCTATGAGACTTTCAAAAACCTGGTGACTACAAAACCAACATGGCGGTCAAGCGAAGTTGAGACTTTTAAATAGACTTTTCTCGCGATTTAACTATCCAAACGTAATGAAACTTGGTACAGCAAATGTTTATATACATTGTAATGCACTGGAGTCTAAATTAGCTCAATTGTTTACATAACCTCATAATGGCGGCTGTGCGAAATATTTCACTGACATTCTATATCTCCGAAACTATTACAGATATCACCCTGCAATTTTGTACGGTGATAAAGGGTACTGATAAAAGTTTACCTATGTATATTTCATAAACCTGTAAAGTTCAAAACAAACATGGCGACCAAGCGAATTTGAAATGTTTTAATAGACTTTTCTCGTGATATAACTCTCTGAGTGCAGTGAAATGAGGTACAGTAAATGTTTTTGCAGATTGTAATGCACTGCCATCTAATTGAATTCAATTGTTTACATAACCTCAAGATGGCGGCTGTGCGAAATTTTAAAATTAAGTTTTTATTTCTTGTGTCGTAATCATGCGATCGAGGTGAAAGTTTGAATAATGAACCTAGGCAATAATTGCCCTTGAATGGTACATAATTCTATGGCCTATACATATAACAATCCTAAATGGCGAGCTTCCAAAATATTTAGACAGTTCTCAATATCTATGAATCTTTTACAGCAACTAAACTGATTTTTTTATGTTCATAGAGACTATGAACATATGTTCACCTAAAAGACTTTCAGTAGCCTGGTGAGCACAAATCCAACATGGCGGCGACGCGAAGTATAAATATTTAAATGGACGTTTCTCGGGAATTAACTATCCGAGTGCCGTGAAACGTTGCACGTTAAATGCTTATACAAATGTTGATCCACTGGCATCTAATTTATTTCAATTGTTTGCATAATCACAAGATGGCTGCTGTGCGTAATTTTAAAATCTCGTTTTTACTTCTTGTGTTCTAATCATGCGATTGAAGTTTGAATACCACACGTACACAATAATATTAATGTAATAGTACAAAAATAAAAATCCAACCTGGCGACCATCTGAAATAATTAGACGGTTCTCAATATCTACGAATCTGCTACAGCAATTAAACTGAAATTTTGTATGTTGATAGAGGCAATTAACATTAGCAGGATATATGAAAATAGGCTGTATAGTTCTTCACGGAACTACTTGTTAATTATGTAGCCTATTTTAGGTAGAATTCATCAGAAAGCTAACTATTGCAATTTAGGTAGATTTCATCAGAAAGCTAACCATTGCAATGGGTGCCATGTTTTGACTTCCGGAAAATTTCGAAATATCTTCGCGTTTCACATCCCCCAGACCCCCAAACCACCGTCTGTTCAAAGGTTTATATATATACAAGCTGACCCGGCAGACGTTGTCCTGCCAATCAGAGAAAGTAACTTTGTTTCTCGAAGTGCTTTTGGATACACAATATTTTTCAATTTCTGTTAACTGTCTCTAAACTATCGTGAATTGAATTAACTAATTTAGAAACATTCGTTGGAGCATGCACAACAACTCTCCAAAGTATCATCGCAAACGGATAAATGGCATTTAACGCATACGGAATTTGGTTTAAATGATTCGTGCGCAGTCATTCATTTGTTGAATCTACCCGTGCTCTACCAACTGTAAAATGGATTTACTAAGTTAGAATGCTTCACGTAAGTGTACACAACAACTCATAAAAGTTTCATCGCAATCGATGAATAGTATATGAACGCATACAGGATTTTGTTGGAATGCTTCGCGCGTCATCACTCATTTGTTACATCTACTCGTGCACTACCAATATTGTAAAATGGATTTACCAAGTTGAACACCTTCCCTGGCGTGTACACAATAACTCATCAAAGTTTCATCGGAATCGGATGAATGACATATGAACGCATAAGTGATTTTCTTTAAATGATTCGCGTGCCATCACTCATTTGTTGAATCTACTCATGCGCTACCTATTGTAAAATAGATTTACTAAGCCTGAAACCTTCTCTGGCGTGTACTCAATGATTCACCAAGGTTTGATCGCAATCGGATGAATGATGTATGACCGCATACGAAACATTGTGGAAACGATTCGCGCGCCGTCGCTCCTTTGTTGAATCTACTCATGCGCTACTTATTAAAAACTGGATTTACTAAGACAGAAACATTTCCTGGAGTGTACACAACAATTCACCAAAGTTTCATCGCAATCGGATAAATAGAATATGGACGCATATGGTACTTTGTTGAAATGATTCGCGTGCCATCACACATTTGTTGAATCTACTCGTGCGCAACCTATTGTAAAATGGATTTATTAAGCCAGAAACCTTCCGTAGGATGTACACAACATCTCACCCAAGTTTCATCGTAATCGGACGAATGGTATTTGAACGCATACGGGACCTTATTGAAACGCTTCGTGCGTCGTCGCTCATTTGTTGAATCTACTCGTGCGAAACCTCCTGTGAAATGGATTTACTAAGTTAGAAACCCTCACGTAAGTGTACACAACATCTCACCCAAGTTTCATCGTAATCGGATGAATGGTATTTGAACGCATACGGGACTTTGTTGAAACGCTTCGCACGTCGCCGCTCATTTGTTGAATCTACTCGTGCGCAACCTCCTGTGAAATGGATTACTAAGTTAGAAGCCTTCACTTAAGTGTACACAACAACTCATCAAAGTTTCATCTCAATCTATGAATGGAATATAAACTTTACGGGATTTTGTTGATATGCTTCGCGTGTCGTCACTCATTTGTTGAATCTAGCCGTGCGCTACCTAATGTGAAATTGATTTATTAAGCCAGAAGCCTTCCCTGGAGTGTACACAACATCTCACCCAAGTTTCATCGCTATCGGACGAATGGTATTTGAACGCATTAGGGACCTTTTTGAAACGCTTCGCGCGTCGTCGCTCATTTGTTGAATCTATTCGTGCGCTATCTATTGTAAAATGGAGTTACTAAGCCAAACACCTTCCCTGGAGCTCACTCAACATATCACCCAAGTTTCATGGCAATCGGATGAATTGTATATGAACGCATACGGGACTTTGAAACGCTCTAACGTGCAGAGACAAACAGTAGAATTCGACATCACTGCCACCTTTGGTATAAAACACAACTTTCCGCCACGGGCGGAGTGTATGTTACGGCGGTAGTTGCACAGGTTGCAACCAGGTGGCTCTAACGTGCAGAGACAAACAGTCCAAAGACATCAGCTTTCACGAAGGCCAAGGCTAGTGTTTCCATGACGACTGTGTTTGACTGTATATTGTGGTTCTAAAATTGTGTGTAAATTGTGGTTCTAAAATTGTGTTCATTCCACCTACCGGGTCAGATTGAGAATCTAAACCATACATGGACCCACCATAATATACATACCAAATTCCATCAAAATCGGTTCAGTCATTTAGGAGGAGTTCAGTCACATACACACGTGTCGAAGAATTATATATATATAAAGATGTGTGTGTATATATATGCATATATATCAGTTTCTTGTGGACACGATAACTGCCGTAATTTTGCACCAATCACTTTGAATGTTTTGCATAATATGTATCCCCTTAAAATCTCGGTCGAGTTCGTTAATGGCCAAAATCGGTTGAAGGGGGGGGGGCTTTTTTTTTTCAAAAAATTGAAATATCGCTATAACTCTCTTAATTCGTGAAATATCGAATCCATTCAAATTTCATAATATGTGTCGGATAAGTGCCAAAAATGTATGTTTGAAAAGTTTTTGATAGCACCAAACATTGACCAAAGGGGTGGAAAAAAGTGGGTTTTTCGGGAAACATTAATCATATCTCTCTTAATAGGCACAATATCAAAACCGTACAAAATGGAAAATATTCCCCTAATAATTACCTAAAACTTTGTCTGAAAGAATTTTTTATCTGACCTACCATTACGCCGAGGGATGAGAAAAATGATTTCGGAATTAAAGAAAATGCCAAGTGCCATCAGAGGTTACCATGACAACGCTTCTTAATTGATGAGGGATGAGCTATCAGAGGTTGCCAAGACAACGCCATCGCACGAGATCACATTCATTTTTCCATCTGACTCTGTGGGAAGCGGCTAAATGGTAGCATGGTGAACTTATAAGCCCAAGGTCGCTGGTTCAAAGCCGGCCAAAGTCGTCGGATTTTCTAAGAGCGCTAAAAATACCTCAGCATGCTTTCCTTTGGAGGGGAAGTTCCAACGTTCGTTGCAAGTTGCTGATTGCGGTAGCATCTAGTAGCCAAGTTCACAGCTAGGTGTCGTTGACGTTAGTATATGGTACAAAATTAGGAACTACTGCTTAAAATTGACCGTCTGCAGAGCTTACCTGAATTACAGACTAATACAGTCATCACAATTAACACCGTTTATCAGATTCTACACACACCCAATGTAAGCCTACACGGGGTTACATGACCACGTTGTCGCAGCCCCTAAACTGAGGAACCAACAAAAATCTCTGCGGGAGATAAAATTTTGCGTGAAGAAGTAACAGACTGTCAGATAGTTACACATCAGTTCCAAACCTTGCATAAGGACAGTGAGATCACAAGTATAATAATGAACCCAGAATGACAAGAAGGTTACCATCAACATAAGGCAATAAAATGATAAAAATATGCATACAAAACTCACTCCGTTGGCTTTTCTGGGACGTGACGATCCCGTGCCGCTCTCACTATCTGCCTCCATTTCCTCCTATCCAGCGCATTATTCTCCCACACAGTAATACCCATTTGTCTGCAGTCAGAGGTCACCTCATCTTGCCATCTACTCCTAGGTCTTCCAGGGGGTCTCGAGCCTTCGATCATCTTCTCATACACCTGGCGAACTATTCTGGCAGCGTCCATTCTGATAACATGCCCTGCTCATTGCAGCCGTTTCGCTTTCATGACGTCCACTACTCTGGGTTCATTGGCCAACTTGTACAGCTCATGATTTGATCTGAGAACCCATCTTCGTGTTTCCTGGTCAAAGATGGGGCCGAAAATGTTTCTATATATCTTGTTTTCGAAGACTGTAAGTTGGCGTTCCGCCCTTTTGGTCACACTCCATGTTTCGGCTCCGTATAGCAGTACCGGCCTGATGATCGTGTTGTATAGTTTTAGTTTTGTTTTCCTGGTCAAAAGTTTGGAGGAAAGTAATTTATGCAGGGAAAAGTAAACTTTGTTTGCATTCCGCAATCTAATTTGGTGTTCAACTTGTCTTCTATTGCAGTCATTTATATTTACCCCAAGGTATTTGAAGTTTGGCGTGTTCTTAAAGGTAAAATTGCCTATATGAAGATTGTTGCGTTGGTCTGTAGTCATGTTTTCTCTCTGTATGATCATGTATTCTGTCTTCTCTTCATTAATCTTTAGACCTATTTTTGCAGCAGTTTCATTTAATTTCCTGAATAAAGCTTCAATTTCTCCTCCATTATTTCCTATTAATACAATGTCATCTGCATATGCCAGGATGTTGTGTTTGTTATCTGCTAGGTCTCCAGTTGCAGCTTCTTTGGTTTCCCGAATTACTTTTTCCAGAACGATGTTGAAGAGAAGTGGGGAGAGCGCATCACCTTGTTTTAGTCCTGTTCTGTTTTCAAAACCGTCTGATACGGATCCACAGTGTGTCACTTTGCTCACTGTCTCCTCCATACACATTTTGACCAGGCTGATAAGTTTCTGTGGGATTCCGTATTCTGCCATAATTTCCCACACCGTTTCTCTGAGTCAAAGGCCTTTTGGAAGTCAATAAATAGGTAATGGACGTTTTTGTTATATTCCCAAACTTTTTCATTGATTGTCTTAATACAAAATATATTGTCTGTTGTTGATCTGTTTTTACGGAAACCATTCTGATAGTCTCCTATTATATCTTCGGTGTATGGAATTAGTCGTTGTAATATTATGTGCGACAGTAATTTGTAAGCTGTGACAAGTAGGGATATTCCTCTGTAATTTCCGCAGTTATGTTTATCTCCTTTCTTATGTATTGGAACAATAATTGCTTCCTTCCATTCATCCGAAACAAAAAGTTAATTAACCTCCAAATGTAAAATACTTTCTTGCAATCAATGAGGTCTGATTCTCCTACGAAAACCTGCATATTTTGCCTATTATAGCCTATCCCCTAGTTTGCCCGGTGAAATCTACCTCCGCCTTCCGGCGTGCCGAGTGGAATTTTTTAAATTCTTTTTATGATCTTTCCTTTCTTTTTATTTCTAATAGTGGTTTGTAAGGACATCCATTTTCTCTTTTATCTTTGTAAACTTAGTGTTAAGATTATTTTAATTCAATCTACGCTGACGAAGGTGTTATTGTACACCGAAACATGTACGTTTAAGCAGCACATTCTTTAGTGTTTGGCAAGGCGGTTTGGTATAAGATAGCAATAGATATCGCGCGAATAGTTTCAACAAATGAGTGATGGCGATGCGTTCACATACAATTCATCCGATTGCAATCAAATTTTGGTGAATTGTAGTGCACACTCACGAGAAATTTATAGGCGTAGTAAATAAATTTTACAATGGCTTCAACAAAATGGCGTGCGATTCGTTTCAATAAAGTCCCACATGCAGTCTTAAATCATTCATCCCATTGCGATGAAACTTGGGTGAGATGTTGTATACATCCCAGGAAAGGTTTCTAGCTGAGTGAATCAATTTTACAATAGGTAGCGCACGAGTAGATTCAACAAATGAGCGACGACGTGCGAAGCGTTTCAACAACGTCCCGTATGCGTTCATACACCATTCGTCCGAGAGCGATGAAACTCGGAAGAGATATTATGTACACTCCAGGGAAGGTTTTAGGCTTAGTAAATCCATTTTACAATAGGTAGCGCACGAGTAGATACAACAAATGAGCAAAGAGGCGCGAAGCGTTTCAACGAAGATCCGTAAGCGTTCATATACCATTCGTCGGATAGCGATGAAACTTAGGTGAGATGTTGTGTACACTTCATGGAAGGTTTCTGGCTTAGTAAATCCACTTTGCGATAGGTAGGGCACGAGTAGATACAAGTAATTAGCGACGACGCGCGAAGCGTTTCAACTTAGTCCCGTATGCTTTCATGTACCATTAGTCCGATAGCGATGCAACTTGGATGAGAAATTATGTACACTCCAGGGAAGGTTTCAGGCTTAGTAAATCCATTTTACAATAGGTAGCGCACAAGTAGATTCAAAAAATGGGTGACGACGAGCGAAGCGTTTCAACAACGTCCCGTATGCGTTCATACACCATTCGTCCGATAGCGATGAAACTTGAGTGAGATGTTGTGTACACTTCAGGGAAGGTTGTGCTTTAGTACATGCATTTTAAAATAGGTAGCGCATGAGTAGATTCCTCTTATTCGCGACGGCACGCGAATCGTTTCAACAAAGTCCCGTATGCGTTCATATGCCATTCATCAAATTGAGCTGAAACATAGATGAGTTATTGTGTATACGCCAGGGAAGGTTTTCGACTTAGCAACTCCATTTTTAGCCTACTTTCGATTTTTGCAAAAAATTAAAGTAGACTTATGAAATCAACACAGGGCGAAAAATTGTGTGTCTGTCTGTCTGTCTGTGTGTGTGTGTGTGTGTGTGTGTGTGTGTGTCTGTGAGGCTGTGGGTCTGTGAGTATGTGTACTCTGAATGTCTGTCCCCCTCTATCAATTCAAACACGGTGAAACTAAATTGAACGAAATTTGGTACAGAGGTAACCCTAGCAAAGGACACCTCAGTGTCATGTTTTATATCGGCGCCATCTTGACGAAAACGAAATGGCGGCCAACCAAATGTTAAAAGCTTAAATCAAATTACGACCAACCTAATCATCGGATCTCTACCGGTCATTGCAACGTTATACCTTTATATATGTGGACTATTTTGACCAAACTACAAGGTCATCAGCCCAATAATTTGTGGATGGCGGCCAGGTATGTGTGCAAACGGATTCCCCCTATCTATTCAAACACGGTGAATCCAAATTGAACGAAATTCGGTACAGAGGTATCAATAGCAAAGGGCACCTCAGTGTCATGTTTTATATCGCCGCCATCTTGAAGAAACCGTAATGGTGGCCACCCAAATGTTAAAAGCTTAAATCAAATTTCGACCAACATTATCATCTGATCTCTACCAAATTTTGCAACAACATACCTTTATGTGGAAAGCGTTCTTTGACCAAGCTACAAGGTCGTCAGTCCAATATTTTGCTTATGGCGGCCATATACTGTATGTGTGCAAATCGATTCCCCCGATCAATTCAAACACGGTAAAACCGAACTGAACGAAATTAGGTACGGAGGTAGCACTAGCAAAGGGCACCTCAGGATCATGTTTTATATCGCCGCCATCTTGACGGAAACGGAATGGTGGCCACCCAAATGTTAAAAGCTTAAATCAAATTATGAACAACCTAATTATTTGATCTCTGCCAAATTTTGCAACCACATTCCTTTTTATGGGAAGCATCTTTTGACTGAACTACAAGGTCATCAGCCCAATAGTTTGCAGATAGCGGCCATTTATGTGTGCAAATCGATTCACCATATCAATTTAAACACGGTGAAACCGAATTGATTGAAATTTTGTACAGAGGTAGCACTATCAAAGGGCACCTCATATTCATTTTTAGCCTACTTTTCACATTTTGCAAAAATGAGGGAGAAGTTGACTTATGAGATCGGGCAAATGTGTGTCTGTCTGCCTGTCCTTCTGTCTGTCTGTCTGTCTGTCTGTCAGTCTGTCCTTCTGTCTGTCTGTCGGTCTGTCTGGCTGTGTGTGTGTCCCCCATATCAACTCCTAAACGGCTGGAGCAATCGAAACGAAATTTGGTAGGAGTAAAGATCTATACCTGAATATCTCACGGCCATATTTGAAAATGATGTCAGTGCTACCAACTGCTGAAAAATCGCAATTGAAATTTGAACTCCATGTTGGATATCTTGGAAGGTATGGAAGGGAGCTATTTCAAAATTGGCACACGTATAGATAATAATATTGCAGTTTAATTTCCAGGAGGCCATACATGGCAGTGTTGCCAAAATGATTATAAGCCTGCTGATAGGTCCAATTTTTAAATGCATATAACCTCTACACTCTCTATTGGAATTCAACCAAATTTCGTATGTTGTATGTGTACATAACCAGATATGACTGAGCGTATTCTTCAGAACCACCAGGGCTGCCAACTGCTAATAAATGCTCTTAATTTCTTTTATCCAAATACCAATATATCAGAAAGTATGCAAGCCGACATCTTTAAACTACGCACACGTATAATACCTGACATTATATATTAATTTGGAGTAACTTATATACGTCAGTGCTACCAACATGATTCTAAGCCTGCTGAGAAGTCCAACTTTAAATACATGTAACTTCCATACTATCATTTGGATTTCAACCAAATTTCGTATGTGCTATGTGTACCATAACAGATATGACTATGCGTATTCTTAAGAGCAACCAGGGCTGCCAACTGTTAATATGTGCTGTTTCTATTTTTGTTACCCTAATATCAATATATCAGAAAGTATGCAAGCCAATAGCTCTAAACTTTGCACACGTAAGTATCTGGCATTCTAGATGAATTTGGAGTAACTAATATACGTCAATGCTGCCAACATGATTGTATGCCTGCTGATAGGTCCAATTTTAAAATACATGTAACTTCTATACTAACTAATGGATTTCATTCAAAATTGGCACAACAATAGATCATATTATTTCAGATTATTTCTGACCAATACGTGCATGACATTGTTGCCAACATGATTTTACGCGCGCTGTTAGATCCAATGTTTAACTACACGTAACGTCCATGCTATTCATTGGAATCCAACCAAATTTTGTATTCTGTACCTTAAGAGATGGAACTAAGAATATTTTTAGTCACCAGGGCTGCCAACTGTAGTGCTCTACTATGCTACATTATGCCAGGTATACAGTATTTCGAACTAATTAGAAAATTTGATATTACCAACTTAATTTCGTCATTATTCTATATAAATCCATATATATTAATCATTGGAATGAGTCTTAAATTTTAAGAAAAGTAGGCTCTTTAGTTTGTCACGGAACTTCTTGTTATTATCCGTATAACACGTAGTATTTCTACAAGCAACTACAACCAACATTCAATTATACTCCTTGAAAAGGACAAAGAGTTAAAACAATACCCATGCATTTAGGAGAAAGTGGGCTATATGTTCTTTACTGAACATCTTGTTTTTTAATATTTTGCCCACAAGTAGATGCAACAGATGAGTGACGAGGCGTGAAGCGTTTCAACAAAATCCTGTATGCGTTCATAAACCATTCATCCGATTGCGATCAAATTTTGGTGAGTTGTTGTAAACACTTCCGGGATGGTTATAGGCATAATTAATCCAAATTACAATGGATAGCGCGCGAGAAATTTAAACAAATGAGTGTTGGCGATGCGTTCATATAGGCTACAAATCACCCGATTGCGATCAAATTTTGGTGAGTTGTTGTGCACACTCCCGGGAAAGTTATAGGCATATTAAATCAAATTTACAATAGATGGCGCGCGAGTATCTTCAACAAAATGGCGTGCGTTTGTTTCAACAAAGTCCCACATGCGTCCATATACCATTCAACCCATTGCGATGAAACTTGTGTGAGATGTTGTGTACACATCAGGGAATGTTTCTGGCTTAGTAAATCTACTTACAATAGGTAGCGCACGAGTAGATTCATCAAATGGGCGGCGACGCGCGAAGCGATTCAACAAAGTCCCGTATGCGTTCATATACCATGTTGTGGTTAATAGAAATGGATAACGGGAACACTACAATCTGATCTTTATTTGATCTAACCAAGCTATCACAAGTCAAGTGATAACAATAAAACGAATGACAATCATAAATCGCAATCCATAGATTGCAACAAGAGTTGCAACGTCTCAATTCCCCACATCCTCCCCACCCTGGTCAACCTCCAGGGGGATGACCAGCTGAAAGGGGCGGGTTATTGTGGCTCCGGTAGGGGTATGATACCACCATCCTGACGACTGCATATCTACCAACACGGAGCTCCTCAATGCGGGCCTTTGCCCACATGTGCCTCGGCGTCTTCTCTTCCTGAAGTAGTGCCTTTCGCAGACACCGCTTGGTGGTGCTTACCATCCTCTTCCACCATCCTCCCCACCAAGATGCACTTGGAGGAATAAATTGCCCGGTGATGTTATGATAAGGGAAGTACTGATGTGTAGGAGGGGCTGTGGGAGAAGTCCAGATGGACTTGAGTTCTCTGTTGGTCGCGTGAAATGTCTGAGCATTATCAGTATATATCGTGTGTGGTATCCCTCGTCTTCCAACGAACCTTTGATGTGCCAAGAGAAACGTGTCCGCAGTCATGTCTGAGCACAATTCCAAGTGTAACGCGTGCTGTAATTCTCTAGATAATTCTGCAAGTTGTAGACAACCACCTAGACGAATGAGTCCGTTCTCCAGAAATGGGTTGAAGCGGGCTATTCTTGGTTCATTTGACAGAGCTACACCATCTTTTAGAGCCATATATTCTGCAGGGAAACACCCTTTTCGTACCGTTTGATTCCAATATTTGCGTGAGTTTTGAAGCTCTGGTGCTGTTAACTCCCCAGAGAACCGTTCTTTTCTTCGAACATGTTGCAAGAAACGAAGTATCAAATTATGCCAACTCACGCCTGTATCATGTGGAAAGAGTTCGTCCCATCCAATCCCTTTGCACCAGGTTTCTTGGAACAGTATTTTCCCAATAATCGATACCGGTGTTAAAAGCCCAATGGGTCATAAAATCGTGAAGTATTTTGTAATAGTAATCTCTTACTAGCGGGTTCCTGCTTGAGATTATCGGTGATATCATGGTCGTCTATGTAGAAGGTGTCAGTTTCAGTGGACCATTTCACTCCCAATACTTTCGTATTGGTCTCTAGTACCCGACCTTCGGGCGTCCAGATGCACTTCAGTTGTTGAGAGTTGGTCGCCCATTTCGCCATGGGCATGTGAATTGTGCTTAGCAGTCCTGTGAGTTCATAAAAAAGTTTGATCACTTGGTTCTCAGTTTCACCGCCGGTTACAAATTCATCCATGTACGTATTACAATCTATAAGGGCGGCAGCATTTGAGAAGGCAGAGTCATGCATATTGGTTAGTTCCTTTAGTGTCGCTGAACGTAAAAATTGACTGCAAGTAAGACCAAAGGGAACGCGAGCAAAACGGTATATTACGACTTCACCTGTTGTTTCGTACACCCCTTCGCCTTTGTCAATCACATCGTACCAGAAGAATCTGGTCAAGTCTCGATCTTTGGAATCGAGTACAAGTTATAAGAATGCTTGAGAGACATCACCAATGATGGCTACCGGGTAGCTTCTGAATCTGAGGAGAACAGAAAGTATCACAGGCAGTAAATTTGGCCCCATTTCGAGGGCCTCGTTAAGGGTCGGACCACCTCCTTGACGAGAAGATGCATCAAACACAATCCTCCATTTCGTTATCCCAGATTTACACTTCTTAACTAAATGGTGAGGCAAGTAGAACGTATCACCAGTTGTTTCAGAAGGAGCATGTTCAACATGGCGTTTTATAATATAGTCCATCATCTGTGAATAATAAGTCTCCTTCAAAGGTTCATTCGCCTCTAGTCTCTTTTGCAATGCGTTGAATAGTTTTACCGCATTATCATGGTTATTGGGCAAGATGATACCGGTACCTGATTTTCTAGGAAGAGAGACCACACGCCGATGGTTTTCTATTCGGTAAGATCATTGAAATTCCTTAAGTATCGCAGAGCTTTTGGAACTGAAATATTTATCCTGACTTTCCCTGATTCCCATTGTTTCCAGATCCCAGAACTGTCTGAGTGTCACATCTAAAGGTGAGGGTATCTGTTCAGAATGAATATGATTTACCAGTGATGAATTCAAAGTGATGCCTGGTCGATTTCCGGTCAATACCCATCCAAACATGGTTGGTATGAGTACCACGGAGGTGGAAATGCGCACTGGTGAAGTGTCCTTTACGATTTTCCAATAACAATCTCCTCCAATAAGTATTACGATAGGCAAAGGTTGCTCTGATTCATTCTTTGGGTCAGCCAACTGTAGTTTTTGAGTGTGTGCTAACATATTAACATCATCAGGAAAGACCGGATGAGCTGAAAAGGCATGGATACTCTCAAATGCAGTAATATTTGTAGCCGAGTTTGTCGAGATGCTCTTTATGGAAAACTCAACAAGGTTACGTACACTCCGATTGGTTGGAGACGATTCAAAGGCGCCAATAGTTAACCTAAGTCTTGGCGGCCAATAACTTCGAGTTTCAGTTCGTTAACCTGAGACTCAAGGATAAAACTGGATTGACTTCCAGCATCCAGTATGCAACGCGTCTGTTTAGTTCGCCTATTGGGACCTGTAACCCAAACTCGCGCGGTCTGCAGGTAAGTAAAGTCGAATGGAAGAGAATCTATCTTGTTAACGGACGTAATGGTTGCCGCTGCATTAGTAGATAAGTTTCTACTGCAAACAGATCTGTAATGTGAAGCTTTGCAGGAAGAACAGAATGCCTTACCCTTTTGGTTGCAGTTCTTCACGGAGTGTCCACAGTTCAGGCATAGAAAGCAGCGGTTCGTGTTCCTGAGTTTGGTAAGTCTATCGTTAACGTTAGAAACTGTCTTGCATTCTTGCGCCCAGTATCCGCGGGATTTGCAAAAGACACAAAATGGTTCCGGCGCAACCTTCTTATTGGATTTTTTTCTTATTTGGGTCAACGTGCAGTGCTGCTGTTGTGGGAACATGCGTCGAAACAAATGTAGATCCACGAATCGTGTGCGTCACCATAGCCCCATCTACTACTTCTCCCAAGAATTCCATGAGCTTGAGAATATCGCCTTCCGAGATATTTTCCCTCTTCGTCTGAATTATCCAACGACGACAAATATCAGCGGGAAACGTTCTAAGTATTTTCGGAGCAAGGACTCTCCCGTAGCCGTTTACGTCTTCTCCCAGCGCACGAAGAGCTTGTATGTGTCGATGGCAATCGATGAACGTGTCGTTGAGTGCTTCAGGAGTAGCGAGCTGAATAGGTCTGATCCCCTCTAGGTAGTCTAAGTGCGGCTGTATTATTCTGTTTTTATCCCCATAGCGAGCTTGTAGAATCCGTTTCGTTTCCTCGTATGTATCTGCTATTACGGCGATTCCATCGACTAGCCGCTTCGGCTCGGCTTCCAAGTACCCGCGCAAAAATATGTGTTTATATATGGTAGGAAGGAAAGGGTCTTTATCAACGGATGACTCGAATTGCTCCCAAAAACGTGGCCAAGTTGCGATGTCACCAGCGAAGGATTCTAGCTTAATTGGCGGGAGTCGAACTGAGTTTGAAGCCTGAATTGGAATAGTAAGTGTGGTTGGCAGTGATTCAGGGATACTTAAATTAGCGGCTGAATTTGACAATTTACTTGCAATTGTTCTCGATGCTCTTGTGATAGCACGTTTCGCTGAGTCTATATATTCTTCACAACTCTGAATATCAGTATCGTATTCAGTATCCGATAGTAGCTCATGTGTAGAATCATCAAGTGTGGTTAAGTTCTTGAGAGTTTCCTGTAGTCTATCTCGGTAGTGCTCCCAGTCTTCCAATGAAGTATTATCAGTGAAACCGTAAATTTCCGTAACAAAGCGTGTTGTATTTGCCCTCTGTCTGGTTTGCTTTCTTCTTAGATTGTGTAAAATTCCATCTGTTTGATCGTTATTGCTCATGTTGTACGTGTGTTCACGGAAATGTGCAAGGCAAAGAGTTGTCAATCTGTTATCTGAAGTATCGAATGATTTTCGGTCAGGTGCTACTAGGATCGCTAGTGTCGACGCTTAGATTGTGTGTTAATTACTATGATCAGTTTTATATTATCTCTGGCCTGTGCTCCGATTTTATAATATCTATGATTAGCACCAGATAACACTACAATATGCACGAACGAAACATAATGTTATTACACACATACATAACCAAACAAGAAGTTATTAGGTCATTCAACAGTTATTCGGTTAAAAATATGTAGCTTTGTCACTTTACTGTAGTCGGTTGTGAAGTAGGAAACCTGCCGTCCAGTATAGTGTAATTGCAAGTCTTCCCTCAGTCTTGAGGTTCCATAATGCAATTGCAGAGTGAAAACTTACGAGAGGCTTCAATTCCTGTAGTATATCACTAGATATCATGCGATATCCCGAGTGTTTTCGCACCAAATATTGTGGTTAATAGAAATGGATAACGGGAACACTACAATCTGATCTTTATTTGATCTAACCAAGATGTCACAAGTCAAGTAGTAACAATAAAACGAATGACAATCATAAATCGCAATCCATAGATTGCAACTCTCAAGAGTTGCAACGTCTCAATTCCCCACATACCATTCGTCCGATAGCGATGTAACTTAGGAGAGAGGTTGAGTACACTCCAGGCAAGGTTTCTGGCTTAGTAAATCCATGTTACAATAGGTAGCGCATGAGTAGATTCAACAAATGTGCGACGACGCGCGAATCATTTCAACAAAGTCCCGTATACTGTGCCCAACTCTAGGAATGGGTATTCCAAGATTCAGACACCTAGATATCAAGGGAAAGGCTGTAGCCGCTTTTGAAAGTTGAGATATTTGAATATCGCGCTACATTGCTCCTCGAAGCATTTGGAAATAATTTACCGATAGTTGGATGTCAAGTGACGTAGCAAGTAATAGCAGAGGTGGAGGCTATTTATTGATTAAATAGTTAATTATGGAGTAGAGACTTGAGACTTGGATCAGATTACTGGCACAGCCAAATGAAAGAGAATGCAATTAGTATCAAGTAAATCGGACCAGGGATACCAGAGATATGAGGATTTCTAGATATCAGGTGATGACGCGTGACCCTGACAGTTTTGAATAAAAGCCAGCTGGCCGAAGCAACTTCAGCTCATTCTAACACAAGCACTTGGCGAGCAAGTTGCATCTACGCTGAGCCAAGGCACATGGTTGCCAGATCTACGCAAAGGTTCTTTTGAAAGTCGTGATAGTCACGAAAAGTGCTGCGCTACGAGTTGGAACTTAGTAAGTTTACGGCGAGGAGAATCACTGAGGTGATTGATTTTTCTACAGACATTGGTGGAAATATTTATATTTCTACAAGGACATATGCTAGACTTTGTCTAGAAATTAATATTTTGTCACAGTCCAGTAATAACTTAATACTTGGATATTTAAATCCATTTCAAGTCAGTTTTCATATTTGTAACTAGTTAACCACTTCGATCTGTCAGTACACTGAAGACTAGTCTATAACGGTGGCGTTCATTAGTCTACGCAAGGGAAACTGCAAGTTGCTTAGCGCATGGTAGATGGTGATATTAATAAACCATGCCCAGGGAACGATCTTCAGAACAGCCGTTAATTGCTTAGACTGTCAGTGTTTTTCTTGTACTGATAAGATTACAGTGAGTTATGTTACAACTGACATATCTAAGAAGAGATCACTTAGATCTGACCCTATTTAAACAAACTGTTATGGCTTTGATAGAAGCCCATATTAAAATGGAACCACAGTTTATTCAAACGTCAAAAGATACTACCACTATGTCTGACTAGACGAATTGTGGGTATATGATGGCGGCGGATACAAGGGATTATACGTGCTTGTCCGATAGGGCATGTTTATGGATAAATCTGGTACAGACCAGGTTTACTACACTTCAAGACCATCAAGAAATGTAAGCCACATTTGAATTATATTATGCCTAGCTAATTGGAACAAACTATTTTTCTGCAGATGACCAACACATTTTTTCTTCGTATTTAAAGCTTGCAATGATTTACGCAAGACTTGTTAGAGTTATTCTGAGCATTTTCAACACTCAGAACAGTTTAGGATCGATGACCGAGCATTTCGAGCATTTATTTGAATATTTCATATTTTTGGGAAACCACGGAAAACAACCGATGTAACTGTAAAAGTTAAATTTATTTTTGTTGAGGAATGGATATTTTTTCCATATTCGAAGGTTCGAACATGTGGATTCTCACATAATGAGATGATAATTAAATATATAACAGATAATAATAATAATAATAATCCACTAATAATAATAATAATAATTTTTATAATTTTTCTAAATAATTCTTGGATATTATATTTTCTAATAATCATATGTATTGAGAGAGAGCCTATGAAGTAGTTTAATCATTTCTAGTTTGGAACAGGAGATTTTCCGAAGGAGAGTGGTTAGCGCAAGCCCGCATTCAACCAACATGTCAGTTCTGGTTGAACAGTTGATATTTGCATTGAGCAAAGTATATTTTTCAGATAACACGGAGAGGCATGAAACGGGAAGCAAATGATATTTGTATCAAATAGGATATTTTTGTATTTATATAAAATCATGACGTAAATACACTCGAAAGTGAAATGAAGATTTTCATAAGTATGGTAAATTCACGGGTTGAACTGAATGATAAAATAAAATAAACTTGTAAGTTTATTAATCTTCCAGTGTTGATAACAAGCAGAGGCTTGATTTATTGTATAAATTTTGGGAAGATAATTTATGTGTGGAGTAGTTGAAATGCCATTCCCAGGTGCGCATGTTTAAGTCGCAGGAATGAAGAGGTTTTTTCGAGCATCAATCAAATAGCAGGTTCGATGGCTCAGGTTTATAGTAGGAGTATTGGAACTACACATTTCGTCGTATGAATGACCCGAAGGTTGTTTCTTGAAAACCATCAGTTCTTATTTCAACCTTGTTTACGAATTCCATTTAGACTTTGATTTTGCTAGAACCCGGATTTGTCATGATAGTAGTTTATTCTTCTTCAGAGGAAGACCTTTGCCGTTGTTGTTGTAATATTGTGTTCTTACACAAATAATAGAATGGGCCACTGCCAATGAAAAATAATTCTTTAACCACGAATAATTTGAAGGATATTTTCAATCCTAGTGCCATGAACTAAATGAATTCATTATAAAACTACAATTCTAATTTCCGCATTCTGTCGAAGAATTGCAAGTTGTGAAAGTTGCTAAAAATGGCCATGAATATAAATATTTTTATAATAATGATTCCAAGTGGATAATTGAATAGTTGAATGGTTCAACCATTTGTTGATCAAGTTGATGATTCAGAAATCATATATTTTGTTAGGAACTTGAAGTTCATAATCGAGTCACTTCTCGAATGTTAAATGTCAGAAGAACAATTAATTGTTGTTGTGCTTCGCACAGTTCTTCGATGCTATGCTCATGGTCAAATACTTTTCAGATGTTATTAATATGTGTAAATAATTTGTATTGCTTCAATGATAAGAATAATTTCGACGATATATTTTTGAAACTGGAAAAACAAGTGAAAGTTAAAAATTCTATGAACATTTATTCTACGAGTGTTAATATCATGTAAATATTCAAACAGTGATCTACGATATTTCCAGTATAGACAATTAACTTTGAACTGGAATTAATCATTAATAATTTTGGAACACAGTCTACAGGACTATTAATCGGACTTGTGTTTCCAAAAAGATTGTCAAATGTGTTTGGAAAATTTCTGTATATTGTGTGTAAATAAGAGTGTGGATCGCCACACGTGAGTGATGCTGCTTTGAGCATATTTGCAGTCAATTTTAACTTCAAAATAAACTGAGATAATTTTACAGGATGTGTTACTCCCAATTGAATCTCCTTCTATCCTTATTGTTGCATTGAGCCAAAAATCAGCAAAGCATTTTTTTAATTTGATGTCGTTTTTGCGATTTGCTTTAACCCATCTGGCGCTCCGGGATATTTTGACTCTCGTGCTGACTGATTATTGGTAAAATGCATATGTGGTCGTGCGGACTCCGGTCTAAACGGGCACAATACGTTCACATACTATTCGTCCAATAGTGATGAAACTTGGGTGAGATGTTGTGTACACTTCAGGAAGGTTTCTGGCTTAATAAATCCACTTTACAATATATATATAGCACAAGTAGATTAAACAGATGAGCGACGACGCGCGAAGTGTTTCAAAAAAGTCCCGTATGCATCCATATACTACTCGCCCGATAGCGATGAAACATGGTGAGTTGTTTTGTACAGTCCAAGGAAGGTTTAAGGCGTAGTAAATCCATTTTACAATAGGTAGCGCACGAGTAGATTCAAAAATTAGAGAAGACGCGCGAAGCGTTTCAACAAAGTCCCGTATGCGTTCATATACCATTCGTTCGATAGCGATGAAACTTGGATGAGATGTTGTGTATATTTCCGGGAAGGTTTCTGGCTTCGTAAATCCACTTTACAATAGGTAGCGCACGAGTGGATTCAACAAATGAGCGACGGCACGTGAATCGTTTCAACAACGTCCGTAAGCGTTCATGTACCCTTCATACGAGTGCGATGAAACTTTAATGAATTGTTGTGTACACTCCAGGAAAGGATTCTAACATTTTAAATCCATTTCACAATAGGTAGCGCACGAGTAGATTCAACAAATGAGTAACGGCGCGCGTGTCGTTTAAGCAAAATTCCGTATGCGTTCATATACCATTCATGCGATTGCAACGAAATTTGGTGAAATGTTGTTTCCACTCCCGCGAGGGTTTCGGATTTAGTAAATCCATTTTACAATTGGTAGCGCACGAGTAGATTCGACTAATGAGCGACAGCGCGTGAATCGTTTCAACAAAGTCCCGTATGCGTTCATATAGTCTACCATTCATCCGATTGTGAAAAAAAGTTGGTGAGTTGAGTACAGTCCTGCGAAGGTTTATGAATTAGTAAATCCGTTTTTCAATGGGTGGTGCATAAGTAGATTCAACAAATGAGTGATGGCGCGCGAATCGTTCAAACAAATACCCGTATGCGTTCATATGCCATTCATTCATCCAATTGCGATGAAACATTGATGAGTTGTTGTGTACACGCCAGGGAAGGTTTTCGATTTAGTAAATCCATTTTACAATAGGTAGCGTGCGAGTATATTCAATAAATGTGTGACGAAGCTCGAATCGTTTCAACAAAGTCCCGTATGCGTTCATATACCATTAATTTCATTGCGATGAAACTTTGGTGAGTTGTTGAGCACGCTCCCATAATTTTTGTTGATAGTAAATCAGTTTTACAATAGTTTAGAGGTGGTTTACGGAAAAAGAAAAAATATTGGTAATCCAAAATCACTTCAGCAAACAAAATTACAACGCCAACACTTTCTTTGATTGGCATTGCAACGCATGCCGGGTACAGCTGGTAAATAATAAATAATAAATAATAAATAATAAATAATAAATAATAAATAATAAATAATAAATAATAAATAATAAATAATAAATAATAAATAATAAATAATAAATAATAAATAATAAACAATAAAAAATAAAAATAAATAATAAATAATAAATAATAAATAATAAATAATAAATAATAAATAATAAATAATAAATAATAAATAATAAATAATAAATAATAAATAATAAATAATAAATAATAAATAATAAATAATAAATAATAAATAATAAATAATAAACAATAAAAAATAAAAATAAATAATAAATAATAAATAATAAATAATAAATAATAAATAATAAATAATAAATAATAAATAATAAATAATAAATAATAAATAATAAATAATAAATAATAAATAATAAATGATAAACAATAAATAATAAAAATAAAATAATAAATAATAAATAATAAACAATAAACAATAAATAATAAAAAATAAATATTAAATAATAAAAAATAAATAATAAATAATAAATAATAAATAATAAATAATAAATAATAAATAATAAATAATAAATAATAAATAATAAATAATAAATAATAAATGATAAACAATAAATAATAAAAATAAAATAATAAATAATAAATAATAAACAATAAACAATAAATAATAAAAAATAAATAATAAATAATAAACAATAAATAATAAATAATAAACAATAAATAATAAAAAATAAATAATAAATAATAAATAATAAATAATAAATAATAAATAATAAATAATAAATAATAAATAATAAATAATAAATAATAAATAATAAATAATAAATAATAAATAATAAATAATCTATATATATAAAAATCAATCTTACGTGATAGTTTGTCTGTGGGTGTGTATGTCTCCTATGCATTCATATACCACTCAACCGATTGCGATGAAACTTGGGTGAGATGTTGAGTACACTCTAAGGAAGGTTTCTGACTTAGTAAATCCATTTTACAATAGGTAGCGCACGCGTAGATTCAACAAATGAGTGACGATGCGCGAAGCGTTTCAAACAAGTCCCGTATGTGTTCATATACCATTCGTCCGATTGCGATGAAACTTGGGTGAGATGTTGAGTACACTCCAAGGATGGTTTCTGACTTAGTAAATCCATTTTACAATAGGTAGCGCACGCGTAGATTCAACAAATGAGTGACGATGCGCGAAGCGTTTCAAACAAGTCCCGTATGTGTTCATATACCATTCGTCCGATTGCGATGAAACTTGGGTGAGATGTTGAGTACACTCCAAGGATGGTTTCTGACTTAGTAAATCCATTTTACAATAGGTAGCGCACGCGGAGATTCAACAAATGAGCGACGATGCGCGAAGCATTTCAACAAAGTCCCGTATGTGTTCATATACCATTCGTCCGATAGCGATGAAACTTGGGTGAGGTGTTGAGTACACTCCAAGGAAGGTTTCTGACTTAGTAAATCCATTTTACAATAGGTAGCGCACGCGTAGATTCAACAAATGAGCGACGATGCGCGAAGCATTTCAACAAAGTCCCGTATGTGTTCATATACCATTCGTCCGATAGCGATGAAACTTGGGTGAGGTGTTGAGTACACTCCAAGGAAGGTTTCTGACTTAGTAAATCCATTTTACAATAGGTAGCGCACGCGGAGATTCAACAAATGAGCGACGATGCGCGAAGCATTTCAACAAAGTCCCGTATGTGTTCATATACCATTCGTCCGATAGCGATGAAACTTGGGTGAGGTGTTGAGTACACTCCAAGGAAGGTTTCTGACTTAGTAAATCCATTTTACAATAGGTAGCGCACGCGTAGATTCAACAAAAGGGCGACGATGCGCGAAGCATTTCAACAAAGTCACGTATGTGTTCATATACCATTCGTCCGATAGCGATGAAACTTGGGTGAGATGTTGAGTACACTCCAAGGAAGGTTTCTGACTTAGTAAATCCATTTTACAATAGGTAGCGCACGCGTAGATTCAACAAATGAGCGACGATGCGCGAAGCATTTCAACAAAGTCCCGTATGTGTTCATATACCATTCGTCCGATTGCGATGAAACTTGGGTGAGATATTGAGTACACTCCAAGGAAGGTTTCTGACTTTGTAAATCCATTTTACAATAGGTAGCGCACGCGTAGATTCAACAAATGAGCGACGATGCGCGAAGCATTTCAACAAAGTCCCGTATGCATTCATATACCATTCGTCCGATAGCGATGAAACTTGGGTGAGATGTTGAGTACACTCCAAGGAAGGTTTCTGACTTAGTAAATCCATTTTACAATAGGTAGCGCACGCGTAGATTCAACAAATGAGCGACGATGCGCGAAGCATTTCAACAAAGTCCCGAATGCATTCATATACCATTCGTCCGATAGCTATGAAACTTGCGTAAAATGTTGTGTACACTGCAGGGAAATTTTCTGGCTTAGTACATCCACTTTACAATAGGCAGCGCACGATTAGATTCAACAAATGAGCTACGACGCGCGAAGCATTTCAACAAAGTCACGTTTGCGTTCATATACCATTCGTCCGATAGCGATGAAACTAGGCTGAGATTTTGTGTGCACTCCAGGGAAGGTTTCTAGCTTAGTAAATCCCTTTAAAAATAGGTAGAGCACGAGTAGAATCAACAAATTAGCAACGGCGCGCGAAGCGTTTCAACAAAGTCCCATTTAATTTCATATACCATTCATCCGATAGCGATGAAACTTGGGTGAGATGCTGTGTACACTCCAGGGAAGGTTTCTGGCTTAGTACATACATTTTACAATAGGTAGCGCACCAGTAGATTCAACAAATGAGCGATGACACGCGAAGCGTTTCAACAAAGTCCCGTATAAAGTCATATACCATTCGTCTGATAGTGATAAATGTTTGGTGAATTGTTGTGTACACTCCAGGAAAGGTTTCTGGCTATGTAAATCCATTTTACAATACGAAGCGCACGTTTATGTTCAACAAATGAGTGACTACGCGCGAAGCGTTTCGACAACGTCCCGTATACGTTCACATACCATTCATCCGATTGCGATGAAACTTGGGTGAGATGTTGTGTACACTCCAGGGAAGGTTTCTGGCTGAGTACATCCATATTACAATATGTAGCGCAAGAGTAGAATCAACAAATGAGCGACGACACGCGAAGCGTTTCAACCAAGTCCCGTATGCATACATGTACCATTCGTCCGTACCTATGGAACTTGGGTGAGATGTTCTGTACACGTCATGGAAAATTTCTGGCTTAGTAAATCCCCTATACAATATGCAGCGCACAAGTTGATTCAACAAATGAGGGACGACGCGCGAAGCGTTTCAACAAAGTCCCGTATAAGGTCATATACCATTCTGCCGTTAGCGGTGAAACTTGGGTGAAATATGGTTGACACTCCAAGGAAGGTTTCTGGCTTAGTAAATACATTTCACAGTAGGTAGCACACGAGTAGATTCGACAAATGAACGACGATAGCGATGAAACTTGGGTGAGATGTTGTGGACACTTACGTGACGGTTTCTAACTTAGTAAATACATTTTACAGTAGGTAGCGCACGAGTAGATTCAACAAATGAGTGACGGAGTGCGAATCGTTTAAACAAAATCAGGTATGCGTTCATATACTATTCATCCGATTGCGATAAAACATTGATCAGTTATTTTGTACCCGCCAGGGAAGGGGACTTAGTAAATCCATTTCACAATAAGTAGCGCAAGAGTAGATGCAACAAATGGGTGACGACGCGCGAAGCGTTTCAACAAAATTCCCTACCGTATTGCGTTCATATAACATTCTTCGATTGCGATGAAACCTTGATGAGTTATTGTGTACACGCCAGGGAAGGGCTTCGACTTAGTAATACATTTCTCAATAGGTAGCGCACGAGTAGATACAACAAATGAGTGACAGCGCACGAATCGTTTAAACAAAAACCCCTATACGTGCATATACCATTCATCCGATTGCGATGAATCATTGATGAGTCATTGTGTACACGCCAGGGAAGGGTTTCGACTTAGTAAATCCATTTCACAATAGGTAGCGTACGATTAGATTCAACAAATGAGTGACAGCGATGAAATATTTTGAAAGTTGTTGTGCACGCTCCCTCGAATGGTTCTAAATTAGAAAATCCATTTTATGATAGCTTAGAGGCAGTTAACATGTTGTGTATCCAAAAGCACTTCAAGAAACAGAATTTCAACGCCAACACTTTCTTTGATTGGCATTGCAACGCATGCCGGGTACAGCTTGTCTATATATATAAAAATCAATGTAACGTGATAGTTTGTCTGTGGGTGTGTATGTCTCCTATGCGTTCATATACCATTCGTCCGATTGCGATAAAACTTGGGTGAGATGTTGAGTACACTCCAAGGATGGTTTCTGACTTAGTAAATCCATTTTACAATAGGTAGCGCACGCGTAGATTCAACAAATGAGCGACGATGCGCGAAGCATTTCAACAAAGTCCCGTATGTGTTCATATACCATTCGTCCGATTGCGATGAAACTTGGGTGAGATGTTGAGTACACTCCAAGGATGGTTTCTGACTTAGTAAATCCATTTTACAATAGGTAGCGCACGCGTAGATTCAACAAATGAGCGACGATGCGCGAAGCATTTCAACAAAGTCCCGTATGTGTTCATATACCATTCGTCCGATTGCGATGAAACTTGGGTGAGATGTTGAGTACACTCCAAGGATGGTTTCTGACTTAGTAAATCCATATTACAATAGGTAGCGCACGCGTAGATTCAACAAATGAGCGACGATGCGCGAAGCATTTCAACAAAGTCCCGTATGTGTTCATATACCATTCGTCCGATAGCGATGAAACTTGGGTGAGATGTTGAGTACACTCCAAGGAAGGTTTCTGACTTAGTAAATCCATTTTACAATAGGTAGCGCACGCGTAGATTCAACAAATGAGCGACGATGCGCGAAGCATTTCAACAAAGTCCCGTATGTGTTCATATACCATTCGTCCGATTGCGATGAAACTTGGGTGAGATGTTGAGTACACTCCAAGGATGGTTTCTGACTTAGTAAATCCATTTTACAATAGGTAGCGCACGCGTAGATTCAACAAATGAGTGACGATGCGCGAAGCATTTCAAAAAAGTCCCGTATGTGTTCATATACCATTCGTCCGATAGCGATGAAACTTGGGTGAGATGTTGAGTACACTCCAAGGAAGGTTTCTGACTTAGTAAATCCATTTTACAATAGGTAGCGCACGCGTAGATTCAACAAATGAGCGACGATGCGCGAAGCAATTCAACAAAGTCCCGTATGTGTTCATATACCATTCGTCCGATAGCGATGAAACTTGGGTGAGATGTTGAGTACACTCCAAGGAAGGTTTCTGACTTAGCAAAATCCATTTCACAATAGGTAGCGCACGCGTAGATTCAACAAATGAGCGACGATGCGCGAAGCATTTCAACAAAGTCCCGTATGTGTTCATATACCATTCGTCCGATTGCGATGAAACTTGGGTGAGATGTTGAGTACACTCCAAGGAAGGTTTCTGACTTAGTAAATCCATTTCACAATAGGTAGCGCACGCGTAGATTCAACAAATGAGCGACGATGCGCGAAGCATTTCAACAAGGTCCCGTATGCATTCATATACCATTCGTCCGATAGCGATGAAACTTGGGTGAGATGTTGAGTACACTCCAAGGAAGGTTTCTGACTTAGTAAATCCATTTTACAATAGGTAGTGCACGCGTAGATTCAACAAATGAGCGACGATGCGCGAAGCATTTCAACAAAGTCCCGAATGCATTCATATACCATTCGTCCGATAGCTATGAAACTTGCGTAAAATGTTGTGTACACTGCAGGGAAATTTTCTGGCTTAGTACATCCACTTTACAATAGGCAGCGCACGATTAGATTCAACAAATGAGCTACGACGCGCGAAGCATTTCAACAAAGTCACGTTTGCGTTCATATACCATTCGTCCGATAGCGATGAAACTAGGCTGAGATTTTGTGTGCACTCCAGGGAAGGTTTCTAGCTTAGTAAATCCCTTTAAAAATAGGTAGAGCACGAGTAGAATCAACAAATGAGCAACGGCGCGCGAAGCGTTTCAACAAAGTCCCATTTAATTTCATATACCATTCATCCGATAGCAATGAAACTTGGGTGAGATGCTGTGTACACTCCAGGGAAGGTTTCTGGCTTAGTACATACATTTTATAATAGGTAGCGCACCAGTAGATTCAACAAATGAGCGATGACACGCGAAGCGTTTCAACAATGTCCCGTATAAAGTCATATACCATTCGTCTGATAGTGATAAATGTTTGGTGAATTGTTGTGTACACTCCAGGAAAGGTTTCTGGCTAAGTAAATCCATTTTACAATACGAAGCGCACGTTTATGTTCAACAAATGAGTGACTACGCGCGAGGCGTTTCGACAACGTCCCGTATACGTTCACATACCATTCATCCGATTGCGATGAAACTTGGGTGAGATGTTGTGTACACTCCAGGGAAGGTTTCTGGCTGAGTACATCCATATTACAATATGTAGCGCAAGAGTAGAATCAACAAATGAGCGACGACACGCGAAGCGTTTCAACCAAGTCCCGTATGCATACATGTACCATTCGTCCGTACCTATGAAACTTGGGTGAGATGTTGTGTACACGTCATGGAAAATTTCTGGCTTAGTAAATCTCCTATACAATATGCAGCGCACAAGTTGATTCAACAAATGAGGGACGACGCGCGAAGCGTTTCAACAAAGTCCCGTATAAGGTCATATACCATTCTGCCGTTAGCGGTGAAACTTGGGTGAAATATGGTTGACACTTCAAGGAAGGTTTCTGGCTTAGTAAATACATTTCACAGTAGGTAGCACACGAGTAGATTCGACAAATGAACGACGATAGCGATGAAACTTGGGTGAGATGTTGTGGACACTTACGTGACGGTTTCTAACTTAGTAAATACATTTTACAGTAGGTAGCGCACGAGTAGATTCAACAAATGAGTGATGGAGTGCGAATCGTTTAAACAAAATCGGGTATGCGTTCATATACTATTCATCCGATTGCGATGAAACATTGATCAGTTATGTTGTACCCGCCAGGGAAGGGGACTTAGTAAATCCATTTCACAATAAGTAGCGCAAGAGTAGATGCAACAAATGGGTGACGACGCGCGAAGCGTTTCAACAAAATTCCCTATTGCGTTCATATAACATTCTTCGATTGCGATGAAACCTTGATGAGTTATTGTGTACACGCCAGGGAAGGGCTTCGACTTAGTAATACATTTCTCAATAGGTAGCGCACGAGTAGATTCAACAAATGAGTGACAGCGCACGAATCGTTTAAACAAAAACCCCTATACGTGCATATACCATTCATCCGATTGCGATGAATCATTGATGAGTCATTGTGTACACGCCAGGGAAGGGTTTCGACTTAGTAAATCCATTTCACAATAGGTAGCGTACGATTAGATTCAACAAATGAGTGACAGCGATGAAATATTTTGAAAGTTGTTGTGCACGCTCCCTCGAATGGTTCTAAATTAGAAAATCCATTTTATGATAGCTTAGAGGCAGTTAACATGTTGTGTATCCAAAAGCACTTCAAGAAACAGAATTTCAACGCCAACACTTTCTTTGATTGGCATTGCAACGCATGCCGGGTACAGCTTGTCTATCTATATATTTAAAACACTAAGCTGATTTTTGTTACCGCGAGATTTAGGGAACGGTAGAACCGATTCACTTCGTAGAGCAATCTGTCGAAAGCTGTAGGCCTGTAGATTTGCAGAGTGTCTTTAAAATAAACAAATATGTTACCACATATTTTTAAATTTATAAACAAAACTGCAAAATTATTGGCTCAAGCGCATGCGCAGAATCAATCACCTTGGTTAATGACAGACATGGCGGATGTCCACCGCGTTTTAATGTAATAGTTATTTATAAGAATTATAATAAAGGAGGGGAATATTGATTATGAAGTTTCCACGATATAAACATGAATAGAATATTATAAAAAACGAGAAATGTAGAAGAACTTATACGGACTGTTGAGAGTGAATGTTGTTTAAGTAACTTAATATTGCACACTCTCGCCAGTGATTCGGTAGCTCAGAAGGCAGCGTTCAAACCTCTTAATTTATGCATCGCGCAATGGAAGCAGTTCGAATCCCACCTCCGACTCATATTTTTATTTCCTAATTATTCTTTCTGGCTATTGGTAATACTTTGTCTTAACATATTTTACTTTTATTATTCCCATAAAGTAAGGAATTCTCCACGATTTACACTGCCATATACTTTTAAATTATTAAATAAAAGATGGCCACAATCGCTTTCGCCATGAGAGACAATTGACGAACATAATTCATTTGTTGGACTCAGACATCGTGGTCACTCAGCCCCGTCTACTTTGGTGTGTGTGTAAAATTTTCTCTGATAACCTGTGTTATTGTGATGGCTGTAGACTACTGATGTGTGCATTTGTAATTCAAGTGGGGAATGGGAAATTGGCGACTGAGGCTTTAAGTTAGGAACTATCCCGGTATTTACCTGCAGTGGAAGTGGCAAACCACGGAAAACCACATCCCAGATGGTTGAGATGGGAATCGAACCTTGCCCTACTTAGTTTTGCCTCAAGAGTGCGCCCCGTTCCAGCCCTCAGACCAGAATTACATTTCTAGAGAAATGGCGGATAAAGGATTCACCGTATCGTAGTGTGATCTTTGTTTTTGAGAATTAAAAAGAGGAGATTGAAGAACTTCAACAGGCGTTTGAGTTCGTTTGTTGTTTAAGTAACTTAATATTGGTTTAGAAGTCTGTTGACTGGGTGGCTCAGGGGTAACTTTGCTTACCCAGGAATGAATTTTGCATAGTCGAAGGAGTGTCACCTCAGACATGTATTTTTATTTCCTAATTATTCTTTCTGGCTATTGGTAATTCATTGTCTTAACATAGCCTATTTAACTTTTATTATTCCCGTACAGTAAGGAATTCTCCACGATTTACATTGCCATATACTTTTAAATTATTAAATAAAAGATGGCCACAATCGCTTTCGCCATGAGATACAATTGACGAATATAATTCATTTGATGGACTCAGACATCGTGGTCACTCATCCCCGTCTACTTTGGTGTGTGTGTGTAAAATTTTCTCTGATAACCTGTGTTATTGTGATGGCTGTAGACGACTGATTTGTGCATTTGTAATTCAAGTGGGGAATGGGGAATTGACGACCGAGGCTTTAAGTTACGAACTATCCCGGTATTTACCTGCAGTGGACGTGGCAAACCACGGAAAACCACTTCCCAGATTGTTGAGATAGGAATCTAACCTTGCTCTCCAGAGTTTTGCCTCAAGAGTGCGCCCCGTTAGAGCCCTCAGACCATAAGTAAATTTATTGGCAAACCAGGGATCGAACCTGGAATCCGGGGCGATAGCTCAGAATGTAGCCTTCAGATTGGGCTTCCCTGTGTTAATACGATTTTTGACAAGTACTGAACATATAGTCTAACTCTTCAACTCCCTCCATTACGGTGGCTGTCGAAGTGAGTCTATGCTCATTCCAGTAGTTGGCGAAGTATGCTCCCTTGCTTAATTTACTGTCATGGAAATGCAAAGGATTGTACCTATATCAGGTGATGGAAATTGCTTATTTAGAGCAGTTTCGTACTGTTTATTCCAAAATGCAGGACGTTATCCTGAGCTACGTTTGCAAGCAAATTGCAAAAATTGTTGCTGGCATGAATAATTATAAGGATTTTATTATTGGCGATCAGTATCATAGCATTCTCATCAGCAACAAACTTGAGAATGAAAGTATCTGAACTTCATTGTATACGTGAATATTATTGTTTATTGATTATTTGTTTAGAGTGCATAACAATGAGTCTAACCACGCTGTTGATTTTGGCAATGGAAGTATTATTTGCCATTTAATATTTGGCGGCTGCGTTGATGCAGGCCACTATAGTGTTATAGAATATGACGTTCATTTGGAGAGAAAGGCTGCAATAAATATACCCATTTGACGAAAAAGAACATTAGCCACAAAAAAGTGGGAAATCGTAGAAAAATACGAAGCCACTTTTAAAATCTAATATAAAAATGCCATTTCAGAAACAATTCCAGATATTATGCCGTACAGTGTATGGTCCTTGACGAACAAATGTAAACATTGTTCTGCACTGTATTTCTGTAGCGAGAAATCTACGCTTTGTTACTTTGACCTTTGGTGTTGTAATGGCAAACTTAATCTTACTAAATATAAAATATTTGACAGACTGCAACAATTTTTCACTGTAAATGATATCTCAAGGAATTTAAGAGAGAATAATCGGCAGTAGAACAAATGCTATGTCCTTGGTTTCATTTGGTGCCAATGTCACTGTGCCACATGCATACGGTCCATATTGTTTTAAAATGTATGGAATTGCACATCATCGCATTTCTTTGTTAATGTATATTCCAAAATTATAAGCGACGGTTCCTGCGGCCAGCTGTATATATTAGACTCCTCAGAATTCTTGAATTCCTTGGAATTAAGGGATTTGCTTCCACATACTCCAAACGATTGACCCATAGATATGCTCCTTAGAAATCTGAAGTTTCGTAAGGGCATCTAAATGCTACCATATTAATTATAAGAAATATGTACGAAAATTGCTTGAATTTGGAAATAATACGTGCAGTTAAAATTAGGCGGAGTGATCTAACCCTTCGACTTGATTCCATATTAATTATATGAAATATGAATGAAAATGCTTGGATTTGGAAATAAGTGCAGTTGAAATTAGGCAGGGAGGTCTAATCCTTCGACTTGATTTAACACCACCGGTTAAAACAATCATTTTCTTTTAAGAGGCAACATTTTCCGATTCGCTTGGCCCTTAAAGTTTCAATAGTGCCAAAAAATAACTGTACAAAAAACGTATATAATAAAATTCTTCAGTAAATATTTTCTTATTGGCCGTCATGTATTGACGGGTTTCAACTAGTATATATAAAAATCAATGTAACGTGATAGTTTGTCTGTGGGTGTGTATGTCTCCTATGCGTTCATATACCATTCGTCCGATTGCGATAAAACTTGGGTGAGATGTTGAGTACACTCCAAGGATGGTTTCTGACTTAGTAAATCCATTTTACAATAGGTAGCGCACGCGTAGATTCAACAAATGAGCGACGATGCGCGAAGCATTTCAACAAAGTCCCGTATGTGTTCATATACCATTCGTCCGATTGCGATGAAACTTGGGTGAGATGTTGAGTACACTCCAAGGATGGTTTCTGACTTAGTAAATCCATTTTACAATAGGTAGCGCACGCGTAGATTCAACAAATGAGCGACGATGCGCGAAGCATTTCAACAAAGTCCCGTATGTGTTCATATACCATTCGTCCGATTGCGATGAAACTTGGGTGAGATGTTGAGTACACTCCAAGGATGGTTTCTGACTTAGTAAATCCATATTACAATAGGTAGCGCACGCGTGGATTCAACAAATGAGCGACGATGCGCGAAGCATTTCAACAAAGTCCCGTATGTGTTCATATACCATTCGTCCGATAGCGATGAAACTTGGGTGAGATGTTGAGTACACTCCAAGGAAGGTTTCTGACTTAGTAAATCCATTTTACAATAGGTAGCGCACGCGTAGATTCAACAAATGAGCGACGATGCGCGAAGCATTTCAACAAAGTCCCGTATGTGTTCATATACCATTCGTCCGATTGCGATGAAACTTGGGTGAGATGTTGAGTACACTCCAAGGATGGTTTCTGACTTAGTAAATCCATTTTACAATAGGTAGCGCACGCGTAGATTCAACAAATGAGTGACGATGCGCGAAGCATTTCAAAAAAGTCCCGTATGTGTTCATATACCATTCGTCCGATAGCGATGAAACTTGGGTGAGATGTTGAGTACACTCCAAGGAAGGTTTCTGACTTAGTAAATCCATTTTACAATAGGTAGCGCACGCGTAGATTCAACAAATGAGCGACGATGCGCGAAGCATTTCAACAAAGTCCCATATGTGTTCATATACCATTCGTCCGATTGCGATGAAACTTGGGTGAGATGTTGAGTACACTCCAAGGATGGTTTCTGACTTAGTAAATCCATTTTACAATAGGTAGCGCACGCGTAGATTCAACAAATGAGCGACGATGCGCGAAGCAATTCAACAAAGTCCCGTATGTGTTCATATACCATTCGTCCGATAGCGATGAAACTTGGGTGAGATGTTGAGTACACTCCAAGGAAGGTTTCTGACTTAGCAAAATCCATTTCACAATAGGTAGCGCACGCGTAGATTCAACAAATGAGCGACGATGCGCGAAGCATTTCAACAAAGTCCCGTATGTGTTCATATACCATTCGTCCGATTGCGATGAAACTTGGGTGAGATGTTGAGTACACTCCAAGGAAGGTTTCTGACTTAGTAAATCCATTTCACAATAGGTAGCGCACGCGTAGATTCAACAAATGAGCGACGATGCGCGAAGCATTTCAACAAGGTCCCGTATGCATTCATATACCATTCGTCCGATAGCGATGAAACTTGGGTGAGATGTTGAGTACACTCCAAGGAAGGTTTCTGACTTAGTAAATCCATTTTACAATAGGTAGTGCACGCGTAGATTCAACAAATGAGCGACGATGCGCGAAGCATTTCAACAAAGTCCCGAATGCATTCATATACCATTCGTCCGATAGCTATGAAACTTGCGTAAAATGTTGTGTACACTGCAGGGAAATTTTCTGGCTTAGTACATCCACTTTACAATAGGCAGCGCACGATTAGATTCAACAAATGAGCTACGACGCGCGAAGCATTTCAACAAAGTCACGTTTGCGTTCATATACCATTCGTCCGATAGCGATGAAACTAGGCTGAGATTTTGTGTGCACTCCAGGGAAGGTTTCTAGCTTAGTAAATCCCTTTAAAAATAGGTAGAGCACGAGTAGAATCAACAAATGAGCAACGGCGCGCGAAGCGTTTCAACAAAGTCCCATTTAATTTCATATACCATTCATCCGATAGCAATGAAACTTGGGTGAGATGCTGTGTACACTCCAGGGAAGGTTTCTGGCTTAGTACATACATTTTACAATAGGTAGCGCACCAGTAGATTCAACAAATGAGCGATGACACGCGAAGCGTTTCAACAATGTCCCGTATAAAGTCATATACCATTCGTCTGATAGTGATAAATGTTTGGTGAATTGTTGTGTACACTCCAGGAAAGGTTTCTGGCTAAGTAAATCCATTTTACAATACGAAGCGCACGGTTATGTTCAACAAATGAGTGACTACGCGCGAGGCGTTTCGACAACGTCCCGTATACGTTCACATACCATTCATCCGATTGCGATGAAACTTGGGTGAGATGTTGTGTACACTCCAGGGAAGGTTTCTGGCTGAGTACATCCATATTACAATATGTAGCGCAAGAGTAGAATCAACAAATGAGCGACGACACGCGAAGCGTTTCAACCAAGTCCCGTATGCATACATGTACCATTCGTCCGTACCTATGAAACTTGGGTGAGATGTTGTGTACACGTCATGGAAAATTTCTGGCTTAGTAAATCTCCTATACAATATGCAGCGCACAAGTTGATTCAACAAATGAGGGACGACGCGCGAAGCGTTTCAACAAAGTCCCGTATAAGGTCATATACCATTCTGCCGTTAGCGGTGAAACTTGGGTGAAATATGGTTGACACTTCAAGGAAGGTTTCTGGCTTAGTAAATACATTTCACAGTAGGTAGCACACGAGTAGATTCGACAAATGAACGACGATAGCGATGAAACTTGGGTGAGATGTTGTGGACACTTACGTGACGGTTTCTAACTTAGTAAATACATTTTACAGTAGGTAGCGCACGAGTAGATTCAACAAATGAGTGATGGAGTGCGAATCGTTTAAACAAAATCGGGTATGCGTTCATATACTATTCATCCGATTGCGATGAAACATTGATCAGTTATGTTGTACCCGCCAGGGAAGGGGACTTAGTAAATCCATTTCACAATAAGTAGCGCAAGAGTAGATGCAACAAATGGGTGACGACGCGCGAAGCGTTTCAACAAAATTCCCTATTGCGTTCATATAACATTCTTCGGTTGCGATGAAACCTTGATGAGTTATTGTGTACACGCCAGGGAAGGGCTTCGACTTAGTAATACATTTCTCAATAGGTAGCGCACGAGTAGATTCAAGAAATGAGTGACAGCGCACGAATCGTTTAAACAAAAACCCCTATACGTGCATATACCATTCATCCGATTGCGATGAATCATTGATGAGTCATTGTGTACACGCCAGGGAAGGGTTTCGACTTAGTAAATCCATTTCACCATAGGTAGCGTACGATTAGATTCAACAAATGAGTGACAGCGATGAAACTTTTTGAAAGTTGTTGTGCACGCTCCCTCGAATGGTTCTAAATTAGAAAATCCATTTTATGATAGCTTAGAGGCAGTTAACATGTTGTGTATCCAAAAGCACTTCAAGAAACAGAATTTCAACGCCAACACTTTCTTTGATTGGCATTGCAACGCATGCCGGGTACAGCTGGTAAATAATAAATAATAAATAATAAACAATAAATAATGAATAATAAACAATAAATAATGAATAATAAATAATAAATAATAAATGATAATTAATGATAAATCATAAATAATAAATAATAAACAATAAATAATCAATAATAAATAATAAGCAATAAATAATAAATAATGAATAATCAATAATCAATAATAAATAATAAATGATAAATCATAAATAATAAACTATAAATAATAAATAATAAATAATAAATAATCAATAATCAATAATCAATAATAAATGATAAATGATAAATGACAAATCATAAATAATAAACAATAAATAATAAATGATAAATCTTAAATCATACATAATAAATTATAAGCAATAAATAATCAGTAATAAATAATAAACAATAAATAATAAATAATACATTATCAATAATCAATAATTAATAATAAATAATTAATTATAAATGATAAATTATAAATAATAATAATAAACAAATAAAAAGCGGATGTCCCTAGATATGGAAATCAAACAACAAAGGAAAATTAATTAATACGAAACAATATAAGCGTAGTGTTACTCAAGTGGCTTTGTTGGATGAGACACACTGTCCAGTAGATCATACACGGGGCTGATGACTAAGATGTCCCAAGCCTCTCAAACGAATTAACAACAAACACATATTGTAGGTGCTTAGCCCATGTGCACCAAGTCGGGCTCATCAGCGGGCATTTGGTACACACAGCAAAGTAGATGACCTCGGTGCTCCACCTCTTAAGACCTGGATCACCACCATTGCAATGGACAATATATAACTGTCAGTATCCGTAATACGAGGGGCCGATGACCTCGCTGTTCCGCCCCTTATAACAATAATTAGGCTCCTACCGAAAGATGGCCTCTTTCCGTAACGAGCTACATTAAGTTACTTTTTAACCATTTATGGGGCAAAACAATTTATTTTTATTTTCTATTTTCATGTGAAGGCTATTTAAATTATATTTTAATTTTTGAAAATTATATAACTTATGTTTTTATAGATTTAATTTTAATATTTATGATTAATTAAATTATATATTTATTTACAGTTGATAATAATTTTCCTAATATTTATTTTTATAATTATACTAGTTTTTTTTATTTTTTTTATAATCGTAATTTCAATTTTTATAACTTTCATTAGCCTACTTTACTCATTTTTCAAAAATGAGGAAAAAGTAGACTTATGAGATCGATCCGGGAAAATGTGTGTCTGTCTGTCCTTTGTCTGTCTGTCTGTCCCCCCTATCAACTCCTAAACGGCTGCAGCTATCAAAACTAAATTTGGCATGTGTAAAGATCTATACCTGAATATCTCACGGCCATATTTGAAATTGACGTCAGTGCTGCCAACTGCTAAAAAATCGCAATTCAAATTTGAGCTCTATGTTGGATATCTGAGAAGTTATGCATGCGAACTATTCAAAAATTGGCACACATATAGATAATAACATTCCAGATTAATTTTCTGAAGTTCATACATGCTAGTGTTGCCAACATGATTCTAGGCCTGCCGATAGGTCATATTTCTAAATGTATGTAACTTCTATACTATCGACTGGATTTCAACCAAATTTCATATGCACTATGTGTACTACAACTGTGCGTATTCTAAATAAACAAGACATTTCTCAGGAATAGCAGGATTGTTAAATACAATGACTTTTTGAGGGGAAGCATCCACATAATTTCGTTGCATGCGTTATGTTACTTTTAGTATTTTATACAGTACTCATTTCATGTCTTCGTCACTGTACGATCGCTAAATGTGCTGAAAGTGTACGCGAAGCGCTCTGTACTGCCTCCTCTCATGGAGTGGCAACCCTGTCGCAAAGCGCCATAAGACCAAAGCTTCATTCTAAACGTTGGATGCCTTATAAATAGGGCTCGGATTCGAGCATATTTGCATTATTTTTTCCCTGAATAGTACACATTGAAAGAAGCCTTTCGGTGGTATTTTCGCCACTCTGGGACCAACAGAATTGAAATTTATCAAGCATATAAATGCATAAAACCACGGTTTTCTGAATAGAAGTATATACATGCATATTCTAGTGGTTTTCGTCTAAATAGTTTGTTTTTCTTTGAATCCCCCCCCCCCCCTGAATTCGGACCCTGACTATCCTTAAGGTTCGAAAAGAGAAACACAGAAATAATTAATGAAAAGCCTATCTGGTGCGAATAATAGAACCGCAGGTTTTTAACCTTTTCATTGAAACTTTTATTGATTTATTTAAGGAAATCGTTCAAAACTGAAAACATAGAAAAAATTCTTGTTGTACAGACCAATCTACTTCATTGACTCGCCTAATTCTGAACATTTTGTAACTGAACTTTTAAACTGTAACTTTTATGAGATCTTCTCTTATGATAAAGAGAAAAACATGAAAAAGTTAAAAAAAAAACTGGAATGCGAGTATATTGCAGTGTATCATACATACAATTAGAAAATAAAGCTCGTATATAAAGGTATGTTATTGATTTTTTCGTTTCACTTCCCTTTCAATAGTTTTAACGATATTTTTCGAGCTTATTCTGCATATTTAACCGCGTCTTATGTTTTTTTTCGAGCATAAAACACATGGTTTTCGAAAATTTCGATCCGAGCCCTACTTATAATTAAGGAAGGGTCAGGGAAGGGATTTTGGGAGGAAATCGACCGTGGACCTACGTCCAGAAGTTTGCAACACTCCATCCTGCTTTATGAATGACTGGCATGGGTTTTCTACTGCTGAATTTGCTTATCCAGTCTGGTACAGGTCATCTCATGCCAGACAGGTAGACACAGCTCTGTACGAAATGTGCTCATTTAATTGTGTAAAATTGTCGCAACTCAGTGACCTTAAAGTGGACAGATGTTCTCATCGTAGGGTTCAAGGGCGTTATCTTTCAGTTCCACGTGGAACCAAACCACTGTGCGTAGGCGTTGGATGGAGCGACGCGTCGAGTCGAGTTAAACAAGGCTGGTCAGAGCAGGTCCATCTCCACAAACACGTGCCAACAGTATTTCATCAGCAACTGTTGCTAGGTGTCGCCGCCAAAAATTAATGTATTTCAAGTCAAAACAAAAAAAATTACAGTCAGTCTGAAAGACTGGACGTTGTATTATTTCAAATGACGCGTGCTACAAATGCTACACATGTTAGAAAGCCTCAGGACGGCTTCCCGCTTCGCTCAAAGACCCAGGACTCTTTCAACAGACTCCATTACCCATTAACTTAGGCTTCCCGCGTGGGCACCTCTTTAAGGGCCGCCCATTATTGAATCTGATATCTTGCAAACCTCTTTAAGGGTCACCCTGTATTTAATTCAATATAACATACTGTACACCACGTTAAGTGGTCTGACGTCCTGCACACCTATTTAGGAGGCACCCTGCATTCTTATCTGGCATCTTGTATATCTCTTTAGAAGACACCCTGCATTCTTGTGTGACATCTTGTACACTTCTTTAGGAGTCACCCTGTATTCTTGTCTGACATCTTGTGCACCTCTTTAGGAGTCACCCTGTATTCTTCTCTGCCATCTTGTACACCTCTTTAAGAATCACCTTGTATTCTTATCTGGCATCTAGTATATCTCTTTAGGAGTCACCCTGTATTCTTATCTGGCACCTTGTACACCTGTTTAGGAGTCACCCTGTATTATTTTCGCTTCGCTCGAAACCCCAGGTAGCTCGAAGCCCCAGGACTCTTTCAACAGACTCCATTAACCATTAACTTAGGTTTCCCGCGTGGCTGCATGACGTCACGCACTCGCCGTCCATTACCCATTAACTTAGGCTTCACGCGCGGCTGCATGACGTCACAGTCTCCGTCTCTGTAACGCATAACGTTTGACTCAAGCATAACGATGAAGTCGACAAGATCATTTGAAATGATAAAACTATATAAACTAGAGTATTTACAAATGAAAGGTAGTTTGAACTACTGGCCCATGTACGATCCGAATCCTAGACCGCTGACTGTGTTAATGCTGGACTAACTTGCCACTGTGGGTGAGTGGTCAACGTGTCGGTCTACTAACCCCAAGCTTGCAGGTTCGCTCCTGCCCGTGGTAAGTGATTATTGAAAGGCGGCAAAACTTACTATGTCATAAGATGTTGGCATGACAAAGAACCCATTTGAATTCAGTAGGCCATGTTCATAATGGCAAATTTAATCTCGGGAGTAACTGCCAACACAAAGTTCCTCATTTCTCTACTAGAAAGCGCTGTAGTGTTCAAGGAGCTTAGATATCTAACCTCCTTGACTTTCATAGTGCTTCAAGGAACAACGAAATTCGACATGCAAGCTACCCTTTGGGTGTCAAATGACAAAGCTTGCACCCGGCATCCGAGGCCATACGATTTTATTATTATTATTATTATTATTACTATAATTCTCACTTGGCAATTATACATATACTGTATGTCGTTATTAGGGACACCATGGGGCTCACATCCGAGAATATTCGCACTTCTACAACGGCATTGTTATTTTCTACTGCTGAATTTGCTTCCCCAGTCTGGTACACGTCATCTCATGCCAGAGAGGTAGATACAGCTCTGAACGAAACCTGCAGGTTGATAACCGGTTGCTTAAAGCCTACCCCAACAGATAAGCTCTACTACCTGGCTGGAATAGCAGCACCTTGTGTACGCAGAGAGGTGGCTGCCAACAGGGAGAGGCTGAGAGTGGAAGAGAACAGCGCCCACCCACTGCATGGATATAATTCTCCTCAGCAACGGCTGAGGTCCCGAAAGAGCTTCCTGAGGACATCTGAGATGCTTACCGTCTCACCGGAGAAGGCAAGGCTGGATATATGGAAGAAGTCGACCCCTCATCCCTGCGGTTGGATGCCAGTAGTTGAAGAACTACCACCCGGCCACAACGAAAGCTGGTTGGTGTGGAAATCCCTAAACAGGTTGCGATCAGGAGTTGGAAGATCCCGAGACAATCTGAGGAGATGCCTCTGTGCAGGGGACATGTCTTGCGAATGTGGACAAGAACAAACCACAAAGCACGTGCTTCATTGCCCTCTGTGCCCTTCATCTTGTGCAGAGGAAGATCTCCTCGAGCGCCTTGGGTGTTGCTCAGTATTGGGCACATGCTATATAGACAATTTTACCCTTATATGTATAGCTACTGTACATTTGTATGTTTCCGACATGAGAAATAAAATTAATACCGGCATGGGAAGTGGACCGTCCAAAATTTTGGCACAAATAAACTAGGAAAGTGGGAAAAGAAACAGCACAGTACCTTAATATCCCCAACTCCAATTTGTACACATGCCATTGCTTTCGTAGGAGTTCGGCGACAATTTTAGAGAATGCTGGTGCTGATAATAACGACACTACAAATTCATGCAGGCTGGAAGATGTTTCAGTAAACATCTAGAAACCTAGCGCACGCGCTCTGTTCAGTAAATGCGACTGGTGAAATCTCGACAGATATTTATGAGTATTTAGGTTCGAACACAAAATAAAGTTATAATTATTATCGTCGAACATAAACAGTCGTATGCAACTCGCCTAAAATGGTAATTAAGACACTCGTATGGAAATTATAAAACTCGATTCGCTCGTCTTAATTATTACCATTATAGGCTTGTTGCAGAATGTACTATTACTAATCCTTGCAGAATGTACTATTACTAATCCACTGTTGCATCCAAAATAATTGATTTTAACATTAGAAACATACGTTTATTCATTACTAGCAACCCGTCCCGGCTTCGCCCGGGAACAGTTATGAATGTCAATGAACTACGACCTATATCCGTTTTAGCTCTCGGCATGATGGGTTAAAATCACTGACTGGACTATTAATTATATTATCATGGAGATGCATGTGAAACGAATTCTTGTCAGACGTAATTTAAGAATGGCAAGGTGCATGAAACACAAATCCCCCTTCCATCCAATCCTAGCTTGACTGTGTATTTTGCGAAACGAAAGGTTCACAGGCGAAATGAAGAAAAGCCGAGTTGCACTTCAAGGGAAACTGCAAAAACAACCACTCTTCTCTGAAGTCTCAACTCAGCACGACTCGACAGTTTGCTGCTGGCTGTATCTGGGGTAATACGCTCGCCCACTAGCTAGGCTGTAACTGGGATCATAAGCTTGCCCCTAGCTAGCTCGTGAACAGTCACCTCAGTAATTGAATGGAGATTGTTGGATGAAATGAAAACGTAAAAACACTTACAGTGGACGATGTATTGAAGATAGAGATATGCTCTCGCGGACGTCTTTGTAGAACTTTTTGTGCTGAACAATTCTTACACTCATAGTATACAGATATTTTTAACGGTTTGCTCAGCGTAAGCTTAAAAGGTACACGGATGCCAGGTTTTTTAATTCGACTTTTTCACTGAAATCGTTACCTCATGGCTTCCTACCCCCAGGGGCTCATATCTAGTAGGACGTGGGTTGTCGACCACGGGACCCCAGCTGAGTCCGGCATTGCTTCCACTTACTTGTGCCGGGCTCCTCTCCGTCTTCTTCCCTGTCGACCTCCCTTGGTCTACTCTTGTTCTTTTCCGACCCCGACGGTATTAGGGTATCCGAGGCCTAGGGAGTCTGTCACTTTCCCGCCTTAATTGGCCCTTGTCTCAGATTTCCTGATACCCTACTTCTGAGAGGGGTCAGCCTTCTTTTTCTTTTCATGTTTTCACCTGCCATCTGCTCAAGGCCCTCAAGGAGGCAGGGGGTATGTAGCCCCACCACTTCTGGTGCACCCTGGATATTGCTACACCCTCAGGGGCTCACGGCTGGTGAGTTCGGGAGTAGGCGATCCCGAGAGATTCCTGAGCTGAGTACGTTTTATTTTCTCTTTTTCCACTGACCATGAGGCGGGCCCTCTCCTCTCTTCCTTTACTACCCTCCTTTCATGGCTCCCCTTCCTTCCAAGTCCCTCAATCCTGATTCTTCGAGGGTTGAGGTCACTTCCTTTCTTCCTGTCCTTTATTTGCCTTATCCTTTATTTGTTTACCATTTCTTCTTCTAGTTTGTAAGTCTGTGGTTAGTATTAGTTATAGTTTTCATTCTCATCTCATCTTTCACTATCACCCAAACCATTAGGGGCCGATAACCTAGATGTTAGGCCCCTTAAAACAACAATTATCATCATCATCTTGCCTTCCTTTGATCATAAATAAATTATTGTCTACGGAAACCTTCCTCGAGATATCCTTTACAGATATCCATCCAGTGGTTCTCCAGATTACCCGTGACATCCATTAATCGACGACTTTGTGTTATACTAAGTAGAGACAGGTATAATGAATGCATGGAATTGTTGATGTAGTGCTTTCTCCAAAGAATGCCTCGTGTGTGAGGCTATCTACTTGCAGTGTTTCATCATTGTAACTACACAGATGCAGTGTCATTCATAGTCTTTGGTAGCGAGGTTAAGATACTCCTCCCTTACCAAGATTCGTGATGACTAGGGCCCGGATGTTTTTACTGAGCTGTCTGAAACAATGCTGAAGTACATAGAAACTCCGGACGGGCCACCCCGTCTTGAAATATGTCATATTTAATTTGCATCTTTTTGCATTATTTACTATTTTTCCATTTTAAGAGCATTTTTTTTATGTTTGGTGGATTTTTGGGGTCATGTTTTAGAGAAATCGGCCTTTTAAGGTATTTTTCTTCCAATTGAGTCATGTCACAGCTTTATATGAGGGAGTTACGTCTCTCAGAGTTAACAAGAAGCTAGTAGCTGATACAAGATACTTTAAAATATTGAAATAAATTATTTCAATATTACTATTAGTAGAAAAATATATATCTTGGGTGCAGAAGAACTGTGTCGTAGGTATACAGATGCTCTTGTTTTCGTCGCAAACCAGTAATTAGAGAAATGTGATTTACCTGCTCTGTTGACCAAGGTTAGCTGTGGCGGGGTAGAAAGGGGAAGGGGTGTATATTCTTGTCTCAGATCATTTTCTCCATTTTACAGTGCATTTTTCGAATTTTTAGGTCATTTATTACTGTCGGTGGCGTAGTGGGTAGCATGCTGAACTGATGTGCCCAAGACAGCGGGTTCAAACCCGGCCAAAGTCGTCCGATATTTTAAGAGCGTTAAAATCCCTCAGTATGCCTTACTTCGGAGGGGAAGTAAAGCCGGCGGTCCCATGTCATAGATTTATGGCATGTTAAAGAACCTTCCACTAATTACACCTGTGTGAAGCTGAATTGTGTAGGTTAAGAATTTAAACAACTCTCTTAGCATCCTACGTTCGTTGCCAAGAGCTGACTGCGGAGGCGTCTAGTAGCTAAGTTCTCAACTAGGGCTAGTAGTCGTTGACGGTGGCATTTGGCGGTAAAAGTAGGAACTATTTGAAAAATTCAAAGTTGCAGTCCTTACTTGAATTTAAAAAAACAGATAACACACACTAATACAGCCATCACAATTAAAACCGGTTATCAGACAGATTCTACACACACCCAAAGTACACGGGGCTACATGACCGCGTTGTTGCAGCCCCTAAACTTAAGAACCAACCAACCAACCTTACCAAGTTTCGTGTTATTCCATTATGAGTATGCCTTACTGTCATCTTGAATGTGCCGGCTTCGGTGCCGTAGTCGGTAGCATGCTGAACTGCTGTGCCCAAGATAGCGGGTTCAAACCCGGCTGAAATCGTCGGATTTTTAAGAGCGTTAAAATCCCTCAGTATGCCTTCCTTCGAAGGGGAAGTAAAGCCGGCGGTCCTATGTCATAGATTTATGGCATGTAAAAGATCCTTCCATAGATTAAACTTGTGTGAAGCTAAATTTCTAGGTTAGATTTTGTTGCAACGCTCTATCTATGTTCCAACGTTCACCACTAGGTATCATTGACATCTGGTAGCGAAAGTTGGAACTAATTGAAATTGAACGGAACTTAGCCTATAGCTCAACCTATGGGTGTCCGCTTGAAGCAGCTACAGACTTTGGCGATCCTAACAGGTCCTCGACACTCCCGGCACTAAAAGCCATACGATAAATACAAATAAAATCTTGAATGTATGGAGTGGACTTGGTCATAGAAAACCACTTACCATTAACATTCGTTATTGTAGTTTCAAGATCCTTTTATTATCACGGTGTACGTTTTCAAGCAGTATTCATTCTGTTATTAGCCTACTTTCGATTTATGCAAAAAATGAAAGTAGGCTTATGGGATCTACACAGGGCCAAAAATTGTATGTCTGTCTGTGAAACACGGTGAAACACCAAATTGAACGAAATTTAGTACAGAGGTAGAACTACCAAAGGGTGCCTCAGTGTCATGTTTTATATCGCCGCCATCTTGACGGATACGTTATGGCGGCCAACCAAATGTTCAAAGCTTAAATCAAATTATGACTATCCTAATTACCCGATCTCTACCAAATTTTGCAACAACATACCTTTAAGTGGGAAGCATATTTTGACCAATCTACAAGATCATCAGCCCAATACTTTGCGGATGGCGGCCATGTATGTGCGCAAATCCATTCTCCCTAGCAATTCAAACACGGTGAAACCGAATTGAATGAAATTTTTTACAGAGGTAGCACTAGCAAAGGGCACCTCATATTCATGTTTAATATCCGCATAGCACGTTGTATTTCAAGAAGCTACTACAACCAACATTCAATTATACTCCTTGAAAAGGACAAAGAGTTATAACAATACCCATGCGTTTAGGAGAAAGTAGGCTATATGTTCTTTACTGAACATCTTGTTTTTGTAGTTTACTTCAGCAAAGTCCCTTCTTTCTTACAGACACGGGAAGTATCAGGCACCGAAGTCGTACCTGACATCCTGGTACTCAGGCATGATGGCTGGAGAAGCTGGACATAACTGTGGCACTCAGAGTGCTGACTGGAGCGAGCGCGCTCCTTCCCACCGGCCTTGAGTGCTTGGGCGGTCAGGACTGTCCATTCCAACATGTATGGTAGTCGCTACTCCCATTGATTTATATGAGAGATTCGGAGCCTTGCAGTTCAATCTGGCGGCTGATTTTCCTCGTACAGTACAACGATTGTGTGCACAACGTTTCAAGATAGGTTTCGACCTGTCTTACCTGAGACTTCTCTTGTAAGCTTCGTTTTAATTGCGCAATGATTCATTATCAAGTTTTAAATGTACGCCAAACGAGCGAACTGCTTCAGCGTTTCAAGTGGGAGGTCTTGCAACATCCACCCTACAATCCCGACCTAGCGCCAAGTGACTTTCATCTGTTCGGTAAGCTCAAAATGAAGCTCGGTGGTCGACGTTTCCAGACCGATGAGGAGGTGAAGGCCGCCGTCTCCGTGTGGTTGCAGAACGCTGGAGGAACTTTCTATGCATCCGGCATCGACAAGTTGGTTGTGCGTTCGCAGAAATGTTTGTAGTCTCTTGGAAACTATGTGAAAAAGTGACCTTAGATTGTATGTCGTTATAGGCGTGTGCTGTTGTATAGGTGGTGTAATAAATGGCCATAACTGGGAAGTGCAACATATTTTTTGATCTGCCCTCGTAGTTGTAGTATATATAATGTTAAGTGGAATGGTAAAATGGTGATAGAAATCCGGAATGTTTCTGTTTGGAGTGACGAAATGGTTGTAAAAGTCAACTATGGTTGTACTGCATAGTACAGGCTACTACTTATCTGGTTGGGTGTCTTCCGTTCTGTAACTGCGAGTAGTATCAACTGCCCTCTTGGAGCAGTGACGGTCCAGTGACCGTCATCATATATACAGTACTACAACTAGCATACACTGACAAGTGGCATTACCTATACTGCAACTAAATAATTGTATATATTGTATGTATTTTCACCTGTATTTTTAAACATAGATTTTACAGCCAAGTATAAAGGATCTGATGATGATCGCCTGACGATCGAAACTGTTCATCCTAGTGAATGTATTAATCTCATTTTAGGTAGATTTCATTAGAAAGCTAACTATTGCAATGGGTACCATGTTTCGACTTCCGGAAAATTTCGACATATCTTCGCGTTTCACATCCCCCAGACCCCAAAAACCACCGTCAGTTCAAAAGTTTATACATAATTTATGTATATATGTATCTATATATATATATATATATATGTTTCTTGTGGACACGATAACTGCCGTAATTTTGCACCAATCACTTCGAATTTTTTACATAATATGTATCCCTATAAAATCTCGGTCGAATTCGTTAATGGGCAAAATCGGTCGAAGGGGGTGAAAATGGGGGGCTATTTTCGAAACTGTGAAATTTCGCTATAACTCTCTTAATACGTGAAATATCGAATCCATTCAAAGTTCATAATATGTGTCGGATAAGTGCCAAAAATTTATGTCAAATAAGTTTTTTGATAGCACCAACCATTCACCATAGGGGTGGAAAAAGTTGGGTTTTTCGGGAAACATTAATCATATCTCTCTTAATAGGCACAATAACAAAACCATACAAAATGGAAAATATTCCCCTAATAATTACCTAAAACTTTTGTCTGAAAGAATTTTTGATATGACCCACCATTCCGCCAAGGGATGAGAAAAATAATTTTGGAATTTTTAAAAATGCCAAGTGCCTTCAGAGGTTACCATAACAACGCTTTTAAATTGTTAAGGGATGATCTATCAGAGGTTGCCAAGACAACGCCATTGACGAGATCACATTCATTTTTAGCCTACTTTTCACACTTTTCAAAAATGAGGAAATAGTAGACTTATAAGATATATCCGGGAAAATGTGTCTGTCCTTCTGTCTGTCTGGCTGTGTGTGTTTGTCCCCCCCCCCCCCCCCCACCCCCCTATCAACTCCTAAACGGCTGCAGCAATCGAAACCAAATTTAGTATGAGTAAAGATATATACCGGAATATCTCAGGCCCATATTTGAAAAAGAAGCCAGTGCTACCAACTGCTAAAAAAAACGCACTAGAAATTTGAGATCCATGTTGGATATCTTGGAAGGTATACATGGGAGCTATTCTAAAATTGTCACACATGTAGATAATACTATTTCAGTTTAATTTCCAGGTGGCCATACATGACAGCGTTGCCAAAATAATTTTAAGCCTTCTGATAAGTCCAATTTTTAAATGCATATAACTTCTACACTATCAATTCGATTTCAACCAAATTTTGTATGTAATATGTGTACATAAGCATATATGACTGAGTGTATTCTTAAGAGCCACCAGGGCTGCCAACTGATAATAATTGCTCTCTATTTTGTATCCAAATATATCAGAAAGTATGCAAGCCGACAGCCTTAAACTATGCACACGTAAATTACCCGACATTTTACATTAATTTGGAGTAACTTATATACGTCAGTTCTAGCAACATGATTCTAAGCCTGCTGATAGGACCAATTTTTAAATACATGTAACTTCTATACCAACAAATGGATTTCATCCAAAATTGGCACAAAAATATATAATATTTCAGATTATTTCTGACCAGCACTCGCATGACATTGTTGCCAACATGCTTTTACGTGTACAAATAGATCCAATGTCTAAATCCATGTAACGTCCTTTGGACTTCAACCACATTTTGTATTCTGTACCTTAGGAGATGGAAGTAAGAATATATTCAGTCACCAGAGCTGCCAACTGTATTGCTCTATTAGGCTACATTATGCCTAGTATACCTTATTTCGAACTAATTAAGACATTTCGATATTACCCACTTAATTTCGTCATTATTCTAGATAGGTTCATATACTGAAGATTAATCTATGGCATGAATCTTAATTTTAAGAAAAGTAGGCTCTTTAGTTCGTCACGGAACTTCTTGTTCCATCTGACTATGAGGGAAGCGGCTAACTGGTAGCATGCTGAACTTCTATGCCCAAGGTGCTGGTTCAAAGCCGGCCAAAGTCGCCGGATTTTCTAAGATCGCTAAAAATCCATCAGCATGCTTTCCTTCGGAGGGGAAGTTACAACATTCGTTGCAAGTTGCTGGTTGCGGTGGCATCTAGCAGCCAAGTTCACAGCTAGGTGTCATTGACGTTAGTATTTGGTACAAAATTAGGTACTACTACTTAAAATTGACCGTCTGCAGACCTTACCTGAATTACAGACTAATACAGTCATCACAAATAACACCGTTTATCAGACAGATTCTACACACACCCAATGTACACGGGGTTACATGACCACCTTGTCGCAGCCCCTAAACTGAGGAACCAACCAACATCTCTGCGGGAGATAAAATTTTGCGTGAAGAAGTAACAGTCTGTTAGATAGTTACACATTATTTCCAAACCTTGCATAAGGACAGTGTGATCACAAGTATAAAAATTAACCCCAAATGACAAGAAGGTTACCATCCCCATAAGACAGTAAAATGTTAAAAATATGCATAGAAAGACGACAAAATGTTAACTAACCTCCAATTGTAAAATACTTTCTCGCAATAAATGAGGTCTGATCCTCCTACGAAAACCTGCATATTTTGCCTATTATAGCCTATCCCCTAGTTTGCCCGGTGAAATCTACCTCCGCCTTCCGGCGTGCCGAGAGGAGTTTTTTTTTCAGGATTAGGGCATAACCCAGCTCTTTTGGGTACATTCGTGTTGACCGACTGAAAAGCACCAAACTTTTGTATGTCCCCCTCAAAAACTCTGTTATTGATTTTTGAACTGCTGCAATCGAAATGGTCATCTAAGTATTATATTAATCTTATGTAATTTTTTTTTCAGGTTTCAGGAAACACCAAGTACAGTTCGCTGACTTCAATCGAATAAAACTAATTATGAGTTCCATACTTTGTGTTCGCCATGAACCTGCCATCGCATGCCCTCGTGAGGGTGGTATGAAGTGAGCCCCACCTCCCTCCTCCCTTAACCTTTTATGGGACAGTGGTTAAGCCAAATTTCGGAGAATTGTCATGCGGTAGTGCTAGTTTCTCGAAAAATCAAATATTATATACTTGATGTAATGTGTTAGATAAAATAAAAAATTAAAAGTTAAAAACGTTAACAATTAATGTGTAAAATAAAATATAAATATATAAATAAAAATCATAAAAATAAAATAAATACGAAAATTTAAATAATAAACATAATTATAAAAGAATTATGAACAAAATGTAAATTGGTTAATTAATTGATTCAATAGAAAACAAGAAGTTCCGTGATGAACTAAAGAGCTTACTTTTCCTGCCAATGATTAATCTACAGTATATGAACCTATCTAGAATAATGACGAAATTAAGTTGGTAATATCGAAATGTCTAATTAGTTCGAAATATTCCTCGTATAATGAACCCTAATAGAGCAATACAGTTGGCAGCCCTGGTGATATAATATATTCTTAGTTCCGTCTCTTAAGGTACAGAATACAAAATTTGGTTGAAGTCCAATGGACGTTACATGCAGTTAGACATTGGATCTATCAGCACGCGTAAAAGCATGTTGGCAACAATGTCATGCGTGTGCTGGTTAGAAATAATCGGAAATATTATGATATCTTGTTTTCCCAATTTTGGATGAAATCCATTTGTTGTATAGAAGTTGCATATATTTAAAAATTGGACCTATCAGCAAGCATAGAATCATGTTGGCAGCACTGACTTATATTAATTACTCCAAATTAATCTAGAGTGTCAGGTGCTATACGTGTGCAATGTATAGAGCTGTTGGCTTGCATACTTTCTGATATATTGATATTATGGTAAAAAATATAGACAGCATTTATTAACAGTTGGCAGCCCTGATTGCTCTTAAGAATACTTATAGTCATATCTGTTATTTTACACATAACACATACGTAATTTGGTTGAAATCCAACGGATAGTATAGATGTTACATGTATTTAAGAATTGGTCCTATCAGCACGCTTACAATCATGGTGGTAGAACTGAAGTATATAAGTTACTCTAAATTAATCTAAAATGTCAGGTACTATACGTGTAAATAGTTTAAAGCAGTCGGCTTTCATACTTTCAGATATATTGGTATTTGGATGAAGAAAATAGAGAGAGCAATTATTAACAGTTGGCATCCCTGGTGGCTCTTAAAAATACACGCAGTCATATCTGTTTATGTACACATATTACATACAAATTTTGGTTGAAATCCAATTAATAGTGTAGAAGTTATATGCATTTAAACATTGGACTTATCAGGAGGCTTAACATTATTTTGGCAACACTGTCATGTATGGCCTCCTGGAAATGAAACTGAAAAGGTATTATCTACATGTGTGCCAATTTTGAAATAGCTACCATGCATACCTTCCATAATATCCAACATGGGGCTCAAATTTCTATTCCTTTTTTCAGCAGTTGGTAGCACTGACATCATTTTCAAATAAGGGTTTCAGATATTCCGGTATACATCTTTACTCATACTATATTTGGTTTCGATTGCTGAAGCCGTTTAGGAGTTGATAGGGGGGGGGGGGCACACACAGCCAGACAGACAGAAGGACAGACAGACACACATTTTCTCGGATCGATCTCATAAGTCTACTTTTTCCTCATTTATGAAAAATGTGTAAAGTAGGCTAAATATCAAAATTAAATCAATAAGAACATAAATTAAAAATTAAAAAGGAAAACACATAAAATTTTAAAAAAAGTTTTGCCCTATAAAGGGTGCGAAGGGTGTTTCGATTCACTGTTTATTTTCGGGGCTTCCAGTGCATTGTATCGCCGTGGGCGAGATATGGAGTCGTACTACTTTCTCTGCTGCCCTCGTTCAACTACACAGGTCAGCGGATCCTTGACTCGAGTCCACTTTGTCTGCAAAAGACAACCATAATTAACGAAGTTAGGTCATATAACACTATCACTTGGGCTCTACATAGCATTGGAATATTCGGCAACTCGAAATTTAAATAAATTGAATCGGCCGGAGCTAAAAAAAAAGCATTAAGTCAGTTTTCATTACTTTTCAGGAGACAGATAAAACGTCACAGAACTTAACAAACACACTATATTAGTCATGTATGTTGTGAAGCAACTATTCAGGTTATGTTTGTGTTTGCGGAACATCAATTTTAATTTAACAGACATATTTTCCTAATCAATTTTTGAAACGTGACTTAATGCCTTTCAGCTCCGTGGTCAGTTTAGTGCAACATAAAACCATCCAGAATGAATATTTCACATGATATTTTATTTTAAAATGGATTTGTAACATAGAAACCACCTAAACCCTGAACAAATGTAATTTACAATAGCACTGTAGCACGCGGTAATCTTGCAGTGCAGCCAACATTAAGTACGGAATACGGCGCTGAGAGGCAGCAAGTCATTGACTTTGGCCTAATGCTTTTCTCCTCTAATCACGCTTCATGTAGCAGTGGTTTATGGCTTAAACAGAAGGTTGACATAATTCTTTCCTAGCCCCTTGGGTCAATACTTCAGATTACTAATTCTTGAAAAAATGACCATTTTTGACTTAATGCTCTTCAGCTGCGACCAATTCAATTATGTGAATGTTTAAGTATCGAATGTTTCAACAATGCGGATGTCAAATATTTCTGTTGTTCAAATTATTCGATAATTCGAGATACTTGAGTATACTGGGATTTTTGCGGATAGTCAAGAAAGCCTGCAACATATCATTGTTGTTTTTTTGTCGTGTGGTCTCATGAGAGGCCGAGTGCAGGTCTTTCAAGTCAGGATGAGAGATGGAATGGATGAAGATGAACGAAACTGGGCTAGGATGTGGAAGGAAGCGGCCGTGGCCTGTCAGAAGGTACCGTCCCAGCATTTGCCTGGTGTTAAAAATGGGGAAACCAAGGAAAACCATTTCAAGGACGGCCGACGGTGGGGCTCGAACCCACGCGTCTACCGAGTCAGCAGAGAGCTTGGCTCCATGACCTACCGCTGCGCTTAAGCCAGCGTAGCCACTGCTGTCGGTATTAAAACATATGAAACCCTCACATTTACCCTAAACTAGTTGCACCTGTGGGCATATTAATTATTTCCTACTGAATATAATTGGTTCGACTCTGACTTTCCATTGCAAGAAACATACTTCCTAACTCATTATCTTAAATTATTGATAAAGTTATATAAAAAACATGGGTTTGGTTTAGATATTTAATAATTTATTTATTTATTTATTTAGGGTATGGCTTTACAGATACAATTTGTACACAGATGATAATTAGTTTAGGAAATGAAGACAAACGATATATTTATATCTAAATTGTTTATGTAATTGCCTCTGGTGATCCATGAGCGAAATCAGTGACGTTGCCACTGTAATTTCTTTTAGGACACTCGGTGATGATATGCTGGGTGGTCTGCTTAGGGGAACGACAATCACAGTTAGGTGAAGAAATTATTTTCCATTTATAATGGACGTCTGCACAGTTGCCATGACCCGTACGAATCCTGTTGAGAGTTGAGGTTTAGATATAAACCCTCAGAAGACCAAAATTATGGTAATTAGTAAAAACAAAGTCTCTCCAAGCAAATAAAATATAGACCTGAATCCCATTGAACAAGTGCATATACCTTGGCACTACCATAAATGCCCTCCAGGGGCTCACATCTAGTGGGAGTTGGGTTGGCGGCCATGGGGCCCCAGCTGAGTCCGGCATTGCTTGCACTTACTTGTGCCGGGCTCCTCTCGGTCTTCTTTCCTGTCGACCTCACTTGCTCAAATCTTGTTCGCTTCCGACCCGACGGTATTAGGGTATCCGAGGCCTAGGGAGTCATTCACTTTCCTGCCTTAATTGGCCCTTGTCTCATCGTTCCAGATCTCTCATTCTTCGAGGGACCAGCCTTCTTTTTCTTTTCATGATATCTCCTGCCTTCTGCTCAAGGCCCTCGAGGAGGCAGGGTGTGTGTAGCCCCACCACTTCTGGTGCACCCTGGATAGTGCTACACCCTCAGGGGCTCACGGCTGGTGAGTTTGGGAGTTGGCGACCTTGGGGCATTTCTGAGCTGGGTTCGTCTTGTCCCCTTTTCCCTCTGACTTTGGGGCGGGCCCTCTCCTCTTTCCCTTTCCTATCTGCCTTTCATGGCTCTCCTTCCTTCTAAGTCCCTCAATCCTCACTCTTCGAGGGTTGAGGGCATTCCTTTTCTTCCTGTCCTTCATTTGTTTACCATTTCTTCTAGTTTGTAAGTTTGTAGTTAGTATTAGTTATAGTTTTCATTCTCATCTCATCTTTCACTATCACCGAAACCATTAGGGGCCAATAACCTAGATGTTAGGCCCCGTAAAACAACAATTATCATCATCTAAAATAAATGAGCAATGGGATACGTCTGATGAGGTGAGGCCCTGAATTGGAAAAATCAGCACAATATTCATTAACATGCGTAATATGTTCAAACATCATGGGATAACAATGTGTTCTCTACTCTTTTTTACGGTACTGAGACCAGGACTCTGACAGAATCTTTATGTAGTGGCTTCGGTAGCATAGTTGGTAGCTTGTTGAGCTTCTATGCCCAAGGTCGTGGGTTCAAACCCGGCCGAAGTCGTCGGAAGTTTTAGGAGCGTTAAGTAAAGCCGGCGGTCCCATGTCATAAATTTATGGCATGATAAAGAACCTTCCACTAATTACATTGGTGTGAAGCTAAATTATATGTTAAGATTTGACTAACGCTCTTAGGTTCCAACGTTCGTCGCCAAGAGGCGACTGCGGTGGCACCTAGTAAAAAATTTCAGAACTAGTTGGTCGTTGACTGTGGCGTTTGGTTGCAAGAGTTGGAACTACTTGAAAATCGAATGTCTGCAGTCCTTACTTGAATTTAAAAGAGATAACACACACTAATACAGCCATCACAATTAACACCGGTTATCTGACAGATTCTACACACGCCCAAAGTACACGGGGCTAAATGACCGCGTTGTTGCAGCCCCTAAACTAAGGAACCAACCAACCAACCAGAGTCTTCATGTAAACGGTAAGAGAACTTTAAAGTGTGGCTGTACAGAATGATATTGCGGACACCATGTCACAAATATTGAGGTTCTCCAAACAATGAGAAATACCAAGGAGGTATTAACCACTCTGAAAATAAGGGAAATCCAATACGTCATCATGATGAATACCGACAAGTACAGTCTCCTGCAGTCTATTCTTCAAGGAAAAATACCAGGGAAGAGAAGTGTTGGGCGGAGAATATACAACGGTTTGGATTACGTTGGCGGGTGGCAATTTGTTGTTTTATTTCGTGGTCATGTAGCCCTGTGTACTTGGGTGTGTCTGATAACCTGTTTTATTGTCATGACTATATTAGTGTGTATTTGTAATTTAGGTGAGGATTGGAAAGGTTGTGGCCGTGGCCTACAGTTTTAACAACAGACTCCGGAAAAATTGACAAGGTAGAAAAGTTTAAGTATTTGGGTGAAATGATTCAAATTAATGGACAAGACAAAGAAGCAAATAGAGCATGAATACGTAAATTGGAACAAGCTTTTCAACTGACGAAGGATACCTACAATAAAAACAATCTTTATATTGCAACTGAAACCCGACATTACAATACGGTAATTAAGCCGGAAATTCTCTATGCTTCAGAATGTATGTTTACCATTAAAAAAAGGCAAAATAGAAGAGCTAGAGAAAAAGTAGAGAAGGATACTTAGAAAAATATTGGGACCATTAAAAACAGAAAGTGGAGAGTTCAGATACAGAAAAAATGACAACCTCTACAAAAATAAAGAAATTGAAAAAAATCACGATAAGATCAGGAAAAGGACGGTTAATTTCATTGAACACGTAATGAGGAAGAATAACACCAGACTCACAATACAAATTTTCAGTCATCCCTCCCTATATTATTCTGCTAAGGTCCCATTCCAGTTTTGTACCGTAAATATGGTCCCATAAATACCAACCTACACACATGGGGTACCTACAGGTTCAGCATAACCCAATGCGTAAGCGAAACGCACTCACTTACTCTTTAAATGCCTCACAATTAAATAAATGCCTTAAAACATGTATATTTACAATGAAATAATGAAAGAATGCAACACGGTAACCATGGTAACAGAATCTCACAGGTCCATCTATTTCTGTAAGACGCAATGCACTTCCAATTATTACATTACTGTGAAAGCTTCCAGACGGTTATAAGGTTATCACAGAACCAAATTAAGCTGTAAAATGCATCAATACATACAGTTTAATGCTTAATGGGGTCAAGGGGCACTCAAGAAATTTTTCACGCCATTTTCACGTGTCAGTGTGTTACAAAAGGTCTTTTTCACCCGACTATAAAGGGTCTCCGAAAGCTACATTTAAAGGCCCTTAAATTAACAGTGTATGTGATAGGTAAAAAAACTAACTTCGCTCTGATATACCTACGTAGGAATGACAAACCCCTAACCACTGCACCAGTAGCTGAATTGATAAAGTCTGCTTATTCATACCAAGGATAAATCAGTCATAGCATTCATGATTGAGATTTTGCTAAGTGTACTATTTACAACTAGAATATTCGCGGGCGAAGCCGTGACGGGTAATGCTAGTGTATACTAAAGCAAGAATGGTAATCAATGGGTACAAAGTAAAGGCTAACAAGTAGTTCCGTGAAGAACGATATAGCCTGGTTCCATATATCCTACTTATATCAATTGCCTCTATCAACATGCAAAATTTCAGTTTGATTGCTGTTATAGATTCGTAGATATTGAGAACCGTCTAAATATTTCGGATGGTCGCCATATTGTATTTTGATATATGTAGGCCATAGAGTTATGTACTATTACATGACGATCCCGGTATTCGCCTGGAGTACAGCTAAACAACGCAGAACGACTTATAGGATAGCTGAGGTGAAAATCGAACCCAGAACTCCGGGTCGGGAGCCGTTACAGCACCAGGTATTATGGATGGTATTTTACCGAACACTTACCTACTTTGCGGGCATCTGACGAGTAACCGTGACAAGCTAGCAAGGACTACACGGTCATTAGTGTCATATTGTATGACTAGAGAATAGATGCCCCTCTCGTAACCCCACGTTAACGTTTAACGAGCCTTAATGAGTATGACAGTAATGTACCAACCGCATTTAAAGTGCTCTTACGTACGTCATCTAATGGAGTACAGGTTCATAGCATTCGCTTCGCAGATGATATTGCACTTTTAGCAAACTCTGCATGTGAAGTTTTTCAGAAATCCTTAGGAAAATTCGGGCTAAGAGTTAATTCTCGGAAGACAAAATAATGGTGGTTGATAAAATGAAACAACCAATTTTAGGTAGTGTAATTTTAAATAATAGTGCCATTGAACAAGTAACGGATTTTGCTATTTGGGAAGTGTGATTAATTATGACAACAGATGCATCTCAGAAATTAAGCAAATAATAGTGTTGGCGAAGAAAACCTTTCAAAATAAGAAGAATTTGCTGCTCAATGAGCACCTCAACTTGAAGATAAGGAAGTCATTTCTCAAGACCTTTGTGTGGAGTGTGTTGACCTATGGTTGTGAAACATGGACACTTGGGAAAAGAGAAGAAACAAAACTAAAGGCAGCTGAAATGTGGTTTTGGAGACGAATGACCCGAACAAGCTGGATGGAAAAAAGACAAATGAGCTTGTCCTGAACCAAATTCAGGAGAATCAATGCCTGTTGAACACCATCAAAACAAGACGTTCCATGACGAACTAAAGAGCCTATTTTTCTTAAAATTTAAGATTTATGCCAATGATTAATCTATATGGATCAATCTAGAATAATGACGAAATTAAGTTGGTAATATAGAAATTTCAAATTAGTTCGAAATATTGTATACCTGGCATAATTTAGCCTAATGTAGTCTAATAGAGCACTACAGTTGGCAGCCTTGGTGACGGAATATATTCTTAGTTCCATCTCTTAAGGTACAGAATACTAAATTTGGTTGAAGTCCAATGGATAGCATGGACGTTACATGCTGTTAAGCATTGGATCTAACAGCACGCGTAAAATCATGTTGGCAATAATGTCATGCATGTATTGGTCAGAAATAATCTGAAATAATACGATCTATTGTTGTGCCAATTTTGAATTAAATTCATTAGTTAGTATAGAAGTTACATACATTTTAAAATTGGACCTATCAGCTGGCTTAGAGTCATGTTGGCAGCACTGACGTATATTAGTTAATCCAAATTATTCTAGAATGCCAGATACTATACGTGAGCAAAGTTTAGAGCTACTGGCTTGCATACTTTCTTATATATTGATATTAGGGTAACAAAAATAGAGACAGCATTTATTAACAGTTGGCAGCCCTGGTTTCTCTTAAGAATACGCTCAGTCATATCTGTTTATGTACACATAGCACAAACAAAGTTTCGTTGAATTCCAATTGATAGTGTAGAAGTTATATGCGTTTAAAAATCGGACCTATCAGCAGCCTTATAATCATTTTGGCAACACTGCCATGTATGGCCTCCTGGAAATTAAACTGAAATATTATTATCTATACGTGTGTCAATTTTGAAATAGCTCCCAGTCATACCTTCCAAGATATCCAATATGGAGCCCACATTTCAATTGCAATTTTTCAGCAGCTGGTAGCACTGACATCATTTTCAAATACGGCATTGAGATATTCAGGTATAGATCTTTACTCCTACCAAATTTTGTTTCGATTGCTGCAGCCGTTTAGGAGTTGATAGGGGAGACACACACACAGCCAGACAGACAGACAGAAGGACAGACACACACACACACATTTGCCCGGATCGATCTCATAAGTCTACCTTTTCCTCATTTTTGCTAAATGTGAAAAGTAGGCTAAAAAGGAAAGCAAAATTCATGGGACACATAGTCAGACATGACACTATCATCCAGGTAATTTTTGAAGGAAAAATATTGGGGGGAAAACCAAGGGGACGACCAAGACAATCGTATCTCAAGAATATTGTCAAGGAGATGGAATGACTCGTATGTCAATAGGAAGAGAACTGCTGAAGACCGTAAGAAATGGCTGCAACGACAAGGCTTTTAGCGTTTAGGAGCTGATGATTATGATTGCGTCACTTATCTATAGCAACCGGATTTTTTGAAAATGCATCTTTACATTGAACAAGCAATGAAGGAAATTGGAGAACAATTTAAAATGGGAGTGAAGATTCAAGGAGAAATAATTTCAGTTCTGAGATTTGCTGATGACATCGTCATCTTGGCCGACACACCCGAGGATTTGAATGAGTTTTTGACTGGTATGGACTCCGTCTTGAGGAAAGAATTCATTATGAAAATAAATAAATGTAAAACAAAAATATTGTAATGCAGCCGAAAGAAATCGGAAACCTCTATGGACATCAAATTGTCAGGTGAAAAGCTGAAGGAAGTAGGAGACTTCTGTTACTTAGGAAGCAAAGTAACCAGTGATGGACGAAGCAAAGAGGATATAAAAAGTAGGTTGACTCAGGCAAGGAAAGCATTTCTATAGAAAAGGAATCTGTTGACATTGAATATAGATTTAGGTATTAGGAAGTCATTTTTGAAAGCGTTTATCTGGAGCGTGGCGCTCTATGGAAGTGAAACTTGGACTATTGGTGCAGCAGAAAAGAAGAAAATTTAGGCGTTTGAAGTGTGGTGTTACAGGAGAATGATGAAGATCAGATGGGTAGATAGGGTGACAAACGAAGAGGTATTAAGACGAGTGGGAGAGGAGAGATGTTTCTGGCGACTGCTAATGAAGAGAAGAGATAGGTTGGTAGGACACATACTAAGACACCCAGGAATAGCAAGCTTAGTTATGGAAGGAAGGGTCGAGGACAAGAACTGTAGGGGTAGACCAAGGTTAGAATATGTTAAACAGATTGCCTCGGATGTAGGGTGTTGTAGCTATGTAGACATGAAACGATTAGCTCAGGACAGGGAGGCATGGAGCGCTGCATGAAGCCAGTCAAAAGGCTGAAGACTCAAACAACGACATACGTATATGAAAATGCATATGTTGAGGGTTAATTGCATATTCTGAACATAACAGCATATTTTAGCATACACTGTTGAAATTAAGTATAATGTACAACATCTTGAACAAAATAGGTTTCGCCTGCGTGTTGGACATCCCTTGTAAGTAACGTTCTGACCAACAGATTAATAACTAATATTTTACAAAATGCTGCCTGTCTATTTGAAGAAGGGAATGGGGTGGGACATTCCTTTCACCATCCTGACAGCCAGTAGCCTGGGGTTAGTTTTCTGAGGAGTCCCTTCAGTCAATGTGTTACTTTATTCTTAGTCTGCATATCCTTAACTCAAAATGCCTAAAGAGAAGAGCAGCAGAAAGTATTTATTAACACAGTGACTGTCAGGTAATAGTGATTATTCAACTGAAGGCTGGGACCGGACATTTATGCACTGATAGACGTAATTTGTCTCCAGAAAACATTGAAAAACTTGCAATTATCTACTGTATTGTGATGCTTATTTCTGCAGCGAATGATACATTTATAACGTGAGTGAATAAGATGGTATATTGGTTTTCAAGGCCGGTGAATTAAAACCCAGCAATTTTTCTAGGTTTGTGCCGTGTCTTGTGTGGGGTTTCGCCTAGGACACCAAGCTGGCTCATCAGCGGGCTCTTGGTGCCCCCGCCCGGACCCGACAGGAGCAAACTGCGCGCTACCTACCCTTTTATGAAGCGCACCATACGTAAACGTTTAACGAGCCTGTACGAGTATGACAGTAATGTACTAACCTCATTTAAAGTATTCTTACATCACTAATCACTACTCTTCTAAAGCCTCATATTTGAGTTTTTTTTAGCCTACCTTATTTCCTTTGGAGCGCTGTAAGAATTCGCCTTACTATGCCTTACAAACGTACCTGTGTTACGACTGAACTTCCTGTTAAAATACCGTACCGCACCTTGAGAATGCTCTCCAGGGGACGAAACCTCCGAAAAGTCAACTCGTGTTGTTCGATCCGTTGTAATTTTGAAGAGACGGTAACATTACGACACAGAGAGACAATAATCATCTCATTAAACCACTTGGTCAGGCGATCAAAGAATGGTGCTCGCTTTCATTTCTTACTTCCTCACGATATAACTTACTGTGGGCAAGCTTTACGCGCTGTGCGCAGAGACGGTGACTTTTGAAAGTTAAGTATAGACCAGAACATCCGCCATGACTAATATTTGCATACCACAGCTGGGATTGTGCACTAACAGTCAATATCACAGAGGACATCATTATAGACATTACCAGCTGTTTTACCGGGCGATGCACGATATGTCAGAGAACGGCACGTGTTTAGCTTTATTGCTTCACAAAAACTTCCATGCTCATAATAGAAAAGCTATACGCATGATCATCATCATCAAATTCCAGCTCCAGTCGCCCGGGTGCTGTTAACGAGCCCTCGCCACCTTTTCCTGTCCATGAATAGTTGGTCTTCATGGATCCTTCTCCAGTCTAGCCCTTTGTCTTCAAGATCATCCTTGATTTGGTACTACCATTTCTTCTTTGGTCTTCCTACTGGTCTTTTTCCTGGGATAATCTTGTTGAAATAAGCTTTCGGTGTCCACTCATCTCCCATTCTTTGAAGTTGCCCATACCATCCTAATCGTTGCTTCTGCAAATATTTTGTACCACTGATATCCATGCCAGCCTCTGTCCTGTTTGTTTCGTTCCTTACATTGTCTCTCCTTGTCCTTTGAAGCATTGTTCTTATAAACTTCATTTCAGATGCCTGAATCGTACTTTCTTCTCTTCTGGACAGGGTGCATGTTTCTACTCCGTAAATTAGAATTGGGATGTAGTATGCCTTAAACAGTATGTTTACACTTCCTGCGCACCTTATTATCCCACAGTAGTGTTCTAACTTGTGCATAGAAGGTGGCTGCGTACTAGTTCACTGTTGTTGTTGTTGTCCTTACACAGTGTGCTATCAAGATATTTAAATTGATCAACTATTTGTAGAGGCTGATTATTCAGGTAAATGGTTGCATTAGACAGTCCTGTTGTCATCACTACTGCCTTACTTTGGCTTATTTTCAACCCATACTCCTTGAACAGCTTGTCCCATGCATCCTGTTTATCTTGTACCTCTCTGGCACTTTCTTCGCAAATCATGACGTCGTCTGCAAAGACAAGGGAATTTGTTTCATTACCCCTTTCTTCTTTTATTCTCTTTTATTAGGATAGTCTGCAATACAGTAGTTTTCCTTCAACCCAAAAATACTCCACTCCTCCACAAATTACGGTCTTCAGCATCTTCCTCCGTTAAGCCTCTGGTAGCCATGCTTCTATTTACACCATCCATCCACTGTTCTCTTGGTTCACCCCGTTTCCGTTGGCCTTCAGCTTGCCAATGTAACATTAAATTTGGAATTCTACTATTCTGCATCCTTTTCTCATGTCCAAACCATTGTTATCTTCTTTCTTCAATCACTTCTAGTACATTTTAGCCTACTTTCGATATTTGCAAAAAATGAAAGTAGACCTCTGAGATCTACACAGGGCCAAAAAAATGTGTGTCTGTGTGTGTGTGTGTGTGAGAGTGTGTGTACTCTGAATGTCTTCCCCCCTCCCCTATCAATTCGAACACGGTGAAACCGAATTGAACAACATTTTGTACAGAGGTAGAACTAGAAAAGGGCACCTCAGTGTCATATTTTACATCGCCGTCATCTTGACAGAAACGTAATGGCGGCCACACAAATATTCAAAGCTTAAATAAAATTACGACTAACCTCATCACCCGATCTCTACCAAATTTTGCAATAACATATATCTATAAAGCGAGCATCTTTTGACTAAACTACAAGGTCACCAGCCTAATAGTTTGCAGATGGTGGCCATGTATGTGTTCAAGTCGATTCTCCCTATCAATTCAAACACGGTAAAAGCGAATTGAACGAAATTTGGTACAGAGGTAGCACTAGCAAAGGCCACCTCAGTGTCATGATTTTATATCGCCGCCATCTTGACGGAAACGGAATGGCGGCCACCCAAATGTTAAAAGCTTAAATCAAATTACGACCAACCTAATCATTTGATCTCTACCAACTTTTGCAGCAACATACCTTTTTGTGGGAAGCATCTTTTGACTGATCTACAAGGTCGTCAGCCCAATAGATTGCAGATAGCTGCCATGTATGTGTGCAAATCGATTCCCCATATCAATTCAAACACGGTGAAAGTGAACTGAATGAATTCTTTTTACAGAGGTAGCACTAGCAAAGGGCACCTCATATTCATGTTTAATATCCCTATAGCACGTTGTATTTCAACAAGCTACTACAACCAACATTCAATTATACTCCTTGAAAAGGACAAAGAGTTATAACAATACTCATGCATTTAGGAGAAAGTAGGCTATATGTTCTTTACTGAACATCTTGTTTTACCTGCATAGTTTCTCTGATTCTCGTATTTCTAATTTTATCCAATTCTCCCTCCACCAATAATCCATCTCTGTTACTAATAATGTGTTTGTTTGCTGTCTGTTTAACGCCCAACTTTCTGCTCCATATAACAAAATATTTTGTACCAATGAACTGTAAATAAGTTTCTTAGTGTTGTTTAAAAGATTTCCGCTCCATAAAACGGTTTTTAATGCTCAAATTGTTCTCCTAGCCTCACTTACTCTCTTCTTTCAGATGAACTTGTTCCCCCAGCTTCTATTAAAATTGAAAATCCACAGCCTGCTTGCAGTCGACCGACCGGGTCAGGGAATGGAATGAATGAAACTCTCATCTAGCGGCGAGGATATGAACTGTGCCGGCTGCAGAAGCCTGTCGCACTCCCCTGGGGCAATGATTAAATGAATGACAGATTAAATGAAAATGGAGAGTATTGCTGGAATGAAATTTGTGACAAGGAAAATCAGAGTACCCGGAGAAAAACCTGTCTGCCTCCGCTTTGTCCAGTATAAATCTCACATGGAGTGACCGGGATTTGAACCACGGACCCAGTGGTGAGAAGCCGGCGTGCTGCCGTCTAAGCCACGGAGGCTTCTCCCCCTGCTTCTATTATTAAACCCAAATATTTAAATTTAGTGACTGTTTGAATTTCTGCATTTCCGATCTGCAGTTTCTCACCACCATTATTCTCTAATGTAAGGCATTCTGCTTGTTGTAATTGGTATTTGGTCCCCACATTAATAATAATAGTTTTAATGAGTATTCCTCAAGCAACACCACCTCCATCTACCAACATAATTCAGTCTGAATATTCGTTCCTCAAATTCAAATATTAACACCACAATATCTGCAACAATGGTAACAGTCATCTCTCTTCAATTATTATGCATTGAGTATCCTTTGGAGAATGTTCATGTTGACAACTTTCACCACCATGTTCTTATTTGGATGTTGGACTGCACAGACGATTTGAAATATTTGATTCATTTTCTTAAAGACAACTTTCCAGACGGTCAATACATATTCTGCCCAATTCCGTTAGGTGGGAAAACAAGTATTCATATACCCTAACCAGACAGAAATAAGATATTCATCACAAAATAACACGTTTTTATGAACAAGTCATTCCGGGAAGAACTAAAGCCTATTTTCATATATCCTACTTATGTCAATTGCCTCTATCAACACACAAATTTTCGGTTTCATTGCTGTGATAGATTCGTAGATATTGAGAATCGTCTTAATATTTCGGTTGAGTGCCATGTTGGATTTTTAAATATGTAGGTCTTAGAGTTATGTACTATTACATAAAGATTATTGTGTAGGTGTATTATTCAAACTTTAATCGCATGATTAGGACACAAGAAATAAACACAAGATTTTTAAATTTCACTCAGCCGCCATCTTGTGGTTATGAAAATAATTGAAATGAACTAGATGCCAGTGGATTAAAATTTATATAAGCATTACCGTACCAAGTTTCGCTGCGCTCGGATGGTTAAATCGCGAGAAACGTCCATTTGAATATTTAAATTTCGCGTCGCCGCCATGTTGGATTTGTGCTCACCAGGTTATTGAACGTCCCATAGGTGAACTTATATCCACAGCCTCTATACACATACAAAATTTCAGTTTGATTGCTGTAATAGATATTGGGAACCGTTTAAATATTTCGGATGGTCGCCATGTTGGATTCTAATATATGTAGGCCATAGAGTTATGTACTATTATTAGATGAGGATTTATGTGTAGGCTAATTATTCAAACGTTGACTTTGATCGCATGATAAGGACACAAGAAATAAAGACTTCATTTTAATATTTCGCACAGCCGCCATCTTCAGGCTATCTAAACAATTGAACTAGATTAGATAGATGTCAGTGCTTTGCAATTTGTATATTCATTTTCTGTACAAAGTTTCACTGCGTTCGGATGGTTAAATCCCGAGATAAGTCTATTGAAATATTTCAACTTCGCTTGGCCACCATGTTCGTTTTGTAATTAACAGGTTCTTGAAAGTCACATATGTGAACGTTTAGTAGTGCCTAGTACAGACTTTCAGGGTGATATCATTAATAGAATGCCGGTGAAATATTTCACATAGCCCCCATATTGGACTGGTGAGACGTAATGAAATTTGAAAGGCACAGTCGGGGTCGGCCAAGATAGTACTATGACTCAACCGAGTTTCATTGAAATCGCTCCAGCAGCCGTTTATATTTTATTACGGGGACACACAGTCACACGTACAAAAGATGATCTCATAAGCCTATTTTTTCATATATATTTTTTTTTGTCATGTGGCCTCCTCAGAGGCCGAGTGCAGGTCTTTCTGTTCGACGCCCGTGGGCGACCTGCGCGTCGGTATGAGAGATGTAATGGATGAAGATGAATGAAACTGGGCAAGGATGTGGAAGGAATCGGCCGTGGCCTATCAGAAGGTACCGTCCCAGCATTTGCCTGGTGTTGAAAATGGGAAACCACGGAAAACCATTTCAAGGACGGCCGACGGTGGGGCTCGAACCCACGCGTCTACCGAGTCAGCAGAGAGCTTGGTCCCATAACCTAACGCTGCGCTTTAGCCAGCTGAGCCACTGCTGTCGGTGTTTTTCATAAATGAAAATAGGCTAAAAAAGGGGGCAATAATTGAATTACATTTTTCACAATTGTACATAAAAGCGTGCTATTTTCTAAAATATATCTTATTTCTTTCAGATTAGGATACATACATATTTCTTTTCCCGCCAAATGTAATTGGGCACAACTTGGGTTGACCGAATGAAAATATTTTCAAATAAAACTAGGCAACACTGAGAAATGGTTTCTTATTAGATTCAACATTTCCAGCATTTTATAGAAGTCTTTTCTGGAATTTACTTCGACCTTTTCTCATTATTTTTTCTTAATTACATACAATTTTCTCTACATTAATTGATCAAAATTGTAACAAATTTTTTTAGCCTACTTTTCACATTTTGTAAAAATGTGGAAAAAGTAGACTTATGAGATCGATCCGGGAAAATGTGTGTCTGTCTGTCTGTCTGTGTGTCGCCCCCCCCCCCCCCCCCTATGAATTCATAAACGGCTGCAAAAATCAAAACAAAATTTGGTATGAGCAAAGATCTATACCTGAATATCGCAATGCCGTATTTAAAAATGATGTCAGTGCTACCAACTGCTGAAATATCGCAATTGAAATTTTAGCTCCATGTTGAATATCTTGGAAGGTATGCATGGGAGCTATTCCAAATTTGGCACACATATAGCTAATAATAATTCAGTTTAAATTCCAGGAGTCCGCACATGACAGTGCTGCCAAAATGATTCTACGCCTGCTGATAGGTCCAATTTTAAATGCATATAACTTATACACTGTCAATTGGATTTCAACCAAACTTCGTATGTACAATATGTACTTAAACAGATATGACTGAGAATTTTCTTAATAACCACCGGGACTGCCAACTGTCATTAAATGCTCTCTCTATTTTTTTAAATCCAAATTCCAATATATCAGAAAGTGTGACAGTTTTAACTACGCACACGTATAGTACCTGACATTCTAGATTAATTTGGAGAAACTAATTTACGTCAGTGCTACCAACATGATTCTAAGCCTGCTGATAGGACTAATTTATAAATGCGTGTCAATTCTATACTATCAATTGGATTTCAACCAAATTTCGTATGTGCTACGTGTACCATAACTGATGACTGTGCGTATTCTTAAGAACAACCAGGGCTGCCAACTGTTAATAAATACTGTCTCTACTATTTTACCCTAATATCAATATATCAGACAGTATGCAAGCCAAAAGCTCCAAACTTTCCTCACGTAGGCTATAGTACCTGGCATTCTAGATTAATTAGGAGTAACTAATATACGTCAGTGCTGCCAACATGAGTCTAAGCCTGCTGATAGGTCCAATTTTAAAATACATGTAACTTCTATACTAACAAATGGATTTCATCCAAAATTGGCTCAACAATAGATCATTATATTTCAGATTATTTCTGACCAACACGTGGATGACATTGTTGCCAACATGTTTTTACGTGCGCTGATAGATCCAATGTCTAGCTGTATGTAAGGTCCATGCTATCCATTGGACTTCAACCAAATTTTGTATTCTGTACCTTAAGAGATGAAACTGAGAATATATTTAGTCACCAGGGAGTCTAACTGTAGTGCTCTACTACTATTAGGCTACATTATGCCAGGTATTCAGTATTTCGAACTATTTAGAAATTTCGATATTACCAACTAAATTTCGTCATTATTCCAGATAGATTCATATACAGTAGATTAATCATTGGCATGAATCTTAAATTTTAAGAAAAGTAGGCTCTTTAGTTCGTCATGGAACTTCTTGTTTTTAAGTATAGACAGCAAAAAAAATGATATATTAATTAATTTCGACTCCTTAATTAAATGTTAATTTAAACAATATTTACACATACCCAACCTATTGAATTATTGTTTTCCTCAACAGCCCTAAAAATTACTGTTTTGTTTGATTCTAATTATCAGTATTTTCTTTGACTTAATATGTGTATCGAAGCACAGTTTAGAAGTATAATACGGTATAGGCAATCTATTAAGGTAGATTTATATTATTTTTAGTCTTGTCTCTTTTATGTATTTCCCTTCTTTCTTTGTGATTTTTCATTTTATTATAATTGTAATATGTTCTTTGGTATTTGTTAGTTAGTTATTGTTGTTTTAAGGGGCGGAACTACGAGGTCATCTGCCCCTAGGGTATTTGTTAACATAATTAAGATTCTTTTACTATTTCAATCCACGCTGACGAGGGTATCATTGTAAACCGAAACATGTACGAATTAATTTAAATATTAAACGTTTTTTAAGTGTTTGACAAGGCGGCCATTATAATTTGAGATTCCATTTCATTGCCATTTTCGCTATCACACAGACCATTAGGGGCCGATAACCTAGATGTTAGGCCCCTTAAAACAACAATTATCATCATCATCATACTACTTTTTTATTCTCGTATCAGAAACATACATTTTAAACATATAACAGGAGTAATTATATTATCTTTGTCCAAAACTTGGCCACTTCCAGTGCACTCAGTGCTCCCCGACGAAGATCTTCTTGCGTGCCATATTAACCCTTGATCTGCCGATTACATGACAGTTCCCCACACTGACACTTCCACACTCTGCCCAAAATACTGATACTTCACCACAGCCTTTGGACGTGGCTACCTGTTTAATGACTCACAAATAATCTCGACTGACAGTTCCACACGCATCCCTCCCAAAGCTATCTATCGGCTTCAGAGCGTACAATAAACAGAGCGGCATGCAAAATGCGGTGTAAACGAAACAAATATATAGTTTATCTACTTGCACGATACATTTTTAAAGTGTTCTGTATTATACAGCTGTTAAATATCAGGGGAAGATCTTTCGCTATACTTAGGCTATACTTCAAAGGCTACTATGGGGAGGAGCCTTTGGAAATTTCTCATTTTTAATGTACTAGTACTTGTACTTGTACTTGTACTCATAATAGCCGAAGAGTATTAAACATTTCTGCCTCATACCTTATACAGTAGTTCAGTAGTTAAAGAATATAATATGTGATTCCAGAGATATTAAAAGTGCTAAACAACAGTAGGCCAAATTTCAACTTGATCGTTTTCATAGTGGCCTTGGGGGAGGGGATGTGTGTGGAACTGTCAGTCGAGATTATTTCTGAGTCATTAAACAGGTAGCCACGTCCAAGGGCTGTGAGGAAGTGTCAGTATTTTTTGCAGTGTGTGGAAGTGTCAGTGTGGGAACTGTCCGGACACCGATCTGCCTACTCTAGAGCGCAGTCTATTCAGGGACTTCCAAGTCGTCCATTCCTCGTCATAGCCAGGAGGTAGAGTTTCAGAAATATTTTCCCAACCAGGGGGAAGGTTGGTCGTAGCCCTCCACATATGCAACCTAGCTTTTTCAGCAGTGGCTCTAAGTTCCTTTGATGTTCTAAGGAAACTCTTCCTCGATTTCAGTCGTTGCGGCTGCGGTTCGTGTCCATATAGAGGATGAGTTCTTTCATGCTCCACTGTCGTTCCTTTCGCAGCTATTTCTCTTGGAACTGAATGATAAAATCTGACACCTGACGATTTATCAAAACACCAGATCTCGTGTTAAAATCACCAGATAAGTGAGCTACGTACGTGACGATGTGTGTCATGAAGCAACAATCCTCGCTCGCCTGGCGAAATACTCCGCAGGGTATTTACCTAACTTCTCTTGTTTATGTTTCTGTCAAGGACAAAGTGACACAGTAACATGAATTTCATTTCTCCTCAAGGCACTTTCGAACTGGATATCGCCCTCGAGGTATTCTCCACAAACATTCAATATATCATTTCACTTTTAAACTATTTGAATATTCCTCCTTGCAATTTCTCTGGGGCTAATAACTATTCAGTGGGGGAATATTGGGAACTCCCAGACAGAGTGTGGAAATGTACGTCAGTAGAAAGGTTCATTTTGGGTCAAAACTAAACAGAAACAGGTTGGTTGGTTCCTCAGTTTAGGGGCTGCGACAACGCGGTCATGTAGCCCCGTGTACTTTGGGTGTGTGTAGAATCTGTCTGATAACCGGTGTAAATTGTGATGGCTGTATTATTATTATTATTATACAGTATTCAGCCTAGTGGCAGGTCCATGTCTTCGTACAGAGAATTTCTGATGCCAATGTTCCCGGTCTTCATCTTCTTTCTTCAGTCTGCTGTAACTCCTTCCATCCTTCATGTCATGCAGATGTTGAATTCTTCCTCTTCCCCGTCCTGTCGTTCCTTTGATCTTCCCTTCAAAGACGTCGTGCATGCGCCCCTCATGTCTAAGGCCCGTTCTTACAATCTCCAGGAAAGTGACAGTAAACTCTAACTGACAGTAGGCTTTACGGTCGGCTTTAGTCCCGGTAAACATTCGATCCTTCTTACCATGTTCCGGTTAATGTTAACGGTAGGTTAGCAGATCTGCGCATAATTTCCAACAGTTGGTAGACTACATATTTCTGGTTCGATTTGCAGATTTCTTGATACCTCTCAATAGTTAGCATGTGTGGATCTGCGTCAGGGAGTATATAATAAATATATATTTTATATTCCTTGATGTTGATCTGTGTTCTTGGCGCAATCTGTTTGTTACGTTACGATTATAAAGAGAAATATTAGAGGAAAAGCTTCGTCAAACGGAATCGTCTAAAAAAGTCTTGATCATCTAATTCCTCGTAATAATCACTTCGATTCTTATATACTTTTCGTCTCCTTCTTTGAACAGCATCAGCATTTACGAAACCCGTGAAATTACGGATAATTCTAGGCATATTGACGATGTATGTAATCAGCTGGCGTTGATATTATAATAGAAAATCTGGCAGTAAAGCAGTTTACGGGAGGAGAATCCTCCGGTAAAGTTCACTGCCGGTTAAGACTTATTTTACTGTCAGTTAGTCGCTAACCGGGTATTGTAAGAATCAAGTTCCAGTAAACTTGCCGTAAAAGTGCCAGTAGAGATTTAACCTGAGATTGTAAGAACGGGCCTCAGTATGTGTATTTTATGTATATGTGTATTCAGAAAGGATTTCTTCTCACATACTCTTCTCAGTACAGCATCGTTTGTCACCAGATCTGTCCACTTGATCTCCTACATCACCACATTTCAAAACTTTCTAAGAATTTTCTTTCCCTATGTCCACGTCTCTGCCCCGTACAGTGCAATGCTCCAAATGTAACACTTCACCAATTTCTTCCTTAGTTCTAAACACAACTTGCTGGTGAGCAGAGTCCCCTTCTTGTTGAATGCGGCTTCGGCCATGGCGATTCTTGCTCGAATTTCATTTGTGCATTGAGCATCTATTGTCAGCAAGCTTCCCAAGTACTTGAGCTGCTTCAAATTCTCCAATTCTTTATTGTCGATAGTTATCCTCAAAGGTTTCTCCCGTTTTGATGGCTGTATTAGTGTGTGTTATCTGTGTTTGATGTGTAACATCTTTCCGCTCGGTTGCTGGATAGTTTTGTGGGAGTGATTTTGAAAATTGGGGACGGAAGTGGGTCGGAACGATCGAGCTGGCAGTGGTGGATCAAACGGAAGTATGCACTGCCAGTCGATCGATCAAACGGAAGTGCACTAGCTGGCAGTGGTGGACAAGAGAAGTATGCACTGCCCGCTCGATCGATCAAACGGAAGTGTACTAGCTGGCAGTGGTGGAAAACGGAAGTATGCACTGCCCGCTCGATCGATCCATTCAGCTGGCACTGGTAAGAGAAACAATCAGCGCGCGGTGTCGAAAATTGATACCATGGCGCACTCTCGGCCATGTGGAATGTATATGACATACTGAACGGAAAACGCTCATGCAAACTCTGGTGTCAAGTGATTTAAACAAATGACATGGTACTTGTTCGAAGTCTTCGTATCAGTATTTAAATGGTAAAATGCCTTAATATCAAACATTGTAAGTAGTCGGCATTGCATTGGCATAAGGCATTTTAAACTCAATGTCACTCAGGAACATTATCGAAACAAGTAAAATATAAATGAAACTTAATTCCGTAATGCAGTATTATTGGAACGTGGAAATAAGTCACCATCTTGTACACAATATTTGCGTAGTCGAAATAGCCGTGGGGTTATTGTGTATGGCTGTGAATGTAGAGATTTTGGGTTCGAATACTGGGCGGGGTGGATATTTTTGCTACCAGATTATCATTTTAAACGATATTTATCATATCAATACGACTCATTTTAACAGAATCCATATGAAAATACGTGTTGGTCTGTGAATCAAGAGGACCTGTTTATAAGGAATTTAAGGTTATGAGCGGTGTCGCGTCTATTAATCTAGTTGATACATATCGTATTCTTTATTTAGGCTAGTGCTGGTGGAAGCTACAAATCATCTAATAAAATGAGTTCCGTATTGTAAACTACAATATCTGTAAAACACTCCCTTTTACAATAGTTTAATATTTGTGCCAATAATATTATAAAATACCGGTGTATCAACAATTTCACGTGAGGTTTCTTCTATGTCAGATGTTGCACATCATATGCAACTACTGTAAGGCTCGTATTTTTTTAAATTCAAGTAAGGACTCCAGACATTCAATTTGCAGTAGTTCCTACTTTCTCTACCTAAGAGTGTTAGTCAAATCTAATCTATAATTTTGCTTCACACAAGTTTAATTAGTGGAAGGTTCTCTTTCATGCTATAAATCTATGAATCTACTTCCCGTCCGAAGGAAGGCATACTGAGGGATTTTTAACGCTCTTAAAAAATCCGACGACTTCAGCCGGGTTTGGAACCACGACCTTGGGCATAGAAGCTCAGCATGCTACCTACTACGCCACCGACGCCGCCTTGAACAGAAACTAAGAGTGCACATTTTAATAGTAAATAATAATACATTATGCAACGAGCCTATAATGGCAATAATTAAAACACGAGTATGTTTATAAAACGAGAGTAGCGAGTTTTATAATTTCCATACGAGTGTCTTAATTACCATTATAGGCGAGTTGCATACGACTGTTTATGTTCGACGATAATTATAACTATTTTATGTTGGAACATAAATATTCATAAATATCTGTCGAGATTTCGCCAGTTTAATGTAATGAACAGAACGCATGAGACGCAGAGAATACCCCACTATGACACTAGAAGCCAAACAGTGAAATTTAAAATAGGAGGCCGTGGAAGTCAGCGCAGGTGCGATGCTATCTTTACCTAATTGGTCACACAACTGTTTCTTGAGCTCTGGTGTGGGAGAAAATGTTTCATAATGAACAAGTAGTTCCGTGAAGAACTATACAGCCTATTTTCATATATCCTACTTATGTTAACTGCCACTATCAACATAAAAAAAATCATTTTGATTGCTGTAATAGATTCGTAGATTTTGAGAACCGACTAAATATTTCGGATGGTCGCCATGTTGGATTTTATATATGTAGGTCCTACAGTTATGTACTGTTACATGAAGATTAGTGTGTACGTGTAGCATTCAAATTTCAATCGCATGATTAGGACATAAGAAGTAACAAGGAGATTTTAAAATTTCGCACAGCTGCCTTCTTGTGGTTATGGAAACAATTGAACTAAATTGGATACCAGTGCATTACAATGTGTATAAACATTTCCTGTGCCAGATTTCATTGCGTTTGGAACATTAAATCGCGAGAAAGGTCTATTAAAATTTTTAATTCGCTTGGCCACCATGTTCGTTTTGTAGTTAACCGGTTTTTGAAAGTCATATAGATGAACTTCCAGCAGTGCCCTTTATCTCCGTACAAAATTTCAGGGTGATACCGCTAATAGTTTCAGAGATATAGAATGCCGGTGAAATATTTCGCACATCCGCCATCTTGTGGTTATGTAAACAATTGAACCAAGTTAGATGTCGGTGCATTACAATGTGTATAACATATACTGTAGCAAGTTTTATTGCGTTTGGTTGGTTAAATCGCGAGAAACGTCTATTTAAATGTCGCAAATTCGCGTGGCCGCCATGTTGGTTTTATATTTACCAGTTATTCAATAGTCACATAGGTGAACTTTTAGTAGTTTCCTTTATCACCGTAAAAAATTCCAGGGTGATATGGGGAATAGTTTCGGAGATATTGAATACTGGTGAAATATTTCGCACAGCCGCCATGTTGGATTGGTGATACGTAACAAAATTTGAAGGGCACGGTCGGGGTTGCCCGGAGTAGTGCTATGAACTTACCGAGTTTCATTGAAATCGCTCCAGCCGTTTAGAAGTTATTAGGGGGAAATTCACATACACACGCGCACACGCACACACAGACACACGGACAAAAGGTGATCTCATCAGCCTTTTTTTTTTTTTTTTCAAAAATGAAAATAGGCCAAAAATAGTGTTGTGATGAACCTCAATATGATACCGTTTTCTGACATATAATATTTAGATTTCGACATCGTCGAACATAAATAAATCACACGCACAAATTGCGCATAAATTACAGATCACTGTGTGATAACAAGTGGCTCACTATGCACTCCTACAAAATTCTATTATTGACTTGGGAAGTCTTTTGCAATTGACAAACGTGATATCATTCGCAGTAATTGTCACAGAGGTCACACACGCAATTGTCATCTGGTGATACTCATGCACTGCCAGCTAAGACACAAAATGTCGTAGTTCCTGGTCTGTGTATGCCCTTGATTTGTTCATAATTTTTTTTTTTTTAATTTAGTCAATTTACCCTCTTAGCCCAGTCATATGGTAGTTTTGACCAAAAAAAATTAGGGTAGAAGGTTTCTCGACGGATTCTTATGTTTTTCGGTGTGCAGAATCCGAATCTGAAGTTTGCCAACAAAAAAAAAATGACGGCTTCACAGTGAAAATCGCAAAAAATCCTAAAAATTTCGGATTGTTTTCACAAAATCGCTGTCATGGCGACCGAGATGCATCGTGCGTAAAAATGCTCCGTTGAATACCTGCCGAAACCGCAACATAACTCACAAATAGAGTCTGCTAGGGTGTGTATTATTAACTATATACAACTTGGTGAATATTTAGTCAACAGTCATGACCCTAAAAGCCGTCAATCAAAGAATCTCAGCGTTTGAAGAAAAGCTCAAAGTATTTCAAACTCGCCTAGAGGGAGCCACCACAGCTGGAACGAGCACTTCTACCAACCTCAACTCCGTGAAAGTGGAAACCCTAGCTTCGGAGTTCGAGACTTTTCGCCTTGAAGTCATAACGGAGCTAAGTGACTTAAAAAGGGATTTGAATGAGCAGATTGTGAAGCAAGAACTTCGAATAGATAGGCAGAACAGTACAGCCGCCGGAACTGCCTACTGCTACATGGGGTAAGTGAAACTCCTAACGAAGACGTGTACGCTAGAGTAACGGAGGTACTTAAGGACAAGCTTAACATAGAACTGACTATGATGAGCATCGATCGGTGTCATCGATTGGGGAAACCAAAGAGATCGTCTGCGGATGTGGTGGTTACCGGTAGAAGACCTATTATTGTCAAGTTCGCCTGCTCACGAGAGGGAACGTGTCTGGCGCGCCAAGAGACTTCTCAAAGGAACTCCTATCCTCATAACTGAGTCCCTCACAGCATCACGCAAGGACATGCTCAACAAGGCCAGGGATCACTTTGGAGCAAGGAACACCTTCACTCTGGATGGGCGAATAGTGATAGTGGATTCTGACGGTAAAAAACATTACGTTAACACTCCAGCAGAACTTGCCTGCTTAATAAAAGGGCAGGTATCGGAAGTTAAGTGAACAGGTTAATGTGTGTAATTGTGAGTGTGTGTTTAATATGTTATTTTAATTTTAGTGTGAGTGATTGCATAAGTGATAGGTGGTTTAATTTTAAATTCAGTGAGAGTGGTTGTTTAATTGCTTCTAGTGGCCTGTGCATACATGAGGAAACAATGGTAAGTTGCATGCTCTCTTTTGTTTTATGGCCAGTGTAGTTGGTACCGTTACATTCAGTCCCGACAGAGATAATGACCTTCACCTTGACAATGAGCCTCCCAGCCCTCCCCAACCCCTGTCTTCGTCTCTCCCCACCCGCAATCATCTGGAAAGGGAATTTTCCACATTTCCCCGTTCACTGCTGTGTGCTCATGTCAATGCCCAGTCCATAGTAGCGCATCACGCTGAGCTCCAAGCTATTTTTGAAGGAAGCATGGTAAACGTTGTAGCAATTAGTGAAAGCTGGATGAAAGACTCTGTCCCTTTAAACATGATAAGTCTAGTAGGGTACAATTCGCTCTTTCACAACCGACTGAAGCGTCGAGGAGGAGGAGTAGCTTTATTCTATAAAAACAATTTGGCGGCAAGGATTATAAAAACATCGAACCTATCTACTGACCCCTTGACCGAATATATGTTTGTTGAGCTCACTGTTGACGTGACTAAAGTGCTTATTGGTGTAGTATATAAACCACCTAAAGAAGGGAACTTCATGGTCTTTGAAGAAACTCTACTAAGACTGTTACCTACCTACGAACACGTACTTATATTTGGTGACTTTAACACAAACATATTAATAGACTCCACTGACGCAAATCGTTTACGGAATATGTTTACCTCTTGTAACATGACAATATTACCACTCGGTCCTACTCACCACGTACACACCCCCCAAGGATCTTCACGCACTCTAATTGATTTAATTATCACAAATAACCCACAGAAAATACTAAAACACGGACAGATTTCAGTACCTGGCATATCTTTACACGACCTGATTTATTTAGCTTATTCTCTAAAAACTCCAAAATCTGCACCTAAATACATAACATATAGAGACATGAAAAGATTGAACCTTCAAGAACTAACACAAGACGCAATTCTCTGTCCATGGAACGATATACTACACTTGACTGACGTTGATGAAAAGGTGAGCAGATTTAACAAAATACTGCTGGAACTATATGACAAACATGCACCTAAACGAACAGCAAAAGTCACTCGTAAAGCTGCCCCCTGGCTATCAAGTGACATTAAATCCGCAATGGCCAAACGTGACGCATTTCACAGACGTTATAAGCAGACCTTATCAAGTGACGATTTTGAAAAATATCGTGTGCTTAGAAATCGAGTTAAACAAATGATTCGAAATAAAAAGTATGCCTACTTCCAACAGCTAGCTGGTAACTTGAACGCTAGAAGCACCTGGCAGCAACTCAGGTCGGTAGGTATTGGGAGGCGCACTAAAAACACCAATACGCAGGATATTAATCCCAATGAATTAAATGCTCACTTTGCTCGAGAAATAATTAGAACTGATCCCCAAATAATACAAACAACAATAAATACACTGCGATGTGTCCCACTACCTCACCGACCGTTATTCAAGTTTCGTAAAATAGATGATACTGTCGTAAGAAAAAAAAAATATCTATCAAATCACAAGCAGTCGGAATAGATGACATCCCAATTTCCTTTATCGTTAACCTGATAGAAGTATTACTGCCAATTATTACGCACATTTGTAACACATGTCTTTTAGAATGTTTCTTCCCAACAATATGGAAAGATGCTTTAGTTATTCCAGTTCCGAAAAATTCTCTTGCTAATTCTCCATCCGACTATCGACCTGTAAGCATACTTTCCTCAGTTTCCAAAATACTAGAAAAACTTATGCATGAACAACTTCTTCAGTACTTGACGCAATACTCACTACTTGATCCGTTACAATCTGGATTTAAGAAAGGACACAGCACATCTACTGCACTCATTAAGATCACTGATGACGTAAGACGAGCAATGGATGAGCGTAAAGTGACTATACTCATTCTTCTAGACTTCAGCAGTGCATTCGACACCATTAACACGGACATACTTATGGCTAAATTGCAATCATTCCATCTTAGCCCCGTTGCTCTCAAATTATTCGCCTCCTATCTTCATAACCGAAGACAACGTGTACTCCTTAATGAAAACAGAACTGAGTGGAAGTTCAAAACAAATGGAGTACCTCAGGGTTCAATTCTCGGCCCCCTTATATTCATTCTATATCTGAACGACATCTCTTCGAAACTGGAAAACTGCAATTACCATCTATATGCTGATGACCTTCAGATATATTGCCACACAAATGTAAACGACATAGATGCGGCAATTGAAAATATGAATCTAAATCTAAAGAGGATCAGCCGCTATGCAACTGAAAATTCTCTTGCCATCAACCCAATTAAAACCCAAGCTATCGTAATAGGGCAGACTAAATTGCTTTTCCATTTACACAGTAGACCGCTTTCTTTAATTCAACTAAATGGTGTTGCTATCCCGTTCTCTAAATCGGTAAAAAGTCTTGGAGTCACACTAAATGAAACTTTGAATTGGGATGGGCACGTTACTAATACATGCAGGAAAGTTTACTCGTCACTTCATCCACTTAAGATTCACCAGTCCGTTCTACCCCGTAACTTGAAAATAAAACTCGTCCAAACCTTGATACTCCCAATATTTAACTACTGTGATGTTGTATTAGTAGATGCTACCGGTGAACAAAACAAGAAACTTCAGAGAGCTTTAAATTCCTGCATTAGATTTATTTTCTCCTTGAAATTTTCCTCACACGTGTCTCCTTTTTATGATCTACTTTCCTGGCTAAAAGTGGAACAACAAAGGAACCTGCACATTTGTACCCTCATCTATCGACTTCTCAATGAAAGTACTCCTCACTATCTCTCTTGTAATTTTCGTTTTCTTTCTTCCTTTCATGATCGTCACACGCGATCTGGATCTATAATTGCAATTCCTCTACATCATTCTTCTGCCTTCAGTAACTCTTTCCTCGTGTCGGGAACTAGAATTTGGAATAATTGTCCTCGTGACGTCAGAAATTGTACATCCCTTACAACTTTCAAACGTGCATGTAAAGATTTCCTCTTGAATTCGTAGGCCAACTAGAACAATTTGTGTATGAATGTGTGAGTGTGAGTGAATGACCATAGTATAATTTTGTTAAAAATGTATGTCATTTAAATTGTATAGCTTAGTTAATCTCACGCAGTCGCCAATTTAATTTAATTTAATTTTTATTTTATTTTATTTTATTCTAGTATTTAAGGTTTTCCTAGTATTTAAGTTTGGTAGGTTAAGAATAACATATGTGAGTATTCATGTAAGTTGCACTGTGTGTGGTTAAGTGTAAGAGAGGGCCTAGAGACCTAACTTCGCCACAATAAAGGCACCAATAAATAAATAAATATAAGTTAAAAAATATGCAACCTAGTGAATTTCTCATTATTTAAAAAATTAAAGTAGACAAAATTTCTTTCAAAATGCACTGGGCACTTTAAGTTTTTGAGTGCAGGGTATCGCCGCTAGAGCGCGCTGAAAAAGAGCGACGTTTTGGCACTTAGGCAAAAACGAGAGAAACTCAGCCCTAACTAGCCCCAGACACTTTCTAATCGTGTTTCCTCCATTAATACGTGTTTTATTCATGTTCTATGGTGGTATCATGACTGAAAGTTCGTTGGAAAAAAAATTGATAAATTAATATATTCAAGTTAAGTCATCTGTACTTATCCACCTAATGGTAAAGTGTGAAAGTGATGAGGTGAGTAATGTAAAACAGTTTTTGTGATTTTCACTCAACATCTCACCATGTCACACATATCTCACACATTCCTAAAGAGATATATTTAATATATTGATAGTGTGAAACCGGAGTCGTTTCCCCTTTGTGTGAAATGTTCACCCTCAAGCCCTCAATAGGAAGGGTCCCTTTTTTGCCGACACATCTGTCCTTGACAGGTCCCCCTACATGCCTCCGGCCAACTCCTCTGCCATTCGGGTTTAGTTTAGTTTGCTCTCTCCTCCTCGTGGGACTGCTAAGCGTTCTTCTTCGGATTTCTGCCGTTCGTTCAGTGTTTTCAAGTGAACTAATGTTAATATTAGTGAAATTGTGAGGGACGAAAATGTTGCGTCGTGAATGTGCAATTTGTGAGGAGCCTCTGGATGATCAAACTCGAACTTTCTTTCAAACGACAAGAACAAGAGTAGATTCACAGAGCTCCTCTGAGTGAGGCAGGGATTGAATCACCACAAGCCATTGAGGATGCTGATGCCCTGATCATAAGAACGGCTCAATCCATAGCTTACACGCATGGCACAGTTGCAGTGGTGGGAGAAGATGTTGACCTTCTCGTCATCATGATAGGCATCCGAACTTCTCCTAACGTGTTCTTCCTGAAACCAGGAAAAGGAAAAGTACCACTGACGCTATATAGCCCTGGCAGCTCGCTAGAGGAGCCCCTGAGCCATCATATTTTATTCCTCCGCGCTGTCAGTGGTTGTGACTCCACATCCGCCATGTTCAACCAGAGTAAGACGAAATTCTTGAAGACCCTCAAGAAGAACCCAGATCTTGTAAACTACCATGAGCATTACATGGACCCACAGCACAAGTCGAGGAGCTAGTGAATGCTGGCGAAAAATTTCTAGTGGCCTTATATGGTGGTGACCACCATACCACTCGTCTAAACGAACTGAGGTACAAGCTGTACCTCAGTACAGCATATAAAGTCACCGGAAACATGGCCTCGATCCCTCCCACTGAAGCTGCAGCCCGTGAGCACTTTCTGCGAGTTTACCACCAGATCCAGCAGTGGCTGACAATCAGCTCAACCCAGAACAGTGGGGGTGGAAGTCATCGAGGAACGGCCTCACCCCCACGAGAACAGCTAAGGCCCCAGCTCCTGACAAGCTTCTCTGCAAGGTCTCTTGCAAATGCAAAGGCGACTCTCGAAGAACCTGCGGTTGTCGACGTGTGGGTCTATATTGCTCTAGGCTTTGTACCATCTGCGAGGGAAACTGTCTGAACCTTGACAACTCATGCGACATCGACAATGAAGGTGACCCTGATGACCCTTCTCCGGTTGAGTCACCACCTACAATCCTGGATACATCAGCACAAGGTAAATAGCATGTTTGTACACCACCTTATTCCAATGCGGTCTGCTTACTTCACCCTCTAATGTATTCGTACGATTTCTTTTTTAGAGTTGTCCGAGGATCCTGACGATTCCATCTCGGTCGAATCACCAACGACGATAGCGGAGACATCAGCAGAAGGTAAACTGCCTGTTTGCAATACACCCTATTTCACTGGGTTTCGAACAGTTTTCCAACTCGACACCTGAAAGTATTGTGGACAATAATTTGTACAATTCCTTTTCCAGTGGAGTTACCGACCGGTAGCGATCAACCGGGACCTTCTGATCGGTAACCGGAGGCTGCTCCATTAAGGCCAAAAAGGAGGAAGCTCAATTAAAGAATTGAAATCAATTGTAATGTAATAATAGTTAATTGCAATTACATTCCTTTTCATTATATTCATTTAATTTAATTTTTAAATAAATAATAAAACGGCTTGATCGGTCCTTTATGAATTCCTACCACTCCGTGGGCAATGTTTTTCAAGGGCTTCGTAATCTTGTAACCACCATAGAGCATGAATAAAACACGTATTCATGGAGGAAACATGATAAGAAAGCGTCTGGGGCTAGTTGGGCTGAGTTTCTCTCGTTTTTGCCTAAGTGCCAAAAAGTTGCTCTTTTTCAGCGCGCTCTAGCGGCGGTGCCCTGCACTCAAAAATTAAAAGTGACCAGTGAATTTTGAAGGAAATGTTGGCTACTTTAATTTTGTAACTAATGAGAAATTCACTAGGAAGCATACTTTTCAACTTATAAGCAATTTTGTGAAAATAGTCCGAAATTTTTAGTTTTTTCTGCTATTTTCACTTGAAGCCGTCATTTTTGTTGTTGGCAAACTTCAGATTCAGATTTAGCTCACCGATAAACATAAGAATCCGTCGAGAAACCTTCTACCCTAATTTTTTTTGGTCAAGACTACCATTTGACTGGGCTATTAGGAATGTGTGAGATATGTGTGACATGGTGAGATGTTGAGTGAAAAATCACAAAAACTGTTTTACATTACTCACCTCATCACTTTCACACTTTACCATTAGGTGGATAAGTTCAGATGGACTTAACTTGAATATATTAATTTATCACATTTTTTTCCAACGAACTTTCAATCATGTTACCAGCATAGAACATGAATAAAACACGTATTAATGGAGGAAACACGAATAGAAAGTGTCTGGGGCTAGTTAGGGCTGAGTTTCTCTCGTTTTTGCCTAAGTGCCAAAACGCCGCTCTTTTTCAGCGCGCTCTAGCGGCGATACCCTGCACTCAAAAACTAAAAGTGCCCAGTGCATTTTGAAAGAAATTTTGTCTACTTTAATTTTGTAAATAATGAGAAATTCACTAGGTTGCATATTTTTCATCTTATAAGCGATTTTGTGAAAAAAGTCCGAAATTTTTAGGATTTTTTGCGATTTTCACAGTGAAGCCGTCATTTTTTTTGTTGGCAAACTTCAGATTCGGATTCAGCACACCGAAAAACATAAGAATCCGTCGAGAAACCATCTACCCTAATTTTTTTTTGAAACAGGCACTTCTGAGCACCAAATGACTGGGCTATCTAGGTTGGTGGTTCCCACGGACACAGCGAGGGAACTCAACACTACCGCCTCTATGGGCAGTGTCCTGGAGCTTGGAACATCTGGTCGCGATGGTCACAACTGGGGAGGTGTGATCAGCACTTCTCCCAGGCGGCCTCACCTGCAAAGCGAACAGGGCCCTCATGAGGGATGGGAAGGGATGGAAGATTAGGTTGGAGAGGCTAGGAAGAGGGAAGGAGGCGGCCGTGGCCTTACAGTAGGTACTGAGACCGTATCTTGTATTTAGTTGGATATAGGTTAAGTTGGCAATAACACTGATGGCAGTACTGCGAAATTCCTTTGAAATGCAGGTGCGCGGTAGTACTGTGGCAAGGTTAGGAGCTGTCAGCAACCCGCCGTACAGACCGACGACCACATGTTGGATATTTTAATACCTGTATTGAATACCAGGTGGACACAGCACCACTGTCGTTATTTTGAACATCGTGGTAGAGCAATATACACAAGGCAGTATGAAACAAAGAATGGGAAATGCATCCTGTGGATAAAGGAATTTAACTGAGAACTTTTATATGAGTATAAATGCATACAGTATTATATCATGTGATTATCAAACTCGGCAATGATACATATATCGATAGTTACTGTCGATCAGAGAACAAGGTGCATTGTGGATCACCTGGAGACAGTATGATTTGCGGGAGCAAACGAACAGTTGATTAGTGAATACAATTTCAGCCAGGAGGGTCACCGAGCTCTCTGGTCTGAGCACATGAACGTGCGGTGCCGTGAAATCGTGTTTGTTCGGTAACGTGGAGTTGATTCGACATATACGTGTTACAGTATAACCCATGATAGGATTTTAGTCTGATCTTATTATAGTTTCAGACAGTGTTAAACTTCAATTTGAGCATAGTGAACTTGCATTCACGTATGATAACTTCTTCTTAAGCCAATGGTACAACAACGTGTTCTACATTGCAGCACAGAATAAACGGCTTTAGCCATGATTGTCATAAATGATATGAGAAGAGAGAGATATTGCTACGATATGAAGTTGCAGAATATGGGCTAAACACAGACAAGAAATGTAACACATATCAGCGTTGAATACTCAGGATACAGTATAAGGCTTTATAAGAGAAGATTGAAGAGATTATGAAAGTCGGAATGACAATTTGTACTGCTACATAAAGAAATTGGCTTGGCTTACTACATCAATGTTGTCGTGCTCTTTAGCAAGTGAAAGAACTATGAATTTTGTCAAACGAACATCTGTTAGCTTCATCTCGTTCGCAAACGGTAATCGGGTCTTCTTGATATCCAGTTGTTTCGTGATCGGTGCAGCTGAGCAGATAGGGTTCGATCCCAGGCAGGAGTATGTGTTATAGCATTCTCACTTCATTCAACTAGAACTTCAACAAGGTAGCTGGAAGTTTTCTTTTAGTTGACAGTATGAATTTGCCATGCTCTGAATGTTCCGTTTCACCAATTTTGGAGTAGTTAAGAATTACAGATGAGGGCTAGGGTGATTCTTTAATCATTCCTGTCCGAGTATGTAATTCACTTTGTAGTTCAATTTAGTAGTTATTGTAGTGTTACTTTGAGCATTACCTTGCTTTCATTAAGATGTAATTTGGGAATAAGATAGATGAATATAGTTTGTTGGGAAGACAACATGAGAAATTTATAGGGAGAAGACGACGTTAATATTATATAAGAATAATTCTAACTCAAGCAGATGTCCCATAATCCGTCGTATACGTGAATTCGACTTTGAACAAATTCTCTGGTCTTTTTGAATTTGACTTTGAATATTTTTGAAAGCTCATGCAAGTTTATTGGATAGACATTCAGGTCTATATTTTTGTCAGATTGAGCATAGACTTGGAACATAGTGATTTCTAGTGTGATTCTTTGCGATTGTGCGAATTTATTTCTGGAAATCCAGATTTTTGAAATCCGTTTGATTTCGACTCCCTTTGTGAGCTCGTTCAGTTTTTAAATTTTTGTGGATTCTTATGGGAAACTCCAACCTGGTTTAGCGTTCAAATCTAATGGTTAATTTGTACCTTCTCAAGATAGGCTCTTTTCCATGCTGTAGTTTTGACGTGTTCTCCTTTGAGGAGGATCTCCAGTGGATTTATTTTCAATTATGCGAAAACTGAATCGTTCTTTTCACAGTGGTAGATCGAGAAATACGAAAGAAATACTTTATTAAAGAAAATGTAATTAGTAATGATGTGTAATGTAAGGAGAGAAATGTTTAAAATATATGTAAGTCATAATCGAGGTGACAGACTTCGAATTCTCACACAGTTATTTAGACTTGTGAATACAATATTTTATCATTGTTCTGATAAAGATTATTTCGACTCTTTAACTTTTGGCTAATTTGAAGCAACATATTTATCCATGATTGTATAAAAACTTGTGTAATATTCGTAATGTTTGGAAATTTATTAAGAGCTGTTAAGCGATGATATGGTAATAATGGAATTTTGTCAGCGTATTTGAATTGCAATTTAGGAGATATTTGACATATGTGGATAGTCAATATCAATTTTTCCAGCACTGAATTAGCTTTTGAGCTATTGCTGAGTGCACTACGGTGTATTATTTTGAACGTGAAATTGAGTCACGATTTTAGCTGGTGGAAAGCTAATGTACAATTTTGAATCCAACATTTAAGAAACCAAGTATTGTAACAACATCGTTAATATTTGTTAAGATTTAGTAACAACTGTTTTTAGAATAGAGTTTAATTGGAAAGACTGTAATATTAATACTTGTATAAACTTGAGCTATTTATAACTAAAATATTGAGTGATAGAAAATCTAATATCTGTGAGAAAGTGAATTGAAACATAATCATTATAATTAACAATATGACGTCCGATTAGCTTAATTGTTTGTCATTTAGGACGGCACGGACTTGAAAATTGAAACCACATAAATGTATATGAATACATGAAATTAACAGAGATGAATAATTCTAGGCGCAACTAAATCTCAGAAATAAAATGTAATTATGTAAAATATGTATATATTAATTGCTACGACTGAATAGAATATTTTTATAAATATGTCAAAAAGGGTTTACGATTATAACAGAATATTTAATGTGTAATTTTTTTTTTTTTGGGGGGGAACTTCGTCAATAATGATGAGACGATAGGCAGTTTGTGTGGCCTAATGAAGGCGGTTGTTACTTAAACATTTTTCATGCTTCGGCAGAGGCATAAGATTATAAACTTTTGTTCAGTGGAGTTTCTACTCCACGACACTGCGGTTTCAGTTAATAAACTTTTGTTAAATTTTAAAAATTCATACGAATGACTTAGGGATTTCTATTCGAATTAGAATGTGCTTTGAGAACCAGTGTGTCATTAGCTAGGATGCTTTTTAACGCACCCGAGATTATATTAATTTAATTATCTTTAAGAGTCTTGGTAGCTCACTTTGGGCTATTTTTCATATTTGTATAGACCACTGGCATCTTCTTATCACATTCTTTTGAATTTTTGTGGTATTCCTATCCATGGTCTATCCTTGGCGGTGGTGTCTTGGGGGTTATTTTCAGCCGGGGCTTCCAGATTCTACGATCCTGCATTTTCTTCGGATTTCACCAGGAAAGACCACGTGGATACGGGTGCACATTAATATGGCGACCCACTTATTGGGGAGATCGAATTGTTTTAATTCGAGTGTCGTAGTGGATGGGCACAATAATTTGGAGACCCAATTATTGTGACATTCGGGTTGGCATCCTCGAGCACTCTAATGGATAGTCATCTTCGTAAAGGAACCCATTTTTCAAGAGGTTAACCAGTTGACTTGTTCGAATTTCTAGTCGTCAGCATTCTCTTTGGCACTGCTACGATTATAGAATTCGTTGGGAATTCGCGTTTCTTAGAAACGTGAACTTGAGTTTACTCAATCTACCTGGTATACAGATAGAAATATCGTCAGTTAATTTAAATTCATTAGATATTTTTGCTTTGCTTTAAATGTAATTGTAAATGATTACGGTTTGATCATAAGAGACATGCCTTGGAAACTTTTATAGATCAACATGGTCATATGGGGCAGCATATGGGGATCGTTTTTCACTCCATGCTTGTCGGCCATTTTATGCTTGTTACCGGCGATGATAATTGGAAGATCATCAGTCATATTAAATTCATTTCTATTTAACAATAAATTCAATAAGCTAGACTTGCGATTATAACTTTAATTAGTTCTAATATAAATCACTATGCGCATATACCTCCTATTTTCTTATAGATTTAAATTAGTTAAATAGTATAGCTGCAAAACAAACTATATTGTTCATATTGGTGAAAAGGGTCATTCTGAGTATGTCAATTCTGCTATTCATGTGTTGCATTTCTGTATTTCTCCATTTAATATTGTAAAATGTCAGGTGCGGCGACTATGGACGATGTCGTGGCATTGTTACATGCCATTCAGGAAAAGCAAAGCAAGCAAGAGCAGGACTTAGCCGATATTAAGTCAAATGCTCAAGCTAGCTTGGACAACTTAAACGAAACAGTGACTAAGATCTCAGATTCAGCTCAAGCTGACATGTCCCATCTTCATTTATCCCTTAAGCGTTTTCAGGATACTAACCGCAAAATTTCTGACCGATCCAAAGAAATTAAGGAAAAATAAATGATGTAGAAACTAGTGTAGATGGTGTTCATGGAGATGTAAGGCTTGAACAATTAGATATAAGCAATGTTAATGTAGAGGTTAGCCATGTACGCTCTAGTGTAGCCACTGCGGAGGCTAAACTTGATCTAGCACAACCGACACCAAAAGTAAATTAATTAGTACTGAGGCTAAGCTTGATGCCACTCAGGAAAAGGTGATTAGCACTGAGGCTAAAATTTTAAACACAGAAACACTTGTAACCAGCATTCAGTCAAATATTTCTGGCATAAAGGAGGACGTCAGAAATGTTAGACTGGAACTGGAAAACAATCAAAAGGAGAATAAAACTAGCTTAGATGCCCTTCAGTTACAATTTTCTAACGAGGCTATCACCACACAAAGGACCTTATCAAAATTAGAGGGTGATATGGTCTCTTTAAGGGAAAAAGTTGATGACCATAACAAGGTTTTGAGAAAGGATCTTGAAATCGATCTCAAGGCCATTGTTAGTGAACAGGTCACAACAATAAGAGGTGAAATCACAAAGATTAATGAAGATGTCATTAATAATGTCAAATCTGAATTATAATTAAAAGTTGCTAAGGCCGAAATTAGGTTGAACAAGGATATTTCTCAGGCAAGAGAAGACGCTGAGAAAAGGAGCGATTCAGATCAGTTATCGAATACCGATAGCATAAATAACCTTAGGGAAAATCTTGAATCTCAGGAAAAGAACGTTACTCTCAAGTTAGATCAGGTCAGGTTAGATGTAAATTCGGAGAGAGAAAAAAAGATGTCAGAGTTGAATGAAATCAGGCAGGAGTTATCCAAATTCTACTTAAGTGAACATGTAGACGTTAATGCTTTAAGAAGCGAGTTTAAGGCACAATTCGAGTCACTAAAAAGCACTATGAATTCCGATAGAGCAGGTATAGTTCAGAATCCTAGCGATGGGTTAGATACTATGTCCCCAGCAAGGAACTTCATAGCTCGTTCGAATGGGACAGGAGTTGTAGAACAGCCTAGACAAAGGATAGAGGTTCCCAATACGAGTACTCACGAATATGCTCCAAGAGACTTAAGAACATCGACACCCAACGATAGGCCTAATGTCACAATTGTGAGAAGTTATAATGAGAGAATTAAAAAGTTTTCTGATTCAGAAAGCTTAACTCGGATCGAGTTCATACGAAATTTACAATATTATTTTGTGGAACATCATGTAGCCAGAGACAGAGAGCTACGGATAGTAGAGATGCATTTAGCAGATGGTCCTTTAAATTGGTTTCACGCATTTCGTCACACGTTTGACAACTTCGAGCAGTTTTCAGAATCATTCATAAAGCGATTTTGAACAATCGAAACTCAACATGATGTGAGAGCTGAGGTTTACTCGAGGAAGTATAGTAGTGCTGGTCCTACCAGCTACTCGGAATTCTTTACATCTCAGTTGGCCAGACTCCGTTTTCTTTAACCACCTTTGACCCAGGAAGAAATTCTAGAGACTATTTCGGGTCCGTTACCGGTAGAAGTCAGGCGTAACATTGTTTCGTCTGGAGTAGCCGATTTAGCCACGATGGACGATCTACTTCGTAGGCTGGATCATACATCCATTTCACCCACAATTATAAAAAGTGGAAGGACGGAGAGTAAGACCGTGAACGCGGTGGTTATGGACAGGCCTCAACAAACCGAAAGGACAGGTCAAAACGAGTCAAAATGGACAGGTCACAACAGGAACAATAGGTATTATGACCAACAGAGAGATTATAGGAATAATCAAGAGCCATATAGGAATTATCAGTCTAATTACTATCGAGGTCAACAAAGGTCATAACAGTATAATAGAGACCAAGTTAGATACAGACCTTATCAGGATAGGGAAAGGAATGAACGATTCAAAAACAGATATTCTGACAGAGAACAGAATCAACAGAGAAATAATAGATACCGAAACCAGAATAATGACGGTAGACTATGTCAATGAATATAGACAGGTCTATTTCCAAAGACAACAAAATAACCAGCAGGGTTACTCTCGGTACAAGAATTATCGTGATAAGAATTATCAGACACAAGAAGAAAAACAACAGTCTAGAAAAGACAGAGAAAAAAGGGAAGAGCGAAACAACAAACGAAGAGACACGGAAAGTGATCAAGAACCAGGGACAAGCCAACAAGCTGGGAGGCAAGAGAGGCGTCCCGATGGAAAAAAAAACGCCATCATAGATTCCAAGAGGAAGTAAAAGAGTTATTCATCTCCGTTCAACATTGTAATTCGTGACGTTTAGGAAATACCATAGGAAGGTAGAGCAATAACAAAATACTGCTCATATTAAGAATATCTAGAAAGATGAAATAAAAGTATTGTCACACTTTTATTTGTTACGTTGGGAGAGAGATGAGACCGTATTTTGTATTTAGTTGGATATAGGTTAAGTTGGCAATAACACTGATGGCAGTACTGCGAAATTCCTTTGAAATGCAGGTGCGCGGTAGGACTGTGGCTAGGTTAGGAGCTGTCAGGAACCCGTCGTACAAACCGACGACCACATGTTCGACATTTTAATACCTGTATTGAATACAAGATGCACACAGCACCACTGTCGTTATTTTGAACATTGTGGTAGAGCAATACACACAATGCAGTATGAAACAAAGAATGGGAAATGCATCCTGTGGATAAAGGAATATAACTGAGAACTTTTATATGAGTATAAATGCATACAGTATTATATCATGTGATTATCAAACTCGGCAATGATACATACTGTATATCGATAGTTACTGTCGATCAGAGAACAAGGTGCATTGTGGATCACCTGGAGACAGTATGATTTGCGGGAGCAAACGAACAGTTGATTAGTGAATACAATTTCAGCCAGGAGGGTCACCGAGCTCTCTGGTCTGAGCACATGTACGTGCGTTGCCGTCAAATCGTGTTTGTTCGGTAACGTGGAGTTGATCCGACATATACGTGTTACAGTATAACCCGTGATAGGATTTTCGTCTGATCTTAATATAGTTTCAGACAGTGTTAACCTTCAATTTGAGCACAGTGAACTTGCATTCACGTATGATAACTTCTTCTTAAGCCAATGATACAACAACGTGTTCTACATTGCTGTACAGAATAAACGGATTTAGCCATGATTGTCATAAATGATATGAGAAGAGAGAGATATTGCTACGATATGAAAATGCAGAATATGGGCTAAACACAGACAAGAAATGTAACACATAGCAGCGTTGAATACTCAGGATACAGTATAAGGCTTTATAAGAGAAGATTGAAGAGATTATGAAAGTCGGAATGACATACTGCTTGGCTTACTACATCAATGTTGTCGTGCTCTTTTGCAAGTGAAAGAACTATGAACTTTGTCAAACGAACATCTGTTAGTTTCGTCTCGTTCGCGAACGGTAATCGGGTCTTCTTGATATCCAGTCGTTTCGTGATCGGTGCAGCTGAGCAGATAGGGTTCGATCCCAGGCAGGAGTATGTGTTATAGCATTCTCACTTCATTCAACTAGAACTTCAACAAGGTAGCTGGAAGTTTTCTTTTAGTAGACAGTATGCATTTGTCATGCTCTGAATGTTCCTTTTCACCAATTTTGATTAGAGTAGTTAAGAATTACATATGAGGGCTAGGGTGATTCTTTAATCATTTCTGTCCGAGTATATAATTCACTTTGTAGTTCAATTTAGTAGTTATTGTAGTGTTAATTTGAGCATTACCTTGCTTTCATTAAGATGTAATTTGGGAATAAGATAGAAGAATATAGTTTGTTGGGAAGACAACATGATTCTAGTGTGATTCTTTGTGATTGTGCGAATTTATTTCTGGTAATCCAGATTTTTGAAATCCTTTTGATTTCGACTCCCTTTGTGAGCTCGTTCAGTTTTTTAATTTTTTGTGGATTCTTATGGGAAACTCCAACCTGGTTTAGCGTTCAAATCTAATGGTTAATTTGTACCTTCTCAAGATAGGCTCTTTTCCATGCTGTAGTTTTGTCGTGTTTTCCTTTGAGGAGGATCTCCAGTGGAATTATTTTCAATTATGCGAAAACTGAATCGTTCTTTTCACAGTGGTAGATCAAGAAATACGAAAGAAATAGTTTATTAAAGAAAATGTAATTAGTAATGATATGTAATGTAAGGAGAGAAATGTTTAAAATATATGTAAGTCATAATCGAGGTGACAGACTTCGAATTCTCACACAGTTATTTAGACTTGTGAATACAATATTTTATCATTGTTCTGATAAAGATTATTCTCGACACTTTAACTTTTGGCTAATTTGAAGCAACATACTTATCCATGATTGTATAAAAACTTGTGTAATATTCGTAATGTTTGGAAATTTATTAAGAGCTGTTAAGCGATGATATGGTAATAATGGAATTTTGTCTGCGTATTTGAATTGCAATTTAGGAGATATTTGACATATGTGGATAGTCAATATCAATTTTTCCAGCACTGAATTAGCTTTAGAGCTATTGCTGAGTGCACTACGGTATATTATTTTGAACGTGAAATTGAGTCACGATTTTAGCTGGTGGAAAGCTAATGTACAATTTTGAATCCAACATTTAAGAAACCAAGTATTGTAACAACATCGTTAATATTTGTTAAGATTTAGTAACAATTGTTTTTAGAATAGAGTTTAATTGGAAAGACTGTAATATTAATACTTGTATAAACTTGAGCTATTTATAACTAAAATATTGAGTGATAGAAAATCTAATATCTGTGAGAAAGTGAATTGAAACATAATCATTATAATTAACAATATGACGTCCGATTAGCTTAATTGTTTGTCATTTAGGACGGCACGGACTTGAAAATTGAAACCACATAAATGTATATGAATACATGAAATTAACAGAGATGAATAATTCTAGGCGCAACTAAATCTCAGAAATAAAATGTAATTATGCAAAATATGTATATATTAATTGCTACGATTGAATAGAATATTTTTATAAATATGTCAAAAAGGGTTTACGATTATAACAGAATATTTTGTGTGTAATTTTTTTTTTTTTTTTTTTTGGAACTTCGTCAATAATGATGAGACGATAGGCAGTTTGTGTGGCCTAATGAAGGCGGTTGTTACTTAAACATTTTTCATGCTTCGGCAGAGGCATAAGATTATAAACTTTTGTTCAGTGGAGTTTCTACTTCACGACACTGCGGTTTCAGTTAATAAACTTTTGTTAAATTTTAAAAATTCATACGAATGGCTTAGTGATTTCTATTCGAATTAGAATGTGCTTTGAGAACCAGTGTGTCATTAGCTAGGATGCATTTTAACGCGCCCGAGATTATATTAATTTAATTATCTTTAAGAGTCTTGGTAGCTCACTTTGGGCTATTTTTCATATTTTTATAGACCACTGGCATCTTCTTATCACATTCTTTTGAATTTTTGTGGTATTCCTATCCATGGTCTATCCTTGGTGCTGATGTCTTGGGGGTTATTTTCCGCCGGGGCTTCCAGATTCTACGATCCTGCATTTTCTTCGGATTTCACCAGGTAAGACCACGTAGATACGGGTGGAGTACCATCCCGGCATTTGCCCGAAGACGAAGTGGGAAACCACGGAAAACCACTTCGAGGATGGCTGAGGTGGGAATCGAACCCCCTCTACTCATTTGGACCACCCGAGGCTGAGTAGACCCCGTTCCAGTCCTCATACCACTTTTCAAATTTCGTGGCAGAGCCGGGAATCGAACCCAGGACCTCCGGGGCGGCAGCTACCCATGCTGACCGCTACGCTACGGAGGCGACTGATCATCATTTACACTGCAATATATTTATTTTGTAATGAACTTACACGTGATATGAAACCATACGACTTATGGTTGTCCTGGAATTTATAGGGATTGTGCTGACAGTAGTTTCTGCCTGGATAAGACAATACTTTCAATAAACATCAGCTATAATTACATCCTGGGATGACTGCTTTACATAATATCAAGATGGCGGCTGTGTGAAATATTTCACCGGCATTCTATATCTCAGAAACTATTACTGATATAACCCTGAAATTTTGTACGGTGATAAAGGGCACTACTATAAGGTCGCCTATGAGACTTTCAAAATCCTGTTAACTACAAAACGAACATGGCGTCCAACCGAAATTTATACTTTTAAATTGTGCCCTTGTATATAACAGCGTCGTATAAACGAGAATCAAACTTCGGGGAGCGTTCAGTCCGGATATGCTTTCACTAGAGCTCAAATACCAGACGGCTGCTTACAAATACAAGGACCATATGCAAAACTATAAACTAAGAAATGAGTGAAAAACAAATAAAATTACCACCATTTAATAACTGAATAAAAACAACAAAACATAAAAAAATATATAAACACAAAATCCACCCTGAACTTAACTCCCACAATACAATAATTTACACAGATCTGAGTGGCCTAGAAAGGTCCACTCCAAAGAAATAAAATTGTGGATCAAAATCCACTTGTCTGATTAATATGTATGCACGCGTATAACTACGCTAGAGAAGAAATAAGTACTTTTGATGGAGATTTGCTCACAGATGGAACAGCCAATATGCTTGCAAACCCCCATACTGCAAACCATTATTATGGCTTTATGGGACACACTCGAAGAAAATCTTACCAACAATTAAAATTTTACTGACACACGCAACCATTTAAAATTTATAAACTAATTGATCTCCATCGAGATCGCAGTGAGTCAGGAAACTCCCAGCAAAACAGAAGCTTGCCCAAAGGCTCAATTGCTCAACATATACATGACAACAACGTGGCCGAACATCGAGACCACCCGAGGTCAAAGAACATGACAATAATTAAACAAGAAATAAGATGCCTAAAATCCAATGATATTTACATGAAATAAAAGCATGAATAAGCTAACACGCTGGGACTCGATCAATCAAACGCGAACAGCACCCAATTACCGATTACTATTCTTTTATCATTAAACAGGCTTTATTTTAATATAAGATAAACATTTACGAAGAACGGAGACCAGGTCCGTGAATACTAATGAGCACAGCTTGCTCCTTATCTGATGGAGTGCGCCGGGTAGAAATACCTTCACTTACCACTCATTAGCGTCAGTGTTCAAAACCAGCCCTCCTTGTCGAAGCTTTGAGTCATGCTATTTATAACAAGAGACTAGACAGTCCCGTTCCGCCACCTGTTAATCGCGACACATAAATTCACACACTTCTTGTCAATTCCAAAGAATTGCAAGACATCGTAGAAGGGGATTCCAACATTTTCCTCGCAAGGATTAAATGCTTATCCTGGATAATAGCTTCAGACAGAACCAAGGTTCCCGAAAACTCCTATCCCATAAAACACATATTTGCAGACTCAACAAAGCATTTAGGGCAGAACACAACACAAATCTACCACGGGCCGACACTCCAATCAAATATCAAAGATTTTGTGTACCAAGACACTAAAAGGGAAACTTCATCAACAGATAAAGTCATTGGGCATATGACCCCTCACTTAACAAAAATGCAACAAACGGCAATTAACACACAAGCCTGTGTAACAATAAAAATCTATACAATAAAAAGATTTCCCACCAATTCTATTATCTACTCTAGTTAATTCAGTTTCGCTTCTGTTATGATATCGGTTCCCAATTTGTGTCGCTTAGCCGCGCATTTTACGGTAGCGAAGCGCACTAGAGTACTCTTGCCCCGTGTACTTGACATCAACAAAAAAAATCTTCACAAAGATAGAATACATGCCACGTTGCTCATGAACTAAACTAAAGTGTGTCAGTACCACGAACCAACAACAATAAAACACGAAGACAAAAATAAAATAAAATATTTACACAAAATAATATGTTCCCACAAAACCATAACCAGTTTGTCAAATAATTAAATTATTTAGTACTTATTCCTCTTTCTGCGTCATCTCATCGAACATCGCCTGACATTCTCTCTCCAAAGTGTTTAGCTCATCTCAGACCACATGGAGCCGTAGAAACGTTGGTTCGATGTCTTCCTCTGGGTCTGGAGTTCCATCTTGACGTTGAATAAAAATAACAAAAATAAAATGTTATTTATAGTCACACGTAATTTTCTATCTAAATTTTGCCAATAGTTACTTTATTCACCATTTGTCTAGTGCAAAATTAAATGTAGACTTTCCCTAATAGTTGTAGTCGTGGGAGACTACTAAAATATTACTGATACACAAATTTCACACTCAGCTGTGCGCACACAACTTTATTATAATATTTTCAATAATGACCCTATCTCTGATAAATTTAACACTGTATATCTTCACGGTATGGAAAAGAATAAGTGATCACCTCACGGTGTCACCAAGAATCAACAACCTCGTCACTCAGACGACAGTATTTATGTGAATTTAGCAAAAGGACGGAGGGAGAGGGAAATCTATCACTAACTTCTATAATAATGCGACTATTGGCATGCAACAGGTATCAAACAGTTTGAAAAATTATACAGGTCACAATGGGGCTATCGTGCTCTGGAATCGATCATAGATTTCGTTAATCCAATCTTTCCCGCTTTCAACTTCAAGCCGGCGTCAGACGCTCCCTTGGCGCTAAAATTGGTGACCCTCTCTGATTGGTAGTTCATGACGTCAATATCGCAGTTTAGAACAGAAGCCTCTGTCCTATGATTGGTTGAAAGTTCCTCTCGTCTCTCTCATCCAGCAACTATCTTACTCGTAACGCTAGGGTGACAAAGAAATTACGGTCTGAAATGAGTCAGGACCCCAACACTCCTTTGTCTGATAAAGTGTCTGTCAAACATTCGGATCTCGTCACTCCTTTGTTTCAGGACTGGGCACGTTCAAACGTACTGTCTCCACATAAGCTTGATATTTCGCAATCCAGTCTGGCCTTCCTGTATGATTCTGGCAGTAAAATCAGAATATAATGAAATGAATAATTAGAATCATTAATATGCGTAGCTTATTAAGGGTTCACAACTCCCTTAGTTGGGAAAAATCGAACTTAGAGATAAAGTCGATTTTTCTTCCCTAAGTCACATGGTGCAGATACTGGGTTAGCCTCCCTTCAAAGTGCTCAGTCAGTCCGCCTCTGCTAGTTGACAAGTGTTTTCCTCGTTCCAATGTTTAGATTCTCGCCCATTCATTAGGACAGTACCAGTCTGCTGCTCACTTGCCCAGCGCTTCGCCTGGGGCTATTTGTTGCTTAAAGACTATTCCCCTCTCTGTTGCTCGTCTGTCGACATACCTGTCAACTCTGCTTGCTTCAAGATGTAAACAGGCCAGACGCTAATCACTTCCTCGATGTCGTGCTGGCTTCTGCTTGCCCCCCGTTTACTTGCATGATGTTGGACGATCACGTATTTAATTCGCTGCGTTATTTCTGACTTCCCAAGGCTCTCTGGTGTGATAAATTTTTAGATTTGCACTATTATATACAGACATGGTTCCTGTGCTTAATTCTTTGACTCGATATGCATTATTTCCAAGATTCCTCACTATGCTGAACGGCCCAACATACTTGGCACAGAACTTGTTGAATATCTTCTTTGCTGGATCAGATACAGCGGGTCGGCGTACGAGGACAAGCTCGTCTAATTCTAGCTCACGATGGAATCTCTTGTTTCTCACGCGGCGCAGCCTCCTGTCTGCCTGGTTCCTCATATGCACTCTGGTGCGCTCAATTCTTAAATCATGAGCTATATTGTGATCTTGTGGGCAATTAATGATGGTACTCCATGATCTCTCTGGATTTCTCGTAGCTCCTCCAAAAATTCATGATCCTTGGGTGTTAATTCAATATGTTGAACACTCGCTGCTTCAACATTGTCAGGCTCAGGGTTCCTGCTAAGAGCATCCGGAATTACATTCATTTTTCCTGGGCAGTGCTCAATCTCGATATTAAATTGTTGTAAGTAAATAGACCAGCGTGTGACACGTTCACTAGCCATAGACGTTTTGAACAGAAACGTCAGTGCCTTATGGTCCGTCCTGACAACAATGGGGTACCCATAGATGATTTTTTTCCATTGTTGGAAAGCATGGAGAATAGCTAGTAGCTCCAGCTCTGTTACAGTGTAGTTGCGCTCGTGTTTCCTTAATCTGCGGCTGACAAATGCCAAATATGAGCGTTTGTGAAGGTTGGCCGGATCCTCTTGGTACAGCATAGCTCCCACTCCAATTAATGAGGCATCCGCCTGGATTATAAACTTGCGGCCAAAATCCGGATAACCGAGCTTGATACAATTTTCCAGCAAAAGCTTGGTCGCTTGGAATGACTTTTCGCAAACAGCATTCCAAAGCCATTTATTACTTTTTTTTAACATCTCCTGCATGGGTGCTACTGTTTCAGTATAGCCAGGGCAGTTCTCCTTAAAGAATCCCGTTACGCCTAGGAAAGCACGGATGTGTTTTACTCTCGTAGGAGTCGGGAAATTCTTTATAGCCTCGAGCTTGGTAGGGTTTGGTCTGACTCCCTCCTGGTCTATTATGTGGCCTAAATATAGAATCTCGCTTTTGAAGAAGTGCGATTTCTTTAAGTTGATTTTAAAATTTGTTGTTCTCAGATTTTCCAACAATTTATCCAAATTTCTCATGTGTGTGTCAACGTTGTCCGATGCCAGCAGGATATCATCAATGTAGCGAACGGTCATCTCTTTCACCTCCTCAGTAAGATTTCGATCTAAAGCTCGTATCAACGCACACCCAGCAGTTCTCACGCCGAAAGGCATACGGACAAAATAATATGTTTGGTTATCAAACAAGAAGCCCGTAAGTAGTTGTGACTTCTCATCTAATTCAATATGGTGGAAGGAATTTGTCAGGTCCACTGAACTATAAATACTTTTATTTTTAAAACCTTTTAGGACATCTCTGATAATCGGCGCCGTGTCGTATTCCGGAAATATAAGTCGCTGGTTCAAATTTCTGGCATCCAGACATAATCTGATGGAACCATTTGGCTTGGAAACTGCCAAAATTGCATTTAAGTAAGGTGTAGGTGCCTTCTTAATAACCCCTGCCTGCAACATGCCATCTATTATTTGTTTCACCTGGCTGCGATGTTTTTCAGGAATAGGATACAGTCTACTCCTGAAAGGTGACCAATCCTGAACTTGCATCGAATATTGAAAATTTAGTATCTTCCCTGGAATCGTATCAAAAACTGCCTTGTGTTTCCTTAAAATTCCTTCTAACTGTTTCTTATGCTCACTCCCAAGTTGAACATCTCTGAGCCGCTCCTGTAATATCTCTTCAAAATAAGCCTCGTTATCATCTCCTTCCGTCAGTAGGGACCATAGTTCCTGGGATTCGCCCTCTTCAAGTTCTACAACAGCTGTGCCAATGACGTCACCCTCGGCCTCCTGTACCTCTTCGTTCGTCTCTTCCTGGATCGCTTCTAGTGTCCATGAACTCACATCCCTTCCTGTGGTGATCTCATCCATATGCAAACCCACGTTATTTAAATTTACCAACTCTCTGAAACTGACTGTATTCTTGTGCAGATCTATCACGGCTTGATAGTCGCAAATGAAGTTGGCTCCAAGAATAATATTAAAGCTCATCTTTGCCATTACGATGAAGGTCTGCCCAAATGTGTGCTCCAAAATATCAAGTTCAAGGTAGGCTTGATTTTTGCAAGTGACAGAGCGTTCAGGAATTACGCCTCTCACTTTGAGTTGTGGCACGGGAATCATATCAATCTTTTGACTCCGTCCCAACTCTCGAATTAGGGCCTCAGATACCAGACTAATCTGCGACCCCGTATCTAATAAGCACCTGACCTTTAATCCACCAATCCTGGCGTATATAACCGGCAATTGTTTAATAATGTCGTTCCGCGGTTTCACCGTCTCCTCCAGGCAATCCTCCGGTAAAGCGATCCATTCCTCTATGTGTGCGACGATCCAATCTCCTCCTCCCACATGCTGTTGCAATCCCAGGCTGTCTCCAATCTCACTTATCAAACTTTTTTTTTACAGCCTCGACCTCTATTATCCTGAGGTCGAGTACTCTCCTGATGATCCTGCTGTCGCTGTAGACTTTCAGCCCCCTCGGTCTGAATGTCGGGATTTACTCTGTTGTCAATAGCATTTTCCCAGCGTCCTTGCTCATTCCCCTCATTAGCATGAATTTCCTCTAAGTATTTCTGCGATTGAGCATGCCTATCGTTCCAGTCGTCTCGGTAGCTTCTAGAGTCCTCACGATTCTGAAATCTGCGGTCTTGCCATCTCTGATTTTCATTCCGATCTCCCCATCTCCTGTATGGTACATCTTGTCTCCGATTGTCCCTCCATTGTTGAAATCCTCGTTGTTGGAATCTATTCTGTCCTTGGAACTGTCTGTTGTTATTACGGTTTTTATCGTAATGTTGGCGCTGTCTTTTCTCGACATCATCCTGACCTCTCACGGGTGTTGAAATGTTTGTATTTGTATTGGTAGCCTGGGATCTTGTGTTTATCTGGCTCGGCTTAATCACCTCGGTTGTATTTACCATTTCGACCTGTCTTCCAACTCTATTGTGTAAGTGGGACGTGGTTTCATCTATCTGGCGCAGGATCTGTTCAGCGTGTACCGCGTCTGAAACGTTAGCTGCGACCAATACCTGCTGAACGTTAACGGGAAGCTGGCGTCCGATAGTCATGACTAGCTCGGCCTCACTTAAAGGATTATCCAGATCTTTAAACTTAAGGAGCTGTGATGAAAAAAAATCTGAATACTTAGTTTGCTGAGTAGATTGGTACTTTCTGGAGTACAATTCCATTCTTAACCCTTGTTGATATGAAGACGACCAATATTTTCGAAGGAAAGCATGCTTGAATGCATCTACGCTTTCAAACGTGTATTTGAAGCTCAAGTACCACGTTAAAACATTTCCAGTTAAAAATTTTTCCATCATGCGCAGTTGCCGGGCGGGAGCTATATCATTATCATTATAATAGTGTTCGACTTCCCGCAAGAACGCCTTGGGTGTGACTCCAGAATTTTCCATAAACTTAGCCGGTTTGAATTCATTAGAACGGATGATTTGTACAAGTTGAGGGTGCTGATTACCGTCATGGGGTGTAGAACTTCTCCCTATGTGATTACGAAATTCTTCCGTGTTCCGAGCAAGTGGACTTTCCGTGTCAACCTGACTACCAGTTGAATGAGTCGCCCCCGGGCTATCTCTGTCTCCATCTCTTGCCTTCCCGCCTAATGACCCTGCATTATGTTCCATAGAAAATAATTCTGCTTTTATCAGCCTGTCACCTTGTTCTTTAAATTTTGCTTTTATCTCATCTTCTAACGTCTGTATCCGTGTGTGGTTCTCCCCCAGCTTCTTAATTACCGCCAACCTTTCTTCCTTGGAGTCCTTACATAATTTTTGCCAATCCTTTCTAACGTTTTCTATCTTCAGATTATTAGTGTCCTGGCTCACTTCGATCCGTTCCAAGCGATCCTCCATGCGTACATTGTTTTCTTCAATAGTGGCTTTTAATCCCTCCCGGTCTACTTCTGCATTTTTCCAGCGATCTGTTGATTGGTTTTCGAGACGGTCTATGTCTTTTATAAGGCCGGTCACGTTTTCATCTACCGCCTTTATCTGTTCCTGTATAACTACGGTTATTTTCTCCACTTTATTAAATCTGTTTTGTAACCTGTCCTGTGCAGTTATAATTTCGCTATTTTTAGTTGTGCATGCCAATTCAATCTGTGCCAATTTTGCCAGAACTGTATCGTCTAAGTTATTAAGTTTAGCGTTAAACTGATCCTCAAGTTGTTTTATCTGTTTAACCTGCTTCTCATTGTTTTTACTTACATCTAAGGCGAGTAGTATAAGCTGTTTCCTTGTATGTTCTTTCATTTCAACCACTACATTATCGAGTTGCTCAGTGTTACGACTGTTTTGCGCGTCTAGTTGAGAGTTTATTGATTCACTTTGTTGTGTCAATTGAGAACTAATATTATCATTCTGTAGAGCTAATTGTGTATTAATACTATCATTTTGAAGCGCTAATTGTGTGCCAATAGATTCATTAATTTGGGCTTTGATCACCGCTGACTGTTCAACCCTACTACTGTCTATTTGTGCCTTAAATGTTTCACTCTGTGCTATTAATTCCGCTGATTGTTCAGCCCTGCTACTGTCTATTTGTGCCTTAAATGTTTCACTCTGTGCTATTAATTCCGCTGATTGTTCAGCCCTGCTACTGTCTATTTGTGCCTTAAATGTTTCACTCTGTGCTATTAATTCCGCTGATTGTTCAGCCCTGCTACTGTCCATTTGTGCCTTAAATTCAGCCGTCATCTCCTGCCGTAACAACACCATTTGCTGCTGAGTGCGTGCCGCAGCGCACTCTACAACCTGTCTTATTTCGTCTAAAGAAGCCATCACCACAATACACTTGAGAAAATAGAGAAAATGCCAATTGGCGATGTTCTCCGATACGTGCATACATATTAACACACATTTATATCAATTTACACATACTCAGTTCGTTTAAATTTATAAACCCAATCCCATTAATCCAATAGCATCCCTGAGTATCCTTCATTTTACATAATTTAAAACTTAACCCACACATTCAGTTATTAAATGCTAGCCTTACAAAACGCTACAAGAACAGACTAATTAATCAAGTATTAATTGCCTTGGAAAAGCTACACGCCTTCCTATTACATACATGGAGTTGTCTTTCTAAGCAAAGCTAATTTTTATCATTAATATGGGCGCCCAGTTTCACGATATTATCTTTACAATTAATGCAAGAAACAAAAACGTGTACTGTATTTTACATTGCAACTCCTGATTTTACAGTATAATTCACTCACTTGGCGGTAATACCTTCGCCATAACTACGTTACTTAAAATTATCACATTCGGTGATTCAAATACTGTCACATTCTGCCTCCACTTGTGGCGTGTCAGTTTATCAAAAAAATGCGCTAGAAAAGCCTAAAACAGTGAAATGCCCCACGTTGGGTAATGCCAGCGTTGCCTATGTGCCCTTGTATATAACAGCGTCGTATAAACGAGAATCAAACTTCGGGGAGCGTTCAGTCCGGATATGCTTTCACTAGAGCTCAAATACCAGATGGCTGCTTACAAATACAAGGACCATATGCAAAACTATAAACTAAGAAATGAGTGAAAAACAAATAAAATTACCACCATTTAATAACTGAATAAAAACAACAAAACATAAAAAAATATATAAACACAAAATCCACCCTGAACTTAACTCCCACAATACAATAATTTACACAGATCTGAGTGGCCTAGAAAGGTCCACTCCAAAGAAATAAAATTGTGGATCAAAATCCACTTGTCTGATTAATATGTATGCACGCGTATAACTACGCTAGAGAAGAAATAAGTACTTTTGATGGAGATTTGCTCACAGATGGAACAGCCAATATGCTTGCAAACCCCCATACTGCAAACCATTATTATGGCTTTATGGGACACACTCGAAGAAAATCTTACCAACAATTAAAATTTTACTGACACACGCAACCATTTAAAATTTATAAACTAATTGATCTCCATCGAGATCGCAGTGAGTCAGGAAACTCCCAGCAAAACAGAAGCTTGCCCAAAGGCTCAATTGCTCAACATATACATGACAACAACGTGGCCGAACATCGAGACCACCCGAGGTCAAAGAACATGACAATAATTAAACAAGAAATAAGATGCCTAAAATCCAATGATATTTACATGAAATAAAAGCATGAATAAGCTAACACGCTGGGACTCGATCAATCAAACGCGAACAGCACCCAATTACCGATTACTATTCTTTTATCATTAAACAGGCTTTATTTTAATATAAGATAAACATTTACGAAGAACGGAGACCAGGTCCGTGAATACTAATGAGCACAGCTTGCTCCTTATCTGATGGAGTGCGCCGGGTAGAAATACCTTCACTTACCACTCATTAGCGTCAGTGTTCAAAACCAGCCCTCCTTGTCGAAGCTTTGAGTCATGCTATTTATAACAAGAGACTAGACAGTCCCGTTCCGCCACCTGTTAATCGCGACACATAAATTCACACACTTCTTGTCAATTCCAAAGAATTGCAAGACATCGTAGAAGGGGATTCCAACATTTTCCTCGCAAGGATTAAATGCTTATCCTGGATAATAGCTTCAGACAGAACCAAGGTTCCCGAAAACTCCTATCCCATAAAACACATATTTGCAGACTCAACAAAGCATTTAGGGCAGAACACAACACAAATCTACCACGGGCCGACACTCCAATCAAATATCAAAGATTTTGTGTACCAAGACACTAAAAGGGAAACTTCATCAACAGATAAAGTCATTGGGCATATGACCCCTCACTTAACAAAAATGCAACAAACGGCAATTAACACACAAGCCTGTGTAACAATAAAAATCTATACAATAAAAAGATTTCCCACCAATTCTATTATCTACTCTAGTTAATTCAGTTTCGCTTCTGTTATGATATCGGTTCCCAATTTGTGTCGCTTAGCCGCGCATTTTACGGTAGCGAAGCGCACTAGAGTACTCTTGCCCCGTGTACTTGACATCAACAAAAAAAATCTTCACAAAGATAGAATACATGCCACGTTGCTCATGAACTAAACTAAAGTGTGTCAGTACCACGAACCAACTACAATAAAACACGAAGACAAAAATAAAATAAAATATTTACACAAAATAATATGTTCCCACAAAACCATAACCAGTTTGTCAAATAATTAAATTATTTAGTACTTATTCCTCTTTCTGCGTCATCTCATCGAACATCGCCTGACATTCTCTCTCCAAAGTGTTTAGCTCATCTCAGACCACATGGAGCCGTAGAAACGTTGGTTCGATGTCTTCCTCTGGGTCTGGAGTTCCATCTTGACGTTGAATAAAAATAACAAAAATAAAATGTTATTTATAGTCACACGTAATTTTCTATCTAAATTTTGCCAATAGTTACTTTATTCACCATTTGTCTAGTGCAAAATTAAATGTAGACTTTCCCTAATAGTTGTAGTCGTGGGAGACTACTAAAATATTACTGATACACAAATTTCACACTCAGCTGTGCGCACACAACTTTATTATAATATTTTCAATAATGACCCTATCTCTGATAAATTTAACACTGTATATCTTCACGGTATGGAAAAGAATAAGTGATCACCTCACGGTGTCACCAAGAATCAACAACCTCGTCACTCAGACGACAGTATTTATGTGAATTTAGCAAAAGGACGGAGGGAGAGGGAAATCTATCACTAACTTCTATAATAATGCGACTATTGGCATGCAACAGGTATCAAACAGTTTGAAAAATTATACAGGTCACAATGGGGCTATCGTGCTCTGGAATCGATCATAGATTTCGTTAATCCAATCTTTCCCGCTTTCAACTTCAAGCCGGCGTCAGACGCTCCCTTGGCGCTAAAATTGGTGACCCTCTCTGATTGGTAGTTCATGACGTCAATATCGCAGTTTAGAACAGAAGCCTCTGTCCTATGATTGGTTGAAAGTTCCTCTCGTCTCTCTCATCCAGCAACTATCTTACTCGTAACGCTAGGGTGACAAAGAAATTACGGTCTGAAATGAGTCAGGACCCCAACACACCTTTGTCTGATAAAGTGTCTGTCAAACATTCCGATCTCGTCACTCCTTTGTTTCAGGACTGGGCACGTTCAAACGTACTGTCTCCACATAAGCTTGATATTTCGCAATCCAGTCTGGCCTTCCTGTATGATTCTGGCAGTAAAATCAGAATATAATGAAATGAATAATTAGAATCATTAATATGCGTAGCTTATTAAGGGTTCAAAATAGACTTTCCTCGCGATTTATCAATCCAAATGCAATAAAAAAGCCCTGCGCGGATATCCGCAAATATTTTCGCTACGCGGAATGCGGCTAAGCTGGGGATAATGTTTGAAGTAAATTTGCGGATAGTTTTATGATTTTAAATGATCTTGTCGACTTCGTCGTTACGCTGAGGTCTGGCGTTACGTTACGGCGACGGGACGAAATGTACCGAGAATGCACAGAGGTGTGTGACGTCATAGTACCGCTTGAGCTACCTTCTTTCCCCGCGCGCTCTGATGAGCGTGACGTCATCCAGCCAGCTACCTCCATTGACCTGGGTTTGCACTTGCACTTCACCCAGCATTTGTAGCATTTAAAATAATATAAAGTCTAGTCTTTCAGACTGACTATCACTCTTTTTAGAATACAATCCGTACTTGTTGAATATCATTACTAAATAAGTCCCCAATGTTTATGACATACCATATTTTTCGACTTTTTTTTTTCATGACAATTAATGTAAGGTGATGATTTAAGCTATTCTCATTCAAATTATGTCATTAAGCAGGAAAGGGTTACAATTCTGGCTGTGATAACATTCATTTTAATCATAGCACATGACACACATAGCCTAAGTGAACGACTTTCTCCTTAAATGTCTAAATGTGTTGTTTAATACTTTACCTAATTAAAATATTGTCGTAATGCCAGTAGATTCAGATAATAAACGTGCGGATGCGAATAACAGTAGTGCGGATGCGGGGCGGATGCGGTTAACGCTTTGTTTAGCCGCACAGAGCTCTAATCAGAGCTCTGTAGAGTAGAAGTCTTCCCAAATCTCGGACCTCCTAATTTCCCTAGAGTGCACTTTTTGAGTGATGGATACTAGGAAGTCCAGTGTAGCCAACATAGGACAGAATACATCCCCTAAATCAGGCCACGCAACGCGAGCACTTAGTGCTTGCCCAGTGCCACACCGGTGCTTTTCCCCTCCCTCCGCTCTTTCCTCTCCGTGTAATGGCGGTAGCACAGTCAGACTTGGATGATGAGCAATGGATCGCTGACCTCGCCTTCACGAGGTATTTAAATGATTTAGGCTAAATATCTCGTTGCAAGGCAAAAATAAATTAATCAGTAATATGTGCGACTGTATTGAAAGTTTCAAATTGCAGCTTGTGCTTTTTAAAAGTCCGCTTCAAGAAGGAAATTGGGACAATTTTCCATCTCTAAAATCCTTGAAATTAAGTACTTACGAACACATCGGTGGGTACACAAATGCGTCACAGTCATTGCATAAAGAATTTGAAGAAATAAAACAAGTAAAACCGGCACTCAAAGTTTTATTACGCCTTTTTCTTGCGCCCGGAGGATGCCCCATGAAGTCTCCGAGTTGAGCAGATAAAACAACAGAGCGATTCAATTTTGACAGACCGCTATTAGGTAGATTTCATTAGAAAGCTAACTACAGTATTGCAATGGGTCCCATGTTTCGACTTCCGGAAAATTTCAACATATCTTCGCGTTTCACATCCCCCAGACCCCAAAACCACCGTCAGTTCAAAAGTTTATATATAATTTATGTATATATATATGTATATCAGTTTCTTGTGGACACGATAACTGCCGTAATTTTGCACCAATCACTTTGAATTTTTTACATAATATGTATACCCTTACAATCTCGGTCAAGTTCGTTAATGGGCAAAATCGGTCAAAGGGGGTGAAAATGGGAGGCTTTTTTCGAAAAAGTGAAATATCGCTATAACTCTCTTAATATCTGAAATATTGAATCCATTCAAAGTCCATACTATGTGTCGGACAAGGCCCTAAAATTTATGTTTGAAAAGTTTTTTGATAGCACCAACCATTGACCAAAGGGGTGGGAAAAGTGGGTTTTTCGGGAAACATTAATCATATCTCTGTTAATAGGCACAATATCAAAACCGTACAAAATGGACAATATTTCTCCAATAATTACCTAAAACTTTTGTCTGAAAGAATTTTTGATATAACCCACCATTACGCCACGGGGTGAGCAAAATTATTTAAATTATAAGAAAATGCCAAGTGCCAAGAGAGGTTGCCATGATAACTTTACTTTTAATTGATAAGGGATGAGCCATCAGCAGTTGCTATGACAACGCCACTGCACGAGATAACATTCAGTTTTCCATCTGTCTGTGGGAAGCGACTTCGGTATCGGAACTGATAGCATGCTGAACTTCTATGCCCAAGGTCGCGGGTTCAAACCCGGCAGAAGTCGGATTTACTAAGAGCGCTAAAAAAAACTGAGTTTGCTTTCCTACGGAGGGGAAGTTCCAACGTTCGTTGCGAGTTGATGGTTCCGGTGGCATCTAGTAGCCAAGTTCACAGCTAGATGTCGTTGATGGTAGTATTTTAGGTAGATTTCATTAGAAAGCTAATTATTGCAATGGGTACCATGTTTCGATTTCCGGAAAATGTTGACATATCTTCGCGTTTCACATACCCCAGACCCCAAAACCACCGTCAGTTCAAAAGTTTATATATAATTTATGTATATATATATATATGTATATCAGTTTCTTGTGGACACGATAACTGCCGTAATTTTGCACCAATTACTTTGAATTTTTTACCGAATATGTATACCCGTATAATCTCGGTCGAGTTCGTTACTGGGCTAAATCGGTCGAAGGGGATGAAAATGGGGGACTTTTTTTGAAAAAATGAAATATTACTATAACTCTCTTAATATGTGAAATATCGAATCTGTTCAAAGTTCATACTATGTGTCGGATAAAGCTCAAAAATTCATGTTTGAAGAGTATTTTTATAGCACCAACCATTGACCAAAGGGGTGGGAAAAAGTGGGTTTTTCGGGAAACATTAATCATATCTCTCTTAATAGGCACAATTTCAAAACCGTACAAAATGGACAATATTCCCCAAAATAATTGCCTAAAACTTTTGTCTGAAAGAATTTTTGATATGACCCACCATTACGCCAAGGGATGAGAAAAATGATTTCGGAATTATAAGAAAATGCCAAGAGCTATCAGTGGTTGCCATGGCAACACTACTAAATTGATGAGGGATGAGCCATCAGACGTTGCCATGACAACGCACTTGCGCGAGATCAGATTCAGATTTCCATCTGACTAAGTGTGAAGCGGCTTCGGTGACGTAACTGGTAGCATGCTGAACTTCTATGCCCAAGGTCGCGGGTTCAAAGCCGGCCCAACTCGTCGGATTTTCTAAGAGCGCTAAAAATCCCTCAATATGCTTTCCTTTGGAGGGGAGGTTCCAACGTTCGTTGCAAGTTGCTGATTGCGGTGGCATCTAGTAGCCAAGTTCACAGCTAAGTGTCGTTGACGGTAGTATGTGGTAGCAACATTAGGAACTACTGCTTGAAATTGAGCGTCTGCATTCCTTACCTGAATTATAGACTAATACAGCCATCACAATTCACGCCGTTTATCAGACAGATTCTACTCTCACCCAAAGTACACGGGGTTACATGACCGCGTTGTCGCAGCCCCTAAACCGAGGAACCAACCAATATCTGCGGGAGATATAATTTTGCGTGAAGAAGTAACAGACCGTTACATAGTTACACATCAGTGTCGAAACCTTGCATATGGACAGTGTGACCACAAGTATAAAAATGGACTCCAAATGACAAGAAGGTTACCGTCATCATAAGACAAAAACATGTTTAAAATATGCATAAAATGACGAAAAACAAAGTTAATTAATCTCCAATTATAAAATACTTTCACGCAATAAATGAGGTCTGATCCTTCTACGAAAACCTGCATATTCTGCCTATTTTCGCCTATCCCCAAGTTTGTCCGGTGAAATCTACCTCCGCCTTCCGGCGTGCCGAGAGGACTTTTTACCATTACAATGGTGATTTGATTTATTTTTATAAAGGCGTTGAGGAACAAGACTTCTCGAGGATTCATGTCCTTGTCCTGAAATGTGTTACTTTGTTTGGAACAAAGTTCGTTTGTGAACAAATCTTTCAATTCTGAATATTAACAAAACAAAACAATGTCAAGTTTGTCTGATGCTTCCTTGGAAGCTATAATTCGGATTTCAACTGCCAAAACGATTGTTCCAAATATCGAAAACTAGTGCCTTCAAAGCCATGCCAAAGATAAACAAAGAATTTTGAAGATTAGTGCAAAATCAGAAACGCAATAAAATTATTATTTCTGTCTGTACACAAAATTGACATTATTATTATTGTTATTATTATTCGTTTTCATACCGGTACGTCGCCTGATGTGCGCTGATTTGCCCAGTCCCATTCACCAAACAACAACACGACTCTCACCCGCTAAGCGCTGCCACTAGACGTTCCTCTCCTACAGCAGAGCTTTTCTTGGTGCCGACCAGTGCTCGCTAAACAGCTGAGTTGGCGTGGCCTGCCCTAAGTCGTGAAGGCATGTAGTAAATTATATCAATAAAAGACAAAAGGAGATACAAGATTGGGATCTCATGTGAGGAGTGTTACCGGCTCAAGAGAAAACTCTTGGAGGAGTTTTCAACCTAAGCCGACCATGAAAACTGGAAGGGCGTGAACAGAAGAGAGAAAGGAACAACACCATCTACGGATGAAGGAATTCTGGACTAATTTTAAAGCTAAGAGGAAACAGTTGAAATGACGTGATCTTTAGTTGGCCGACTCGAAACAGAAACAAGAAGAAGAAAAGTAATAACGATAATAATAAGAATTAGTACTTGGAGAAAACGACAGACACATTCAGATTTTTTTTTGTTCTCAGAATTGTGGCTGTAACGCTTTAAGGGATAGTGGTCTCTACATTAACCACCTGTCATAAGGAGAGTTTATGCTTTCAAAGTTGCTGAGAGTTGAATCTTTAAACCAAATTTCGGAGAATTTTCATGTCGAAGTGCTAGTATTTCTGAAAATCAAATATTATATACGTATCTACTTGACGTAATGTGTTGGATAAAAGTTTTAATAATTAAAAAATAAAAACATTAACTATTAAAGAGTAAAAATAAAATACAAATATAGAAATAAATATCATAAGAATTAAATTACAATAATAAAAGAAATATAAAAATTAAAATAATAAACATAATTATAAAAGAATTATAATAATAATTGTAAATCTCATTTCGAAATTAGTTAATTAATTAATTCAATAAAAATACAGAATTAAATCTATAAGAACATAAATTGAATATTAAAGATAAATATATAAACAAATAACATTATTAATAATTATAATAATTATAATAAATTGAAAGGTAGAAACACATAGAAGTAAAATATAGTTTTGCCCTATAAAGGGATAAGGGCCAGAACAGCCCAAATTGGGGATAGGATTGGAAAGGAGGCGGCCGTGGCCTTAAGTTAGGAACCATCCCAGCATTTGCCCGGAATGGAAGTGGGGAAATCACGGAAAACCACTTCAAGGATGACTGAGCTAGGAATCGAATCCTCCTCTTCTCAGTTTTGCCTCACGAGGCTGAGTGTTACCCGTTCCAGACCTTACACCAGAATTCAAATTCTGTGGCAGAACCGGGAAACAAACCCGGACCTCTGAGGAGACACCCAATAACGCTAGCCACTACACCATAAAAGAATGAAAGTTAAGAACAACGTGCTCTTAGAAGTTGAAATAGACCTTCAGGAAATAGACATCTGAAATATAATAATAATAATAATAATAATAATAATAATAATAATAATAACAGGATACGTAAAGTCGGAGATTATAAATATTTGGGGGAATGGATCAGTGAAGACCTCAAGAACAATAAAGCATTTGAAGAAAGGATTCTGAAACTGAATAATCCATACAATCGATGCAGAAAAGTTTACCAGAAGAAATCCATATCCATCAATGCGAAATTAAGGCACTCTAACGCTGTCCTCTCTGCAGCTGAAACCCTAACCATCAAAGGGCCAAAACTGATACAGAAACTAGAGGGCAGGGAAAGAATTCTCTTGAGGAGGATCTTGGGCCCAAGGATCATACATGAAGAAAGGTGTGACAGACCCAACGATGATCTATTCCTAAAGGAAGAACCTCAAATGGACACAATCATCAAGAGACGCCTCCAATTCTACGGACACCTTGAGAGAATGAACGAGTCAAGATTGACCAGTGTAATCCACAACATTACTGTGGTACTAGCAAGTTAAACAAGATCTGCAAAGCTTTAACATCTCTGTATCCGTTATACAAGACAGGCAAGCTTTCCGGAAAATGTTAAAAGAAGATTAAACTTAAGAAAGGGCAGAGGCCAAAGAAAAAAAAAGGAAGAAAGATTGTAGTTTTACGTGACCGTGAATCTTGTGATTATGAGCCACGGGACCTCCTTTTTACGTGGAATTCGAACCACAGGACATGACATTTCACTTCGAAAATCTCACATGCATTGACCGGGAATCGAACCCGGACCGCCTTGGTGAGAGGCATACAGCTAGACCGCTGAGCCACCACGCCCCCTAGAGACCAAAGAGGTCACAAGCAGCGAAACAACTACAAAGTCAGAAAATGAAGGAGATATGGGCTAGGAAGAAGACTCTTAAGAACGTCAAACCAATCCCAACTCATCAAGCTGAAAACCATTTTGGTTAACCTACGTAGTTCATAGTTGGCTCATTCGAAGGAAGAAGAAGAATAATGTTATTGGTTTTATGTTCGACGATGTCGAAATGTAAATATTATACGTCAGAAAACTGTATCATAATGATGGTCATTACAGTACTGTTTATCATTATGAGACAGTTTCTCCAGCCAATCAGAGCTCATTCATTGATCAATTAGGTAAGGATACCTTCGCGCATGCGCTCAAAATCCAACATGTCGGACATGAATTCCATAATTTGAAAGTCAAATTGGATATCGGATCACCATTGTAGTTACAATCCCAAACACAAAGACAAAATCAGCACGAACCTTTACGGTAACAAGAAAATACTATGACATATGCAAGAAATTTATGAATCTACGTCCAGAAGTTAGCAACAGAGCATCCTTCTATATAAATTACTGAAATGGAAAGTGCACCGTCCGTATGTTCTCGTAAATAAACTGGCGAATATGAGACAAGAAATAGCACTGTTTCTTAATATCCCCAACTCCAATTTCTACACAGCGCATTGCTTTCAAACAACTTCGGTGACAATATTAGTGAATGCTAGAGCTGGACGGCCCTAGTCATCATGCAGGCTGTATACAATAGCATTGCCAAGCAGAGTAAATGGTCTCTGCTTTCGAAGTACTTTGACCCACGCATGCGCTCTGTTCAGTCAGCAAAGTCAGCGCGTGCTCAGTGACTGAATCGCACAGATATTTATGAATATTAATGTTAAAACATATAATAAAGTTATAATTATCATCGAACATAAACAGTCGTATGTAACTCGCCTATAATGGTAATTAAGACACTCATATGGAAATTATAAAACTCGCTACGCTCGTTTTATGAACATACTCGTGTCTTAATTATTGCATTATAGGCTCGTTGCAAAAAGCACTATTACGTCTGTTATAACTACTGTGGCTTTTAGAGACACCAGGGTGCCGGAATTTTGCCCCGAAGGGGATCTTTAACGTGCCAGTAAATCTACTGACACGGCTCCCTCGCATTTGCGTATCCTCAGATGCTGACTGCGCTAGGATTGGATCCTGCAACCTTGGACACAGCTGCGTCTCGCAACCAGACAACTCACCGGTACTTGAAAAGAGAATTTCAAGCAAACAAGTAATTACTTCCTCATTAGTATACGTTAGACAAGCACTGCTGTAAGGCTTCCGGTTTGGACCACTGCACAACACAGCAATGCCCTCTTCCTCACCTTGTAACCTTATTTCTGAGGTCAGATTAGGCTACTGATATCAGGGGCGTACATAAGAAAGTGTTGCTTTAGTTAAAGCATAAAATAATTGTAAATTTGGTTGTACCCTAATCTTAACTTATTGGCTAAGTTATAAACAATATTAAGATTGTAATTAGACTACCTCGTGGTGTAGTGGCTAGCATTCTTGGCTGCCGCCCCAGAGGTCCGAATTTGATTCCCAGCTCTGCCAAGAAATGTTAATTCTGGTCTGAGGGCTGGAACGGGGTACACTCAGCCTTTCTGCTTAGTAAATTGACAAATATTTAGATATTTGCCATTCATACTCCATAGATTATAATAGAAAATTTTATATTTTACAACTTTTTTGATTTGCCACTAATTGTAGGCTATATAAACTTAGAATGTTACAATTAACTCTTGTCTAAAGTAATTACACAAAGTTATATGCTCTAAGATATTGGTTGATATTTCTGGGTATTTTGCGGTGACATTCCCCTGAGAATACTCACAATTTTCCTGGAAAGTCAGCCCCTCCCCACCACAAAACAAATTGTACATACGCCCCTGATTGATATCGTGTTCTCCTTTCTCAATTTGTATGCATGTTTTGGTTGAGGGTCTATTTCATTAGCCCGTCTTCTTTAGATTCGATTTGAATATTAATTATTGGATTATTATTACTGTTATTATAATTGTTTTCAACAGTTTTATCCCTCACATCAACGCATTTTCAACTGAATACTTATTGTGAAATAATGCCTAGAGGTGGTGTGCATGTGGGGACATGGTACTAAAGAAAATGGCTGGTCAGTGCGAGGGCCAGACATTGCCATCTAGTGGCAACACATAGCTTCCTTGACAATTTAAGAATCTCCATGACATCGAGCAACAATATATAGGTAAAAGAAAGAGAAGAGAAACGAGACCGATTTTTTTTATGTGTAACATCTTTCCACTCGGTAGCTGAACATTTTTGTGGGAGTGATTTTGGAAAAGAGACGGAAGTGCATGGAACGGAAACATGAGCGCGCGCGGTGGCGGAGATCGGTACAACGACGTACTGTAACCCATGTGACTATGTGGAATGTAAATCGCATATGGTTTACCTCAAGATTTGGAGGCCCAATTAAAGAAATTCCTACAATAAATCATCTTCAAGTTGTCGTTCTTTGGTGTGAAAATATTCATTATATTTGCTGAAAACAATTACGATTTATTAAATCTTCATACTTTTGCTGTATTCTTATTTAATGTAAGGACTCGATACCTCGAGTGCTATATCGCATCAACCAACACTCCAAACAACGTAGGAATTCAGTATATTAACACCGACTACTAACAATAATTGAAACTTCGTTGGTCTAAACGTATCACTGGGAAAAACGCATTTAATATACCTACTGCACACCTAATTTTCAATCGCGCCTATACTTGGCAGTGCGCTATATCGGCAATAAGAGGCCATTTTCAATAACACCGCTGGCATGGGTTCACTAAGTGGCCGGTATGAAGCGCAGCTCGCATCAAGTAGGCAGTGGATTGCTCCCGCATACAGTTGCAGGTATATGTCACTACTGCAGATGCATTGGAGAATACCTTCATGTTTGCTGGCACAAGGTAGCACTATGAGTTCATTTTTTAAAAAATGCGAGTAAGTAATATGGAATTATTCGAATAACATGTCAGATGTTACACATCATATGCGACTCCTGTAAGGCTCGTAATTTCTTTATTCTATGGAAGATATTGCAGCTGCTAAATAGCCTATTAATTCTGAAAGAACTGTTTGCAAATTGAAAACCATGTCTGAGGATCTTTGGTACTCAAGGAGTCACCATTAAGGCTTCCAGGGAGGGAAGGGTAATGGCATTGACATTCGAGCTCACCCAGTTTATTAAGAAGAAGCGTCTTGTCGAAACAAATATTGCTCTGAAATTGTACGCAATGTACAAGTTGTACAAAATGTATTATTACTGAAATCTTCCGCCAACGAAACTGGGCAATTTTGCATCGAAATTCGAAGTAAAATCTTCCCAGCAAACCCACACATATAAGCCGTTAATTAATAAATTAGTCATAATTGTATCATTCATATTCAATTTATGTACCATTATTTTGGCCTTGATTGAGCACTAGAAGGCTTAAGCAGGAACAAAGCACCAGGCATAGATGACATGCCGATCGAGTTGCTACGCTGCATAGGTGTTGATGGTCTGGTCAGATTATTTCACTTGGTGTGTAGAATTTATGAGACAGGTGAGGTACCCTCTGATTTCAAGAAGAATGTTATCATCCCTATACCGAAGAAAACAGAATCTGACAGATGTGAAGATTATCGTACAATCACCTTGATCACTCATGCTTCGAAGATCCTGACTGGAATTACTCACAAGATGATGGAAAGACAGATAGAAGCCGAGATGGGTGAAGACCAATTTGGTCTCAGGAGAAACGTAGGAAAAGGGAAGCTGAACTAAGTCTTAGGCTGATCTCGGAAGGTAGAATAAGGAAAGATAAGGGAACGTTCATGGCATTCGTAGACTTAGAAAAGGCTTTTGTTAACGTTGATTGGCCTAAATTGTTTGACATTTTGAAAACGATTGGAACAAAGTACAGGAATAGGAGGGTGCTCTACAATCCATACAGAAACCAGACAGCAGTCATTCGAGCAGAAGGACATGAGAGAAAAGCTGGTATTCAGAAAGGTGTGAGGCAAGGCTGCAACTTATCACCCATACTTTTCAATCTTTACATTGATCAAGCAATGAAGGAAATTAGAGAAAAAAATTAAGTGGGAGTGAAGATTCAAGGAGATATAATTTCAAGTCTGAGATTTGCCTATGACATCGTCATCTTGGCCGACAGGCCAGAGGATGTGAATGAGTTTCTAAATGGTATGGACTCCGTCTTGAGGTAAAGAATACATGTTGAAAATCAATGTAAAACAAAAATATTGGAATGCAGCCCAAAGAAATCAGAAACCTCTATGGAGATCAAATTGGCAGGTTAAAAGCTAAAGGAACTAGGAGACTTCTGTTACTTAGGAAGCAGAATAACCAGTGATGGATGAAGCAAAGAGGATATAAAAGGTAGGTTGGCTCAGGCAAGGAAAGCATTTCTACAGAAAATATATCTGTTGACATCGATTATAGATTTAGGTATTAGGAAGTCATTTTTAAAGCCTTTGTCTGGAGCGTGGTGCTCTATGGAAGTGAAACTTGGACTATTGGTGCAGCAGAAAAGAGGAGAAAAGAAGCATTTAAAATGTGGTGTTGAATGATGAAGATCAGATGGGTAGATAGTGGTATATTCTTTGGAATATACACTTAATGTTAGCTTTAATAATAGTTTACTCTTTGATATTTCGTCCTTTATTTTCGTTTTTTCTTTAACTTCCCTTTTTTCGTAACGCCAACAGAGATCTTCTAATTTCCTCTTATCTCTGTGCATATTATTATCCTTTTGAAAGTCTGTTTCAGATGTGCAATTTCTTTGTATTATTCCTCCACAGCACTCCATGCGGCAACTCGTTGAAGCATTTGATTCCAGTCATTTCAAGAACTACAACTGCAAGTTCTACATCTTTGAAGTTGATGGCATCATAGTCGATATCTACAATCTCCATGAAGATTTCAACTCTATTGTATCGAAACTGTATAATGTATAATTTGTTTTTTGTATGTAGCCTACTCTGTATCTCTTCATTTGTTTCCCCCTCCCTTCCCATCTCCGCTCTGGCTCTCTGAGCGTTTGAATTTCCTCGATCATTCTTCATCGTGTGCTTACGTGTGACAGTTCGCCCTCTTCCTAGGAGGCACTCATCTTCTTCAACATGTGTAGAAATTTTTAAATAGACGCCATGTTTTAATCTTGTTGTAACGGCTGGCCAGAAACATCAACTGTTCTACAATGCAAAGATAAGTAACCATCTAAAGTGTTTTAAACCAAATTTTATGGGTTTTAAATCATTCTGGAGGCTTAAAATGAACACTTTCGGCAGAATTTGAACTTTCGCATCCTTGTGCAATCTTCTAACTTCCCAACGAGGGACATTTCTTTGCTTTGCATAAGCTTAACTAAGCTTGCTATTGAAAGTCATGCAAGATACCTAGTACTTTTTGTATGAAAAAAGAGGGGGATACTTCTCTCCAGCGTGGGAATTTTGTTAAAATTATAACTTTGAAAATCATGGTTTCTTCTTCGTGAGCTTGTTCTTCTAAATCTTGAAACTGTACAAAGTTATTCTTCAATTTCATCGTGGGATTTCGCTTCTTGCCCCATTTTTATGTTGCCTTCAACTTCAAATCATGCAATAGACTCTGCCCAGTAACAAACTATATCGGCTACCACCTCTATAACGTCAAATTACTGCTAACTTTCAACTCAGTACAAACTACATAAACTGCAATAGTGACAATTTACAAATGCTCAACAAAACTGTTAGTGCTACGAAAGGTGTTCGTGTGATTATCTTCCACGCCGCGTTCCGTTCGAAACAATAAAATTGGCCAGACTTTAATTCCCCATTTCCTCCATTTCCATTATCCTTTACTAACAATTAAATAAGTAATTAATCCATGTATATTTTTTGTTACTTTGAGGCTTCACTAATGTGACCTCCCCAAATTGCGTGTATCACATCCTGTAATTTACTGTATCAACTCAAAGTGGTTATAAATCCACTTTTAATCTTCGCTCCTATTTTTCCTGCTTTGCTCAGGAATTCTCAGTTGTAATCTATTATTGTGCGAAATTAATCGCGATATTTTTTCAAGTAAATTTGAGGCTTCACTGAAGATGGTTATAACCCATATTTTAATCTTTATTCTTATTTCCTGCTACACCCAGGAATTCACGATTGGAACGTTACATTTGCCTAAAGCTCTTGTTGCTTCACCATTGTCAATAATTTGTAAAATAATTAATCTATTGAAGCCTTGTAAGGGTTCTTGTTATTTGTGTTATATGTCTCAGACCTCTTAATTGTACAAATTGTTCGAAATTCTAATATTGTTGAGGCAATTAAAATTGCTATAATTCCCCGGAGTTCAATTATATTTGCTCGAAGAGCTGTTAGGTATGGTCTTCCTTTCCCCATCTTTTCTTGCATTACTTTCTGTATTTAAAGAAATAAACACGAGTATTGAATATTAAGTTTAATACAGATTTAATCATTTGTTGTGTTTATGGCAAAACGTCTGCTAATATTGCACATAAAGTTTACTTTAGTTATCTCTTGTCAATTATTAAAGGCAATGGCATTGTGCTTTTCTACTGCTGAATTTGCTTCCCCAGTTTGGTACAGGTCATCTCACGCCAGACAGGTAGATACAGCTCTGAACGAAACCTGTGGGTTGATAACAGGTTGCTTAAAACCTACCCCAACAGATAAGCTCTACTACCTGGCTGGAATAGCAGCACCTTGTGTACGCAGAGAGGTGGCTGCCAACAGTGAGAGGCTGAGAGTGGAAGGGAACAGCGCCCACCCACTGCATGGATATAATCCTCCTCAGCAACGGCTGAGGTCCCGAAAGAGCTTCCTGAGGACATCTGAGATGTTTACCGTCTCACCGGAGAAGGCAAGGCTGGATATATGGGAGAAGTCGACCCCTCACCCCTAAGGTTGGATGCCAGTAGCTGAAAAACTACCACCCGGACACAACGAAAGCTGGTTGGTGTGGAAATCCCTAAACAGTTTACGATCAGGAGTTGGAAGATCCCGAGACAATCTGAGGAGATGGGGCCTCAGTACATGTGACACATCTTGCGAATGTGGACAAGAACAAACCACAAGACACATGCTTCATTGCCCTCTGTGCCCTTCATCTTGTGCAGAGGAAGATCTCCTGTTAGCCACTCCGAGCACCTTAGATGTTGCTCAGTATTGGGCACGTATTATATAATTAGACCCTTATATGTATAGCAACTGTACATTTGTATGTTTTCGACACGAGAAACAAATAAATAAATTATTGAAGGCGAGTATAGCTTGCTCATCCAGCTTCCTACTCGAGGCGAATTTTCCCTAGTCCTAGCCTATAATTTACCTATGAATTGTAGTTTTGCCTAAAGTTAGGTTTGTTTTTCTTACCCTTTCTCAACTTTTAATCGGCACTCTGCTGGATAAAAGTTTAGTCAAACTTAAACACAACAATTGTTTCTTTCGAGTAACTTCTACTAGTTACAATATTCTTACCAAAAACTTAGAGTTTTTTTTTTAGCTCTGTCTACTTTGAGTTCAATCGGTCCCCTTCTTAGGGATCCATCCTCGGCGGGGAATACAACTATCCCAGTTAATTCAAACCTCTCCAGCATTTTAGAATGCTTCCTAAAACATTCCCTTTCAGCAAGGAAAGGAAATAAATCAATTTTCTGTTGGTTGCATTTTTTCACCAGTGAACTGTGTTCTACCCGAACTCCTGCTCGGGAGGGAAAGTGCACTTAGCACCTGCTTGCCGACAACCTCAGCTAGCTATGCTCGCATCACTATACTTGTTTATAAGTACTGTACTTAGTTGTACACACTCTTGCTTATTCTATGCATAAGCAAGACTGTGTTCGCTTTATTAGTTTCATTTGTCAAGTTTTTAGTAGTTTTTCTTAAGTCCACCAATCCCGAAAAATACCCTATTATCAATTAAAAATCAAGGTTGGCATTTGCTTTCCCGCCTTGTATTCATCAGCATTAATCCACTCCAACCATTTGATACTAGTTTTTTACTAACAAAGATAAAAGGATTTTTTTGTTCTCTTCCTTTTTCCAAAAATTTGTTTCTATTCCCAAGCCCTTTCCTTCTTCACGTCATCTTCCCTCCGGTAGTGTTTAAGCCTAGGCTTGACCTATCCGTTAGAGAAACAAACGAAGAGGTATTAAGACGAGTGGGCGAGGAGAGACGTTTCAAGCGACTGCTAATGAAGAGAGAAGATAGGTTGGTAAGACACATACTAAGGCACCCAGGAATAGCAAACTTAGTTATGGAAGTAAGGGTCGAGGACAAGAACTGTAGGGGTAGACCAAGGTAGCTATGTACAGATGAAACGATTAGCTCAAGACAGGGAGGCATGGAGAATCCTCTTACTGCATGCTGGCTGACGTTATGACAAGAGATGTCTTGCATCAAACAAGACCAACTACAGTCCTCAGACCCTAATGTAGAAAAACATGGTGACGATAAATGCCCATCCAATAGCTAAGATCATGTCATCGCCCTTGTCACAGTTCGAGTAAATTATTATTTTAACCCACCTAAGAGCATAAAATATATCACAAGACGAGACTAGTTGGTTGGTTCCTTAGTTAAGGGGCGGAGGCAACGCGGTTATGTAGCCCCGTGTACTTTGGGTGTGTGTAGAATCTGTCTGATAACCGGTGTTAATTGTGATGGCTGTATTAGTGTGTGTTATCTGTTTTAATTCAAGTAAGGACTGCAGACAATAATTTCAAGTAGTTCCTACTTTTGCTACCAAATGCTACCGTCCACGACACCTACTAGAGGGCATCGCAGTCAGCACCTGACGGCGAGCGTTGGAACTAATAGAGCATTATCAATTCTAACCTACAAATTTCGACTTCACACAGGTGTAATTAGTGGAAGGTCTTTTTCATGCCATAAATCTATGACATGGGACCGCCGGCTTTACTTCCCCTCCGAAGGAAGGCATACTGAGGGATTTTTAACTCTCTTAAAATATCCGACAACTTCGGCCGGGTTTGAACCCGCGACCTTGGGCACATCAATTCAGCATGCTACCAACTATGGCACCGAAGCCGCTGGTTCTGGGGAAATATGCATCAATAATTTAGACCTACCTGAATTAATATATCTATATACCGCTGGTTTCGGGGAGCGTGAAGGTACAGTGGCCTAGCTGCTCGTCTTTCACCCGGACGCCCGGAGATCAAATCCCGGTGACAGCTGGGTGAAATTTACACTCAAACAAGAAGTTCAGTGACGAACTAAAGAGCCTACTTTTCTTAAAATTTAAGATTCATGCCAATGATTAATCTAAATGAATCTATCTAGAATAATGACGAAATTTAGTTGGTAATAACGAAAATTCTAATTAGTTCAAAATATACCTGGTGTACTAAGGCCTAATAGAGCACTACAGTTGGCAGCCCTGTTGACTGATTATATTCTTAGTTCTATTTCTTAAGGTACAGAATGCAAAATTTGGTTGAAGTCCAATGGATAGCATGGACGTTACATGCAGTTAGACATTGGAACTAACAGCACGCGTAAAATCATGTTGGCAACAATGTCCTGCATGTGTTGGTCAGAAATGATATGAAATAATATAATCTATTGTTGTGCCAATTTTGAATGAAATCTATTAGTTAGTATAGAAGTTACATGCATTTTAAAATTTGACCTATCAGCATGCTTAGAATCATGTTGGCAGCACTTACGTATTTTAGTTACTCCAAATTAATATAGAATGTAAGGTACTATACGTATGCATAGTTTAAAGCTGTCGGCTTGCATACATTCTGATATATTGGTATTTTGATAAAAGAAATTGAGAGCATTCATTAACAGTTGGCAGCCCTGGTGGCTCTTAGGAATACGCTGTCATATCTGTTTCTGTACACATAGCACATACGAAATTTGGTTGAAATCCAATTAATAGCGTAGAAGTTATATGCATTTAAAATTTGGATCTATCAGCAGGCTTATAATCATTTTGGCAACACTGCCATGTATGGCTTCCTGGAAATTAAACTGCAATATTAGTATCTATACGTGTGCCAATTTTGGAATAGCTCCCATGCATACCTTCAGAGATATCCAACATGGAGCTCAAATTTCTAATGCGTTTTCTCAGCAGTTGTTAGCACTGACATAATTTTGTAATATGGGTTTGAGATATTCCGGTATGCATTTTTACGAATACTGAATTTGGTTTCGATTGCTGTAGCCGTTTAGGAGTTGATAGGGGGGGGGCACACACAGCCAGACAGACAGACAGACAAATATTTTCCCGGACCTTCTCATAAGTCTACTTTTTCCTCATTTTTGCAAAATGTGAAAAGTAGGCTAAAAACATGCACTATGAAATTACTACGGCAAATACGATCACTCCGTATTCTTTAGCGTTTCTATTTTGAATATAACGAAATATGGACATTGTCTATTTGAGTCGCCCAGTTGCAAAACTGGTTTAATCCACTTGTGAATAAGAATCATTTTCATGAGAAACGTTACTCCGGACTTTGCCACCCGTATCTTTTGTGTTTGTTGTTTTCTACTTTTTGCTTTGTGATTTTGGTTTTTGGTTTTGTATTTGCTTTGTGCTTTTGCTTTTGAATTTTACTTTTTGCTTTCCTTTCTTGGTTTTGGTTTTGTGTTAGTTTTCTGCTTTTGCTTTTTTTGAATTTTGCTTTTTTCTATGTGATTTTTGTTTTCTTGTTTTCCGCTATTACTTTTGTTTTTGAATTTTCCTTTTTGCTTCATGTTTTTGTTTTTGTTTTGTGTTTGTTGTCTGTAAAATCAAAATAAAACAAAACAAAATAAAACAAAAGAAACAAAACAAAATCAAAATAAAAAACAAAATAAAATAAAACAAAATAAACAAAACAAATTAAAAACAAAAATAAAATAAAACAAAACAAAAAACAAAACAAAAAATAAAACAAAACAATTTAAAACAAAATAAAACGAAATAAAATAAAACAAAACAAAATAATAAAACCAAAAATTAAACAAAACAAAACAAAATAATACAAATCAAAATCAATATAAAACAAAATAAAATAAATTTAAATAAACAAAACAAAAAACAAATTAAAAACAAAAACAAAATAAAATAAAACAAAGCAAAAAACAAAACAAATAGTAAAATAAAACAATTACAATAAAATAAAACAAAACAAAATCAAAAAACAGAACGAAATAAATTAAAGTAAAATGAAATAAAATAATCAAATAAATAATGTTACGTCATGATTCTTATTCACAAGTGGGTTAAACGGGTTTTGCATATGGACGGCTCATATAACTGTTTAAATATCTCAACTAAGAAACAGCTCTAAATAGTAGGAAATGGAACTTCAAGCGACGTTGACCATCAATAATTAATTTATTATGTTAATTTTTAAGTACAATACTCCCTCTGTAATCCGGCATCTCAGGTCTCCGGCACTCCCAGTAATCCGGCGTTTTGTATTCGAGTACGAGCTCAACACCTGATTTGATAATGCGTCGTCAATACTGTACAATGTTTCCCACGCAGCGACAAGGCTAGTGTCTGAGTAAACAATGCATTGGCGCCAAGAGCGATGACTGACTCGTGCACGCCCCCCTCATGTGCTTAGTGTAGGACAGTTGTACTGTAGTAGTGTTGTGTTAAAGTTGGCATCCGTGCAGAAAAAACGTAAACATAAAACTCTATCTTTGATAGATAAACATGAAATCCTAAAGCGGCTTGAAAAGGGCGAAAGGTTAACTAGTGTTGCTAACGAATACGGTGTTGGTTGAGCTACAGTTCATGACATAAGAAAAAACAGGGATAAAATAAAGTCGTTTTTAAGACGAATAAAAATTTTAAAAGTAAAGTTTTCTCGTGCTAGTTCTTATGCTATCCTCGATGGAGCAAATTTGGATATTCCATGTGTAATTTTCAAAAATCGTGATTTCACTTTTCCAATGTCCTTAGATCTGATAAACTGAGGCTTTCCGAAGTCAGTTCTAAGCCATAAACAATATTGGGATAATTATGACTTCTAGAAGTTTTATAGCGGTGATTAAACTCAATTGCATGAGATTCTTGATATCAAATATTCCCTTAGTCGCTGCCACAGCTCTCTCCTTAGTATGTATACAATTCAAAGTCAGTACTGAGAGTCTACCATTGACCCGGTTCCTCTGCCCTCCCATGAGTATCTGTGAATCTCCGTATGCTTCGAGAATGAGTTTTCATTTGATAACCTCATGCTAGCGCACAAGTCCAATAAACATTTCCCATTGGTGTTCGCTTCCCTATCTTCACCTTCTCATACCCCTCAGTCCTATATTCTATCCTAACATTGAAATCCTCATCAGTACTACACTATCCCTATTGTCAACTCTCACTATTACACCACTCAGAGTCTCACAAAAATCGATCTACTTCCTCATGATCCGCCCCTTCACATGGAGTGTACACTGAAACAATCTTGACCCAATTTTCTGACATTAATCCAAATCTATCCACATTAATACTTCATTTACATATCTCACACTCTAATGTTCTCTTGACATACAGCACTTTGCCCTGCCTCGTTTCACACCTGACAGGTCCGTGTAATCTCCTACTTCCTCCTCTTTGTCTCCCTTGATCTGAACTTCACTTTTCTTTAGCACCGTCTGGTGCAATCACATCTACTCCAGATCATTGGCTTCCACTGCTAACCGGTATATTGCCACCTTATCTACGCCCGTCTAATGACCGTATCAGGGAATTCCACAAGATCTCCAGGAATCCTAGTCTACCCGTGCATACACCTGTCACTTTTGAATCTTAAGACTAAAATCACGCCATCCTACTCTGCGTGATGCTGCTGACATGGATTTTAAATCTCTTGATGAATGGAAAGGTCGTTGAGAAGCAGCAACAGATATGCGCCGGCATTCCTTCTTCTCATGTCCAAGATTTCCAAGTGGATTCCGCCTACCACGCAAGACCTGGACTGCCCTGAACAGAATCAGAACAGGACATGGTCGGTACAGAGACGCTCTTCACAAGTGGAAAGAACTACCCAATCCAGACTGTGACTGCGGAGCTCCACACCAGACTAGTCATCACAATGTCAGAGAATGCAAGATTCGAGCTTATCACGGTGATGAAGCGGACTTCCTGTTGGTAACTCCAGATGCTGTACGCTGGATTAAAAATCTAGGTATTCAGTTGTGAAGCACAAATTACGTTGTTTCTCTTCTGTAAATATGTATAGATACAGGGTGTCCCACCTAACTCTGCGATCTCAAATATCATCGAAAGGGAACAAGATATGAAAAATCTACTTGCGCAGGAATGTAGCCACGTCAGGGGGTCACAGAATGGGAGGATATGCACAATCCAGGAAATTATAACAATATCATTTTCAACGCAAAGTTAACTTTTTTTAAATCATCCAGAAACTATGTGGAACAACATGGGACTCTAATGCTTCAACTCTTCGATCTTCTGCAATTAGCCACGTTCTATCTGTAGCTGAATATTGTGCCCCTGTGTGGTTAAACAACCCTCACATAGGGAAGATCGATGTTGAAATCAACAAGACCATGCGATTGATATCTGGTACAATTAAATGCACCCCCATTCAATGGCTTCCTGTTCTGAGCTATATTCCTCCACCCCATCTCCACAGGTGTAATACCCAGGTCAAAACATACCAAAAGATACTTCAAAATCAGCATCTCCCTATTCATGTTGATATACCTGCTGCTTGTCTACCCAGACTTCGCTCAAGGCAGCCCCCTGTGAAGACAGCTACGAGACTTATCAATGAGAACATTGACATACATGTAGTCCAGCAGTGCTCTCATGTTTGGAAGATACTTGCTCCACAGGCGTGCCGAGACATGCCATCTGTCACATCTAAAGTACCTGGCTTTGATCTTCCTCGTCGGATATGGTCGAAATTAAACTGGATCAGGACCAAGTCTGATGTTTGTGCGGACTCTTTGTTCAAGTGGAACAGGTTACCCTATCCAAAGTGTGTCCGTGGAGCCGATAGACAAACGGTGAAGCACATCATTCACGACTGTCCTCTAAGATCCTATGGTGGCAACATATTGGATTTTCTCTCAGCGACTCCTGCATCAGTGGACTACATTTTGAATTTAGATATAAAATTATGAGCCTATCTGTTCTCTTTTTTTTTCTTTCTTCAATATTTCATTAAGATATATTATGATGTACTGTAAGGGTGTACCATACCGTACGATAAATAAATAAAACTGGTTTTTTTAATGTGGTCCTAGATGTCATGGCAACAAAATGTACTACAATGATTGAAATATTACAAGAAGAAATATTATTTTGAGATTTTTTAAATAATGGGTCTAAAACTCTATGAACATTTCATAGTAAATAATTTATTATTAATAAACTATAATGGTTAGGGCAACCATTCTAGTACATTTTGTTGATAACTATTGTAGAAATGTGACTACAAAACTTCACTGAAATATATTTGTAAGTTCATGAGTTATTAGGGAAACGGAATGAAAAATATGAACTTAAGGGAAATGAGCGACGAAAGTTTCACATGGTTGGGATGTTCTAAAATTCCCCTGCCGCATATACTGGTCCTTCCTCACCGGATTTCACAGTGTTTTCCTCCAGTCATTGTCTCTTATTTCTTTTAAAACTGGTTTTCTTTGCTAATGCTAATATAGAGAAGAGATAGGTTGGTAGGACACCCAGGAATAGCAAAGTTCGTTATGGAAGAAAGGGTCGAGGATGAGAACTGTAGGGGTAAACCAGGTTAGAATATGTTAAACAGATTGCCTCGGATGTAGGATGTGGAAGCTATGTACAGATGAAACGATTAGCTCAGGACAGGGAAGCATGGAGCGCTGCATCAAACCAGTCAAAAGACTCAAGACTCAAACAACAACAACAACAGCAACAACTATTAGACCAAAATATTCCAGCCATATATTGTGCAAATTTTATAATGGCAGTGCCATCAACATATCAAAATATTGAGACTCCTCAAAGAATGAGGATGTCCAAATGAGGAGAAATGACATCCTCATTCTTCGAGGAGTCTCAATACTTTTCCCCCACCCCCTTTACCTCCTCCTTGCTTACTACTCTGTCCGCCGTTCTAATTAATATGGTGCGTTTTTCTACCATGGTCCATACAGTACTTTCTGGCGGCTACTCTCTGGTGACGAACAGGAGGAATTTCTCTAGGGTTTTTTAGCCTACTTTTCACATTTTGCAAAAATGAGGAAAAAGTAGACTTATGAGATCGATCCGGGAAAATGTGTGTCTGTCTGTCTGTCTGTCCTTCTGTCTGTCTGGCTATGTGTATGTCCCCCCTATCAACTCCTAAACGGCTGCAGCAATCAAAACCAAATTTAGTATGAGTAAAGATGTGCACCGGAATATCTCACGTCCATATTTGAAAATGATGTCAGTGCTACCAACTGCTGAAAAAACGCACTAGAAATTTGAGCTCCATGTTGGATATCTCGCAAGGTATGCATGGGAGCTATTCCAAAATTGGCACACATGTACATAATACTATTTCAGTTTAATTTCCAGGAGGCCAACAATGACAGTGTTGCCAAAATAATTTTAAGCCTTCTGATAGGTCCAATTTTTAAATGCATATAACTTCTACACTATCAATTGGATTTCAACCAAATTTTGTATGTAATATCTGTACATAAACAGATATGATTGAGCGTATTCTTAAGATCCACCAGGGCTGCCAACTGTTAATAATTGCTCTCTCTATTTATTTATTTTTATCCAAATACCAATATATCAGAAAATATGCAAGCCAACAGCTTTAAACTATGCACACGTATATTCTGACATTTTAGATTAATTTGGAGTAACTTACATACGTCAGTTCTACCAACATGATTATATATAAATTTTTAAATACATGTAACTTCTATACTATCATTTCGATTTCAACCAAATTTCGTATGTGCTATGTTTACCATAACAGATATGACTGTAAGTATTGTTAAGAGCAATCAGGGCTGCCAACTGTTAATAAATGCTGTCTTTATTTTTTTAACCCTAATATCAATATATCAGAAAGTATGCAAGCCAACAGCTCTATACTTTGCACACGTATAGCACCTGACCCTTTTAGATAATTTGGAGTAATTAATATATGGCAGTGCTGCCAACATGATTCTATGCCTGCTTATATGTCCAATTTTAAAATGCATGTGACTTCTATACTAACAAATGGATTTCATCCCAAATTGGCACAACAAGATATAATATTTCAGATTATTTCTGACCAGCACACGCATGTTATTGTTGGCAACATGCTTTTACGCGTGCTGATAGATCCAGTGTCTAACTGCATGTAACGTCCATTGGACTTCAACTTAATTTTGTATTCTGTACCTTAAGAGATAGAACTAAGAATATATTCAGTCACCAGGGCTGCCAACTGTAGTGCTCTATTAGGCTGCATTATACCAGGTATATTTTGAACTAATTTGATATTTCGATATTACCAACTTAATTTTGTCATTATTCTAGATAGGTTCATATACTGTAGAATAATCATTGGCATGAAAAGTAGGCTGTATAGTTCTTCACGGAACTTCTTGGTTTTTTTTTTTGTAATCTAATTGATATATTTTAATTCCATTAGAAAAGGAGCCAAGGTTCCTTTGAAACGTCTGGTGGTATTTAATTTTATTTTCCCATGGCATTAGCCCAAAGACCATGAATTATTTGAATATTTAGTTTACTGTCAGGTTCTTTCACAAAATGTTTTATCATTTCAAATGATCTTGTCGACTTCGTCGTTATGCTTGGGTCCAACGTTATGCGTTATGGAGACGGAGACGGAAGTGACGTCATGCAGCCGCGCGGGAAGCGAGTGCGTGACGTCACGCAGCCACGCGGGAAGCAGAAGCTAATGGTTATTGACGTCAGAAAAGTTGGATGGCGCAGCCACGCGGCAGAATGTTGAAGCTGTAACATTGTGATTGGTGAGATTTATTTAGATGGTGAAGCATTGACGTCGTGATGGAAACAGAAAGAAATTTGTCAAAATCGAGGAGGTACTGCTCTGTATAAGGTTGCAAAACGTATAAAACGGCTACGAAATATCTTCACTACTTTCCTGTACAAAAAGTTCAGAGAGAAAGATGGGTTTCGTCGCTGTCAAATGGAAAACGTGTTACATGTTACATGACAGTGTGCAGCCTGCATTTTTGTGAAGACGACTTCTTTCCACCGGTATTGTTGATTATTGATAGTTATGGTCTCTAATTTGTATTCACATGGATTTAGCTACATCAAAAATACTGATAAACTTATAGCCTATTACTTCTGTGCCGTACAAAGAATGTAATCCGCTCTTCGTCAACTTATTTAAGGGGTTCTTCCGATTGACAATAGCCGAATGGTTAGAAAACTTAAGAAAAATGCTGTTCCTAGCCTTAATTTGCCAGAGAATTTATATTCTTGCCTTTGAACAGCAAGTATGTAGGTCATTGAAGTATGATTTGGCTTAAATTGTGTTTTTCGCTATGATCTCCCTACTGTTGAATTTAGTTAATTAAAATGTAAAATCTTAGTTTTAAGTACCGGTTTGGTGACCCATCATCCCAGGCAGGCCGGTAACACCTATACTACTCAGGCAGATAGGTCACTTAGTCGTAATTTTAAAGTTATAGTGATGTTAAGTATAGGCTACATATGCGGTAATGTAGTGGGAGACCCGATCGGCCTAGGCTATTCTAACTTTAATTAGTTCTCATTTCAGGGTTTTACAGTTTTGAGTGCGAATAGTTGGTTTGAAAGTTGTACAACAGTAAGGAGAGTATGTTTTGTATAGGTTTTAATTGGTATTATGGTTTATGTCGAGCTGAGGAGTGAATTTGGTTTGGCTTTTAGTGTAGTTTTTGATCTGTTCCGTTTGCTTATGACAAGTTCAAATGAAGACTCCAGCTTTGTTAAATATCTGTATTTTAAATATTTAATTAAATATATTGATAAAGAGGATGCCTCCATTTTAACTTGCCTGTGGCAAGAGATTAATAAATTAACATTCTTGCCTTTGAACAGCAAGTATGTAGGTCAATATTTGCAATATTGAAGTATGATTGAAGTATATATATATATATATAGTGAAATTAATAAAAAACATCGATACCGCTAGGCTCCCAAGTACAGGCTTCATATATGTAACAGCAGACAGTAAATTAACTATCTACATGTGGGTAATATTTTTAACTGGTAGTAATTAGGCACTGCATTTAAATTGATTATAAAAATATTTCTATCAATGAAAGGAAATATGTAGTATTTTGTCATCATAAATTTGAAGCCATAACAAACGCACACCCAATTACTTCACGTCACCATATCGCCGCCATATTGCAAACAGCTGACCGTAAGCTCCTCCCCCGTTTCGGACGTCAATTGGAGTCTGTTGAAAGAGTCCTGGGGCATCGAGCGACCTGGGGCTTTGAGCGAAGCGAACACAAGAATACATGGTGACTTCTAAAGAGGTGTACAAGATGTCACACAAGAATACAGGGTGACTCCTAAAGAGATATACATGATGCCAGATAAGAATGCAAGGTGACTCTTAAAGAGGTGTACAAGATGGTAGAGAAGAAGACAGGGTGACTCCTAAAGAGGTGCACAAGATGTCAGACAAGATTACAGGGTGACTCCTAAAGAGGTGTACAAGATGTCACACAAGAATACAGGGTGACTCATAAAGAGATATACAAAATGTCAGACAAGATTACAGGGTGACTCCTAAAGAGGTGTACAAGATGGCAGGGAAGAATACAGGGTAACTCCTAAAGAGGTGCACAAGATGTCACACAAGAATACAGGGTGACTTCTAAAGAGGTGTACAAGATGTCACACAAGAATACAGGGTGACTTCTAAAGAGGTGTACAAGATGGCAGGGAAGAATACAGGGTGACTCCTAAAGAGGTGTACAAGATGTCACACAAGAATACAGGGTGACTTCTAAAGAGATATACAAGATGCCAGACAAGATTACAGGGTGACTCATAAAGAGGTGTACAAGATGTCACACAAGAATACGGGGTGACTCATAAAGAGATATACAAAATGTCAGACAAGATTACAGGGTGACTCCTAAAGAGGTGTACAAGATGGCAGGGAAGAATACAGGGTAACTCCTAAAGAGGTGCACAAGATGTCAGACAAGAATACAGGGTGACTCCTAAAGAGGTGTACAAGATGTCACACAAGAATACAGGGTGACTTCTAAAGAGATATACAAGATGCCAGATAAGAATACAGGGGGCCTCCTAAAGAGGTGTGCAGGATGTCAGAGCAAATTACAGGGTGACACTTAACGAGGTGTACAGTATGTTAGATTCAATTCAAATACAGGGTGACCCTTAAAGAGGTTCGCGAGATATCAGATTCAAATAATGGGTGACTCTTAAAGAGTTGTAAAAGATGTCAGACTCAAATACAGGGTGACCATTAAAGAGGTGCCCAAAGATGTCAGACTCAAATACAGGGTGACCATTAAAGAGGTGCCCACGCGGGAAGCCTAATTTAATGGGTAATGGAGTCTGTTGAAAGAGTCTTTCAGACTGAATGTAATTTTTTTAAGAATATTAAGGAGATTTAATATTGAGATCAGAATTTGATAAAGCTTTGGAAGACTTAAGCAGGATCAAAGCACCAGGCATAGATGATATACCGATTGAGTTGCTACGCTGCATAGGAGATGAAGGTCTGATCAGGTTATTTCACTTGGTGTGTAGGATTTATGAGACAGGTGAGGTACCCCCTGATTTTAAGAAGAATGTAATCATCCCTATACCAAAGAGATTGGGAGCTGACACAAGTGAAGATTACCGTACAATCAGCTTGATTACTCATGCTTCAAAAATCCTGTCTAGAATAATTTACAAGAGGATTGAAAGCCAGATAGAAACGGAGTTGGGTGAAGACCAGTTTGGTTTCAGGAGAAATGTAGGAACAAGGGAAGCTGTACTAAGTCTTAGGCTGATTTTGGAAGGTAGAATAAGGAAAGATAAGAGAACGTTCATGGCTTTTGTAGACTTAGAAAAGGCTTTTGATAACGTTGATTGGACTAAATTGTTTGACATTTTGAAATCGATTGGAATAAAGTACAGGGATAGGAGGGTGATATACAATCTATACAGAAACCAGACAGCAGTCATTCGAGTTGAAGGACATGAGAGAGAAGCTGGTATTCAGAAAGGTGTAAGGCAAGGCTGCAACTTATCACCCTTACTTTTCAATCTTTACATTGAACAAGCAATGAAGGAAATTAGAGAAAAATTTAAAGTGGGAGTGAAGATTCAAGGAGAAATAATTTCAACTCTGCGATTTGCTGATGACATCGTCATCTTGGCCGACAAGCCTGAGGATTAGAATGAGTTTTTGAATGGTATGGACTCCGTCTTACGGAAAGAATTCATGATGAAAATTAATAAATGTAAAACAAAAATACTGGAATGCTGCCGAAATAAATCAGAAACTTCTATGGAGATCAAATTGGCAGGTGAAAAGCTGAAGGAAGTAGGAGACTTCTGTTACTTAGGAAGCAGAATAACCAGTGATGGACGAAGCAAAGAGGATGTAAAAAGTAGGTTGGCTCAGGCAAAGAAAGCATTTCTACAAAAAAGGAATCTGCTGACATCGAATATAGATTTAGGTATTAGGAATTCATTTTTGAAAGCCTTTGTCTGGAGCGTGGCGCTCTATGGAAGTGAAACTTGGACTATCGGTGCAGCAGAAAAGAGGAGAACTGAAGCATTTGAAATGTGGTGTTACAGGAGAATGATGAAGATCAGATGGGTAGATAGGGTTACAAACAAAGGGGTATTAAGACGAGTGGGGGAGGAGAGATGTTTCTGGCGACTGCTAATGAATAGAAGAGATAGGTTGGCAGGACACATACTAAGACACCCAGGAATAGCAAGCTTATTTATGGAGGGAAGGGTCGAGGACAAGAACTGTAGGGGTAGACCAAGGTTAGAATATGTTAAACAGATGCCTCGGATGTAGGGTGTGGTAGCTATGTAGAGATGAAACGATTAGCTCAGGACAGGGAGGCATGGAGGGCTGCATCAAACCAATCAAAAGACTGAAGACTCAAACAACAACAACGATTAAACATTTCAAGTAATTTCAACGCCTTTGCAGAACATTACTACTCTATTAAGTGACAGAACGTACAAAGAAAATGTTTGAAAACTGCCATCGAGCCTAATAATTTGCACACCTCTATAATTCTACTTTCTCCGTTCCATAACAACCCTCGATATTAATAACACCCCATCGATTAACACTTAGATTGCCTGTTCGTTTCCAAGGAGTACCTGACTTCTCAAATAGGAGTGGGACTCCGTCACTCGCATAGGTCCGAGGCTTGATCAGAACATTATTAGCACGTTAAGGGGGCGCAAGTGAAGCAGGGAACAATAGGCCTAGCCACCTGGGCATAAGGAAGACCGCGATTCAAGATGCCCGCTCCTGGTATCCACTAGGCCACTCATGGTTCACGAAGTAGGACGTGACTACATGAGCCACTAATTTAGAAAGAGCTACCATACTCCTGAAAGCATACAGAATAACATGGGATCACTATAATAAAAGAGTGATATCACGAAATGCAAATCTACGGCACTACCAGACTGTTGTTCATCCGGAAGCATTGTACGCCTCCGAAACTATATCTCTAGGAGGCCACTCTCAAATTGGTGAAATCTAAATCCAGGAACGTAACATTCTCAGGAAAATATATGGCCCCGTTTATGTGAATAGTATATGGATTAAAAGGAAAACCACAGACTTGTACACAGTAATCAATAAGTTCACTGATACCGTGCGCAAGAGACGATTGAAATTTTATGGTCACATCTGCAGAATGGACAACACCAGATATGCCAAAAAAAAACTGCTTGATATAATTAATTCAAAGAAGGTTGGTTAGAAGAAATCAGACAGGACTTATAAGAAATAAACACCACAGAAGATATCATCATGAATCGCAAGACTTTTGGATCTCTAGTTACAAATAACTCTTTCGCCGAAAAAGCTAAAAAGACCACTGGAAATACATGGGCAGAGGAACGTAAGAAGGGACATAGTGAGTTCATGAGGAGATTTTGGGAGGAGAAGAAGAGGAAAGCTCCATCAACCCGAGTCAACAAGTTCAAGCGCGCTCCATAAGTGGGCAAAACGAAGAAAGAAGAATAACACATCTACATGTTGGAAAACTCCACAACGACAAAAACACAACCCAACATCATAACAAAGAGTAAATGCGGCACGGAATGGCTGAGAGGTCCAGAGGGACCTACAAGAGATCAATATTTTTTATTTTTTTATTTATTTGGCGTATGGCTTTTAGTGCCGGGAATGTCGGAGGATAGATCAGTCATAGCACAATAATTATCATCACTATCATCATCTTTCCATACAGAGTATCACCAAGATGATGAAGGTTGCAGCAACATTTGAAACATCACCTATTATGGGTTGGTCATCTTGGGCAACAAACACTGAAAAGGTCTAGAAAAATTTCTTGACCGTCGTGATCCATTGGTTACAGCTGATTGCAACTAATATCTAGACGCAATGATAGCGGGCGAATAGGAAATCGTTATGCAATATCACTGGAACAACGGCTACAGACACAAAGAGTGGCACCCCTTTATTCATTAATTCATTCATTCATTCATTCAATCAATCAATCAATCAATCAATCATTCATTCATTTATTTATTTATTTATTTATTTATTCATTCATTTATTCATTCATTTATTCATTCATTTATTTATTTATTTATTTATTTATTTATTTATTTATTTATTTATTTATTTATTTATTTATATGCTTTGTTCCATCTTCTTCCTCCAGAGTAGGGGCTTGGTGGCTCAGCGGTCTAGCTGTATGCCTCTCACCAAGGGTTCGATTCCCGGTCTATGCATGTGAGACTTTCGAAGTGAAATGCCATGTCCTGTGGTTCGGATTCCACGTAAAAAAGGAGGTCCCGTGGCTCATGATCTCGAGATTAACGGTCACGTTAAACTACAAGCTTCCTTTTTTTCTTCCTCCAGAATTCCTTCATCATCTCACTATGTTTCCTCTTCTTTTCCTCGGACCATTTTCATTCCCGGTTTTCTTTCCTTTCCTCCTTTGGAATTCTTCAATTTTTAGCACTCTTTGCCTAAAATATCTCCGTGTGGTGCATCGTCTTCTCTGATATTGTTTCTTTCCGAATCCTTTCTGACTTCTTGTACCCAGGATGTTGTTGACTTGTTGTTCCTCAGGAATGTGAAGATCTGCTTGGTCAAGCTACTGTCGTCCATCCTGTAGCAATCTCCTCTTCCGTATTGTTTCTGAGATGTTTTCTATTTTTCAATACACTTCATCATTATTTCTTAATTTCCAAAATTCTGCAGTTTTTAAAGGACCGCGTATTTTGCTTATAATTCTTCTTTCTAATAGTAATGTATCCAATTTACAGTTCAGTGCGAGACATTCAGGCATTCCGGTTTGACTACGGTGTTGTAGATCTGTATTTTAAGATCTTTAGACAAACACTTTTTATTGTAGGTATTCCTTGTTACACCATACGCTCCTTCCATCTTTCTTCTACAGCAGATTTTTCAAAAGCATTTTCTTGAATAATTTCCCCCAAATATTAAAACTTCCTCACACTCTTTATTTTACCAATTTCTGTAACTAGCATTTCTGGAGAATTTTTTATATTTGTCATAAATTTATTTTTTTCTACAGAAATTCTTAAACCTGTTTTGTTGGCTATCTCTTCTAAGAGATTGATTGGCCTGTATTATTTATTGATTTATTTATTTAATTTGGAAAAATTTTAAGCTGTCAAGGAAAGGGTAAGACAACTCATTAAAAGTTTCAGTACCTCGGTTGATAAAAGGATACTTAGCTTCTTTCGATTTTTGATGTGTAACATCTTTCCGCTCGGTTGCAGGATAGTTTTGTGGGAGTGATTTTGAAAATTGGGGACGGAAGTGAATCGGAACGATCGAGCTGGCAGTGGTGGATCAAACGGAAGTATGCACTGCCCGCTCGATTGATCAAACGGAAGTGCACTAGCTGGCAGTGGTGGACAACGGAAGTACGCACTGCCCGCTCGATCGATCAAACGGAAGTGTACTAGCTAGCTGGCAGTGGTGGATCGAACGGAAGTATAAGACGCACTGCCAACTCGATCGATCGATCCAGCTGGCACTGGTAAGAGAAACAATCAGCGTGCGGTGTCAAAAATTGATACCATGACGCACTCTCGGCCATGTGGAATGTATATGACATACTGAACGGAAAACGCTCATACGAAATCTGGTGACAAGTGATTGAAACAAATGACATGGTACATGTTCGAAGTCTTCATATCAGTATTTAAATGGTAAAATGCCTTAATATCAAACATTGTAAGTGTTCGGCATTGCACTGGCATAAGGCATTTTAAACTCAATGTTACTCAGGAACATTATCGAAACAAGCAAAATATAAATGAAACTTAATTCCGTAATGCGGTATTATTGGAACGTGGAACTAAGTCACCATCTTTTGCACAATATTTGCGAATTCGAAATAGCCGTAGGGTTATTGCGTATGACGGTGAATCTAGAGATCCTGGGTTCGAATCCTGGGCAGGGTAGATATTTTTGCTACCAGATTATCATTTTAAACGATATTTATCATATCAATACGACTCATTTTAACAGAATCCATATGAAAATACGTGTTGGTCTGTGAATCAAGAGGACCTGTTTATAAGGAATTTAAGGTTATGAGCGGTGTCGCGTCTATTAATCTAGTTGATCCATTTCGTATTCTTTATTTAGGCTAGTGCTGGTGGAAGCTACAAATCATCTAATAAAATGAGTTCCGTATTATAAATTACAATATCTGTAAAACACTCCCTTTTACAATAGATTAATATTTGTGCCAATAATATTATAAAATACCGGTGTATCAAAAATTTCACGTGAGGTTTCTTCTAAGTCAGATGTTACACATCATTTATGCGACTACTGTAAGGCTTGTATTTTTTTTTCCTTTTCATTTAATTTTGGGGTTAATTGTGATCTCTCCTACCACTACCTCAAGCATACTTTTTTGTAATTCATTCCACACTGACTCCTCTGGGTATTCTTTGTACCTCTGATGGAGACTTCTCGTATGTCTCCTGTTTTGAAGGGGTTACCATCCCAGTGTTAGAGATACTGACCGTTTGGGAAAATTTGCCAAGCACGAAACTCGCAGATTTCGCATCATCTCCAATGTATTCGTTAGATTTGAGTGGTAGGAGTGCCACACACACTTGTAGAGTATTCAAAAGTCGGTCTCTCATTTTTTTGACCTACATGTACCCTACATGTTTCTCATAACGAAATATACCGCCTTATTAATCACTAAGGCCCGGATAGTTATGTGATTATATATGTTCTATTTAACTAAGTATTTTCTATTTATTTACATAATTTTTCCGTTTTTATAAATAAATACACATTCTTATTCTTATTCTTCTTCGCGAATGGGTCGCGAAGTCAACACTTTCTAGGCTTCCTGTTGGCCCAGTATTCCTTCTGTTTCCGCTGCTCTGACCATCGAGGTTGTGTAGTCTTCTTCTCTTCTTCCTCGAAACCCCCTCGTCTGAGTGATTTCCCTGATTTCCTTCCGGTCATGTAAGTTTGGTGATCCTAATTCCTTTAAGTCTTTTTCTGTAAATTTATACCAATTCGGTCTAGTAGCCTTCTTCTTTAAGAAAGTATGTATTTTGTGTGAAAGGCTGTTCGGGTCCATTCTTTTTATGTGTCCCATAAATTGGATTCTTCGCATTAGCATTGTGTTTGTGATTTGGAAAATGTTTTTGTATATTTCTATATTAGGCTTTGGGTAATCTACACCATATTTTGTTCTTGGTCCAAGGATTTTTCTCATTGTTTTACGTTCTTTCACTTCTATTTGGTGTTTTAGTGTTTTGTGTAGGAGATTGAGGGTCCGTGAAGCATAGAGAGCTTCAAGTTTGATTACAGTTGTATAGTGGCGAATTTTTCAGTTCCAGGAGAGACCCTTTTTGTTATAAATATTTTGTTGTTGATTGAAAAGCAGTTTATATTTTCTGAAGCCTGGATTCAATTGATTTCCTTTCGTTACAGTTTGCAGTAATCCATTCACCTACATATTTAACTTCTGGCGTATTTATTCACAAGTACATGTTTCCTATTTTTGTTGGTATGTTGTACTCCTTGGATGACTGTTGCCCACATTTTCAACCCTTGGCAATTCCAGTAATTTGCTTCTGTATTTCTTGAATACACCCTCGTCTCTGTATTGCAGTAGTATTTCAAGTCAGGGATTCTCCGGTCGTTAAGCATAGTAGCGAGGCTGAAGTCAACAGTCTGATTATGCCTCCAATAGTCCTTACCTTGACAGGAAATTTTACTGGTGGTCTGCGAAACTTGCGAATATTGACAGAGTGCTATGAAAATTTTTGAAGTGACCTTTTCTTCTGCTCTTTAGAATGAAATTCGAAAACAGCACATACATGATTTCGCATCGCGCATCTGCAGTAAGTATTGTAGGATTCGCAAACTGAGGCAAGCCCCAGCCTATTAAGCGGGAACATTTTGTACTGTAGACAGGATTATGAATTGTTCATGCAGCTGAACGTTCCAAATATATTTCTAGTAACTGGAGGATTACATTTAAATGTAAAAAACAAGATGTTCAGTAAAGAACATATAGCCTACTTTCTCCTAAATGCATGGGTATTGTCATAACTCTTTGTTCTTTTCAAGGAGTAGAATTGAATGTTGGTTATAGTAACTTGTTGAAATACAACGTGCTATATGGATATTAAATGAATATGAGGTGCCCTTTGCAAGTGGCACCTCGTAAAAAAAACATTCAATTCGGTTTCACCGTGTTTGAATTGAAATGGGGAATCGATTTGCAGTATACATTGCCACTATCTGAAAACTATTGGGCTGATGACCTTGTAGTTCAGTCAAAAGATTCTTTACACTTAAAGGTATGAAAATGAAAATCCACAGCCTGCTTCCAGTCTCCGACCGGGTCAGGAATGGAATGAATGAAGCCCCCATCTAGCGGCGAGGATATGGACTGTGCCGGCTGCCGAGGCCTGACGCACTCCTCTGGGGAAATGATTAAATGAATGGCAGATGAAATGAAATGATAGTGGAGAGTGTTGCTGGAATGAAATTTTGACAGGGAAAACCGGAGTACCCGGAGAAAAACCTGTCTGCCTCCGTTTTGTCCAGCACAGATCTCACATGGAGTGGCCGGGAGTTGAACCACGGACCCAGCGGTGAGAGGCCGGCGTGCTTCCGCCTAAGCCACGGAGGCTTACATAAAGGTATAATGTTTCAAAATTTGGTAGAAATCAGATGATTAGTTTGGTCGTAATTTGATTCAAGCTTTTAACATTTGGGTGGCCGCCATTACTTTTTCGTCAAGATGGCGGCAATATAAAACATGACACAGGAGTGCCCATTGCTAGTGCTACCTCCGTACCAAATTTCGTTCAATCCGGTTTCACCGTGTTTGAATTGATACGGGGAATCTATTTGCACACATACATGGCTGCCATCTGCACACTATTGGGATGATGACCTTGTAGTTTAGTCAAAAGACGCTGGCCATATGAATATATGTTGTCGCAAAATTTGGTAGAGATCGGATGATTCGGTTAGTCGTAATTTGATTCAAGCTTTTAACATTTGGGTGGCCACCATTACGTTTCCGTCAAGATGGCGGAAATATAAAACATGACGCTGAGGTGCTCTATGCTAGTGCTACCTCTGTTCCAAATTTAGTTCTATTCGGTTTCACCGTGTTTGAACTGATAGGGGGAATCGATTTGCACACATACATGACCGCCATCAGTAAACTATTTGGCTGATGACCTTGTAGTACAGTCAAAATATTTTTTATACATAAAGGTATAATGTTGCAAAATTTGGTAGAAATCAGATGATTAGTTTGGTCGTAATTTGATTCAAGCTTTGAACATTTGGATGGCCGCCATTACGTTTCCGTCAAGATGGCGGCGATATAAAACATGACACTGAGGTGCCCTTTGCTAGTTCTACCTCTGTACCAAATTTCATTCAATTCGGTTTCATCGTGTTTGAATTGATAAGGAGGGACAGACATTCAGAGTACACACACTCACACACAGACACACAATTTTTGGCCCTGTGTAAATCTCATAAGTCTACTTTCATTTTTTGCAAAAATCGAAAGTAGGCTAACAAAGTGGATGGTTGTTAGTAGAAACAAAAATGAAATTCAGGGCATTCTTACACTTGGTAATGAAAGAATTGAAAAGGTTTCATCACATAAATATTTAGGATATCAAATCAATTATAACTGGGACTTAAGTCAAGATATTCGCTGTAAAATTTAGCACGCCAGAAGTTCTTTCATGAAAATGAGAAAAGTTTTGACCAACCGTGATTTAAGTCTGTCATTACGCATCCGACTGCTTCGATTTTAGGTTTTTAGTGGCCTGCTCTATGGAGTTGAATCATGGACACTTACCGAGGTTTCAGGTAAGAAACTGACAGCATTTGAAATGTGGACGTATCGCAGGATTTTAAGGATATCATGGACAGCTAACGTCACAAATGTGGAAGTACTGCGGCGTATGAACAAAGACTCGGAAATTCTCAGCATCATGAAAAGGAGAAAACTAGAATACTTTGGTCATTTCATGCGCAACAACAAATACCACCTCTTGCAATTAATTATCCAAGGGAAGATTGATGGCATTAGGGATCCAGGACACAGACGAATATCCTGGCTTGGACTTAATACAGTGTCACTGTTTAGAACAGCTTTGGACAAACAGCAGATCATGCTACTGGAGGACGAGGCACTTGAAAAAGAAGAAGGGGGACATAAATATGATACAAATTTAAGAACATATTTTGAAAGCTTAATCCCATTTTATCATTTCAAATGATCTTGTCGACTTCATCGTTATGCTTGAGTCTAAAGTTATGTGTTACGGAGACGGAGACGGTGACGTCATGCAGCCGCGAAGGGAAGCCTAGGTTAATGGTGAATGGAGTCTGTTGAATGAGTCCTGGGGCGTCGAGTGACCTGGGGCTTCGAGAGAAGCGAAAAGAATACAGGGTGACTCCTAAAGAGGTGTGCAGGATATCAGAGCAAAATACAGTACAAGATGCCAGATAACAATACAGGGTGACTCCTAAAGAGATATACAAGATGCCAGATAAGAATACAAGGTGACTCTTAAAGAGGTGTACAAGATGATAGAGAAGGATACAGGGTCACTCCTAAAGAGGTGCACAAGATGTCAGACAAGAATCCAGGGTGACTCCTAAAGAGGTGTACAAGATGTCACACAAGAATACAGGGTGACTTCTTAAGAGATATACAAGATGCCAGATAAGGATACAGGGTGCCTCCTAAAGAGGTGCGCAGGATGTCAGAGCAAACTACAGGGTGGCACTTAACGAGGTGTACAGTATGTTAGATTCAATTCAAATACAGGGTGACCCTTAAAGAGGTTTGCAAGATATCAGACTCAAATACAGGGTGACCCTTAAAGAGGTGCCCGCGTGGGAAGCCTAAGTTAATGGGTAATGGAGTCTGTTGAAAGTGTCCTGAGCCTTTCTAACATGGGTGGCATTTGTAGCATGCGTCTGACTGTATTTTTTTTTTCCACTTTTAAGCTCATAAATAATTACGTATTTCTGAATAGTTAAACACATAAATATCCGGGCCCTGTAATTCTCATTCTCAATGTGCTCACCCCTGTGACGCGACGCGTGGTATAATCTTGTTTCCTAATCTGTAACCAAGCATTGTCCATTTTCTGCTGATACACTCATGATATTTCGGATAACCCAACATTCCTCCTGCACCAATTCGTTTTGGAGGAGGGCATTATCAGCTTGATTTTCAACACAGACGTCAACGAATACTGGCGTCCAATTAGATAGATTCCTCCGGTCGTAACAATCGTGGTCTAAGTACACTTCCTTGTGGAAGACTTTTGAGTGTTTCAAAAATACTCCCCCCACTTCGATTGTCTGGGTTGTGTGGACAACGCGCCGCCACATACACTCCTGAGTGTTGCCTTCCTTTGTAGTACATTATTAGAATTGCTTTCTAGTCGGTGAGTGTGCAGTAACTACCAGGAATGAGCTAAGTCTACACAACCACATTAGTGTTTGTTCAGGAGGATATAAAAAGTAGGTTGGCTCAGGCAAGGAAAGCATTTTTACAACAAAAAAAAGGAATCTGTTGACATCGAATATAGATTTAGGTATTAGGAAGTCATTTTCGAAAACCTTTGTCTGGAGTGTGGCGCTCTATGGAAGTGAAACTTGGACTATTGGTGCAGCAGGAATGAGGAGAATTGAAGCGTTTGAAATGTGGTGTTACAGGAGAATGAATAATAATAATGTTATTGGTTTTACGTCCCTTTTAACTACACTGGCTTTTAGAGACGCCGGGGTGCCGGAATTTTGCCCCGAAGGGGATCTTTAACGTGCCAGTAAATGTACTGACACGGCTCCCTCGCATTTTCTCACCCTCAAATGCCAGCTGACTGCGCCAGGTTACTAACCTGCAACCTTGGGCTTAGCAAGCGAGAACGTTACCCCTGAGCCACGCAGCCAGACACAGGAGAATGATGAAGATCAGATGGGTAGATAGGTTTACAAACGAAGAGGTATTAAGACGAGTGGGAGAGGAGAGATGTTTCTGGCGACTGCTAATGAAGAGATCGGTTGGTAGGACACATACCAAGACACCCAGGAATAGCAAGCTTAGTTATGGAAGGAAGGGTCGAGGACAAGAACTGTAGACCAGGTTAGAATATGCTAAACAGATTGCCTCGGATGTAGGGTGTGGTAGCTATGTAGAGATGAACCGATTAGCTCAGGACAGGGAGGTTTGGAGAGCTGCATCAAACCAGTCAAAAGACAAGACTCAAACAACAAGTAACTATTCACTTCAAAAGCTCGCTACGGTAGAAGTTGACTATTCAGAGAAGTGTAATAGACTAACGGAATATTGATTAACAATCTAATACGTCACAAAGTTCAACTATTGTGCTTAAGTGTTCCACCGAGTGAGCGATACCTAATGATGTTCGCTGTCCAAACGAAACTAATCATCCTATTAAACCCCCCATTTGTGTGAGAAGTGTTGCATTAAGGGTACAAATAATCCATATCTCATTGGGCACACTGAAGAGCGATTCTCCAGGAGTGTATGGGAGGGAGAATCGAACCTTTGACTACAGACACTGTGCTATATACTCCGCGGATGTGATGGTGGTGCAATAGTCAGGCTGCTTTCCTCTCACCAAGGTGGACTGGGTTCGATTCCCGGTCAATGCATGTGAGACTCTCAAAGTTAAATAGCACACACATCCCGTGGTTCCGATTCCACGTAAGAAGTAGGTCCCGTGGCTCTTGATCGCAAGATTAACTGTCACGTGAAACTACAAGCTTTCCTCCCTTCCTCTCCTCCTTCCTCCCTTCTTCCCTCCCTCGCTCCCTTCCTTCCACCCTTCCTTCATTACTTCCTGCCTTCCTCCCTTCGTTCCTTCCTTCCTTCCTTCCTTCCTTCCTCCCTTCCTTCCTTCCTTCCTCCCTTTCACTCTTCCTTCCTCCCTTCCATCCTCCGTCCCTTCCTTCCTCCCTTCGTTTCATCCTCCCTTCCACTCTTCCTTCCACCCTTCCTCCCTCCCTTCCTTCCTCCCTTCGTTCCTACCTCCCTTCCTTCCTTCCTTCCTTCCTTCCTCTCTTCCTTCCTTTCCTCCCTTTCACTCTTCCTTCCTCCCTTCCATCCTCCGTCCCTTCCTTCCTCCCTTCGTTCCATCCTCCCTTCCACTCTTCCTTCCACCCTTCCTCCCTCCCTTCCTTCCTCCCTTCGTTCCATTCCCCCTTCCTCCCTTCCTCCCTCCTTTCCTTCCTCCATTCCTTCCTCCCTTCCTTCCTTCCTTCCTTCCACCGTTCCTTCCTCCCTTCCTCCCTCTCTCCCTTCCTTCCTTCCTCCCTCCTTTCCTTCCTCCATTCCTTCCTCCCTTCCTTCCTCCGTCCCTTCCTCCCCTCCTCCCACCCATCCTCTCACCCTTCCTCCCACCCTTCCTTCCTCCCTTCCTTCCTTCTTCCCTTCCTCCCTCCCTTTCTTCCTCCGTCCCTTCCTCCCTTCATTCCTCCCTTCCTCCCTCTCTCCCTTCCTTCCTCCCTTCCTTCCTTCCTCCCTTCCTCCCTCCCTCCTTTCCTTCCTCCATTCCTTCCTCCCACCCTCCCTTCCTTCCTCCCTCCCTTCCTTCATTCATTCCTCCCCCCCTCATTCCTCCTACCCACCATTCATCCCGCCCTTCCTTCAACACTTCCTTCCTCCCTACCTTTATTCCCTACTGCCTTCCTTCCTTCCTTCCTCCCTCCCTTTTTTCCTTCCTATCCTACAAACTTCACGAGGCAGAATCGAACAGGCCCATCACCTCCAGGCTCGAACCCATGACCACACCACGGTGAGAGTCCCCCTCCACAAGCCCCGCTCTCACCACTTTCTCCTCCCCACCACGGGCCCGTGTTAAAAGCACTGTCCGGCGAGCGCGCGCGCTTACTGTAGTGTAGTGCCCCTGTGTGACGTGACCCAACCAACCAAGCAACCAAACATGTAAGTACAAGTGCTCGAAGTGTGGCCTAGATCACAGGATTGTGTGGGTGTGTGCTGGTGTAAAAACAACGCGCTTTTGGAATTATTTCCGGGATGAGTGTCATGTATCCCTCAGGATGGGCTCTACGCTGTGTTACTGATGCAATTGGAATTAACTCGTGCTTTGTAAACCTGGTCGACAGTGCTAATGTGTGAAGTCCCTAACCTTGCCGCTACGACACTGTAGTGTCTTTCATCAATATTGGAAAGAAAGCTTCTATTCTTACGTGACCGTTAAACTCGCGATCATGAACCATGGGATCTCTATTTTGCGTGGATTCCGAACCACAGGACCTGATAGTTCACACCGAAAATCTCACATGCATTGACCGGGATCAAACCTGTCGGTCTCAGTCAGAGTCGAGCAGATTGACCACTCATCAATTTGCTACAGGATTATGATACACCGTCCTCTCCCAGCATTTGCTTCAAGTGGGCGTGGTAATGGAGTCACCAACACCTCGGTGTCTCACTAGTGTATGTGGCCAGTGTACGTCACTAGTTTATCTCACTAATGACTGCAATCTTATTTATTATGTATTGTCTGTTTTCATCACATGAGTCGTCCAGTTGCAAAATTCCTTTAATCCACTTGTGAATAAGAATCATTTTCATGAGAAACGTATCTTTTATGTTTGTTGTTTTCTACTTTTTGCTTTTTGATTTGCGGTTTTTGTTTTTGTTTTTGTGTTTGCTTTGTGGTTTTGCTTTTGAATTTTACTTTTTGTTTTTCTTTTTTGGTTTTGGTTTTGTGTTTGTTTTCCGCTTTCGATTTTTTTGAATTTTGCTTCTTGCTTTGTGTTTCTTGCTTTTTTTGTTTTCAGCTTTTGTTTTTTAATTTTTTTCTTTGTTTCGTGTTTTTGGTTGTGTGTTTGTTTTCTGGAAAATCAAAATAAAACAAAACAAAAGAAAATAAAACAAACAAAACCAAATTTTAAAAATTAAAAAAATAAACAAAATAAAAACAAAACTTAAATAAATGAAACAAAAAAAAACAATTTAAAACAAAATGAAACGAAATGAAATAAAACAAAACAAAATATGCCAAGACAAAATTAAATTAAATTAAACAAAAAAGAAAACTAAATAAAATAAACTTAAGTAAAATTAAATAATCAGATAAATAATTTTACGACATGATCCTTATTCACAAATGGATTAAACGAATTTTGCAACTGGACGACGCATATGAAATATAGACTAATGTGTGTGTTTGCATTTTCCCCTAATAAAATTGAAAGAGCTAAAACGATTTAATGAAACTCGATAATAATAATAATCCCTGGCACTAGAGCCCATTAAGAACCTAAGCCTACCAAGCTACCAATTGGCCTGCAGATATTGAGGTGACACGTGATCTGCGCATCGGGTCCCCTCGGCCGTTAATCTTGGTTTTCGTGATCGTGGCGCTACCTTACTGTGAGACAGCTACTCGATTGTCCTCACGAGGCTGAGTGCACACCGTTCCAGCCCTTACGTCTGTTTATAAAATCCCTGACGTAGCCGGGAATCGAAACCTGGGCCTCCGGGTGAGAGGCAGGTGTGCTACCCCAACACCACGGGGCTGGCAATGAAACTCGATAATACTACTACTAACTCGTCCGACCTGGATGGTGTCTTTCAAATCTTAACACGATTCACTAATCCAACATGGCGGCCGCGCGAATTATTCACAGGCATTCTACGAAAATATTACTGATATTAACCAAAACTTTTGTGTGGAGATAGAGGATGCTAAGACCTGTGGGACTTTTAAAAACCTGGGAAGCACAAAATCAACATGGTGGCCAAGTGAATTTTTTTTTTTTTTTTTTGCGAGTTCATCATCTTTATACAATACCAGTACTTAATATATTGTCATCTAATTTAGTTCAATTGTTTGGGTACACTCAAGATGGCGGATCAGCGTAAGGTTTACATTATATTTTCATTTTTGTGACCTAAAGATTCAATCGAAGTCAATGCTTGGATAATGAACCAACTCAATGATCTTCATTCTGTGGCCTATATATAAAACAATCCAACATGGCGGCCATGCGAAATAAAGTACTTGGCCGGTTCTCAATATCTACGAATCTGTTGCAGCATTAAAACTGACATTTTGGTTGTTAAGAGAGGCCGTTAAAATTAGTTCACCTATGTGACTTACAGAAGCCTCCGTGGCTTAGGCGGCAGCACGCTGGCCTCTCACCGCTGGGTCCGTGGTTCAAATCCCGGTCACTCCATGTGAGATCTGTGCTGGACAAAACGGAGGCAGACAGGTTTTTCTCCGGGTACTCCGGTTTTCCCTGTCAAAATTTCATTCCAGCAACACTCTCCACTATCATTTCATTTCATCTGTCATTCATTTAATCATTGCCCCCGAGGAGTGCGTCAGGCCTCGGCAGCCGGCACAGTTCCTATCCTCGCCGCTAGATGGGGGCTTCATTCATTCCATTCCTGATCCGGTCGGAGACTGGAAGCAGGCTGTGGATTTTTTATGTGACTTACAATAATCTGATAACCACTAAACCAACATGGCAGCCGCGCAAAATTTATATTTTAAACGAATTTCTCTCGAGACTTAAATCATCCGAGGGCAGAGAAAATCTTTATACAAGGTTAATAATATATACTGGCGTCTAACGTAATTCATTTATTATGATAAATTCAAAATGGCGTATGTGCAAAATTTTTAAAACATGTTTTCATTCTTGTGTCTTATAAGCGATCGTAATCGAAGCTTGTATAGTGAACCACCATTATGACCCCCATCAACTGACAAATAATTATATGGCCTACATACAAGGCCATGCGAAATATTTTACCGGTTCTCAATATCTCCGGAACTAATGGAGCTATCAAACGGAATGTTTCTATGCTGATAGAGATCTATTACGTAGGTGAAAAGCTAAAGGAAGTAGGAGAATTCTGTTACTTAGGGAGAAAAATAACCAGTGATGGACGAAGCAAAGAGGCACAGGCAAGGAAAGCATTTCTACTAAAAAAGGAATTTGTTGACATCGAATATAGATTTAGATATTAGGAAGTCATTTTTAAAGCCTTTGTCTGGAGCGTGGCACTATATGGAAGTGAAACTGGGACTATTGGTGCAGCAGAAAAGAGGAGAATCGTAGCGTTTGAAATGTGGTGTTACAGGAGAATGATGAAGATCAAATTGGTAGATAGGGTTACAATTGAAGATGTATTAAGACGAGTGGGAGGGGAAAGATGTTTCTGGCGACTGCTATTGAAGAGAAGAGATAGGTTGGAAGGACACATACTAGGACACCCAGGAACAGTAAGCCTAGTTATGGAAGGAAGGGTCGAGTACAAGATCTGCAGGGGTAGACCAAGGTTAGAATATGTTAATCAGATTGCCTCGGATGTAGGATGTAGTAGCAGCTATGTAGAGATGAAACGATTAGCTCAGGACAGGGAGAGCTGCATCAAACCAGTAAAAATATTAAAGACTCAAACAACAACACATATGTACATATATGCCACTTTTAATAATATGATAAAAACAAAACAACATGGCGGCCACGCGAACTTCAAATGTCTATTTTTTTCGAGAACAGTGAAACTGGACACTAGGTATGATGATGATGGTTCTTATAAGGAGTGGATCACCAAGGTCATCAGCCACTTAGGTACTAGGCACTAAATTTCAATAATAGTAAATAAGATGTACTTATAGTTAGAGCCTCCGTGGCTTAGGCGGCAGCACGCCGGCCTCTCACCGCTGAGTCCGTGGTTCAAATCCCGGTCACTCCATGTGAGATCTGTGCTGGACAGAACGGAGGCAGACAGGTTTTTCTCCGGGTACTCCGGTTTTCCCTGTCAAAATTTCATTCCAGCAACACTCTCCACTAGCATTTCATTTCATCTGTCATTCATTTAATCATTGCCCCAGAGGAGTGCGTCAGGCCTCGGCAGCCGGCACATTTCATATCCTCGCCGCTAGATGGGGGCTTCATTCATTCCATTCCTGACCCGGTCGGAGACTGGAAGCAGGCTGTGGATTTTCATTCAAGATGTACTTATAGCAACACATGCATGTCTCTACTGAACTAGATGACGAACACTGGTAACCAGACGATATCCGTGTTGGTTTCTTGTCCACGCTAACCACAAAAATATACCCTCAGCCCCGAAGTATATCGACGTTAAATAATAGACGTGGGAAAGTGTGAGAAGCGATATTATTGAACTCTTTTTATGTGCAACACATTGGATTGTGCACACTTTCTCTGTCGTACATCGAGCGGGTCTTGAGGCTATTCGGGTGTGACGGGACTAACACCTCCAACAACTGTTCCACAACTATCCCGCCCCTACGATATGTTGATGGTCATCCCTTTATTGGGCAGAATAGTACAGTAAAAATTGATTTTATTTGTATTTAATTACATTTAATTATTTATGCTAATTATAATTATAATTATTTTAATTTTTGTTTTCTTTAACTCATAATTAATTTTATGTTCGACCCTGACTATTATATGTCAGAAAACTGTACTATAATGAGACTCATTATAACACTATTTTTCATTATGAAACAGTTTCTCCCACCAATCAGAGCTCAAGAAACAGTTGTTCGACCAATTAGATAATTAGATGCACTGAATTCCACGGCCTTCTAATTTTAATTTCACTGCCTGGCCTAGTGTCACAGTAGGGTAATCGAGGAGGCCATGGTCAAATACAAGGTATTCTCTGCGTCTCATGCGCTCTGTTCAGTACATAAAACTGGCGAAATTTCGACAGATATTTATGAATATTTATGTTCGAACATAAAATAGTTATAATAATTATCGTCGAACATAAACAGTCGTATGCAACTCGCCTATAATGGTAATTAACACACTCGTATGGAAATTATAAAACTCGCATACGCTCGTTTTATAAACATACTTGTGTCTTAATTATTGCCATTATAGGCTCGTTGCATAATGTACTATATCTTTACTACCATTTTTCATTTTTTACTTCCTTATTTTTATTGTTTTTGTTAAAAAATTCTCTAACACCCTAGGTCAAGGAGAAAAATTAATAATATTTAGTTTACAGAAACATTAACACTTCCACAAGAATTAGTTGAAATATGAGTGAAAGATTCAACCATCTGCATCTTTGACAATATAAATTGTCGTTTTGCTAGGTGGTTAATATACTGACCACTAACCTATACAGGGTTAACTTGTAGTTGTTGTTTCATTTGAGGGGCCTTGACATCGATGTCATTTAGTCCCGTGAACTTAGATGTGTTCTTGTGATGGCTTTAGCAGTCAGGTTAGGATCTGGGAGGAGGTGGCCATGGCCTTCAGTTAGGAACCATCCCGGCATTTGCCTGGAGTAGAAAACCAGAAAACCACTTCCTGGATGGCTGAGATGGGAATCGAACCCACCTTTTCTTAGGTTTACCTCACGTGGCTGAACGTACCCCGTTCCAGTACTCAGGCCAAATTTAAATTTCTTAGCAGAGCCAAGAATCAAACCCTTAAAATAAGGAATACTATAAAGACGCTATTTTGTATCGCATGGCCTCATGTGCCGGGTGCAAGATTTGTTATTTGCGCCCAGAAGGCAGCTCTCATGCCTAATTTTTTGCTGTTCCTTGGAACGCTATGAAAGTCAAGGAGGTTAGATATCTAAGCTCATTTGCACTATAACGCTTTCTAGTAGAGAAAAATGTGGCTTTTCACCGATGTCTCAGTCTCACTCAAGGCTGTGATTATATGGAAGCTACTGAGGTATGGGTGGTGCTTAGTAATGACAATCAGGGCACAGTCAATGCCTGTGGAAGCTGTGAAAGGTTCTACTCATAGGGTTAGTGCTGCTGTTCTGACTCAGTGAGGAAAGCAATGGCAAACTACCTCACTCCTCTTCTTGCCTAGTACGCCTCAATATAGCTGCCTTGGGGTTTTGTGTGTATCTACCCACATAACATAAAGGCGGTACTTTTTGAGAATCCAACCAGCCTTCGGGCTGACTACCTAACAGACTGACAGTAGAGAATGGAGGAACTTTATGTTGCGGAAAATCCCGAGATTAATTTTGCCATTATGAACACGGCCTACTGAATTCAAATGTGTTCTTTAACATTCCAACAATGTATGACATGCGTGCCACGACTATCGACTCAATTGAGTGATCTCAACATCCAGTGAAAACAGTAGTCTCACCCACATAGCTAGTATGACTAATATTTTGGCACATCCTCTTTCCCCACCCAATGAAACAAGTAGTTCCGTGAAGAAATAAATAGCCTATTTTTATATATTCTACTGGTCTATTCCATTAAATCCCCCAGGGGCTCACATCTAGTGGGCCGTGGATTGGCGACCACGGGATCCCAGCTGAGTTCGGCATTGCTTCCACTTAATTGTGCCGGACTCCTCTCTGTCTTCATTCCTTCTTTCTTGGTCAACTCTTCTTCTCTTCCTACCCCGACAGTATTAGGGTATCCGAGGCCTAGGGAGTCTTTCACTTTCCCGCCTTAATTGGCCCTTGTCTCATCTTTCCTGATACCCTCATTATTAGAGGGGTCAGCCCTGTTTTTCTTGTCATGTTAGGCCCTCAAAGAGGCAGGGTGTGTGTAGCCCCACCGCTTCTGGTGCACCCTGGATTGTGCTACACCCTCAAGGGCTCACAGCTGGTGAGTTTGGGAGTTGGCGATCTCGAAGGATTCCAGAACTGGGTCCGTTTTGTCCCCTTTTTCCTCTGACCTTGGAGTGGGCCCTCTTCTCTTTACTTTTACTATCCGCCTTTCATGGCTCTCCTTCCTTCAAGTCCCTCAATCCTCATTCTTCGATGGTTGAGAGCATTTCTTTTCTTCCTGTCCTTTATTTCCCTTATCCTTTATTTGTTTACCATTTCTTCTTCTAGTATGTAAGTCTGTAGTTAGTATTAGTAATAGTTTTCATTCTCATCTCATCTTTCACTATCACCGAACCATTAGGGGCCGATAACCTAGATGTTAGGCCCCTTAAATCAACAATTACCATTATCATCTATTCCATAAAATAGTCTCCTTCCTATTAAAAGCATTTCCCATGTGATCTAGTAAATAGCTTTCAATACACGACATACGTTGAGATAAAGCATAGAGCAAGAAAATAAAAATAAAAATTTAATATCCATAAATTGTAGTCATTATAGACCAGAAACATAAAGAAAGCATAATCGTCTAACTATGGAACTAGTGCATGAAATGAAAATCCACAGCTTGCTTCCAGTAGGCCGGCCGGGTCAGGGATTGGAATTAATGAAGCTTCCATCTAGCGGCGAGGATATGAACTGTGCCGGCTGCCGAAGTCTGTCGCACTCTCCTGGGGTAATGATTAAATGAATGACAGATGAAATTAAATGATTGTGGATAGTGTTGCTGGAATGACATTGTGACAGGGAAAACCGGAGTACCCGGAGAAAACCCTGTCTGCCTCCGCTTTGTCCAGCACAAATCTCACATGGAGAGACCAGGATTTGAACCACGGACCCAGCGGTGAGAGGCCAGCGTGCTGCCGCCTAAGCCACGGAGGCTCGGAACTAGTGCATGCCCTGTCTTAATTCAAAGCTTACATCGTTCTTCAAGATAGCTCACTTCAACACACCTCCAGCACTGTAAAATATGTGTCCTAAGTACACGATGCGGCTTTTAACACTAATGAATTGTGCACTAGTGTAGCCCATCATATGAATCTTCTCTGCAATCGCCTGAATAAGATACGATAAATAAGGAAGTAGTTCCATAAATAACTATCCTACAACCTACTTATGTCAATTGCCTCTATAAACATACAAAATGTCATTTTGATTGCCGCAATGGATTCGTAGATATTGAGAACCGTCTAAATATTTCGGATGGTTGCCATGATGGATTTATATATATATATATATAGGCCTTAGACTTATGTGCTATTACATGAAGATTATTGTGTAGGTGAATTATTCAAACTTCAATCGCATGATTAGGACACGAGAAATAAAAACGAGATTTTAAAATTTCACGCAGCCACCATCTTGTGGTTATGAAAACAATTGAAATAAATATGAGACGCCAGTGGATTAAAATTTGTATGGCCTAAGCGTTTACCATACCTAGTTTCACAGCGCTCGGTTGGTTAAATCGCTAGAAACGTTCTTTTAAATGTTCAAATTTCGCGTCACCGCCATGTTGCATTTGTGCCCACCAGGTTATTCGAAGTCCCATAAGTGAACGTATGTTTATTGCCTCTATCAACATACAAAATTTTAGTTTGATTCCTGCCTTAGATTCATAGATATTGAGAACCGTTTAAGTATTTTGGATGGTCGCCATGTTGGATTTTACTGTATGTAGACCATACAGTTATGTACTATTAGATGAGGATTATTGCTTAGGTTCATTATTCAAAAGTTGACTTTGATCGCATGATTAGGACACGAGAAATAATAACTCAATTTAGAAATTTCGCACAGCCGCCAGCTTTAGGATATGTAAACAATTGAACTAAATTAGATGCCAGTGCATTACAATGTGTACAAACATTTGCTGTACCACGTTTCACTGCATTTGGATGGTTAAATCGCGAGAAATGTCTATTTAAATGTTTCAACTTCACTTGACCATCATGTTCGTTTTGTAATTAACAGATTTTTGGAAGGCACATGGTGAACTTCCAGTAGTACCCTTTATCATCGTACAAACCTTCAGGGTGATATCAGTAATAGTTTCGGAGATATAGAATACCGGTGAAATATTTCGCACAGCCGCCATGTTGGATTGGTGAGACGTAATAAAATTTGAAGGGCACGGTCCGGGTCGGCCAAAATAGTACTATGACCTTACCGAGTTTGAAATCGCTTCAGCCGTTTAGATTTTATTGCATTGCATAACAGACACATACACGGACGCACACACCCATACCCCATACACACACGCGGACGAAATGTGATTTCATCGGCCTATTTTTTTTTAATGAAATTAGGCTAAAAATGAGGTTTTAAAATTTCCAATTGATTCCAATCATGAATTTTTGAAAACATATGAACATCATTACATGTCTCTATACTAAGCTCCCCGTGGCTCATGATCTCGAGATTAACGGTCACGTTAAACTACAAGCTTTCCTATACTAAGCTCAGAATAAAGTATCACTGTCCCAAGTTTCATTCAACAATAGTACATTATGCAACGAGCCTATAATGGCTATAATTAAGACACGAGTATTTTTTATAAAACGAGCGTATGCGAGTTTTATAATTTCCATACGAGTGTCTTAATTACCATTATAGGCGAGTTGCATACGACTGTTTATGTTCGACTATAATTATTATAACTATTTTATGTTCGAAGATAAATATTCATAAATATCTGTCGAGATTTCGCCAGTTTTATGTACTGAACAGAGCGCATGAGACGCAGGGAATGCCTTGTATTTGACCATGGCCACCTCGATTACTCTACTATTACACTAGGCAAGGCAGTGTGATTTACATTAGAAGGCCGTGGTACTCAGCGCATCTAATTATCTAATTGGTCAAACGACTGTTTCTTGAGCTCTGATTGGTGGGAGAAACTGTATCATAATGAAAAATAATGTTATAATGAGTCTCATTATGATACAGTTTTCAGATACATAATAGTCAGGGTCGAACATAAAATATATTTCCTTAACAGTCTTCTACAAAATGTCAGTTTGATTGCTTAAATAGTTTCGGAGATATTGAGCACTGGTGATATAGCCTATTATATGGCAAGGAAGGGCGTCATGTTGGATTATTTTATATATACAGTATGCTACAGAATTTTATGTTCGACGATGTCGATCTGTAAATACTGTATTATATGTCAGAAAACCATATCATAATGGGGGTCATTAAACATTATAACACAGTTTTTTCAACCAATCAGAGCTCAATATTTTCATTAATGACCAATTAGATAAGGATAGCTTCTGACATGCACTCAAAATCTAACTTGTCGGACATGAATTACATGATTTGAAAGTTGACAATGTAGCCTATATTGGACCAACCATTGTAGTTACATTGCATAAACAAACTGGGCAATATTGCTAAAGAAATAGCACTGTACCTTAATATCCGCAACTCCAATTTCTACACATTCGTAACATTTCGCTGACAATTTCACTGAATAGTGTTGTTGACATAGACACAACAGACGTCATGGAGGAAGCAAGCGTGTGACATTAGCTCCACGGAAGTAATAATCCAGCTCTCTGTTCAGTAAATGGATTTATTATGTGAAACTTTTCCGCGAGATGTCATAACTGTTCTATCTGGGACTCAACTAATTTGCCTTCCGTTGACATTCTATACGCATCGAATTTGAAGAATAACTAGTTGATAATACGATAGATTTAATTTTAAAGCATTTGTAACAGCATATTTTGTGTTATTTGACCAAAATAACAAAATGATCGAACATAGTACCTGTGCGCTATATGTTGGTGCTACTTCAGGACAAACAATGTTTCAGAGCTTTGAGATTCGTTATTGGGTAGAGATCAAATGCTGAGCCCACACAGTTCCCAAGGAGAAGAATTCAACCGACAGAATTTCGACAGATATTTATGAACATTTATGTTAGAACATACAGTATAATAAAACTATAATTATTGTCGAACATAAACAGTCGTTTCATCGTTTGTTTAGAATATAAAGAATAAAAACGTTATTTAAAAAAATGCACATCCGCCTTTTTAAGATTTTCATAAAAATAAATTATATGAGACGCCAGCATATTAAAACTTGTATCAAGATTTGCATTGCTAAGTTTCACTTCATCGAGATAATTAAGTCGAGAGAGAAATCCACATAAATATTTAAAATTCGCGTCGCACCCATGTTGGATTTGTGTTCTATATATAGGTCATAAAGTTATGTACAGTACTATTAGATTAAGGTTATTTCGTACGTTCATTACACAAATGTTCATGATTAGGACTAAGAAAATAAAAACTTCATTTTAAAATTTTGCACAGCCGCCATCTTGAGTTATGAAAGCAATTGAATTAAACGAACTCCCACTAGATTAAATCTTGTGTAAGCATTTAACTTACTAAGTTTCACTGCGCTCGGATGATTAAGTCGGGGGGAAATGCCATTTAAAAATTTTAACTTCACTTGGCCGCCATGTTGGCATATTACTTAACAGACTTTAAAGTGTCACATAACGGAAGGTATCTTAGTATTCTCTAACACCATACGCAATTTGAGGGTGATATCAATAATAGTTTCGGAGATATAAAATGTCAGTGAAATAATTCGCGCGGCCGCCATATTGGCATTTTCAAGTGTCACATAACGGAAGGTATCTTAGTATTCTCTAACACCATACGCAATTTGAGGGTGATATCAGTAATAGTTTCGGAGATATAAAATGTCAGTGAAATAATTCGCACGGCCACCATCTTGGATTGGTGAAACGTATTAACATTTAAAAGGCACGGTCGGAGTCGGACAAAATGGTAGTAGACTATGTTCTTAGCGAGTTCCATTAAAATCCGTCCAGCCCTTTACCTTCTCCTCCCTTACTACTCTGGCCGCCGTTCTAAGTAATATGGCGCGTTTTTCTACCAAGGTCCACACAGTACTTTCTGGCGGCTGCTCTCTTGTGACGAACAGAGGAATTTCTGTAGTTTTTTGTAAGCTCATTCATACACTTTCCTTGGCCACATTGTTGTAATTCCATTGAAAAAGGAGGCAAAGTTCCTTCGAAACGTCTGGTATTTAATAGTACATTATGCAACGAGTCTATAATGGCAACAATTAAGACACGAGTATGTTTTTAAACGAGCGTATGCGAGTTTTATAATTTCCATACGAGTGTCTTAATTACCATTATAGGCGAGTTGCATACGGCTGTTTATGTTCGACGATAATTATTATAACTATTTTATGTTCGAACATAAATATTCATAAATATCTGTCGAGATTTCGCCAGTTTTATGTACTGAACAGAGCGCATGAGACGCAGAGAATGCCTTGTATTTGACCATGGCCTCCTCGATTACCCTACTATGACACTAGGCCAGGCAGTGACATTTAAATTAGAAGGCCTTGGAACTCAGCGCTGGTGCGATGCTAACCTTAACTAATTGGTCAAACAACCGTTTATTGAGCTCTGATTGCTGGAAGAAACTGTTTCATAATGAAACAAGAAGTTCCGTGACGAACTAAAGAGCCTACTTTTCTTAAAATTTAAGATTCACGCCAATGATTAATCTATATGGATCTATCTAGAATAATGACGAAATTAAGTTGGTAATATCGAAATTTCTAATTAGTTCGAAATACTATATACTTTGCATAATGTAGCCAAATAGAGCACTACAGTTGGCAGCCCTGGTGACTGAATATATTCTTAGTTCCATTTCTTACGGTACAGAATACAAAATTTGGTTGAAGTCCAACGGATAGCATGGACGTTACATGCAATTAAACATTGGATCTAACAGCGCGCGTAAAATCATGTTGGCAACAATGACATGCATGTATTGGTAAGAAATAATCTGAAATAATATGATCTATTGTTGTGTCAATTTTGAATGAAATCAATTAGTTAGTATAGAAGTTACATGCATTTTAAAATTGGACCTATCAGCAGGCTCAGAATCATGTTGGCAGCACTGGCGTAAGCCTACATTAGTTATTTTAAATTAATCTAGAATGCCAGGTACTATACGTGTCCAAAGTTTAGAGCTATTGGCTTGCATACCTTCTGATATATTGATATTAGGGTAACAAAAATGGAGCCAGTATTTATTAACAGTTGGCAGCCCTGGTTGCTCTTAAGAATACGCATAGTCATATCTGTTATGCTACACATAGCACACACGAAATTTGGTTGAAATCCAAATGATAGTATAGAAGTTACATGTATTTAAAGTTGGACCTCTCAGCAGGCTTAGAATCATGTTGGTAGCACTGACGTATATAAGTTACTCCAAATTTATACAGAATATGAGGTACTATTCGTGTGCATAGTTTAAAGCTGTCGGCTTGCATACTTTCTTATATATGGGTATTTGGATTTAAAAAAATTGAGTGCATTTATTAACAGTTGACAGCCCTGGTGGCTCTTAATAATATGCTCAGTCATATCTGTTTATGTACACATAGCATATACGAAATTTGGTTGAAATCCAATTGATAGTGTAGAAGTTATATGCATTTAAAATTTCGACCTATCAGTAGGCTTATAATCATTTTGGCAACACTGCCATGTATGGCCTCCTGGAAATTTAACTGCAATATTATTATCTATACGTGTGCCAATTTTGAAATAGCTCCCATTCATACCTTCCAAGATATCCAACATGGAGCTCAAATTTCAATTGCGATTTTTCAGCAGTTGTTAGCACTGACATTATTTTCAAATATCGCCGTGAGATATTCAGGTATAGATCTTTACTCCTACCAAATTTTGTTTCGATTGCTCCAGCCGTTTATGAGTTGATAGGGGGGGGGGGACGACACACACACAGCCAGACAGACAGACAGACAGACAGAAGGATAGACAGACAGACAGAGGGACACACACACATCTGCCCGATTTCATAAGTCTACTTTTTCCTCATTTTTGCAAAATGTGAAAAGTAGGCTAAAAATAGTGTTATAATGAGCCTCATTATGATACAGTTTTCTGACATATAATAGTGAGGGTCGAACATAAATTTCATTTTCACACACAGGCCCAAAACCATAAATAATGTTAATAGAACACAAAACGTTTAAGATTTTGTCTCCAATAATTTCTTCATTAAGGAGTTAAAAGGGAGAAACATGTGTATTACCCTTCTGGAATGTACAGGTGCCGTGGAATTTGTAAGCAGCACACTATTCTTAAATAGCCTATACGAATAACAACAAAAATAATCCTGAGACCACAAATTGTAATGTTAGTAATGTTGGCAATACGTAAATCTTCTCTGACGACCAGGGCCGTATTTCTAAATAGGCTAAGTAGGCTGAAGCCAAGAGCGGCAAATTTTAATGGGCGGCAGGTTGGCAATTCATTCAAAAGCTAAAATGAATTATTTCAGACGTTAATAATATTTTCCATTCGAATTTAAGAATATATTAAACCCTTTGGAAAATAGCATGTAGACAAGATTCAAAATTTCGGGGTCGTAATGGATTCTTGTGAATGTGATTTAGAGGTTTTGCTATCAACATAACTTCCAGGGTTCATAAGGTTAACTTATTATTATTATAAAGCCAAGAAAAACAACAGGATCTACTAACAAATGAAATTTATTAACTGAATCAAACATAAAAAGGAAAACTATAACCACCCTTTTATTGTTCACTCGCGTGAACAGATCTAACACTGACCAGCCTGACGTACCATGACGACACGGTATGACAGCTGTCAACAAGCATTGTGACTGCAATGTCACTTAAGTCAAAGTAACAAAAGAAAACAGATCACAAGATCCAAATATAACAAACAAATAAAATAGTACAAAAATTTAATATCTATGAGCGACACGGGTTTTAAGACTAGTTCAAGTAATGAGCATTTTGACGGGCGCTCGTTTCCGACCAAAACAGTTGGTTCGGGAACGGACTCCGTACTACGAAGGACGAATTACGGAAATGTGGGAACAACAATTACGTATTTATATACACTACTGACATGCTCTAACCTTAGATTACCACAACCAAATACACGTGTGTATTATTTAAAATAAGGGCTGCGGAATTACCGTCTTATACCTTAAACACTAGGATAGCATAACATGACATGAACAAGTTTTGGCCGGTTGCCAAATTATATTTATATGAATACAATGGCCTTGAAAATAAGAGCCAACAACAACAAAATACAACTTTTAATTTTCACGCCGGAAAGTTTGGCGTTTTAAAACAATGAACAAATAAGTCGTAGTAATGATAAAAGAAACTTGGATCGACAACATGGCAACTTCCCAAATTAAACCAAATAAAATAACCTTAACTCATTAGGCTTTAAAGCAAACATAACGTGTCATAACGAGCTGGAGACAACCGGGCCTGTTATCGCATCACCGAGAGAGTGGCTGATTTCTTCCCCCAAGTAGTAATTAGTGCCATGCTAAATATAGATTCTGGCCCATAGCCAGCGTACAGCACCTTTGCTAATCGCCACCTGTTAAACGCGTACAAATAAATAACACATTATCTCAAAACATCCTCTCAGGGATTTTTAAGAATACATTCCCAGGTCAAACTTATCCCCACGGATAACTAGTTTGCCGGAATGATATCGCAGTCATGGACAGGCTTTACCTCTCCTCATCATCATCACTTACACCCAAAAACACGTGGCACATTTCTCGAAGATCTCGTCGTAGCATTAATCAGCACACCCCTCAGATAATGACACACAACATGTCCAAATGACAATAAAGAATAAATAACAGGATCAGTCCTAGCCCGAGTTATCAAAGCAACAAAATGCAAATATTCCCCCCACGTAGTAATGAGTTTAACATATCATTAAATCAGTCCATTTATCATTGTCGTTCCTAGGTTCTCATTCATGGCTACACTTTTTATAGATACGTTAATCGATGCGGCCGTTTCGCTATAAGAATTACGTATACATAAGGAAAACATTTAAATTACAAAATTTACTGTACAACATAATTGTCACGCAATGCCAAAATTTACTACACGCATGTCAGTTAAGAAATCAAACCCTAAAATTTAAATTAAACCACACAAATAAAATCTATACAAAGTTCCACACATCTCTCGCGATTCCCCTCGTCCAAAATCAATAAATCAATTTTTTAATACTCATCACTTAAACTGCTTTCCAGAGGCCTCCCGCCTCGTCAATTCCCATCATTAGGCCGTTAGCCCATAACACTGATGGTAATGGAGGATGAAGCTTGCTGTCTTCTCTCCATGGTCGACATTTTGCTGCTGTTAACACACAATTATATCAAAGTTTTTAAACTGTTCTATCTGCGTTCTAAGTATTTTATTTCCTCAGATCGTCCTATGCAGAATCGTCGACTTTCCCTATTCTATGGCTAATTGCCATCTCACAATTTATGAAAATTTCCAACTTCGTTGCCGACACACAACTATAATTTTAAAACCATATCGTCTTAAGGACGTCTTAAAATGACTGTCGAAGAATAATTAGGAGTGCCCCGATTCATCTCAGACATGTGTATATATACAGAAAGCCTAAAGTTTCAATGGTGGGAGAAAAACAGCTCCTCAATATTTTAAGTAATGGGCCTATAATTATGTGTGACCTCTCAAAATTCTTGTATTTTCTCACAGGTCGCGAATCTGCCGTCGAACATGCAAACCGATCGCTAGATCTTTTTATATCCGATTGCCGCGCAAAACACACTGACGCTATGTTCTGGCGTCATGTTTTCTTATTGGTCAGATAAGTTGGCGTTGGAGCTCTGACCTTACAAATCCCGCCCTTATTTTGACGTCACGACTATTCTCCTCTCTCTCACTCCTTGCCTTGTACGCAGCATTTTGCCCTTCGATGGTCACGTACGCCACAGCGTCATATCTGATTTTCTCAGAAATCCAAGAATAACATTGGTTGTGAAACTATTGGTCATTTCCAGCCAGCACGTAGCATGTCTTACCAAGTCCAGATTTCTAGCTACATCAATATTACTCAAATATCCAGCATATCATGTATTTAGTATTTCCATCGTTTTTATTAATATGAAACATTATTATTGGACACAATGATAAGGGTTCAATATGTTACTTAAAAATATGTTTTAGTCCTTCTACAGTTCTTCCTGCCTTAGAAGAGTTAAGAACTATCAGCGAACTAGTATTTCTGAAAAACGGTTTAACTCACTTGCATTAATTTGTATTGAGGCAAATACAACAAAAACGCTTTCATGTGAGGGCATTATTAACGAGTTTACCATTAAGAAATCTCGTAAGAAAGCTATGTCAATTTGAACACGTAGATTACGTGGGGTGAGTTGTTTTAGAGAAGTTTGCATATTTTTCAACAAATAAACCAGTCATTAACTAAATTTTGTGTAATTTCATTTCACCATGTTGGACAACTTAATTCAAAATGAACACAGTTTTTCAATTACGCAAAAGATAGTCATTAGCAATAAAATATAAAAATATGTGTAAAATAGTGATCAATGATCTCCAAGAACAAATTAATTAATTAATTAAGATCGAAACCCATTTCATTTTTAACGAATCTGAAAGAGGTAAGTAAAAAAAGTAGATAACTAGTTTCATTATAACATTTATTATGTAAGCCATTAAATTTGTAGTTTTATCTAAACTAAACGAACTTTATGTTTAAGAAAGATGAAAACGTCAATGAACTCGATCCTTTTGTTATATAAAACAAATATATTAAGCAAATATGAACTACAGAGGGGGCAAATGGACTTCAGCATATTCTTAAATCCGGTCCTGATGAAGACCACTATTCTCTAACATGGCAAAAGCATAACATCTACCCACTGTAAACCACTTTCACACTGAATTTGGGCAAAGAATATTCTAGGTTATAGATTATGCCATAGTTATCCAGGACTATTCCCCAATATTAAAAACCAAGCCCCGGATACATTCCTCACCTCTTACTCCTCAAATTTCAGTTTTGCTCATGTGTTTAGTACCACCGACTAATTCATTCATTCACATTCATTCATATTCTTGTCGATGCAGCAACACTCTTCTGTAATTGGCGGTTCGTTTCAGTTCCATGTAATTCTCTCATCCCATTCTATTCTTGATGTCATCCAAATACTTCGTCCTAGGCCGTCCTCTTCCTTTCTTTCCCAGCATTTTCCCTTCAAGAATGTTAACGATGAAAGTGTTGTGTCTCATGACATGTCCAATAAATTATATTTTTCTCTTTCCCATTTCCTTCATTAATCTTCTCTCTACTTTGACTTCAAAATACCCCGAGTCCAACTTTCACTTCCATCGAGCAGTGTTGTCCATAAAAATGATTTTGCAAAGAGTTTTCTTACATCTATATACTGTACATATGTTTGCTGGAAAAAAAATCTTAGTCATAAATGCCTGTTTTGCCAATGCAATTCTTCTCATCACTTCCAATAAGCATCTATTGTCTTCTGTGATTATACTACCGAGATAACAACATTGTTTCACTTGTTCAATTCTCAAGTCATCAACGACTAATATACTTCAATTTTTATAGAGCCTGAGTTGTTTGAGTCTTCAGTATTTTGACTGGTTTGATGCAGCTCCCCAGGCCCCCTGTCCTGAGCTAATCGTTTCTTCTCTACATAGCTACCACACTCTACATCCGAGGCAATCTGTTTAACATATTCTAACCTTGGTCTACCCCTACAGTTCTTGTCCTCGACCCTTCCTTCCATAACTAAGCTTGCTATTACTAGGTGTCTTAGTATGTGTCCTACCAACCTATCTCTTCTCTTCATTATCAATCGCCAGAAACATCTCTCCTCTGCCAATCGTCTTAATACCTCTTCGTTTGTAACCCTATCTACCCATCTGATCTTCATAATTCTCCTGTAATACCACATTTCAAACGTTTCAATTCTCCTCTTTTCTGCTGCACCAATAGTCCAAGTTTTACTTCCATAGAGCGCCACGATCCAGACAAAGGCTTTCAAAAATGACTTCCTTATACCTAAATCCATATTCGATGTCAAAAGATTCCTTTTCTGTAGAAATGCTTTCCTTGCCTGAGCTAACCTACTTTTTATATCCTCTTTGCTTCGTCCATCACTGGTTATTCTGATTCCTAAGTAACAGAATTCTCCTACTTCCTTCAGCTAATTTTTAGTCTACTTTTCACATTTTGCAAAAATGAGGAAAAAGTAGACTTATGAGATCGATCCGGGGAAATGTGTGCCTGTCTGTCTGTCTGTCTGTCTGTCTGTCTGTCTGTCTGTCCTTCGGTTTGTCTGTCTGTCTGTGTGTGTGTGTGTGTGTGTGTGTGTGTGTGTGTGTGTGTGTGTGTGTGTCCTACCCTATCAACTCCTAAACGGCTGCAGCAATCGAAACCAAATTTAGTATGAGTAAAGATGAATACCGGGATATCTCAAGTCCATAATTGAAAATGATGTCAGTGCTACCAACTGCTGAAAAATTGCACTAGAAATTTGAGCTCCATGTTGGATATCTTGGAAGTTATGCATTGGCACACATGTAGATAATACTATTTCAGTTTAATTTCCAGGAAGCCATACATGACAGTATTGCCATAATAATTTTAAGCTTTCTGATAAGTCTATTTTTAAAAGCATATAACATCTACACTATCAATTGGATTTCAACCAAATTTTGTATGTAAAATGTGTACATAAACAGATATGACTGAGCGTATTCTTAAGAGTCACCAGGGTTGCCAACTGTTAATAATTGCTCTCTCTATGTTTTTATACAAATACCAATATATCAGAAAGTATGCAAGACGACAGCTTTAAACTATGCACACGTATTAATAGTACCTGACATTTTAGATTAATTTGGAGTAACTTATATACGTCAGTTCTACCAACATGATTCTAAGCCTGCATATAGGACCTATTTTTAAATACATGCAACTTCTATACTATCAGTTGGATTTCAACCAAATTTCGTATGTGCTATGTGTAACATAACAGATATGACTATAAGTATTCTTAAGAGCAATCAGGGCTGCCAACTGTTAATAACAACTGTTATTCTTTTACCCTAATATCAATATATCAGAAAGTATGCAAGCTAACTTTGCACACGTATAGCACCTGTCATTCTAGATTAATTTGGAGTAATTAATGTAAGTCAGTGCTGCCAACATGATTCTATGCCTGCTGATAGGTCCAATTTTAAAATACATGTAACTTCTATACTAACAAATGGATTTCATCAAAAAATTGGCACAACAAGATATCATAATATTTCAGATTATTATGACATTGTTGCCAACATGCTTTTACGCGTGCTGATCGATCCAATATCTATCTGCATGTAACGTCCATTGGACTTCAACCAAATTTTGTATTCTGTACCTTAAGAGATGGAATTAATAATATATTCAGTCACCAGTGCTGCCAACTGCAGTGCTCTATAATTAGGCTACATTATACCAGGTAAAGTTTGAACTAATTAGACATTTCGATGTTACCAACTTAATTTCGTCATTATTCTAGATAGGTGCATATACTGTAGCTTAAGCATCGGCTTTAATCTTAATTTTAAGAAAAGCAGGCTCTTTAGTTCGTCACGGAACTTCTTGTTATATCCTCTTTGCTTCGTCCATCACTGGTTATTGTGCTTCCTAAGTAACACAAGTTTCCTACTTCCTTCAATTATAGAGCCTACATTGACCTAATTTTACGTTAGCACCTAATTAGTCCTACTGTATGTTTCGTGATAGAAGCTAAGAGTACCAAATGAAGTTCGCACCTGTTACGTCATGAGTGAAGTGGAACACAGTTTCTCCGCTTTCAAGCACATTTTAACGGAAGGTTTACACCTGAGAATATCTCACATTACATAATTGTTCAGCGTCACACTGAGAACTTTTGCGCGTGCAGTGTTCAAATTTAAATTATGTGTTGTTCAGTGTCTCGTAGATGTATTGAAGTTGGTACATTGCCATTAACTATGTGCGCCCCAGTAAACACGACAAGCAAAGCCGGCTTTGACTGGCGCAGATCGCGAATGTACGTACCCGGTTCAGTCGGTGGTAGGCACGCACTTTTTACCCATTTACCAAACATGTTCAATAACGTTGGCAGGTTGGTTGGTTCCACAATTTAGGGGCTGCGACAATGCGGTCATGTAGCCCCGTGTACTTTGGGTGTGTGTAGAATCTGTCTGATAACCGGTGTTAATTGTGATGGGTATTAGTGTGTGTTATCTGTTTTTAGTTCAAGTAAGGACTGCATACATTCAATTTTTCAATTAGTTCCAACTTTTGCTACCAAACGCCACCGTCAACGACCAACTAGTTCTGAACTTCGTTACTAGATGCCACCGCAGTCGGCTCCTGGCGACGAACGTTGGAACGTAAGAGCGTTAGTCAAATATAACCTATAATTTAGCTTCACACAGGTGTAATTAGTGGATGGTTCTTTATCATGCCATAAATCTATAACATGGGACCGCTGGCTTTACTTCCCCTCCGAAGGAAGGCATACTGAGGAATTTTAACGCTCTTAAAAAATCTGACGACTTCGGCCGAGTTTGAACCCGCGACCTTAGGCATAGAATCTCAGCATGCTACCAACTACGCCGCCGTTCAATAATGTGTGCTTACAGTGCTCATAGGCGATGCTGAAAATGTCCTCCCTCTCTTGTAACACAACGTTGTCTTAACTCTTTTATTATTTACGGAGCCTGTTTCCTTGAATCGTTTAGCGAGCCTAAAAATTGTACTGGCATTAGGCACAGGTCTTCCTGGAAACTTGATTCAAAATTTTCGTCTCGTTTCAGAACAAGACTTTCTGCTATTCATATACGAATTATGGATATACACACGTTGGCGCAATGTGAATTGGTGTCTAAGGCATGACCAACAATCACAGTAATCACAATACTCACTAAACGTGCAACACTAACGTCTAAGCTTTGCAGATACACGTCAATATGAATGACAAAACACGTGTGAACTAACGATATGAGTCAGTGGAGCGCGCCTACCACCGGCTAGACCGTGTACGCGCGCACGCTATCTGTGCCAGTCATAGCCGGCTTAGCTTGCCGTGTTTATCGGGGCGCACGTACATAATGAACCTGTACTTACATACTTACGTACTTACTAAAGTTACCTTTTTACAATTTAAAGTTACAGTGGTTTAAACACAATGCCATGCCCAGTGAATTGTACAAATGAATCCGAAAACTCCAATCAATTCCTGAATTGAACATACTAGATCCTATCATATTTTTAACTTCTTAGAACTTGAAAATCCGGGGCTTGTTAATAACGTAACAGCAATCACTTGTTACGCTCGATGTGGTACATTAAACAGCTACTTGATCACTTTTAAACTCATTATGTATTTGTTGTTGTTTGAGTCTTCAGTCTTTTGACTGGTTTGATGCCTCTCTCCATTCCTCCCTGTACTGAGCTAATCGTTTCATCTCTACATAGCTACCACACCCTACGTCCGAGGCAATCTGTTTAACATATTCTAACCTTGGTCTACCCCTACAGTTCTTGTCCTCGACCCTTCCTTCCATAACTAAGCTTGCTATTCCTGGGTGTCTTAGTATGTGTCCTAGCAACTTAACCCTTCTCTTCATTAGCAGTCGCCAGAAACATCTCTCCTCTCCAACTAGTCTTAATACCTCTTCGTTTGTAACCCTATCTACACATCTAATCTTCATCTTTCTTCTGTAACACCACATTTCAAACGCCTCAATTCTCCTCTTTTCTGCTGCACCAATAGTCCAAGTTTCACGCTCCACACAATGGCCTACAAAAATGACTTAATAACACCTAAATCTATATTCGTTGTCAACAGATTCCTTTTCTGTAGAAATGCTTTCCTTGCCTGAGCTAACGTACTTTTTATATCCTCTTTGCTTCGTCCATCACTGGTTATTTTGCTTCCTAAGTAACAGAAGTCTTCTACTTCCTTTAGTTTTTCACCTGCCAATTTGATGTCCATAGAGGTTTCTGATTTATTTCGGCTGCATTCCAATAATTTTGTTTTATATTTTTGTATTTATTATAATGATAATAATAATAATCCTTGGCATTACAGCCCATGAAGGGCCTAGGCCTACCAAGCGACCACTGACCAGCCATTTGGTTTGCAGATATTGGGGTGACGCTTGATCAGCGCGTCGGGTCCCCTCAGCCGTTAATCTTGGTTTTCGTGACCGGGGCACTGCCTCACTGTCAGACAGCTACTCAACTGTCCTCACTAGGCTGAGTGCACCCCGTTACAACCCTCACGTCAGTTTCTAAAATCTCTGACGGAGCCGGGAATCGAACCCCGGGCCTCCGGGTGAGCGGCAGATGCGCTAACCCCACATCAATAAATAGTATATTGACTTTCACAGCCACTGAATTAAAACTCAGCAATATTTCTAGGTTTGTGCCGTGTCTCATGTGGGGTTTCACCTAGGACACCATGCTGGTAGGGGTTTGGGCGTGGACACCAAGAGCCCGCTGATGAGCCAGCTTGGTGTCCTAGGCGAAATCCCACACAAGACACGGCACAAACCTAGAAAAATTGCTGAGGTTTGCCAATAAATGTTTACCATTAGAACAAATCACTCCAATACAGACAGGAAATCGTTAAAAATCTCTCAGTATGCCTTCCTTCGGAGGGGAAGTAAAGCCGGCGGTCCCATGTCGTAGATGTATGGCATGATAAAGAACTTTCCACTAATTACACTTGTGTGAAGCTAAATTGTAGATTAGATTTGACAAACGCTCTTAGGTTCCAACGTTCGTCGCTAGGAGCCGACTGCGGTGGCATCTAATAACCAAGTTCTGAACTAGTTAGTCTTTGACGGTGGCGTTTGGTAGCAAAAGTTGGAACTACAGTACTTGAAAATCGAATGCCTACAGTCCTTACTTGAATTAAAAACAGATAACACACACTAATACGGCCATTACAATTAACACCGGTTATCAGACAAATTCTACAAATTCCCAAACTATTAGGGGCAGATGACCTTGTAGTTCCGCCCCATAAAACAACAACAACTTACCCAAAGTACACGGGGCTGCATGACCGCGTTGTCGCAGCCCCTAAACTGAGGAACCAACCAACTAAATTGCCAATAAATGGTATATTGGCTTTCACGGCCAGTGAATTAAAACCCAGCAATCTTTCTTGGTTTGTGGCGTGTCTTGTGTGCGGTTTCGTCGAGGACACCAAGATCCCGCTGATGAGTCAGCTTGGTGTCCTAGGCGAAACCGCACATAGGGCACAGCACAACTAGATTGCCAATAAATGGTATATTGGCTTTCACGGCCAGTGAATTAGAACTCAGCAATCTTTCTTGGTTTGTGGCGAGTCTTGTGTGGGGTTTCGTCGAGGACACCAAGATCCCGCTGATGAGTCAGCTTGGTGTCCTAGGCGAAACCGCACACAGGGCACAGCACAAACCAAGAAGAATTGCTGAAGTTTGCCAATAAATGTTTACCATTAGAACAAATCACTCCAATACAGACAGGAATTGAACCAAAGCACATCAACACATCGATAACAGGCGACCAACGCAATGTAACACTATATGATACTTCCCGTTGTACGCACAGATTTTGCAAGTTTAGAAGAATATTTACACCATGATTATAATTAACTGATACCTCTTTCTTTGAGAATGTCGACTTCTTTGAATGTAAATTTTACAACTTGATGACTGCTACAATTTATACTAGATTGAAGAAATTTACGCTTGAAACTTCACATATTATAATTAACCTTTTAAGTGCTTAGTTTCTTAATTGGCATTTTAAAAAGAATCTCGAATTAAAGAAACACGCTCCCAAACATGCCCAGGAAGATAAAGCCTTTGTGCCTCTAATGGCAATATCTCTCCTCCAAGTTATGTACCAGAATCACACTCTTTCGTAACAACAACAATAATAATAATAATTCAGGCGAGTAGTTGTTGTTTTTCCGTTTGCAACACAGGGTTATATAAGCAAGTCGTTAAGCTAATGTGAGGTGTCGTAAGTGAGCTCCTCGATTGATCGCTAGCAGCGTGATTCCTAGATCGTGGCTTCCGATTCCGGCCCAGTGAAGGGTGACAGAATCCACGGCACTCAACATCAGTCCTAAAAGAACTCTCATCTCTACTAAGTATAAAACAAAGTCCCCGATTCTTGGATGTTACGGGTAAACTCGAGAACCACTGGATGGATTTTGATGCGGTTTTCATCATTCTGTAAAGGATATCTCAAGGATGATTTCTGTAGAAAATAATTTATTTATGATCAAAGGAAGCCGAGCAGTAACGACTTCAGTGAAAAAGTCGGAAAAAAAACCTGGCGTCGGGGCGCTTTGTAAGCTTACGCTGGGCAAACCGTTAAAAATATCTAAATACTATGAGTGTAAGAATTGTTCGGCATGAAAAGTTCTTCAAAAAAGTCCGCGAGAGCATATGTCTTTCTTCAATATATCGCTCACTATAAGTGTTTTTACGTTTTGATTTCTTCCAGCCATGTCCATTCAACTACTGAGGCGACAATTTACGAGCTAGCTAAGGGCGAGTCCATCATCCCTGTTACAGCCTAGCTAGCGGGCGAAATTATTTCCCCAGATACAGCCAGCGGCAAATCGTCGAGTCGTGTTGAGTTAAAAATTCTGAGAAGTGTGGTTGTGTTTGGAGTTTCCCTGGAAGTGCAACTCGGGTTTTCTTCATTTTGCCTGTGAAACACAGTCAAGTTAAGATTGGACGGAAGGGGGATTTGAGTTTCATTCACCTTGCCATTCCCTGGAAGTGCAACTCTCATTTCGCCTGTGAACTTTTCGTTCCGCAAGATTCACAGTCAATTTAAGATTGGACGGAAGGGAGATTATATTATACATGTATTAAATTATACTGATTGGCGTATAATCTCAACTTAGTATAAAACAAAGTCCCCGATTCTTGGATGTTACGGGTAATCTCGAGAACCACTGAATGGATTTTGATGCGGTTTTCATCATTCTGTAAAGGATACCTCGAGGAAGGTTTCTGTAGAAAATAATTTATTTATGATCAAAGGAAGCCAAGCAGTAACGATTTCAGAGAGAAAGTCGAAAAAAAATTCCTGGCGTCCGTGCGCATTTAAGCTTACGCTGGGCAAAACGTTAAAAATATCTATATACACACATCAAAAAAAGTTTTGCATCACCTCCGTTCCAATAGTTCCGGAACCGTTAAATACAAAGGGAATAGAGATCAACACAAACAACATTTCAGCTCGTTTTATTGCTCATGAGACCCACACATTGCATGTTGTACCATCATACAGCTAGACTTTCAGCATTTGTGGTCCAGATTGCAGTACACACCACTACCTCTAATACCCAGTAGCACGTCCTCTTGCATTGATGCATGCCTGTATTCGCCGTGGCATACTATCCACAAGTTCATCAAGACACTGTTGGTCCAAATTGTCCCACTCCTCAACGACAATTCGGCGTAAATCTCTCAGAGTGGTTGGTGGGTCAAGACGTCCATAAACAGCCCTTTTCAACATATCCCAGGCATGTTCGATAGGGTTCATGTCTGGCGAACATGCTGGCCACTGTAGTCGAGCGATGTCGTTATCTTGAAGGAACGCATTCACAAGATGTGCACGATGAGGTCGAGAGTTGTCGTCCATGAAGACAAATGCCACTCCAATATTCTGCCGATATGGTTGCACTATGGGTCGGAGGATGTCATTCAGGTATCGTAAAGCCGTTTCGGAGCCTTCCATGACCACCAGTGGCGTACGTCGGCCCCACATAATGCCACCCCAAAACATCAGGGAACCACCACCTTGCTGCACTCGCTGGACAGTGTGTCTAAGACGTTCAGCCTGACCAGGGTGCCTCCAAACACGTCTCCGACGATTGTCTGGTTGAAGGCATATGCGACACTCATCGGTGAAGAGAACGTGATGCCAATTCCGTGGGGTCCATTCAGCATGTTGTTGGGCCCATCTGTACCGCGCTGCATGGTGTCGGGGTTGCAAAGCTGGACCTCGCCATGGACGTCGGGAGTGAAGTTGCGCATCATGCAGCCTATTGCGCACAGTTTGAGTTGAAACACGACGTCCTGTGGCTGAACGAAACGCATTATTCAACATGGTGGCATTGCTGTCAGGGTTCCTCCGAGCGGCAATCCGTAAGTAGCGGTCATCCACTACAGTAGTAGCCCTTGGGCGGCCTGAGCGAGGCCTGTCATCGACAGTTCCTGTATCTCTGTACCTCCTCCATGTCCGAACAACATCGCTTTGGTTCACTCTGAGACGCCTGGAAACTTCCCTTGTTGAGAGCCCTTCTTGACACAAAGTAACAATGCGGACGCGATCGAACTGCGGTATTGACCTTCTAGGCATGGTAGAACTACAGACAACATGAGCAGCGTACCTTCGTCCTGGTGGAATGACTGGAACTGATCGGCTGTCGTACCCCCTCCGTCTAATAGGCCCTGCTCATGCATGGTTGTTTACATCTTTGAGCAGTTTTAGTGACATCTATGAACAGTCAAAGGGACTGTATCTTGGATACAATATACACAGTCAACGTCTATATGCCGGAGATCTGGGAACCGAGGTGATGCAAAAATTTTTTTGATGTGTGTAATATGAGTGTAAGAATTGTTCAGCATAAAAAGTTCTACAAAAACGTACGCGAGAGCACATCTCTATATTCAATTTATTGTCCACTATAAGTGTTTTTAGATTGAACGGAAGGGGGATTTGTGTTTCATGCTACTCGCCATTCTTAAATTACGTCTGACAAGAATTTGTTGCACATGCATCTCCATGATAATATAGTTAATAGTCCAGTCAGTGATTTTAACCCACCATGCCGAGACGTAAAGTGGATATAGATCGTAGTTAATTTACATCGTAAAGATGCGCTTATCACGTAATGCATTCACAACTGTTCCCGGGCGAAGCCGGGACAGGTTGATAGTTTTGTAATAAAACTCAATTAAATCTCACAACCATCCCCCAATGGGGTTAACGTCCTCTGTTAGGTAGTGTTTCAAGCAGTGGGCCGAAATTACACTAGCCATATCTTAGTAGCGTCCATAGAGATGAGAATGAGTGCACAGCCTTCTACACCTTGGGCAGGTATACAATAGTCTCCCCATGGACACGGCCACCTGTAGTGGGTGTGAATGCACTGCCTTCTAAACCTCGATCAGGTATACAGTAGTCTCCCCATGGACACGGCCACCTGTAGTGGGAGTGAATGCACTGCCTTCTAAACCTCGATCAGGTATACAGTAGTCTCCCCATGGACACGGCCACCTGTAGTGGATGTGAATACACTGCCTTCTAAACCTCGATCACGTATACAGTAGTCTCCCCATGGGCACGGCCACCTCTAGCGGGTGTGAATGCACTGCCTTCTACACCTCGATCAGGTATACAGTAGTCTCCCCATGGACACAGCCACCTCTAGCTGATGTGAATATACTGCCTTCTAAACCTCGATCACGTATTGTACCCATGTGAGTAATCTCGTTGGATAATATGCATCTGCCTCCAACTAGCATCAGCTCTCAGGCGTGTACGGTAACCCCAATTTTGCAGTGCATATTTTGGATTTGAGGCTAAAAGGTATCAACTCTACAATGATAAGGCACAACTCTATTCTAAAACTTTAATCCAGTAAAATAAATCATGGCTTCAAACACAAAACAATACCCAAAAAACATAAAATAAAAGCAAACAAAAATTTTACTTCCACAATCCACAAATAAACAAATATGAAATCACAACAAAGTCATACCTAGCCATAATGCTTTACCCTTCTGTGAACTTCACAAGGATATACTAGTGCGCTGATGCACCTACGACTTCAAAACACACTGTCCATTAACATAACAGTCATACAATGTGACTTCTTTAATATTACAACAAGGATTATTCCTTAAACCTCTTTACGTTAAACAATTATGTGTGCCGTGCGTGTTTTAATATTTTTCTTCTCACCAATGAAATGCTTTGCATGCATTTACCTATTTGGACGTTGCACCAAAATCAACGTGCAACTCCATAATTATGTAAGCTACCCCCTACACATCCTTCAATTATATGGTTTCACTGCGTGCTGTCTGTGATTCCTAGATAAAACGTTACGTTATAGCTTATGTCGGATTGTACGATAGACTGCCTCGCGCTCATGGCGATTGGCATCTAGTAACCAACTACATGACTTGGTTCCAGTGACAGTACAAATATATCATGTAACTATTCGTCAGATAGCTAAATTAATGAACCATCAGGATTAACTACAATTATCCATGTGTTCACAAACCACATGGCTATAATACTCAACATAACAATCTTGCATTATATGTCATTTCAACAAGGTCTAGACTCTTCCCTCTTTTACTTGCCTGAGCGGTCCGGGTGGTTGGCATCGACCCTCAGCTAAGGAAATCGCTACACAATAGAAAGTGGGATGGGTCGTTCCACCAATTATCTCGACCTTTCTAAAAGTTTGAAAGCTTCCCTCTCTCTAAGCAGTGGAGATTTACAAGACAAATACTGTGTCCTGACCGACACATATGTTCCCAAAGGATCTTAATTGACTATTATGCCAACAGGTATTGAATGAGCTTTTGTAATTATTCCTACGTCGAGGATAACGATTAATTAATGGCCTCACATGGGTCCATTCAACATGAAGGTTCGGGGTTCGTAATGCATGAGCCTGGCGGTGACCGATGTCTCAAGTATAATATAGGCGCACAAAACCACTGTCGCCATGAGTTTTCGCTGCCACGAGCGTACATAACTCATCTATAAGTTCTCGGGAAATCATAGAGCTGCGAGGTGTCCTTGTTATCCTCGACTCTATCATAGGATTCCAATCCGGAACACATTCCAATCCTTTCTTCAGAGTTAGGGTCCATTCACTACAACTCTGGAATAAATAATATCTCCAACAATGTCCACGACATAGGAGAATTCATACGTAGAATAGACTATCTGGCCCCTAATGCTCCATGCTACGACACACCGACCTATAATATTAAGAGAAATCTAACATTTACTCTATAAGCTTCTCAATTAAGCTGCAAATTCAATCCACTAAAAGCTCTTTCATTACTGGTATCATTACTGAATATATGCAATATCCTGATATAAAACTTCTTTTCATAATTACTGAAATGTAATCTCATTGTAACATCCTCCTGCTTAGATTGATAAGTCTTGCAATTAGCGTCAATAATTCTCGCTTACAACATTTATTTGTTTCCTGATGTGTTCATTCATACTCTTAATAACCATTATTATTATTATCATCATTTCTCACTGACATAAATGACCAAAATCATCCTTTATTATTATTATTGAAAATCTCATTGACATAAATGACCAAATCATTATTTATTATTATTCTCACATAAATTACCAAAATTTCCGACATAGCTAAACGTTTTAAACTCGAACAATCGCGTTCGTTACATTTACATAACTGATTGCCATTCTTAATTCATAGTGGGAATAATTACTCCACTTAATGATACAAATCAACATTTCAACTCTATCAAAATCAACTCATTACTGATTAAACATGGAGGATCAGCCTCCTAACTGACTTTTACCGGCATCTATAAGGAATTCACAATATCTTTACGGAATCACAGACATGCATCGGTCCATACTTCTACATGATCATAACCATAATTTGTGGGGTACTTACATCTCTATAGGCATCTAAGGTGGCTCCGACCAATCATATTCTTCCATGTCGCCCGCCATAATGGGTTTAACGCGACATATTTCTCTTGTTTACACACATTTGATTACACATAATTTCTATCACCAACACGACACGTTGCATACCTTTCAGGAAGTTATCACTCCCCAAACATGTGAAACACTTCATCAAACACTACTTTAAATGATATTTTTACATATACATTACACTGAACACTCGTCACTTTATAAACACTTCAATGCTGAAATTCCCTAGCAGAGATCGAAATTGCAGGTGTCGACGGCATCTTACGTTACCAACTCCTGATTGAAAGTCTGGTTATCTGCTCTCGGAACTCTCCAACAGTTTTATGACGATCATTACTCCTACAGTAAGTGTCCTGCGTTACACCAATACGCTGGCTCCCAAACATGAGCGTTAACATCTGGTATTCTCATGGCAATACCAAACACTTAGTAAAGTTTCTTTCGCGCATTCTATCGTAGTTACACATATACGATTAGTTAATACTATACACACTGCGCTTAATAAAGTTCAACACTTTCACAAATAATTATATACAATATTTCTACCGTTAGTCTATACGGTGCTTCGTAACTGAACACGTCATAGTTCGTGCTGCTAATTATGCCTGTATCACGACTATTATTCATACAAGCATGTTTACTGTTTCTTTTACACATACCAGTCCTTGTTCGGCGTCTCGATGAATAGATCCGTCATGCGTTTTGCCTTGACGAACTTGCTTCAACCTGGCTGTAGCTGACTGAAGTTTCACTCGAAGACTGCACGTAGCTTATTTGAAGACTTCTGTCTGCGGCTTACACGCTGTCTCGTACTGCTGCATATTTGCTGCATACTGATTGCAACTTATTTCCATTGTGCTACAATTGACAATTGAGTAAAACTGTAACTGGCTGTAACTGCGCTTGGCGGCATGTAGACTGAGCTTGACTGCGTCTCGACTGAGCTTCAAGTGAGTTAGAACAGAGTGAGTTTCAAAGTGAGGTTCAACTGAGAGCTCCTCCTGGGGGCTACTCCCTTATATCGGATTTCCACAGAAAGTAGAGCAACATCTTCCCGCGTAATCTTCGCTCCTCTCACAGCATGATTCAGGTCTTCAAACCATGATCATTGTGTTCCTCTCTCTTCACAGGTCCCAAAACTATATGTGTGCAAAGGAATCGCTCGTTCAATTAATTAATATTAATTCCTTTCTCCATGGCGTGGGACGCTACCTAGTCGGGAAATCCCCTACAACATCTCCACATCCATCCGCGAACAATGGTCGTTTTACAGTCCTTACGCACATCACTAAATATGCACCAATTTCGCAGGTAAAAGACTCTAAAATTATCTTCTTGCCAAGATATTCACCTGTGTGCAACTCTCATCTCGATTCGTTACTCCAATCACGAGTAATCAATGATTTTTCTGGGCATTTCTCCGCCCCTCCTCTAAATCTATTCTCCGTCGGGGAATAACTGTGTCATTATTCAGGCCTCTCCCCTGCTCCAGACGACATAATGGGGTGACAGAGATGGACGTGGCTCCACTGGGACCAACCCACAATTCTGGGCCGATTAGTAAATGTCAGCTCTGCCCTCCTCTGTGCTTCAAACTCCCAATAGCTTACACCAAATCGTCTTATAATGATATAATCTGCTCAGTATTTCCTACATTATTTTAATAAATAATGCCATTTCATCAAAAATCACACCAGTGATTAAATATACATTTCTTTCGAGGGGTTTTTACCAAGAAACTCCCTGTACAGATCTCTGGTTCGCTTCCTGGCGGAACCTTTTACTGAGATCATAGTCTCTGAGAACCCTGTTCGATTCCAGTCAGCATAACCCCATCGGGTTCAGTATACAGTAGTCTTCCCAAGGGCACGGCCACCTCTACGGGTGTGAATGCACTGCCTTCTACACCTCGATCAGGTATACAGTAGTCTCCCCATGGGCACGGCCACCTGTAGTAGGTGTGAATACACTACCTTCTACACCTCGATCAGGTATACTGTAGTCTCCCCATGGACACGGCCACCTGTAGTGGATGTGAATACACTGCCTTCTAAACCTCGATCACGTATACAGTAGTCTCCCCATGGGCACGGCCACCTCTAGCGGGTGTGAATGCACTGCCTTCTACACCTCGATCAGGTATACAGTAGTCTCCCCATGGACACAGCCACCTCTAGCGGATGTGAATTTACTGCCTTCTAAACCTCGATCACATATACAGTAGTCTCCCCAAGGGCACGGTCACCTCTACGGGTGTGAATGCACTGCCTTCTACACCTCGATCAGGTATACAGTAGTCTCCCCATGGGCACGGCCACCTCTAGCGGATGTGAATATACTGCCTTCTAAACCTCGATCACGTATACAGTAGTCTCCCCAAGGGCACGGCCACTTCTAGCGGGTGTGAATGCACTGCCTTCTACGCCCTACCCAAGTAAAAGGTAGTTCTCATGTCTTCCATGGAGCAATAAAAATAATAACAATTTTCATCGTTAAAGCCACTAAGTCCGCGAGATCTTAACTGTTTACCTTCTTGCGGGCCCACCATTCGGAGTGTGCTTTCGGAATCAACATGTTTCGGTCGAGTTGAGTCTTCTTTTTGATCTCTTTAAGTATGTCTGGTGTTCGGAGTTGAATGTCTGTTTCCATACTTTAAAAGGCCCTTATCGATCTCCACCAGCCAAGGAGACTTGTGAAGTAGGATAACAAACATTTAGTAGCTGGCAATCTGAAGAGGTGAACGTAAAAGGTCATCCTTCGTTTTCAGATTACGTTTGATATTATATTTCGGTGCGAGTATTGAACCCATATGCTATAGGGTCCAAGGAGTGCGAATCCATGCATTTGAGGAAGAAATCAAAGAAACGTACAGTTTCTAATGTAACTTAAAGAAAGATCCAGCTAGGAGGCCAGTATAAGGTTGTGCAACTAGCGAGGACCAGGTGTTCGAGAGGATGATATCATCCCTCTTGACATTCAGAAGGGAGAGAGTCACGAGTATTAATAACCGAGTGGAAATTTCCCAGGATTAGACAAGGAGGCCTGAATCGGAATTCAAGCTGACGTTGCTGGAAAATGACAACACCGCTTATGCGCCAGAAGAGGAATAATTAAAATTAACCCGTTTACAAGTATAATAATGAGTAAACAAGTACAGTACAGGGAATCATTTTGAATGAGAGATTTTTCAGTAAAGAGAAACCATTTAATAATTGCGCAGGAGAAAACTGCCAACGCAAGACGACGTCATTGGGGAATTACCGAAGCCTGTGTGGAGGGGAGAAAGCAAAAGAAATGCAACACCCACACATCTGAGGACGAGAAATTAATTAATATCTCCAAATTGCACGATCGATTCTTAGGTGCAATAAGATTATTTGACATTGAGAAGACGAGCTTTCGGAAGGTATAATTTATATATTTGTGGCACCATTATTTTAGAAGTTGGCCACAGAAAAGGCTTGAGTCTTATTTTTTTTGTAGTAAAATAGTATAAAGCTTCGGGCTTCACCAAGCCAATCATGCAGTTATTGTCAGCCTGCGGGCATGACACTGTGTCACGATCATCATTGAATGCAGTTCCGACAGCCCGAGGGGGCATAACCACGCATCACGCAGTACAAGTCCGTCCAGGGGGACGTAACGCTGGATCATCAGCACATGCAGTTTCAAACGGCCTGAGGGCACGTCACTAGGCTACATCAAAGACAGTTACCAGTACTCCTTGAGGGGAGAAACGCTGTGTTACACCGCAGAAGTAATATCCGATAGCCATAGGCGTCGCAGTATTAAAGACTTGCTTGCCTCCATAAGGAGTGTTCAAGAAGAAATTTAAAGTATCGCCGTATTGAAAGAGTAGGAAAATCCTAGTTACAGGATTTAGGCCCGACTGTATACAAGTTATAGTGAAAGTTCGTAAGATATAGTCAGAGCAGGCCGCAAACGTCGGACTTAAAGGCGATAGGTCGTTAAATAGACGAACGAATAGATCATAACGTACGGAAGTACCGTACCAGAAAGATAAACTGTCATCTAAATTAAAGAACCCAAAAAGGGAAGAACAGATTAAGGTTCGGAACGTATATCAGAAACGTAGGAGTGCTAGAACCGATCAAATAGAGAAGATAGGAGACTATAAACATTATCTCCAGAAAGCAGGCGAACTATTCTAAAAGTACTAGACTCGAGAAGTACTAGCCGCTATAGACTAAATCTATAGGTCATTGAGGAGACCTCGATCCGAATAGACTTTCGCTAGGATCGATAAGACAGATATACAAAGAAGCCGTTCAAGCTAGATAAATAGCCGGTCATCCAGGATAGGAGTAGAAGAATTTGGATTCCAGGGAACAGTAGATGTTTCGAGACTTTCGTATTCTGCAGGATAGGAAGCCGACATCGAATAAATTTCACCCTTGGAAACGGGAAATTAAGAAGGTCACGTGTGATAGACTCAGAAATACGGCCTAGTGATCAAGAATTGTGAAGTGTAAATTTATCAAGATTGTGTGTTAATAATATTTTTAGTGTTTATTATGTGTTCAAAAGGGACACATCAGTGTATAAAAATGTCGTCAATGTTAAGTGTCTTAAATATATGTCAAGAAGTGTTTATACATAAGATAAATTCCTTTAATATGGAGTAAAAAGTTCAAAGTGGGCCCAAAAATGAAGCACCGCACAAGAATAAAGATCATGGGACGATCTTAAAAACATGTGAGTACTGAATTTCATTCTATTTTGGTGTCAGAAATTGGTTGTGTACAAATCCACCGGAGTTTTTGAGTAAAAGGGATGTGTTTTAATAAATAAATACTGAATAAGCAAGAACGCGGTCTGAACAATAATAGAAATTTGAGAAATTATCAATAATTATGTAAAGAATAAATCCCGTAGAGGAAATAAGTGAATAAAATGTTAATGTATTTAACAAATGTCATAAGAGCAAGCGAAATATCAGTAATTATCATGAAAGATATTCAAATAAAGTAAAGTTGAAATATGAAAGAAATAGCTTTTGAGCTTGTGTAAAGAATAAAGATAATAATAATGACTAAATATGGAAATATTAAATAAAGATCAAATAAATTGATGTGAACCTAAGAGCGTTAAAGCCTTAATGTATGTGTAAGATATGATGTTCAAGGGAATATTTTAAAAAGGGAGCGATTTATCGGCAACGGAAAAGATTAATATGAGAATTAAAATAATATGAATTGTTACTAATGAGATTTATCAGTTCTTGGGAAGACATTTCGGCTTAAAATAATGCATAGCGCAAAAGAGCGCAAATAATATTAAAATGTCACGCTAGGAACGCGTAGAGGTTAAAATACTTGGTAGATTACTTATGGAGGGTAGTTGATTGCAGTGAATTGATAATTGTATAAGTCCTCTATTTGTGACGTAGTATCACGAGGCATTGTGTATGTATTTGAAAGGGAGCTAATATATGGTATTATTGAGCGTATGTCATATGGGCCACGGCCGACTTTAAATCGCATTTTGTATAAGTCCTCTGTAAGGGAATGGTTCCCGAGGCATATGAAGAGATTCGAACGCAGAATCTTCTTATGATAAAAGCCCCTTAATTCTTCGTCGTCGGATGTGTATTAATCTTCCCAATCAATGAGGACCCTCTCATAATTAATAAATGCCAAGGTTACGAAAGTGGTCTATGAACCAAAGAATAGTTGTTTGAATGAGTACGGTACAGTAAAAGCCGGTCTCTCCCCAGAACTGAATATAATGTGAAGGTTTGTTTTGAAAGCCTTGGAAATAAGCTACTAACGTGGGTTAGACAGGGAGTCGCCGTCACCCTCCGTGTCATAAATCGCGCCCGAGTAGAAGGGTCTAGCTTTCTTAGAGTGAGAGTGGCCAGAAACCGTCTCGTAAGATGTTGTAAAGAGAAATGAATACACCAGGAGTGTTTAAAGTTGTTAACGACCCGGGCATTGAACCGAGGTCCTTGTAGATTGATATTTTCGTTTGCCTGTTCAGATCGTAGTTTCTTATATGATAATGGTCTTATAAAATATAAGAGATAAATAACAATCCCTATTGTAATGATGTATGGACGTAGGATTCCACGAGTTAATTGAAGGCAACTAAGTTTCGGGAGTAACTATAGTTTTTTGACTGTGTCAAGTATCTTCACGCTCTGGAGTACACAATTGATTTCCTGATTACCTTAATATATTTGTGAAAATAAAGAGAGATGATAACAACTGAATGTGTGGACATGCCCAAAATATTGAGTTAGATAATTAACATAGATTTTAAATGTAATTATATATTTGTTTTTGAGAAATAAGAAAATATAAAGGATAGTATTTGAGGTGTACCAGAATGACACCATTATTATGTAAAGCATGGAGCCAAAAGAGCTCGGAGTTATATAAAACTTACAGTTAATGCTTTATGGAAGTAAGACTAAGTAGGAATTGTTGGTTTATGTGGAAACCACATGTTTTAAATACAATATTTGTTTTATTATATTTGTGATTCCTTGTTCATTTGGAACAAGTAGATGATTATGGGTCAGTAATTAAATTGTTAAAGTGTTTGTAGCGCCATTAATTTTATTAATTAAATGTGTTTAAATAGGAGTTGATTTTGTTGTTATTTTTGCAAGTGTATCCTCTTTTTAATCCAAAATATGTGAGTCACAGAGTGGGGGAACTTACCGCTGCCCCGAAAATTCCGAATTGAGCTACGCTGGTATACTGTGATTGGCATATTTCTTGCTAAAAGGGCACAGTATATATTTCTAAATTGTTCCGAAATCTGTTAACACCATCTTTGAAGTTGGGACCAAGAACTTTTCTGATCATCCTCCTTTCTTTATTTACCAATTTTGAAGCTGACAACAATGTCAAACTTTAGTTATAGTTAGTTATTGTTGTTTTACGGGGCGGAACTACGAGGTCATCTGCCCCAGTGTCAAACTTTCTGCTCCAGTGTATTATTATTAATGGAGATCACTCTCAAAGAAAGTAGATATAGATCTTAGTTAATTTACGTCTGCCTGTGTTGTTGTTTGAGTCTTCAGTCTTTTGACAGGTTTGGTGCAGCACTCCATGTCTCCCTGTCCTGAGATAATTGTTTCATCTCTGCATAGCTACCACACCCTACATCCGAGGCAATCTGTTTAACATATTCTGACCATGGTCTGCCCCTACCGTTCATGTCCTCAACCCTTCCTTTCATCACTAACTTTGCTATTCGTGGGTGTCATAGTATGTGTCCTACCAACCTATCTCTTCTCTTCATTAACAGTCGCCAAAAACATCTCTTTTCTCCCACTCGTCTTAATACCTCTTCATTTGTAACCCTATCTACACATCTGATCTTCATCATTCTCCTGTAACACCACATTTCAAACGCTTCAATTCTCCTCTTTTCTGCTGCACCAACAGTCCAAGTTTCACTTCCATGGAGCGCCACGCTCCGGACAAAGGCCTTCAAAAATGTCTTCCTAATACCTAAATCTATATTCGATGTCAACAAATGTATTTCTATAGAAATGTTTTCCTTGCCTGAGCCATTCTACTTTCTTATATCCTCTTTGCTTCGTCCATCACTGATTATTTTGCTTCCTAAGTTACAGAAGTCTCCTACTTCCTTCAGCTTTTCACCTGCCAATTTTATATCCATAGAGGTTTCTGATTTATTTCCGCTGAATTCCAATATTTTTGTTTTATATTTATTGATTGTCATCAAAAATTCTTTCCTCAATACAGAGTCCATACTATTTAAAAACTCATTCAAACCCTCTGGCGTGTCGGCTAAGTTGAGGATGTCATCAGCAAATCTCAGAGTTGAAATTATTTCTTCTTTAATGTTTACTCGTCGCCTCCGTGATGTCGTGTGGTCAGAGTGATTAGCTGCCACCCCGGAGGTCCAAGGTTCCATTCCCGGCTATGCCACGAAATTTGTAAAGTGGAATGATGACTGGAACGGGATCTACTCAGCCTCGGGTGGTCCAAATGAGTAGAGGGGGTTCAATTCCCACCTCCGCCATCCACGAAGTGTTTTACCGTGGATTCCCACTTCGTCTTCGGGCAAATGCCGGGATGGAACCTAGCGTAAGGCCACTGCCGCCTCCCTCCCTCTTCCTTGTCTATCCCTCCCAATCTTCCCCTACCCTCATAAGGCCCCTGTTCGCTTTGCAGGTGAGGCCACCTGAGTGACGTGCTATCATACTCCCCAGGTGTATCCCCGACTCAGAGTCTCAAGCTCCAGTGGCGGTGAAGGTAGAATCCCTCGCTGAGTCCGTGGGAAAAGCCAACCCTGAAGGGTAAACGATAAACAAAAAACGGATGGAATGTTTACTCCTACATTTGTTTTTCTAATTTCCTTTTCCTCGCTCACTATACATGTTTGTTTCACACATCCCCTCACCCTCCTAGTATTTCTGCAACGTTGGCAATAGCATACTACCTCTCTGTGCTTCTCAAATGTTGTCATATTTCCAAGAAAACAAGAATCCCACTTGCACATTGTCACATCATTAGACAAGGTAATAATGGTGTTGCCTCAAAGCGGAAAACATTTCATCAAATCCGCCCAGAGCAATGAAATAGTTCAAGAGAAATCTTATCTTTATTTCTGTATGCCACATTGTTCTGCAGAAAGTTCCATTCGCCTATCTCTGTAAATAAAGTGAGCTTTCAGTGTCTGAACATTTGACTAACACTTCGTACGCAGTGATATTAATTTAATCACTACCACCCATCAAGATAATAATATTAAATATAGCAACACTGTCAATAATCTCGGAGTGATATTTGATAGAACACTGTCGTGGGCAGAGCATACGTCTAATGTGGTAAGGAAGGTTGTATCAACTATGCATCTCCTGAAAAGAACTGTTTCTTACACCCCTCCTAACATACGTAAGCTCTTCATCCAAACTCTCATTTTTCCAATCATTGATTATGGCTCTGCTGCATACAATGATTTACCAGAAGCACAGAACATCAAATTCCAAAGAGTCCAGAATGCATGTGTTCGGTACATTCTGGATGTAAGGCGAGATGAACATATCACACCTTACTACGTGCAGCTGAAATGGCTGAAACTCCACGAGCGCAGGCAGCTTTTCAGTTGCCATTCTGACACATAAAATATTACATACCAAGACCCCATTATATCTGTACAATGCCTTTACACCAATGCATTCTGTTCATAATCGAGAAAATAGATACACAAAATTAACACTCCAGATTCCTATACACCGAACCATGAAGTTCAATAAATCTTTAGTTTGCACCACCTCACGCCTCTTCAACACCTTCGATTTATATAAGTTCGTCAACATTGCAAGCACTGCAGCATTCAAAAGACAACTTTCATCCTGCTTCTTGGAGCAGTAAACCTCTCACATTTGATTACTGTATTATGTTAAAATCCTTTTTAAACGTTCAATTATAACATCAGGACAATAGCTGACAGACAACCTGTCTAATTTAATAGATTTTCTTGTACAGTATATGGTGTTTGTTTTTCGGGCTGATAGTCTGTATGCACTCTCACTCTTTTGTATGTAATTTTTCCATTATCATTAGTATTATTATTATTATTGTATTGTTACTATCTTTTTGTTACTATAATTGTTAGACTATGATAATTTATATTGTGAATGTAAGTGAAATGTTTTATTTTTATAAGCCCTAATCTTGTTTTTTGTAGGGCGCTACTGTAAAGGAGCTCTTAAGCTCTTAGTGTAGCCGTGAAAATAAAATCAATCAATCAATCAATTATATCTAACAGCTTTCCTTATTGGCGATTAATCTAAATGAATGATGATGATAATTGTTATACAGTTGCGTAAACTTTTTCTACCAATTGGGGATTATTAGGTCGAGTGACACTTTAAAAACTGAAGTTTCAAGACAACTACGTATCCCTTTATCAAGGTTTGTCAAGAAAGAAAGAAAGAAAGAAAGAAAGAAAGAAAGAAAGAAAGAACGAGTAAACAATGGCATGTGGCCTCCATTGATAAATGGTATCAGATAGGAAGCCATGTCGAAACAAATAGTTACTCCATGACTTCCTGAGACCAAGATGATGTTGGTAATGAAAGTATAGCTGTCAGCCATGACTCACTCAAGGGATAACCATCACCTCTAGTAAAGTTGTGTGATTGTTTACTTATTTCAATCAGCTCTCGAATCATACGAGTAAACAACTTGTTGACACAATCTGAACGTAAACCCGGTACTTTTGTGGGGAATTAATTCAGGTAATGTAAACAGGGTTAAAGTCTTTTTTTTTCAAGACAGCCAATCAGCATTACTTAGCGCGAGACAAAGTATTTACCTCTGATAGACCCTTCAGCTCACGGGTCAGACAGGCAGGATACTCCAGTACAGGTACTTGGAGCATTGCTGCAGACAAATCGCAGGTGGTATACCACTTCTGAAGGAACAGGTCACTATCGATCCTTAAGAACTGTTTTAAGATTGACTATGAACTTATTTAGAAGTCAGAGGTTGTAAAATATGCTAGTAAATAAATAAATTTGGTGTGCTGGTGCCTCTCTGTCTTATTCAGCCTCTCGTCTCATTTAGACTTCCTGTAGTTGACATGCTGCTTCTACGATGATGAGACTCCATGCGAGCGTTAATTTTCCGAAGATGGATCGGTACTTTACATATTTCGAACTACAGTACTCTCTCTGTAATCCGGCATCTCAGCTCTCCGGCACTCCCAGTAATCCGGCGTTTTGTATTCGAGTACGAGCTCAACACTTGATTTGATAATGCGTCCCCCAATACTGTACTCGTGGATTCACCGGATAACGCATTGACAACTGATGACGTAGGCGTCTGGCTTACCAGTGAAGATGACGGAAACAACCAGTTTATGACAGAAGATGAAATCATAGAGGAAGGGGCAAGAGAGGAAGAGGAACAGGTCGAAGGAGAAGTGACAGAGGCTGTACAATCAATCTCTCACGATGCGGCCATCGCCTCATCAATTCCCTGGGCGGAGAAAAATGGCGTCTCTGCTAACGATGTCTTAGTTTTAATAAGGTTACAGGAACAAGTTCTCAAAGTGTCTCTCAACCGTATAAAGCAAAAGACAATTGATCCAATTTCCAGCCGTCTACTTCCAAGAAATAACGTGAGTTATATGATGTATTTTAGTTCTTTTTTTACTTTGTATAGTACAATGTAAGTAAAACTGATTTTCAAATGATATCTGCGTATTTCTCGATATTTTCCAGTAATCCGGCGTTTTCGGTAATCCGGCAGTGCTCTGGTCCGATATCTGCCGGATTACCGAGAGAGCACTGTACTTAAATTTGGCTAATAGCCAACACTAGCTGGTTACCTGGGTGAAATGTTCAAACCCATGTCCTTCTACCTTCTAAGCTGCGCCTATTGTTGAAACTAGCGTTGGGATGCACCACATTCTCTGTTAACACTTTCAGTACTATGTGTACCCAATAGACGACAATGATGCCACGCTACGTCATAACTTTGTTGTGAGGACTACAACTGGTAAACTGAGTTATTGTGGTATTTAAATTAGAGCGATAAATCGTAATTGCTAGTTACCATCCTGCCATTTGCCTGGAGGAGCAGTAGAAAGGATAGCAGTAGTTTATAAAGTGCATAGCTTGAGGAATGGCGAACTCAAGGGCATGACAGTGCAAAAGCAGTTCCTCCCATTGTCATTATAACAATGTACATGCAAGGTGGGTATGAACTTGAACTTAGCCTCAGACCGTGTCAGAGCGCCACTGGGTGGATTTTAGGGGGAGTTTAACAGTTTTTGGTAACTTCTATTAATAAGTCGTGAATATTAATAACCTTAAGCCAATATTAATTTATACTTTTTATTGTGGCCTTCCTCAGCCCAAATAACGTGAATAGAAAAGCAAGACTCATAGTACATGAAACATTTTACATAAAAGAAGGTTATTCTCAAAAGTATTTCTAAAAAATTAATCGTCTAAAAGCTAAAAAAAACATACACTGATTTTTTTTTAAAGCAGATCTCTTACAAAAATATGTTAAATGCGAAAGAAATAAATCTTGATGTTAAACCAGCTTGAAGAAGAAACGGTGATGTGGGTGTTATGTAGACAAAAAATGTTAGGTTAAGATTGAAGTTGTCAGAATGGGTATAATCATGTACAAATGTGAAGAAGCTGTGGAATGATATCGTTGATATAAATATTCCAATCTGTAGATAGGGCAATTCTTTTAGACGATTAATAATGGTTTTGGTGTAGGTAGGTTAGGACAATGCTACATTTAGAAAATGTAATGCTTTAAACTAACCTCTATTTACCAAGAGATCACTTTCCATCACGTCGGGTTTCTTAAAGCCGCTTTGTATTGAAAAGGCTAAATTTGGATCTTTAAGCATACAGGCTCTTTATTAGTTATAGACCTACACGGATTGGTGAAGTATTGGTGTTACATATCTACCATTTCAAGCTTCAATACGGAACTACTATTTGCCATGAGCAGCTGATCACCGTCACCAGCTATTTCATTTCATTTTATTCTGTTCTTATAATCTAAATTTTATGGTGCACCATATTAGGTTTAAATACGTCTCTTATTACTGTGCTACGCATTTTTTTTTTCAATAGATGATGAAGGGGATAAAATGTAATTAATCCTCGAAAAATGTACTGAAACTGAAAACAAGTTAAATAATTATTTTTTTCTTTATAGTATTGATTCAGGCGGATGTACATTTCTTGTTAATAACTATTTCTTCAGAAAGCCATGAAATACGAAATGTTCAAACAAAAGTGCTAAAAATCACCACCTCTAGTAATATTGTAGAGAACAATCACCCTAATGGCCTACAACTCACTAACTTCCTCCATCTTGGGGACCCAGGCCTCGCTAGGGTATTCCATACCCTCCGGTATGTCCCCCCTCTACCCCCTACGAGCACCCCGCAACAGTTCTCTTATTATTCCACCAGCACTCTTAGCTGTCACCCTGGGTTTGATGCCCACCTCTGCCAAGAAAGTTAATTTTAAACTGAGAAGAGGCGGGTTCGATTCCTACCTGAGCCATTCTGAAAGTGGTTTTCCGTGGTTTCCCCCACTTCTACTCCAGGCAAATGCCGCTTTCTATCCAAATCCTTCCTGAATTACAAATACAGACACTAGTACAGACATCACAGTCACACAGGTTATCAGACAAAACCTACGCACACCGAAGTACAGGGGGCTACTCGACCGCAATGTCGCAACAATAATCAGACGAAGCAAGAGAAACCTCGCCAAGTTGCGCGCTAGTTTCACTTTCAGCCTGTGGTCGCCCACGATGTTGCCACTACATCAAACCAGACTCAAACAACAACATGATGTTTATGATTACTTGTTAATGTTTCTCTCGGAAGAAAGCTGACACTGGTCGCTCCATCTTGAACAAGTAACGGCGTTACTCCGCAATTCGGAATTTTCCCTTATTTCAGGAACTTTTCAAAATACAATGCTGAATATTCTAGAAGTAATTCCTCCTGATATGCTTCATATTTTAACACAGACGTTTTTCAAAATTACTTCAGTTTAACCCTTAAATACTATGCATTCAACTGAGAGACTACGCATGTTGGCAACATTGTCAATTTTGTTATATCCGCTTACGCGGGAGCCACAGTATTTTCAGTACCTTCATCGGCTCTTACCATACCAGTATAGTTGAGTTCGACTGTATTGTTTCTCTGATAAAGGATCACCGTCGTCTGAGGTTCGAACGTTTAGCATTAACGTTATATTGAGAATGTCAGAGACTTAGCCAAATTAAGACACTACAGCACGGTTGTCAAACCTGAAGCATTATATGCTTCGGAGACTTTGACTATGAACAGGCGGGGACTAGTTGACCAGTTAGTCAAAAGAGAACGCAGGGTTTGAGAAAAATTTTAGGCAACAGATGGGTTGACAGACACATACGTTTGAGGTCAAACGAAGAGTTATATAGAAAGAGCCAGTCACGTCAACAATAAAAAGGAAAAGGTTGTTGTTCTATGGACACATTTTGTTGGATTACCTCACCCAGGTATTTAAATTTATTTACGCGTTTAATCTTCCCTTGGTTTGTTTTCATCCATTCAGGTCCATCACTGATGTTTGTCATGCACTTTGTCTTCTCAAAGGAAATCTGTAAACCTACTTTCTCAGCCATCTCTGACAACCGATTAATCTTTACAATGGCTGATTTAATATTGTTGGCAAAAATAGCTAGGTCATCTGCAAATGCCAAACAATCAATGTGTACCCCTTTCAGTTTGGGCCATAGTCTGAATCGTTCTTCAATCTTAATTTAAATTTAATTTTAGTGCGTTTTATTTTAATTTGTATATTTATGTTTTATTTTATTGTTTTATTGTAATATTTTTGATTATATTGACCAGTTGAAATGTTATTCAGCACCATAAAACTAGACAGATATAATATTTGCTTATCAGGAATATTACATCTAATAGAAATGTGGTTGTAATTAGGCTGAATGTTTCAACTATTAGCACCTTTGATAATAGCCTACAAACTCTTTTTATAGCAGGTGGTTAATATATAGACCACTATCCTATAAAGCAGGGTTTCTCAAACTTTTTCAGGCCATCGCCTACTTTCGAGACTTAAAATTTGTTTTCGCCCACCTCATTTCAAAAAACGCACATATCTTAGAATTACTAACACATACATTCAAATACCTACACATAAGTTGAGAAATGAGGATTTTTACGGACATTTTTCTTAATGTTTATTTAGGTATAATTATGTACATTAATCATTTACAAATAATAGGTCTAAAAGGAATAACAATTAATGAAATGAATTAAAGAAAAAAAGAAAACTACATGAATTTTTATATCTAATTAATTAAGCAACATGAATGCCCATGTGTAATTAATGTGAGCGATGGATTTGATGAGTTTCAATCAATTTGTTGATGTCAGGAGCCATTTTTGTTTGAAAAATTCTAAGATCTCCTTGCTTTTCAAATTCTAACCTATTTCTAGACTTCATGGCAAGATTATTTGACAATTAAATTACTTGTGTGCAATTTTATGTTATTCCTTATTTTTAGAGGCAAAAACTTCTCGGTCATATTGTATATATAAAAAACTGAATTATTTGTCCACCATTATTTGGCCTACTTTTCACATTTAGCAAAAATGAGGAAAAAGTAGTCTTATGAGATCGATCCGGGAAAATGTCTGTCTGTCTGTCTGTCTGTCTGGCTGTGTGTCCCCCCCCCCTATCAACTCCTAAACGGCTGCAGCAATCAAAACCAAATTTAGTATGATTAAAGATGTGCACCGGAATAGCTCACGTCCATATTTGAAAATGATGTCAGTGCTACCAACTGCTGAAAAAACGCACTAGAAATTTGAGCCCCATGTTGGATATTTGCAAGGTATGCAAGGGAGCTATTCCAAAATTGGCACACCTGTAGATAATACTATTTCAGTTTAATTTCCAGGAGGCCAACCATGACAGTGTTGCCAAAATAATTTTAAGCCTTCTGATAGGTCCAATGTTTAAATGCATATAACTTCTACACTATCAACTGGATTTCAACCAAATTTTGTATGTAATATCTGTACATAAACAGATATGACTGACCGTATTCTTAAGAGCCACCAGGGCTGCCAACTGTTAATAATTGCTCTCTCTCTCTTTTTTTAAATCCAAATACCAATATATCAGAAAGTATGCAAGCCAACAGCTTTAAACTATGCACACGCATATTCTGACATTTTAGATTAATTTCGAGTAACTTACATACGTCAGTTCTACCAACATGATTATAAGCCTGCTGATAGTACCAATTTTTAAATACATGTAACTTCTATACTATCAGTTGGATTTCAACGAAATTTCGTATGTGCAATGTGTACCATAACAGATATGACTATAAGTATTGTTAAGAGCAATCAGGGCTGCCAACTGTTAATAAATGTTGTCTATATTCTTTTTACCCTAATATCAATATATCAGAAAGTATGCAAGCCAACAGCTCTATACTTTGCACACGTAGAGCACCTGACATTCTAGATTAATTTGGAGTAATTAATACAAGGCGGTGCTGCCAACATGATTCTATGCCTGCTGATATGTCCAATTTTAAAATACATGTAACTTCTATACTAACAAATGGATTTCATCCAAAATTGGCACAACAGGATATCATAATAATTCAGATTATTTCTGACCAGCACACGCATGGTATTGTTGGCAACATTCTTTTACGCGTGCTGATAGATCCAGTGTCTAACTAGATGTAACGTCCATTGGACTTCAACCAAATTTTGTATTCTGTACCTTAAGAGGTGGAACTAAGAATATATTCAGTCACCAGGGCCGCCAACTGTAGTGCTCTATTAGGCTACATTATACCAAGTATATTTTGAACTAATTAGATAGTTCGACATTACCAACTTAATTTCGTCATTATTCTAGATAGGTTCATATACTGTAGAATAATCATTGGCATGAAAAGTAGGCTGTATAGTTCTTCACGGAATTTCTTTTTTTTTTAAATCGCCCATCGAATTTACATTATGTCAGTTACGCCCACTGGTCAGCTAAAATCGCTCACTACTGGGCGAATTCGCCCAGTTTGGGAAGCTCTGCTATAGAGGGTTAAACTGTGAAAAGTAGTATCTTGACTGTAAATCTACCAGCCCAAACTCTGGACACCGTGCCACAGAACTAAAGGAACATTTCTGCCTTTTGTCCCTCAAGAAAGCATCGGATGACTTTTGTCGTCACTGTTCGCGGTCCATATGTCATTAGCCTATCGTTTGCCAGGAATGTGATAACACATGAAAGTGTTAAAATTGGATTAAAATCTTTGAAAGACATGAAATATTAACTGTGTACATAATATGTTTAATCTAGATTGCATAATAAACAAGTATTTCCGTGACGAACTAAAAAGCCTACTTTTCTTAAAATTTAAGATTTATGCCAATCTATATAGACTAGTCCTATCTAGAATAATCACGAAATCAAGTTGGTAATACTAACATTTCTAAGTACTACAGTTTGAAATACACCTGAAATAGTGTAACCTATTAGAGTAACAAACTACAATTGGCAGCCCTGATGACTCTGAATATATTCTTAGTTCCATCTCTTAAGGTATAGAATGCACATACAAAATTTGGTTGAATTCTACTGGATAGTATGGACGCTACATGCTGTTTGATATTGGATTTATCAGTACGCGTAAAATCATGTTGGGAACAATGTCATTAATCTGAAATATTACGAACTATTATAGTGCCGATTTTGGATGAAATCCATTTTTTAGTATAGAAGTTACATGTAATTAAAAATTGAAACTATCAGAAAGCTTAGACTCATGTTGGCAGCACTGAGGTAGATTAGTTACTCCAAATTAATCTAGAATGCCAGGTACTATACGTGTGCAAACTTTAGAGCTGATGGCTTGCATACTTTCTGGGATATTCCTATCAGGATTAAACTAAATGAGATAGCATTTATTAACAGTTGGCAGCCATGCATAGTCATAACTGATATGGTACACAAAGCACATACGAAATTTGGTTGAAATCCAATTGTTAGTATAGAAGATACATGCATTTAGAAATTTGACCTATCGGCAGGCTTAAAATCCTGTTGGCAACACTGGCATGTATAAACTTATGAAAATTAATCTGGAATGTTATTATCTATACGTGTGCCAATTTTGGAATAGTTCTCATCTATAACTTCTGAGATATTCAACATAGAGCTCAACTTTCAATTGCGATTTTTCAGCAGTTGGTAGCACTCACGTCAATTTACAATATTGCCGTGGGATATTCAGGTATAGATCTTTACTCTTACCAAGTTTGATTTTGATATCTGCAGCCGTTTACGAGTTGATAGGGGGAGGACACACACACAGACAGACCGACACAAATTTGCCCGGATCGATCTCATAAGTCTACTTGTACCTCATTTTTGCAAAATGTGAAAAGTAGACTAAAACATGTTGAGCTAGCAATAGTCGTAGTCTTTAGGACAAATGTTTAGTAACAACGACAGCCGCACATAGTTTAGTAATTAAGGGTTAATGTTGCCAGATGGAAATGTTCACGAAATTGCTGTTAAAGTTACGTCAATGATTACATTTACACACACATCAAAAAGTTTTGCATATTTCCATGGAACACTGTGAGGAGCAGTGTCTACGCCCGCTCAACGCAATTGAGATCGGGAAAATAGGCAGGCTATTCCATTCTGTGAAGAATCTCAAGCTCTGTATGGCCGAGCGTTATCGTCCACGAAAGTGAAATTTTGGCCGAAATTGTCAGCATAGCCTTTCACTACAAGTGCCAGGATAGCATTCCCGTAACGAATGCCAATCATACGTCCTGGGATGTACACGAGGGGTTCGGCGACCATACATGATGCCACTCCAAACCATTTCACCACCTCCTCCCTGTTGGTATTTGTCTCGGATGTACTGGTCGTGCATACGTTCAGCGGGTCGTCTGCACTTTCACATCTATCCTCATTGACGTGGCTTCGGTGGCGTAGTTGGTAGCATGCTGAGCTTCTATGCCCAAGGTCGCGGGTTCAAACCCGGCCGAAGACGTCAGAATTTTTAAGAGCGTTAAAAATCTCTCAGTATGCCTTCCTTCGGAGGGGAAGTAAAGCCGGCGGTCCCATGTCATAGATTTATGGCATTAAAAAGAACCTTATTTACTTGTGTGAAGCTAACATTTGTAGGTTGGAATTAATAACGCTCTATTAGTTCCAACGTTCGCCGCCAGGTACTGACGGCGATGCCGTCTAGTAGACAAGTCTGCAAGCTAGTTGTCGCAGACGATGGCACTTGTTGGCAAAAATAGAAACTCCTTGAAAATTCTTGTTTGCAGTCCTTACTTGAATTAAAAGAGATAATACACACTAATACAGCCATCACAATTAACACCGGTTATCAGACAAATTCTACACACACCCAAAGTACACGGGGCTACATGACCGCGTTGTCACAGCCCCTAAACTGAGGAGCCAACCAACCATCCTTAATGACACAGTCGAGTGTACACTGCCGATATACCCGCAGGCAAGATCGACTCTTGGCCAACAATATGCAAAACTTGTTTTGATGTGTGTATTTTGAAAAAGCCTGAGGAGAAAAAGTAAATAAAAAGTTGGATATTAACTTGTTCCCCTTAAATAGTTGTTTGTTGTTGTTGTTGTTGCATTTCATCATGGTCATTTATCGCCGTGTAAAAGCATATGTCTGGTAACCTGTATTATTGAGGCGAAGGGCGGGCAAAAAGTGCAGGAGAGATTACTTTCCGCATTGCAGACCGGTGGTCAAGCCGTCATACACATTTCAAGGGTGTACAAATACAAACTCCTCATTTGACGTTTCCATACGAAAAGAAAGTTGATGATGATGATGATGATGATGATGATGATGATAATTGTTGTCTTAAGGGGCCAAACATTCCCCTAACATCTAGGTTATTGGGTGATAGTGAAAGATGAGATGAGATTGAAAACTATTACTAATACTAACTACAGACTTACATACTAGAAGAAGAAATGGTCAACACATAAATGATAAGGGAAATAAAGGACAGGAAGAAAATAAATGCCCTCAATCCTCGAATAATGAGGAATGAGGGACCTGGAAGGAAAGAGAGCCATGAAAGGCAGATAGGAATTTGTAATTTAGGTAGGGATTGCGAAGGAAGGTGGCGTTGCGTTAAGCTAAGAACCATCCTGGCATTCGACTGCAGTAGAAGTGGAAAACCACGGAAAACCACTTCCAGAGTGACTGAGGTGGAAATCGAGGCTCAGGGATGACAGCCTCTGGTACCCTTAAAGATGAAGAAAATATGGCCAGTTATTTTCTCCAACAAATGGCTCGGTCTTATCTGTTGAGCAAGAAACCACAGTCTCGGAATTCGAACCTGAATCTCTCGCATTCTTGGCAGGCATACAGTACACACCTTGCTCTCTTGGTCTCCTTATATCGGAGAAACGACCGGTTATACTTTCTATTTCGTTCAGAAACACTGACATCATTTTCCTTGTCCTGTGCCTCCCCCTCGCAGCCCCTCTCTCAGTTTGGGGCTTTAGTCAGGTGTCTAAGTTTACATCCACTGTGTTTGTAATTTATGTAGATTTTCGAAAGAAAGATGAATCCATGTGCTAATTTGATTGTTCTGTGTACAGCAATAAATGAGAATGTACTGACTTGATATTATGTAGGTTAGTTGCGTCACCAACTGTCTGCGGCCTTCAAGAACGGGTTCTTTTTCCGTCAGTGCATTATTGTTGCTTCATTTAAGGTATGGATAACTGTGCTCGAGAAGGCACTGGGCAGTCACGTATCATTCAAATTGTCTTCGTGCCCCTCAACTAATAACTTCATTAGAGGCCATTTTTCAGTGTTGCCTAGTAATAGAAATACAGAAATATTAATTTAAAAAGAATCACAGACACAATGCGAATGCGAAGAATCCAATTTATGGGACACATAGAAAGAATGGACCCGAACAGACTGGCAGACAAAATACATACTTTCTTAAAGAACAAGGCTACTAGACCGAATTGGTATAAATTTACAGAAAAAGACTTAAAGGAATTAGGATCACCAAACTTACATGACCGGAAGGAAATCAGGAAAATCACTAAGACGCGGGGTTTCGAGGAAGAAGAGAAGAAGACTACACAACATCGATGGTCAGAGCAGCGGAAACAGAAGGAATACTGGGCCAACAGGATGGCTAGAAAGTGTTGACTTCGCGAGGTCCTAAGCGACGCATTCGCGAAGATTTAGAAGAAGAAGACTTTCTGTCGGTCAACACGAGTGTACCCAATTAGATTGGGCCCTGAGTTATAATTAGTTGTTGTTGTTTTAAGGGGCCTAACATCTAGGTTATCGGCCTGAGTTATAAGTAGTTTAATCCTTTATGGGATAGTGGTCTCTATATTAACCACCTGACAGTTTATGCTTTCAAAAATGCTGATAGTTGAATCTTTAACCCAAATTTCGGAAAATTTTCATGCCGAAGTACAACTGTAGTGTTGTTGTTGTTTGAGTCTTCAGTCTTTTGACTGGTTTGATGCGGCTCTCCATGCCTCCCTGTCCTGAGCCAATCGTTTCATCTCTACATAGCTACCACACCCTACATCCGAAGCTATCTGTTTAACATATTCTAACCTTGGTCTACCCCTACAGTTCTTGTCCTCGACCCTTCCTTCCATAACTAAGCTTGCTATTCCTGGGTGTCTTAGTATGTGTCCTACCAACCTATCTCTTCTCTTCATTAGCAGTCGCCAGAAACATCTCTCCTCTCCCACTCGCCTTAATATCTCTTCGTTTGTAACCCTATTTACCCATCTGATCTTCATCATTCTCCTGTAACACCACATTTCAAAAGCTTCAATTCTCCTCTTTTCTGCTGCACCAATAGTCCAAGTTTCACTTCCATAGAGCGCCTCGCTCCAGACAAAGGCTTTCAAAAATGACTTCCTAATACCTAAATCTATATTCGATGTCAACAGATTCCTTTTTTGTAGAAAGGCTTTCCTTGCCTGAGCCAACCTACTTTTTATATCCTCTTTGCTTCGTCCATCACTGGTTATTCTGCTTCCTAAGTAACAGAAGTCTCCTACTTCCTTCAGCTTTTCACCTGCCAATTTGATCTCCATAGAGGTTTCTGATTTATTTCGGCTGCATTCCAGTATTTTTGTTTTACATTTATTAAATTTCATCATGAATTCTTTCCGTAAGACGGAGTCCATACCATTCAAAAACTCATTCAAATCCTCAGGCTTGTCGGCCAAGATGACGATGCCATCAGCAAATCTCAGAGTTGAAATTATTTCTCTTTGAATCTTCACTCCCACTTTAAATTTTTCTCCAATTTCCTTCATTGCTTGTTCTAAAAATAAAATATTATATACGTATCTACTTGACGATAAAATTTTGAAAAAATTAAAACTAAAAACATTAACAATTAAAGTGTAAAAAAAAAATATTAATATAGAAATAAAAACAATAAAAATAAAATTACAATAACAAAAGAAATATAAAAATTAAAATAATAACTATAACAATAAAAGAATTATGAAAATAATTGTAAAAATCAATTGTTAATTATTGAATTAATTAATTGAACAAAAATATCAAAATTAAGTTTATAAGAAAAATAAATTGAAACTTTAAAATATTACATTATTAATAATTATAATAAATTAAATGGGGATCGACAGGCAAATGATTGGAGACAGAGAAGAGAAATAAAATTATGAATTCAAAATTTAAAGCAAATGAAAATATGAAGACAAGAACATTGTGGACAGAACAACGGAAACAAGACCACAGTTAAAGGATGAAGAGATTTGGGGAAGAGAAGAGGAAGAAGGGAGAGAAGTGAAAATTATGTCATCATGAGATATTTAAGTTCAAACACTGTCCATAAGGGCAAAAATGATAATTATTAAATAAATAAAAATGTAAAATCACATAAAGAAATAGTATTGCCGTATATCGGGTTAAAGGGATCGGTAAAAAAAATACCGTTTTTGAAATTATTTTTTAAAAAAAATCCTAGTGGTGACAATTTCTAGCATTTTTCTTTGAACATTTCGTATTGTATAGCTTTCTGAAGAACGAAAATCACAAATTTAGGTTATATCTAACAATTGAGTAACTTTGATTATGTGATTAATGTAATAACTTATTATAATTACACTTGTAAAAGGTTAATACTGAGATAAAAAATACATGTAATACATTCTGTATTTACTTAATTAATTAGGTTAAAGTAACACAGAAGAAAATAGTTTGAAGTCAAAATATTACAGAATTAAATTATTTATACTGAAGCAAAATCAGAAACATACAGAGAAAATATACAAAATCAACTCAAGTCTTGCTTTAAAATCCACCAAAGTGCATGAATCATTAACATTGTTGAATTAAATTTTACAGCTGTTTTATAGATAGGGCTAGGATTTTTGGGTGCTAGAAATCGGGAAAATATTTATTTTTTATGTATTAAAAATACCTGAAATATGTGACAAAAAAGTAAAAAGTATGTAATCATAATTTAGTTTATTAACGACAATATAAACAATATGCAGTATTCGCGAATGCAATTTATGCTATGTCTCACTGACTGCTGAAGCATTACAATACACAACGAGATACATCTTCAGGTTGTCCATCACAAATGACCAACTATTATTACGAAACACTTCTTCAGAAAGCGCGAAACTGCGGCATTATGTTTCTTGCCCTCGAGGTGCTGTATAAATCTTCAGAATTGATTCCTTTTCCACATAGTTGGCAGAACAGGACGCCCCCATCAGAAGTAAAATTATCCTTAAATTCTGCAACATATTGCTGCAGACGATAACTTGTACTTGATTTTACATTCGGAATTGTAGAACTCACAGTGCCAATAACACAGAACAACAAGAAGTTCCGTGAAGAACTATACAGCCTACTTTTCATGCCAATGATTACTCTACAGTATACGAACCTATCTAGAATAATGACAAAATTAAGTTGGTAATATCGAAATATCAAATTAGTTCAAAATATACCTGGTATAATGTAGCCTAATAGAGCACTACAGTTGGCAGCCATGGTGACTGAATATATTCTTAGTTCCATCTCTTAAGGTACAGAATACAAAATTAGGTTGAAGTCCAATGGACGTTACATGCAGTTAGACACTGGATCTATCAGCACGCGTAAAAGCATGTTGTCAACAATACCATGCGTGTGCTGGTCAGAAATAATCTGAATTATTATGATATATTGTTGTGTCAATTTTGGATGAAATCCATTTGTGTGTATAGAAGTTACATGTATTTTAAAATTCGACATATCAGCAGGCATAGAATCATGTTGGCAGCACTGCCTTGTATTAATTACTCCAAATTAATCTAGAATGTCAGGTGCTATACGTGTGCAAAGTATAGAGCTGTTGGCTTGCATACTTTCTGATATATTGATATTAGGGTAAAAAAATATAGACAGCATTTATTAACAGTTGGCAGCCCTGATTGCTCTTAACAATACTTACAGTCATATCTGTTATGGTACACATAGGACATACGAAATTTGGTTGAAATCGAACTGATAGTATAGAAGTTACATGTATTTAAAAATTGGTCGTATCAGCAGGCTTATAATCATGTTGGTAGAACTGACGTATATAAGTTACTCCAAATTAATCTAAAATGTCAGAATATACGTGTGCATAGTTTAAAGCTGTTGGCTTGCAAACTTTCTGATATATTGTTATTTGGATTTAAAAAAATTGAGAGAGCAATTATTAACAGTTGGCAGCCCTGGTGGCTCTTAAAAATAAGCTCAATCATATCTGTTTATGTACAGATATTTCAAAAAAAATTTGGTTGAAATCCAATTGATAGTGTAGAAGTTATATGCATTTAAACATTGGACATATCAGAAGGCTTAAAATTATTTTGGCAACACTGTCATTGTTGGTTTCCTGGAAATTAAACTGAAATAGTATTATCTGCATGTGTACCAATTTTGGAATAGCTCCCATGCATACCTTGCGAGATATCCAACATGGAGCTCAAATTTCTAGTGCGTTTTTTCAGCAGTTGGTAGCACTGACATCATTTTCAAATATGGACGTGAGATATTCCGGTGCACATCTTTACTCATACTAAATTTGGTTTTGATTGCTGCAGCCGTTTAGGAGTTGATAGGGGGACACACACACACAGTCAGACAGACAGACAGACAGACAGACAGAAGGACAGACAGACAGACACACATTTTCCCGGATCGATCTCATAAGTCTACTTTTTCCTCATTTTTGCAATATGTGAAAAGTAGGCTAAAAATGCAACTAACTGAAAGATCTAGCATACTGATTTAAAAACATGTAAATATTATGTCTTTTATGCTCAAAAAAGTGAAAAGCATGAATTTTTGTATTTATAGACAAATTGTTTAAAATATGTATTAACATAAAAAATATTTATTTACCTAAAAATTCGAGCCCTATTTATAGACATTTTCGGTCTCACCATCTTAGCACTTGTTGACTTGACCTACGCGAAGGGCGGGCAAAAATTGCAGGAGGAATTACTTTCCGCATTACAGACCAGTGGTCAAGCCGTCATACACATTTCAAGGGTGTAGAAACTCCTCAATTGAAGTTTCCATACCAAAATAAAGATGATGATGATGATGATGATGATGATGATGATGATGATAATTGTTGTTTTAAGGGGCCTAACATCTAGGTTATCGGCCCCTAATGGTTTGGGTGATAGTGAAAGATGAGATGAGAATGAAAACTATTACTAATACTAACTACAGACTTACAGACTAGAAGAAGAAATGGTAAACAAATAAAGGATAAGGCAAATAAAGGACAGGAAGAAAAGAAATGCCCTCTACCCTTGAAGAATGAGGATTGAAGGACTTGGAAGAAGGAGAGCCATGAAAGGCAGATAGGAAAGGGGAACGAGGAGAGGGCCCGCCCCAAAGTCAGAGAAGAAATGGGACAAATCGGACCCAGCTCAATAATCCCTCGGGGTCGCCAACTCCAGGACTCACCAGCCGTGAGCCCCTGAGGGCGTAGCAATATCCAGGGTGCACCAGAAGTAGTGGGCCTTGTGCAGAAGGCAGCAGATAACATGAAAAGAAAAAGAAGGCTGACCCCTCGAAGAATGAGGGTATCAGGAAAGATGAGACAAAGGCCGGTTCAGGCGTTTTTTTGATGTTTTTGAAAAATCTTCACATCGGAAGTAGTTATAAATTCTGCAATGACTCACACTAGCGTTCGTAGTGGTTGAAAAGGCAAACTGCTAATCTAATCGACCGCAATTGGTTGAGTTTCAATGACCTTTCAGAATTAATTTACTTGAAGATCTGAGTAGCCGAAATTTGTACCATCAATGAGTTGAAAGTGTCCTTTCTCCACCACACTCCACTTAGCATAAAGCAGCTGAAGAATCCTGGGGAAAACGACAGAATAAGGTCTCAAATATTGCAATTACATGATGATGATGATGATGAAGATAATTGTTGTTTTAAGGGGCCTAACAACTTGATTATCGGCCCCTAACGGTTTGGGTGATAGTGAAAGACGAGATGAGAATGAAAACTAATACTAACTACAAACTTACATACTAGAAGAAATGGTAAACAAATAAAGGATATGGAAAATAAAGGACAGGAAGGAAAGAAATGCCCTCAACCTTCGAAGAATGATGATTGAGGGACTTGGAAGGAAGGAGAGCCATGAAAGGCCCTGATGGCATATTTGTGTCGAGGCAGCCAGCGGAGCATCCAGCCGCATACTTCATTTAGTGTGTAACAAAGTAAGCGGCTGATAGGCGGGTAGAGGAATAGCAATAATGGATAAAGAGACTTTGGAATTCCTTCTTCTTCTTCTCCTTCTACCTTATCCGATAGGACGTTGGCTACCACCATGGCTAACACATTCTTATCCTGTGCAATCCTGAAGAGTTCCGTGGATGACAGTCCAAACCACGTTCTTAAATTACCCATCCAAGTTATTCGTCTCCTTCCCGGTCCACGCTGACCTTCAATTTTACCCTGAAGTATAACTTGGAGCAGACGGTATTTTGGATTCCTCATCATGTGTCCCAAGTATTCCAATTTCCTCTTCTTAATTGTGTTTAACAGCTCAGGTTGGCTGCTCACACGCTGAAGAACCTCGGCATTACTCACATGTTCTGTCCACGAGATTTTAAGAATCCGCCGGTATATCCACATTTCAAAAGCTCGAATCTTCTTTTCTGTAGCTACGGACAAGGTCCAAGCTTCAACACCATAAAGAAGGGTGGTGACAACATAACACTTCACAATTCTTTTCTTAAGCGCCATACTGAGATCTCGAGAGCATAGTAGTTGTTTCAATGTCATAAAGATGGATCTAGCCTTCTCTATACGGCATCTTATTTCAACCGAAGGATCCCAATTCTCATTAATATTCTGTCCTAAATAAACCAAACTCTTGACTCGCTCAATCTGATGTCCATCGACTAAAAGGACTTGTGACAATGCTGGTTTTCGCTGGAATTCCAGTTCCCAAAATTATTCGAATAGACAAATAAGAAAAACTGCATTAGAGGATTCATTAGAAATTCACCCACACTTTCTCCCTTTTCTTTTGTAACGACAACAAAGAATACTAAGTACTGCTAGTTTCTGTCTTTTATTCACAAATCGCAATGCCGGTGACATCTTCACACAGACATCCTATCGCATTTACAGTCAAATGTGAAATGAAGCTGGTCGCCCCGCTGGAGCATGAATGAGCTACTCTTCCAGACGTGTGAATGGCTGGCTAAACAATAACGGTACGAAAAGCTGAGAGATGTCTACACGTTACATGGGTCAGTGTGTCACGCGCAGCCACTGCGCTCATAGAATTTGAATGTCTTGTCAAGGTCGCTGCACCGTGAAAGTGTGGACGGGATCTCCTTCCTCCTGGATCTGCACATTATCCCCTCTCCATAGGTTTGTTTGGGTAAATAGTGAAACGTTTTGCAACCACGTGGAATGCTTGCAATTACCCACCCTATCTAGAGACTTCAGTGTCAATCGTGTTGGTGCTGTAAAGAAACAAATGACTACGGCTAATTTGATAATTTATTCGAGGAGCATTTGTAACTTGGTGATAGTACTGTTCACAATAACATTCTTCTTCTTTCTTCTGAAAATGAAAATCCACAGCCTGCTTCCAGTCTCCGACCGGGTCAGGAATGGAATGAATGAAGCCCCCATCTAGCGGCGAGGATATGAACTGTGCCGGCTGCCGAGGCCTGACGCACTCCTCTTGGGCAATGATTAGATGAATGACAGATGAAATGAAATGATAGTGGAGAGTGTTGCTGGAATGAAATTTTGACAGGGAAAACTGGAGTACCCGGAGAAAAACCTGTCTGCCTCCGTTTTGTCCAGCACAGATCTCACATGGAGTGACCGGGATTTGAACCACGGACCCAGCGGTGAGAGGCCGGCGTGCTGCCGCCTAAGCCACGGAGGCTATCTTCTTTCTTCTAATGAACCAAATATGGACTTCAGGTTAACCAAAATGGTTTTCAGCTTGATGAGTTGTGATTGGTTTCACGTTCTTAAGAGTCTTCTTCCTAGCCCATATCTGACTTTGTAGTTGTTTAGCTGTGTCTGACCTTTTTGGTCTCTGCCCTTTCTTAAGTTTAATCTGTGGGTCTTCTTTTAGCATTTTCCGGAAGCTCATCTGTCTTGTCTTGTATAACGGATTCAGAGATGTTAAAGGTTTGCAGATCTTGTTTAACTTGCTGGTACCACAGTGATGTTGTTTTCTCTGTGGATTACACTGGTCAATCTTGACTCGTTCATTCCCTCAAGGTGTCCGTAGAATTGGAGGCGTCTCTTGATGATTGTGTCAGTTAGAGGTTCTTGCTTTAGGAATAGATCATCGTTGGGCCTGTGACACCTTTCTCCATTTATGATCCTTGGGCCTAAGATCTTCCTCAAGATAATTATTTCCTTGACCTCTAGTTCCTGTATCAGTTTTGCTCCTTTGATGGTTAGGCTTTCAGCTGCATAGAGGACCTCGGGCCTGATTACAGTGTTATAGTGCCTTAATTTCGCATTGATGGATATGGATTTCTTCTGGTAAACTTTTCCGCATATTATTATTATTATTATTATTATTATTATTATTATTATCATCATTATTATTATTAAGGCCCGGAAGTTCATGCACTATTAATATATGCATGCAAAAATCACTACTTTTTGGTCAAATATGTAACACGTTTCAAACAAGAAGTTCCGTGACGAACTAAAGAGCCTACTTTTCTTAAAATTAAGATTCATGCCAATGATTAATCTACAGTATATGAACCTATCTAGAATAATGGCGAAATTAAGTTGGTAATATACAAATGTCTAATTAGTTCGAAATATACCTGGTATAATGTAGCCTAATAGAGCAATACAGTTGGCAGCCCAGGTGACTGAATATATTCTTAGTTCCTTCTCTTAAGGTACAGAATACAAAATTTGGTTGAAGTCCAATGGACGTTACATACAGTTAGACATTGGATATATCAGCACGCGTAAGAGCATGTAGGCAACAATGTCATGGGTGTGCTGGTCATAAATAATCTGAAATATTATGATATTTTGTTGTGCCAATTTTGGATGAAATCCATTTGTTAGTATAGAAGTTACATGTATTTTAAAATTGGCATAGAATCCTATTTGCAACACTGGCTTATATTAATTACTCCAAATTAATCTGGAATGTCAGGTGCTAAACGTGTGCAAAGTATAGAGCTGTTGGCTTGCATACTTTCTGATATATTGATATTAGGGTAAATAAAAAATATGGACAGCATTTATTAACAGTTGGCAGCCGTGATTGCTCTTAAGAATACTTAGTCATATCTGTTATGTTACACATAGGACATACGAAATTTGGTTGAAATCCAACTGATAGTAAAGAAGTTACAAATATTTAAAAATTGGTCCTATCAGCAGGCTTAGAATCATGTTGGTAGAACTGACATTTATAAGCTACTCCAAATTAATCTAAAATGTCGGGTACTATACGTGTGCATAGTTTAAAGCTGTCGGCTTGCATACTTTCTGGTATATTGGTATTTGGATAAAAAATAGAGAGAGCAATTATTAACAGTTGGTAGCCGTGGTGGCTCTTAAGAATACGCTCAGTCATATCTGTTTATGTACACATATTACATACAAAATTTCGATGAAATCTAATTGATAGTGTAGAAGTTATATGCATTTAAAAATTGGACTTATCAGAAGGCTTAAAATTATTTTGGCAACACTGTCATGTATGGCCTCCTGGAAATTAAACTGAAATAGTATTATCTACATGTGTGCCAAATTTGGTATAGCTCCCATGCATACCTTCCACGATATCCAACATGGCCTCAAATTTCTAGTGCGATTTTCCTGCAGTTGGTAGCACTGGCATCATTTTCAAATATGGGCGTGAGATATTCCGGTATACATCTTTACTCATACTAAATTTGGTTTCGATTGCTGCAGCCGTTTAGGAGTTAAAAGGGGGGGGGGACACAGCCAGACAGACAGAAGGACAGACAGACAGAAGGACACACATTTTCCCGGATCGATCTCATAAGTCTACTTTTTCCTCATTTTTGCAAAATGTGAAAAGTAGGCTAAAAGTATGCACTATGAAATAACTACGGTGATTACGATCACTCCGTATTCTTCAGCGTTTCTATTTTGAACATAAAGAAAATATGAACAGACGGACAAATTACTACACTAAGAAACAGTAGGAAATGCTATTTGATGGCACTTCAAGCGACGTTATTATGTTAATTTTTAAGTATACTGCAACTGATAAGGAATTTTAATGGTAAATGATAATAATTTTATAATATTTACAGAGTCAATGCTGAGCAAATGATATTAACTTGCAAAAAGGACTGAAACTTACTAGGTATTTTAAAAAAATCAGTATTATTCTGTGATGGACTCTCGGAGTCCGAATCGAAATACACGACTTTAAGAACGATTTTAAGTAACAAAAAGCTCATTAAAATAATAGGAAATTAGAACATTCTTAAGCAGAGATTTGCACTTAAACAGGCAAAGGAGAGAAATGTGATGTATTGTGCCAAAGTAACCAAAATATGCATAAATATGATTCTGCATGAACTTGCGGGCCTTAATTTTTACATTCGTGTGTTGAGGGATAATTTATGAATTATGTTGTTCATATTAAATCAGAATGTCCGTAGTCTCGCGAATACACGTGTTTAATCCTGATGAATGCAATCAACTTTCCATATTCTCAAGCTATGGATGAAATTGATGTTGGTTGGCCCCTCAGTTTAGGAGCTGCGACAACGTGGTCATGTATCCCCGTGTACTTTGGGTGTGTGTAGAGTCAGTCTGATAACCGATGTTAATTGTGATGGCTGTATTAGTGTGTGTTATCTGTGATTCAGGTAAGGACTGCAGACGATTAATTTTTTCTAGTAGTTCCCACTTTTGCTACCAAATGCTACCGTCCACGACACTTAGCTGCAGACGTGGCTACTAAATGCCATCACAGTCAGCACCTGGCGGCGAACGTTTGAACTAATATAGCGTTTTCAAACTAACCTACACATTTTAGCTTCCACAAGTGTAGTTTATGGAATATGCTCCATCACCGAAGAGACAATTGGATTGGACATATCTTGAGGCATGAAAGTCTTCTGCACATAGTACTGGAGGGCAATGAGGAAGGAAAGAACAGTAGAGGTAGACCACGGCTAGGATACATAAAACAAATCATTCACGACAAGGGTTGTGATAATTACTTGGACTTGAAGAGACTAGCCACAGACCGGAGTTCATGGAAGGCTGCCACAAACCAATCTTCAGATTGAACACCACAGAAGAAGAAGAAGTGTAGTTAGTGGAAGGTTCTTTTTCATGCCATAAATCTATGACATGGGACCGCCGGCTTTACTTCCCCTCCGAAGGAAGGCATACTGAGGGATTTTTAACGCTCTTAAAAATCCTACGACTTCGGCCGAGTTTGAACCCACGATCTTGGGCATAGAAGCTCAGCCTGCTACCCACTACGCCACTGAAGCCGCCCAAAATTGATGCTCCGATGACCTCTCCATGCTTCATTGAACCTCAGAAGCAACTCAACTGCCTTGTAATATGATATTGTCACCAAATATACATATAAGCACTGAAGAACAAGGAACAAGCTTACTGATTATCTGAACTTTGGAGGTTATGGTGCCACAATGTTACGAATAGCAGCATAGTTCACATTTTATTAATAAACAAGACAAACTAACCCTATTCAGAACACCATATCACCCAGATGACCAAATCGGGAGGTGAAAGCAGTAAACCAAAAGGACCCAGGTTCTATATGATGACCAACCTTAACGACAAATCAACTCTAACGCTATATTTAGCAAAAATCTCCTTCTTCAGATAAAATCAATATTGAAAGACTTGTAGACTAAAAGCAACACACGTAGTATAAAAAAAGACACTAAAACAAGAAAAGAATCAAATTAAGTGTGCAAAGAGGCAAGAAAAATAATATTTTTCCGCTGATACTGTAAAATAACGAATCCTCACCAATGCTGTAAGTCCCCATCCTCGTGATGACGCCCTTAAATGAAAGTATAAAGCTTGTGGGGCATGGAAATTCAGTATTTGTGCAAGGGCCTAAATTAAGGGAATGGAGAGGGCTGCTCGAATGTTCATGTAGATAGCGTTACTCGTCTTGTTCCAGATAGTAAGAACGTAAAATTCGGTTCAGATCGGTGAAACAGTGTAGATTTGAGCCAAGAACAAGATGTTCAGTAAAGAACATATAGCCTACTTTCTCCTAAATGCATGGGTATTGTTATAACTCTTTGTCCTTTTCAAGGAGTATAAATGAATGTTGGTTGTAGTAGCTTGTTAAAATACAACGTGCTATAGGGATATTAAACATAAATATGAGGTGCCCTTTTCTAGTGCTACCTCTGTAAAAAAAATCATTCCATTCGGTTTCACCGTGTTTTAATTGATATGGGGAATGGATTTCCACACATACATGGCCGCTATTTGCAAACTATTGGGCTGATGACCTTGTAGTCAGTCATAAGATGCTTTCCACAAAAAGGCATGTTGTTGCAAAATCTGGTAGAGATCAAATTATTAGGATGGTCGTAATTTGATCTAAGCTTTTAACATTTGGGTGGCCGTCATTCCGTTTCCGTCAAGATGGCGGTGATATAAAACATGACACTGAGGTGCCCTTTGCTAGTGCTACCTCTGTACCAAATTTCGTTCCATTCGGTTTCACCGTGTTCGAATTGATAGGGGGAATCGATTTTCACACAAATATGGCCGCCATCCGCAACATATTAGGCTAATGACCTATTAGTTTGGTCAAAGGATGCTCCCTCCATAAAGGTATGTTGTTGCAAAATTTGGTAGAGATCGGATGATTAGATTAATCGTAATTTGATTTAAGCTTTGAACATTTGTGTGGCCGCCATTACGTTTCCGTCAAGATGGCGGTTATATAAAACATGACACTGGGGTGCCCTTTGCTAGTGCTACCTCTGTACCAAATTTCGTTCCATTCGGTTTCACCGTGTTCGAATTAATAGGGGGAATCCATTTTGACACATGATGGCCGCCATTCGCAAACTATTAGGCTAATGACTTATTAGATTGGTCAAAGGATGCTCCCTCCATAAAGGTAGGCCTATGTTGTTTCAAAATTTGGTAGAGATCGGATGATTATGTCAGTCGTAATTTGATTTAAGCTTTGAACATTTTTGTGGCCGCCATTACGTTTCTGTCAAGATGGCGGCGATATAAAACATGACACTGAGGTGCCCTTTGCTAGTGCTACCTCTGTACCAAATTTCGTTCCATTTGGTTTCACCGTGTTTGAATTAATAGGGGAATCGATTTTGACACAAAGATGGCCGCCATCCGCACACTATTGGGCTAATGACCTATTAGTTTGGTCAAAGGATGCTTCCTCCATAAGGGTATGTTGTTGCAAAATTTGGTAGCGATTGGATGATTAGGTTAGTCGTAATTTGATTTAAGCTTTGAACATTTGTGTGGCCGCCATTACGTTTCCGTCAAGATGGCGGCGATATAAAACATGACACTGAGGTGCCCTTTGCTAGTACTACCTCTGTACCAAATTTCGTTCCATTCTGTTTCATCGTGTTCGAATCAATAGGGGGAATCGATTTTCGCACAAAGATGGCCGCCATCCGCAAACTATTAGGCTGATGACCTATTAGTTTGGTCAAAGGATGCTCCCCCCATAAAGGTATGTTGTTGCAAAATTTGGTAGAGATCGGATCATTAGGTTAGTCGTAATTTGATTTAAGCTTTGAACATTTGTGTGGCCGCCATTACGTTTCCGTCAAGATGGCGGCGATATAAAACATGACACTGAGGTGTCCTTTGCTAGTGCTACCTTTGTACCAAATTTCGTTCAATTCGCGTTCACCGTGTTCGAATTTATAGGGGGGGAACAGACATTCAGAGTACACACACTCACACACAGACTCACACACACACACACACACAGACACACTTTTTTTTCGCCCTGTGTTGATCTCATAAGTCTACTTTCATTTTTTGCAAAAATCGAAAGTAGGCTAAAAACGGTGTAAATTTGTCCCAAAGGGCATAAATAAAAGGAATGGAGAGCGCTATCTAAAATTACTGTCGCCAAAAACCTTCCTTGGGATGTGCTCTACAACCCTACAAAATTTCACTGCAATCGGTTAAACGGTGTCGGAGTCCATTAATCTCGGACAGATATAAGTTTCCATTTTTAGCCTATTTTCATTTTATGAAAAAAAATAGGCTTATGAGATCACCTTTTGTCCGTGTGTGTATGCGTGTGTGTGTGTGTGTGTGTGTATGAGGAGAGAGTGTGTGTGTGTGTGTGTGTCCCTAATAACTTCTAAACGGCTGGAACGATTAGGGTAGAGCGGGGCTATTCCGCTCATTTCAAATTGTAAACATTATACATCAAAAACTATTCATTTTTCTAAGATGGAACCAACAGCAAAGCACACCTTATTTATTGCTTATTGCATACGAATGTTGTCAAAATACAGTTATAACAATATACCGGCTTGATGAAATAAAATATAATTCAAAGCAAAAATGACGAATCACAAATTTAGTGGGGCTATTTCGCTCACTGTAATAATGACCTTTCCTCAACGACATTTACCACAAATGAGGTTTTTCCTTCCTGTAGCCCCAACATACATGTCATGATACGAAGTTTCACAGTCTTTGCATTGAATCCAACCACCCTTTAATGATGACTGAGCGGTATAAAAGTTACGCCACAAAATCCACATGGTGTTTCTTCCTTGTCAAAGTCTTTTGGTCGTACGGATTGAAGGTCCCGGTCATTTGTCTTGCAAATGTCTCGAAGATTTTTTGGCAGCCTTTTCTTTATAGGCCTTATCAAATTTTAAGCTCCGTTTTGCCCTTCAAATCCGTTCTGGTGTGCATCCAATCTCTTGCTGCCAAGCATTTTAGCCGGGAAGCTAAATCCGTCTCCTCTTGCATACTGAATGCTGTGGGATGAACCGGTGGTTTGTCCACTATGATTTTCTCTAAGGGTCCTTGTCGTTTACACAAATGAACACGATTTTTTTATGTGTTGAATAAGGCACATTTCAAAGTCCAGCTGCACCTATCATGTTCACATCGCCTCGTAATACACTTGAAATAGCTCGGTCAATATCTTCCTCCGTCCCTTTTCGAACTGGCCCTTTCCTTTTATACGTCCGCACCATCTCTAACGTAACAAGAAAGAGATACTAATCTGCTATCTGAAATAATTTGGTTGCGATATTATAACAAGAGAGAAGTCGTGGCTGAGCGGAGTAGCCCCCATATTTCTGGGCGGAGTAGCCCCAATTACAGGAATTTACAATAGCGCGTCTTTTGTTGGCTGTGACCAAGGAAACGCGCTACCTGCTATGTCAAGATGTAACTTAACCTTCAGACTGCCAGGCACCATACTTCCGGGGGGAAAAAGCCGCTACTGTGGACACTAATCCTTAAGTTGCAAGCACAAATTCTTAATGACGACAAATTCCACAACATGAACAACGTACCTTGCAGTATTCTTCCTTTGTTTTACTCAACACTCAAGCTGTCACTCTCAAACAAACGATAGATGTAGTAGCACAGAGACCGAGGGTCACACTGAACACAAAGGGCGATATCAGCTGAGCAGGGTGGCTGCTCAGTGCAACGTCAAACTTATTTTGAGCGGGAAAGCCCCGTGGGCGAATTAGCCCCGCCGTACCCTACAATGAAACTCGGTAGGATCATAGCACTATTCTGGCCGACCCCGACCGTACCCTTCAAATTTTATTGTGTCTCACTAATCCAACATGGCGGCTGTGCGAAATATTTCACCAGCAGTCAATATCTCCGAAATTATTATCGATATCGCCCTGAAATTGTGTACGGTGATAAAGGGCACTAGTAGAAGTTCACCTATGAGACTTTCAAAAACCTGGTGACTACAAAACCAACATGGCGGCCAAGCGAAGTTGAGAATTTTAAATAGACTTTTCTCGAGATTTAACAATCCAAACGTAATGAAACTTGGTACAGCAAATGTTTATACAAATTGTAATGCACTGTGGTCTAATTTAGTTCAATTGTTTACATAATCTCAAAATGGCGGCTGTGCGAAATATTTCACTGACATTCTATATCTCTGAAACTGTTACAGATATCACCCTGCAATTTTGTACGGTAATAAAGGGTACTGATGCAAGTTTATTCGTGTACTTTTCATAAACCTGTAAAGTACAAAACGAACATGGCAGCCAAGCGAATTTGAAACATTTTAATAGACATTTATCGTGATTTAACTCTCTGAGCGCAGTGAAATGTGGTACAGTAAATGATTTTACATATTGTAATGCACTGGCATGTAATTTAGTTCAATTGTTTACATAACCTCAAGATGGCGGCTGTGCGAAAATTTAAAATTAAGTTTTTATTTCTTGTGTCGTAATCATGCGATTGAAGTGAAAGTTTGAATAATGAACCTAGGCAATAATTGTCCTTGAATGGTACATAACTCTATGGCCTATACATATAACAATCCAAAATGGTGAGCATCCGAAATATTTAGACGGTTCTCAATATCTATGAATCTTTTACAGCAATCAAACTGATATTTTGTACGTTCATAGAGGCTATGAACATGTTCACCTATAGGACTTTCAGTAACCTGGTGAGCACAAATCCAACATGGCGGCGACGCGAAGTATAAATATTTAAATGGACGTTTCTCGCGAATTAACTATCCGAGTGCAGTGAAACGTTGCACGTTAAATGCTTATACAAATGTTAATCCACTGGCATCTAATTTATTTCAATTGTTTGCATAATCACAAGATGGCAGCTGTGCGAAATTTTAAAATCTCTTTTTTACTTCTTGTGTCCTAATCATGCGATTGAAGTTTTAATACCACACTTACACAATAATCTTCATGTAATAGTGCAAAAATAAAAATCCAACCTGGCGACTATCTGAAATATTTAGATGGTTCTCAATATCTACGAATCTATCACAACCTTCAAACTGAAATTTTGTATGTTGATAGAGGCAATTAACATGAGTAGGATATAAGAAAATAGGCTGTATAGTTCTTCACGGAACTACTTGTTATTTATAAGATTAAGTTGGAACATTACGAAGAACGTTTCTACCACACGTTTCTAACTAAAAAATTATCAAATAAAACTGCGACTGATCCATGTAAACTAGGAATCTTACCAACATTGTGGAACAAAACTAGTGAACAGATCTTAAATTTCACCCAAACACTACCGTTACGTAAAAAGTCCCTCCTCTCTTACTCCTTGCGCCTCGTACACTAGGAAGGAAACATTTAAAATGAATTATAGGTTTATATGAATTTTGAACAAGTAGTTCCGTGACGAACTAAAGAGTCTACTTTTCTTAAAATTATAGAGACCATATGTCAACAATTTGAAGACCTGACGACTCTATATTCTTAATTCCATGTAAGGAAGTTATAGAAATTGTAGGTTGTCTTTGACTTTAATCCAGTCTATGACGGAGGTCATGAATCAAACAGACATGTCCCAAATCTACGTAGTGCATAGCAACTGAAGGAGTCTCGTGAAGAGTGCTGGCACGAAATGGATGTTCAGTAAGGAGGTTGCTGTACAGTGTAATTATAGCTCAGTACAGATGGTTCCTTGCTAAGGCTGTGCTGTGATAATGGTGTGAAAAAATAAACAATAATAATAATAGTGTTCGCCTCTATATACTGAAATATCGTAGACCATGAAGATGAAAGTTTTGGCGACCTTTCAAGTCTTGAATTAGTATTCCTGGCGACCGGCATGAGCCAGGTGATTGCTCAACATGTCAGTACATGTGTCATGTCCGAGTGTTATTGCTTAAGGACTCCGTTTCCAGTGTGTCATTCGGGGGTCGACCTTCGACACTGGGTTAGGTTAGGTTAGGTGAGGTGAGGTTAGAAGAGGTGAGGTTAGGTGAGGTGACGTTAAGTTAGGAAAGGTTAGGGTAGGTAAGATTAGGTTATGTGAGGTGAAGTGAGGTATGATTGGGTGAGGTTAGGTTAGGTGAGATGAAATGAGGTGATATTGGGTGAGGTTATGGTAGGTTGGGTGAAGTTAGGTGATATGAGGTTAGGTTAAGTTAGGTTGGGTGAGGTAAGGTTAGGTTAACTTAGGTGAGGTGAGGTTAGGTTAGGTTAGGTAAGTTGAGATTAGGTTAGGTAAGGTTAAGTGAAGTGAGGTTAAAAGAGCTTAGGTTAGGTTAGGTTAGATTAGGTTAGGTTAGATAAGGTTAAGTGAGGTGAGGTTAGGTTAGGTGAGGTTAGATTAGGTTAGATTAGGTGAGGTCAGGTTAGATAAGGTTAAGTGAGGTGAGGTTATGTGAGGGGAGGTTAAGTGAGGTGAGGTGAGGTGAGGTGAGGTTGGGTTAGGTTAGATAAGGTTAAGTGAGGTGAGGTTATGTGAGGGGAGGTTAGGTGAGGTGAGGTTAGGTAAGGTTAAGTGAGGTGAGGTTAGGCGAGGTGACGATAGATTAGATTAGGTGATGTTAGGTTAGGTTAGGTTAGGTTAGGTGAGGTGAGGTTAGGTTAGGTTAGGTTAAGTGAGTGAGGTTAGGTTAGGTGATGTTAGGTTATTTAACCTTATGTTTTATTATACCAAATTAAGGCATTATTGTAATCATTAAATGGGGATGCATAAATTCAATTATTTGCAGACAGTTTTCCTTTGGAGCCTCGGATAAACTCCTCAGCCGACCCGTCTTGTGATTCTTGATACGGTATGGGATATCTAGGCAGTGTGGGCAGATGTTTGGATCAGTAGGATCATGCTGAATGGTGAATTTAGTCAAAAAATAAAATTGTTCTTTTTCTTAAGTGAACCAGTGGGGACGTGATAGATCCTAAGAGTTCATTCACTTGCCCAACCGTGTCTGCTTCTTGTTTTTGTACCCCCTCTGTACCTCGCCATCCCTCAGTGCCCTATCACGGTCCTGACTGCGATGCAAATAGGATGTATGTATTTTAATGGTTGGGCACTTGTGTTGTTGCAGCATGAGGTGGGAGACGATAGCAGTCTGCTGTGTATGTGTGCTAGGACTGGTCCTAGCAATCCCCGTGCCGGAGTCTGGGTTCGAGCGTGTGCAGAGTCAGCCCGGGCAAGTCCCGCTCGATGTCCAGGTATGTGCTCTATTCTATCCCACACGTCAAAGTTAAAGCAGTGCTTCTTGGACACACATCAGGATGAAAATTAGACCCAAATTCACCACAGACCGCTTGAGGCATTCATGCAGTAACTACACATTACGGATGTTTACACTGATATCTGAGGACGACAATGAAGTTAAGTAATATTCCAACACATCGTATTACTTTGCTACGAATCGAAGGTATTGTAAATAGCGCAGGGAATGTAACATGATCACACAAATACGAGCCATATTTCCTATTTATATTTAAAGAGTTCCATATCCACAAGGGATGTAGAGCCCCTAGCTGTGCGCCAGGGTGGCTACAGCATCCGACAGAGTCCCATTTCGCATCTCGAGTCTGGGAGACACCGTACCAGACCATACCATGGCCTATAAATTCTTGAGTGAGCCGGGAATCGAACCCAGAACCTCTGGGGTGACAGCCAACAATGAAACACGAGGTGGTCCTTCTAGTTGTAAAAGTACTAAAAGAAAAACGTGTGTTGTCTTGGTGCCTAGTAAGTTAGTAAATTATTAAGGTTTTAAGGGGCGGCTTCGGTGGCGTAGTGGGTAGCATGCTGAGCTTCTATGCCCAAGGTCACGAGTTCAAACCCGGCCGAAGCCGTCGGATTTTTTAAGAGCGTTAAAAATCCCTCAGTATGCCTTCCTTCGGAGGGGAAGTAAGGCCGGCGGTCCCATGTCGTAGATTTATGGCATGCTAAAGAACCTGCCACTAATTACACCTGTGTGAAGCTAAATTGGATAGGTTAAGAATGTAAACAACGCTCTTAGGTTTCTACGTTCGTTGCCAAGAGCCAACTGTGGTGGCATCTAGTAGCTAAGATCTGAACTTGGCCTAGTAGTCGTTGACGGTGGCGCTTGGCGGCAAAAGGAGGAACTATTTGAAAATTCTAAGTTGCAGTCTGTACTTAAATTTTAAAAAAAAACAGATAACACACACTAACACAGCCATCACAATTAACACCGGTTATCAGACAGATTCTACACGCAACCAAAGTACACGGGGCTACATGACCACGTGGTCGCAGCCCCCAAACTTAAGAATCAACCAACCAAGGTTTTAAGGGGCGGAACTACGAGGTCATATGCCCCTCATAACACAGATTAAAGTATACAAATTTGGAATGAAATTAAGAATTTAGAGGTGGACACCTAAATATGAAAAGACCGAAAATTAATAAAACAAAAAATGTAACAAAACTAATAATTATAATAATAAACAAAAATTACGGAAAAACAAAACATTATCATTCAAAAACGAACAAGTCGTTGAGTCAATGTTCACTGGAGAATTTAGATTGCTGGCCCTAACCCGCTCTCACTTATAAAGCGGATAACGCGATCAGCAGTCACCGCGTCATCGGCTAATATAAGTTTGAGTGTCATCTGCCAACCAAGGTTTATTCGTAAGTCAGCAAGATCCACACACTGGGTGAAAATGTGGGCCACGGTGATAACGGCTCCACAGGTACAAAGTGGGGGGTCTTCCCTTCTCATTAGGTACGAGTGGGTGGAACTTGTATGACCCATCCTTAGCCTACACAAAATGACGGACTCTCTCCGTGACCGGAAAGAGCTCCACCATTCGCGAGTAGTTCCCTTGATCGCTCTCAATTTACTGGGCATTGGGTCAGCTAGCCACTGACTCTTCCAAAATGCCAGTAATTGTTGGCGTAACTGAGAGCGAATATCTCTGGCGGGTACCTCCATTGGTACCGGGTGAGTTAGCCGTGGTGGTTACAGCATGACTGCAGGCGGTCTCTCACATCCAGGAGGCGAGGAGGTTCGAATCCCCCCGCCGGCAACCTCGAAGATGGTCTTCTGTGGTTTCCCATCTTCCTTCCAGGCAAATGCCGGGGTTGGTCCCTAACTATAGGCCACAGCCGCTACCTTCCAACTCCTCGTCCTTACATCCCAACTTTCCGCCCCAACGGTACTTATAGCTCACCCATTGGGTGTCCGTCTCGAAGCAGCTACAAAACTGGCGAGCCAAACATGTCCTCGGACACTCCCGGCACTAAAAGCCATACGCTAAAAAAATTAAAGAAATAAAAAATCTCCATTGGTCGGGGTGGTAGTGATGCCGCCTCTTTTGCAGCTTGATCCGCTAACTCGTTTCCCGCAATTCCCATGTGGCTTGGAAGCCACAGAAAGGTGATTCGAGTGTCAGCGTGGCACAGCCGGGCTAGTAGGTCGTGGATTCGCTGCACTAGGGGGTGTTGCGGGAAACATGTAGCAATTGACTGCAACGAACTCAAAGAGTCGGTACACACGAGAAAGTGGATTCGTGCATCCTGGTGCAAACTACAGAGCTTCATAGATGGCAACGAGCTCCGCAGTAAACACACTACAGGCCTCAGGCAAACAGATTTTGGTGATTGCACCATCAATAACTTAAGCACAACCCACCTTCTCGTTCACCTTCGAACCGTCCATGTAGAGAATGCCAGCGTCCGGAAATTGGTGAACTATGCTGTGGAACTGCCTCCGGTAAACGGAGGCATCCGTGTTCACCTTAGGTCCTCGTTGTAGATCTAACCAAATTTCCAGACGCGTGACTTGCCACGGAGGCACCTCGCTACGTGTCCGGATCATACAGGGACCTACAGCCACTCCTATTTCAGTACACGAGCTATTGAGTCTACTCGTGTCACTCGGCCGGTTGGCGTAACCCTGGTGGTTTTGGGTACCGAAGAGAGCTTGATAGGTCGGGTGTTGCGGCATTTGACGCACATTGGCAGCATATGCTAAAAGCATATGTTGGCGTCTATAATTTAAAGGTGGAACACCCGATTCGGCGAGTAGGCTGGGTATCGGGCTGGTCAGGAAGGCACCGGTAGCCAGCCTAACGCCACTATGGTGGATACTGTCCAGAATTTTCAAGGTTGCCGGCCTTGCTGAACCGTATGCCGCAGAACCATAGTCTAGCCGGGACAGGACGAGGGCTTGGTAGAACCGTAGCAGCACCGCACGGTCAGCCCCCCACGTAGTGCCACTAAGAAACTTGAGCATGTTCAGTTTCCTAAGACACGTCATTTTCAGTTGCCGTATATGGTGCTGCCGCGTTAACTTGCAGTCAAAATGGAGCCCCAGGAAGCGATGTCAACCAGCGGCAACGCAGCATCCCTGAGATGTAGTTCAGGGTGTAAATGTAGCCTCCGGAGCCGACAAAAATGGACGACGGAGGTTTTCGCTGCTGAAAAACGAAAACCTCGGTCGTGAGCCCACCTGTCGACCCGGTTGATAGCTAGCTGCAATTGCCGTTCCACGACTGCCATACTTCCAGAACTGTAATGCAGAGCTGAATCGTCTACATACAGCGATGGAACTACCGCGGACCCGGCGGCGGCAACAATGCCGTTTATGGGAATCGCGAACGAGGTGACACTCAGCACAGAACCCTGAGGAACTCCATTTTCTTGGGTATAATATTGCGATAATGTCCTACTAACCCTTACTCGGAAGAGACGGACAGACATGAAATTCGCAATGAAAGTCGGTAGATTACCACGGAGTCCCCACTTGTGAAAATGAAAATCCACAGCCTGCTTCCAGTCAACCGACCGGGTCAGGGAATGGAATGGAATGAATGAAGCCCCCCATCTAGCGGTGAGGATATGAACTGTGCCGGCTGCCGAAGCCTGTCGCACTCCCCTGGGGCAATGATTAAATGAATGACAGATGAAATGAAATGATAGTGGAGAGTGTTGCTGGAATGAACTTTTGCCAGGGAATACCGGAGTACCCGGAGAAAAACCTGTCTGCCTCCGCTTTGTCCAGCACAAATCTCACATGGAGTGACCGGGATTTGAACCACGGACCCAGCGGTGAGGGGCCGGCGTGCTGCCGCGTAAGCCACGGAGGCTCTACAAGAGAGATTAATAATAGACTAATAATCCGTATTATTATGATACTGCTTGGGTTTCTCTTGGAATAGAATTAAATATGATAGCCATGGCCGGGTACCTCTGTTGTTATCAAATAAAATTCGCACTTCCACCATCTTATTTCTTGGAATGTGCCCCAGATTTAAAGCCATGACTTTCGAAAGTCATGAAATAGCTCATAAAAGCTCCTTTCACAACATCCATGTTAGCAACTTTATGTCTTTATGACAATATTATTGCAGTGTGTGTGGCCATCTGCTACGCGTGTGTGTAGTTTGTCTGATAACCTGTGTGTTTGTTGTGTGTATGCTAGTAATATGGGCTAGGATTGGGGAAAAGGTTGGGTTTAAAAACACGTTTTCTTTTAAACACAGTATATTACTATTTTGTGACGCTAACTAGGTTCGGAATATCTGCCCTGGTTTCACGTCACGGTTGAAACATCTTCAAGACTATTTTTCTCATAATTGTTAGCGTTTGTAACGGCCTTACAAGAACGGGGCTTTAATTAATATCTCTATAAAGCTTTTCTTGCAAGAGAATGAAAAGTTTAAAGGTGTAAATCTTAACTTTAATATTCCATAGATCCTGTACAACAATTATATAAAATTTCCAAGGAACCTTGCCATAGGAATAAAACATAAATTTTCAAATTTCAAAATTTCCCTCATATCTCCAATGTTTATAGGAATTATTGGGCTCTCCGTTTTTAAAGCGGATTTTAGAGCTAAAGCTACACAATTAATCTCACTCATTTCCACATTATTAATTAATTTTTATTCTGAGGAAAGTCAACAAATATACTATGAATGTTTTTATAGATATATTAATTTAAGTCACCAAGGTTTGATGTGAGATTCATTTTGTAGCGGTACGCTTAACGACCGCTTTAAAGCCGAAAAACATAACTATTCTTAACTATTTTTCATAGTTGGGTCCTTACTTTGTGCTGACCTTGACCACCGCCCAGACAACCCCCAAATTTATAGGACATTTTTAACTTTTCGGTGACAGCAAACTACGTCCAAATTTTGAAAAGGCCGGAGTTACTATGCACCCTTGGGGATGTAGCACAACACACACCCTGCCTCCTTTAGGGCCTTGAGCAGAAGGCAGGAAATACTGTGAGCCCTCAAGGGTGTAGCACTTCATACACCCTGCCTCCTGAAGGGCCTTGAGCAGAAGGCAGGAGATACTGTGAGCCCTCAAGGGTGTAGCACTTCATACACCCTGCCTCCTGAAGGGCCTTGAGCAGAAGGCAGGAGATACTGTGAGCCCTCAAGGGTGTAGCACTTCATACACCCTGCCTCCTGAAGGGCCTTGAGCAGAAGGCAGGAGATACTGTGAGCCCTTGAGGGTGTAGCACTACATACACCCTGCCTCCTTTAGGGCCTTGAGCAGAAGGCAGGAGATACTGTGAGCCCTCAAGGGTGTAGCACTTCATACACCCTGCCTCCTGAAGGGCCTTGAGCAGAAGGCAGGAGATACTGTGAGCCCTTGAGGGTGTAGCACTACATACACCCTGCCTCCTTTAGGGCCTTGACCAGAAGGCATGAGATACTGTGAGCCCTTGAGGGTGTAGCACTATACACACTCTGCCTCCTTTAGGGCCTTGAGCAGAAGGCAGGAGATATTGTGAGCCCTCAAGGGTGTAGCACTACATACACCCTGCCTCCTTTAGGGCCTTGAGCAAAAGGCAGGAAATACTGTGAGCCCTTGAGGATGTAGCACTACACACACTCTGCCTCCTTTAGGGCCTTGAGCGGAAGGCAGGATATACTGTGAGCCCTACACCCTTGAGGGCTCACAGTATCTCCTGCCTTCTGCTCAAGGCCCTAAAGGAGGCAGGGTGTATGTAGTGCTTGAGGGTGTAGCACTACAAACTCTCTGTCTCCTTTTGGCCTTGAGCAGAAGGCACGATAAAAGAAAAACAAGAGGTCTGTCTCCTCGAAAATAAGGGATCAGGATAGATGACAGAGTGAAGCCGGGAACAAGTAAGTGGAAGCAATGCCGGACCCAGCTAGGGTCCTGTGGTCACCAATCCACATCCTACTAGTCGTGAGCCCCTGAGGTGATACCGAGAAGAGCTCCGTATGAGGGCCTGGAAGTCGCGGAGTGCTATTACTTTCTCCAGCTGATCAACTTTCCTTCTTCCTCAGCTCCCGTGAAAGTGTTCCTTCTGACATAACTCAGAGAAAGTGTCGGACATGACCCTCACACATTCTCCTGGGTCGACTCCCCACTCAACTTCTATTCCGGGCGAATGCTGTGATGGTGCTAACTTAAGGCCATGGCTACTTCCGTCCCAACCTTAGTAACGCACTCTCCTGTCTCAGCCACCCTAGAATTGTACTTCAGACAAATGCTGGAATGGTGCTAACTTAAGGTCATGGCTACTTCCTTCCCAACCTTAGCAACACACTCTCCTGGGCTCGAACCCATATAAATAAACAAATTAAATTGATATAACGAGATTCAAACTGCGAATAAAAAAATATAAACACCAATTGTAAGCACTACGACATTTGCGTAGTTAGAGAATCTCAACTCAGTGATCAGCATCTGACGATGACCACTTTAAGGTCAATGCTCCTGATAACTAACTCTTCTTCTTCATCATCATCTTCTACTTCCTCTTCTACTTCTTATTGTTCTTGTATTTCTTCTTGTAATTCTTCTTCTTCTTCCTCAACTTATTGTTCTTGTAATTCTCTTCTACTTCTTCTACTTCTTCTTCTACTTCTACTACTTCTTCTTCTTCTTCTTCTACTTACTCTACCTCTTGTACTTTTCTTCTTCTTCTTCTTCTACTCTTCTACTACTTTACTTCTTCTTCTACTTCTTCTTCTATGTCGACTTCTTCTTCTACTACTACTTCTTCTAGTTCTTCTTCTTCTACTTCTTGTACTTCTTCTTCTTGTAATTCTTCTTCTACTTCTTCATCTTCTTCTACTCTTCTACTACTTCTACTTCTTCTTCTTCTTCTACTACTTCTTCTACTCTTCCACTTCTTCTACTTCTTCTTCTTCTACTTCTTCTACTCTTCCACTTCTTCTTCTACGTCGATTTCTTTTTACTTCATCTGGTACTTTTTCTTTTAATTCTTCTTCTTCTACTTCTACTTCTTCTTCTTGTACTTCTTCTTCTTCTTCTACTTCTTGTTCTTCTTCTTTTTTACCTCTTGTACTTCTTCTTGTACTTCCTCTTCTTCTACTACTTCTTCTCCTTCTTCTTCTTCATCTTCTTATTATTAGTCTTATTCTTGTACTTCTTCTTCATCTAATTCTTCTTCTACTTCTTATTTTACTTCTGGTTCATCTACTTCTTCTTCTACCTCTTCTTCTGCTTATTCTTATTCTTCTTCTTCTACTACTACTACTTCTTCTTCTGCTTCTACCTATTCTTCTACTTCTACTACTTCTTCACTTATTCTTCTTCTTATTCTACTACTTCTTATTCTTATTCTTCTTTTTCATCACGCACTACAGCCCGGTGCGGCGTGAGCTTTGGCCTCCCCAACCACAGATTTCCATCGATCTCGATCATGGACAGCTGTTCTCCAGGGTCGTACGTTCATTGTTGGCAAGTCCACCTCCACTTCATCTTCCCATCGATTCCTTGGTCTACCAGGGCGTCGTCGTCCTTTTGTTCTCTTGTCCTCCATCCTTTCAATGTGGCGCAGCCATCGTATTCTTTGTGATTTTATATATCGAACAATGTCTTCGCTTTTGAGGATTTCATCTATTTCTCTATTAGTTCGTATCCTCCATTCTCCTCTATCCAATACAGCACCTGATAACTAACTAATGATCAAAACTAAACATGTCCAGGAGTGTTATTTGCATATTCATTGTGCTCCGCGCGGTCTGGTTGACCGACTGAAGAGTTACAATTGATGATGATGAAAATCGTTGTTTTAAGGGGCCGAACATCTAAGTTAACCACCCTTAATGGTTTCGGTGATAGTGAGAGACGAGATGAGAATGCAAACTATAACTAAGTTAATGCTAACTACGAACTTATTTTTAGCCTACTTTTCTCATTTAGCAAAAATGAGGAAAAAGTACACCAATGAGATCGATCCGGGAAAATTTCTGTCTGTCTCTCTGTCTGTGTGTATGTCTCCCCCTCCCCCCCCCCCCCCCCACACTATCAACTCATAAATGGTTGACGATAATAATAAATTGTTGTTTTAAGGGGCCTAACATCTAGGTTATCGGACCCTAATGGTTTCGGTGATAGTGGAAGATGAGATGAGAATGTAAACTATAACTAATACTAACTACAGACTTACAGACTAGAAGAAGAAATGGTAAACAAATAAAGGATAAGGCAAATAAAGGACTGTTATCCTCATCCGCATCCGCCCCGCATCCACACCGCATCCGCACAGTCAAGCAAACTATATCAAAAAAGTCAACCCCTGGCACTATACAGCCCATGAAGGGCCTAGGCCGACCAAGCGACCGCTGCCCAGCCATTTGGCCTGCAGATATTGTGGTGACGCGTGATCAGCGCATCGGGTCCCCTCGGACGTTAATCATGGTTTTCGTGATCGGGGCGCTACCTCACTGTCAGACAGCTACTTATTTGTCCTCACGAGGCTGAGTACACCCCGTTCCAACCCTCACGTCAGTTTTAAAATCCCTGACGGAGCCGGGAATCGAACCCGGGGCGTCCGAGTGAGAGGCAGGCACGCTACCCCAACACCACATGGTGAAAAATTTTGTGCATATCCGCGTAGGGCATTACTTATGGCTAGGGGCCGGATGTTGATGACATGTCATCTTTTTACTGAGTTGTCTAAAACAATGCTGAAGTACAAAGAAACTCCGGACGGGCCACCCCGTCTTCAAGTATGTCATTTTTATTTTGCATCTTTTTGCATTATTTGCTATTTTTCCATTTTAAGAGCATTTTTTTAAGTTTGGTAGATTTTTGGGTCATATTTTAGAACAAGTAGTTCCGTGAAGAACTATACAGCCTATTTTCATATATCCTACTTATGTTAATTGTCACTATCAACATACACAATTTCAGTTTGATTGCTGCAATAGATTCGTAGATATTGAGAACCGACTAAATATTTCGGATGGTCGCCATGTTGGATTTTATATATGTAGGTCCTAGAGTTATGTACTGTTACATGCAGATTATTGTGAACGTGTAGTATTCAAACTTCAATCGCACAATTAGGACACAAGAAAAAACAAGGAGATTTAAAAATGTTTCACAGCTGCCATCTTGAGGTTATGGAAACAATATAAATAAATTAGATGCCAGTGGATTAACATTCGGATAAAGATTTACTGTACCAAGTTTCACTGCACGCGGACGGTTAAATTGCGAGAATCGTCCATGTGAATATTTATAATTCGCGTAACCGCCATGTTGGATTTGTGATCACCAGGTTATTTAAAGTCCTATAGGTGAACTTAAGTTCATAGCCCCTATGAACATTAAAAAATGCAGTTTGATTGCTAAAATAGATTCGTAGATATCCAGTATCGTCTAAATATTTCGGATGGTCGCCATGTTGGATTGTTAAATGTATAGGCCATAGAGTCATGTACCATTAAAGGAAAATTATTGCGTAGGTTCATTATTCAAACTTTCACTTCGATCGCATGACTACATCACAAGAAATAAAAACTTAATTTTAAAATTCGCACTGCCACCATCTTGAGGTTATGTAAACAATTGAACTAAATTAGATACCAGTGGATTACAATGTGTATAAATATTTCCTGTACCAGGTTTCAGTGCGCTTGGAACATTAAATCGCGAGAAATGTCTATTTAAAATGTTCAAATTCGCTTGGCCGCCATGTTCGTTTTGTAGTTAACCGGTTTTTGAAAATCTTATAGATGGACTTCCAGTAGTGCCCTTTATCTCCGTACAAAATTTTAGGGAGATACCGCTAATAGTTTCAGAGATATAGAATGCCGGTGAAATATTTCGCACATCCGCCATCTTGTGATTATGTAAACAATTGAACGAAGTTAGATGTCGGTGCATTACAATGTGTATAAACATATACTGTACCAAGTTTCATTGCGTTTGGTTGGTCAAATCGCGAGAAACGTCTATTTAAAAGTCGCATATTCGCTTGGCCGCCATGTTGGTTTTGTAGTTACCAGGTTTTCAAAAGTCACATAAGTGAACTTATAGTAGTTCCCTCTATCACCATAGAAAATGTCAGGGTAATATCGGTAATAGTTTCGGAGATATTGAATGCTGGTGAAATATTTCGCACAGCCGCCATGTTGGATTGGTGAGTCGTAACAAAATTTGAAGGGCACGGTCGAGGTCGCCGGGAATAGTGCTATGAACTTTCCGAGTTTCATTGAAATCGCTCCTGCCGTTTAGATTTTATTAGGGGGGGGGGACACACACACGAATCACACACACACACACACACGCACACACACGGACAAAAGGTGATCTCATAAGCCTATTTTTTCAAAATTGAAAATAGGCTAAAAATCGGCCTTTTAAGTTTGTTTTTTTTCTTTTTTTTTTTCTTCAATTTAGTCATGTCACAGCTTTATATGAGGGAGTTACGTCTCTCAGAGTTAACAAGAGGCTGGTAGCTGATACAAGGTACTTTAAAATATTGAAATAAAGTATTCCACATTGCTATTGGTGGAAAAATATATATCTTGGGTGCAGAAGAACGGTTCCGTAGGTATACAGATGCTCTTGTTTTCGTCGCAAACCAGTTATTAGCGGAATGGAATGTTACCTGTTCTGTTGACCAAGGTCAGCTGTGGCTTGGTAGAAAGGGGAAGGGGTGTATATTCTTGTCTCAGTTCATTTTCTCCACTTTATAGCGCATTTTTCGAATTTTTGAAATATTGGTGAGTTTATTATTATAAGATCATTTTCTCCACTTTATAGCGCATTTTTTCGAATTTTTAAGTCATTTTCGAAAATTTTAAGTGCATTTTTAAAACTTTTTTACGGCATCAACATTCGGGCCCTACTTATAGCCATTGGCTGCGATTCATATCAAATAGGCGATGGGGAGATAGCTTTCACTACAGCCTATAGGTTAACAGGTCTACAGACAGCGTTAGGTAATGGGCAAGGTGCTCGTTAAGCAATGCTCATGTGTGGTTTGTTTACATGCATGGAGTATCATAGCGAGAAGGTGGTCTTCTGATATCCAAGCTGTTGCTGTGCTCCACGCCCATCAACTGTCGCAATCATGTGCTGATTGTAAGCATCTCACGTGCGATGGGCGCCATTCCCCATCCTCCGGCAAGGTCGTGCCACTCAATCACCTCGGTAATTCCGACAGGCAAGACTTGGTAGCAATCTATTAGGACTTTCCGTGGGTTTCCCATTTACAAGTGCAGATAAATTAATTATAATAAAGAAGTGCCACGTGTTCGGCCAACCGTCACATATCTTCCATCACCAGTCACAAAAGGATAAGAAATGGAGATACAAAGGCTGTTTTTAAGTAAGAGCCGTTTTTTTAATTAACCGAACATTTTATTTTGAAACCACATTTATTTTTAGGTTTTACATACCGGTACCTTCCTCTATTTTTCTACATAGTTGCCTTGTTTATTTAGGCACTTGTCATACCTTAAAACTAAGTTCTGAAATCCCTCTGCATAAAAGTTTGCCGCCTGCTCTGACAACGAAGAATTCACGGCTGTTTTCACTTCTTCATCGTCGGCGAAGCGCATCCCACCAAGATGACGAAGGGCTATACGGTGGGTGATCCAAAACTTCCCACCCAAAAGAGTCAATCACTTCCCGAGTCCGGGCAGCAGTGAGAGTCTTGCCATGATCTTGCGCTGTGACGGTAAAGTGCGAAAATGTGTACGCGAGTTCAAAAGTGGCCGTGAAAATGTTCATTGCATTATTACAAAGCTGGCTTGTTTCTTGCACTCAAAAAACGTATCACAGATCGTACCTCACACGCAGTGGGCGAAACAATAATCTTGAACATTGTAAAGATGCACAGTTCAGCGTACAGGTTAGCTACACAGCTGCAACTGACGCCTGCTTGTTCGCAAAGGATGCCGGGAGGTAGCGCGCACGGTTGTTGCGGAGTGCGCGCTATCTACGGGCTTTAAAAAAAACGGCCCTTACTTAAAAAACAGCCTTCGTAAACTTAACTGAAGTAGTCCCTCTGGAGCTTTGAAGTAGACATACAACTAACTGAAGTAGTCCCCTCAGGGCTTTGGTTGGTTGGTTCCTCAGTTTAGGGGCTGCGACAACGCGGTCATGTAGCCCCGTGTACTTTGGGTGTGTGTAGAATCTGTCTGATAACCGGTGTTAATTGAGATGACTGTATTAGTGTGTGTTATCTGTTTTTTAATTTAAGTACACTGCAACTTAGAATTTTTCAAATAGTTCCTACTTTTGCCGCCAAGCGCCACCGTCAACGACTAATAGGCCAAGTTCAGAACTTAGCTACTAGACGCCACCGCAGTCGGCTCTTGGCAACGAACGTAGAAACCTAAGAGCGTTGTTTACATTCTTAACCTATCCAATTTACCTTCACACAGGTGTAATTAGTGGAAGGTTCTTTAACATGCCATAAATCTATGACATGGGACCGCCGGCTTTACTTCCCCTCCGAAGGAAGGCATACTGAGGGATTTTTAACGCTCTTAAAAAATCCGACGACTTCGGCCGGGTTTGAACCCGCGATCTTGGGCATAGAAGCTCAGCATGCTACCGACTACGCCACCGAAGCCGCTGTTATAATCTTAGCAATATTGTTTAAATTGAGGCGTCGTTAACAAGGTACATGTTATCTGCGTCGAGTTTCAAACACAGGGTTTCCGAATAGTGTAGTAGATAAATTTTTCTTTCATTTCCCGGAACAGGCAGATAGCAGGTTTAGAAGACCTGATTCCAAGAAGGCGCTCTTCTAAGGACGTCTTTTAGCACATCTTTCTGGACAAGTTAGATTGTGACACTGTACGCATGAGGTCACGGAACATGACGATAGTGTACTTCCGCCCTTCAATAGAATGTCACTCCAGTAGATATATTTAGCTCAGAAGAAATTAGCAAACAAAGAAATGCCATGTTATATCTCGCCCAGTTCTTCCTTGCAGGGAAGCTCTCGATGATTAAATATGTCTGCTGAATTATCGCTGATCACGTTCTGACGCTTAAGACGTTTGCTATATGTTAGTGATACTCTACCTATCCCAAAAATTCTTGTCAAATTTCATAGTTTTTAGGTCATATTTTATAGTTTTTAGGGCATATTTTGCACTTCCTTAGGTCTTAAACTTCCGAACCTCAATAATTAGCTTAAGTTAGCCTATCATGTTACGTCCTACACATTATAAAAATCAGCAGTCGCCTCTGGGTTATGGATTGTAGTCAGTGTTCGCGATATTCCAATCACACCGCCATTGTACTCACATTCAAAGAATTCTGACTTGGCACTTGGCACTCATCCGAGTGACGTCACAATCATTCCAACAAATTGCTTGATGTTGTAAGAGTGCACGTATTCTTCTGATCGGAGCAAAGACAAGCGAATGGTGTATGTTTGTGTTGAAATCTTCAGGTAGTGTGACAATCACTTCAACTGGTGTAATGTAGTTTGTAGTCAAAGTCAAGAACCAATTCCTGCATGACCCCCTTAATTTCATGATTTTGAGAAGAAGACCTAGCTGCCCAACTCTTGTGAGCGATGAAACATTCTGTCACAACCCGTACTCATATTGTTGCATTGTCTCTCTTTGAAGTTGGTTTATAGAAACAACACTAACTTTTTGTGCCTGCATTCACATCGTGCACTTTCTTCCATCGTTGTCTTCAGTCTTTATCTGGTTTGATACAGCTGTCCATGCCTCCCTGTCCTGAGCTAACTGTTTCATCTCTACAGACATACCACACCTTACATCCCAGGCAATCTGGTTGGTTGGTTCCTCAGTTTAGAGGCTGGGACAACGCGGTCATGTAGCCCCCTGTACTTTGGGTGTGTGTAGAATCTGTCTGATAACTGTTGTTAATTATGATGGCTGTATTAGTGTGTGTTATCTGTTTTTAATTCAAGTAAAGGCTGCAGACATTGAATTTCAAGTAGTTCCCACTTTTGCCGCCAAACGCCACCGTCAACAACTACTAGTTCGCAACTTGGCTACTAGAGGCCACAGCAGTCAGCTCCTGGCGACGAACGTAGGAACCCTAAGAGCGTTGTTTAACCAATAATTAATTTAGCTTCACACAGGTGTAATTAGTGGAAGGTTCTTTAACATGCCATAAATCTGTTACATGGGACCGCCGGCTTTACTTCCCCTCCGAAGGAAGGCATACTGAGGGATTTTTAACGCTCTTAAAAAATCCGACGACTTCGGCCGGGTTTGAACCCGCGATCTTGGGCATAGAAGCTCAGCATGCTACCAACTACGCCACCTTCACTAACTTTGCAATTCCTGGGTGTCTTAGTATGTGTCCTACCAACCTATCTCTTCTCTTCAAGTCACCAGTAACATCTCTCTTCTCCTACTCGTCTTAATACCTCTTCATCTTTCTCCTGTAACACCATATTTCAAATGCGTCGATTCTCATCTTTTCTGTTGCACCAATAGTCCAAGTCTCACTTCCATAGAGCGGCACGCTCCTGACAAAGGCTTTCAAAAATGACTTTCTATAGGCTACCTAAATCTGTATTTGATATTTTCTGTAGAAATGCTTTCCTTACCTATGCCTCTTTGCTTCGTCCATCACTGGTTATTTTGCTTAATAAGCATCAGAAGTATCCTACTTCCTTTAACTTTTCATCTGCCAATTTGACTTCCAGAGGAGTTTCGCTGAAAAACAAGGGTTTTAAATAGATTTTCCGAACTAATGCAAAGGAAAATGAACACATTAGAGTCTACAACATATCACCCAGATATCCAAATATGGGTATTGGTGTCTGTCTTTCTGTGTATCTTTATGTACGCCTATACCTCGTGTTCGGATGCTTGGTGCATCGTAAAATTAGGTATGGTATCCATGAGAGTCAATACACCAATCATTTATAAAACTCTTCACCGTACTTTTCATACAGTAGAAAGGTCTCAATGTGAGACACAAAATTCGAGAGTCTATAAAGGGTCTCCGAAAACCACATTTTAAGTCCCTTAAATTAACAGTGCGTGTGATATTCCCAGAAAACTAACTTCGTTCTGATAAACCTATGAAGGAATGACAAACCGCTAACCATTGAAACAGTAGCTCAATTGATAATGTCTGTTGTAAACACTGAACACCGTTCGAAGAACGGGTACTTCCCAATTATCTGAATCCAAAATCGACAAAAGAAAAAGAAAATGTTGTTGAAATTAGGAACACAATCACGCTGTTTCAAAACATCCATTTTAGGTAGATTTCATTAGAAAGCTAACTATTGCAATGGGTCCCATGTTTCGACTTCCGGAAAATTTCGACATATCTTCGCGTTTCACATCCCCCAGACCCCAAAACCACCGTCAGTTCAAAAGTTTATATATAATTTATGTATATATATATATATATATGTATATATATGTGTATATCAGTTTCTTGTGGACACGATAACTGCCGTAATTTTGCACCAATTACTTCGAATTTTTTACCGAAGATGTATACCTATAAAATCTCGGTCGAGTTCGTTACTGGGCTAAATCGGTCGAAGGGGGTGAAAATGGGGGGCTTTTTTCGAAAAAGTGAAATTTCGCTATAACTCTCTTAATACGTGCAATATCGAATCCATTCAAAGTTCATAATATGTGTCGGATAAGTGCCAAAAATTTATGTCAAATAAGATTTTTGATAGCACCAACCATTGACCAAAGGGGTGGAAAAAAGTGGGTTTTTCGGGAAACATTATTCATATCTCTCTTAATAGGCACAATATCAAAACCGTACAAAATGGACAATATTCCTCTAATAATTACCTAAAACTTTTGTCTGAAAGAATTTTTGATATGACCCACCATTACGCCAAGGGACGAGAAAAATGATTTCGGAATTATAAGAAAATGCCAAGAGCTATCAGTGGTTGCCATGGCAACACTACTAAATTGATGAGGCATGGACTATCAGACGTTGCCATGACAACGCACTTGCACGAGATCAGATTCAGTATTTCCATCTGATTAAGTGGTTGGTTGGTTGGTTCTTAAGTTTAGGGGCTGCGACAACGCGGTCATGTAGCCCCGTGTACTTTGGGTGTGTGTAGAATCTGTCTGATAACCGGTGTTAATTGTGATGACTGTATTAGTGTGTGTTATCTGTTTGTTAATTTAAGTACTGCAACTAACAATTTTTCAGATAGTTCCTACTTTTGCCGCCAAGCGCCACTGTCAACGACTACGAGGCCAAGTTCAGAACTGAGCTACTAGACGCCGCCGCAGTCGGCTCTTGGCAACGAACATAGAAACCTAAGAGCGTTGTATACATTCTTAACCTATCCAATTTAGCTTCACACAGGTGCAATTAGTGGAAGGATCTTTAACATGCCATAAATCTATGACATGGGACCGCCGGCTTTACTTCCCCTCCGAAGGAAGGCATACTGAGGGATATTTAACGCTCTTAAAAAATCCGACGGCTTCGGCCGGGTTTGAACCCGGTATCTTGGGCATAGAAGCTCAGCATGTTACCGACTACGCCACCAAAGCCGCCTGATAAAGTGGGAAGCGGCTTCGGTGACGTAACTGGTAGCATGCTGAATGTCTATGCCCAATGTCGCGGTTTCAAAGCCGGCCGAAGTCGTCGGATTTTCTAAGAGCACTAGAATCCCTCAGTATGCTTTCCTTTGGAGGGGAAGTTCCAACGTTCGTTGCGAGTTGATGGTTGGGGTGGCATCTAGTAGCCAAGTTCACAGCTAGGTGTCGTTGACGGTTGTACCTGGTAGCAACATTATGAACTACTGCTTGAAATTGACCGTCTGCAGTACTTACATGAATTAAGACTAATACAGCCATTACAATTCACACCGTGTATCAGACAGATTCTACACTCACCCAAAGTACACGGGGTTAGATGACCGCGTTGTCGCAGCCCCTAAACAGAGGAACCAACCAGAGGTAGATTTCGTTAGAAAGCTAACTATTGCAATGGGTACCATGTTTCGACTTCCGGAAAATTTCGACATATCTTCGCGTTTCACATCCCCAGGCCCCAAAACCACCGTCAGTTCAAAAGTTATATATAATTTATGTATGTATATGTATATCAGTTTATTGTGGACACGATAACTGCCGTAATTTTGTACCAATCACTTTGAATTTTTTACCGAATACGTATACCTATAAAATCTCGGTCGAGTTCGTTACTGGGCTAAATCGGTCGTTGGGGGGTGAAAATGGGGGGCTTTTTTTTTTTCGAAAAAGTGAAATATTGCTATAACTCTCTTAATATGTGAAATATCGAATCCGTTCAACATTCATACTATGTGTCGGATAAAGCCCAAAAATGTATGTTTGAAGAGTTTTTTTTATAGCACCAACCATTGACCAAAGGGGTGGGAAAAAGTGGGTTTTTCGGGAAACATTAATCATATCTCTCTTAATAGGCACAATATCAAAACCGTACAAAATGGACAATATTCCCATAATAATTACCTAAAACTTTTGTCTGAAAGAATTTTTGATATAACCCACCATTATGCCAAGGGATGAGAAAAATAATTTCGGAATTATAAGAAAATGCCAAGACCTATCAGTGGTTGCCATGGCAACACTACTAAATTGATGAGGGATGAGCCATCAGACGTTGCCAAGATAACGCACTTGCACGAGATCAGATTCAGATTTCCATCTAAGTGTGAAGCGGCTTCGGTGACGTAACTGGTAGCATGCTGAATGTTTATGCCCAAGGTCGCGAGTTCAAAGCCGGCCGAAGTCGTCGGATTTTCTAAGAGCGCCAAAAATCCCTCAGTATGCTTTCCTTTGGAGGGGAAGTTCCAACGTTCGTTGCGAGTTGCTGGTTGCGGTGGCATCTAGTAGCCAAGTTCACAGCTAGGTGTCGTTGACGGTAGTACCTGGTAGCAACATTAGTAACTACTGCTTGAAATTGACCGTCTGCAGTCCTTACCTGAATTACAGACTAATACAGCCATCCCAAAGTACACGGGGTTACATGACCGCGTTGTCGCAGCCCCTAAACTGAGGAACCAACCAAAATCTCTGCGGTAGATATAATTTTGCGTGAAGAAGTAACAGACCGTTACATAGTTGCACATCAGTGTCGAAACCTAGCATAAGGACAGTGTGACCACAAGTATAAAAATGGACCCCAAATGACAAGAAGGTTACCGTTCCCATAAGACAATAAAATGTTTAAAATAAGCATAAAATGACGAAAAACAAAGTTAATTAAGCTCCAATTATAAAATACCTTCTCGCATTAAATGAGGTCTGATCCTTCTACGAAAATCTGCATATTCTGCCTATTTTCGCCTATCCCCAAGTTTGTCCGGTGAAATCTACCTCCGCCTTCCGGCGTGCCGAGAGGACTTTTAAGATTGCTTTATGTTCGACGATATGTAAATATTATATGTCAGAAAACTGTATCATTAAAGTACTAACTTTCATTATAACACTGTTTTTCCAACCAATCAGAGCTCAATATTTTCACTCATTGACCAATTAGGTAACGATAGCGTCGGACATGCACTGAAAATTCAACACGTCAGGTATAAATTACATGATTTAAAAGTTGACAATGTAGCCTATATTGGATCAACCATTGTAATTACAATGCACAAAGAAACTGGGCAATTTTGCAAATGAAATAGCACTGTACCTTAATATCCGCAACTCCAATATCTACAAATTCGTAAGATTTCGCCGACAATTTTAGTGAACGCAGTTTTGACAAACACACCAGAACGTCATGCAGAAAGCAGGCGTATGACATTAGTTCCACGGAAATGATAATCCAGCTCTCTGTTCACTAAATGGATTTCTTATGCGAAACTATTCCGCCAGATGTCATAACTGTTCTATTTGGGATTACATTGAATTGCCTTCCGTTGACATTCTATACGCATGGAATTTGAAGAATAACTAGTTGATAATACGATACATTTTAATTTTAAAGCGTTCGTTTTTTATTTATATTTTCTTATTTTTTTATTTAGTCAAGTTACCCTCTAGGTTGGTGGTTCCCATGGACTCTGCGAGGGAACGCACCACTACCGCCTCTATGGGCAGTGTCCTGGAGCCTGGAACATCTGGTCGGGATGGATACAACTGGGGAGGTGTGATCAGCACTTCGCCCAGGCGGCCTCACCTGCAAAGCGAACAGGTGCCTCATGAGGTATGGGAAGGGATGGAAGATTGGGATGGATAGGTGAGGAAGAGGGAAGGAGGCGGCCGTGGCCTTACAGTAGGTACCATCCCGGCATTTGCCAGAAGACGATGTGGGAAACCACGGAAAACCACTTCGAAGATGGCTGAGGTGGGAATAGAACCCCCTCTACTCATTTGGACCACCCGAGGCTGAGTAGACCCCGTTCCAGTCCTCGTACCACTTTTCAAATTTCGTGGCAGAGCCAGGAATCGAACCCAGGACGAAAATAACAAAATGATCCAACATATTACCTGTGTGCTATCTGTTGGTGCTACTTCAGGATAAACAATGTTTCAATGCTTTAGGATTCGTTATTGGGTAGAGATCAAATGCTGAGCTCATACAATTCCCAAGAAGAATTCAATCGACAGAATCTCGACAGATATTTATGAATATTTGTGTTAGAACATATAATAAAGTTATAATTATCGTCCAACATAAACAGTCGTATGCAACTCGCCTATAATGCTAATTAAGACACTCGTGTGGAAATTATGAAACTCGCTTCACTCGTTTTATGAACATACTCGTGTCTGAATTATTGCCATTATAGGCTCGTTGCATAATGACAGTTGGTGTCGTATGCTCGCTAGAATAGAATGTTTCCGGCTTGTCCTAATTTCAATTATTCGAATGACCTTCAAAGACGGGTTTATTCATGAGACATGAGAGTAGTACGACCCAGCATTTGCCTGAGCAAAGGGATTTAGCGGAAATATCAAACCCGGTAGCTACACACATTACGTCACGTCTCGTGCTTGCGGGTTCCAGTCTTTGACTCCCGGTGGCTCGAGAAGTCACGTAACATGGACAAGCAAGAAGTGGTTACGTCACCTGGAGAGGGCTTGCCTGCAATTTGGTGCAAGGTATTCATCCAAGGAAGACATTATCTCAAACAACTAGTTCCGTGAAGAACTTAATAGCCTATTTCATATATCCTACTTATATTAATTGCCTCTATCAACCTACAAATTTTCAGTGTGATTTCTGTAATAGATTCGTAGATATTGAGAACCATCTAAATATTTCGGATGGTCACCATGTTGGATTTTTAAATATAGGACTTAGAGTTATGTACTATTATATACATGAAGATTATTGTGTACGTGCTTTATTCAAACTTCAATCGCATGATTAGGACACAAGAAATAAAAGCGAGATCTTACAGATTTCGCTCAGCCGCAATCTTGTGGTTATGGAAATAATTTTATGTTCGACCCTAACTATTATGTGTCAGAAAACTGTATCATAATGAGGCTAATTATAACACTATTTTTCATTATGAAACAGTTTCTCCCACCAATCAGAGCTCAAGAAACAGTTGTATGACCAATTAGATAAGGATACCTTCGCGCATGCGCTCAAAATCCAACATGTCTATATAAATTACCGAAAGTGCACCGTCCATATGTTCGCGTAAATAAACTGGTGAATATGAGACAAGAAATAGCACTGTACCTTAATATCCCCAAAACCAATTTCTACACAGCGCGTGGTTTTGAAACGACTTCGGTGACAGTTTTACTGAATAACGGTGCACAATCTGAACATATGGCATTGAAGCACACAGAGCGCATGCGTCGGTTGACCAGAGAGCTTGGAAGACAGAGATATACTACCCACCGCAGCACCCGATCACAACATTCTAGTGACTGAACAGATATGTATGAATAATTATGTTAAAACATATAATAAAGTTATAATTATCGTCGAACATAAACAGTCGTATGCAACTCGCCTATAATGGTAATTAAGACACTCGTATGGAAATTATAAAACTCGCATACGCTCGTTTTATAAAAATACTCGTGTCTTAATTATAGCCATTATAGACTCGTTGCATAATGTACTATAAATGAAGTAGATGCCAATGGATTAAAATTTATATAAGCATTACCGTAGCAAGTTTCACTGCGCTCGAATGGTTAAATCGCGAGAAACGTCCATTTGAATATTTAAATTTCGCGTCGCCGCCATGTTGGATTTGTGATCACCAGGTTATTGAACGTTCTATACGGGAACTTATGTTTATAGCCCTTATACACATACAAGATGTCAGATTGATTGCTGTCATATAGCCTATTAATAGAAATTGAGAACCATCTAAATATTTCGGATGGTCGCCATGTTGGATTATAATATATGTATAGCGTGGCAAGTTAGACCTGGCCTGTCATGGCGGAGTCTCGTCTAGGAGGGGAAGTGGTGGGATCACTAGGCGCAAATGCGATTTCCCCTCTTTGGTGCAACAGCTGTTGGGGGCTGCTCGCTGTTCGTCGTGGTTATAATATTCAAGCATAAAGTATCGAATAGGAGCATTCTCAGTGACATAGCATTGGTATTGGTGGTAATGAACTGAGAGCGCGCCCACTTCACACACTCCTGACAGCAAGCTTGTTGCCGTGCTTGTCAAAGAACAAAGCCGGTCAGTCTTGCTTCGCTTGCCTTGACAGCATCTGTACCCTGCCAAGGTTCTGGGAATAATGACTACTTGGCAACATCTAACCCGCGCGTGACGAAGTATGTGCTCACTGGTTGACAAAGAATCCAGGCGGGGGGATGACGTAATGCAACAGGACGCACATGCGCATCGGAAGGTTCAGATCTAACTAGTTCCGTTATAGGACATAGAGTTATGTACTATTAGATGAAGATTATTGTGTACGTTCATTCTTCAAACGTTGATTTTGATCGCATGATTAGAACACAAGAAATAAAAACTTAATTTTAAAGTTTCGCACAGCCACCATCTAGAGGTTATGTAAACAATTGAATTAAATTAGATGTCAGTGCATTGAAATTTCTATAGTCATTTGCTGTACTAAGTTTCACTGCGTTCGGTTGGTTAAATCGCGAGAAAAGTAAATTTAAATGTTTCAAATTCGCTTGGCCACCATTTTCGTTTTGTACGTAACAGGTTCTTGTAGCAGTGCCCTTTATCACCGTACAAAATTTCAGGGTGATATCAGTAATAGTTTCGGAGATATAGAATGCCGGTGAAATATTTCGCACTGCCGCCATGTTGGATTGGTGAGACGTAATAACATTTGAAGGGCACGGTCGGGGATGGCCAAAACAGTACAATGACCTTACCAAGTTTCATTGAAATCGCTCCTGCCGTTTAGAAGTTATTAGGGGAGAAGGGCAGGTGGCTGATCGATCGCCCGTGGCACTATAAGGGTTAACCACACGGGAGAATTTAAGACAGATTTTTTCGAACTGGAGTTAAATCGTAATAAGCCGACTTCGTTGCGATTTCTTAAGGTCTGCCAGCCCCATAGGGGCCTTAAGAGCCATATCCAAAAATTTCGACCAACAGCATTTGATTAAGGGGGTTTGGGTGATTATCTTAATTGGCCAGGATATGGCCTAGTGCATTTAAGCACTGGAAAGACAGAAGATAGAAAAGGACAGTAAGAGTGAGAATTTCATGAAATGAAAGTCAGAATAGATAGGGATAGTCAGAGAAGTGAGTTATTGAAGTGAAAGTAAAAATTGCTGGAGTATCATGTACAATTTATTCTATAAGAATGCGGGGGCGCTTGTGGCGGTTCCCCCTAACTCGGTAATCACCCAATCTGTTAATGAGTGGGTAGCTGTTCTGTAGAATTTAGCTGCCTATCCACGAATTCTCTCCTGTATGGTAGCGAGGTTATAATCAATCTGAAATTGCGCATTGCGGACATACCAGGGGTTTCCCGATATTGTACGCATCACACGATTTTGAACAACTTGACGTTTGTTGATGGTAGAGGGTGTCGCAAATTGCCATGCTGGACCTGCATATTCCATTATACGACGTACAGTATAATCGTTTTGTAAGTTAAGTGTTTGCTTGAGTCGTCAAGTGCGCCCTGGGTCCTGAGTAAGGGCCAAAGCTTGGCTTGGATCACTTTCGCTTGATTAGCGCGCTGAGTAACCTCCTTTGCGAAAGTAAGGCCTTGATCCAGCCTGACACCTAGATATTTTGTGGCTGGCTGCCATCTGATTACTTCACCGAAGAAGTTAAGGTCCTGGATATCGGTGTGCTTGCGTTTCTTTGTAAGCAGAGTGGTAGAACATTTACTGACCCTCCATTTCCCTAACCAGGGTACTAGGGTGGCTAATGCGACTTGGTGATTAGAGGTAACTCTATGGTGGAATGCCAGTTCTCTTTCTTAGCAGTTTTTTGGCCATACCGTACAGAGAGCTGGAGTTGCCAGCCATGTTCCCTGACTGCAACTGCGCATTGTAGGCTACATGACGTCATAAGAGAGCACGGGTCTGATTTCAACTTCTAACTACCGACACTGCATTGTGAATGGGCCTTAAACCATCCAGCGCTGTGGTGCTGCCCACAACGCGCGTCCCTTCCTTACATTCACTGTGGCCCTGTACTGCTCGGGTCTAAGCTCAATGAACTTGCGGGGGCAGAGAAGGAGCAGGCGAGAAGTGAGAAGCTTGTCAACAGCCCGCCGCTTTATAGTAGCCTCACTTTCCTCGTTAACGACCGGCTCGTCATTGAAACCTAGCTGGACGGATGTTTACATTCCATAGCTGCGGGGTGCCGAGGTATTCACGGCTTAAGGCCGGTGAGCAGGTAGACAGGACTGGCGGCAACACCTTGTCTGCACCCTCGTGGACAGATGGAGGAAGCATCTTATTGGTCAAGAACCGTCATGTACTTGTCAGCCATAAATAATGCTTATTGTTGGCTCGTGCTAATGCTTAACGTTTGAGTCGCCGGTCGTTAACCAGGAAAGTGAGGCTACTATACCTGGTATTCCCCTCTATTCCAACACAGTTATCATAGAATCTTTGCTCAAACCACTGTGGTGTGGCGAACGAGTGAGTGAGTCACCGACCTATGTACTTGGTTTTGTTACTAGGCAAGGACCGGACTGGGAAGCCGGCTCATCTATCATCACAAACGTCAATGCTCCACATTCCTGTCAGGTCCACGGAGGTTAGACCCGAGCAGTACGTTTGTCCACGCCACGTGATCACTTTCCTCGCCCCTCCGACAATTCCATGTAGTTCGCTACGACGTTTCTACAGGCTGTACTTACCTGAACAAATAATATTAATATCGTATGGCCTGGGGTGCCGGGTGCAAGTTTTGTTAATTAACGCCCAGAGGGCAGCTTGCATGTCGAATTTTATCCCTCCTTGGAGCGCTATGAAAGTCAAGGAGGTTAGATATCTAAGAACCTTGGCACTATAGCTAGAGCCCTGCGTGGATAAACAAAATGCAATCCGCATCCGCCCCGCATCCGCATGACTGTTATCCGCATCCGCCCCGCATCCGCAGGATTGTTATTCGCAACCGCCCGGCATCCGCAGGATTGTTATCCGCATCCGCCCCGCATCCGCAGGATTGTTATTCGCATCCGCCCCGCATCCGCATGACTGTTATCCGCATCCGCCCCGCATCCGCAGGATTGTTATTCGCAACCGCACGTTTGTTAACCGAATCCACTTATAATAATATCGTATGGACTCGCGTGCCGGGTGCAAGCTTTGTTAATTGACACCCAGAGGGCAGCTTGCATGTCGAATTCCGTCGTTCCTTTGAACGCTAAGAAAGTCAATGAGGTTAGATATCTAAGCTCCTTGACACTATAGCGCTTTCTAGTAGAGAATGGAGGAACTTTGTGTTGGCGGAAAATCCCGAGATTAATTTTGCCATTGAACACGGCCTACTGAATTCAAATGGGTTCTTTAACATGCCAACAACGTATGACATGAGTATCGTGATTTTTGTCGCCTTTTCAAAAATCACTTACCACGGCCAGAGGCGAACCTGCAAGTTTGGGGTTGGTAATAATAATAATATCGTATGGCCTCGGGTGCCTGATGCAAGCTTTGTTAATTGACACCCAGAGGGCAGCTTGCATGTCGAATTCCGTCGTTCCTTTGAACGCTAAGAAAGTCAATGAGGTTAGATATCTAAGCTCCTTGACACTATAGCGCTTTCTAGTAGAGAATGGAGGAACTTTGTGTTGGCGGAAAATCCCGAGATTAATTTTGCCATTGAACACGGCCTACTGAATTCAAATGGGTTCTTTAACATGCCAACAACGTATGACATGAGTATCGTGATTTTTGTCGCCTTCAAAAATCACTTACCATGGCCAGGAGCGAACCTGCAAGCTTGGGGTTGGTAATCCGACACGATAACCACTCACCCACCGTGGCAAGCAACCGAATCCACTGACATTACATTAATATTTTTAATTAGATAAAGCATAATGCAACTCATTTAGACATTTGAGGAGAAAGCCGTTCCCCCAGGCTTTGTGTATCATGTGCTATGTTTTAAATGAATGTTACACAGCCAGAATTGCAACCATTTTCAGTTCGGAGTGTAAATTATGCTTAATGGCACAATTTGAGATCAGCTTAAATCATCTTACATTTGTCATGGAAAAAACATATCGGAAAAGTTATGATAAGTCATAAACATCCGGGTGCTAATAATGATATTCAACAAGTGACAGATTCTAGGAAATAGGCGAACAATCTATTATATTACAAATCTGGAGACGTTTGCGGTGCTGCCTCCTAATTACTCTTTAAAGGCAGAGAAGAAGAAAGAACTTCTGCTAATGCTAGATTTAATGGATAACAAGTTTTGTACCATTTCCAAGGAAATTAGACAAGGCATTTAGGCGCCAGTTACAACAATAATATTGTCAGTGAAATTGCTTATTCACAGCTGAATTGGATTGTAAGACACCTAATGTTAGAAGAATTAAATCGTTACTGAAATTATTCAGTTTTTTTTGTGTTTTCCCAAACTTTTCCATTTTGGCACATATACCGTCTTCCTTGGCCAGTCCTAAATTGTAGTAATACAATTATATTATCGAATCAATGGGGCAGTTGGCTGCACCCCTTCATCAAAATTTGCATTTAAATACTGTCCGCCCGAGTACAAAAGGTTGTACACCCCTGGGTTACTTACACCTTTCAGAGTAACTATTGTTCGAAAATGCCTTCCTTCGGAGGGGAAGTAAAGCCGGCGGTCCCATATCATAGATTTATGGCATGTTAAAGAACGTTCCACTAATTACACCTGTGTGAAGCTAAATTATATAGGTTAAGAATTTAAACAACGCTCTTAGGTTCCTACGTTCGTTGCCAAGAGCCGACTGCGGTGGCGTCTGGTAGCTAAGTTCTGAACTAGTAGTCGTTGGCGGTGGCGTTTGGCAGGAAAAGTAGGAACTATTTGAAAAATTCAAAAAAGTCTGCAGTTCTTACTTGAATTATTAAAAACAAATAACACACACTAATACAGCCATCACAATTAACACCGGTTATCAGACAGATTCTACACACACCCAAAGTACACGGGGCTACATGAACGCGTTGTCGCAGCCCCTAAACTTAAGAACCAACCAACCTATTGTTCGAAACGCTTCCTAAAATAACTTTTTGATTTTAGGGCCATTATTTATTTTCGGAAACAGAGTTGACTGTAATAAACCTGCCGTTTTGCCCTCTCGATAGTGATATTAGGAGGCTGAGGCCTGCATTTCGTAAGCATTTTAACTCTCGAGAAATGGCGTGAAGAAATATAACACGAGGACAGGTGCTGGGTCATTTTGACCCATAGTGTGTCGCTCCCTTTTTGTCGTAGTCGTACGGATTGTAATGAAGTAATTTTACACCTGGTGTCTTCCTATGAACTATTCCCAATATAAAATGAGGTAAATTTATATTTTCCAAATTTAACATGCAGGGAAATTATAATAATTTCCGTAATAGTATAATGAAATTGGCCTTAATATTAGCAGCAAAGTAGTCATCTTAATTTATTTGAACAAACGAGCTGATGACCAAGGTATCTCTAGACCCTAAACATGGATCAAGAAGATCGTGAGCTATGTTATTGTGGTGCACCAAAATAGTTGGATTTTCCCCCTTATTGTTTACAAATTGTTCCAACTAACGTAGGCCGACAATTGTCACTCGAGGACTGGCGCCATGGGTATATCTGACCCAACCGTAAATAATATAGAAATATCTTGAGTGTTCCAAAAGCTATGGACATATTTCTTTTGCAGGGTGAAGTTCAAGGCTAGGAAGGAAGGTACAGTGAGCGACAGGAAATAAGGGCTGACCAAAACGAAAATATAGAGCATTATTCATGTCCCGGGTCAATAATACCCTTGCGCCAGTCCTCGCGGGTTAACATACCGTGCCATTGAAGCCCGCTAACGGACGATTACTAAAAGGTCATGGTTCACCAACTGTAACAATCCATTAGCATCCTTAACGAGCCATTTAAACTAAAACAATTAACGGCTGACGCTTGATTTACGTTGCATTCCAATCCAAAATGGAGCGTGAATAAAATTCATTACCAATTATGGCGATGTTATTGAAGACATGGTAGATTTTCGTCGACCAGTTCAAGTACACTGTCACAGTTACCAATCGTACAATTCCAAATAACCCGTCATCTTGTCACTATAGAGTAGCCTATTTATCCAAGTGGATAAGTACGTTTCTTTCATCCAAAGGAAAATTCGGTCCCCGGCTCCATTTCCTCCTTTCTTCATCAGTCATGTTGCTTGTGTTTAACCAAAAAACATGTAACTTCCAAGCTCTTTGCAGTTCACAGCCTGCTTGATTATACCAAAGAATATACAAATACCGCCACAATTTTCGTCTTTTAGTGAGTTTTGAGCGACTTCGGTGGCGTAGTTGGGAGCATGCTCAGCTTCTATGCCCAACAGCGCGGGCTCAAACCCGGCCGAAGTCGTTGGATTGTTTAAGAGCGTTAAAAATCCATCATTATGCCTTCCTTCGGAGGGGAAGTAAAGCTGGCGGGCCCATGTCATGGACTTATGGCATATAAAAGAACCTTCGACAAACTACAATTGTATGAAGCTAAATTTGTAGGTTAAATTTGATTAACGCTTAAGCCTTCGTGGCTTAGGCGGCAGCACGCCAGCCTCTCACCGCTGGGTCCGTGGTTCAAATCCCGGTCACTCCATGTGAGATCTGTGCTGGACAAAACGGAGGCAGACAGGTTTTCCTCCGGGTACTCCGGTTTTCCCTGTCAAAATTTCATTCCAGCAACACTCTCCACTATCATTTCATTTCATCTGTCATTCATTTAATCATTGTCCCAGAGGAGTGCGTCAGGCCTCGGCAGCTGGCACAGTTCATATCCTCGCCGCTAGATGGGGGCTTCATTCATTCCATTCCTGACCCGGTCGGAGACTGGAAGCAGGCTGTGGATTTTCATTTCATTTGATTAACGCTCTATTAAGTTCCAACGTTCGTCGTCAGGAGCCAGGTGCGGTGGCATCTAATAGCCAAGTTCACAGCTAGGTGTAGTTGACGGTAGCATTTGGTAGCAATAGTAGGAACTACTTGAAACTGATCGTCTGCAGTCCTTACCTGAATTACAGATAACACACACTAATACAGCCGTCACAATTAACACCGGTTATCAGACAGTCCCTAAACTGAGGAATCAACCAACTAACCTACACTCCTTAACAATAACGATTTGTTTGCTGATGCTAATCGATGAATGTGGTGGTGAAACGCCAACGAGTTTAATTATAATAATTTATAATAATTATAACCCCTGGCACAACAGCCCATGAGGGCCTAGGCCTTCCAAGCGACCGCTGACCAGCCATGTGGCCTGCAGATATTGGGGTGACGCGTGGCCGTTAATCTTGGTTTTCGTGACCGGGGCGCTGCCTCACTGTCAGACAGCTACTCAATTGTCCTCACAAGGCTGAGTGCACCCCGTTCTAGCCCCCACGTCAGTTTCTAAAATCCTTGACGGAGCCGGGAATCGAACCCGAGGCCTCCGGGTGAGAGGCAGGTGCGCTACCCTAACAAGACGGGGCCAGCAACGAGTTTAATTACGACGTTAAAATCTGAATCTCCAACATCACTGTTGTTGGTTAGCGAGCAAACCTTTGGGATCGACAGTTTAGTTTGTGAACGCTTCTTAAGAACTATCACGGGGCCAGGACATCACGTGTTGTTTGGGGGTTTCTTTTCTTGTGGGTCTACAAAGTATATTCCACTCTTAATCCGCTAAGTCGTTCAATTGTTCAATATGCAAGACACATTGCGACAGATTACTCCACAATGCAAGCATTACTCGATCGTTGTTTTCCTGTAAAACTTTCGAATCTTGCGATTGGACATGTCCCAGTGAAAGCCTCTGAAAAACAGCGGCAGTCGCTCGCTGTCACGTGACCCACTTTGCATGCTAATATTTCTCCAAGGCACTGTCACGGTAAAATCAGTCTTTTCTAAGAAGCTGGTAAAAAAAATTGGTGATCTAAATAACTTATCTTAAAGTATTCATTAATTTTAACATTGGCTGGGGGCATTGTCTGTACTTAGCGTGGACAAAAACCCGACACGGATATCCGGTGGTTACCAGGGCAACAAGTGTTGGTCGTCTAGTTCAGTAGAGACATCTATATGTTGATATAAGAAACTCTTACTTGATATTATTGAAAGTTAGTACGCCTATCTGTGGTAATTAGCGTGGCAAAATTAATCTCGGGAGTTTTTCGCCAACATAAAGTTCCTCATTTCTCTACTAGAAAGCGCTATAGTGTTCAAGGAGCTTAGATATCTAACCTCCTTGACTTTGATAGTGCATCAGGGAACAACGAAATTCGACATGCAAGCTACCCTCTGGGTGCCAAATAACAAAGCTTGCACTCGGCACCCGAGGCCATACGATATTATGATTAGCTTGGTTAACATGGCAACAAGTGTTGGTCATATAGAAATGGAGCTCATGAAACTTAGTTCCCTGTTTTAAACATTGATAATAAAATGTTTTATGACTGTGATCAGCGTGGACACGGTGGTTACCATGGCATCAAGTGTTTGTCATTTAGGCCTGAGCAGTTCAGTAGAGACTAATTAGATCGCACTCGTTGACAACTAGTTACCAAGGCAACAAGGGCAAGCAAACTTGTGCGCGATACAAATAAACACTTACCCATGACCGATGTCTCTCGATGTTCTTACAACTGCCTTAATCTTTTTTACTTTTCTTGAAAGGCGTAACTTGTGTCTTTGAGAATGGGATACTAGATACTCCAGTAGGCTGAGATATGCTATGTACCCTTGAGATGTGCGATTTGCATGCAGGGCCGTGGAGAGCGGCGACGGGCCCTGGGGCCGGAATCTCCCGGGGGGCCCCTCTAGAACCAAACTATGTAAAATTAATGTATAATCCTCGTAAATTTGCACAAATTTATTTTTTCACAAATTGTTCATCACGAAATAAATTACAAGAACATAAAAAACAGCAAGAAATAATAATAATAATAATAACAATAATAATAATAATAATAATAATAATAATTGTTGCATGCTGAACTGCTATGCCCGGACGAAGTCGTCGGATTGTTAAGAGAGTTAAAATCCTTCAGTATGCTTTTATTCGGAGGGGAAGTAAAGCCGGTGAGCCTGTGGTTTAGAAGGCTGTGGTTATGTGAGGGACACTTTTGTCCTCAGTGTGCGCACTTGAATGGAATAACACAGGAGACCGACAGTCCCGCGACAAAAATCACGTCAGCTGTTGCGACAGTCCGGACACATTTTTATCTCATCCAAAGGCTGTAGTTGCACCATCGTACATTCATTTCCACTACAATTGGTAGTGTGTATCCATAATTTGTAGATAATTTCGTTAGAAACCCTCTATCAAGTTCCAACGTTCGCCACTGGGTGTCATTGACTGTGGCGTCTGGTAGCCAAAGTTGGAACTACTTGAATTTGAACTTGTTGAGGAGCCTACGGGCGTTCAAAGGATATGTCCTAATATGACCATTGGCTGCAATAAATACTGTATAATATAGGCCTACTGTATTAATAATATTTCAATTATATATTCCAGTAAATCCAGGCTATATTTATTATCATAAGCAGAGCGTGAAATAATAACAATATAAATATGTTATTGCTAGTATGTAAGATTTACAACAGTGAAACTGGAGGAATGCATGCAGAATTATTTGCAAATTCTATGTTTATAGGCCTACCTGACAAACGCGTACCAGTGCATTATTTTCAATTAACAAAAATAAATATCACGAGTAAAGCCATCGAAAGCTAGGTAATAATTTGCATTAAATTCACTATAATGTTTACTTTTGGCGTTTGACAGATCTAAATCTGTCCCGATGAGGTAACACTGTAGGCATGCACAGTGTTCAGATTTAAAGTTCTGCAGATCCTCTTTGATATCAATAATTTTAGAACTTCAGTGATACTCGTAAAAGCAATATGCTCGTTAGTCATACACAAATTTGGAAAAAAAGAAGCATTTATCGGACCGTAATTTCATCGCCTTTACAGTACCGGTACAGTATTTAACTTGGGGAGAAAATTCACATTGAAAAAAGCTGTTGTCCATGAACTCGGAAATAGGTGGGTTCGAATTAGACCGTCGATGATTCTAAGCTTATTTTCCATGATTCATTGTTTTAACCCTAGACTATAGCCAAAGGCTGTAGTTGCACCATCGTACGTTCATTTCTTCCTCAATTATATCCCAAATTATTTTAAAATATATATTTAACTTCAGATATAGATTGTCGGACAGTGTTCTACACGCACAGTAAGTAGAAAGGACTGATGACCACGACGTCCTAAGACCCAAAAATTAATCAACTGCATGTTAAAAGAGGTGGAAGGGATATACTGTACGCTGTGCAGTACAACGGCCTCTGTGACATATGACGTAATCTCTTTTCATGATGAAAACTTGATTTTTACACTAAGTCAAGACGTATTTTATAATACGCTTTACAGATAGGGTTTTTATATTGAAATTATCAAAACTTGCTGCCCTTCAAGAGTCACGCCCATGGGTCTAAGCCTAAACACTGTTTTGGTTGAACGGCGATCACACATCATTGTACATTAAACAAAGCAAAAAATATTTTTTCATAATCAACCACAGGTGTACAGTACTCATACGTAAGTCAAGTTACTGTATTTATTTATGCTATCAGTAGATTGCAGCTGATCAGTGATTGTTTTCACAAAAGAATTTGAACTATAATTTGTAATTTGCAGTCAGTGGACTTCTTATAATTTAATATTGCTTTGCAGTAAGCAAACCTAGAGCCAGGTTCTAACAAAAATCCCCAACCCTATCTATGACTGGTGACCATCAGAGGCGGATTTAAGCCAAGATTATGGGGGATTAGACACACAGGGGATCTGGGAGTATGGAATATCACCAAGCTCAGAGTGGGGTCCGGAACATTTTGCAAAAATTAGGTCCAAATTATTGAGTTATATGCCATTTTGGTGATTATATTTGTGATATTTTGGAGTAAAAATTTGGGTGACCATTGACATCCGATATTGAAGTAAAATCTCTCGCACCTTCTAGTAAGACGCTGCGGTGTAACTCACCAATGACCGTGTAGTCGCGACGGGCAACGCATTCCCACTTTTCCCGGTCGGCAACTAAGAATACGGCATGCGATTGATCATATCACAGAGGCAATAGCACAGCACAGTGTCTACTCTGCTTTTCGTTTCTTATTGTTGTTTCAAGGGGGGAACAGCTACGGTAGGTCATCTGTCCCTACCACTGACGTTCCATGAGAGGAATTGGAAAACAAAGTTGAGTGGTTCAGTGCCCTAGCTTAATTGTCATTCTTCTACTGGTTAACACTCAGTCCAGAAAAATACTAGAATGTTACCTTAGTTTCAGTCTTTGGATACATTTCCCAACTCTAGTGCCAATAGTAATATAGGTTTTCAATAAATCCCTCAATCATAAATGATTTGCGCACGAACCCAAGTACCTGGGATTGTTGATCGTATTGAATGAACCAGTTATATTAATAATTATACTGCACCTAAGCATACAGATTGTTTACTCAATTCAGCATACGAGAAGATGAACAATTTCGCATGCATTTCTTCTATCTACGTTTGACAACAGAATCATCCCACCCTTTCGCAAGATATTTAGCCAGCAATGATAATTTTTCACATAGTGCGAAAGTGAATTGCTAGGGGACGATGACCTCGCTGTTTCGCCCCTTAAATCAACAATAACTATAGGCCTAAAGTGAATTACTGTGTGGACGCTACTTTAAAATTTATTTTACTAACCTGTCTGCACGGCATACGACACGTCTAGCTAGACAATATATTCATTTCAGACACTAACACCTCTAAATATCTAAGCTCGATGTGACGCATCAAATTTGAAACTCTTGAGCTCGCTGACCAAACACACCAGGGCAGCCCGGGCTCTCGTGGCCTTAGCGAAATAAGTGAAGGGATGAGAAAGTTATTTGAAGGATTGGTGTATAAGCCGAATAAGCTAATTTTAGACTAATGGAATGCTCTCTCTGTCTTCAGGTATATTCTGAGAACAATACATAGCGAAGCCCCATCGCCTAAGTTGACCGCTTTGAGACAGTTGTTCTTCCCACAAACACTTTGTAGAGGAAAATATTGTCCACTTGACAGAATAAGTTTCTCAATCCTTGTAACATTGTTCACAGACAGTTCATTGCATTCACTAAATGATTGCCAGTAGCAAATTCAAGTCATATAAAGGCAATAATAAATCAATGCCTGATCGGGTCCATCCTCCTAGGACGCCAGGCCCCCTGGGAGGGTCGGGCCCCGGGGCACCAGCCCTGCCTGACCCCCCCTCTCGTCGGGCCTGTTTGCATGCACAATGTGCCGTTGGCAACCAGGAAGCTGAAACCCCACTTTTCCAATATTGCGCGATACAGGTTTGAGAATATTTACTTACATCATGATCAGAGGAGGCCTACCAAACAATACAAGCTCTTATATCCAGTGACATTGCGTTATCTATAGCCTAGTAGTGTGTGAGACCGTTAAGTTAGGAACCATTCCGACATACGGACGAAGCAAAGAGGATATAAAAAGTAGGATGGCTCAGGCAAGGAAAGCATTTCTACAAAAAAAAAAAAAAAAGAATCTGTTCACATCGAATATAGATTTACGTATTAGGAAGTCTTTTTTGAAAGCCTTTGTCTGGAGCGTGGCGCTCAATGGAAGTGAAACTTGGACTATTGGTGCAGCAGAAAAGAGGAGAATTGAAGCGTTTGAAATGTGGTGTTACAGGAGAATGATGAAGATCAGATGGGAAGATAGGGTTACAAACGAAGAGGTATTGAGACTAGTGGGATAGGAGATATGTTTCTGGCGACTGCTAATGAAGAGAAGAGATAGGATGGTAGGACACATACTAAGACTCCCAGGAATAGCAAGCTTAGTTATGGAAGGAAGGGTCGAGGACAAGAACAGTAGGAGTAGACCAAGGTTAGAATATGTTAAACAGATTGCCTCTGACGTACGGTGTGGTACCTATGTAGAGATGAAACTATTAGCTCAGGACAGGGAGGTGTGGATGGCTGCATCAAACCAGTCAAAAGACTGATGACTCAAACAACAACGGAAGTAGGGAAACCACGGAAAATCAACAGAAGCCACGTCTTCTCAGCTTCTCCTCACGAGGCTTAAGTGCAGCTCGTTCCGAACTCCAGACGAGGGCAGAATCGTGAATAGAAACCAGGACGTTCGAAACCGGAGACATCAGACATACCGTACCTCCATTATTTGTCGTAATCACTCATAATTGAAACTCGTCAAAATCTCCATGATACCGATAACACCGGTCAACATATTTCCTTCACTTGATGAGTTAATTCTTACTCATTTGAGTTTGAGAAATTACGGGCAAATGACCTCGTAGTTCCGCCCCTTAATACAACAATAACTAACTAACTAACAGAGTTTGAGAGAAACGAATATACAAGCTCTAGTTTCTGTGATATCCAATAGATGGAAAAGTGCTTTTTTTAATGTGTAAAATCTTTCCACTCGGTTGCTGGATATTTTTGTGGGAGTGATTTTGAAAAATGGGACGGAAGTGGATCGAACGGAAGTGTGTAAGACGCACTGCCAGCTGGATTATATCCCTCCTGGTCATTCATCACCACACAAAAATCTGTTCTATTTACACACTAATAGTACATAACGATTCCAAGACTCTCTTTTTTTTCTTCACTGCCTACTTGATATTTCTAATCTCGCACTGCCTTCTTGATCGTTCTCGCACTGCCTTCTTGATACTCTGCTGCTAATCATATCAATATGACTCATTTTAACAGAATCCATATGAAATTACGTGTTGGTCTGTGAATCAAGAGGTCCGGGAACTTGGCAAGCCTTTCATGATCTACTACTGTGCACATTGCATTTACTCGCAAGTTGGCCTATTTATAAGGAATTTAAGGTTATGAGCGGTGTCGCGTCTATTAATCTAGTTGATCCATATCGTATTCTTTATTTAGGCTAGTGCTGGTGGAAGCTACAAATCATCTAATAAAATGAGTTCCGTATTATAAACTACAATATCTGTAAAACACTCCATTTTACAATAGATTAATATTTGTGCCAATAATATTATAAAATACCGGTGTATCAAAAATTTCACGTGAGGTTTCTTCTATGTCAGATGTTATACATCATATGCGACTAGTGTAAGGCTCGTAAAGTTTTTTTTTTTTTTTTTTCCTTTTCACATGCATCTCTGTTCTGTTTCTCATCTGTCGGTTTCCTGTTCCACATTCCCCTCATACGAACTCTGGTGTCAAGTGATTTAAACAAATGACATGGTACCTGTTCGAAGTCTTCATATCAGTATTTAAATGGTAAAATGCCTTAATATCAAACATTGTAAGTATTCGGCATTGCATTGGCATAAGGCATTTTAAACTCAATGTTACTCAGGAACATTATCGAAACAAGCGAAATATAAATGAAACTTAATTCCGTAATGCAGTATTATTGGAACGTGGAAATAAGTCACCATCTTTTGCACAATATTCGCGAATTCGAAATAGCCGTAGGGTTATTGCGTATGACGGTGAATCTAGAGATCTTGGGTTCAAATCCTGGGCAGGGTAGATATTTTTGCTACCAGATTATCATTTTAAACGATATTTATCGTATCAATATGACTCATTTTAACAGAATCCATAGGAAATTACGTGTTGGTCTGTGAATCAAGAGGACCTGTTTATAAGTAATTTAAGGTTATGAGCGGTGTCGCGTCTATTAATCTAGTTGATCCATATCGTATTCTTTATTTAGGCTAGTGCTGGTGGAAGCTACGAATCATCTAATAAAATGAGTTCCGTATTATAAACTAAAATATCTGTAAAACACTCCCTTTTACAATAGATTAATATTTGTGCCAATAATGGTATAAAATACCGGAGTATCAACAATTTCACGTGAGGTTTATTCTATGTCAGATGTTACACATCATATGCGACTACTGTAAGGCTCGTAAACTTTTTTTTTTCAGGGGGAACGTGGGGGTAAGCGTAACCCTTAAATATTTGAAAACTATTTAAGAAAAAATATTGGTACATTTGTACCTAGTCCGGCAAATATAACTTCCGACTTGAAAGTTCATCGATCAGCTGGCGTCAACGCGCTGTTCACAACAGCTGGAGGAGATTTTGAGTAATCCTCGATTTAAATCGATCTATCGAATCAGTTTCTTTTGGTCGGTAAATCGGCACTCCGTTCATATAGTGTTTGGAAACGGGGTAGGTTGTTATTTTGTGCGTGTGGTTAGTTTTGAAGGACGAAAAAAATAACGAACTATTTAACATCCTCCCAGACATTGAAAAAGCTGAAAGTTAATGTTTCGAACACAAACAATGACCGGACTCTGCAAATTGCCGGAAATTGCAACATCGTGATGTTTTGTCGACTACAACTTAGAGTACCCCTTAATTTTTTTAGAAAAAAAAGCTCTGAATGGAAGTGTTTTTAAAGAGATAACGATACATTTTAATTACGTATGTCAACAACATGTCGCCTCCGTAGCGTAGCGGTCAGCATGGTTAGCTGCCGCCCCGGAGGTCCTGGGTTCGATTCCCGACTCTGCCACAAAATTTGAAAAGTGGTATGAGGAGTGGAACGGGGTCTACTCCGCCTCTGGTGGCCCAAATGAGTAGAGGGGGTTCAATTCTCACCTCAGTCACCCTCGAAGTGGTTTTCCGTGGTTTCCCACTTCGTCGCCTGGGCGTAGTGCTGGTCACACACCGCAGTTGTATCCCTGACTCAGAGACTCAAGCTCCAGGACACTGCCCTCAGTGGTGGTAGAGGTGGGATCCCTCGCTTAGTCCGTGGGAAAAGCCAACCCTGGAGGGTAAAACGATTGAGAACAAAAATGTCAACAACATTGGATGTACACATTTTTGTGGCTTGTTCGTTTAACAAAATTTACACTTTAAAAGCGCTCCTAAACCAGCAATGCTGCACTAATTACAACATAAAGTCAGTCACAGCTACAGTATTTATGTTTAGAACATACAAACAGCTTGAGAGAGCTGTGTTTAGGAGGGTTCGGTGGCATAGTCGGTAGCATATTGAGCTTCAATGTCCTGGATCAAGGGTTCAAACCCGACCAAAGTCGTCGGATTTTTTAAGAGCGTTAAAATCCCCCAGCATGCCTTCTTTCGGAGGGGAAGTAAAGCTGGCGGTCCCATGTCATAGATTTATGGCATGTTAAAGAACCTTCCACTAATTACACTTCTGTGAAGCTAAATTATAGGTTAGATTTGACTGGCGCTCTTAGGTACCAACGTTCGTCGCCAGGAGCCGATTGCGGTGACATCTAGTAACCAAGTTGAGAACTAGTAGTCGTTGACGGTGGCGTTTGGTGGCAAAAGTAGGACCTAATTGAAAATTGAATGCCTTACATAAATTAAAAACAGATAGCACACACTACTGTAATACAGCCATCACATTATTAACACCGGTTATCAGACAGATTCTACACACACCCAAAGTACACGGGACTACATGACCGCGTTGTTGTCGCAGCCCCTAAACTGAGGAACCAACCAACTAACCTTATAGTCACCTCAAGACCTAAGCGGTCCCTTTGATGTTCCGGTCAGTGAAGAGGCTAACGCACCAGTAAATAGTTCCCGCTTTTTCTGCTTCTTTTGGCGTACAAGATTTTCCAGGACATGTTGCTATGTTTCCATAAGTTGGCTAGATTACTTTTCCTTTGTAAAAATAATTTTCACGTTATTTGGGAGCATTACCAACTTTGCTTTTTATGTGATGAATTGTGTGTGTGTGGTATTTGGAACGATAGGTAGTGTAATTCAGTTCTAATTTGATATTCTAGTACATTTAATTTTGTGCAAACCTTGTTTGAGCGGCAAAAGAGCACCTGAATAATTCGATTTTATGGCGAATGGGGTTCAAAGGTTGGCAACACTGTTAAGACTGCACAAAGTTCCTCAAGTAGACAAAGTGTTCAAACTTCAGCTGTAAACATGGAGAGAAGTTGTGTCAAAGGTGCAAACAAGTGATTTTCAATGTATACACACATCAAAAAAAGTTTTGCATCACCTCGGTTCCAAGAGTTCCGGAACCGTTAAATACAAAGGGAATAGAGATCAACACAAACAACATTTCAGCTCGTTTTATTGCTCATGAGACCCACACATTGCATGTTGTACCATCATACAGCTAGACTTTCAGCATTTGTGGTCCAGATTGCAGTACACACCACTACCTCTAATACCCAGTAGCACGTCCTCTTGCATTGATGCATGCCTGTATTCGCCGTGGCATACTATCCACAAGTTCATCAAGACACTGTTGGTCCAAATTGTCCCACTCCTCAACGACAATTCGGCGTAAATCTCTCAGAGTGGTTGGTGGGTCAAGACGTCCATAAACAGCCCTTTTCAACATATCCCAGGCATGTTCGATAGGGTTCATGTCTGGCGAACATGCTGGCCACTGTAGTCGAGCGATGTCGTTATCTTGAAGGAACGCATTCACAAGATGTGCACGATGAGGTCGAGAATTGTCGTCCATGAAGACAAATGCCTCTCCAATATTCTGCCGATATGGTTGCACTATGGGTCGGAGGATGTCATTCAGGTATCGTAAAGCCGTTTCGGAGCCTTCCATGACCACCAGTGGCGTACGTCGGCCCCACATAATGCCACCCCAAAACATCAGGGAACCACCACCTTGCTGCACTCGCTGGACAGTGTGTCTAAGACGTTCAGCCTGACCAGGGTGCCTCCAAACACGTCTCCGACGATTGTCTGGTTGAAGGCATATGCGACACTCATCGGTGAAGAGAACGTGATGCCAATTCCGTGGGGTCCATTCAGCATGTTGTTGGGCCCATCTGTACCGCGCTGCATGGTGTCGGGGTTGCAAAGCTGGACCTCGCCATGGACGTCGGGAGTGAAGTTGCGCATCATGCAGCCTATTGCGCACAGTTTGAGTTGAAACACGACGTCCTGTGGCTGAACGAAACGCATTATTCAACATGGTGGCATTGCTGTCAGGGTTCCTCCGAGCGGCAATCCGTAAGTAGCGGTCATCCACTACAGTAGTAGACCTTGGGCGGCCTGAGCGAGGCCTGTCATCGACAGTTCCTGTATCTCTGTACCTCCTCCATGTCCGAACAACATCGCTTTGGTTCACTCTGAGACGCCTGGAAACTTCCCTTGTTGAGAGCCCTTCTTGACACAAAGTAACAATGCGGACGCGATCGAACTGCGGTATTGACCTTCTAGGCATGGTAGAACTACAGACAACATGAGCAGCGTACCTTCGTCCTGGTGGAATGACTGGAACTGATCGGCTGTCGTACCCCCTCCGTCTAATAGGCCCTGCTCATGCATGGTTGTTTACATCTTTGAGCAGTTTTAGTGACATCTATGAACAGTCAAAGGTACTGTATCTTGGATACAATATACACAGTCAACGTCTATATGCCGGAGATCTGGGAACCGAGGTGATGCAAAACTTTTTTTGATGTGTGTATATAATAGTAGGTTGAGAGATGACAATCTCGAGTTTCCATGTCTGTAAATAAGAAGGGACAGAGAGAGGAGATACGCGGAAGAATATTTTCCTCAGGACTTGACCTGACGTTTGGTTATAGAGTTGTGTTTGTTAGTTGACAGGTGTGCCAAACCCGAAAATCAAACTGAAAATGTACTGTAGACTCGAAAAAATGAAATGTCACTATATCTCGAAAACAATAGCTAATCGGTCATTTCTATGGTGATTTTTGAATTCAGCAGGTGGAAATACATAAGAATTGAGGCAAGGAACGTGTCAGCGTGCAGGCCCCAGTTGATTGAGACCAGTCAGACTACTCTCTCGGCCCGTGCGTTGGTTGTGTAACTCATTGGTGATGCTTGTCAGAAAGGACCACTTGATTATGAAACTGGTCTATATGACATCTTGTTTGGTTTCACTCTGCATTTAATTGGTTGCTGAAGAACAGAGGAGGAGAAGGAAATGCTGATGATATAATGAATGTTGTTGTTTTAAGGAGCACGACATCTAGGTTATCGGCCCCTAATGGTTTGTTTGATAGTGAACAAGTAGTTCCGTGAACAACTAATAGCCTTTTTTCATATACCATATCCTACTTATGTTAACTGTCTCGATCAACGTACAAAATTTCTGTTTGATTCCTGTAATAGATTCGTAGATATTGAGAACCGTCAAAATATTTCGGATGGCCGCCATGTTGGATTTTTATACATGTAGGCCATAGAGTTATGCACTATTAGATGACGATCATTGCACAGGTTCATTATTCAAACGTTGGCTCCGATCGCATGATTAGGACACAAGAAATACAGACTTAATTTTAAAATTTCGCACAGCCGCCATCTTGAGGATACCTAAAAAATTGAACTAAATTAGATATCAGTGCATTACAATGTGTATAAAGATATGCTGTGCCTATTTTCACTGCGTTCGGATGGTTAAATCCCGAGAAAAGTCTATTTAAATGTTTCATCTTCGCTTGGCCGCCATGTTGGTTTTGTAGTTAACAGGTTTTTCAATGTCACATAGGTGAACTTCTAGTAGTACCCTTTATTACCGTACAAAATTTCAGCGTGATATCGGTAATAGTTTCGGAGATATAGAATGCCGGTGAAATATTTCGCACAGCCACCATGTTGGATTGGTAGGACATAATAAAATTTGAAGGACACGGTCGGGGTTGGCCAAAATGTTGCTATGACCTTACCGAGTTTCATTGAAATCGGTCGAGCCGTTTGGAAGTTATTAGGACACACACACATACGCGCACACACACACACACACACACACACGGACAAAAGGTGATCTCATAAGCCTTTTTTTTCTTTTTTCATAAATGAAAATAGTCTAAAAATGAGGATGAAATGAAGTACAGAGAATGTAATTATAGTCCTGAGACTTCATAGAGTAGACAATGAGGAACGAGGAAGCTTTGACGTAGAAGGCGTTCGTGGGCCAGCATTGTCAATGCATTAAAGAACTTTGGATGCACGAAGAACTTGCACAACGTATCGAAAAGTTGCCTCGGCGATTAAGAAAATAACTAAGATTAAAAAGAATCGGAGAGAAATGGAAAGACATACTGAGAACCGTAAACTGTATGGAAACGGAAAGAAGCATAGCCATATGATGCCCACTAGAGACCTGAGGAGAAGATCTCTAAATCGTACAAATCTGGAGACAATTCGTGATACAGGATAAGATACGTTCGCTGATGGCAGCAAAACTGAGGCAGGGTTGGTTACGGAATAGTTATCTATTTATCTAAACTCAACTACGTAGTCAATCACCTCCGATATAATCCGTTGAAGCAAGTTGCCCTTGAGAAATTACACAACCTGCAGCCATACATATACGAAGGTGGATCAAAAAGTTAGTTGCACAAACGCGCCGCAGCAGCGCACTGTGTGTCGCAAACGTGGGCACAGCGGAGAAAGGGACAGACACTGCCCACACGTCTGTTAGGCAGGTCGCTGTGGTGTCTCGTCTTGTATGGTGTGAATTGCGGCCAAATGCAATGGCGCGTCGACTGGACGTTCAGTCCAAATATGAGGTGCGTGCGACAATCCGATTCCTATGGGCCAAAAGGAAGAATTCATCGTGAAATTAGTGCTGTGTATGGGGAGCGGGCAATTTCCCGGCAAGGGATCGTAAAGTGGTGTCAGCTATTCGAAGCCGGATGCCGAAAGGAACGACGATCAACGCGGCGTCGTATTGTCAAACGTTGCACCGGTTGCGAAAAGCGATTAAAGAAAAGCGCCGGGGGAAATTGAGAGCCGGTGTGATTTTGTCGCACGATAACGCAACACCTCACAAGGCCCGCCAAACGAGCGAACTGCTGCAGCGTTTCAAGTGGGAGGTCTGGCAACATCCACCCTACAGTCCCGACCTAGCGCCATGTGACTTTCATCTGTTCGGTAAGCTCAAAACGGAGATCGGTGGTCGACGTTTCCAGACCGATGAGGAGGTGAAGGCCGCTGTCTCCTTGTGGTTGCAGAACGCTGGAGGAAGATTCTATGCATCCGGCATCGACAAGTTGGTGGTGCGTTCGCTGAAATGTTTGGAGTCTCTTGGAAACTGTGTGGAAAAGTGACGTTAGATTGTTTGTCGTTATAGACGTGTTGCTGTTGTATAGGTGGTGTAATAAATGGCCATAACTGGGAAGTGCAACTTACTTTTTGATCTGCCCTAGATAGCTAAATAACCTTACATTTTAGGGGCAGATGACCTCGCTGTTCCGCCCTTTAAAACCTCAATAACTAACTAACTAACTAACTAACTAACTAACCATATATCTCTGGGTTGGTGCAAAGGTACAGTACGTAGCGTTTCTGTTTTACGTGTTCGTTATATTCTTGCTATGGATTTACATATCGATTGGTCCAGTCGATTCAGGAAAAAATTGCTGAAGAATTTTTCTCGACGAATCTATATGTTTTCTGGGGTGTTGAATCTGGAAATCCAGTTATCGACCAGATTCGGATATGGCTTCACCATAAAAATGGCGGAAAAATTAACATTTCGGAAGTTGTTTTAGTTTTTCGCTTTTAACTCCGAAACGAAGCATCCTAACGAAAAATCAACTTTTATCAAAAAGAAAGCTGATAAAAATTTCCTATAAACTAAGACTAGAACTAGCTCGCTAGCGTTTTTAGTTTGTCCACTAGAGCGCTCTGAAATTCACCATAGTTTTCAGGTTATTCAAAATCTTCGTATTTCAGACTTTCAAAGCCTAGTAGGCCTATGCCCTGCCAGGCTAGTGAGTCCCCTAACCTTTCCCTCTAGCGGCCAAACAAGAAACGTTAGCGAGCTAGTTCTAGTCTTAGTTTATAGGAAATTTTATCAGCGTTCCTTTTGATAAAAAGTGATGTTTCCTTAGGATGTTTCGTTTCGGAGTTATAAGCGAAAAATAAAACAACTTCCGAAATTTATTTATTTTCGATATTTTTATGGTGAAGCCATATCCGAACCAAGTCGATAACTGGATGTTCGTATTTAGCTCTCCAAAAACATATAGATCCGTCGATAAACATTCTTCAGCAATTTCTTCCGGTCCAAACTACCAAATGACTGAACATTCCGACATATTCTTCTCTTCGAGTTCAATCGAGGTGTGAAGGCAGGTAAAATCATTTCCGCTGTGAATACCATCAGAGAGAGAACACGGCAAGAAAGTAGTTATCTCGTTTAAAGACGGGTGTCATTTTGACTTGAGTGGCAGTCCACGTTCAAGAAGACCTTCAGGGTTTGATGAGCGTTTAACTACCTTAATCCGTAATGATCCACATCATTGTACTCGACAATATACAAATGCGATGGGCTGTGACGATCGTGCGACATTCGCATTCAATGGGCAACGTTCAAAAATTAGCATGTTGCCACATTTGCTTCTTGGCTTGTTCGTCATCGATAAGCACGTGAACAACATCCACCATTCCTGACCAATATCGTCAATGGTGTCTTTAGGCTAACTTAAGAAAAAGCATTTTCACTGCCAGGCAAATGTCCGGACGAATCATTTCAACAGACCCACGACCCTGACCTTTCCTTAATTATACCCAAGTTAGCAGTCGCCTGTCACCATCCTCAGTTATATATATTCGCATCCCAGACACTGTCCTTGCGACGGTAGAGGAATGATCCTTGCAGAGTCCGTGGCTGAAGTGAGCTGGGAGGATAAACGATTAAAAAAAGCATTTTGTAATGGGATACCACAAGGGACCGGACATTTATGCACTAAAAACTCTTAAAATTGCTGGCAATTATGCTCTAAAAATGTAAAAATATGGGATAAAAATTGAAAAATATGCACTTAAAAATAAGTCAATCTTATTCACTCTTCTTTCCCTCCTTTGCCGAAATGTGCGGTAGGTTTTGCATGTTGTTCAAGTTTTTTGTTCACATTTCACTTCCTTCGAGCATACTTGACAAAAGACAACGCTATCAGTTGAATAATCACTATACCTACCACCCAATGATTTAATAAATACTTTTATGTTCGACTCTCACTATTATGTGTCAGAAAACTGTATCATAATGATGGCCATTATAACACTGATTTTCATTATGATACAGTTTCTCCAGCCAATCAGAGCTCGTTCATTGACCAATTAGGAAACGATACCTTCGCGCATGCGCTCAAAATCCAACATGTCGGACATAAACACAACATCGAACTAGGCTATAATAAATTACCGACATGGAATACGAACCGTCCATATGTTCGTGTAAATAAACTGGCGAATATGAAACAAGAAATAGCACTGTACATTAAAATCACCAACACTAATTTCTACGCAGCGCATTGTCTTCAAATGGCTCCGGTGACAATATTACTGAGGGACGGCAGATGTAAACATATGGCCTGCATATGGCATTGCAAGCACACAGAGCGCATGCGTCGGTCGTTCAAAGATCTTGAAAGACCCAACGCTCGCTCTGCGATCACAAATTTCAAGTAGCTGACTCTCAACAGATATTTATGAATATTTATGTTAAAACATATAATAAAGTTATAATTATCGTCGAACATAAACAGTCGTATGCAACTCGCCTATAATGGTAATTAAGACACTCGCATACGCTCGTTTTATAAACATACTCGTGTCTTAATTATAGCCATTATAGGCTCGTTGCATAATGTACTATCTGCTGTTCTTCTCTTTAGGCATTTTGGGCAAAGGATATGGAGACTACGAATAAAGTAAACTGAAGAAACTCCTCACAAAACTAACCCCGGGCTACTGGCTGCCGGGATTGTAAAAGGAATGTCCCACCCCATTCCCTTCTTGAAATAGCCAGGTTTTAAGTACTGTTATCTCGTTATCTGTTGCTCACAAAGTAGCTTACAAGGGATGTCCAACACGCAGGCTAAAACTGTTTTGTTCAAGATGTTTTAAATTATACTTAATTGCAACTGTATATGCTAAAATATGCTGTCATGTTCAGAATGTGCAAACACTCCAATAAACCAACAACATATGCATTTGCATATGCGCATATGCATTTTCAAAAAATTCGGTCCATAGGCATGACGCATGATGTTAATAAAAGGGCTACTAATAGGCTACACACATCGTTGTGTATTTAGAGAAGTCCGGAGGGCTTATCAAACAGCGAGCCACACAGCCGGGGCAAGCGAAAGGAAAGGATGTGTCTGATGACGTCAAGACAGTGAAAGTGGTTTCTGCAAGTCAAGGTTTACCAAATAACTTCACCAGTCATCCATTAAACTTGTATAATTGGAACACTGTGGAGGATGGCGCACTCCCTTTCACCAGCACAGCACAACGGGTTTGGACCGCAACTACAGTTCACAATTAGCCCACGGGGCGTGGTAGTGCAGTGGTCAAACTGCTTGCCTCTCAACAAGTGAAATAGCACGTTCTACGGTATGGATTCCACGTAAAATGAGGTCCTGTGACTCCTGATCGGATTATCATGTCGGACTACCAAGCCCAAGCACGCAGGTTCACTCCTGGCCGTGGTAAGTGATTTTTGGTTGTTGGTTCCTCAGTTTCGGGGCTGCGACAACGCGGTCATGTAGCCCCGTGTACTTTGGGTGTGTGTAGAATCTGTCTGATAACCGGTGTTAATTGTGATGACTGTATTAGTGTGTGTTATTTGTATTTAATTCAAGTAAGGCAGACTTCGAATTTATCAAGTAGTTGCCGCCAAACGCCATCGTCAACGACTACTAGTTCAGAACTTGGTTACTAGACGCCACCGCAGTCGGCTCCTGGCGACGAACGTTGGAACCTAAGAGCGTTGTTTAAATTTAACCTATAATTTAGCTTCACACTGTTGTAATTAGTGGAAGGTCCTTTAACATGCCATAAATCTATGACAAGGGATCGCCGGTTTTACTTCCCCTCCGAAGGAAGGCATACTGAGGGATTTTTAACGCTCTTAAAATCCGACTACTTCAGTGATTTTTGAAAGGCGACAATAATCACGACATGCATGTTATACGTTGTTGGCATGTTAAAGAACCCATTTAAATTCAGTAGGCCGTGTTCATAGTGGCAAAATTAATCTCTGGATTTTCCGCCAACCCAAAGTTCCTCCATTCTCTACTAGAAAGCGCTATAGCGTCCAGGAGCTTAGATATCTAACCTCCTTGACTTTCATAGCGTTCCAAGGAACGACTATAGTCGACATGCAAGTTGTCCTCTGGGCGTCATCTAACAAAGCTTGCACCCGGCACCCGATTTCATACGATATTCTTATTATTATCACGAACTTAACGGTCACTTAAAAACTACAAGCTTCTTCCTTTCCTTCCACGGAAAACTTGCCGAGTCTCCGGTTCACAATTGGCCCCGGAATGGGAAGGAGAATGTACTTTGATATTTAGGACACACGATAGATGTGTCTCGTGCCCTGAATGGCGTCTTTACTGCTCCTACGCGAAATTAGCTTTGGAGGAAATTATGTTCACGCTGTTTTTAATCGCCTAGGAAATGTTCTGTAACATAAAAGCAACATTCCACACTGTCTAAGTGATCTTGAAGTAATTATAAGTTCTGACTCAACGAATCCTATTATAATACTATGTGATATGAATAGAGACGGGAATTTGCCTATTTGCCTATTTTATTCCTGTGTTTAGAAACGTAGGCTTTCGAGATATAAATCCGTTTTAGGTTCTTTTAGGCTAGATTTCGTTGGTTTTATTGTGCCTATAAATGCCTATTTCAAGGGTTTGTGCCTATTTGTAGTATAATTGCCTATTTGATGCCTTTTGACTGCATTTTAAAGTGCATAATATTGCAGCTGGTGTGCTCGACAAAATTATATTCTCATTTCTCAATATGTGTTTACCCCACGAACAAGAATGGGAATTCTCGGAATTCACCAGAAATAGCGCCTGGGATCTCGATATTAAGCCTCCAAACTTAACAACCCTTCGTTTTGTATTTCGCTTTTCTTTTTATTGAAAATTTTCCCGTTAGTATGTGTGTGAATTAATATCGTAAACTTTATGCTGATTGAATTACAAAAGAACCAACTTGGTGCCATGTTTTCGCTTTTTTTTTTCAATCTCTATATTAAGCCTCCAAAGTTAAAACCTCTTCGTTTCAGGTATCGTCCCCTTCAAAAGCCGTGTTAGGTTGGCGCTGCAACCTAACTGTGAATTAATATACAGTATATCCTGTACGCGCCTGAGTGTTGAATGGGCAGGCAGTTAAAAGCAGCCAGGAGGGATGCGATCCAGCTGGCAGTGAAAATGCCGCGGCGATCACAGTGCGTTGGTGCTGTAACCTATCTTGTGTTGAATGGACAGGCAGTTTAAAGCAGCCAGGAGGGATGCGATCCAGCTGGGAGTGAAAATGCAGCCGCGATCAGTGCGTTGGTGCTGTAACCTATCTTGTGTTGAATGGGCAGGCAGTTTAAAGCAGCCAGGAGGGATGCGATCCAGCTGGGAGTGAAAATGCAGCGGCGATCAGTGCGTTGGTGCTGTAACCTATCTTGTGTTGAATGGGCAGGCAGTTTAAAGCAGCTTGTAGGTATGCGATCTAGCTGGCAGTGGGTGTAGCATGGCCTCTTACCAAGATAGATGTAAACTTGGTGGTCCCGTCTCGAGCTACTGTTGCTATGGAGATGGCCGGCCTTGCTATTACTTCATCGGCTTATTTTCTGCTTTTATTAGCCTTTGCTTGAGTGCAAAAAGGCCGAAATCCGAAGAATGAGAAAGACTATCGAAAATTCATGTAGCCAGCCGTTCTTTCTGGGTCCTAAACTATGTGTATGCAAAATTTGGTTGGGATTGGTGGAACGGCGTAGATATGTATACGGAACAAATCCACCCACCCACATACATAGATACATACATACATACATACATACATACATACAGACTTTCTCTTTTATATATAAGATAAGTATGTTATTAAATTATAAGTTGCTTATTGTTAATTCTTTTTATAGTAATTAATTTTTTCATGCCTATTTAGTTGCCTATTTTACACGTTAATGCCTATTTACATGCCTATTTTGGCTATTTTAAGAGCCTATATGCCTGCCTATTTTAACTGTTTTTAGTGCCTATAATTCTCGTCTCTAGATATGAATATCGATCTATTAGTTAGGTACAGATATACTAGTAGTTATGTAAACCTAGTCAAATCATACGGTCTGGTCTTATGTAATACAAAATATCCAACTCGTGTAACACAAACTAGCTCTCTTCTAATTGATCATGTATTGGTAAACGACTGTGACAAAATATGTAATATCCATAATAGTGATAATGACTTGAGTGATCACCACTTACTAATCTGTTAAATTAGAAACAAAAAGACTAACAGGAATTCAATGTGATCATAGGCCAATAGAAAAGGATAAAATAAACTACAAAAAAACTTAATAAATATTTAGTAACTAATGAATTTGTATGCAATGAAACTAACATCAATAACTACTACAAAAAATTCCGTGATTTTATTAATAAAGGAATAGAAGCCTGTACTATGAAATATACGAATAAGGAGCCAAGAGCCCACCAATAAACCCTGGATCATACAAGATCTTTTAGCACTAATACACAGGAAATATAAGATAGATGCAAAAACCAAAGTTGAAAAACCATCTGCAGAAATTTTAGAAGAATATAAAATTATTAGCAACCAAGTTACAAAACTTAAGAGAAACCTACAAAGAAACTACTTTGACCAAAAAGTTCAAAATGCAAATAATCAGAGGGAAGTGTGGAGTGTTGTTAATGAGATGTTAAATAGGCCAAAGAAGGGGAAAAATGAAATTGTCAAACTTATAGTCGACGGCGTAAAAATCGAGAAAAAGGAAAATATATGTGATGAAATTAACAAATATTATGTCAATATTGCTAACAATATATGAAAAAATCAAGGCAATGGGTACCTCGGACATTACGAGATATAAAAATCCTACTAGCACTAAGACAATCTTTGTTACCTACTGATGCTAATGAAATACAATCAATTATAAACTCCCTAAAACACAAAAACAATATAAATGAGGACAACACTACTAATGCCATGCTAATTGTGTCTTGAGGGCCTTACACCATTTCTTGTCAAAATAATAAATCTTTCACTAATGACTGGTATATTCCCCGATGCCTGTAAAGTCTCTAGGGTGGTCCCGATCTACAAAAAAGGGGACAAAACCCACCCATCAAATTACAGACCCATTAATATTATATCTGCCATCGGCAAGGATCTAGAAAGCGTTGTTAAACGAAGACTAACATATGAATTTCTTTATAAAAATGATTACTTTGCAAACTGCCAATATGGGTTTATTCCAAATAGAGGAGCTGATAGTGCTATATTTGATGTAGTAACTGATGTAGAAAAGGCATTAGATGAAAACAAACTAGCTGCTGGTGTACTAATTGACCATAAGATTCTCCTTAATAAACTAGAACTTTCAGGCATCAGAGGAGTGGCACATGACTGGTTCAAGAACTACCTCACAAACAGAAAACAATATGTTTCAATTGATAATGTAAAAGGATCTCAAATGAGAATCGACACAGGAGTACCTCAAGGTTCTGTCTTAGGACCAGTTCTTTTTATGGCCTATATTAATGACTAGCAGAAGTACCCATTCTTCGAACGGTCTTTGGTATTAATAACCAGGCGTAAACAATTGAGCTACTGTTGCAATGGTTAGGGGCTTGGAACATGTTTGACGACAAATAAAAATGATTAGTTAAAATATGCTCTCATACTAAATTTATCTAACGTGTACTTCCTGACGTGAAAATAAAATTGAAAACCTCGTAGACCAAACGCAATACACGTCACATCAAAACTCACCATCACTGTTGTGTCAAGTCCCCATCCATAGGCTTGTGTTGCATGAAAATTCAGGATTTTTTGCCTCCAATGGCCCAAATTCCTAACAGCCGCAAAAAATACTATTTCAATTCAGGAATTTTTGAAAATAATGTTGCTGTTAGGAGATATAATAGACCTTCTGTACGACATATCGCACGTGTAAGTCGTGTGAAAAAAATCTAGGGTACCCCTTGACCCCCTTAAGCGCATTGATGAATTTCACATTTTTAGTTGGTTCCGTGATAACCTAATAGCCATTTGCAAACTTACACAGATATATAATAATTCGAGTGGCATAACTTTCTGCAGAAATAGATGGAAAGTTGGATGTCACCTCTTGAGATACTGTTGTCATGGCTACTTCCTTTCAATCCTTCATTAGTTTATTAAATGAAATTAGTTTTCTGGGAATATCTCAGAAACTGTTGGTTTTAGAGCCTAAAAATGTAGTTTTCGGGGACCCTTTACGGCTATTTAGGGGCCCCAAGTTTTGTTTCTTACACAATGGGGCTGAAAATGAGCTATGTCTCGTCGTTGTAGGCCGTAGTATAATAATAATAATAATAATAATAATATAACAATATAGGGATAGGGATATAATAGACCTTCCGTACCACACCCGCACGTGTAAATCGCGTGAAAAAATCTAGAGTACCCCTTAAGCGCATTATATGTATTGATGAATTTTACAGCTTAATTTGGTTCCGTTATAACTAGGGTTCGGATCGATATGCTCGATAAAATCTCCAGATATGCTCGAAAACCATGTGTTTTATGCTCGATAGATATGCTCGAAAAAAACATTATATGCTCGAAAAAACCATTATAAACCCATTATATGCTCGATAGATATGCTCGAAACCCCCATTATATGCGGAAAATATGCTCGAAAAACACCGTTAAAAACTATAGAAAGGAAAGTGAAACGAAAAAAACAATAACATACCTTTAAATACGAGCTTTATTTTCTAATTGTATGTATAATTCACTGCAATATACTCTGAACCCTTGCAAAGAAGCATATGAGACTCAGATTCGGGGCGTAACAGGTCATATTCGTAAGTTGCTGTCAGGGCGCTTCATTAACTTGCAGGGTAACATATAACAAAATAACATGCAGGAAAGAGTGAAGCCAGGGTTAAAACAACTGAATTTAATAACAAATCACCATATTTACATAAACAATTAACAACAAAAACTCCCACTTGACTCCCGCTTAATAAAAATGCCAAAAACTTAGGCGATATCTCTGGAGAGATTAATTACCTGGACCAAGCGTCCTTAAATAAAACGATACAAAAAATGACCATATAAGTGCGTACGCCGTTCTACATGCATCACGATGTGTACTTTGAATGCGTGATTCGTTATCATTCAGAATGACCCTTCAAACAACGAATCCGCATTTCCTAGAGCTAGACCGACACAAGGGAACACAACTACAATACTTAAATTAAACCGACACTTCCTAAATCTACTATAAACAAACACAAAAATTTCCGTGTGAAATTGGACTTGAATTGCCGTAGCAATATTTACTGCCTAAAAACTTAGGACTTCTCACACAAATCAACACAAGTACATTAACACGTGACCAATAGAAAAATACTCAAATGACCGCTGTCAAAATTTACAAATACTCTACCACTACACCAAACGGGTGTGACAAACAAAATTACATGAAATCGAGTCATCAACAAAGCAATAGGCAAACAGCCAACATTTACGTTAATCACAATATTCTTATCCATACAAGGTACAACAATCCGTTCCACACATGGCGAACTCCCCAATTAATTATGGCTTAAAATTAGCCATCACAATGAACAGGTTTGCTATATGAAAGCTTACAGGGTTCAGTCGGACAAATAGGACTGCCTATCAAAATATAAGTCACAGGCAAAACGGGCGGTTTGTGGAACTCTGCATGTCTGTCAACCCACGTGTCAATAACCTCGACCTCCCAGAACATGGGGTCGAACCTCGAAGAAATGTGCCCCAAAGCACAATAATACGTGTGTGTCAGAAAAACAATATGGACAAGAATCAGCAGTCTCCCAAGAGCACTCTGTCTTTCCATCTAAAAATACAACAGCAGCAAAAATATATAAGGGCGGTAGGACAACTACCCCCTCCTCACGTAGAATCAACACACACTAGACACATCAACACACACTGAATCACACGTATGGGTTGTGACAGACCCTGAAATAAAAGACACAAATAATATCCACATGCTGGCGCCATCGTTCTATGCCGTGACTAGACACCTGAAAAGGACTCAAGAAAAATCTATCAAATTAGAACGAAGGTGTTCTATAATTACTTTTAAGTTGGTGCACTCGGCTACCCTAACATGAATAATAACCTGTTCAGCAAAATGTTTTACAATCATTTCCTCCCATTCCTATTTCAAAATATTAACGTTAATAAAGCACCATTTATCGAATGTAACGGGTTCCGCAATTGCAAGGATAAAAATCACGCACGCACGCCGCGTACATTACACAGGACTCAACAAAAATCAAAATATCAACAAACACTTTGGCCACGCGCCAACGGACATTTAAACATATAGTGTCGGTACAAGAAAAACAGCTATAAAACAAGAAAGAAAAACATGACTATTTATAAAGTTCCCCGGCCAAATCTAACTACATAATTGAAATAATCCAATTTTAGTACATCACCGCTTCTGCATGTAGGACTAAGGACATCCTTCTCAACCCATTGCCCTATGGACAATTTAGCACTCCATAGTAGTCGTCTGCGTTGATTTCTTGAAGCTCATCCCAACTTCAAACCACGTGCTGATCATCTTGGTCTCGACTCCTTGGCAGAAAAGTTCAATGTTAAATATTTGCCTATCTATAATCGCTTGCAGGCTACTCAGTTCACCCACAATTGTCCTACTGCGATTAATAGCGAAGACTGGCCCTAATTATATCGCACATACGCACTATAAAAACACACATACAATACACACAATTTATACATAAAATATACATCTCGAGTCCGCGCCACTGGCTCGTTAACAAGTTCAAAATCCTGGCTGCACTCGCAGTCGCTATCTCGTCCGGTATTTCCGTCCCGTCTTATGGACTTCGGTTCTGGTAAGCGCTAATGAGGGTGATACGATACTTCCCCCTTAAAGTTGAACTCGTCGTCTTTAAAAGAATGTTACAGTTTATCACGCGCTGGCGTGAAATATTTAGATCACACAACTTAGTTGATTTTAGAACAAATGTATTATAGCTTTTAAAATTCGATACTGCAAACGCTGCGACTTTAGCTTCCCAGAGCTCAGAAAATAAAATTAGCTTCACTGATTTTAGAGCGTAAAATTCACACTTCAAACTGGCGTGGAGTATGCCTCTGAAGGCTCCACACAATAAGACTTAGATAAATTCGAGCGTCAAAAATCACACTTCAAACTGGCGTGGAGTATGCCTCTGAAGGCTCCACAAGATAGTACTCAGATAAATTCGAGCGTCAAAATCGCACTACAAACCGGCGTGGAGTATGCCTCTCAAGGCTCCACAAGATAAGTCTTAGATTGGCGTCAGGCCAAACTATTTATGAGAAACTGACAAGGGCGGCGGAGTGGGGCGGAGTCGGATAAAAACTTCCAGAGTTTATGTCTCACAAAGATGGGGCTAGTGTCATTCTTCTCCAAATAAATCCAACGTCTCAAATTACTCGAGCGGAGATTAATCCGTTCGGCGGTTCCTTAGATACACACTTCCGCGCGCTTTTTACTACTGACGCCGTCCGCCTCGTGGTCACGGCTTGGTCTCTTGTGATTGGCTGATTCAATCGTATGTTCGTTGAGAGGACCTCGTGATTCTCCCTTTATGTCTCCAATTTTGGTACAGTAGTTGCACAATTTGGCCTTGAACTCGACTAATTCTGGCCGTCCCCAGGAATAGCTACCAACTCGGCTTCTGTTGCAACCATTACGAAATGCTGGCCTCCCTAATATCCAAGTCGACTTCCTTATGTGCTGCCTGGGCCGTAGTAATAATAATAATAAATATGAATACTTATTTATCGAAGATCAATAAGGGTTCAACTCGCATTCAAGTTTTACAAGTATATATAAGAGAAGTGCTCTTAGGCTATAAAGGATACAGATTAAAAGTTCATTTAAAAAATGTTCATAATTAGGCGAGTCAATGAAGTAGATCTGCATTGGTCTGTACAACAAGAAATTTTCTATGTTTTCAGTTTTGAATAATTTTCTTAAATCAGTCAATAAAAGTTTCAATGACGAAAACGACCTCACAAAAGGTTAAACGCCTGCGGTTCTATTATTCGCACCAGATAGGCTTTTCAATAATTATTTCTGTTTTCGAACCTTAAGGATTGTCAGGGCCCGAATTCAGGGGATAATTCGAAGAAAAACAAACGATTTAGACGAAAACCACAAGAATATGCATTTATATGCTTCTATTCTGAAAACCGCGGTTTTATGCATTTATATGCTCGATAAATTTCAATTCTGTTGGTCCCAGAGAGGTGAAAATACCACCGAAAGGCTTGTTTCAATGTGTACTATTCAGGAAAAAAATATGCAGATATGCTCGAATCCAAGCCCGAGTTATAACCTTATAGCGGTTTGCAAACTATCTCAGTAATGTAATAATTGGAATTGTATTGCGTCTTACAGCAATAGGTGGACCTGAGAGATTCTGTTGCCATGGTTACCGGCTTGCATTCTTTCATTATTGCACACATTGAATCAACTGTACTCTCAGAAACGCCACTCAGGAAATATTTACCGGTTCTAATTCAATTCAGACTGGAGAAGGGAGTGAATACTATTCGAAGTCCTGAATTACCAAAACGGCACTCTTGGCACATTAATGAGGAAGCATGGGATGACAATAAGAAGAAAATTGCACAAGTAGAACAAATGATCAAGAAAGGTGATATTCATTCAGCTTATGAGAAGTTACAACACTTACTACTTGCATCGACAGTAACTTTTTCAAATACAAGAATTGCAAAACGCTGGTGTGATAGTCAATGCTATTCTGCTAGACAAGAGACATTATATTATCTACATAAGGCCTATGCTGAAAAGAGGAAATGCTATAAAGATTTAATTAAAGCAAAGAAGCTAGAGTTTGATCTAATCCAAGAACAGAAGTTAATATCAGAAGCGGAGGAGAAACCATATAGAATTTTAAGAATTAAGAAGACTCAAACACAAACCTTCATTATTAACCCAGAGCAATGGATGGAATATTTTAAAGGCATCTTTGGAAATCCGGCTTCAAACAATTTTGGTATAAAGAAGCCCCCATTAAGTACATTCCAACCTTTCACAGCGGAAGAAATAAGGAATTGCAAAAATAATCTAAAAAGTGGAAAAGCGGCAGGGCCAGATGGAATCTACAACGAGATTTTAAGAGCGTCGGAACAGGATATCACAGAACCATTGATCCTACTATACAATGAATGTATGAAGAAGAAAGAAGTTCCCTATTCATGGAGGGAATCAACCATCCTCACTCTGTTCAAAGGTAAAGGCAGTAAGGACGATCCTAGCTCATATCGCGGATAGCGCTGGAAAACACTATTTTTAAGATATTCTCAAAACTCTTGAAGAATCGCATGTCATCGTGGGTAAAGCAAATAATACCTCCAAATCAATATGGTTTTGTGGAAGGTAGATCCTCGTTACAGGCAGTTGGAGAAGTCCTCCGAAAGATCACAACCGATCAGCGCATTTGCTAAAGACTGATACAAATCAGTATTATCTTATTCATATTAATTTTCTTTCTTTGTACACATCACGTTTAATTAATAATAATAATAAATTATTGTATTAAATGAAATGTCAGCATGGTTATCTGCCGCCCCGGAGGTCCTGGGTTCGATTCCCGGCTCTGCCACGAAATTTGAAAAGTGGTACGAGGACTGGAACGGGGTCTACTCAGCCTCGGGTGGTCCAAATGAGTAGAGGGGGTTTGATTCCCCCTCAGCCATCCTCGAAGTGGTTTTCCGTGGTTTCCCACTTCGTCTTCGGGCAAATGCCGGGATGGTATCTATTTCAAGGCCACGGCCGCCTCCTTCCCTCCTCCTTCTCTATCCATCCTAACCATCCCTTACCTTCCCTCATGAGGCCCCTGTTCGCTTTGCAGGTGAGGCCGCCTGGGCGAGGTGCCAATCCCATCTCACCAGTTGTATCCCTTCCGATTCGATGTTCCCAGCTCTAGGACACTGCCCGTAGAGGCGGTAGTGGTGAGTTCCCTCGCTGAGTCCGTGGGTTCCACCAACCTGGAGGGTAAACGACTAAAAAAATAAAAAAATAAAAAAATGAAATTAGTTTTCTGGGAATATCTCAAAAACTGTTGGTTTTAGGGCCTTGAAATGTGGTTTTCTGGGGCCCCCGAGTTTCGTTTCTCACATTGAGATGCTGAAAATGAGCTTTGTCTCACCCTTCTACGCCTATTTCAGCAAGTATTTTAAGGGGGTAGGCTCCCATTAATGAGAGGTACAGAGAAGAGTTACATCAATGATTAGTGTCGTGCCTCTGATGGATGACTGTACCAAATTTTACGTTGACCCACCCAACCGTTCTCTAGTTATAAGGGAACAAAGTTGTCCACAGACAGACAAACAAACAGATAGACAGTAAAAATTTTATTTCCGTGCGCATCCGTCATAAAACAGTCTGAAACGCGTTAATAACGCAAATTTCCGTAGGAATTCAGAAAAAACAGACAAACTTTCATTTATATATGTAGAGAGATATAGAGATAGCCTATAGTCCTATTAGAATTGAAAGACAAGCGTAAACTATTTGCAGATGATATTTTTATATTATATCTGGGAACATCTGAACAGGAAATTATGCTAAATATTAATAATGATCTCAATAAGCTGGTGGATTGGATGAGAGCACACAAAATGGTTATCAATATCACTAAAACAAAATATGTATTCTTCCATAAACCATCATACAAGATTGAGACCACATAGTCAACATAGCCAACAAAGAAATAGAAAGGGTTAAATCGGCAACATACTTAGGTATCACACTAGATAGTACACTAACCTGGGAAAATCATGTAGAAAATGTAAAACATAAACTCAGCCCTATAATTGGTATTATTTTCAGATTAAGATATAGCTGTCTTACTAGCCAACAATTGAAAAATATATACTATGCTCTGATACATTCACATCTAATGTACATGAATTTCATATGGGGTTATTGTAAGAAGGAGCTGATTAAAGAACTTGAGATACTCCAGAAACGTGCAATAAAATCCATATTTGGATATCCTTGGCTCAGACCCTCAAATGAATTATACACAAAAACTAAAATTATGCCACTGCAAAAACAAGTAGCTTTGGCAGCAACAGTATTTGTATACAAATTGATACACACATCCATTTTACCCATGCAAATGACATTCATTATTATGCAACAAGAGGAGTTAATCGAATATTCACCAGCCAGTCCCAATCCATTAAATTTGGAACTAAAGGAATTATGTCCTCTATAATATAGGAATATAACTCGCTACCATTATGCACAAAGGAAATTTTTTCTATAAAAACATTTAAGAGGAAAACAAGAGACTTCCTATTAAGGAATGAACAGCCTATATTCAATATGTAGCCTTAAGCAATAGACTGCAATGTATCATAACGAATAACTTCTGTAAAGTTAGTCACTAACAATCTAATGTACCATTAACCTAAACAATATCATGTTACAAAAATTATATACAAGCCAAGCTCCTTACAATACAATACTTGATTGTCCCTAACACGAGCTCTGGCTCATTGGGACCTATGTCAATAAATAAATAAATAAATAAATAAATAAATAAATAAATAAATAAATAAATAAATAAATAAATAAATAAATAAATAAATAAATAAATAAATAAATAAATAAATAAATAAATAAATAAATAAATAAATAAATAAATAAATAAATAAATAAATAAATAAATAAATAAATAAATAAATAAATAAATAAATAAATAAATAAATAAATAAATAAATAAATAAATAAATAAATAAATAAATAAATAAATAAATAAATAAATAAATAAATTGTCCAAACTGCTGTAGGTTAGGCTATGTTTGTTTAGACCGACACTATTCTATCCTAGCCCTTTAAAACAACATTCAGAATTATTCAGTGCATCAGACAAATTCCTAACAACACTAAGCAGGAAAACAGAAGGCATACCTTATGGCCTGACTTCTATCGACGCGATAAAACAGGTAGCAACGGAGAATAACTTTCCGCCCCACACGGTAAACCAGATACTAGATAAACAACGAAATAAAATGAGAACAGATCACCAACCTAAAATGAAAATAAGTAGGCTACATACGATTCTATTTAGTGAACAAAAACACTTATAAAAAAACATCTTCAAGAAACATGGACTAAACATAGTTTTCAGAACCAACAACTTGCTCGGTTAAAACCTACACAATAGCAACCTAACAAAGAAACCCCCGCACGCAAAATCAGGTGTATATGTGTTCACATGTAAATCTATGACTTTAGTCATATTTCTATCTTTTCCCGTATTGATTATGATATATTACAAAAATATCCACTTTACAAAACAATTTTTGTCATACACTATTTTTATAATGATGATAGGCTACATGTTTCGGCTCTTTGAGCCTTCTTCAGTATAATAGCACAAATAACAAGTAGTTCCGTGAAGAACTATACAGCCTATTTTCATATATCCTACTTATGTTAATTGCCACTATCAACATACACAATTTCAGTTTGATTGCTGTAATAGATTCGTAGATATTGAGAACCGACTAAATATTTCGGATGGTCGCCATGTTGGATTTTTATATGTAGGTCCTAGAGTTATGTACTGTTACATGAAGATTATTGTGTACGTGTAGCATTCAAACTTCAATTGCATGATTAGGACACAAGAAGTAACAAGGAGATTTTAAAATTTTGCACACTTGCCATCTTGTGGTTATGGAAACAATTGAAATAAATTAGATGCCAGTGGATTAACATTCGTATAAGGATTTACTGTACCAAGTTTCACTGCACTCGGATGGTTAAATTGCGAGAAACTTCCATGTGAATATTTATACTTCGCGTTGCCGCCATGTTGGATTTGTGATCACCAGGTTATTTAAAGTCCTATAGGTGAACTTAAGTTCATATTCCCTACGAACATAAAAAAATCAGTTTGATTGCTATAATAGATTCGTAGATATTCAGAGCCGTCTAAATATTTCGGATGGTCGCCATGTTGGATTGTTAAATGTATAGGCCATAGAGTCATGTACCATTAAAGGAAAATTATTGCGTAGGTTCATTATTCAAAATTTCACTTCGATCACATGATTACGACACAAGAAATAAAAACTTAATTTTAAAATTCGCACAGCCGCCATCTTGAGGCTATGTAAACAATTGAACTAAATTAGATACCAGTGCATTACAATGTGTATAAGCAGTTGCTGTACCAGATTTCATTGCGATTGGAACATTAAATCGCGAGAAAGGTGTATTTAAAATTTTCAAATTCGCTTGGCCGCCATGTTTTTTTGTAGTTAACCGGTTTTTGAAAGTCTTATAGATGAACTTCCACTAGTGCCCTTTATCTCCGTACAAAATTTCAGGATGATACCGCTAATAGTTTCAGAGATATTGAATGCCGGTGAAATATTTCGCACATCCGCCATCTTGTGGTTATGTAAACAATTGAACGAAGTTAGATGTCGGTGAATTACAATATGTATAAACATATACTGTACCAAGTTTTATTGCGTTTGGTTGGTTAAATCGCGAGAAACGTCTATTTAAAGTCGCAAATTTGCGTTGCCGCCATGTTGGTTTTGTAGTTACCAGTTTTTTAAAAGTCACATAGGTGAACTTCTAGTAGTTTCCTTTATCTCCGTAATAAATTCCAGGGTGATATCGGTAATAGTTTCGTAGATATTGAATGCTGGTGAAATAATTCGCACAGCCGCCATGTTGGATTGGTGAGACGTAACAAAATTTGAAGGGCACGGTCGGGGTAGACCGGAATAGTGCTATGAACTTACCGAGTTTCATTGAAATCGCTCCAGCCGTTTAGATGTTATTAGGGGGACACACACACTCCTCTCTCTCACACACACGGACAAAAGGTGATCTCATAAGCCTATTTTTAGCCTATTTTCAATTTTGAAAAAATAGGCTTATGAGATCACCTTTTGTCCGTGTGTGTGTGCGTGTGTGTGTGTGTGTGTGTGTGTGTGTGTGTGTGTGTGTGTGATTCGTGTGTGTGTCCCCCCCTAATAAAATCTAAACGGCAGGAGCGATTTCATTGAAACTCGGAAAGTTCATAGCACTATTCCCGGCGACCTCGACCGTGCCCTTCAAATTTTGTTACGACTCACCAATCCAACATGGCGGCTGTGCGAAATATTTCACCAGCATTCAATATCTCCGAAACTATTACCGATATTATCCTGACATTTTCTATGGTGATAGAGGGAACTGCTATAAGTTCACTTATGTGACTTTTGAAAACCTGGTAACTACAAAACCAACATGGAGGCCAAGCGAATTTGCGACTTTTAAATAGACGTTTCTCGTGATTTGACCAACCAAACGCAATGAAACTTGGTACAGTATATGTTTATATACATTGTAATGCACCGACATCTAACTTCGTTCAATTGTTTACATAATCACAAGATGGCGGATGTGCGAAATATTTCACCGGCATTCTATATCTAACAAACTATTAGCGGTATCTCCCTAAAATTTTGTACGGAGATAAAGGGCACTACTGGAAGTCCATCTATAAGACTTTCAAAAACCGGTTAACTACAAAACGAACATGGCGGCCAAGCGAATTTGAAAATTTTAAATAGACCTTTCTCGCGATTTAATGTTTCAAGCGCACTGAAACCTGGTACAGGAAATATTTATACACATTGTAATCCACTGGTATCTAATTTAGTTCAATTGTTTACATAACCTCAAGATGGCGGCAGTGCGAATTTTAAAATTAAGTTTTTATTTCTTGTGATGTAGTCATGCGATCGAAGTGAAAGTTTGAATAATGAACCTACGCAATAATTTTCCTTTAATGGTACATGACTCTATGGCCTATACATTTAACAATCCAACATGGCGACCATCCGAAATATTTAGACGATACTGAATATCTACGAATCTATTTTAGCAATCAAACTGCATTTTTTAATGTTCATAGGGGCTATGAACTTAAGTTCACCTATAGGACTTTAAATAACCTGGTGATCACAAATCCAACATGGCGGTGACGCGAATTATAAATATTCACATGGACGTTTCTCGCAATTTAACCATCCGAGTGCAGTGAAACTTGGTACAGTAAATCCTTATACGAATGTTAATCCACTGGCATCTAATTTATTTCAATTGTTTCCATAACCTCAAGATGGCAGCTGTGAAAAATTTTAAAATCTCCTTGTTTTTTCTTGTGTCCTAATTTTGCGATTGAAGTTTGAATACTACACGTTCACAATAATCTGCATGTAACAGTACATAACTCTAAGACCTACATATATAAAATCCAACATGGCGACCATCCGAAATATTTAGTCGGTTCTTAATATCTACGAATCTAATACAGCAATCAAACAGAAATTGTGTATGTTGATAGTGGCAATTAACATAAGTAGGATATATGAAAATAGGCTGTATAGTTCTTCACGGAACTACTTGTTTTCAAAATTGAAAATAGGCTAAAAATCAGTGTGACATTCTTTTTAATAAAATTTTTAGATTTTCAAAATCGTCATTGCACTTAAAACAAAGAAATTAAATACTTAAAGAGTATTAAAGTCTGTATAAAATCCATTTGTCTATGACGTGAAAACATCGTCGCGTTGAAAATCATCTGTTCCACACGGTGCATCTGTAACACCAAAGAAGACATGGCATAAACCTAGATAAATTGCTTAGTTTTAACATTATAGATGTCTACTGAGGTAGAATGCATGACGATCACTTGTTGCCATGGTAACGATAATCACAGATTAGACTCCCAGCCTCTTAAAATTCAAAATGTTGGGAGAGAAAGCTTACTTAAAATCCTATCTCTTGTGATTGCAGGAGAGGCTACACACATTGCAGCTGGAAGAGTCGGCGTTGGAGCAGGTCGCGCGGGATAAGCGAACCATTGCAGTGCTACGACAGCTGTTCCCCGGGATCTCACAGGTAAGGCCCTACTCATACCTTGTAATTAGTGACACGTGCCCTGTGCATGGCTACCTTCTGGTCGGATCCATCGCCTTCTCACCTTCTCCAAATATTCGACAAGTCACAACTCTCCTTCCACAATAGAACAACTAAGGTGAAACATCCAGGTCATATGATTGTATATTAATTATTTAGGGAAAATTTCTGATTTAATATTTTTTTAGTTAAAATACCCTAATAACGGGCCTGTAGCCCTCACACCTGTTGACATTCTTTACTTTAGACAGGGCGAATAAAGTAATAAGTGGTGGAACTTCCATATGACTCAATGGTTAAGATGAAGTAGTTCTACATTTCAACGCGCCGCGTCGCGCCGATCGTGTGGTCTCAGCAGATGACGGCAGTCTAGCAGTGATACATTACCGCACGCAAATTGCACTTACAATACAAGCACGTTTTAACTTCAAAATTAAATCAAGACCCTGCTAAGAGGCATTTTTGACTCATAAGAAGCTTAAACAGTGACGATCACCCTACTTCTACCGACTTCTTTCACCCCCATTTGCTTCAGTCTATATACTGTACATAGGCCTACCAGTGAAAGAGGTCCTTTCTTCTCAAGCTAATTATTATAAGGACGTTATTGACTATAAGCTTTCTTCCTTTAATGAATACGGTCAATGGCGAGAAATTAAATCAAGACCCTGCTAAGAGGCATTTTTGACTCATAAGAAGCTTAAGCAGTGACGATCACCCTACTTCTACCGACTTCTTTCACCCCCATTTGCTTCAGTCTATATACTGTACATAGGCCTACCAGTGAAAGAGGTCCTTTCTTCTCAAGCTAATTATTATAAGGACGTTATTGACTATAAGCTTTCTTCCTTTAATGAATACGGTCAATGGCGAGAAATTAAACACATAAGAGTAGAGAGGTGAAGAATAACATTTGTCACCAGATTAAAGAAACGATTACATGACAGACATTAAACCCGAACTGGAGCCCATAAAGCATATTTGTGTGGCTACCTGATTCACACAGCAGCAAAGAAGATTGTGAAATATTCTTCCTGCATTAGGTCATTGGAAAGTAATTCCGAAATAGTTAATGCTGTTAGTGATGTATGTATCCTCACCAAGCTGAGAGACTTTGGCCGGAAGTGAATCTAAATTTCTCAAATACCCGTCCTTGACTTGTTCTCACGTGATGAAACGTGTAGATGCAGTAGTGGAGGCAAAGTAGGAGCAAGAAGGCGCGTTGTGGGGCGATATATTTTCAGATTGTGTGAATATGATCTGTGAACTTCCTGGGTACCGAAATGTGTGCTGCTCAGAGGATCACCTGTTATTTTATTTCCCTAGGATAGTGTTTCATTACATTAAATGTCGGTTTATTTTCCGGGCGAAAGAAATGTCCAGGGAACTGAGATCCAGATCGTCTTCATAATCAGCGAGAAAAACAATGAAGGTCTCTTCTGTTTATAGGTAAGCTCTACTCTTCTCACATAGACATGTATTTTAGTGGGTTCTGGGTAGTATTTTAATATGTTCGTATTTCCTTGAAGATTTGTTTCTGTTATTCACAACTTGCTTCGTATTTAGTGCAATACTTATTTTAATAAACAACCAACTAGACTGGCCGTCCAGGCCAAAGGACGCTAGTACCATCTAGCGGCGGAAACGGTCAACTACCGGAGTTTCACCACTTATTACTTTATTCGCCCTGCTTTAGGTGTAATCATCCAAGTAGCAAGTAGGCACAGCGTGCGGTTCCGTGGTTAGGGTCTTGGGTTCGATTCCCGGCTTGCTCATGTGGATTTATAATCTCCTAGGGTTGATTCCCCTGGTTCGGATGCGTCTTCAACTTCATTTCATCTTTTAACACGAAATATTTGTGGTTAAGTAGCGTATAATACAAACAAATACTGTAATTAGCTAATACAGTATGTTGTTCAAGACCTGCCCTAATGAACTAGTACTGGATGTTCCCACAGTTTGTCCTTTTAATCTTCGAGCGTACAATAACATAGAGAGGGTGTTGCCAACCGAACAGCTGATGTTGGTATAAAATGCCCGAACTGTCAGCATAATTATTATCGACACATGAGGCCCTTCCTGTATCAATATAATATAGGGTAAACTTGCATAATTTCGCAGTAAATTTGTTTCGACAAGTGAAGGCAAAAGTTCTTGGTACTGAAATTCCTCGTCAGATAGCAGCATCAAACAGCGACGTTATAATAGCAGAGAAGATACCATCTGTTGTAAGATCGTTGAACTGTTTGAAACTACCGTTCTCAATTTCATAGCAACAACGCAATATGTTGCTGCGAAATTAGGAATACTGCGAAATAAGGAAACACGTATTTTCCTGAATGTGTAATGTAAAATACGCTAATGTGAATAAATACAGTGGAAATGGTTATATCTTGCGTTGCTTACAATGCAATCAAAAGTTTGAAAAGGGGAGCAGGATATCTTATCAGAGGTATATCTTATCAGAGGTACCGTAAGAATTAAAATCTATGACCTAGATTACACTGACTTGATTTCATCTATTTCGTGTAAGACACACAGTACATGTTGAGCACCGCATAACTAGTGTCATCACAGAAATAGCCTATAGGTTATCACCTTATCAGACAAGTCCTACACACACTCAAGTAAACAGGGCTGATGTCCAGGAAGTCTCAAGCCACTAAAATGAATGAACTAGTAAATATTAAGGGGGAGGGGATAACATTAGGATATTTGTAAGATTTGTTGCTCTATGAAATAAATATTGGGAGTGGGGATAACATTGTTTTTATAGATACAGCGCTGGATATCACTTGGTAAGCATAGGCCTAATTAAATGTAGGCTAATCACTGATTTCAGGCACAGGTTTGGCTTCCTGTCTTTCGCCATATTTTTATAAATATTTTGCTGTATAATAATTACTACACAATTATTATAGTTTGATATAGTCTGAGCATTTGTACATATTAAACTGCTTTTGATAAATGTGTATGCAAGTTCAGATATGATAGTGACTGATAACCAAGATGTTAGGCCCCATAAAACAATCATCATTATCATTCATAACTGTAGCCTATATACAGGGTGTATCTTAATTATACCGACAAAAAAATCAGGGACGCTCTGCGTGTTATGTAAAAGACGATGCCGCAATCGGATTGGCGGAGAAAATTTTTCCCTCCGAGAAAATGAGGTTACATTGTTACTTCCGGGCCCGCGATTCAAATCTACGAACTCGCCGTATTTGCTGAGAGCAAGCCGCTGGCCACTGCTGTGCTTCAAGCAAGGGAAGGGAGTGTGATAGAAGGTGACAGAGATATGCTGGCGGGCATGCGCAAGTTTCCTCGATCGCCTCGGCTTGCCGCTGGCCACCGCTGTGCTTCAAGCAAGGGAAGGGAGTGTGATGGAGACAGAGATATGCTGGCGGGCATGCGCAAGTTTCCTCGATCGCCTCGGCTTGCCGCATGCCCGCCAGCATATCTCTGTCTCCTTCTATCACACTCCCTTCCCTTGCCTGAAGCACAGCAGTGGCCAGCGGCTTGCTGCCTGGCTCAGCAAATACGGCGAGTTCGTAGATTTGAATCACGCGCCCGGAAGTAACAAAGTAACCTCGTTTTTTCGGAGGGAAAAAATTTTCTCCGCCAATCCGATTGCGGCATCGTCTTTTACATAACACGCAGAGCGTCCCTGATTTTTTTGTCGGTATAATTAAGATACACCCTGAATATATAAACTAAATGTGCAGGCCTGTGCAGCGTATAAGTGTAATGATGGTTCTTAGGGGCAGGACACAAAGGTTATCAGCTGCATAAAATATTGGTGTTTTAAGATTTTCACTGACGATAATTATTATTTTGTTAATGGACGCGATCGTGTGATTTCTTGATTTATAAAACATAACTAGCATAATATAGCCATTACTAGAAATACATGTCAATATTATGTTTTGCCGAGTTCATTATTTTGGAACAGGAAAAAAGAACAGAGATATTCAGAAGGAATTGTAGTTATAACCACCTTTAATAGTTATAATCAGTTATATAATAATCAGGATCACGCTTAAATCGGGATTTTAAGTCACTTCTTCTTAAGGGTGACAACCATACATCAGCTGATCGCTCCTGAGCTTGATTTTGGTCCCACGGGTGCCCTCTCTATCATTTGGTATGCTCGAAGCTTTAAATCGATCATGAAACCATCGTTTCTTAAGCTCGGTTATATTAGAAAATAAACTTAAAATTGTTCATTGACATTGATTCTTTCTGTTGATAAATAATAATAATAACACTAATAATGTTATGATGAATTCGCACCTCGTGCATGATATCATCGCCTTCTACACTTACAAGCCGTGGCAACGCCGCAGTCCTACAGCAAGCATTATGGTAATTGCTAACACTGATTAAAAACACAACAATTGACGCGAAATGATTCCGAAAATACAACAAAACATAACGTCTGCTAAATCCACACTTAAATAACACAATCAAAGGATAAATATTATCATGCCATGTACTGTCAATTCCCGATAAGGTAATAATAAAAAATAAATTAAAAACATACTTTATTATTAGCCCAGTGTCTGAGCTATGCTCACTGCCGTCATTGACGAGCTCAGAAAACTTATTTAAAACTAATCTAACAAACTTAGAGACTGCCTTTGATATTAAATCCTTCACATTTTGTCCACAGATGCACTTATCATAGTCACAATAGGTCTCCAAGCTCAGTGTTGACAGTTTAACAAGAATATGTCCATGGTCACTTAATTTAAGAAACGCACTTGCCAATTGAGTTTAGGCATCGCCACCTTCAATTCTCAAGCCATGTCATAAGGTTTGGCAACACCGCCCATCTGTCATCTGGTTGGCCTAGCGCATGCACATGGTAATTGCTAACACTGTGTAAACACATAGATTTTGACGCAAAATGTTTCCGAAAATACAACAGAACATAACGTCTGCTGAATCTACACACAAATATCACAAATAAAGGATACATATTGTCCAAAAAAATTGGATAGGCCACCTACTCCGGCATTCACCATAGTGCATCACACTGCTTGAAGGGAAACTGGAAGGCAAGGCAGGAAGAGGACGACCAAGAGCAGAGTTCTTTGATGGCATCGGAGGAAGATGTCCTTACCACCTGATCAAACAGCGGGCTCAGGATAGACGACCTTTGGACGAAGACATTCATGCTACCCACCAACCGCCAGGTTGATAAGAGAATGAAGAAGACGATTATCATGCTATGTACTGTCGATTCCCGATAAGGTAATAAGAAAAGGCTGTACTCTACCTCAATGTCCCAATGTCTGAAGTTTCCTTTTCTTGCTGCTAACCTCACTGCCGTCATTGACGCGCTCACATAGAGACTGCTTTTGATAATGAATCCTTCACTTTTTGTCCAGAGATGCACTCATCATAGTAACAATAGGCCTCCCAGCTTAATGTTGACAGTCTAACAATAATGTTCCACTGGTCACTTAATTTAAAAAAGGTAGCTTTCTAATGAACTCTACCTAAAAGCACTTGCCAACTGAGTACAGTTCATAATGTACTGGAAAATAGAGGGCACATGAAGATATATAGCAAAACTAAATTAGGCCTACTAGACACAGAAAGTCCACCTCGCTGTAGTGATCAAAACGTTGTAATATAACCAGTTATTTTAATAGTGCTGCCATAATTTGACTTACAGCCAGGCACACAACACTTCCTAGGCAACTGAAATAGTTTAATGAAATATTAGTGAAGAATTTGTTGGTTAAATTCATTAGCAGGTATTGGTTACACAAACAACTCAATACGGGAAATACTCACTTCTACAACATTCAGCAGGTCTGATTTACCACGAGGAATTTCACGGGTGTAGAAATAGTTAGTACGAACTGCTTTTAGATGCTGTCATATCAAAATAAACGATATTTATGAACACAACTTAGCATGTGGTCTCACGTGTTTATAGAACTTACGAACTCTTCTATACGTTGTCAATTCTTCCAACAGCACGGCTTGAGAATTGTAGATGACGATGGTTTAGGCCTAGTTCATAATATAATAGATTATAGAGGTCACTTGAAGATATATGCCCAAAACTAAATTACTGGGCACTGAAAGTCTTCCACGCTTTGAATGATCAAAATGAGGAATGTTCGGAAATTTCCAAGGCACTGGAATTGCATGAATCCTAAAGGCTGTTCGTAACCTCGTATTTAGGGAATGAAAATCTAGTACCGTAACATAACTATTTAATTTCACAGTTCTGGCATAATATACACAACGCTTCCTATGCATCTTGAATTATTTGAATGAAATATTAGTGAAGAATTTGTTTGTTACATTCATTACCAGGCATTGGTTAGGCACAAAACTTAATACGGGAAATATCCCTTCTACATCTTTCAGCATGTCACCACGAGGAACGATAATACAGATACTTCACAGTAAAATAAACAACAAAAATCCTTTATTGACGTCTGTCACTACATGTGTTGTCGTTCTCTCAAATACGGGAACGAGAAGGCTTGGTCCGTTAAAACCAGCTACAAATATGGAACAAATGGAACGGAATTGTGTGAATGCGTCACCAAAAAGTATTTATCTCACTATATACTTTTCTAACAGCCAATAAGATATGGGCAACCTTCAGCCACTCACTAAGTGGATCAACTCTGTATCTAGCCGCTCGTCGAAAATCAGTGTCTGCAACACTTGGATCAAATATAAAACGACAATACTTGACATAGGCAACCATAGAGTTCCTATTAATTAGAGTTAGGCCAAAGCTGCCCTTAGATAATGATTCAGAAGCACTTCATACATCTTTACAAAAAATGCAAAGCCAACTCCTTACAGGCCATGGAGACCTTGGGAGTATTGGAAGGTAGAGGCTTCCACTCTTTGTGACATTAGCACTAGATGGGATGAAGTTGTCAACTCCATGCCCGGCCGTCTTTGCTCCAGAAATTACCCTGGCTGAGTGAACCCCAGGGCTGGCTATATGCGTTTCCGAACTTGGTAGTTATGTTTCAAAAATCCACTGCCTGGGTGGGGATCGAGCCCACTCCCTTTCAGTTAGAAGCTCATCGCCTCCACCGACTGCGCTACGTCGCACCCCCCTACAGCCTTTCACCCTAGCAAAATAATCATACACGATAGCATATACAGTATACACAATCAATGGAAGGGGAGTTTATTTTTTATGTGCAGGATCTCCAAGCGACAAGCTTGAGTGCCTAAACATAGTGGATTACCCTTAACGGTACTTAAGGGAGCCATCCACGCACCGACATGCTAGCCAGTTATACCTGAACAGTCCACCGGAGATGGGCGGTGTGCTGAAATGTAAATCTCATACACCTTCAGTTGAATCTAGGCCGTCAAGTCCTTCACGTCCCATTTTTTAAATTTACTATTATCATTATTTAAAATACGCATGTTTCTCAGTGATGAAGATGTGCGTGCAGGTTTAATAGTCGCAGGAAAACAAATTCAAGTGTGTCTTTCACTGTCTTCGTCGTCATTTTGTATGCTGCTTCGTCATTTTAGGGGGTTTTCCTTGTTATCCAAAAAAGTGAGCTGATTGTAGAACCATAGTTTTGGTAAGTAAAGATCATTTTGAAGAAATGCCGGATTTCTTGGATTCCCACACTTTTTTTTTCAATTCCTTCCGAAAGCTGCCCCTCAAGTTGTTATTTTCCCTTTTAGACAGCACTTTTCGTGCAAGTTGGTTCTACCTCTCCATATTTCCATCAATTAATTAGTCCAGCTTCTTTCTTTATACGATAATGGTGCTCAGCTGTTTTCATTTTCCTTAGATACGTTTCACTATGGTATAAACCAACAAAATCCTCCAAGCATTGATTTTGCTTTCCGTGTGACATATTTGGAAACAGAAACCACGACGCGCAAATAAAAGACAAATAAAAGAAAACAATAACAATACGCATAGTGACTGACAGCGCTTCACCCCACTTGCCAGCGCTCTCTTCAGGCCATCCGGCTGCATTTTCGCCGATCCCACTTCATATAGCATAGGACCTAAAATGACTGTTTATGATTGGTGGATGCTTCAGCTACATCTGACTCGCACTCTCGTCTACAGATAGCGCACCACTCGCCTCTACGGAGAATTATTAGAGGTAGCTGCAGGATGTCAGAAGAGCATTTATCGCTTCCAAAGATATATCAATGTTTAAGGAAATATTCAACCGTATTTTCACCGTCAAACATAGACCTACAACAAAGAGAAAATTTCTCAAACAAAGAGCGTACGTTTCATGTTTCACGTTTGTGTTGTAAACTGTTATATCGCTTACCTCTGAACTTAAAGCAACTCCCGTGAAAAAATTAATTCTACGTCCATAGTTACCGAGATATGGTTGACGAGTGCATAACATTTGCCTTTTATATGCACTTTGTATACGCCCCCGTTCTATGTCAGTGTGCATGTGTACACAGATGTACCGTACTGTATTGACTTATATCAAAACAACAATAAATGGCGTGTAATCTTAGTTGGCTCTTAAACCTAACGATTATAAAGAACAAGACTTCATTTCTACGTGGATTCCGAACCTCTGGATGTGACTTCTTACTTCAATGAACTAACATAACCTAAAATCAACATTAGTACATCAGCTCTCGTTCTCTGTAAACAGGAGTGGCGCGCTATCTGTAGACGAGAGTCTGAATCAGATCTAGCTCATACTTCCACCAATCATAATCCGTTATTTTCGGGCCTATGCTATACGAAGTGGGATCGGTGAACATGTCAACCGGCTGGACGAATGCGTTTCCGTCACCGCCGATTTGATCCTCTTATCCTCCTTGGACTCTGTGTCTCTGCATACCACATGGCGTGTTTAACATATTTCCGGCTGCTAGATCACTGTCTCAATTATCTTTGGGAGAGGTGTGCTTTGATACAGGCCGATGGCAGGACATGCTGAAATGTTAGTTTGCAGTTAATGTTTATGTACGTGCTCTAGATTTTTTTTTTAACATTTTCCCCTCAATCCTAAATCCTCTTTTATATCAAATTCTCCAAAATACAGTAAACTATACAAAAACTGTCCTGGGCCTAAGGAGGTTATAAGAAGTTCGAGACGGCCGTGGTTTTCGTTCGATTTTTGACCGCTTCAACAATCGGAAGTGACAGGCCAGCTGGAACCACAGATTACCCTACTTGAGCCCACTCATATTCTAGCCGGGACTATTCAGGCATATCTGACAGGCACGTGTGTGGCTCCCTTTTCAGGCTGACAAGCTTGATCGCCTCAGCATACCGGATAGCCTTTCACGGCGCCAAGCTTGAGTGGATCAGCATAGCAGATAGCCCTTTACCGTGCTTGCAGGGATCCTTCTAGTTTTCTTCTGAACTTATTTAATGGAAATTACTGCTGTAAAGGAAAAGAAAAAGACTTGTTCGGCAATATTTCTATACACGGTAACGTCCATAGTTAAGGAACAAATATGTAAAAGGGTCAAAGTGTCAATAATAGAGTTTCCTTGCTAACTGATACTTTCAGCCCTCATTACAACAAAGATAATAATAATACTATCGTATGGCCTCGGGTGCCTGGTGCAAGCTTTGCTATTTGACAAAGATTATTACATAACAATAATTACGGTAGCTTTTAAAATTTAAAACTCATCTGGGCTCAGTGAATCTGCCTGTTGAACTGACCTCAGGCGCATTTACCACCATAGTCTATACATCCCTTTATTCCAATAGATCTTTTTTCACTTACACCCTTTTCCATCCTTGGTCCTTAATTTGCAGCAAAAGTCAGTAATAACGTGCATTAAGATCGAAGTGTTCATGGCAATCTCTTAAGCTTGGCTAACCAGATAATATATACGGTATTCTCCCAGATATTGTATTTCCCCCATTGTAAGATCTATCCGCTAATAAGAGCAATATTAAAAAAAAAAACATACTCAGCAATCTCCTGCCTTTAAGAAACTCTCACTCTTCACATTGACACCATTCATTGTACGTCGATGAGCCTATGAGTTCACACAAACATTACCTTGTACTGCGCAGGGAAGAGCCATCACAAGGTTTACGTGCCATTCATATGCTTGTACAATATTCTTCTGTTTGTTGATGCTGATGTATAATGCCTTGTTTCTTTTAGCTTATCGATAGAAAGATAGCGAATATCACACAGTACTTGTTCCGTGTGATCGGACGCGCGGTACTCAGAGCCGGTCTAGGCGGGGGCGGGGGAACTGCTGGTGGGGGTGGCACCTCCAACCGCCGGGTCAGCATCACGCTCCCCACTTTCCCGCCCGACACCGATGAAGACGACACGGAAGAGAACGAGCAAGCCACAACGACGGATGAGGGTGCCACTGAGGCCACCACGGTATAAGGAGCCCTGTCCTGCACTTTGTACATAGCCAGACTAACCCCGATATAGGCAGAGCTGACGCCCAAATCGACACTTCCTCAATCCTCAACCAAAACTGAAGGAATCGCGAAGACAACATACGCCCTAGCCCTCAAATACTGTAATCTAGAATTGACCAAGGAAGTCGGACAGGAGCGATGCGTTCCCACTAGTAGTGTGCACTATGTTAACTGGAGCCTTGCCAACATATTGCAGAATACGTTGGTTGGTGCAATCTCAGTTTCATGAGTACTTTAATGTATATTTTAGGAGAAATTGTGTGTAGTCCACAATACATTGTACTGTATGAGGATCACTTGGATGTTACAATGGTGAGACAGTTGTAAACGGTGTGTCATGTCAATCCCATCCATACTCTATTTCATTGGGCTACAAATGTCTTGCACTTTGATGAGTGAAAGGTGGTCTAAACCTCTTTCTTCAGTCTGGAAACTCAGAAGCTCCCAGTATTGAATCGATGTGACATGAATGAAACACCAAACTGGACTCACCCTCTCTGCAGCAGTTAAATCCACAAGATTGTTCACAAATGGACAAAGTACTCACAAAGTGCCATTAGGAACACTCAGTTATCATATACTGTATATACAGATAGATCAGTGTTGAACACAAAAACCGTTAATAACACTATGTGAAGAAACAAGACCTTCTTTCTACGTAACATTTCGCATCCCACATACATTAACCGGGAATCGAATCCAGACTGCCTTAGTGAGAGGCATTGATAAAACAATTGGAAATGTGGATTTGTGAAGAGCTTCAGCTCTGTCTGCATAACTTCTTGGCAATCACAGAAACCGTTGTTAAATAACAAATATTCTGAGTAGATATACTCAAATTGTACATAAATATACTTCTAACTAGTTTCAAGTCAAAGACCAAAACTCGGCCTTTTGTGATTGTCGATTGAATATTAGCTTTAGTCTTCATTTTGAAGCGTGAGCCTACCTATTGTGCTCGCATGGTACCGGTATCAATTTACTAAAAACGATTTCAATCTCATTTACCTCGAAGTTTCATATATTATATTCATGTGAAAGTTCTAATTTCGCATTTCACTGAAGCGTATTTGGAATAGGTTATGTGCTGGCACAAAGCATGGCTCACTCTTGTTCCTCCTACTAACTGTCCCAGCATGGCTTCCCAATTTCAGACACCGCCTAGTGCATGCCATACAGCCACAGCCTCAGGGCAGCATTTCATGAGGGAAATTCAAAATATCAGATAATGTGTTCAAACTCATCACAAGTGTATAGTTGAGAAGTTTCAACAGATATCTAATAACAACATTTTAGCTTGGTGGACTAACTGTGCTGTGGTGCTGGTACCGTACTGTTCTTTGCATAACTCAGCTATCAGACTCAAATTGAAGGGTACTTAAACGGGTTCGGGTTCATGAAAAGATAATATCATCTTAATGACAAGGTGTTGGAAAAGTAGAGTTAGTCGTCTTCCTGAAAATTGCAAAAACATGATAGGCCTATGCCATAAACTAATTAATACTTGTCAAAAATCTTTTCGGGCTAAATGTTTTAATGGTCACATTCAATTAAAATCTGAAGGGAATACAGTCCATGAACCACCTAACAACTCTGTATTTGCCTTTGTAAAATTTTTGCAGATGTACCTGTCAGTCTCTGCTTTCATGAGGTGTAAATAATCCTATTTCCTCCTCGCTGTTTGGAATATTGTGTAAATGCAAAATATGGGAACAAACTTTCGAAAAGGCTATATTAACTAAATGTATGTATATACATCCTTCAAATTGCTGCGGATACACTGAATATTTCCAGAAATGTGCACTCATGCCAGTAGAGGTTAACAATATTAGCAGTTATAAGATATTACATGAGAGTAGACACTGCATGTATGACATGGCTTTAGATATTCTCTAACTATTAAGTGCTTGTTGCATGAGAGTAGACACTGTATGTACGATGTGGCTGTTAGATATCCCCTAACTATCAGCGCGTATTGCATGAGAGTAGACACTGTATGTACGATGTGGCTGTTAGATATCCCCTAACTATCAGCGCGTATTGCATGAGAGTAGACACTGTATGTACGATGTGGCTGTTAGATATCCGCTAACTATCAGCGCGTATTGCATGAGAGTAGACACTGTATGTACGATGTGGCTGTTAGATATCCCCTAACTATCAGCGCGTATTGCATGAGAGTAGACACTGTATGTACGATGTGGCTGTTAGATATCCCCTAACTATCAGCGCGTATTGCATGAGAGTAGACACTGTATGTACGATGTGGCTGTTAGATATCCCCTAACTATCAGCGCGTATTGCATGAGAGTAGACACTGTATGTACGATGTGGCTGTTAGATATCCCCTAACACCGCTTGTTGCATGAGAATTAGGGCTGCCAGATTTCAAGAAATGAAAAACGGAACACACGTCCTAAAACATTGTATTTTTTAAATTAAGCTTGTTAAATGTTGTAATAAATAATACACATATGTATTAAATAAGCATTACATAATCAGATACACAAAATTAAAACTACATATTGCTGACATATCATATAGGCCTACGACACCAGCAACTTACAAATACTTTTCATTTGAACGACCCTTTGCAATGATTTTTTATTTGTAAATACCTTCTGATAAAATTCACTACAATTTTCGTCATAATTGTAATATGTGAACAATTCTTGTTTAATCAAACTAATGGAGCTTCTGTTTCTATCATCTCTCCATTTGATATTCATGACAGAAAAAACCCTCTCCGTAAACGCATTGGAGGAGAAGACTAACATACTAAGATACTCCTTAATTTTGTTGTCCCTAACAAATCTATAACATTTACCCATCTGACACAGACATAGAAATCACTTTCTCTTTAAAACTTGCACCTGTGTCACCAGAAAACAAGCTAGTACAATCAATTGTGAAGCGGGGCATTTGAAAATTGGTCTGAAATTGAATATACAACGAAACTCTTACTGGTAGTAATGGTTGGGGTCGAGATTGGTGTTAAGCACACAAGGAAACACAATCAATCCCTTGTAAAACATAACTCTGGCTTAGACAGATTTCCTTCACATTTGATACCCATGCAATTCATATATTTTACCTTTTTTAACCTTTCAACAGGGGTTGGTATTTTATAGTAGGGGTGGTGGTTGTTTAACACACAAGGAAACTTTATTTAATTAAATTATTGTATTCACTGTATGAGTCTTACATATCTTTTCAAAACATTACCCACCTCTTCATTTATCTCACTTATCATATCCACAACCTTCCTTTTCATTCCCTTTTATCTAAAACAAGCCCAACCCTTACATACCGTAATAAAAACATAACATTCAAACAAGCCTACACATATAATCCCAAGAAGAAGACTAAAAACAGCACACAATCATAAAAAGAATTTCTATCACCTACTCAATTGGCCAAGCCCCCTGTTACCTCATTGCTAGGTCACCACAGAGAATCCAGCAGGTTCTAAGCACTAGACTCCCTGTAGTGCCCCAGCAAGAGGTGGCCATATTTCTAACCTCAATACATAATATTAACCGCACAAGGCGAAAACCGAATAATTTAGGTTTCACAGTATTATCAAATTAACCACAAAAAGCAGAATATTTGGCGTTCCGTTAAGTATTAAAACGGAACGAGGAAAAAAACAAGAAAAAAACGGAACGTCTGGCAACCCTAATGAGAGTAGACACTGTATGTACGAAGTGGCTGTTAGATATCCCCAGCGTTTGTTGCATGAGAGTAGACACTGTATGTACGACGTGGTTTTAGATGTCCCTTAACTATCAGCACGTAGGCCTATTGCATGAGAGTAGACACTGTACGTACGATGTGGCTATTAGATATCCCCAGCGCTTGTTGCATGAAAGTAGACACTGTACGTACGACGTGGCTTGCCCTCTTCCCGTCGTTGTTCTGGTTTTTAACAGCTTGCGTGTCGTTCTTCTCATACACCTGACAGATATGGGAGACGCCTACTTCTTCATCCCATATATTGGACAGATATGGGAGCTACCCCAATCACCTATCAGTTGACTTTCCTTGTTTCCCTGTCTAGGCAGAGAAATGGTATATTTATTACTGTTTGTGTTCCGCATGGCTTACATAACCCTAAACAGTAACTAGCTAATATTAATTTATTTCAATGATGAAGCTACACACGTGTTCAAGTTGCCATCACTTGTTTACTTACAGTAAACTGTTAGGGAACCATAATTGATATATTCATTTTTTTTTTAATTGTTGCAAATGGTATGCGTGATGAATACCGTGCTTTGAACACGTCTGTGTAGTACGCTTCAATTGTTTCTTTCCAATTGTTATTTTTTACTAATTATAGAATGTCATGTTTTTGTTGTGAAGAGAAATTAGAATTCTGAATACATTATATTACCTGACTCTGTTGTGTTTTATTGTTGTTAGAAACCATCCTCTCTATCCATTGGAAGAAACCAGCTTTGCTGCAATACCGTACATACTAGGCTACTGTATACTGTATAACATATTTCAGAGAAGGCTCAAGCTTAAAATGGGAAAGATGCTACAATTTTCAACAACAGAAATAGCTTCGTACTTATAATTTATTGTTCGGTACCGTAGCTTATAAAATCTTCTTATTTCAAAACGCAATTCCATTTTAGTAAAGTAATCTCTTCCTTTCTCGGTTTGTCTGTGTAGTGTGTGGTATAGGTTGCATGTATTTATTACACTACCGGTACTGTATAATACGTTGTGTAAGTTTTTATAATGACTTAAATTAGTACGTTGAAAAAATAATTTACAAAAGTAATACGGCATGACATTACTGCTCCTAGCAAACAAGTTAACCTACTGGTGAAAATACGCATGCATACTTACGCCGAATGGCCTGTTCGCCATCTCTTGATGAATACAGTACTTTTGCATATGTCAGTTGGCACAGGCTAGAGTAAAAGGTGGCTTTTCACCGATGTCTCAGTCTCACTCATGGCTGTGATTATATGGAAGCTACTGAGGTATGGGTGGTGCTTAGTAATGGCATTCGGGGCACAGTCAGTGCCTGTGAATGCTGTGAAAGGTTCAACTCGTAGGGTTAGGACTACTGTTCTGACTCAGTGAGGAAAGCAATGGCAAACTACCTCACTCCTCTTCTTGCCTAGAACGCCTCAAAATAGCGCTGCCTTGGGTTTTTGTGGGTATCTACTCACATAACGTAACGGCGGTACTTTTTGAGGATCCAACCAGCCTTCGGGCTGACTACCTAACAGACAGACACTTACGCCGAACTGCTTCTGAGACCCAACTTTAAAGCTCATCAGCTCGGCCCCCTAGCAAAACTTTTAGATATTTAGATTTTTCTAGGGATCTTGGGGACATCAGCTTCTCTGGTACCCACTTTTAAGTTTCTAGGGTACCGTACCTGGAAGTGATGCATTAATTCATTTCTATTATCATTTTTGTCTTTACTATACATCGTTACACCACGACATTGCCTCCTTAATATCTCGGAAATCTTCAATACTTCCTCGAAGTTTGATGTTAAAAGTTAGTTTGGACATCCAGGAAACGTTCGAGTCCACAAAACTATATGTCATCGCTTTGGAAAATGGGTTAATCTACGGTTGAAAAAATGCTTGCTTACACCGTTCTTCTCCTAAGCCGCCATTTCAAATCCCTCCAACTCGGTCCCCTCGAAAAATGTAGAATATTTTAGACTCTTATAGCGATCTTGCATCAACTTCATTGGTACTAAGCACATTATTTTTCTAGGATGTCTGGAAATCCCTAATTGACTCATGTTCATCTTCAGAGTTCACCTGCACATCGCTCCACCTCGGCCATGGTAACATCACGGCCGTGGTGACATTCACGAGCTTATAACTTTGTCCATTCGTAGCGCGGCGGTGCATTTCTCACCCCACACCGCCCCACACCACATTCGATATTTGCTCAATAGTTTGTGGTTCTGTGCCCTACAGAAGATCTTTGGACCTATCTTCTTTGCTTTGGACTGATATGTCGTATTCATAGTGCTTGTTTAATTTTCTGACGTTTGAGTTTCTAATATACAATACGTTTAAATACGCTAGTTTGAGCTAGTTTTATGAGGAAATATGATAGGAAAAGGAAGTTTGAAAGCTCGTGCTGGTAACGATGTCCGCTGCCAACAAAATCTTGAAAATTTTCTATAGGAATAGCTAATATAAGATACAGGAGTTGAACATTTTATCGCTAGAGGGTGTTATTGCATTTTTTTCAGCAGTGCTTTTTGCGGAAATTCGGGCTCAGCAAAAGTGTTATGACGTTCGAGTGCGGTGCAGAAAATCAGAAATGCATATTGCAACCATTGAACTCTAGGTAATACTGGAATGCCGACTGTATGGGAGCAAAGTGCGGTTTTTGGTGCGATTAGTTACGCCTGGTAGTGCTCGTCAAGGAGGTGAGTTTGACGTATACGAACGCAGGAGAGATACGAGAGATACAAGTAAAAGAGGTACTTTTGAACATTTAGGCGACGGTAAACTAAACGAACTCACAGCTATAACCCATTTATTTAATACATCTTGACGTTTCCATGGAAATCCTGTAATATAAGCTAGGCCTAAGTTATAGCCTAATTCGGTGACTAATAACTTACAACCTATAATAGGGCCTACGTGTATTTGTCATACGTTTAGGTTGAAATTTTATATAGGACGTATCCATAAACGCAGAATAGGCTACTACCGGTACATTACAAATCTCAATTCGAAAATAAAGTACAAACCGTACAAAATACCAACAGAGGTACGTACGGTCAAATATATGAAAAGAATCACGGCACATCAGCTGACTTGCAACCCAGAGTTCAATTGCATGACAGTTTTGGTGCGACTAGTTACGCCTGGTAGTGCACGTCAAGGAGATGACCAGGAAGAAGTTTTCAGCGAGGGTTACCATGGGAGTTGTTCCAGTAGTAGGCCTACCTACAGATCAATGATTGCAACACGTATGGTACTGACAAAAGTGACGGGTTGGTGGCACGGTGGAGCTGCAGAGTACGCCATCCTTTGTATAAAAAAAATTAAAACCTGAATTAATAGTCGGGAGAAAATCTGGAGAGGATTTAGTAGGCCTACTACAGACGCAATGACAAATAGAGACTGGCTGCGAGCCGACTACGAGCTCAGACATATGACATAACGAATAGAATAAGAAGTGATATCACTGGCCTAGTACGCCTGATCCGCCGCAACGCAGCGCTGGCTCCGATCTGTGATGTAAGTTAGCATTGGCGCTTACGAGACTTTTAAAACCTTGCGACCTGTTTTACATGTTAAAACACCGCAAGATATCCTCATAGGCGCTAATAAGTTCGACATCTCCACTTACTTTACTGTGCCCAATTATAATTTAATAAGTCGTCTCCTGTAATAGTCCAGTTTCGACAATAAGCGAAGACAGAGAGCAAGTTCAAAATGCAACTAGTTTTGCCAGCTATAGGTAAATTTAAAAAAAAGAACGGAAAAATTAACCTTGCTATCAGAAAGGATTTCTTCTCATTGTTACACATTTTACATTCCCTTAACAGACTTGCAACACAGCCACAAAAAAAAAACGTACGAACGCAACTTTCAACTTCACCGTAGATTACTATAAAATTCAATAATAACCATAAATTTCACTCCACAAACACCAAAATCTGTAAACTACCATCATTTCAGAAGAACTTAACATTAAACAGACATAGAAGGCATAGTCACGACCCCTTCATAGAGTAGGCTATTGCCTAAACCCGATCACGGCTCCTTCAACTTTACCTTAGAATATTACAAAAAACAATTATACCCATAAATTTCACTCCACAAACACCAAACTCAGTAAGCTACCATCATTTCAGAAGCACTTAACATTTAACAGGCATAGAAGGCACAGTCATGACCCCTTCTTAGAGTAGGCTATTGCCTAAAACTGATCACGCCTCCTTCAGCAATACGGTAGATATATGTTTTTAAACTCATTGTCGTTTTATTCTAATCCCTTTCTTCACAGAAGTACCGGTAATCTTTAATGGCATCAAGAGCATTCTTATTTACACCATACTGGACAAATAGTCAGGCAAATTAGGAAATATATGTGGAACAGAATAATCTTTCAATCGCCAGTTGGTTCTTGGGAGAAGTACTACTTCCTATCACAAATTTGTCAAATTTAACAACTAAATCTTCTGAAAAGTGAGCATCACAGATGTAGGACTTTTCAGTAAGTTCCCTATCCTTCCCTGGTATGGCCCCTTTGCACTTGATAAAACGTTCCTTATCTTTAGGAGGTTTGAAAAACCGTCTGACCTCTTTACAGTCCCCATAGCCAGATCTGCATCCTGGTACAAAACAGCAAGGCATCTTCATTACTCACATTAAGCACTCATGAAAATGTAAGGGCTAAACTGCTGTTTACTTACATTAAATAACAATAAAATTAACACACGAAGATAACGTCAACACACGACAAGAAATTACATTCCATTTCAGTTAATGCTTCCTACAATAGCATTTCAGGTATTAATACTATGAAGTAATAGTGTAAGTACTTGTATATCAATAAACGTTTGCACAGAACACCACCAAAACACTCCGACCGATTAAATACTTAATATATCGCACATAATCACATAAACATTATGTGGAAATCAACAATCTGAAATCGACTGTAGCGCTGCGTAGCGGCGTGTGCCAACCCGATCCGTATTCATTACATGCTATTGAGGGAGAAGAGATCACACTTTTTATTCTATTCGTTATGCATATGATGACGCGACTCGCCAGGCACGGCTTTCACCACCTTATCTGCCAGAACAAGAGTTACCACCAACCATAAGACCAGTGCATTTGCAATCTGTGTTACAAAATTTGTGATAGATACCACGTCCTTTACTGTGACGAAAGAAAAACCTCTCTAACTGACTTCTGTCGAGGTTAATGTATGAAACCTGCACATTGTGCGTTATCTGTAGTATTATTATTTAGTATTAGATGTTCACTGCTCCGCTGTCATAGACCCACCTTGCCGCCCTAATAGCAACACGACTTATATAGTTGAAATCGAAGGTCTGACGTCCATCTTTCTCACTGAGTCAGTATTTGGTCACGCATTTGGTACTATTTCACACGCAATATATAAAAACATTATACTCAGTGAAAAGTGAACTAAATTACAGTGTTTATTTATGTATTTCTAAATGCACTTTCGTGCGCAATTATACTATTATTATCTATGTATTCATAACAAAGTGTGACGTGATGTGAAAAGGGCGCCAAATTGAACTCTTCATTCAGTGTTAAGTCAGCCATGGATTGTGTCAGATGTAAAATTACTCTTTTAGATTTCAATCATGCAGTTATTGGGCGAAGAGATTATCTGTGTCCACCAACGTTACAACGTAGAAGAATACCATTACCGGTAATCTGTGACCATGACGATCGTAACAAGTTATTGGAATTTTTACAGCAACACAATTTAATACCGGTAGCTAAAACACTTCCAGGTTCAAAATGTAATAGTGAACTACCAGTAAAGTGGTCTAAAGCGAAAGGTAGGTTTAAGTTATTATGACGTGTAATAAGACACTTCCTGGACCGCCAAAACGGAGGTGTAATGGTTATCATGACGGACTACCAACCCCAAGCTTGCACGTTCGCTCCTGGCCGTGTCTAAAATGCGCTGTCGGTAGACGGTAGTGGGTAGACGGCAGATGAAGTCAGAAGTCGGTAGTTCACAACATAGCCACCCACAATGCGCAGTCGTTAAAATGCTAGGAGTAAATAATAACTTGACTTTCATTTATTCCTTGAGAAGGTTGTCATTGTCCACAATCTAACCTAAAATTTGCAAGGATGCATGACTTGGAGCGGTACGGCTTATTTTTATTGCTGCTAACTGGTACAGCATTGTTAAAATTGAGGAAAAATACTCGTACATCCAGTATCCCCTCTGGTAAATAATTAATAACAAATCCAACTCTGAATTAGGCCTACTGTTTATTGAACAGAATTGTTTTTGTGTAGCTGGTCATTTTTGATTGAACGCCCGAGGGCTCCCAACACGTTCAATCTATTACTACATAATTTCCTAATTTATTTTTCGTCATTAGAAAATGTATTTTGGCTAATTTCAGTACCGGTAGGCCCTATTTTAGAAAATGTTTTCGTACGATGAGCTCTCATTCAGCGTTACCTTCCACTGCATTACATTTGCTACAAAGGAAAACATTATAATCAATGAACAGTTTCCTTTTAGATACTTGGGCTCACTCATGTCATACTTCCAACGGTGTTCCCTCACAAGATCAATGAATATATCTTCTATCCCAGTCATCATATTTTTATATACTGTAATTATGCGAAGAATATACCGCGAATACAACTAGTCAACTACACAGCTGATGACGACAAAGTGACGCCATCTTGTGATCTTTTCTCATTGGCTCTCAAATATGCAGTTGGCTGTCAAAGATAAAATTGGCGACAGCCGACTACACGCTGTCGATTGTCAACTATCTACTACCGTCAAGCAACTTCACATTGTGAATGACGCCATAAGAGAGTACGGGTCAGCCTTCAACTACAGTCTGCCGTCTGCCCACTACCGTCTGCCGACAGCGCATTGTGGGTAGAGCTTAAGTGTTTTTTAACTATCAGTCATCCGCCTTGAAAGGAACCATCTTTTCCAAATCAAACTTATCTATTCTAGATATTGTGAACTTTAGTATTATATGGTGCCTGATGCCGAACTCTCGACACAGAGTAGGCTACTGATGGGGGAACTGCATATCGCTGACCATACTGTAGTAGACTAGTCGTCATTTTGCCGGGAAGTGTGCGAGCATTGGTTGTTTAACAACAGGACAAAAATTGTAGGGCCGGGTGTAATCGTTGAAATTGACGAGGCCAAATTTGGGAAACGTAAATACCACAGAGGCAGACCAATAGATGGTCAGGGGGTATTCGGTGGCGTTGAAAGTGAAAATAAAAAGGAAGTTTTTCATCGAAGTGGTACCCCTTGTACTCATGGTCCGCCACAGCGCAGCGCTGGCTCCGATCTGTGATGTAAGTTAGCATTGGCGCTTACGAGACTTTTAAAACCTTGCGACCTGTTTTTCATGTTAAAACACCGCAAGGTATCCTCATAGGCGTGAATAAGTTCGACTTCTTCACTTATTTTACTGTGCCCAATTATAATTTAATTAGTCGTCTCCTGTAATAGTCCAGTTTCCACAATAAGCGAAGACAGAGAGCAAGTTCAAAATGCAATTAGTTTTGCCAGCTATCGGTAAATTTTAAAAAAAGAACGGAAAAATTAACCTCGCTATCAGAAAGGATTTCTTCACATTGTTCCACATTTTACATTCCCTTAACAGACTTGCAGCACAGCCAAAAAAAAGAAAACGTACGAACGCAACTTTCAACTTTACCGTAGATTACTATAAAATTCAATAATAACCATAAATTTCACTCCACAAACACCAAAATCAGTAAACTACCATCATTTCAGAAGAACTTAACATTAAACAGACATAGAAGGCATAGTCATGACCTCTTCATTGAGTAGGCTATTGCCTAAACCCGATCACGGCTCCTTCAACTTTACCTTAGAATATTACAAAAGTCAATTATACCCATAAATTTAACTCCACAAACACCAAACTCAATAAACTACCATCATTTCAGAAGCACTTAACATTTAACAGACATAGAAGGCACAGTCATGACCCCTTCTTAGAGTAGGCTATTGCCTAAAACTGATCACGCCTCCTTCAGCATTACGGTAGATATATGTTTTTAAACACTTTGTCTTTTTATTCTCATCCATTTCTTCACAGAAGTAGTCTTTAATGGCATCAAGAGCATTTTTATTTACACCATAACTTACTGGACAAATACTTACCGGTAGGCAAATTAGGAAATATACAGTATGTGGAACAGAATAGCCTTTCAATCGCCAGTTGGTTCTTGGGAGAAGTACTACTTCCTTCCCTTCTATCACAAATTTGTCAAATTTAACAATTAAATCTTCTGAAAAGTGAGCATCACAGATGTAGGACTTTTCAGTAAGTTCCCTATCCTTCCCTGGTATGGCCCCTTTGCACTTGATAAAACGTTCCTTATCTTTAGGAGGTTTGAAAAACCGTCTGACCTCTTTACAGTCCCCATAGCTAGATCTGCATCCTGGTACAAAAGAGCAAGGCATCTTCACTACTCACTTTAAGCACTCATAAAAATGTAAGGGCTAAACTGCTGTTTACTTACATTAAATATCAATAAAATTAACACACGAAGATAACGTCAACACACGACAAGAAATTACATTCCATTTCAGTTAATGCTTCCTACAATAGCATTTCAGGTATTAATACTATGAAGTAATAGTGTAAGCACTTGTATATCAATAAACGTTTGCACAGAACACCACCAAAACACTCCGACCGATTAAATACTTAATATATCGCACATAAACACATAAACATATATGTGGAAATCAACAATCTGAAGTCGACTGTAGCGCTACGTAGCGGTGAGTGCCAACCCGATCCGTATTCATTACATGTTGTTGAGGGAGACGAGATCACACTTTTTATTCTATTCGTTATGACAAAGGGATAAACGTAACCTTCTGGAAGTCATTCACCGTTGCATCTTGCCTGGTTCCATAATAATTTCATTGTACGTGACTGATCGGCCAGGTTCACCAACAGAACCAAATGGCAATGCAAGCAGCCAATATCGCTGCTACAATGTTCTGTGATTGAGACTTGAGAGGGAGTGGCGCAACGTCCGGTACAGTATACCTACCTTCGGGATAAAGAAGGCACACTTCAATTGAAATAAACTTGTAAGGACTCCCAGAAAGGTATGTAAATCATAACTGATATTTATTTTCAATAATCTACCTTGTGAAAAGTTACAAAAAGGGAGGATGCGTGGTAATTCTGCACGCCGTGAGAACATGCCTTTTCGTAACTTTTAATGGGGTATATTATTGAAAATATAGGATTTATGATTTACATACCTTTCTCGGAGTTTTTGGGAGTCGTTTCACAATCTCCACTACAACTGCCGCACCTCAATAATGTTTTTTTTTTTTTTTTTTTTACGAAAATAAAGAATTTTTATCGTGTTCGTTTCACTACGGACGCCATCTTGGACACTCGACAGACAGACATGTGACTACGTTACCAACATGTCGCACACAAAATTCACCATTCACCATTTCACACGTAAAGTACTGCCTGGCCGAAAATTACTGCTAGTACCACAAGTAAGGGGGTCTGGGGCGTAAGCCCCAGGTTAGGTTTGGTTTTGTATGTAAAACATTAAGAAGATAGAATTTATGTCCGCTACTAGGTTAGGTACTGCCTGGCCGAAAATTACTGCTAGTACCACAAGCAAGGGGGTCTGGGGCGTAAGCCCCAGGTTAGGTTTGCTTTTGTATGTAAAATATTAATAAGATAGAATTTATGAAGTAATTTCACATGTCACACAATCCATGGTTAAAGTACGACTGACGAGTTGGATTTGGCGCTATAGTATATTACATTATCGACGCTCTTTTGTTTCTTTGTATACCCGGTGCGAGATAGTACCAAATGCGTGGGGTTGGCATTCCTGACTTAGTGAGAAAGATGTCTCCTAGAGACTTCATTTCAACTATATAAGTAGTGTTGCTATTTGGGATGGCTGGGTAGGTCTATGACAGCGGACGAGTCAACATCTATTAATTTATCATCTCCAGATACCATTACTACAGGTACTTTGGCAAATTTCATTACTCAATTTATTTTATACACATGTTCTCACAGTGTGCAGCGCTACCCCGATTCTGTCTTGACCATGCCTTTAGGGGAGTGCAGTGAAGCCTTTCAATTAAATTTGAACAGCTAAAGGCTACTTATAAACAATAATTGTAACTCACCACCTAACCTCATATACCATTGGGCTTAAACTTTTGTGATTGCAACCGCATGAGACCACGCACGGTTTTTAAATCTAATGTCAACAAAAAAATAGCATAGCAGGAATTTGACGCACTACATCAAACAAACTAAGATTCGTGATGCCATTCACTACACTAAATAATTCGGAACTAGTGCATTGTCCGGTGTCTGCCGCCAAGAATATCTGCAAAATTGACTATAGAAATGGCGAAACGCTGGAATATGTTTGAGTTAGCAGGACCATTTTATCAAATTTTGTTAAAATCTATTACGTTATCATTTCCAGATTTTTTCCTGCCCATTACTACAGGTATTTTGGCTAATTTCAGTAATTTAAAGAATTTTTTAACTTTGATTCTGGTGAAGGGAAGTTGTACGGAACCGAAAGTTTTAGTGTAGTCGATGACGTGTGGACGTTGATGTTTGTTTGATGCTTTGGCTTGAATTACCGTCATTCTGTCAGCTGTGGGTGGTTTCAAACAGTGCGTTGTTAGATGCCGATGTAGTGACATGTGTTCAAGTGCGAGGTGTGGTGGTGAGTTACGAATGTTCATAGTTAGTTGTTGAATTTAATTGAAAAGTTGCATTGTACTCTTGGTAAGACAAAACCATTGGCCGCTACGTGGTTAGACGACTCTGGACGAAAATTACTGCTTGTACCACAAGCAAGGGGGTCTGGGACGTAAGACCCTGGTTAGGTTAGTGTATGTAAAGCCTTATTAACACATTAAATTGAACATGTATGCATCTTTTAAACCTTTAGTGTATTCCATGGCGCAGTGGACGCCTCCATTTTATATCTAGGTGAATTTTGGGATATTCGTTCTTTGTGGTGACGGCTGAGGCCGATATATTACAACTCCCGATTTTCGTACGTTTCTGGGAGTCATTACCAATTGAAATTACTGTCCACACTACTGCACCGGAAATATGTGCTAAATTGCGTAAATATAGTGTGTGTTTTTATTTCTTGCTCATTCAACGACGGCAGCCATGTTTCTCAAGCGCATGACGTCTCTTAAACTGTTACTCAGGCGCATATATTGACGTCATATTAGTGTTGCCAACATGTGGTATAGAAAATACACTAGACTCATGGTGTCCACAGGCAGGAATAGTCAGGAATTTTGTTTTTGGTCAGGAAAAGTCAGGAAAAGGGGTGTGAAAAAATGGCATGAGTCAGGAATTTTATATTAACCATACAGTATTTTGTGTTTTACGGCCATATTTTGATGTTACTAGTTCAACTAATCTCTGAACATAAAAAGCAATAACTCACTGGACATTAAGTTATGGTAAGTTTCCATTTTTACAGTACATCATAGTAAAAACCTCGTTTACCTATTTCTTGTACGCTTTTTTATAGCGTTGGTGTAGAGATGTGGCGACCCCATCGCCCAGCACATGGGCACTTCATTTTGTATTTTAAATGAATAAAGAGGCGAGCGTTGGGCAGCTACGGGGATAATGGAGGCTGCAAATAATATATATATATTTGTTTGCTCAATAAACCTCTTTTCCGATGTTACGATGACTTCACGAGTCGAGAATTTTGTAGAAAAATGGTCAGGAAAAGTTAGGAAAATTTACATTGAAAATTCTGTGGACACCATGTACATGACACATGTAGTAAAGAGACACGTAATCTTGAAGCATTCATTGGCAAAACCATTGGTCTGGACAAAGATTATTGATGTGCGAGTATCCCCACTGTGCGTTACCAAAAACTAGGGGTGTATTGTATATACTGTAGGGCTGCACTACTTAACAATTGTCCAGGCAAAAACCATAGGTCTGGATAAAGATTATTGATGCAATTTTGGCTAATTTAAGTCTAATGGGAGGATACAGATGTTATTTAAAAAAAAACTTTGTTTTTACAATACCGGCTATAGTGTATGCGTGGGGTTGGCAATGCTGTATTTGTCCCTAATTCACACGAATAATGGCAGACTCAGCTGGAATTTTATCTTTATAAGTCGTGATCTAAAAGGAGGACGGTGGGTGGGTTATACAGAGCGGAGGAGTAAACATGTATTACTACATCATTTCCAAATTTAAAAAAAAAAAAACATCTTTACATAAGGAATTTCGGTTATTTCAGTAGTTGAAATTTTTTTACCGCCAGTGTTACCAATTAACTTACACACATCAAAAAAAGTTTTGCATCACCTCGGTTCCAAGAGTTCCGGAACCGTTAAATACAAAGGGAATAGAGATCAACACAAACAACATTTCAGCTCGTTTTATTGCTCATGAGACCCACACATTGCATGTTGTACCATCATACAGCTAGACTTTCAGCATTTGTGGTCCAGATTGCAGTACACACCACTACCTCTAATACCCAGTAGCACGTCCTCTTGCATTGATGCATGCCTGTATTCGCCGTGGCATACTATCCACAAGTTCATCAAGACACTGTTGGTCCAAATTGTCCCACTCCTCAACGACAATTGGGCGTAAATCTCTCAGAGTGGTTGGTGGGTCAAGACGTCCATAAACAGCCCTTTTCAACATATCCCAGGCATGTTCGATAGGGTTCATGTCTGGCGAACATGCTGGCCACTGTAGTCGAGCGATGTCGTTATCTTGAAGGAACGCATTCACAAGATGTGCACGATGAGGTCGAGAATTGTCGTCCATGAAGACAAATGCCTCTCCAATATTCTGCCGATATGGTTGCACTATGGGTCGGAGGATGTCATTCAGGTATCGTAAAGCCGTTTCGGAGCCTTCCATGACCACCAGTGGCGTACGTCGGCCCCACATAATGCCACCCCAAAACATCAGGGAACCACCACCTTGCTGCACTCGCTGGACAGTGTGTCTAAGACGTTCAGCCTGACCAGGGTGCCTCCAAACACGTCTCCGACGATTGTCTGGTTGAAGGCATATGCGACACTCATCGGTGAAGAGAACGTGATGCCAATTACGTGGGGTCCATTCAGCATGTTGTTGGGCCCATCTGTACCGCGCTGCATGGTGTCGGGGTTGCAAAGCTGGACCTCGCCATGGACGTCGGGAGTGAAGTTGCGCATCATGCAGCCTATTGCGCACAGTTTGAGTTGAAACACGACGTCCTGTGGCTGAACGAAACGCATTATTCAACATGGTGGCATTGCTGTCAGGGTTCCTCCGAGCGGCAATCCGTAAGTAGCGGTCATCCACTACAGTAGTAGCCCTTGGGCGGCCTGAGCGAGGCCTGTCATCGACAGTTCCTGTATCTCTGTACCTCCTCCATGTCCGAACAACATCGCTTTGGTTCACTCTGAGACGCCTGGAAACTTCCCTTGTTGAGAGCCCTTCTTGACACAAAGTAACAATGCGGACGCGATCGAACTGCGGTATTGACCTTCTAGGCAAGGTAGAACTACAGACAACATGAGCAGCGTACCTTCGTCCTGGTGGAATGACTGGAACTGATCGGCTGTCGTACCCCCTCCGTCTAATAGGCCCTGCTCATGCATGGTTGTTTACATCTTTGAGCAGTTTTAGTGACATCTATGAACAGTCAAAGGGACTGTATCTTGGATACAATATACACAGTCAACGTCTATATGCCGGAGATCTGGGAACCGAGGTGATGCAAAACTTTTTTTGATGTGTGTATATAATTATAATATAAGCTTTAAATTAACAAGAATTGCTAATTTATGCCCACCAAATTTCAGAGTTTAGAATTTGTAAAACCTGTCTTTTTTAATTAAATTTTCCCCTGAAACTTGAGGAATGAACACCACTGTATTGATTGCGTCAAGTTCTGTGCGTCAGTTGGAGGCCAGAACATAGGAATGTATTACGTTCCTCAGTCCTGATAACAGCATCCTAAGGTATGTATTATGTTCCTCAGTCCTGCATGCTTCCTTGTGTCTTCATGTTGGTGGAGGTTCCGTGGATCATAAGAGATTACTTTTCTTAGTGTTCATTATTGGCTGTTTTCCAACAAGTTTATATTTTATGCAGGGTCTTGTCTTTCTTTTTTTTTTAAATCACAGAGCACACTATTTTGAGATGAAAATGTTGTATAGCCGTTAGAAAAGCAGTTTGATGGTTGTTGCACATCACATTTATAGTAAAATGCGTGAGCTTGTAAACAGGCCTAGAAATGTGTTTTTTGGTCTCCACAGTTTCAAGGATCAAGCAGGAGTTGACAAATATGGTGGCATAAGTCAGGGACCAAGAAAGAACTCCCTTTATTATGTAGATTAGAAGTAAGTGAATCCTAGAACCAATGTTTGGTTCATTTATACATTGCGATACTTGAAAATGGTATGTTTATGACATTTCAGAGTGATTAATCACGACCTTAATACTAGGGTTACCATTCAAGTCATTAAAAAAAGAAAGGGTATACCGGTACCTTATCGATAAAATCATGCCATTTACATCTTAAAAATAAGCCATGCAAAACTACTACCCTAAACTAGAATGATTTTCCGTGGTTATTTCAACACTAAATATGCAGTACCAAAGCAGTTTATTCATAAGTACATTCAATTATCTCATTATTGTCCTTTTTTCCCACTTTTATACCACAGACATTTGGAGGATGAAAAAAAAATCTTTCAACAGATTTTTGTTTCCCAACAAGTATTCATAAAAGCTCAGGCAGTTGAAGTGTTTGACATTGTACTGGACACAAACCTTTAGTATGTTTATGTTCGACCCTGACTATTGATTATATGTCGGAAAACTATACTATAATGAGGCTCATTATAACACTATTTTTCATTTTGAAACCGTTTCTCCCACCAAACAGAGCCAAGAAACAGATGTTTGACCAATTAGATAAGGATAGCATCGCACTTGCGCTGAGTTCCACAGCCTTCTAATTTAAATTTCACTGCGTGGTCTAGTGTCATAGTAGGGTAATCGAGGAGGCCATTGGTCAAATACAAGGCATTCTCTGTGTCTCATGCGCTCTGTTCAGTACATAAAACTGGCGAAATCTCGACAGATATTTATGAATATTTATGTTCAAACCTAAAATAGTTATAATAATCATCATTGAACATAAACAGTCGTATGCAACTCGCGTGTAATGGTAATTAAGACACTCGTATGGAAATTATAAAACTCACATACGCTCGTTTTATAAACATACTCGTGTCTTAATTATTGCCATTATAGGCATGTTGCATAATGTACTATTTGTATACATACCACTATTTCAAATAATCAACACAACTTTAATCTCAACCTCCAAGGCTAGCAGAAGCAACTCCAAAGAACAAATCGTACCGGTTGAATACAGGATAAACAACTTCCTAATGTTGTTGCTAACAAAACAAAAAGAAATTTACCAAATCCAAGATTGATATTTGTTTTGTCAAAAGTTGTTTCATTTATATACAGCAAAGACTTATTTCCTTTGTTCAAAACTTGTATTATTTTCTCGGAGCCCAAAAAAGAGGACATTTTGTAGATTTTTGTGAAATCTGCCCGGACACATTTTCATGTCTCAAAAGAAAGGATGTATGGTAACCTGACTGAAAACGCATACTGAAAGTATCTTGGTTCCAATCCAGTGCAGACATAAATTTTGTGAACGTATGAACATGTAAGTTACTGAACACATTTTCTAAAGGGTAGGAGTATCATGTTTTCAGCATAATTCAAAAATATACCTTTTATCAACGGCAAATTAACGTAATCTCAATAATGAAGACTCTGCCGGAGAAGAAATAGGCTGCAATGAAATAGGCTTTTTCTTATGCACACAAAGGCAGAAGTGTATTTTACTCAAAAGTGCTGTTTCTGACTTGCGGTGTGGCTGTGCTCGATAAATCGTGTACCACGGCTGCAAGGGCAGCTACGGCAAGTCTAGAGATCGTAGGTTTGAATCCCAGTGCTGACAGGGGCTATCCTGAGTGTGAATTTTTGCCATGTTTTTCTCCATCACCCCAGGCAAATGCCAGGACAATACCTTACTTCAAGTTCTGGGGGGGCTACCTCATCCCTGTGCCTGATACCGTCATCACAGCAATACAGGTTATCAGACAATTCCAAGACACACCCAACTACATGGGGCTAATGATCAAGATGTCCCAAGCCCCTCAAATGTATCAAGAACAACAATCTTGACTTACGCCACTGCCTTTGTAAACTCTGTTAAACACCAGCAAATTATGTCGGTTTGCCCTGGTGTACCATTGGACTCATCAGCAGACCTCTGTGTGCTGCGTCCCATCGGGACTGCCGGTCGTCTGCCGATGGGCCCAATCCCGCAATAGAGCCTGTGTATAACATACCGCCCACTGATCTTGTCCTAGCAAACAGAGCTGAATCCCGAGGATGAAAATCAAGTTGGTGCTGAATCTCAACAAAACGAGGTGCGTCTTCTTCCCTCTGATGATCAAGAACTAGCAGCAAGTGGTGGCAACGACGTACCCGACCCAGCCAATGCCGAGGTAGCCACCGACGATTCTGACGCTGAGGAGTCGGACAGAAACAAGAGGCTAATCAATTTCAGTCTCGGAGGTGGGGCTAGCAGCAGCGGTGGGGGCTCTGGTGGTGGCTCTGGGAACTTCCTCTTCGACATCATTCGGGTGAGTTAGCACTAACAGTGCCCGGCACAACTACCACTGAATTGGTATTTCAAGCTAAAATATATTCATTAAAGACTTAATCTTAACTTTGGTGCTCTTCATCCCAGTAGGCTTAAGCTATCAGCACTGATCATTTGGATACTTATTCATTTTTTTTGACAATTTTAACTGTCAAATTTATTTCTTTTATTATCATAATCGACAGTGTTAAAATTACGAGTAACTTGAGCTCTGGATTTATTCTCAGTATGCTTCTTAGAAATACAAGTAATGAAAGTGTTTAGTATTGAAACTACAAGGTACAATTACTGTTAAATTCTACCAACCTCTGCTGGTATAAAGAATTGTTTTGGTTCTAACAATTCCTATCTCTCTACAGCCATCTGTTGTAAGTAATAACTGTTTGTGGATATATTTTAACAAAATCTTTTGGGTGTATTCAGAAAGCATATTTAAAATCAAACTATTATTGCACAGCTCCAAATGTGGAATCTAATGTATTCTTCACTTTTCAAACCTTAAATGTGACAGTCAGTTCAGCATTATTACAATGGAACCTCCCACTTTTTTTTGTCAGGTGAATCGTCCAGATCTTGTTGATGAGACTGACCACAATTGTAGGAAGTGAAGCTCCCAAAGACCAAGGGTTATATCACTTCCTAATTTCGATCTTGTGCTCAGGCGCGGATCTAGAGTTTGGTTTTGGGGGGGGGTCAGAGAATCGATCTAGAGTTTGGCTTGGGGGGGGGGGGGGGGGGGGGGGGCGGTGGAGGGGGGGGTCAGAGAATCGGAATTGTTAAGAAAAATGGTATCACTAAAAACGCAATCACAAAATAACCAAACGTACAAAACCAGACCAATTTTTTTGCAAGCTTCATGGATAGAAATTTGATGCGTTTAGCGCACCAAAAATATTCGTACAAATTGCAACGGCGTGTTTTGCGACTTTTACATCGAGCTTCGAGAAAAGGATCAAGGTACGTAACAGTTTCGGCAAGTCGAGTTGGTACCGACAAAGGGAGAAAGTCACAGCTTAAATTGCCAACCAAGCTTGCAGTTTGGACGTCGTCAAAAATTTTTGGTGCGAAAAAAGCCCCAGTTTCCTATCCGTGCATTACTGCACATTCATCGTGACATCACTATAAACATCGATTAGGTAATCACAAGGTTTGCTAAACAAAATAGACGAGTTGATTTTGTTGTATAACTAATAGTTTTTATACAAGAGGTTAGAAGTTGTAAATATGTACAGTTGTAACAGAACATAATAATTCCAATAAAGATAATTCAGTATTGAATAAAATGAAAAAAAAACTGTTTTTCAGTTAAAATTCATTAAGTTTTATTTGTCTGGTAATTGTGTTTTCGTTTTTTGAGTTTGCAAAAAAAGTTGGTCTCCGTTTGGGGGGGGGGGGGGGGGTCATGACCCCCGTGACCCCCCCTTGAATCCGCGCCTGCTTCTGCTCTTGCAAGTAGGGCAGTGCAATATCATGACAATTTAAATTATACAGTGTATGTAGGCTAAATTTTGAGGTTAGATAGTCAGCACACAATTGGGATAATGGTTTCCCATTGGTAATTGGTAATTTTGCATAGAAATGTAAATAGGCTAACATTGTTATAATTATTATTTTTCTCCTGCAGGAGTTTTGCAAGTCCCAATTTGCGAAATCTGAAGAGACAAATAATTTTCCATTGCTATCAACCAGCACACCTCGTGGCACACTATACTCGTGTTTTCCTGTTCAATAGTTTATTGTACGTTAAGACTTGTTGTATAATGCAGTATTGGGTAGGAATTTAATTTTATGATCAAATGCACATTACATTCAACTGAATATGGTGATAATTCAGCTCCCTCTAACACTGTTCATTGTGGGATTTACTTCCTCCATTTTTGGTCCGTATTGGCAACTCAAACTAACACTAGGGGCGCTGCGGTCGTCTGGATAAGTAGGGTAAAAATACTCAATAACACGCGTTTGATATGGAACACTTTTTATTTTTCGGTTATAATCAGTAAATGTGGACCCTAAAATAATGACAGTGTTATTTTCAATTGTATATATGTATAACTGTGCGATGCACGTGATCTAATTTGTGTGTTCCACTGGATTTTATGTGTCAATTGCATATTATCAAGCATCGGTTGACTGCTGGTATTTGTTTTTGTGCAGTTCGAGTCATGGTGCTGTTACCTTTAAAAGCTATATTTGAGTTTGCTCATTGTACCATAGACTCTAGAAATTATTTGCTGTTTGGTTGGACGAAGGGATGAGTTTAACTTGTATTAAAACTCGGGGTAGACTGGAATTGCTTGATTTGGATGGGAAGTATTTACCCTGCGAAGTCAAATTAGGCCTATATGACTCGTAGTGGAATGGCTCGGATATCGCAGAGCGAGATGATGACGGTTGGTAGGGTTATTGGAAATGAACTTGAGAGCGGGAAAGGACCTGACTGATGAAGCTTGGCTGTCCTCGGCTGGTGTAGGCCTAGGCTTGGCTGTCTTGGTACGGCTTCGCTCGGCGAGACTGTGCTTGGCTATCTAGGTGTGGCTTGGCACGGCGTAAGTGAACAACCCGTCCTGTCGTCAGTGAGTGTAGTGGTGGTGATCCAACCCGCTCTTGTTGCCCGTATTTATTTGGTATCGTCACCTTTCTGCTATTGCTATTTGCATCTTTTGGAAAGTGATGAAAACGTATATCCGCAGCCCTCTTATACATCGACTTACAGCCGTAAACTGAGCAATATACTTTGATTTTACTCATTTTGCACTCTTATCAACGAGTAAAACTTATTACTTATGTATAAACACGAAGAATTTACCACGATCTGCTTACCAATACAAGAAACCATAATACAAACAGTCACCACGTGACAAATGTACCCTACTTGGTAAGTTTCTCATTTTTACCGCTAGATGTCATATCAGATAGCTGGAGTTGCCAATTGACTTTGATGATTTATTGCAAATATGTTAGTCCGTCGATCAATACATCAAGTCACATATAATTCAACAGTGGTACATGTTTCGGGCTATTAAATAGCCCTTCCTCAGCCACAATTTATCGAATCTAAAGAACAATCTCATCACATCAAAAACACTGTAACAACATTAAAAACCTGCATAAAACTTGGCAAAAAAAAACCCAGGTCAACAGCGTGGAATAAAATGTATGTACACACCGTTAAAAGATCACTAAAAAGGCTCTCCGGCCCATAAGTTCGTGGAAAAGCGAGTAAGTTCAAATGGACTATTGGTACTACATGAAGTCAGCCAGTCACTGTTCATTTTTACTGATACCAATGTGGCTTGAAGTCAAGAAATGTTCAAACTTCAAGCCACATTGATATCAGTAAAAATGAACAGTGACTGGCTGACTTCATGTAGTACCAATAGTCCATGTGAACTTACTCGCTTTTCCACGAACTTATGGGCCGGAGAGCCTTTTTAGTGATATTTTAACGATGTGTACATACATTTTATTCCATGTTGTTGACCTGTTTTTTTTGCCAGGTTTTATGCATGTTTTTAATGTTGTTACAGTGTTTTTGATGTGATGAGATTGTTCTTTAGATTCGATAAATTGTGGCTGAGGAAGGGCTATTTAATAGCCCGAAACATGTACCACTGTTGAATTATATGTGACTTGATGTATTGATCGACGGACTAACATATTTGCAATAAAACACTGTTCATGTCCGTATAAGAGAATACATCAATTGATAATGCGCAAAGGCAGATCAAGGTCACCTTTGTTCAACAGCCATTTGAAGGTTGCTTACCATTGGCAGTATTTAACACTTAACTTACTGTACACCAGTGGTTCTGAACCCGTAGAAGTCTGCTGACCACTCAGCGTGAAATTGAATCTTGTACTGACCTCCCCTCCCCCACCCCGCTCTCCCTCCCCCCCTCCCCCCTCCCCCCCAATACACCTTATCAGTTGTAACCCTTCCTCAATAACACTTATTTTAAAGATAATTCAATTCAATACCTGATAGTCATCACTGCGAATACATTCAGATGATTCTCGTTCAATGCACATTGTTTTAGAAATCCCCATTTATAGGCCACTTTTTTATACGTGCTGGTGGACCCTTTTCTCCCGCGGACCACTCCCGAGGCACTCTCGGACCACAGGCCATTGGTTAAGAACCACTGCTGTAGACTATGTAAAATTTATTGTGTCACATTTGATATTACTACAACTCTTAATAATTCAACCTGATAATAGTCTTTCTGAAACTCTTTTTGCTCTCTGACATACACCCAAAAGGTTTTTTAATGTATTGTTATGATTCCACTGAGCTACATAGATTGTTTATTTGTATTTTTGCTGACATGATTGGCTCGTTTATAAATCAGAGGACGGCCGACCGCGCTGCCCGTGCGGCTGGAACCGTGTATCGTGTCGTGGCGGGCACAGAAAGTCTAGGCCTAGGCCTCGGACTCGGTGTTTCGGCTGCAACAAAAACTACTACGACCACCGCACAGCCCAAGCCCACTGCGACCAACACTACCCAGATGACCAACACCAATGGCACAAAGCCTGGGGTAAATACAGGATGGATGATACCTGAGCTTTGATATTTCCTCGCAGACACAGTCCAAATACATTATCGATACCTTTTTATTTAATAGAAAACATGGATGCTGAAGTGTGTCTCGGACAGAAAGGTGGGAGGTCTCAAACTGTCTTGTCTGCGAGGATATATCAACGGGACTGCGTCGGGGTCACATCCGGTACGGTAGAGTTGTTGCTGCTTGTTGTATTCCACAGGAGTCCTTCCTCTCCTCCCACACCAATAGCTCTACGAGGGCTGGAATGAAAGTAGTGGTGTACATAAACTGCATTCCTTCCAGACATCTCATCCCCAGGTAAACTGCTGCCTGCTTCACCTCACTGTATCTCTTGATCTTGCACCATGTATTTCGTTTTCATTTCGCATGAAGCATGTCAGATATAGCATGTGGGCCCACCTGTACAGAGTAGGTCGAAATTCCATATTCCTCGACCAATACAGGGCCTTTCATATAAAATAAGAACTGCAAGCGGCAGTTTTGTTATTCGCTGCTATGGTGGCCTTGGCCGAGCTTGTGGCGCGCCATGGCCCCCAGCCGTACTATTGAAAGCGTGCGCGTAGTACATTCGAGGGCTGTTTCCTTTTTCAATTTCCGATGGACTGTATAAAAACAACAGACTGACATACCAAACTGATTTTACTACTCAATGTTTGCTTGTTATATTCGTATGTCTCAACATAATTGCCAAAACAATTGAAACATTTGTCGTACCGTTACACCAGCTTTCCAATGCCCTCGGCAAAATATTCTGCCGCCACTGAGGTGGGTACGTCTGGACAGTCTCCTGAAGTTTTTCCTTTTTGGCGAGGCGATGCCGCCCAACCATTCCTTCAATTCTCGAAAGAGGTGAAAATCATTCAGTGCTGGTTTGGACTAAACGGCAGATGGTTCAAAACGTCACACTTGAATTCTTAGAAAAATCTATCGTAACGTCGGTACAGTGTGGTCGTGAATGCTTTTCACCTTTTTCGAGAATTGAAGGTATGGCAGGGCGGCAACGCCTCGTCAAAAAGGAAAAACTTCAGGAGACTGTCGAGACGTACCCTCTGCAGTGACGGCAGAATATTTTGCCGAGGGCATTGGAAAGCTGGTGTAACGATACCACAAATGTTTCAATCGTTTTGGCGATTATGTGGAGACATAAGAATAAAGCAAGCAAACATTTAGTGTTAAAATCAGTTTGGTGTGTCAATCTATTATTTTTATACAGTCCATCGGAACTTGAAAAAAAAAAAACCCAGCCCTCTTATGTACTTCGCGCACACTTTTAGTAGTACAGCAGGGGACCATGGCGCGCCACTAGCTCGGCCAAGGCCACCCTAGTAGCTAATAACAAAAGTGCCGCTTGCCGTTCTTACTTTATATGAAAGACCCTGTATTCACTAATATACACAGAGTGGAAGGATATAGCCTTTACCTTTCCAAATGTGTCACCAGCTACTTCAAAGCCGTCTCTGCAGCCATTAACATGCTAATTCACTACACTTTCCTTGATTCAATCAGGCCGAAAAGTAAATTTTCATACAGTAGTTTGCATAACTAAACTTGCTTCATACTGCAGTAACAAAAGTGCTGTTCATGAAGAGCGGATAAGCGCAGCATTTGAGAAAGATATGCTTATGAATAGACGTCCGGGGAAAAGTGAAGTGGATTACGCATGCTGTATTTCTTCTTTCTGGTGATTAACGTTTGGAACACAGATCATTCAGTGGATATTTGTAATACTGTATTTACTCGAATATAATGTACTCTTTCTTCATGCAATTTATGTGTTGATATTGGCGTGCGCGTAAGAAGCGATGGTGCACGAGATTTGAACACAGACTTGGAAGAATCCCTGATCACAAAGCAGTGCCTCCCCTCTTCAAGCGCCCCCTTTTCTAGTCTGTGTCTTTCATTCACCTTAAAAATGCTACTTGACTACGCTGATGAAGTCCAATCGTCATCTGTTATGACTTGATTTAACCTTGGTAAATAGTTATGAACAAGGATTATGAAATTAACTAGTTGCCATTCGTGGCCAAAACGCTTCGGTCGAGGTTTTATTAATGGCAAGCAAGATGTTAATTCAATGGGCTCGCAATTGTGTTCACTTCAAATTCGATACATATCGTTATGATAATTTAACTATCCAAACTCGCTGCATATCTTGTAATTGGAAAAAATATCTCGAGTACAAACAAGTAGTCTTTAAAAAGCAGGATATTAAACACCGTATTTATCCATTTTAGGTTATGTTATGACAATCTTGGAACACGGATTCTGTAATAGACACATGGGCTTACATTCAATTCATCTTTAAAGGTGATAAGTAGATAAGATAAAACACTTTTTGGCCTGTACTTAGATTTAATGTGTGTACCCTGAATAAAACAGGAAATAAGTTTTTGGCATGTGTATTGTCATGATGTACTTATTAAAAAGGTGAAATATTTAAAGTAAGACATGTAAACGGAAAAAGCATTTCTTGGCCATATTGGCAAACAGCTTGAACATTCACTGTTTAATATTCATTGACAGAGGCGGACACAAACTTGTGAATAAACTTTGTTTAATGGAAAGCAAGTTAGAAACAGACCCAAAATATCACAATATTGCTCGCCGAGAAATGAGCGAGTTTCTCTTAAGAATTCAAGTTTTGGAATGGCGTCACAAGATCAAGTTGCAATATATTGATATACAGCGATGGTCCAGTTATTTTAAGTTTTTGTGTCAAATCAAACGTTCTTGTCTCATAAAATCGTGCACTGTCAGCGGTACATCTGTGATTGACCTCTGTCTGGTACATAGTCTCATGAACACAACGACTATCTTGCAGCCCAAGTCTCTTAGAAAAATGATGAATCGACACTATAGGCGATGAATGTGGCTATTTTTTGTGTCATTGATAAGCGCCGATCACGTTTACACTTTGTGAAATGTATTCAGTGCAGCATAATATTTTGTGTACATAATAAGTGGCGATCAAGTTTATACTAATTTTGTCGAAATAACTTTACGGCAAGAGGACCAACACCGAGGTTCTCAGAGATGATGTGTGTCTCATTAAAAACGAGGATATTGTGGAATAAAATACACTCGGATGACTTGGAGTTTTCCAATTATAAGAACAGTGCTGAAAATTTGTAGTTAGTCTGTCATCGAGTGTTTTATTTCAACTGAAATACCAAGCATGTGTCATTTAACACACTATTAATTAGCTTATAGATGAATCACGTTTCATTATAATACAAATGAGTACATTGATTTACCAGATGTTGTGTTTATCGATGCGCATTATTCGCCAACAAATCTGTTTTTATTTATTTTAAGTTTTTGATAGAGTACACATTAGATTTGAGAAAATATAGTATTTAAGAAAATGAAATAAAATTAACCAAATTTTTTCATGGGTTGTGTGTCAACATAATGCTGTAATATATTTCAAAACTCTCACACTGTTGCACTCTTTCTGAAATGCTATTATTTTATTTATCTATTCTAGAATTTCAAGTTTATTTCTTCTAATGTGCATTGCACATACTATAGACACCTAATCAACTTTGACTGGCACACCTGATAGGGGCCAATAACCCCTTTAAACAACAATACAGTGTGTATAAAGATGAATATCGGGGTTTTGAGGCTTTGCAGTATTTATTACAGTTAACGTACGATTAAAAATAATACTTCAAATGAAAGAGCAACTCAAACAGTTTGTCCTACAAGTGTTCGTACCTGTGTGAATGCTCCGTCTTCCGTTAGAAGCGCTAGTAGCCAAGATGGCGACTAGGGAGCTGAAAGTTCTTTGTGTTTTACAGTTTACGAGAACTGAATCTGCAGTTACAGTGCAACGTGCGTTCCGGATGAGAGAGCTTGTTTCGCATGGTCTCCACGTTCACCCGATCCGACGTCATGCGATTTTTACCTTTGGGGGTTCATAAAGGATCATGTATGCCTCCGCTACCAGCTGACCTAACCGACTTCAGAAACAGGATTGAAGCAGCTGTTGTAACAATTACTCCAGAGACTCTGAGCAAGGTTTGGGATGAACTCGGCTATCGATTCGGTGTGTGATGATGAATGGTGCTCACATTGAACACTTGTAGGACAAACTGTATTAAAAGTGCAGTTTAGACAATCCTCCCTTTTCATCACTTTTAACAACATAGCTTATTGAAAATATATCATTTACGATTATAATACCTTTCTGGGAGTCCTGGCGAGTTCATTTGTTTCAATTCCCACTGCCTACACCGGAAATATAATTGCTTTTTACGTAACGTAAACATTTTTGGTCGTGTTCATTTGAATATCGTCCACCATTTTACATCGACGGTGAACACTACGTCATACCCACTTGACACGTTGCCAACATGAATAATGAAATAAAAGCCAAAACCATTGGCCTGGATAAAGATTATTGATGCGTGACAAAAACCAGGGGTGTTATCTGTTAGCTAATGCGGCCTGCCCAACCACCATTGGTCTAGACAAAACCATTGGTCTGCCGGATGCGATATAGTACCAAAAGCGTGGGGTTGGCATTTCTGACTCGGTGAGAAAGATGGTTGTCAGACCTTCGATTTCAACTATATAGGTCGTGTTGCTATTAGGGCGGCATGGTGGGTCTATGACAGCGGAGCAGTGAACATCTAATACTAAATTCTCTCCAGATATTCTCCCGACTATTAATTCAGGTACTTTCAGTTAAAAAAAAAAAAAATATACAAAGGATTGACTAAACTGCACCGCCACCCAAACTGTTTGAGTTGCTCTTTCATTTTAAGTATTATTTATAATTGTAAGTTAACAGTAATAAATATTACAAAGCCTTAACACCCCGATATTCATTTTGATACACCCTGTGTTATCATCATTTGGGGCAGATGACCTTGCTGTTTCGCCCGTTAAAACAACAATATATAACTATCATCATCACTGGCATGCTATTATGATTATGCAAGCCGAACCAAGGTCCTATCTTGAATAGTTTAAGAAACCCCATTCAAAGTTGGCCGTGCCTTTTCTCAGCCACACGTTCACTCAACTTGGAAAAGGTGTTTTAACCAACTCGCACATAAACTTAGATTCTGAATTCCTATCTTACAATTAATTTTAGACAAGCTGTTTGGAATGGTTTCTTCTGTTATCTATCTATTAACATAATGCCCTCAGATAAAATGTTCTTGGTTAGGATTATCCTAATCCACTTAACAAAGTTAAATTTTCCTTGGGATCCAATTAACCATACAAGTGCATGCATCTAACTCTTAACACTGTCTTGTGCTCTCGGCTCAGAAAACTACTGGTATACTGCAAATAAACCTCTTACGTCCTGTAACGGTAGTTTACAGGTTCTGTCTTCCTCGTACCAACCTTGATTCCCTAAGCAGCATGTGCAAACCGTAAGATAGCAGAGTGGACCTCATTACTGTGCAATTCATTCTGAATGAAATGATGTGTGTAAAGGATGACGACCCTGTGACTGTCATTGCTCATATTTTGAGCTTTCAATGCCTTGATAGATCTTAAAATAAGGAACAATTTTTGCCTTTGCCATTGTTTAGTAGAGTTCCTGGACTGGGCCGTAGCAGCTACAAGTACTCAAGCTACTGGGCTCCTCATCTGTTCTTCTTCCGCTGAGGTGTTGATCATCGTTCACCTCTCTTAGCCAGTGGGGACGGGCTTCCCATGTTCATTCTTCTCTGGCCAACCTCCTCTTCTGTATTCATGACGACTCCTCGTATCTCAGATGAGATGTAAACCCTTCTGATGCTTACTCGTGCGGAATTTCCTTTCTCAGTCAGGGTCAGGAATTCTGGTCTGACTACTGTGGAGTAGTTTAAAAGAGACGGATCTAGGTTTGTTAGCAACATGCCAGAGCTTAAATGGCATTCCTTTCGTTCTTGCTCTTTGCCCAGTGCTTCTTTTTGTTATTTCGCCCAAATATTTAACCCCACTGGGTGGAGAAATGAAACACTCTGGCAGTTCCAAGCCGCACGAGGAGTCTTGAGCATGAGATTGAGTAAACGAGTGAAACATATTGCGCGTAATAGAAAATGATGTAACTGCCATATTTCACAACCAATTTCAATGAAACTTCAACAATCATTATTTTTTTAAAGTTTGTGCCTTGATAAAACAATAGAAAGCCATTTCTTACAAGGGAACTGTCCATACGGTCATATCGAAACAGACAATAATATTTCGTAGAGATGATGAGGAAACCATAAATTAGCGATGTACAAAAAATTAGCTGCCATTTCGAACTGGAAGTTCCTCAAATCGGCATGGAGATTTCTGATAGGATTGCACGCTCTAGCATATAGCTCGATGTGGACAGCCCTGGTGACCAGCTGAAGCTTGCGTGTAACCATGAGCGCTCTGCAGAAGCAAGAAGGCTGAAGCGGAATGTATGCGATGAAGACCTGCGACTGTGGGCCTTGGAAATTTCACGAGAGATTTCAAAGGGGCGACTAATTTCAGCGCATTTAGTTGTTGGTTGAGTCGTTTTAAGAAAAAGTGCAGAATAAAAAGTAGAAAAAATCACAAAATTTGTATCCCGTACGTATCTGCAAGAAGAAGACGACAAAGATCAAGTCGCAAAGAAATTTGTAGAAGCAGCTACACAGCGATTTTTAGACTACACCCTTTCGTCAATATACAATACAGATCAGAGTGGTATCGTGCGCGTAATGAAAGCGAAAAGGACGCTATCGTTTGTTGGTGAGAATCACACAGAAACAGTTGCTCTATCAGTTCATGCACTCACCCATTCGTACACAATTGTGCCTACAATTAGTATGCCCGGTGCACTTTTCCCGAAATTATTCATTGTACTACAGGAGGCAACTGGAACTTTCGTCCCGAGAGTTTCCAAAGAAATGTTTCATGCCAGAAATATAATTGTAACAGCCACAAAATCAGGAAAAATGGGGAAAAGGGAATTAAAATATTGGTTTAAAGAATCCTTTTTCCCATTTGTGGACGAGGAGTTTTTGCTACTGTTAGATTCCTGGACTACTTATAGTGATAAAAGATGTCTTGAAGACATTCCTTCAGGCAACAGTATAGAAATTCTCCAGATTCCTCCCGGAACTACAGGGAAAATACAGCCCTTGGATAAGTTTTTCTTCCTGCAATGGAAAGCTTTGTATCGCCGTTTAACAGACATTGTATTGGTTCGTGAAGACGTTCAGTTAGATGTATATCAGAGAAACGGTATACTGAAAATGCATTCCTTCATTCATTTTCAATTTTCTTCCCCACGGTTCAAGGACATGGTTGAATGTTCGTGGTTCGCAACCAATTACACAACGGAGAGACCTCCCGAGTTCGAAGTGCCTGCGAAATTATTGCCTTCAAATAAGTAAGGAAAACTGTGAAGAACAATGTGGCCTCAAAGTGCATTTTCGTTGTGCATGGTGCCAAAAATATTTCTGTTTTTAACATGCGATTAATGAACCTCATTTATGTTTCACATTCGTTCCCTAACAATGAAGTGTCCTTGGCGTGTGGTAGCCTGCCAGTTCGTTCTCGCTCTCTCCAGCACAACAGCAACTCCACTCCGCTGTGCGCCTTACGAGCCAGCAAGATGCAAGGGTTGTCCAGTAGTTGTGTTGTCACATGGATTTTTTTATCAAGATTTCGATACCTTCCAGTTCGAAATGGCAGCTAATTTTTTGTAAATCGCCAATTGATGGTTTCCTCATCATCTCTACGAAACATCATTGTCGGTTTCGATATGACCGTATGGACAGTTCCCTTGTTAGCAGTTCAGTTGTATGTGGAAAGTCATTGTCCTTGGAGACACTTCAAGTACTGCCAAGTCTTCAATATCACTCAAATCATTGTTTGAATCTATCCAACTAGCCTCAGAATCCTTACATCCTTTATTTCGTCACTTGATAGCCTGCACTTTTTAGATATGGCCATGCTTTCATGTGACTGGTGGTACAGGGCACAGGGTACACTGTCAGAAGCTAGCAGAGCTTGTTACTCCACGGAGCAGAAGAGACCTTAGGCCAGTTATTTGCAGCTAATTTGATCAGCAAGGACACGTCTCACTCCACGATGGAGGTTGTTGTTTTCCTGAATTCTCTGACGACTTTCTCCAGAACACAATTCCATGTGCGTGGTGTGAAACCAGGCCCGTTTTAATCTCGATTATTTCATATAGCTCTTGGATCAATGCCAAGGATGTGTCAGTCTTCCCGTCAACTGTAACATATCTTATCAACTAGGCTTACAGGATGGTGGCGCGTCGTGTATCGGTGATTGTTTCCCGACATTTCGGCTGACATTGCAACAGCCTTAATCATGGGTAGGTATGACTTGGTGTCTGTACTTAAACTAACTAATACAACGCAGCTGCATCCTGTAACATGGTGTCCACAGGCAGGAAAAGTCAGGAATAGTCAGGAAAAGTCAGGAATTTTGTTTTTGGTCAGGAAAAGTGTGAAAAAGTGGCGTGAGTCAGGAAAAAATGCCAAAAAGTATTAGAAAGTCAGGATTGTTATATTAACCATACAGTATTTTGTGTTTTAGAGCCATATTTTGATGATACTACAATGGAATCTCGTTAGCACGTTCTCGGTTACGACGTTTTCCCGCTTAGCGCGATGATTTTCTCAAGTCCCAGTCCCAATTCTACAAAATACATGTTGATATATCCCCTTAATACGTTCTCTATTCCCGCTTACGACGATCAAATTTCCGTTGTACTATTTGTACGCGAACCGGATTTTATTCTTATTTCATTATAAAATTCGGCTTCTGGAAAACACGACGCGATATTGCCTCATATTCTCTGATAGTTATTGACAGTGTAGATGATTTCATTGTGTTTGACGGCGTAGAAGTGGCTATAGCAATGACGCAACACAGGTGACGTGTCTCTCCCGCTGCCCTTTCTCTCCTTTCTCAAGTCCCTATCCTACTAAATTCATGTTGATATATCCCCTTTTACGTTCTCTATTCCCGCATACAACAATCAAATGTCCGTTGAACTATTTGTTAGTGAACCGTATTTTATTCTTATTTCATTTTAAAATTCGGCTTCTGGAAAACACGACGCGATATTGCCTCATATTATCTGATAGTTATTGACAGTGTAGATGATTTTATTGTGTTTGACCATGAGATCATCTGCAATGGTGTTTGCAGATGATCTCATGGTCTGGGGATACAAGGAGGTGGAAATTCAGGAGCAACTGAAGGCTTGGGAAGAAACAGTGGGAGAGTAAGGATGGAAGTTCAACATCAATAAATGTGAGATCCTGTTAACAACCAGGAAAAAGGACAGACCAATGAGTGGGATAACACTTGGAGGTGGACAGCTGAAGAAGGTGGAAAGTCTCAAGTACTTGGGAAGTATAGTGGAGGAAAATGGGAGAAATGACAAAAGAGATTACGGAACGTGCAGACAGGCAGAAGCATTTCTGAGAAGCATTAGGAGCTTAGTGTGGAATAAAGATGTCCCACAAAAAAGCAAGGAAGTGTTATACAGAAGCTACTATATCCCGATACTGACCTATGCTTCAGAAACGTGGGCAATGAAGAAAAGAGACATAAGCAGAATACAGGCAGGTGAAATGAAGTTCCTGCGAAGTAGGATCGGAGTAACAAGAAGAGACAGGGTGAGGAATGAAAAGGTCAGGGAAATGGTGAAAGAGGAGCCCTTGCAAGGTAGGATTGAGACATCAAGACTGAGGTGGTATGGACACTTAAAGAGAATGGATGAGAAGAAGATTCCCAAGAGCATACATGAGATGCAGATGCAGAAGAAACGACCAAGGGGAAGACCAAGAGATAGATGGCTGAAAGGAGTGGAGGAATGTGTCAAGAAGAGAGGCGAGGACTGGACCAGAGTGACAGCGGAGAGGTGGTGGGAAGAAAGGATTAAGTGGCGAGGCTTATGTTCCAAACAGACCCAGCCTGGAGCTGGAAACTCTACAAGATGATGATGATGACGATGACGGCGTAGAAGTGGCTATAGCTATGACGCAACACAGGTGACGTGTGTCTCTCCCGCTGCCCTTCAACCCCTTCCCTTTGTTTATTTCTCACGTAGGCACATTATTGTCTTCGTGTTCCGCACTATTGTCTTCTAGTTCTTAGTGTTTACGTCCAGTTATGACCTATTTTATTGCGTGTTTCATAATGGATAAGAAGAAAGTACGGCAGATAACTAATGGCGAGAAGATTAAATACATTCGAGACGTGGACTGCAATCCTCACATGAAGCGTGTGGATATAGCGCGAAAGTGGAACATTCCTCCGTCTACACTGAACACGATTCTCGGCAAAAGGAAATTGAACTTGCATTTGAAGAAGGGGTGAGTGGCGAAAGGAAACGTGTGCGAGAGGGACAGTTTCCTGAACTAGAAAGCCCTTTATTGAAGTGGTTCAAGCAAGCCCGTGCTTCAAACATATGCGTGCGCGGTCGCCTGTGATAGAGCCGTCACTGGCGGAGCGCGAGTGCGAGAATGTCCTTGCTGATCAAATATAAAGAAAGACCCTGTATTATATGTGTTTGGAAGCGGATGGGGAACATTTTCAGCATCTACTGTAAATCATGGCCAGTAAAATTGCATGGTAGGCTACAGATTTTAAGCACCGTATTCTGCCGTAGGCCTACATATGCGTGCGCGGTCGCCGCCAACAGAGCCATTACTGGCGGAGTGCGAGAGCGAGAATGTCCTTGCTGATCAAATATAAAGAAAGACCCTGTATTATATGTGTTTGGAAGCGGATGGGGAACATTTTCAGCATCTACTGTAAATCATGGCCAGTAAAACTGCATGGTAGGCTACAGATTTTAAGCACCGTATTCTGCCGTAGGCCTACATATGCGTGCGCGGTCGCCGGCAACTGAGCCGTCCCTGGCGGAGCGAGAATGTTCTTGCTAAGCAGAAATAAAGACCCTGTATTATACTGTAGTGTAGAGGTACAGTAATTCATTTTTATGTTATTTATTGCGTGTAAGTTACTGATAACCTATGTTTATGTCGTGACTGTAGTAGTGTATACAATCACTTACTAAGGTCGGCGATTGAACGTCCATATATACGCCGCGTTCTTTCTTATACGTTGTAAATGCAGTATGGCGTTTTTCGGTAGTACGTTTTCCCGCATATGACGTCCAAATTTTTCAGTCCCTTGAGAAACGTACTAACGAGATTCCACTGTAGTTCAAATAATCTCCGAAGATAAAAATCAATAACTCACTGGACATTATGGTAAGTTTCCATTTTTACAGTTCATCATAGTAAAAACCTCTTTTACCTATTTTCTGTACGCTTTTTTGGCGTTGGCGTAGGGATGTGGCGACCCCATCACTATAGTTTAGGTTATTAAGTACTTTGATTTGTGTATTGTTGCATTATAATTTATTTTGTATTTTTAATGAATAATGGACAGATATGGGGGTGGTAGAGGCTGCAAATAAAAAAGATATACCGGTATATATATATTTGCTCAATAAACTTTTTTTCCGATGTTACGATGACTTCGCGAGTCAGGAATTTTGTTGAAAAATGGTCAGTAAAAGTCAGGAAAATTCAGGAAAATTGACTTCGAAAATTCTGTGGACACCATGTGTAAGCTTAGATGATAAACGAGACACCGGCCGCGAAAGCCTACGATCTAAACTGTAATATATGCTTTCTTAAGCCAACAAGTCATAATCAGATTCCTTTGTTTCAGTGGCCTGATTCTGATCAGTGATTTGTTCTGTGCAAGAGTGTGCCTTCGTGAAATTCCACAGCATGACAGCATAATATTTTGTGTTCAATAGGGAGGGACACCATGGAAATTTAGCCCTGTGTACTTGGCTGGAATTTTGTCTAATAACCTGTATATTCAGGTGAGGATTGGGAAGGAAATGGCCGTGGTCTTCAGTTACAACCATTTGCCTGGAGGGCTGAGGTGGAAATTGAACCCACGAGGCTCAGACCAGAATTAAATTTCCTGGCTGAGTTGAGTATTGAACCCGGATCTCCAGCATGACAGCTAACCGCTACCCCATGAAGTGTTCCACAATATGGAGGAGTAGCTTCCTTTTTTATTCCCCTTTCTTGTGGACGGAGGGTGTATCCATTCTTTTGAGAGGTCTTTCGTTGCCCAGATTTTGGCAAAGAGTTTCTGGGACTGATTTACCACATTTTCTCCAACATATTCTTTCGCGGGTACAACTTGTGCAAAACAGAGCAAAGAGACTAATGCAGCTAATAATGTTAATGACATCTACAGGATGTTCGAAAACTGACTACATATAGATTCTTAGTTCACATTATTCTGGTAATGGAAATTAATAAGAAATTTGCCATGAAGATGAATCGAGATTACGAAATGGTGCATTAATCATATTATTAATATTACTTTTTCTTCTTACTTTCTTTCTTTCTTTCTTTCTTTCTTTCTTTCTTTCTTTCTTTCTTCGTTAAGCCCACTTAAAGAGCACGTTTGAACTTGTTAACTTGGGTTGATGGCTTTTCCTCCTTCTTCTCCTCCCAGAATCTCTTCATGAACTCCCTATGCTGTTTCTTGCGTTCTTCTGTCCACTGTTTTCCAGTGGTCTTTTTAGCTCTCTCTGTGAAAGTGTGCTTTGTAACCAGAGTTTATTTCTTATAAGTCCTGCTTTATTTCTTCTGACCAACTGATTTTGACCTTCTTTGAATTTATTATATCAAGCACTTTTCTTGCATATTCCATATCTAATGTCATCCATTCTGGAGATGTGACCATAGAATTTCAATCGTCTCCTGGGTACAGCATCGGTGTACCTATTGATTACTGTGTACAAGTCTGTAGTTTTCCTTTTAATCCATGTACCATTCACATGAACAGGGCCATATATTTTCCTAAGAACAATTTTAGAGTGGCCTCTTCGAGATGTACAGGGTCATTATCTATGTGAGCCCCGATAAACACGGCAAGCTAAGCCGGCTTTGACTGGCACAGATCGCGAGCACGCATACACTGTTCAGCCGGTGGTTGGCGCGCACTTTTACCAGACATGTTCAATAATCTGTACTTACAGTGCTCATAGTCGATGCTGAAAATGTCCTCAAGTATTTATTTCTATTCGTTTTGGTAATGCGACATTAAGAACCTATGTAAAAGATGTTATAAGCTCATTAAGGATGATTCAAGCCAGAAAAGGAATTTAGAGCGCAGACGCTTAGCGAGCGATCATCTTTAATATCGATTCCTCGCTACATTCACGAGTGAGGTCGAACTTAGCCGACCGCGGCCGAAGACTAACGATGTACAGCTTGCTAACACTCACGCCGCGCCGCTTTGCATGCTTGCACGCGGCCGAGCTCTGATGCGACACAATGCGTAAAGACAAAATCATTGAGATTTGAGAAGACTGAACTGCGTTTCTCTGCGATGTAACAGTAGGCCTACTTGCACAATCTTCGAAACGTACGAGTATGTGGGCGCGAGTGGTATAGCACAGATTCCCTTTATCTTCGAAACCCAAACAATACAAGAGGAATGCACTTTCACTCGGAACCTACCCTCCCTTTCCTTTGTGAAAGGTAGATGCACGGACAGCGTATTGTAAACAGCGAATATTGCCTAATGGTGCAAACTTGCGCGCACCGAGAGCGTGTTTGTTTGATACTCTTGATGCAGTCAACAATTCATGGGAGAAAAATACCCCTACTACGCTCGTACAAAAGCAAGCACTTGCCGACTTCCGTAACGACGATATTTCGAACGGGCAAGTTAGATGTCGATAAAGACGATTATGATTTAAGACATGAAACCAAAGAAGAAATAGAACAGAATTTGACTGTTGGTGAGGAAAACTGAAATCCAGTTGATATTGAGTGCGGGAATGATGCAACGGAAATCTCGAAAGTTTCCCACATTCGAGCTAGTGTCTCTAGTCACACTTGTCTCTTATCTAGAAAAAAAAAAGAGATGAATTTTCGTTCTCATATAATGTTTTCTTCGGAAATGTGCAATCGAGAATTAGAATAAACGATCTAAGAAACAAAAAGTGACGACTGTTTTTTTCTTGTTAGATATTAATGTAGGCATAATCCACATAGGCCTAGCTCTAGCCTAGCATGTCTTATAAGACACTACAGTCAAGTGTTATAATTATTATTTTGCATGTTCAAGCCTATTTCAATATTTTAACCAATAGGCCTAGTTTTGTTTTTACTAGGCTTAACAAAAATAACTGCGGATAATTCGCGGTTTTCGATAATTCGCGGAAGTTTGTGCATTAATTACCGTGAATTAACAAGAGTGCACTGTATGTGGAGAGAGTGCTGCAGTTAGTGATGAAACCTATCGAAACCTCGAAATTAAGGTGAACCCCCATTTAAGGTTAAAAAATACTGGTCCCTAGAAAAACGTTAAATAGAGGTTCGACTGTAGTTATTTTGCAAAATTTATTTCTAATAAAGAAAGTACATGTAAAACAAATAAAAACTAAAGTTAAATTATGAAAATGTGAGAGGATATGGAACGTTCTTTCGGTTTCCACTAAAAATAAAAACCTCTGTATCTCGGTAACTTAACGCTTTGTTTGAAATTTCAACTGATTTGTAGTTACGATAGCTGGCCACTAGAATGCGCCGTAAACTCATTTCCGAAAAAATGGACTTGCCCTGTTCTATCCGTGTGGTCTGCAATTACTATAAATGGAGAGCGTATAACTTAGGGAGAATTCTGCTGTGTATCCTACAATTTTCTTTAGGATGAGTTTCTTTAATTTCAAAGATAATTTCATTCCTGATGACCCGTGACGTAGCCGTGTTCATTAAGTTGTGCACTATGACCGCATGGTCAGCTGCAGCAAGTTCAGAGATTGTAGGTTCGAATCCCAGCGGCTAACCTGGGTGTGGTTTTTCCGGCAAATGCCGGAATAGTACCTTACTTCAAGTCCCGAGTCACCTACCCCATCCCTGTCCCTAATACAGTTACACACAATACTGCAGTAGTCGCATAAATACTGGTTTTCAGACACATTCAATACACACCCAACTACATGGGGCTGTCCCAAGCCCCTAAATTGAATTAACAATTGTTCCATGAGACTGCCCTATTCCCAGTCTGTAGTTATATATTATTATTTTTATATTTCCGTGTCTGGAAGACGCACTAAATTCTTCCTTTCCAGAATTCTGCAGCTCTTATCCCCTGGTCTTTGGCCAATATAAGGTCTTCCTGGCTGCAGCTGTCATTCAGATCTTAGCAGGTGTTGTGAAGTCTGGATTTCTCCACAGTCACATCATGGATTTTCTGCAAAACCCCACTTCACCAGGTTGCTACGACACTTAGGCACTCCTGTTCTCATCCTGTTTAAGGATAAGGTGGTATAAGGCAAATGACTACCACTGCTCAGTTCTTCTTTAGGTGTAAACCCCTCTGGTACTATTTGTTTCCAAAGTCACACACGCCGGACATCTTGTTTGGTATGGAGGGGTACTGTTCTCATAATAAAACTCTTCCTGGATCTTAGGCGAAGAGTGGTCACCTTGTGGTTGAACATAGAGTGTCTGGGATCTGTCTCAATCTTTTGTCTCTTTCTCTGCTGCCACCTTGCGTCGAATAGCTGGAGGCGCGATGCCAGCGAGAAGGTAGATCTTCTGACTGGAGTAGGTCTCAGACGTCCAGTGATAATGCGGGTGGACTCGTTAAGAGCTATGTCCACTTGCTTGGTATGGGCAGATGCTCCCCAAACTGATGATCCGTACTCTCCTGCTGCGAAGCAAAGTCCCAAAGCTGTTCAACATAGACCCCGAGTGTTCGCTCCCCATGTTGAACCTATCAACTTCCACATTATACTATTCCTTGAGTCTGTAGTTGAAATCAGTACAATTATGATTATCTTCATGTCCATGGCCTTTTCACTCTTACGCAGGAGAGTCGTTCTGGCACTGCATAACAAAAGTCCCGTCCTGGAAAGTGGTAGGAGAGAGAACGACCTTCGTAAGCATTATTAATGTTTAATAATGTATGATGTCATTTAACAGCTGAGGTTTCAAGGTGACCTCAAATGAAAGCATCCCTAATTGACAACCGATTATGCTGGGAATCGATCCCTAACCGAGGGCTAACAAATTATTATGAGATGATTTTAATCCTTCAGGAGGGGTAGAAGGACCTATCCACAAATTATTGGCTGCAAACTTTGGCAGCTTCCGTCGAGTTTCATGTCTGTGCTGTTGCATATCTGAGGGTATACAACTAATTACAGTTTCTGCCTAGTCAATACCGTTAACATTTATAAAACATCGGACGTACATGTTTCGAGAGCTCTCTTCATCGGCCTCTATTTACAGTCTTTTAGTATTAGCATTCCAAAAAAGACAGGGTAAAGGGAGGTTTTTTCGTGATACAGGTAAGATCGTGATACGTCTTTGATTAAGTACTCGTATCATGAACTTCCCTATTCCAGACTAAGCGTTTCAACATCAGTAGTGTTCCCTGAGTTCTCACCAGATGTGTCTAGGTACTTGCATTGGTCTTCATCGCGCTCTAGCAGACACAACTAAACCTTTTGTTTGTAATGAGGCGTTTTCTTTCATAGTGGCGGCAGGTTTTGTGCTGTTGTTGTTAATATTATAAAGATTCAAACGCCAATTATAAGGTAAGATATATGTGTATAGTATCAAATTATAGCTTTAGGTGTGTAGTGGCGGCGTGTATGGTTAGGAAAATAATTCTGTGAAATTACGATCCGTTATCGCTTAAGTCGTGAAGTACTTTTCTTAGCTTGCTTGTCCAAACAAACGTTGACTGCGTGTAATCTTACATTTTCGCCTGTAGCAGGTAAACTGACCAATTTAAGATAACAAAGGCCTACGTCTACTTCTCAACTGAACACATCCAAGAACTGTGACAAATCAAACCGAAAGGGAGGTGAAAATTTGAGTGGTAGTGATGATGACTGGAAGTGTGGCATCTGCGAGACTTGTTTGCCAAGCCCAGTACATCCAGCTTTCTTCTCTCCATCACATCTACAATCTCCTCCACCTTTCCTGTCAGTGTTTGAATGTTTAACGTGCCAACTCATAGTCCATTAACATATCCGGGTTGTCGTCGTTTGCATCCGTCCTTTCCGAGGCCTGTTCCTGTTTTGAAAGCAAATATAATATTCACTACTGGCTTGCTAGGCCTATCGTAGCTTCACCAGAGCCCCGTCAGCCGTCACTTTTCAGGGTTCCTATAGGGCCTTCACAGCTACCGTAGCGGTCCTGGGGCACATGAAGTCCCCACTGTACTTCACCCCTACAGGCAATCCCCTACTTCATGCCATTGCCAGTCTCCCACCACGTGGAGGAGGGGTTGGACTTGTGGGAGACTAATTAAACTAATACGGTACATTATTTTATTTAAAAAAAAATTACATCTGTCTATAGTTGAGGGAAATTCAAGCTGTTTATTTATTAATGTAGAGCCTCCATGGCTTAGACGGCAGCACGCCGGCCTCTCGCCGCAGGGTCCGTGGTTCAAATCCTGGTCACTCCATGTGAGATTTGTGCTGGACAAACTGGAGGCAGACAGGTTTTTCTCCAGGTACTCCAGTTTTCCCTGTCACAAATTTCATTCTAGCAACACTGTCATTTCATTTCATCTGTCGATTCATTTAATCATTGCCCCAGGGGAGTGCGACAGGCTTTGGCAGCCGGCACAGTTCATATCCTCACCGCTAGATGGGGGGGTTTCATTCATTCCCTGATCCGGTCGGTTGACTGGAAGCAGGCTCTGGATTTTCATTTTCATTTAATAAAAGAAATGCTTATCAATTAATGCAAAAATTAAACATTACAATACAGTCATAAAACCGGAAGCCACATATGCAGCAGAAACATTATTCCATCTAAATGAACATTCTAAAACCGACAGATTACAGAAGATCGAAAGGCGAATTGGAAGAACTTGTATCAATAAAAGATATAAAAAAGATGGGCAATGGCGAATAATACCTAACAATATGGTCTATAACAACCTAGAACCCATTACTGATACCATGCGAAAGAAAAGACTAGGATTCTTTGGGCTCATCATGAGAATGCCAGATACACGTCTTCTAAAACAACTAGTGCAGTACAATCTTGCTTCAAAAAACACAACAACTGGATGCCGATGGTTAAAAGAAATCAGAGAGGACTTAAAAGAAATTGGCCTAACAACAGAAGATGCTGCAAATAAGAAAAGTTTAACTACAGCACTTAAAAATATGACGTTTCATTTTTTACTCACAAAGAAGACAATTCCTACAAGAATATTTTCCGCCGATGAACGGGTAAGACGATCAATACGCATGAAGAAGTATTGGGAGGATCGCAAGGCTCGTACAGTTCCTACAAGTCGACGAACTAATGGTTGGGTAAAGTGATCCTTTGTAGTCTCAAAAGAAGAAGAAGAAGAATGCATCTTCTTCTTCCTCGCCTTTTTCTGTTACGCTGGGTCAGCTTTCTTAATCCTGAGACGCCAGTCGTTACTTTGTAAAGCATCAGCAGCAGATAGACACAATGCCCTCATGTCCCTTTGAACATTCGTCATCCATGTTGTTTGAGGTCTGCCGCTCCCTCTCTTTTGTGTAGCCATGGAAGGGCACTTCTTCACTACCAGTACATGATTCTCCAGTCTTCACATAACATGTCCATACCACCTTAGCCTGGACTCTAAAAGTTTCTCAGTTATAGGCACTACTTTGAAACTGCCTCGCACATGTTCATTACGGATTTTATCTTTGGGAGTAACTCCACCTGCCCTACGTAACATACACATTTCAGTGGTATGTAGCTTTTACTCATGTGCCTTTGTAGTAACCCATGTTTCACTACCATAGAGTAGGATTGGTTTTACGGCAGTTTTATAAACTTTAGCCTTGGTTCTTATGGGTATTTTCGAATCACATAAAACTCCTGTTAGCTTGTGCCATTTGCTCCACCGAGACGTGGCCCTGTGGATTATATCAGCGGTTATCGTGCCATCTTCAGCAATGACAGAATCTAGATATTTAAATTTTGTTACTCTTGGTAAGGTTTCACCATCTAGTTTAAGTTTCATATTTGCCATACTGTGTTTATTGTGGTGGAAGTCACATACCATATATTCCATCTTGGTTCTACTAATGCGCAGTCCATTAGACTCAAGATCTCTTCTCCATTGGTCTAAACTCTCCTGTGGATCATAAATACTGTTAGATACAGGGTTTCTGAATTTGTTTTGTTTGGTAGTTTATGGTAATATTAATGTATGTTAAAAAAAATGATTCTCTGTCTAAAATAAATAATTCAGACAAAAAAGTCGCTGATTGTATCAAACGTTAAAATGCTGCAGGTTCAGGATGGTTAGATGGTTACATTTTTCTTGATCAATTAATGCGTATAAATGTTCCATTTGGCTGGTGCTCGTTTGTAATCGACTCGTCTTGATGTAGATTGATGTTGTCCAAAATGAATCTTCATAATTATTTTAGCATAAATGTGGCAGAATCTTATCGCTCCATGACACACATTGCGGGGAGCTCTCAGTTCACAACAAGCAACCGACCCGAGGACAGGTGCGGTAAGGCTCCCATTCTCCACGAAGATCAAATCTGTCCTTGCAGCCATACCGATTCCTGCCCACACCATCACTGAACCACTCTGAATAGGCGTCCTGGATGAGAATGTGCAAGGGGAATACCTTTCCCCTGGCCTTCTCCAGATCCTCTCTCTTCTGTCGGGTGATTGGAGGCCAAATCGCGACTGATCGGTGAACAGCACTTGTAACTGGTCTTCTGGATTGAAGATTGCCTTCTTCCACTCTTTTTCGGATGGTTCACTCACTGGCATGAACCCCTCGAACCTGGTGGAGTCAATTTCATGCTTCGATGGCGGTGGTGTGATGGTCGTAAAGAACTTGAAGTTGTAGGAAGCGGTCATCTCTCTCCGATGTTGCTCTTCTCGGGCCTGTTCCTGGTCTCCTTGCAATGCCTCCAGTTTCCCTGTACCTTCGTACGGTTCTGGAAATCGTGGAAGGTGTAGTCCTCAACACTTCTGCAATGTAATGCATGCAGCGACCATCTTCCACCAAAGCAACAGCTTTTGCAGCTTGTTCGGGGCTTTAAGGCATATTTGCTCCAGAAAACAAATTACATCAGTCGCAGAAAGTTCCTACCAACACATGTGATTGAAAAGGGAACAATTCAAAGTTCAACACTAAGTTCTATAAGAGCGGAAACACATTATTGGCTCTCACCCAGTGATGTGTTTTCCTGGTTGCGCTGGAAAAAACAATTGAGGCTGGTGCAATCAACAATCAACACCTCATTGTTTTCTCGCAAAGCAACGCCAGTAACATACCCCGTCTAAAAAAATAGGTTGAAGTTCTTCACTCTGATTAAATAGATAATTACACAATAATTATATATCATTTATTGTGTGAACAGCCTCCGTGGCTTAGGCGGCAGCACGCCGGCCTCTCACCGCTGGGTCCGTGGTTCAAATCCCGGTCACTCCATGTGAGATCTGTGCTGGACAAAACGGAGGCAGACAGGTTTTTCTCCGGGCACTCCGGTTTTCCCTGTCAACATTTCATTCCAGCAACAATCTCCACTATAATTTCATTTTATCTGTCATTCATTTGATCATTGCCCCCAGAGGAGTGCGTCAGGCCTCGGCAGCCGGCACAGTTCATATCCTCGCCGCTAGATGGGGGCTTCATTCATTCCATTCCTGACCCGGTCGGAGACTGGAAGCAGGCTGTGGATTTTCATTTCATATATTGTGTGTTGCGTTTTTCGTGCCGGTCAGTGTAATTGGAGTTTTGGCAATTTTTATCAAGCTTGATCCAATTGATTAGAAAGTGTTTGACAATTTTAGTAAAGGTTTTCAAGTTGTGTCTTTGAGGAATATTATGTACACTGCTGGCCAAAAGTTTCCGGACACCATAAAATTTCCCGTTTTTTAAAGAATGGGGGTGGAATGAAGTCCAATTTCCAGATAATTTTAAAATATATGTATTCTTAACATACAGAACTATGTTTGTTGGAACATACATTATATTCTTAAGCACAAAAAAACAAATACACATCACAATTTCATTTCGTCAAAAACTCCACCCTTTGCTCGGAGGACACTCTTAACTATCTTTTGCATCCATTCAACAAGTTTTTGCAGAAGTGATGAAGGAATATCATTCCAGGCAGTCTGAAGAGTCTTCCAAAGATCTTCCTCTGATGTAGGACATACTCTTCGCACCCTGCGATCCAGTTCTTCCCACCGAAGCTCTATTGGGTTTAGGTCGGAGGACTGAGGTGGCCATTCCATGTTTATGAGTTCTCCTGCTTCCTGTTTCACCCTGAGATAATATTTGCAGAGTATTGACGTGTGTTTGAGGTCATTATCTTGCTGCAAGGTGAACCCATGTCCTATCAGTTGCTTGCCAGATGGCACTGCACTCCTGGAAAGAATGTTGTGATAGCCTTCTTTCCTTAGAATTCCCTTTATTCTGCACATATCTCCAGTTCCATCACAAGAAAAGCACCCCCAAACCATCACAGAGCCCCCTCCATGCTTGACTGAAGGAGTAATACAGTCGGGATGCATCTATTCTGCTGTGTTCCTGCGGACATTCAGACGAAGACTTTGCCCGAATACCTCAAACTTGGACTCATCCATGCACAACACACGTTTCCCGTCTTCAAGAGGCCATTCTTTGTGTGCAATAGCCCATTTTAGTCTTTTTTTGTCTGTTGACTTTCCTCAATAACGGTTTCCTCACCGCTATTCTGCCCATTAAATTGGCTTTCCTAAGATGACGCTTCACAGTGGTGACAGAAATTTCATTGTCATGCCTCCTATTGAATTCTGCTTGAAGTTCACCTGCTCTGAGCCTTCTGTTTCTCTTGCTGGACAATATTGCCCATTGGTCCTTGGCCTTGGTAGTGACCCTGGGTCTTCCACTTCGTTTCTTGTCCTGATTTGATCCAGTTTTCATCCATCTTGATATTGTGTCATGAACAGTGGATCGCGAAAACTTCAATTTTTTGGCTATATCGCGGATTGAATAGCCCTTATTGTGAAGAGTAATCACTGGGGAACGTTCTTCTACATTTAGAGTATGTCCTCGTCTCATTTCTGCAATAACAATGGGTAAAACTGAATAATTATAAATTATTGATGGGATTTTATGGAAATTTATGCTTAAAAAATTGTAGTGTATCATTTATTGCTGATACACCTATATAACATCATAAAGTACATTGAATAATTACCTTCTTACTAGTTCCCACGAAGATTTTAACACAACAATTGACTTCAAGCCTTCAAATGTGGGTTTATTTGTTACATGTAACACAGCCAACACACAAGATTGTTACCCAGCAACTGATCGCTAATCACCTTATGGGACAGTATTGGCGCCAACAATGAGATTTTAGGGCTGTTTCTGATCAGAACAAGTTCCCGTGTGTTCTGTAACTCTAGTAAATCACTTTGGTGAAGCAGGGAAAGTTTCACAATAGGATATAAGCATAAAATACAGAATTTTCAGAGTGTCCGGAAACTTTTGGCCGGCAGTGTATGTCTTATTTGGAATGTTAATGCTAAGAGACTATAAGTACACGCTGATAAAGAGTGTAATATGTTTTAGCTCTCGGAACATGTACCTGTGATGTTTTATTGAGTCATAAATGTTAATGGTATTGACAATACAGATTCAAAATGAATCGCTGTATTCCTAAATATGTACAGTTGCAAGTAAAATTTATGAAGCGCTTGCTACGTATTGTTCCATCATGTCGTGTAAATGTTGGATTATGCACATTAATTCAAGCCTTAGTGGTAGTGTAACTGGAGAATTATTACCAGAACTCGTATACAGAATTCACATCTGGCCTCACTTGAATTATTTTTTTATATTTTTATAACTTCATTCATAGTAATCTCAATGCATGGTGTCCACAGGCAGGAAAAGTCAGGAATTTTGTTTTTGGTCAGGGAAAGTCAGGAAAAAGTGTGAAAAAATGGCAAAAAGTATTAGAAAGTCAGGAATTTTATATTAACCATATTTGACCCACTAGTAAAGTAATGGCCTTTGGGAGGGAAGGTACTGGGCCATAGTAAGTCCATACTCAGAGGGTAATTGTCTGAAACCATCTTCGAACCCCGGAACCCAGAAATAATACTAAGGTGATCGGGTAAAATCATTATGTATTGACAATAAACATGCATACAAAACATTAATAAACACTTACAAAATCTAGATGTGGATTCTGACCATCAGTTATTAGCTTCTTCCAGTCGACTGTCATAAATATTTTACCAAGTCAACCAAAAGTAGTTACGACGAAGTAAATAAGCGGGCTCACAATCAATCATCTGTTGTCGTTAGCGAGAATCCAAGCCAAAATATCAAGAGGACGACGAATTAAACATTCCATAGCTTCGTTATGCCCCTGCATAATGCATCATACCGTATTTCATACATCTCCACACAAATAATAAATTAATTCCAGTGACGATATGTGTCACGAAGCTAGGCCTACGTATGTTACAACTTCCAATTATAATACGCTGCCTAAAACTGAAGAATTAATGTACTCCAACTTAAAATATACGGAGCTAGTTCAATTTACGTCTTTTCACCTCAATGGCTACCAAATTCTCTCAAATAATAACAACAGATGATCACTCATAGTTTAAAACAATACGACCACCGCCATCATGAAAAACAGTAGATAAACGAACACCGTACTAGCGCTGTAGAACATCAAAACAAGTCCTACATTAATAAATTTTATACAGACCAAAAGGCATACTACTCGTAATTAAAATGCATTTACATATTAACAGAAAACAAAACATTAATTACGCAAACAAATATGAGTGTCAGATAGCCTACCAGTGTGAATACATGAGGATGACATGAAGTTTAAACGTATAACCTTGAAGGCCCTTATCATGCAACGTAGAATAATACCAATAAATACATTTACCTTGCCAGTCGATACAGTCACAAATACTTTACGATGACAAATAGCCTACCTTAATTCCATTATATGCAAATCATATCCTGACGTTTATCACCAGTAAGGTTACAATTAGTAACCAGCCAATAACTTGACGAAGAGGGATAATATCATTCAATTACTTCACATACCGTAGAACTTCAGTTTTCTTCTTATATATTTATAAAACCACGTAGATCCATGATGACTGGCCTAAGAACATCAGTACGAATATCATGCATGTCACGAAAAATACCAGCCTTCCAAAATCATAAAAGTCAATGTTGAGATGGTCAGATACTTCATCGCTAGAACATAGCTCTTCCTATCGGACAGAGGGAGAAACTCCAATACTTGTCCTAGACAGCACCGGCAAGAGGTGCTCCCTATCGATGCCAGCCACAACTAACTCTGCCGCTCGATTCAAATTTCATGCCAAAGTATAATTTGTACGTTCGACCAGAGATTAGTGCCTAGTAACGGCACAATATTAACTCCTTCAAGTTCTACTTCGGGAACTGTGACATCTGTAGATCTTTCTGTTATAAAGCTGAAGTCACAAGTGCCGAAATAAAGTGGCCCTTAATGTCGTCCAAAAGAAATTCTCTTAATTCTTATGAAAATATTTCAGAAACCTTCAGGGAAATGTTTCCTGATAGTGCAATTGCAACAAAATTTCAATTGGGGAAGACGAAATGTTCATATGTCATCAATTATGGATTAGCTCCATACTTTCATAATTTACTGCAAGATGAAATTCTTTCATGTGATAATGTTATCTGTTTTGATGAGGCATTGGACAAAGTTGTTCAGCTAAGTCAGATGGACCTATTTGTGCATTAACTTGACATCAACTGCAATAAAGTTAATACCAGATATTTCAACAGTATCTTTATGGGACATGCAACAGCTCGAAGACATTTTAGAGGCTTTCAACAAGGGAATCTCTCCTCTTGCTAGAAAGAGTATGTGTATGGATGGACCGAATATAAATTTGAGTTTCATAAAAAAGTTCAGTGACCAAATAATAGAAGATAATGCAGATGGCAAACAACTCGTTAACCTGGGTGTATGCGGCCTTCACATTGTCAATGGAGCCCTACAAACAGGAATGCATTCTGTAAAGTGGGACCTTCAGTTATTTTTGAGAGACATGTATTATGTGTTGAACGACTGTCCTGCACGCGAGCAGAGTATTTTGGTGTATGTATTATTGCATTAGAATTTACTTCATTTTGTATTTTAAATGAATAAAGAGGCGAGCGTTGGGCACCTATGGGGATGGTGGAGGCTTCAAAAAAAAAAAAATTGTTTGCCCAATAAACCTTTTTTCCGATAATACGATGACTTCACGAGTCAGGAATTTTGTTGAAAAATGGTCAGGAAAAGTCAGGAAAATTAACGTTGAAAATTCTGTGGGCACCATGCAATATCATTCCGACGATTAATAACCTCTGTTCATGTGCGATTTGACCCCTCACCAACCTAGAACGTCATGTTGTGCCCACAGAAATGGCAGTTCCGGTTTGAGCTGAGAAAGGAGTTTAAGTAACTCGTTAAGGAACCAGTATGGGAATATTATTCTTGTAATAGTTGGTGTGGCTTAGTTAAGTAATACTGTATTATACTGATACTCAATAGCCTATCATAAGATGTGTAAACATTCCTGTTATACTGTAGTTCTTTTCCTCATAAATCAAAAGGAAAATTATTTATTGTATTTACAGTATTTAGTTAGTTACAGTAGTTTCTTTGTTACTTAGTAGTTAGTTCATTTAGTTAGTTACTGTACTTACTTGTTTATTGCAATCTGGTTGATACCCATTCATCCAGAGAATTTTCAAGCAGAGATAATCTGTAAGTTATATAGATTACATCCACATCCGAGGCAGACACATCACTCAACTGATCCGGAGCTACAGCTGCAAGTTTAACCTTTTCCACTTGAATTATTTGTAAGTCCTGATTTCACCCAACTCGTATTTATTTCTGTCAGCATCCTTTATATTTTTATTATGTTAATGGTTGTAACAATATTTACAGGAAGGAACTACAAAATTAATGTATTTCCATGACACAAAATAATGTTTTTCACTTTCGTAACGGTATGTCTTGAGTGTGTGGAAGCATTCAAAGCAAATGCCTGGATGGAACCCTGATTGCTTCTCACAGGTTTTACAGAAGTGGACTGTCTCTCACTGTCTCCCTCCAACAATTCTGATATCAATATCGTCCCTTGAATCGCTCACGGATATGTCACTTTCATTGACAGATTCAAAAATTTCATCAGTTTCATGGTCACTATCATCAAAATCAGCCGAAATAGACACCAAAATCTCAGCTTCGGTCTGACTGTGCGCCGCCATGTTGCTTCACCGCGACTGCTTTTCATGTCAAGGAAACGGAGCAGTTTTGCCGAGCAAAGAGAAACTAAAACACTCCTGTTTGATTTCTTTCAGTTTCCGGAAGGGACCAGCACTTACCAAACGAAGTAGGCTACAAAAGCCCTGGCATGCCAGAAACGAGAGGCGAAATATTGTGTCGGCTCGGGGTCGGCACACAAGCTATAACGCTGTGAAGGCTGTCGACCTCAGGTCGGAGGTCGACACACGAGTGGAAAGGGTTAAAGAAACACATTGTCAATCATTAGTAACCAACATTACAGTTGCTCATAGTGAACCAGCCATTTGGTACCAAGTTATGTTACCATTATCCCTGAGCCTAGGTGAGCCAGCCATTTGGTACCAAGTTAGATTGCCATTGTCCCTGAGCCTAGGCGAGCCAGCCTTTTGGTACCAAGTTATGTTACCATTATCCCTGAGCCTAGGTGAGCCAGCCATTTGGTACCAAGTTAGATTGCCATTGTCCCTGAGCCTAGGCGAGCCAGCCTTTTGGTACCAAGTTAGATCACCATTATCCCTGAGCCTAGGCGAGCCAGCCTTTTGGTACCAAGTTAGGTTACCATTATCCCTGAGCCTAGGCGAGCCAGCCTTTTGGTACCAAGTACAATGACTGGTGCGATGGTTGTAATTCATCTACTCATTCAAATATCACAGGATAAAAGGTATTGAGAGCCAACCATCAGCCTATGTGAAGCCGTTCCTAGTCATGTAGGAAGTGATCAGGACACTGATATGTCGAGTAGGGTGGGCCGTTCTAGTCGTAATACCACCGAAGAGTTGCGAATTAGGGAGAATAAAATGAGATAAAATAAAGAAATAAAATCTGTTAATATCTTCCGGTCACCCATGTTCTCCAAAATTCGGAAATATGTATATTTTTACGATAATTTTCTTTCTTACTTAAATTGACAATTTTAAATGTAATAGAGAACTCTTACTTGCACCTATAATAATGTAGAAACAAGTATTGTTCAAATTGGTTAAGGTCTCCCACTCAAGCAACTGCTGCGAACTATTACAAATGGTCACGCTGGTCGTAACTTGCTTGAATCAAGCCATGTTTCTGCCAGTCCGCACTTAATCTTCGTGTTTCGTACTCTCTTCCAGTTATTACTTCGGCATTTGCATATATTTCAATGTTGGTTTTGTGTTGGGACACTTGTGTAACTTTGTGACTTAACGGTGATAATACTAGGGGTGTACCTAAGATAAACGTCCCAAGACAGGTATTTGATTGTCCTACATTTGGTGCACCTGAAGATATTTCATCAAACACAAGGAATATCAGTGCTGACTGACTGAAATATGATGCGACGCAGTGCCGAGAATGGTAGGTGGGTGGAGCATCGGTGTCTTTGACCCGAGCAAGTTACGATGAGCGCGAGAATTTGTGAGAGTTGACAGCTGTTGCGTGAGCGGAAGACCTGAACCATTCTCTTTTCTGCATCATGATCGGTTCGAGAAAGAGTCGACTAGAGCTAATACATTTAAATATCGACAATCGGCAAGTTGTTGTTATTATTTTTCCATATTTTGCAAACTTTAGAGCACATCTACGACTGGAAAATATGAACCGACTTCATTTAATTTTTAGCCCCTTTTTATTCTCCCCATTTTGCATCTTTTCCGAGGTATTACGGATTGAAAAATAAAATTGAATTTTTTCGGCCCATCCTAATGTGGGGCTGTGCAGACAATCACAGATCACAATGTATCCATATGTCAGGCAGTGAAATGTATTCACACTTAATGAGCCTAGGGTCCCTATCCATGATTCCAGGGCCCTAACCCATCAATATAGGGCCCTAATTCGAGAGTCCAGAGCTCCAACCCATGGTTCTAGGGCCCTAACCCATCAATGTAGGGCCCCAATCTGAGAGTCCAGATCTCCATCCCATGTGTCTAGAGCCCCTATCAATGATTCCAGGGCCCTAACCCATCAATATAGGGCCCCAATACGAGAGTCCAGAGCTGCAACCCATGAGCCTCGGGCCCCTACCCATGATTCCAGGGCCCTTACCCATCAATGTCGGACCCCTATCCAAGATTCCAGAGCTCCAACCCATGTGTCTAGGGCCCCTACCATCAATCTAGAATTTTTACCCATCAGTCTAGAGCCCTAAACAAAATAGATTAGGAAATGTACCCATGGGGAAAATAACTGACATTAAATAAATTGGAGTTGCTAAATGGGCCCTCTTATTTTTATATTTCATAAACATTAAAGAATGTATTACAAATCCAGATTGTACTTTCAGCTGGTGGCCGGCAGTGGCAACACGGAGCCCAGTGGAGATGCCGGAGCAGGAGCAGAGAGGGATGATGGCTACCAGGCTGGTATTCCTGGTCCCATCACCAGACTGTTCGTCATCGCCAACAGGGGCATCGCTAACCTCATCCAGGATCTCATTCTGGTACGTAGGTGAAAGCTACGGTACCTTCCTGAAAAGGGTACTGTGTCTTTCTCGGTTGGTGTATGAACTCTCAAAAGAGCCTCATTTTGTTGAAGACCTCAGATTGCAGCTGCTCCTGCCATCTACATCAGGTTATGAGAGACTAATGCAGGAAATGAAGTTAAAGAGAGGTAGCATATGGCAGGAATTTTATGTCACAGATGTGATTGAAGACCTCAGATTGCAGCTGCTCCTGCCATCTACATCAGGTTATGAGAGACTAATGCAGGAAATGAAGTTAAGGAGAGGAAGTACATGGCAGGAATTTTATGTCACGGATGTGATGACATCGCGGGATTGGGCGAGGGGTTTCTATGAGATGTGACACTTGTTAACCAGATTCTCGGTGCATGGATTCCACTTCAAACAAAATCTACAAACAACCAGATTGCAGGTGCGTGTGTGCCCTCTGCAGCAAAGCGTTTGACAGATATCATGTAATGCAGTGTGGTCAGAGGAAGTTATCTCCGTCACAGTTTTGTACTAGTGATTAGTAATTAATTTTTTTAAACTCACAATGTGCAAGATTATTTCACAGTTATTCTGTGCAAAACCTAGTTAAAGGAATTGTCCTTCCTGCACAACTCAGTGAGTGAACATGGTCACAGTGCTTCCCGCATAGGGTGTACACGCATTCCTCGTTCGGCGAGTGGTGCGTCTTCATTGAGCATAGCTTGGGGTGGAATTCGTGCATGGCTAGTCTGGTCGCTGTGTCTTAATTCATAGTTGACTTCTTTCCACCTGTCGGTGGTCGTTATCTGTGTTGTAAAAGTCCAGCCAAATTTCAGTTTTCTTTCTATGATTTTCGAGAAAAAGATAAGTAATGCTTAATTCAATTCCATATCTCATGCTCTAATAAATTTATTATAAGACTGCTTAAAAATCATGGCAAGAAAAATTTACAAGAGGATGGTATGATAGGAAAAATTGAGTTGTTTGTTTTCAGGAGAAATGTTGGAACAAGGGAAGTCTTAGGCTGATCTTGGAAGGAAAGATAAGAGAATGATGGCATTTGTAGACTTAGATGACATCGATTGGCATAAACTGTTTAATATTTTGAAAAGGATTGGAATAAAGTACAGGAATAGGAGGGTGATCTACAATCTGTATAAAACCCAGACGGCAGTTACTTGAGCCTAAGGGCAAGAGAGTTAGTTATTGTTGTTTTAAGGGGCGGAACTACGAGGTCATCTGCCCCAAGGGCAAGAGAGAGAGTCTGGTATTCATAAAGGTGTAAGGCAAGGCTGCTACTTATCACCCATACTATTAAATCCATACATTGAACAAGAAGTGAAGGAAATACGAGGGGGCGTACTATATTGTTTTACACTTTATTTTTTTCTACCCAAATGAAGTACAGGGTGCTCCCCGGTAATCGTGGCAAACTGTGGCGTCATTTGGCTGGCCAGGTGCGGAGCGAGTGGACTTCGCAATAGCCCGCTCCGCTAACTCATATAGTTCACACGTGTTTGTCATTCATATGGACGTGTATCTGCAAAGCTTGGACGTTAGTGTTGCACGGTTAGCGAGTATTGTGATTACTGTGATTGTTGGCCATGCCAAGACACCAATTCACATTGCGCAAACGTGTGTATAACCATAATGCGTACATGAAAATCAAAAAATCTTGTTCTGGAACAAGACGAAAATTTCGAATCAAGTTTCCGAAAAGTCCGGTGCCTAATGCCAGTACAATTAGGCTCGCTAAACGATTCAAGAAAACAGGTCCGTAAATAGTCTAATAGAAAAGTTAACAGACAAAACAGAACAAAAATTAGATGAGAGTGTTGTCCATTCTTTCATCAGAAGATGTCAGGTGTGTGTTACAAGAGAGGGAGGACATTTTCAGCAGCGACTATGAGCACTGTAAGCAGTGATGTAAAATACCCAGGTATTTATAAGTCGGGGTAAATATCTAGGGTATATACTCGGGTAAATACCCAATTTGGGTAAATACCCGGATATTTTAGATTTTCATTAAAAATCCTGTGTCGTGGTAAGTTAACCTTAAAAAAAGGGTACCGTACCGGTATGCAAACTATTCTACATTAACTTTTTAGAAATGTAACAACACTGGTAGTTAATAAAATTAAATTTAATTAGAACAAGCTGTACCCGGCATGCGTTGCAATGCCAATCAAAGAAAGTGTCGGCGTTGAAATTCTGTTTCTTGAAGTGCTTTTGGATACACAACATGTTAACTGCCTCTAAGCTATCGTAAAATGGATTTTCTAATTTAGAACCATTCGTGGGAGCGTGCACAACAACTTTCAAAAGTTTCATCGCTGTCACTCATTTGTTGAATATACTCGTACGCTACCTATTGTGAAATGGATTTACTAAGTCGAAACCCTTCCCTGGCGTGTACACAATAACTCATCAATGATTCATCGCAATCGGATGAATGGTATATGCACGTATAGGGGGTTTTGTTTAAACGATTCGTGCGCTGTCACTCATTTGTTGAATCTACTCGTGCGCTACCTATTGAGAAATGTATTACTAAGTCGAAGCCCTTCCCTGGCGTGTACACAATAACTCATCAAGGTTTCATCGCAATCGAAGAATGTTATATGAACGCAATAGGGGATTTTGTTGAAACGCTTCGCGCGTCGTCACCCATTTGTTGCATCTACTCTTGTGCTACTTATTGTGAAATGGATTTACTAAGTCGAAACCCTTCCCTGGCGGGTACACAATAACTTATCAATGTTTCATCGCAATCGGATGAATAGTATATGAATGCATACCTGATTTTGTTTAAACGATTTGCGCTCCGTCACTCATTTGTTGAATCTACTCGTGCGCTACCTACTGTAAAATGTATTTACTAAGTTAGAAACCGTCACGTAAGTGTCCACAACATCTCACCCAAGTTTCATCGCTATCGGACTAATGGGATAAGAAGACATAGGGGACTGTATTGAAACGCTCCGCTTGTCGTCGTTCATTTGTCGAATCTACTCGTGTGCTACCTACTGTGAAATGTATTTAATAAGCCAGAAACCTTCCTTGGAGTGTCCACTATATTTCACCCAAGTTTCACCGCTAACGGCAGTATGGTATATGACCTTATACGGGACTTTGTTGAAACGCTTCGCGCGTCGTCCCTCATTTGTTGAATCAACTTGTGCGCTGCATATTGTATAGGGGATTTACTAAGCCAGAAATTTTCCATGACGTGTACACAACATCTCACCCAAGTTTCATAGCTACGGACGAATGGTACATGTATGCATACGGGACTTGGTTGAAACGCTTCGCGTGTCGTCGCTCATTTGTTGATTCTACTCTTGCGCTACATATTGTAATATGGATGTACTCAGCCAGAAACCTTCCCTGGAGTGTACACAACATCTCACCCAAGTTTCATCGCAATCGGATGAATGGTATGTGAACGTATATGGGACGTTGTCGAAACGCTTCGCGCGTAGTCACTCATTTGTTGAACATAAACGTGCGCTTCGTATTGTAAAATGGATTTATTTAGCCAGAAACCTTTCCTGGAGTGTACACAACAATTCACCAAACATTTATCACTATCAGACGAATGGTATATGACTTTATACGGGACTTTGTTGAAACACTTCACGTGTCATCGCTCATTTGTTGAATCTACTGGTACGATACCTATTGTAAAATGTATGTACTAAGCCAGAAACCTTCCCTGGAGTGTACACAACATCTCACCCAAGTTTCATCGCTATCGGATGAATGGTATATGAAATTATATGGGACTTTGTTGAAACGCTTCGCGTGTCGTCGCTCATTTGTTGATTCTACTCGTGCTCTACCTATTGTAAAGTGGATGTACTAAGCCAGAAAATTTCCCTGCAGTGTACACAACATCTCACCCAAGTTTCATCGCTATCGGACGAATGGTATATGAATGCATACGGGACTTTGTTGAAACGCTTTGCGTGTCGTCGCTCATTTGTTGAATCTACTCGTGCGCTATCTACTGTGAAATGTATTCACTAATTTTGAAACCTCCACGTAAGTGTACACAACATCTCACCCAAGTTTCATCGCAATCGGACGAATGGTATATGAACGCATAGGAGACATACCCACAGACAAACTATCACGTTACATTGATTTTTATATATATAGATTAAAAATTTAAACACAAAACAACCAAAAGGTTTTATCCAATATTTTACTTTAATTTAAGGAAAAAACACTCTTAAATACGTTACAATGCCAAAACATACAAATAACCAAAAATACCTGGGCCCTGAAGCCTCCGTGGCTTAGGCGGCAGCACGCCGGCCTCTCACCGCTGGGTCCGTGGTTCAAATCCCGGTCACTCCATGTGAGATCTGTGCTGGACAAAACGGAGGCAGACAGGTTTTTCTCCGGGTACTCCGGTTTTCCCTGTCACAATTTCATTCCAGCAACACTCTCCACTATCATTTCATTTCATCTGTCATTCATTTAATCATTGCCCCAGAGGAGTGCGACAGGCTTCGGCAGCCGGCACACTTCACAGCCTCGCCGCTAGATGAGGGCTTCATTCATTCCATTCCTGACCCGGTCGGAGACTGGAAGCAGGCTGTGGATTTTTTCACCTGGGCCCTATTTCATAAAACTCGACAGATCCGACAATTGTGACAATTTGACATAATTGTCAACATGTCATTGTGTGACTGGAGAAATGTTGTAAAATTTACGCCTGTCACACTGGATGTCCATTTTCCTTTTTTGTTTTGTTTTGAAGGATCAATATTGTTCCTGATTCAATTTAAGGCATCAAATACCTGTGTTTCAGTCCTTGTTTGCCCAACACTTCATCAACACATCAAAAAGTGTTGTACAAAGCTCAAAAAACTGAAAATACCCTCATTTTGGGTATTTAAATGACCACTGGGTAAATACCCAATTTATATTTACCTTCCCACTGGGTATTTACCCGGCCCACATCACTAACTGTAAGTACACATTATTGAACATGTTTGGTAAAAGTGTAACAGTGCGCGCCAACCACCGACTGAACAGTGTACGCGCTCCCGCGATCATCACCAGTCAATGCCACCTTAGCTTGCGTGTTACCCGGGCGCACAAAGATAATGCCCCTCTACATTACACACCAGTTGTTACTTCCACCTACTCAACATAATCTCCTAGTAACTTTATGCACTTTTGCCATCGACATTCCTGAAACCATTTCTTTGGAGTGCTGCGTACCCATGCCTTGGCAGCTGTGTCCAGTTCTGCAAAATCCGCAAAACGGCGACCATGCAATGGAAGCATAGAGGCAGTTCACCGCCAAAGAAACGTCGAACAGTGCCATGAGTTGGCAAGCGAATGGCGACAGTGTTCTGGGACACAAAGGGCATCATCCTCATTAACTGGCTGGAATTGGAGGCCACAATTAACAGTGCAGCTAATGTGCAATCCTTAAGCGCTTATGTCGTGCCATTCAAACTAAGCGGCGAGGAAAATGGGCTAAAGGTGTGCTTCTGCAACACGACAATGCCCACCCCCACAATAGCCGAGAGACCACCGCTGCCATTGATCAAATGGGATTCACGGTGCTGCCACACCCACCATACTCTCCCAACTTGGCACCAAGTGATTATCTCCTGTTCGGCAAAAATACGACAAGCGTGTCATACGATGTTGGCATGTCAAAGAACCGATTTGAATTCAGTAGGCCGTGTACATAATGGCACAATTAATCTCGGGAGTTTCGCCAACACAAAGTTCCTGATTTCTCTTCTAGAAAGCGCTATAGTGTTCAAGGAGTTAAGATATCTAACCTCCTTGACTTTTCATAGTGATTCAAGGTACAACGAAATTCGACATGCAAGCTACCCTCTGGGTGTCAAATTACAAAGCTTGCACCCGGCACCCGAGGCCATACGATATTTAAAAAAATCTGTTTGGGAACATGAAGAAACCTCTGGTTACAGCTGTCAAGCATTGGTACACAGCACTCCGATAGAATGGTTTCAGGAATGTCTGTCGAGACTGACACATCGATGGCGTAACAACTGGTGTGTAATGTACTTTATTTGGGTAGAAAAAATTTAGTGTAAAACAATATGGTACACCTCTCGTAAGAGAAAGATTTATTGTAGGAGTAACGGTCGAGGTGAAATAATTTCAACTATGAGATTTTCCAATGTCGTCATCTTGTCCGATCCAGCAGTTTCTATGTGATGTAGACTCAGTAGTAAGGAAAGAATTCATTATGAAAATCAATGTAAAACCAAAACAAGTAGTTCTGTGAAGAACAATATAGGCTATTTTCATACATCCTACTAGTGATAATTGCCTCCATCATCATCATCATCATCATCATCTTGTACAGTTTCCAGCCCCAGGCTGGGTCTGTTTGGAACATAAGCCTCGCCACTTTGTCCTTTCTTCCCACCACCTCTCCGCTGTCACTCTAGTCCAGTCCTTGCCTCTCTTCTTGACACATTCCTCCACTCCTTTCAGCCATCTATCTCTTGGTCTTCCCCTTGGTCGTTTCTTCTGCATCTGCATCTCATGTATCCTCTTGGGAATCTTCTTCTCATCCATTCTCTTTAAGTGTCCATACCATCTCAGTCTTGATGTCTCAATCCTACCTTGCAAGGGCTCCTCTTTCACCATTTCCCTGACCTTTTCATTCCTCACCCTGTCTCTTCTTGTTACTCTGATCCTACTTCGCAGGAACTTCATTTCACCTGCCTGTATTCTGCTTATGTCTCTTTTCTTCATTGTCCACGTTTCTGAAGCATAGGTCAGTATCGGGATATAGTAGCTTCTGTATAACACTTCCTTGCTTTTTTGTGGGACATCTTTATTCCACACTAAGCTCCTAATGCTTCTCAGAAATGCTTCTGCCTGTCTGCCACGTTCCGTAATCTCTTTGTCATTTCTCCCATTTTCCTCCACTATACTTCCCAAGTACTTGAGACTTTCCACCTTCTTCAGCTGTCCACCTCCAAGTGTTATCCCACTCATTGGTCTGTCCTTTTTCCTGGTCGTTAACAGGATCTCACATTTACTGATGTTGAACTTCCATCCGTACTCTGCCACTGTTTCTTCCCAAGCCTTCAGCCTCTATCAATGTACAAAATTTCAGTTTGATTGCTGTAATAGATTCGTAGATATTGAGATACGTGGGTTATGAAGAAGAGACAGGTGAACAGGACCAAGGTTTGCGAAATGGAATTTCAAAGAAGCAGATTAGGAATAACAAGAAGGAATAGGTTAAGAAGTGAGAGAGATTGTGGAAGAGAATCCCTTAAAAGAGATCATAGAGAAGTCAAGAATCAGTTGGTATGGACATGTTAGGAGAATGCAGAAGGGCAGGATACCAAGGAGGATGCATGAGATGGAAATGGAGGTCGAGAGACCAAGAGGAAGGCCAAGAGATAGGTAGATTGTGGGTGTGAAGGAAGGAGAGGAGTGGGACAGAGTGAGGAGTGAAAGGTGGTGGGAGAGGCTTATGTTCCAGCCAGGGGCTGGAAACTGTACAAGATGACATACGATTATAATGGCGCCAAGAAATAAATAATAATTACTCTTTTGATAGCAATTTATTTGAGCCTCGTGGCTTAGGCGGCAGCACGCCGGCCTCTCACCGCTGGGTCCGTGGTTCAAATCCCGGTCACTCCATGTGAGATCTGTGCTGGACAAAACGGAGGCAGACAGGTTTTTCTCCGGGTACTCCGGTTTTCCCTGTCACAATTTCATTCCAGCAACACTCTCCACTATCATTTCATTTCATCTGTCATTCATTTAATCATTGCCCCAGAGGAGTGCGACAGGCTTCGGCAGCCGGCACACTTCACATCCTCGCCGCTAGATGAGGGCTTCATTCATTCCATTCCTGACCCGGTCGGAGACTGGAAGCAGGCTGTGGATTTTTTCACCTGGGCCCTATTTCATAAAACTCGACAGATCCGACAATTGTGACAATTTGACATAATTGTCAACATGTCATTGTGTGACTGGAGAAATGTTGTAAAATTTACGCCTGTCACACTGGATGTCCATTTTCATTTTTGTTTTGTTTTGAAGGATCAATATTGTTCCTGATTCAATTTAAGGCATCAAATACCTGTGTTTCAGTCCTTGTTTGCCCAACACTTCATCAACACATCAAAAAGTGTTGTACAAAGCTCAAAAAACTGAAAATACCCTCATTTTGGGTATTTAAATGACCACTGGGTAAATACCCAATTTATATTTACCTTCCCACTGGGTATTTACCCGGCCCACATCACTAACTGTAAGTACACATTATTGAACATGTTTGGTAAAAGTGTAACAGTGCGCGCCAACCACCGACTGAACAGTGTACGCGCTCCCGCGATCATCACCAGTCAATGCCACCTTAGCTTGCGTGTTACCCGGGCGCACAAAGATAATGCCCCTCTACATTACACACCAGTTGTTACTTCCACCTACTCAACATAATCTCCTAGTAACTTTATGCACTTTTGCCATCGACATTCCTGAAACCATTTCTTTGGAGTGCTGCGTACCCATGCCTTGGCAGCTGTGTCCAGTTCTGCAAAATCCGCAAAACGGCGACCATGCAATGGAAGCATAGAGGCAGTTCACCGCCAAAGAAACGTCGAACAGTGCCATGAGTTGGCAAGCGAATGGCGACAGTGTTCTGGGACACAAAGGGCATCATCCTCATTAACTGGCTGGAATTGGAGGCCACAATTAACAGTGCAGCTAATGTGCAATCCTTAAGCGCTTATGTCGTGCCATTCAAACTAAGCGGCGAGGAAAATGGGCTAAAGGTGTGCTTCTGCAACACGACAATGCCCACCCCCACAATAGCCGAGAGACCACCGCTGCCATTGATCAAATGGGATTCACGGTGCTGCCACACCCACCATACTCTCCCAACTTGGCACCAAGTGATTATCTCCTGTTCGGCAAAAATACGACAAGCGTGTCATACGATGTTGGCATGTCAAAGAACCGATTTGAATTCAGTAGGCCGTGTACATAATGGCACAATTAATCTCGGGAGTTTCGCCAACACAAAGTTCCTGATTTCTCTTCTAGAAAGCGCTATAGTGTTCAAGGAGTTAAGATATCTAACCTCCTTGACTTTTCATAGTGATTCAAGGTACAACGAAATTCGACATGCAAGCTACCCTCTGGGTGTCAAATTACAAAGCTTGCACCCGGCACCCGAGGCCATACGATATTTAAAAAAATCTGTTTGGGAACATGAAGAAACCTCTGGTTACAGCTGTCAAGCATTGGTACACAGCACTCCGATAGAATGGTTTCAGGAATGTCTGTCGAGACTGACACATCGATGGCGTAACAACTGGTGTGTAATGTACTTTATTTGGGTAGAAAAAAATTAGTGTAAAACAATATGGTACACCTCTCGTAAGAGAAAGATTTATTGTAGGAGTAACGGTCGAGGTGAAATAATTTCAACTATGAGATTTTCCAATGTCGTCATCTTGTCCGATCCAGCAGTTTCTATGTGATGTAGACTCAGTAGTAAGGAAAGAATTCATTATGAAAATCAATGTAAAACCAAAACAAGTAGTTCTGTGAAGAACAATATAGGCTATTTTCATACATCCTACTAGTGATAATTGCCTCCATCATCATCATCATCATCATCATCTTGTACAGTTTCCAGCCCCAGGCTGGGTCTGTTTGGAACATAAGCCTCGCCACTTAGTCCTTTCTTCCCACCATCTCTCCGCTGTCACTCTAGTCCAGTCCTTGCGTCTCTTCTTGACACATTCCTCCACTCCTTTCAGCCATCTATCTCTTGGTCTTCCCCTTGGTCGTTTCTTCTGCATCTGCATCTCATGTATCCTCTTGGGAATCTTCTTCTCATCCATTCTCTTTAAGTGTCCATACCATCTCAGTCTTGATGTCTCAATCCTACCTTGCAAGGGCTCCTCTTTCACCATTTCCCTGACCTTTTCATTCCTCACCCTGTCTCTTCTTGTTACTCTGATCCTACTTCGCAGGAACTTCATTTCACCTGCCTGTATTCTGCTTATGTCTCTTTTCTTCATTGTCCACGTTTCTGAAGCATAGGTCAGTATCGGGATATAGTAGCTTCTGTATAACACTTCCTTGCTTTTTTGTGGGACATCTTTATTCCACACTAAGCTCCTAATGCTTCTCAGAAATGCTTCTGCCTGTCTGCCACGTTCCGTAATCTCTTTGTCATTTCTCCCATTTTCCTCCACTATACTTCCCAAGTACTTGAGACTTTCCACCTTCTTCAGCTGTCCACCTCCAAGTGTTATCCCACTCATTGGTCTGTCCTTTTTCCTGGTCATTAACAGGATCTCACATTTACTGATGTTGAACTTCCATCCGTACTCTGCCACTGTTTCTTCCCAAGCCTTCAGCCTCTATCAATGTACAAAATTTCAGTTTGATTGCTGTAATAGATTCGTAGATATTGAGATACGTGGGTTATGAAGAAGAGACAGGTGAACAGGACCAAGGTTTGCGAAATGGAATTTCAAAGAAGCAGATTAGGAATAACAAGAAGGAATAGGTTAAGAAGTGAGAGAGATTGTGGAAGAGAATCCCTTAAAAGAGATCATAGAGAAGTCAAGAATCAGTTGGTATGGACATGTTAGGAGAATGCAGAAGGGCAGGATACCAAGGAGGATGCATGAGATGGAAATGGAGGTCGAGAGACCAAGAGGAAGGCCAAGAGATAGGTAGATTGTGGGTGTGAAGGAAGGAGAGGAGTGGGACAGAGTGAGGAGTGAAAGGTGGTGGGAGAGGCTTATGTTCCAGCCAGGGGCTGGAAACTGTACAAGATGACATACGATTATAATGGCGCCAAGAAATAAATAATAATTACTCTTTTGATAGCAATTTATTTGAGCCTCCGTGGCTTAGGCGGCAGCACGCCGGCCTCTCACCGCTGGGCCCGTGGTTGAAATCCTGGTCACTCCATGTGAGATCTGTGCTGGACAAAACGGAGGCAGACAGGTTTTTCTCCGCGTACTCTGGTTTTCCCTGTCAACATTTAATTCCAGCAACACTCTCCACTATCATTTCATTTCATCTGTCATTCATTTAATCATTGTCCCAGAGGAGTACGTCAGGCTTTGGCAGCCGGCACAGTTCATATCCTCGCCACTAGATGGGGGCTTCATTCATTCCATTCCTGACCCGGTTGGAGACTGGAAGCAGGCTGTGGATTTCTTTTCATAGCAATTTATTTGACCGATAATGCACAATTATGTCATACAACTTTGAAAATCTTCAGATTGCACCTTAATTTAAATGCCTTCAATTCATGCTTAAGAAATGTGCTGGATGACTATCAACATGTTCTAGGGATGATTGATGGCATAGTTTCCAGGGATAGTAACCTGGCAATACTAATACTGGAAGAAGAATTGTTTATAAGCCAATCCTGGGTCAATGTTTATAGCCACTCTATTGTGTCTATTTGTCTGGAGTATTTTGTTATATGGATGCGAAACTTGGATTCTAAGGAAACAAGACATACAACGTATGGAAGCAGCGGAAATGTGGATGTGGTGAAGGATGCTGAAATTAAGCTGGACGGAGTAAAAGACCAACGAATGGGTCCTCAAGGAAGTAGACGAAACAAGAAAATTGATCACTACTATAGAAAAGAGGAAAGCAAAATTCGTTGGCCACACCTTACGTCATAATGAGTTCCTGACCACCATACTGGAAGGAAGAGTTCTGGGGAAGAAAGGAAGAGGAAGACCACGGAAGGCTCATCTGGATTCTGTGATGCCTGGACTTCGATTTAAACAGTATGCTGACTTAAAACGTTCAGCAAGTGAGAGGCAAGTGTGGTTGCAGCGACAAGGCCTAGCATTTAGATCATAGGTGGGCAATGAGAGAGCGCAGCTCCTCTAGCCAAGGAGCCGGGACCAGCTGACTGCTCGCTAATAGTTTGTGCTGGAACGACTAGATGGCAATATGCGCAGTCAAGGCGCAAGCATAGGTACAGCATTGTACCGGGCTGAGTAGGCCTATATTATGTGTACGGCTGTACGATAAATATGAATCACGAACAAGCTTTAACACATTTTTTATGAATAGTTTTCGCAAACAGATTTCCTAAACATGCACAAAATGGCTGCCAAACTTCTATCAATGTTTGGTTTGGGAAACTGTTCTCTCTATTGAAGATAAATAAATCTCCATGAAAAGCCACTCTAACTGACGCACATCTCACTGCCGTTCTTCGAATTGCAAGTGCAAGATCGATCGCTCCAAATGTAACCCGTCTGCTTCAGCGAAAGGATACGCACACCTCCTCATCATCTGCAGAATGGCAGTTCAAATATATAAGAACACATAGGCCTATGTTTTGTTTATGGTGAATGATACTTATTCATGTACTTATTTCTGTACTCCTAGAGCAGGTTTTCTTTCCTTGTGTTCTAAACAAGTTGTTAGGTTGGCTTATTGTAGTTTCAGGACTATCGGTAGTGGGCAAAGGAGTGTGTACTTATCAGCTGTCAAAGTAATTATTTATGTTTCCTACACAGAACCTAATAAAAGGAATATAATTAAGCGTATGTACGTAGCACCATAATCTTATCATCTAATGCACAACAAACAGGGCACAAGTATAAAGCTGTTGTGATACGCCGCTTGTAACGGGAAGCTGTGCAAGCAGCTACAAGGTTAACTTCGGTGAGAGCGCATACTCGGCTCTTTCTCCTGCCGGAGTGGGAGCGCTGCTCATTGAGCCGAATTGTGCCCATCTCTGATTTAGATGATGATGATGATGTACTTTTGTTGTTTTCCTTGATTTAAAATTCGGATTAGGTGGATTTTTGTCAAATACGACAATATATTGACTTTAAGGCTCGAAAACCAATACTCTGCTGTAATGTTTTTATTAGCACTGTTACTAGAAAGCTGACAGATTCACTGTTTTCTCCTGTAACATTCATTTCATGTTTTTCTGTGCTAATAAATTTGAGTTTTTACTTGGAAAAAACTAGTTTAATCTTAAAACCCAGCAATTTTTCTAGGTTTATGCCATGTCTTGTGTGGGGTTTCGTCCAGGAACTCTCGTAGTTAGAGGCGCACGTGAGCTTCATAAGAAGGGAGGTAGTGCACAGTTCACTACTCCTGTGGGGGTCCGGGCGCAGAACATCAAGAGCCCGCTGATGAGCCAGCTTGGTGTTCCTAGGTGAAACCCCTCACAACACACAGCATAAACCTAGAAAAATTGCTGAGTTTTAATTCATGGCCCTTGAAAGCCAGTATACCATCGTTTAATCTTAATCTTTATTTTTTCCTGTTTTAAAATTCAAAACAAATTTGGTAGATATTTTTTCCTAGCCCTGTTCGAATTGGCGGAACTCTACTGTAATTAGTTTGGAATGTTAACAGTCACGTAATATTACAAGCTTCCTTCCCAACTTGCTTTTCTCTCCTCCTCTTCAATGTCTCAAAACTCTTTGAAATCTCTGCCTTTGTCAATTACTGTAGTACCAGTAGTGACATAATGAGTGGGACGTGGTGGCACAGCGGTCAAGCTGTTGGTCTCTCAGTATCCGGTCAATGCATGTGAGATTTTCAAAGTGAAATGCCATGTCCTGTGGTTCGGATTCCAAGTAAAAAAGAGGTCCCGTGGCTCATGATCACTTGATTAACGGTCACGTAAAAGTAAAAGCTTCCTTCGCTTTTATTAACGTTATGAGTGATACTACAGGGTCCTTTATACCGGCCTAGCAACGTAGCAGTGCAGCGACAAAATGCATGCATAGCCGGGTGTCCCATTGCTGCTCTGCTATTGTCGGCTCGGTTCAAAGTGCAGATGACTGCGTACCGTGCATTAAAAAACATCAAGTCAGTCACTGCCAGCTTCACTCTTTCACACCTTTGCTCTTTGTTGGTTGGTTCCTCATTTTAGGGGCTGTGGCAACGCGGTCATGTAGTGCCGTGTAATTTGGGTGTGTCCACAACAAAACGCGATGAAAGCCGAATCCAAGCAGCCGAGATGAAGTTCCTTAGAGGAATAATTGGGAAGACACGGAGGGATAAGGTGAGAAATGTGGACATTAGGGAGAGAACTGGGTTCCCAAAACTGCAATACAAGATAGAGACCAGTAAGCTGAAGTGGTGCGGACATATGATGAGAATGGAAGAATATAGAGTAACAAAGAGAATATTTATGGAGAAAATACCAGGAAGAAGACCAGGATGAAGGCCCAGAAAGAGGTGCATAGATACGGTGAAGGAAGGCATAGAGAAAAGAGGAGTAAAAGAAAAAGAAGTATTGAAAGAAGGAAATGAATGGTGGAGGGATAGACAACTGTGGAGGTCCTTGATTCGCATCCCGACCCAGGGAACTGGAAATGGGAAATGAAGAAGAAGTAGTAGTAGAACCTGTCCGATAACCGGTGTTAATTGTGATGGCTGTATTAGTGTGTGTTATCTGTTTTTAATCAAATAAGGACTGCAGACATTCAATTTTCAAGTAGTTTCAACTTTTGCTACCAAACGCCACCGTCAACGACCAACTAGTTGTGAACTTTGTTACTAGATGCCACCGCAGTCAGCTCCTGGCCACGAACGTTGGAACCAAAGAGCGTTAGTCAAATATAACCTATAATTTAGCTTCACACAGGTGTAATTAGTGGAAGGTTCTTTATCATGCCATAAATCTATGACAAGGGACCGCCGGCTTTACTTCCCCTCCGAAGTAAGGCGTACTGAGGGATATTTAATGCTCTTAAAAAAATCCAAGGACTTCGGCCGGGTTTGAACCCGCGACCTTGGGCATAGAAGTTCAGCATGCTACCAACTACGCCACCAAAGCCGCCTCGCTTTGTTTGTACTCTGTACTCTGCAAATGGGGAAAAGTGGGAAGGGGACTTCAGAGACAGACTGCATACTAAACCCTCTCAGTGCCATGCGCTGATCATATCGGCTCTCGCTGCTCGCGCCAAAAGTGCCAAAGCCGATTCAATCGGTGCGCTGTTTATCTTATATTTGTAGATTTCTGTAGGCATACTGTTGGAAAGGTGAGGTTTCAAACTTGCCTGTGCGGTGTTTACTTTTTCCTTCGAAGTCCGTTACGCGATAGGTTTGAGTTTGTATTCACGCCCTCCCTTTGCGCTCCCCCCAATCACACGCGCTCCCGCAAAAATTGCGGTGCAGTTGTTTTCTTCTTGTTGAAGTTTTCTGCCTACAGGTGTATCTAAGAACTTTATGCAGCAGGAAACGTAGTGTTTCTTCGAATATGACTCTTAGGTGTCCTTAATTTTGGCTCATAACTGATTTTTTACAACAACAAAATGAAAATTTGTACAATTATCAGAATAACCTCAGTTAAAAAGGTTTAGATGCCGCATTTAATTTTATGAACATAATGTACGAAGGACTGAGGTATTGGTTATAAAACAACGCAAAAATAATGATTCTATCGTTGGAAATGTGGTATTTATGATTTTTTTTTTCGAATAGTCTGCATGACCATTGAAAATGGCTTGGCATTCTTGGCAAGTATTTCAGGAAATGGCTTGGCACTAAGAGGGTTAAATCTGGATGAACCACAAGATATCAGTCGATATACAGGGTGTCACAAAAAGCAGGACAATTCCTCACATGTAGACAAGGAAATTATGTTATATGACCATGGGTCCGGAAATGCATCGTTTCCTTGTTATACCTCATTGTCTACAACTCATTAATCGTGGGAGATACACAAGAACAGAACGTACCAGCATACCTTATGCATCTCTTGCTCAAAGGAGATGTTCAATATGCCCTCCGTTGGCATTGGTACATGCAACAACCCGCCGTCGTAGTGAATCTCGGATGTGCTGATGTATGATTTCTCAGCCTTCCATAATATGGGCACATCTTGTACTGGGGTTCGATATGCAAGAGCTTTCAAATGACCCCACTATTAAAAGTCCAGTGGGTTTAGGTTCGGAGAGCATGGAGGGCAGGCAATTGGTCCACCTCTACCTATCCATCTGTCACCGAATCTGTGGGGCTTTGGTGGCGTAGTTGGTAGCATGCTGAACTACTGTGCCCAAGATAGCGGGTTAAAACCCTGCCGAAGTCGTCGGATGATTTAAGAGTGTTAAAAATCCTTCAGTATGCCTTCCTTTGGAGGGGAAGTAATGCCGCCGGTCCCATGTCATAGATTTATAGCATATAAAAGATCCTTCCACAGACTAAACTTGTGTGAAGGTAAATTGTTAGGTTAGATTTCGTCGGAACACTCGATGAAAGTTCCAATGTTCACCACTAGGGAACATTGATATCTGGTAGCGAAAGTTGGAACTAGTTGAATTTGAATGGGACTTGTAGCTCAACCTAAGGGTGTCCGCTGGAAGTAGCTACAGCCTCAGACGAGCCGAACATGTCCTCGGACACACCCGGCACTAAAAGCCATACGATAAATAAATAAACCGAATCTGTTATTTAGAAGCCCACGGACATTAGCACTTAAACGTGGAGGTGCTCCATTGTACATGTTCTGTCGCACCTAGATGTAAAACAAAAGACTGGCGGTGCACCTACGATAATGACAACGTAACCAGTTCCCCCTGATTCGAACGTTCTGTTCTTGTGCGTTTCCCATGATTAATGAGGTGTAACATGGAAATGAAGCGTTTCCAAACCCATGTTCATATAACATAATTTCTTCGTCTACGTGTGAGGAATGTGTCCTGCAATTTATGCCATACATTTTTGTGACACCCTGTATTTACGTCAGGAGTAGACAGACCACCGCTTCTCCTGGTGTGCATACAATATGTTGCTAGCCCTGTATAACTATGTTAAGAATATGTGATTTTTGCTCAGTTCTACTAATAACAGCATAAGTACACAAGCTGCATTGTTAATGGCAATCTTGTGATAGGCCACAGTAATTGTAAGTGACAGGTATTTTTGTTAGTTAAATATCTTTGGATGTTTCATGTTCCTTACCTTGACCATCATCTACAGGGTGGGCGGGAAGTAAATAGGTATTGAAATTGACGTATAACTTTTATGTTTGCAGAGTTATTTATTTGAAACAAGCTGTACCCGGCATGCGTTGCAATGCCAATCAAAGAAAGTGTTGGCGTTGAAATTCTGTTTCTTGAAGTGCTTTTGGATACACAACATGTTAACTGCCTCTAAGCTATCATAAAATGGATTTTCTAATTTAGAACCATTCGTGGGAGCGTGCACAACAACTTTCAAAAAGTTTCATCGCTGTCACTCATTTGTTGAATCTAATCGTACGCTACCTATTGTGAAATGGATTTACTAAGTCGAAACCCTTCCCTGGCGTGTACACAATGACTCATCAATGATTCATCGCAATCGGATGAATGGTATATGCACGTATAGGGGTTTTTGTTTAAACGATTCGTGCGCTGTCACTCATTTGTTGAATCTACTCGTGCGCTACCTATTGAGAAATGTATTACTAAGTCGAAGCCCTTCCCTGGCGTGTACACAATAACTCATCAAGGTTTCATCGCAATCGAAGAATGTTATATGAAGCAATAGGGAATTTTGTTGAAACGCTTCGCGCGTCGTCACCCATTTGTTGCATCTACTCTTGCGCTACTTATTGTGAAATGGATTTACTAAGTCCCCTTCCCTGGCGGGTACAAAATAACTGATCAATGTTTCATCGCAATCGGATGAATAGTATATGAACGCATGCCTGATTTTGTTTAAACGATTCGCACTCCGTCACTCATTTGTTGAATTTACTCGTGCGCTACCTACTGTAAAATGTATTTACTAAGTTAGAAACCGTCACGTAAGTGTCCACAACATCTCACCCAAGTTTCATCGCTATCGTCGTTCATTTGTCGAATCTACTCGTGTGCTACCCACTGTGAAATGTATTTACTAAGCCAGAAACCTTCCTTGGAGTTTCAACCATATTTCACCCAAGTTTCACCGCTAACGGCAGAATGGTATATGACCTTATACGGGACTTTGTTGAAACGCTTCGCGCGTCGTCCCTCATTTGTTGAATCAACTTGTGCGCTGCATATTGTATAGGGGATTTACTAAGCCAGAAATTTTCCATGACGTGTACACAACATCTCACCCAAGTTTCATAGGTACGGACGAATGGTACATGTATGCATACGGGACTTGGTTGAAACGCTTCGCGTGTCGTCGTTCATTTGTCGAATCTACTCGTGTGCTACGTACTGTGAAATGTATTTACTAAGCCAGAAACCTTCCTTGGAGTGTCCACCATATTTCACCCAAGTTTCACCGCTAACGGCAGAATGGTATATGACCTTATACGGGACTTTGTTGAAACGCTTCGTGCGTCGTCCCTCATTTGTTGAATCAACTTGTGCGCTGCATATTGTATAGGGGATTTACTAAGCCAGAAATTTTCCATGACGTGTACACAACATCTCACCCAAGTTTCATAGGTACGGACGAATGGTACATGTATGCATACGGGACTTGGTTGAAACGCTTCGCGTGTCGTCGCTCATTTGTTGATTCTACTCTTGCGCTACATATTGTAATATGGATGTACTCAGCCAGAAACCTTCCCTGGAGTGTACACAACATCTCACCCAAGTTTCATCGCAATCAGATGAATGGTATGTGAACGTATACGGGACGTTGTCGAAACGCTTCGCACGTAGTCACTCATTTGTTGAACATAAACGTGCGCGTCGTATTGTAAAATGGATTTACTTAGCCAGAAACCTTTCCTGGAGTGTACACAACAATTCACCAAACATTTATCACTATCAGACGAATGGTATATGACTTTATACGGGACTTTGTTGAAACGCTTCGCGTGTCATCGCTCATTTGTTGAATCTACTGGTGTGCTACCTATTGTAAAATGTATGTACTAAGCCAGAAACCTTCCCTGGAGTGTACACAACATCTCACCCAAGTTTCATCGCTATCGGATGAATGGTATATGAAATTAAATGGGACTTTGTTGAAACGCTTCGCGCGCCGTTGCTCATTTGTTGATTCTACTCGTGCTCTACCTATTTTTAAAGGGATTTACTAAGCTAGAAACCTTCCCTGGAGTGCACACAAACTCAGCTTAGTTTCATCGCTATCGGACGAATGGTATATGAACGCAAACGTGACTTTGTTGAAATGCTTCGCGCGTCGTAGCTCATTTGTGGAATCTACTGGTGCGCTACCTATTGTAAAATGGATGTACTAAGCCAGAAAATTTCCCTGCAGTGTACACAACATTTTACGCAAGTTTCATAGCTATCGGTCGAATGGTATATGAATGCATACGGGACTTTGTTGAAATGCTTCGCGCATCGTCGCTCATTTGTTGAATCTACGCGTGCGCTACCTATTGTAAAATGGATTTACTAAGTCAGAAACCTTCCTTGGAGTGTACTCAACATCTCACCCAAGTTTCATCGCAATCGGACGAATGGTATATGAACGCATAGGAGACATACATACCCACCCACAGACAAACTATCACGTTACATTGATTTTTATATATATAGATTAATACACTATGTACACTGTTATATGGGAAAATGATTGCATACCATACAATTCCATTACATTTCGATGTAGGTCCCTTTGGCGCCGACCAATTTCCTCAAACGACCTGGAATGGAATTCACAGCTTTCTGGAGGAAGTTGTCTATTGAATTGAATTTAGTCATAGAGAGAACTGCCACTGAGGCTAAAGAGCCCCTTTATGTAGCGTATACAATGTTCTGGGATGTTGGTAAGAACTTCCCGAGTCCGTGCTTGTGCGCAGCCCCATAAAAAAAAGTCACAGGGTATGAAGTCTGGACTTCTTGCAGGCCATTCACGAAGCCCACGTCTCCCCAGCCAACGTCCTGGAAACCTCTCATCCAACCATTTCCTCACGACATTTGCAAAGTGTGTGCTGTCTTGCATGAAGATAATGTTGGCAGTATTTTCCCGTCCAGAGAGCGTGGACCAAACGTTATCCTGAAGCATTTAAAGTTCACTTGCCCCATTCATTGTGTTACGCAGGAGATATGGGCCGATGACATTTGTAGCCGTTATTCCACACCACATGGTCACTTTTGGACGAGACTGCATCTTCTCCACCGTAATGCCAGGATCCTGTGCCACCCAGTAATGGCAATTTTGCCGATTGACAAAGAACGATCGAATTCCACACCTCATAGTGTGAAGCAATCTGTGCTCGTTCTCTTACTGTCAGGCGATCGGCCATCTTTGTTATTGTTGAGTGTACTGCCTCTCGCAGCCACCGTTGGTACTACGCGGCATGAAAAATCACTATCCTCTTTAATGTTTTGTATGTTTGCGCTATTTCCAATTTTATTCCATCAATATTAAAAACTTAACAGCCATTTCAGAATACCTAGTTCTAACCTAACATTTGTGGGTTACTGAGACTCCTTTTTTTTATTATTATTAATTTATTTAGTTATTTTGTTTTTATCGGGTTGCCAGCCGTGGCCACAATGGTAGACCACCACAGAATGTATTATGAGTTTTGGCCAGAGAGATTCTCGGCGGTGGTCTGGCTATTGCTGGTAGGTGGCTGTGCAAAATAACCAGGTGGCCTTGGCAGATTGGCAAAAGGTTCCTTGGCATGGTGAGGTTGTCATGGAAATCAGCTGTTGTGGGTGGGGAATTCAGGCAAGATGGAGGCTAGTTGGAGATAAAAGAAAATTGTGCATGAAACCTAGTTTTTTTTATGATGGATTGAATTACGGTACTCTTAGTGTGAAGTGTTGATTTTGTGTAGTTGCTGCAAGGAAAAATGGAGGCTGGTTTTATGTAAAAAGTGATGCTCTCTGGTCCGGAAATTGATACTTTTATGAAGAAATAAAGAGGTCTGTAAAAAGTGTGGAAGAGAAGCTTGCTTTTGATAAATAAATAGTGTGTGAATTTTGTGTAGTTGGTGTCCTGGTCTTTGTGTGGATGTCATTTTAAGCAAGCATATTGCCCCACTACCTGAGGTGGCTAGCTCACAAGATTTATATAAGTTACATAGTAACTTCCCGCTAAATGAGTTTCATATAGTGGTACAATGTTAATGCAGAACCTCTTGTGCCCTACAGCGCATCGCCCAGACCAGCGAGAGGATAGTGAACTACAAGGCACGCCTCATCACCGCTATCATCTGAGCCACATTTCACTCTCTCCAAGGCCACGCCTGTGGCACCATCCCGAGACTTGTGTAGCAGAGAATACTGTCGAGGCTCTGCTTAGCAAGCCTCAGCACCTGCCTCGTGGCCTGTTTGGAATTGTACCAGATAACCAAAGTACCTATAGTTGTTAATACTTCAAACTTTTGTATAAATTTCTATGTATTTCAAGGGCCTTGTCTTTTTTATTACTGATAAATATTTTTAAAAAAATATGACCAGAATTATTTATGCAATAAAGACCCATCTGTTGGAATTATCTGGATCTTGTGTTGTGAGTACTCTGTTCCCAATCCCATGATTAGTTAAAATACGTACTGATATGAAATTAATCATATTTGGAAGGTTTCCTTGTTGACGTTATAATCATCATCATCATCTTGCACAGTTTCCAGCCACTGGCCGGGTCTGTTTGGAACACAAGCCTCTCCAACGTCTTCTGTCTTCCCACCATCTCTCAGCCTCCACCCTTGTCCAGTCTTCTCCTCTCTTCTTCACGCTTTCTTCCACCCCCTTCAGCCACCTGTCTCTCGGTCTTCCCCTCGGTCTCTTTCCTTCCCACTTCGTCTCATGTACTCTCCTGGGTATCCTCTTCTCCTCCATTCGTTTTACATGTCCATACCATCTAAGTCTAGATTTCTCTATACCATCCTGTAATGGTTCCTCCTTCATTAATTCTCTGGTCCTCTCATTTCTTATTCTGTCCATCTTTGTAGCTCCAATACTGCTTCTCAAGAACCTCATCTCACTGGCCTGTATTTTGCTCTTCTCCCTTCCTTTCATAACCCAGGTCTCCGAGGCATACGTCAGGATAGGGACATAGTACATCCGATATATGATCTTTTTGCTGTTCTGAGGGACATCCTTGCTCCATAACATGCTTCTCACACTCCTCCGAAATGCTTCTGCCTGCCTCCCCCGCTCATTTATTTCTCTATCGTTTCTTCCATTATCTTGTATCAGGCTTCCCAGATACTTAAAACTCTCCACTTTCTTCAGCTGTTCCCCACCAATTGTTATTCCCGTTGTGGTTCTTTCCTTCTTCCTTGTTGTGATCACCATCTCACTCTTATTTATGCTAAATTTCATCCCATATCCTTGTATTATTCCTTCCCACACGTCCAACTGTTCCTGTACCTCCTCCTCCTTGTTTCCCCAAATCATCAAATCATCTGCAAACACCATTGCTTTCATCTTTCCGTCCCCAATTACTTGTGCCACTCGGGTCATTATGTCATCCATCACCACAATGAAAAGTAACGGTGACAGTGCACTTCCTTGTTTCAGGCCGTTTCTTTGTTCCAACCAGTCAGATCTCTCTCCTCCCACTTTCACACAGCTCACGCTTCCCTTGTACATCTCCTTTATCCTCTTTATAGTCCATTTCTCTACTCCTCTATCCTTCAGGGACTTCCATACTTTGTTTCTGCATACACTGTCATATGCTTTCTCAATGTCCAGGAAGGCCATCAGTAGATCTGTTCCATACTCATAGTGCTGTTCTTGTAACTGCCTTACAGCAAAAATCAAATCCACTGTGGACCTTCCTGCTCTGAAGCCATGTTGTTCTTCCCTCATCCCTCCTTCTATCCTTGTCCTAATTCTCTTTTCCAAAACTTTCTCGAAGATCTTTGCACAATGACTCATCAGTGTTATTCCCCGATAGTTTCTGCAATCTGTTCTACTACCTTTCTTGAAGATCGGGACAATGATTCCTTTTTTCCAGTCCTCTGGGGTCTTCCTTTCCTTCCATGCTGTCCTCATCACTCGGTACAGCCACTGTATCCCCACCTCTCCTGCTGCTCTCACCATCTCCACACTCAACTCATCCACACCCGGTGCCTTCCCTCCTTTCATCTTGTTCACTGCATCTTCCACTTCTTTCCATGTTAAGTCCTTTTCTGTTTGCAGTTCATCTTCCTCTTCCCCGATTTCTTCCTCCTCACCATCTTTTCCATTTGGGTTCAGAAGTTCTTCAAAATATTCTTTCCACATTTTCTTCAGTTCTTCCCTATTTTCTATCTCTTGTCCCCTTTTGTTCACCATTCTAACATAATCCGTAGGATCCTTCCGCCTTTTATTTTTTACCATCCCATACAGGACTTTTTTTGTACCTTCACTATCCTCCTCCATCATCTTTGTCCACTCTTCCATCCACTTCCTTCTCTCCTCAGCCACCACTCTCTTCGCCTCCTTCTTTCTTTCCTGGTACTCTTCCCTTGTCTCTACCGTCCTATTTTGATACCACCTCCTAAAGGCTCTATTCTTTTCCCTTACTATATCTTTTGTCTTCTCATTCCACCATGGTGTTTCCTTCCACCTCTTCTTACTACTTGTCCTCCCACATACTGCTTCTGCTGCACCCACTAGTGTCTTCTTAAATCTAGCCCATTCCTCTTCCACCCCTCTTTCTTCATCTGTTGGAATTCCCTCCTTTACCATTTTGAGGTACTCGACCCTTCTATCCCCTTCTTTCAGTTTCCATATCCTTATACGTCTTTCCTGGTTCTCAGTCCCTTTCTTCTCCTTACTCCCTCTCAGGTTCATTACCAGTAATCGATGGTCGCTATCCAGGTTCTCCGATGGTATAACCTTGATGTCCGTGATGTTCTTATTTAGTTCTTTCTCATACAGTATATAGTCGACCACCGACTCCCATAAGTCCAACCCCTCGTCCACGTCGTGGGAGACGGGCAACGGCACAAAGTAGGGGATTGCCTGTAGGGGCGAAGTACAGTGGGGGACTTCGTGTGCCCCGGGACCGTTACGGTAGCTGTGAAGGTCCTACAGGAACCCTGAAAAGTGATGGCTAACGGGGCTCTGGTGAAGCTACGATAGGCCCAGCAAGCCAGTAGTGGATAAAACCAAATGCTTTCAAAAATGGAACGAGCCTCGGACAGGATGGATTTAATAGACGACGACACGGCTGTACACACGGACTAAGACGTTATAATCAGAAGTGAAATACTATGAATACCATGAGTATTTAATAAATGTATACACCTTAGTCATTAAATAATAGTGAATACAGTAGAGTCTCGCAAACTCGGCACTCGGTAACCCGTCACTCCGGATTTCTCGGCCACCCTGACAGGAGAAATTAATCATGATTTTTGTTAGTTTTTGTGTTTCCACACAGAGCGATATTATGTTTTCTTTCGTCTTCTCCCTCAATGGAATTATTGACAGTTAAATATGACGCGAAACAAGTTGACCTACAAGTTCTCTTCCAAAAAATGGAAAAATATGGTATTCGAGGCACAGCTCTTAAACTCATCAGAAGTTACCTTACTGACAGAATCCAATATGTAAAAATAAATGACACATTGAGTGCACCGATGCAAGTAAAAAGGGGAATACCAAAAGGAACAGTCTTAGGGACACTATTTTTTATTATATACATAAATGACATAGAAAAATAAATAAATAAATAATCTAAAAAATAGTTCAATTATCACTTATGCAGATGACACCGCTATATTTGTTGAAGGAATACATGGTAAATAGTCAGGCAAGAAGCTTTAAAAGGGATTAAATTATGGCTGGATAATAATGAATTGTTTCTGAATGTTAATAAATCAAAATTTATTATTTTCACACTAAAAAACAATCAAAACTGCTTCAACGAGCTTACAGTACATTGGGAAAACTGTAATACAAGCTGCAACTGCATAAAAATCAACCGCACACAAAATATAAAATACCTAGGTATTTATTTTGATGAAGACATGAAGTGGAGATCGCACATCAATTTCCTCACAAAGAAAATAAGGACAGTTTATGTATTTCATTGTCTGAAACACATTGTCAATATTAAACTACTGAGAGATATATACTTAGCACTTATTCAGTCTACTCTCACGTATGGATTAATTGCATGGGGAGGAGCTTATCAGAATATTGTAAGAAAAGTTCAAGTAATGCAAAACTTGGTGTTGCGTATCAATGTATAAAAAGGAAAGGTTATATCCTACTAATCAATTGTATGCGGAAGCAAACGTCATGGACATAGGACAACTTTACGCGACGGAAGTCTATAAATATATCTATAAAAATAAAAATTCAGTCATAAACATGAGCCACACCTACGAAACAAGAGGTAGAACAGGAAATTTGGCTGTCCTCTTCAAACCAAATCTAACTATTACAAAGTGTAATTTTCAATACTTTATTCCTAAATTTTACAATATCCTTCCTAAAGCCATAAAAGAGCAGTTACATAAATCTACTAAGTTTATAAATAACGCAAAGATATTTGTTCGAGAGAATAAAAATGTCTTTAAAGTTATATTAAAGTAGCGCAATCTATAAAATTGCATTACCATTGCTACTTAGCTATATCACAAAACTTATTTTAACATGAGCACTTATAATTAGGTAAGTAGACCTAATATGCCACCCACAAGGCCTTGCCTTGCGTGGAATACCTTACATGTATTCTTTGCTTACTCGACTGAATTTGATATTCATCACATAGATCTAAGACTGTACATTTTTAGACTAATACGTTTACTTAGATAATAAGAAATAGACTACAGTTACGATATGATGAAGATTATACAGCACATATTTAATATAAAGGGACTCCAGTGATCAAGAGAACAAGTGATCTATACGGTGTTGTAGTGACAAGGACAATGTCTATATAGTACACGCGATTGCTTGAGCAATGTACGGGTATGTCCTAATATTTAAAAAACTATGTATGCACATATTTTCTTGTATTGCTGGATGTAATATTGATATTCTTAATAATAATAAACAAAAACAAAACATAGTAAGAAGAGTAACGACGACCTTATAAATACAGATAGTGGTACAGTACAGTACTGTAAATGCACAAACTGTTGGCAGTAAGAAGTAAACAAATGGTTCTCGCGCAGAGCGTTGTATCATTTGATTGTGCATTCTCCGCAATTCTGTTTCTTCGCAGTCTTCGTGACGAGGCTTCAAGAAACAGGTTTCAAAGCAAAAGAACTTCACTTACTTTTTTTGCAAAATTTAAATGGTAATTTTCATTAAGTGAAAAAACTATTAGCTTACGGGAATTGTTTTTCACATATACTGTACAGTGTTCATATTATTAAAATAATTTCTGGCCCAGTTTTTCTAAGTTTTTCTTCTATAATTTACAGTAATTGATTTCCTTGATTTTTATGCAGTACAGTACTGAACTCTATATTCAAGTACTGTAATTGTAGTGGCTTAATCGTTTTAAAACTTGTGTTTCTGTTAATAACAAATACATGTACTGCATAGCATTACTTTTAAACCAAAACAAACAGCTTATTTCTTCTTTTTAACACGTTTCCCGATAACCCGGCATTTTCGCGAACTCGGCCACCCTTAGGTCTACATTAGGCCGGGTTTGCGAGACTCTACTCATCTTCATCATCATCATCATTTCCCCTTATCCAGCTTCTGCCGGGTCGGGGTATTTATGGCACTTCTCCACTTTCCTCTTTCCTTCCACCATTCTTCTTCCACGATCTTGTCCCAGTCCAGATTTCTTTTTCTCATGCTGTTCTTCACTGAATCAATCCACCTTGTTCTAGGTCTTCCCCTTGCTCTCTTACCCTTGCACTTCGCCTCCAGCATCTGTCTTGGTATTCTATTTTCCTCCATCCTCTTTACATGTCCAAACCACCTTAGTTTATTCTTCTCAATTCTCTCATTTAGTTTTCCCATCCCAACTTCCTTCCTAACATCTTCATTCCTCACTCTGTCTTTCCTTGTCTTACCTATCATACTTCTTAGGAATTTCATTTCACTGGCTTGGATTCTACTCTCTTGCCTGCTTGTCAGGGTCCAAGTCTCAGCTGCATAAGTTAATATGGGTACATAGTACATTTTATACATTACCTCCTTGCTTTTCCTTGGTACTTCCTTATCCCAAACAAGTTTTCTTACACTTTGATAGAATGCATTGCTCAGCTGTACCCTCCTGCCAATCTCCATGTCCAACCTACCAGTTTGCATCAATTCACTTCCTAGGTATTTGAACGTGTCCACAATTTCCAAACTCTGACTTCCAATTTTCACAATGCCCTTTCCTTGTCTTTCCCCTCTTGTCATCACCATGGTCTTGCTTTTCTCTATACTGATTTTCAGGCCATACTTCTGAATATTTTCGTTCAGTGCATCTAGTTGTTTTTGCACTTCTTCCGTGTTCCTTCCCCAGACCACAATATCGTCTGCAAATAATAGTAACTTCATTTCTTTATGTCCATATGCTTCCTTTGTTTCCTTTACAATTTCATCCATTACCATTATGAATAAAAGAGGTGACAGCACACTCCCCTGTCTTAGTCCAGTCTTGTTCCTAAACCAATCTGTCTTTCCAACAGGGGTCAGAACCCTGCTAACACAGTTGTTGTACATTGCTTGCACCATTTCCAACATTTCTCTTCCCAGTCTCTTCTTAACCATGGTTTCCCATACCTTCTCTCTGGGGACACTATCATATGCCTTTTCTAGATCTATGAAAGTCATGATCAAATCCTCTCCATATTCCCAGTTCTTTTCCATCACCTGCCTCAAGCCATACGATAAATAAACCTGCCTCAAGCTAAAGATTGGGTCCACTGTGGATCTTCCACTCCTGAAGCCATACTGTTCCTCTTGCAACTCTCCTTCCACCTTTCTTCTCATTCTTCTTTCTAATATCCTTTCCAGTATTTTTACTATCTGTGATATGAGGGTGATCCCTCTATAGTTATCACACACTTTCTTGTCCCCTTTCTTAAACACTGGTATTATTAGCCCTTTCACCCAGTCTTCTGGTACACATTTCCGTTTCCACACACACTTTAGCAGTCGATACAGCCATTGCATACCAACAGGTCCAGCAGCCTTTATCATTTCTACACTGATCTCATCCACCCCTGTTGCTTTTCCCATCTTCATCTTCTGTACTGCTAATTCTACCTCCAGCATTGTTATATCATCTTCTGTTATAGAGTCGTCAGGCTGTGTCACTTCGATCTCACCAGTACAATTGCTCACGTTCAATAGCTTATCGAAATACTCCTTCCATCGTCCCTTTATCTCTTCCGGGTGTGTTAACAACTCTCCATCTTCCTTTTTCACCAGCTTTGTAGTAACCCTTTCTTTCCTCTTACTTCTTAGAAGCCCATACAGCATCCTTTTACTGCCACTTACATCTGTTTCCATTCTTCGTGTAAATTCTTCCCAACTTTTCTTCTTTTCTTCTCCTACCACTTTCTTACACCTCCGTTTGCTGTCGTGATACTTCCTTTTGCTTTCTTCTGTTTGGTCTCGGTTCCATTCTTTCCATGCAGACTTCTTTTCTTTCACTGCTTTCCTCACTTCCTCATTCCACCACGGTGTCTCCTTCTCTTTCACTCTTGTTGACGTCCTACCACAAGCACTCTCTGCTGCACCAGCAAATGCCTTTTTAAAGTGGGACCATTCCTCTTCTACATTTTCCACTTCAGTAACTGGGATTTGTTGCTTCAATCTCTCCTGAAAATCTTCCTGTACAGCTTTGTCTTTCAATTTCCATACTTTTATTTTACTTTCTCTGATCTCCTTTAGGTTTTCCAATTTTCCCCATCTAAATTTTGCCACCACAGTTCTATGGTCCCCATCAAATGCTTCTCCTGGTAAAGCTGTCACATCCATCAGCTTTCTGCGATTTGTCCTTTCCACCAGGAAGTAGTCAATTACTGATTTTGTTCTTCTATCACCCCACCCATATCTCGT